>OU696696.1:3750000-5000000 GCA_916050605.2 Platycheirus albimanus | reverse complement strand
AACTGCCCTACTGCTTTATGCACTATTTTATGTATCCTCTAATATATACCACAAAAGGTATACTCTGCCCGCACCTTGATTTTGAACTTCAAGGTGCTTTCAATAACATTAGCCATCTTGCAATCAAAACTGCACTGGAAAATCTGCACATGCATTTGAAAAAGTGCACATGGACAGCTGACTATTTGCGCTAATAAATCTTATGCTAAAAAGCATTATAATCAACTAAACCCTAGGGGGCTTCACGCTTAGCAGATTTGTCAGCAGACAGAACATTGAGTTGAACATATTTTTGTCAATTAACTTCGTTTGCGACTCTCTGACGTCGTAAAAACTCGCAAACATATCGCAAATTCTATCCCCACATCACTGCTCGCAAACGTGCATATAGGGGTGTTCACACGATATGCAAATTCTGTCCCAAAAGGCGCAAATGCATTTGCGGTCAAGGTGTCGCACATCTTGTGTTCGCATATCTGATCGCAAATATTTTGGTATATATACGAGGTGTTTACACGATGTGCAACAATATCCGCATATCAAGAATTTCCAGTCGTATGCAGGTTTGCGAACATTTGTGAAACTTTGTGTTTTGTGTATTTGGCTTGGGATTCTTGACGTAAATTACATATGTATAGGTATATTAAATATAAATTATTTAATTAATATATAATTTAATTGAAAATGTCTTCGGCATAATGTCGGCACGTTTTCGAGTACTTCGAAAACTTATCCATTTGGATGCCGAAAAGACGACGAAAGTGACGCTCGCCTGTTGCGTTCTTCACAATTATTTAATCACCACACCAAGTTCAAAACAAAAAACTTCAAGATAACAAATTTAATAAAAAAAAAAAAATCATACTATACATGTATGTTCTAATCGACGTCCGAATCGTCGATTGCGGTACGGAATGGGCATCCTGGTATCGGCCGAGCAATGGTATTCGTATTTTCTTCTTCATCGTCCGCCACGATGATCTGCTGCAAAGCCTAAATGCCTATTTCGCGTCCATTGTTATCGACAAAATTAACCGGCGACTGCTGTGGACTCAGCGACTGGATTTCTTCCAAAAAATCCAAAAGATTGCGATTAAGACTATTTTCATTTTTTTTTCCCAATATTCTCCTTATAAAACAGAGAATGTCAGCTGATATTTGCTCGCACATCAATGCATTTGCAATGTCCTGTTTTCGTGTAGTTGCAAATGATTGGGACGACCGCAAATGCTCGCAAATGGCTGCAAATTGTCACAATTGATTTGCAAGAGTGTTCACACGATATGCAAAAAAGTCGCAAACTAATGTGCGACTTGGTTGTCGCACATCATACGCACTCCGCACATGGTTTGCGAGCATATGCGGACTGTCCCAAAGGGGTGTTCAGACGATGTGCGACCAAGAATCGCAAATGATGACGTAAAATTGACGTCAGAGTCGCAAACATTTGCGGCTTTTATATGCAGTCTGCTCGTAGCTTTAGAAGAAGTTGGCAAAGAAATGAAAAATATAAAAATCTATGTGCAAATAAATACCTACCATGCAAATAAAACTAAACCAATTATAAAATTAATTTACAATCTCAATGAATCATCAGTATTAGAAAGGTTTTTTTGTATACATATACATTTTTTGCATATTTAGCAGTAAAGGTCAACCTCAACTACAAACTGTCTCCATCAATCAATTATTCAAAACCCCTTAACATTCAAAAATGTTATATATAAGTATCTTTGTATACCTAACAGCTTCCGGGAAGATTATGTCCCCTCAAAAACAAACCGCAATCCCTTTGTTAAATGAAACCGAAACCCTCATTTAAAGTGTTTGAAATCCCTTTATTACCATAAATCAAGAATTCATGTTTTTTTCGGACTACAAAAAGATCACAAAATTGATTTTATCAAAAGTTGTTATGACAAAAGTTCAAATACTAAAAACGGAACGGAGGGATGGAAAGATGGAGAGGTTGAATTTATTTGAAGAGTCCTTTTCAAAGAAGTGATTTCCAAATTTAGATCCCAAAAGCTGCCTGGGAAATAATGTTCCCCTTGTTAAACCATTTATCCGATACCCACATAGGCTATAGTTTATCCTGTATTTATTTTTGAAAATTTATCTTGTATTCAAGGATTCGAAATGAATTTATTTTTGGTAATTTATATTGAAATAGAAAGTCACATCACAACTAAAGTCAACAGAACTTTTATAAGTCATAAATCACTTAGTGAAGAATGTCTTTTGGAATATTTGCCTATTCAAGGAATAAGCTTTATTGCATTGTTTTATAAAATAAATTGTTGTTTTTTTTTTTAACAAGACCCCTGTGCCGTTTTTTTAAAATGGGGACATTACGGTTGAAATTTAAAAATAAATTATTTATTAGATAGAAAGTGGGATTAGTGCATTTATGCGACGCTTCCTTGTATAGTGAGGAAACCGAAAGTAACATTGTTTATGAAACAAACGTAGTTATATCTTCTGCAACCTTTAGTGCCTTATTGGCTGGCCTAAATCTGTATGTAATATACATTCCAAGGCGGGTGTGTCTGTCGAATCGATGGATTGTGTGTATAATGATGTTATTATGTTATACAGGAAAGTGTTTTTAACCGAAAAGGGGAAAATACTAAGTGAACTGTGAAGTTATTCTTTATGCAACATAAACACGAACAGAAATAATTTCCCAAGAGTCAGCCTATCCATTGCATACAATATTTCTGTATTAATTCGGAAAAAACGGTTCGTCATTTCTAGTGCGAAGTAGCAGAAACACTTTAATTTTTCTAATTGGAGATATTGGACTACTAGCGCAACAAATGAGATGTTGCACACTTACAAAATTCTGTTCCATGGGAATACTTTACAAAAATACAATGGGCAATCTTTTGTTTATCCTTTTACAGTTCCAATACTGTTGTAATCCGCAGATCATATTTAAGGGTGTGGTATCTTTCATACAACACTGGCAATCTCTTATATACTTCTCTGATACCTTCGGCTTTGGAAAACGGAAGAAAATCAGAGCATGGAACGTTCGTTCCCTATATGGAGACGGACCATATGTTGTGATCAAACACAACATCAGTTTTCTTTTACTGAGTGAGACGAATCGGAGGGAAAAAGCTGACTACAGTGGGAGCACGTGTTGATGAGATGTGATTGAATGGTGTTGATATAATGCTGAATAAGAAGGCTAGCAAAAGCTTAATTTCAAGAACAATGACTGCAATGTTTAACTAACTCTTAAATTCGCAAATTCAACATCATTCAATGTTATGCTCTGACAAATGATTCAGCGGTGGAAGACAAGACCACGTTCTATGCTCAGCCTAATGCAATCTACAACAATTTTCCGAAGGGAGGCTGTCATAATGGGGGACAATGTAGGTCTTTAGCGCTTTATTAGTAGGAATGGAGCAAAATAACAATAGTGATTTCGTCATCTGGTGGTTGGTGATACCCTGTCTCTACACAAAACCTGCCATAAAGTTGTATGGGTCTACATCGTAATGGTCGATCACAAAATCGACCATTTCAATATCCAACAGCGATGGAAGAAAGTACTTTCCAGTGTACGGAACGAGAGGAGTGTGAATGCAGGAAGAAACCGTTATCTGCTACTAGCATCAATATGTAGCTACTAACAGCTGCTATACCGAGACGTTCAGATAACAGCAACCGGACGAAAACTCAATGTTCCCATTGAGACGATTTGGAGAAGAATAAAATGGATTTTATGGAAGCTAGATCTGAATCGGTGCCGAGGCAATCAAGACATAGAGTCCAATGAATATCCCAAGACACCTGAGATAAAATTATACACCGCATAGCACTCAAAAAAAGCATACAAAGAACTAAACTGATGTTAATTGGAGGTGTGTGACACGAGACTGAAGTGCCAAATTGGAAGAAATTGCTGAGAGAAGAGGAAACACAAGGGTGCAATATAAAATAACTAAGGATCTTGTAGCAAACAGAGTAGTACCAATCACCCTCTTCTTGACACGAACGGTAGCCTTTTAGTGTCAATAGGAGACCAGTTACGAAGATGGAAAGAGCATTTATATATGCACTCTTGAAAGATCCCGAATAACATACGTAGGTTTCCATAGGCATTAATATTGACCCACCGACAAGTATACAGAAACAAGGACCGCGATTTTACTCTTAAAAAACAACAAATCAGCTAGATTTGATAGTATCTCTTACCTGTCGAAATTCTTAAAGCAAACCCCTACTTGACAACAAGCATTTTGTTGAAAGTCTCTTGATGAAACGAAATCTTGACCAAAAAATAGATGTACGAAGAAAAGTGATCTCAAGAATTGTAACAACTTTCGTGGTATCTCCAATTTGTCAATATTTCCGAATTTAATGGCAATGGCCCAGAATTGAGTCTACGTTGAAGAGGCACCAGGCGTGGTTTTGGGGTGGTCGATGTTGTGTCGATCATATTATTACCCTACGAATAATCCTTAAGCAATCAAGGGAGTAAAATTGTTGCCCCGTCATTAACGAATCATACAACAGCGCAAGTAGGTGTTTCATTTTGCACAATAGACAGCTTTCCGCTGCATTCGAAGTGCGAGAGGGAGTAAGATAGAGTGGTGTTCTCCCACCGAATGGCGATTAATGATGTTATGACTGACTTTAGAGTCTTTTAATTTAATGGGATCTGCTTCGCATGTTAAGCCACATGGACCAAGCTGATTATATCACTTTAGTGTGCAAACAGCACTATTGGCCGTCATCGAAATGGAGAAGCTGGTTTAAGTAACGGGTGTTTTCTTAGAGGTATAGAACCTTAAGTTGCCAACACTATTTAAACTGGCAGCCATTTCGTCAGCTGTCATGTGATTTATTTTGAGTTTGCTTTGGCATTCCAACATAATATAGACTGACGCCTGAACAACGCTTCCAAATTGTGCAAATTTATTTTGAAAATCATGGTTCTGTTCGAATACGCGAATTTTGTATCATAAGCGAATTTTGATCAGCGAAACTGCCTTATTTGGAGTGATGGTAATCCTCAAGTGTATGTTGAAACACCGTTACGTCTACAAAAACAGACTGTGCTTTATGGGTTTGGTGGGATAATTGATCCGTACTTCTTTAAAAAAAAAACTATGCTGGCCAAAACGTTACAGTCAATGGTGACCACTATAGAGCTATAGAGATTACTGACTTTTTTGTTAATTTATGGTACAACCATAATCAGGAGCTGTTTTTTTTTTTAAGAAGACGGGGCAACAAGTCACTCAGCTCGTGCCACAATTGATTTAATAAAGGAAACGTTTTGTGGGGGCATAATTTCGCATTTTGGTCCTGTTAATGGTCCTCCAAGGTCGTGCGATTTAACACCGATTGGTTTTTTTCTATAGGGTTATGTTAAGTTGCTAGTCTACGCCGATAAGATCAAAACGATTGACCACTTGGAGGACAACATTCGCCTCGTTTTTGCCGATGTACGGCCACAATATGTTGGAAAAAGTCATCAAAAATTCGACCTCCAGATTAGACTACGTCCGAGCCTGCCCTGACGGTCCCATGCCAGGAATCATATTTAAATTATAATTCCAGAAGATTATCTTTCGAACAAAGCAAGTCAATTTAAAAAAAATCATTTTTTGTATTCCAAAGATCTATATCTCTAAAAATATCCAACAACGAACTGTGGCTTTTTGGACAGGACAAACAAAAGTGGATGAAGACATCATGCTGAAAAAGTGACTCTGGATTGACCACATGATGAAGACCAAAGAAACTATAACAAAGCAGTCTTTTCAATGGAATCCTCAAGGTGAAAGGCGCGCTTGAAGAACAAAGAAAACTTGAAAATTATATATAAATGGTCCAGGTCCAGGACAAGTTAAAGTGTTGCTGCCGACAGTATTGTATAGACCAAAGAGAGATAGGGAATAGGTCGGATATAGCTTACACATTCAATGTATAACCCAATTAAAAATCCTTCAACATTTCTGCATAGTAATTAATTTGCTTCCTACTTCTTGATCAAAAAAGATATTCTGCTGAAAACGAACCTGAATCATCCAATCAAAATAAAATAACATCATCTTAAAACAATGCTTTCTTAAATCCCTGCTTGAAAATAACAACTCTGTCTAAAAGGATATTAAAAAGCAAATTTAAACTTCCCAAATCTGCTTCCAAGTTATAAAAGCATTTCCACCAAATTCTCTTTATAACGTCTTTGATACAACTAAGTACCACCTACGTGTACCTAAAAGACATTTTTTTTTAAATAAATGCAAGAGAAACACATAGTTTTAGGGTTGTCTGAAGGTTATGTAACTTAATTTTTTTTAAATCACTCAACACTTTATTTGCCACCCCATCAAAAAGGATGAGGATTTAAGTTCATGCTTGTGTGAGCATCATCCCAAAACTTAGTCAACTGTCATATTTTTACACGTTTCTCCAACATGCCGTAAGGATATAAAAACAGAATTCAATATTTCATCATAAGCACTCTCAAAAAGTTTGGGTTTCATTTTATTTTTTCATTCCTCTCGGATGGGTAGGGAACATCGACAGAAGGTTTACAAAAAGAAAAAAAAAAGGATGTTTTTCTCAACTAAATATGTATATGTATTATATTGCCTCCAATTCAGGTCAAGGATGACGACAAAGTTATCATCTGCCAATCGAAGTTTATTCATAAAAATAAAATGACTAAGAAAAATTGAAAAGTTTTTTTTTTTAGATTCAACTAAAACCTGAGTTTAAAAAGCTTAACGAATCCTTTTTGCACTTTCATGGTTGCATGTGTACACTTGAGGCAAACAGTGTGCAAGTGCTTAATTAGTGAATCTATGTGTACCTACTACCAAAGAAATACCACCAAAAACTTGTGAGAAAATTTCTCAAGTCGATGGTTTGTGGTGTGGATGGAGAACCCCAAAACCATAAGACCAGAATAAAGTGTCATCATACAAGTGAATGCGATAAATTAATAGTTGATGGAAGAAGTTGGCAGAGTTGATTAAAACAATCTTTTGAATCGATGAAAGAGGATGAGTTGGCAAAAAGGGACGAGTTAAGTGTATAATCATGGCCATAACATGCCTAATACGAGCATGTATTTGTTCTTGGATCTTTGGTAATTTAGATTAATTATTGCTGTCTCAAGGGAGAAGACTAATGATGATAACATCGTTGCGGGACAGTATAAGGGTTGAAGAAGAATAATGGCTGGAACAGTGACATAAAAAGTTCGGATATAACTCTTCCTTAAGCACTTTAAGCACAAAGGGTTGACATCTGGTTAATCTTTTTGCTCTTTCTGTGGAAAAACAGCACGTAAAGCGTGTAGAGATAGTCCCACAATAAAGCATCTTTTTTTTTGGCAACCTCTCACTTTGTAAACTAATTTATTTTTATTTGTAATGAACTTTAACATCAGAAAGTTTGAGCGAAGCAAATTTGAGACCTTTTTTAATATTTTCAATACAAAAAAGTTAAAGTTTTTAATATTTGAATAAATAAAATTATTAACGTATACTGCAGTTTTCGTGTTGCTCCCAGGCCTCGCTTATATGCCTCTCTAGCTGCATGACAGTGCGTCACGTTGTCTTGAGCCTCTGGTGGTATCGAAGGTTTCAGTAGAGTCCCTTCCAACTTTAAAGGAACAGCGAGCATTCTCCAACGTCATACTAATAAATCCTATCAACTTTGCAAGAGTTTTAAAGTTGGGACATGACACGATATATAATTCAACTTTATTATAACACTGTCATAGACTGATGGTGGTGGGTCTGGATATCGATGTTAGATTCTTGGTTTTTCTACAGGATCTGGCTTAATGTAAAGATGTGGTCGGTCGTAGATTTATCAGGTCCTGAAGCCGCATTGGTAAGGATCTATTAGTCCATCGAAGCGGCGTGAGACGTTCATAAATCGGTGGACAGCATCCATCATAACACTGAACAAAACACAAATAGCTCGGAGCACGTGCATGAATGAGCGAGAATATAAATACTACATACTACTACACGGTCAGCTAATGCTAAAGCCGCCGCCATATTGCGACATGCGACAGGTGAACCAAAAAATTTAAGGGTATTTAAAAAAAATGTCAATTTAAAAATTCTCCATCTATTTTTACTTGCGATTATAGTTACTATAAGGCAAGTTATGCATTCGTAAAAAAAAAATTTTTTTTTGGACAATCAAACATAACATTACGATGATAGAGAAGTCGAAAAAAGTGGGTCCGACAATTCTGTCTGTCTGTCTGTCTGTCTGTCCGTCTGTCTGTATCGGCACCTACAGCCTAAACGGCTGCACCGATCTGCTTCAAACTTGGTAGATAGTATTATTATGACGTCCTACAGAGGGGTTTTTGGAATTAGCATTCTAGCTTTAAAACTAAAGGTACCTGCCATACGACTTTTAGTGAAAATTCAATTTTTCTCGAAAACGGCTGCTACGATTTTGATAAAACTTTCTGAATCATGTTTTCTCCGCAAACTTAACGTTTTGGTTGGAATAAATTTTTCAGGAAAAGTCTTATAACGGTACCTCCCATAGGACCGGTTTTTTGAAATTTGATTTTCTCGTAAGCCACTGGACGAATTCCGATGAAATGTTTAATGTAGAAGCCCTATTACAAACGAATTAATAAAAAATCTTTAATTTTTCAAAAAAAGTTTTTTTGAGTTTTTTAAAAAAGTTTAAAATTTTTTTTTTATTTTTTTGTTTTTTCCAAAAACGGTTTAATCAATTTTTTTTAATTTTATTTTTCTGATAAAAGCTAAAAAGTTCTAAAAGTTGGCATACTCAAAAAAAATTTGGAATATGTTTTCGAAAAGTTTAAAAAAAAAAAACCGTTTTTTGAAAAAACTGGTGGAACGATTTTGAAAAAAAGTTTCCTTAAATTATGAAAAAGCAAAAGAAATCTGATGGTTTACTTCATTTTCTCTAAAAAAACGTTTTAACTATTGATTTTTAAGTGATTAATAAAATTTCATATGATTTTTTCAATGCCTTTTTCCTAAAATCTCAAGCCCCAAGACCATTTGAACACATTAGAGCAAGTTCGTACGACCCAGTCGTGCACTTTATTTTCAAATTGCACTAGCACTTCGTAAGAACCTAAAATTTGTTCCAAGCTGAGGGAGAAGCGTAGTATCACTTCCGTATCTCGTTTCCTTTCAATTTTATACGAACATAATATGTAGATTGAACAAATCACAAACAAATTGTCTCGCTGAAGAAACCCGCAGGATTCTGGGATTTCTAACTTCATGAGTAAAAGTGAACTATCATTCGGGAAGCTTTCCTTTCTCTAAAGTGTGATGTTGGTTTTAATGCAGAATATCTGCTTCTTCTCTAAAAGTTGAGACGCAAGTATGTACCTAGGAATAAGCATGCCAGTGTAGGTACCCGATCACTGGTATACAGTAAAAACGTTGCACTCCTAGCCCCATCCGTATGTTAGAATATTCAATTCAGTACTTTCATTTCACAAATTTTTAAATAAACTGAGAATTTCGTCTTCTATTTAAACTGATGTATCCTTGGTCATAACTCATAAGGCATCGCGAATTTGAATAGATTCTATAAATTGCCATGCTAAAATAATGATCAAAGAAAGCAAAGTAAAATTGTGACACATATACTAAATTCAAAAAAGTTCAAAGGGCAACATTTTTAAAATGTCTTCATTGGAATCATTGAAGCACTTCTTTTTAAGTAGTTAAAGTAATGAGATGGGTTCTGCTCCGTGCATACATAATGGGAATGAGAAAACAGATAGCTAAGATGTTTTTGGTGTAATGGTTGTCTGCTATGCTCTAGATGAGCAAGAGGTTATGTTTGAAGCTATATCAATGTGGTGTTTTTAATTGATAGCTCCTTTAACGATTTGGAAAGGAACTTTGACTATCAAAGTCCAATTTTTTTTCAGCTGAGTACAACGTGAACAAAATAATTTGTATATTTTATTAGAACCTTACATTCTTAAAATCACTATACATACCTCCGTAATTGCAAGGGGTAGTTAATACCTACCAGTTGTTGAAGTAAGAAATAAATCCATTTGAATACAAAGTGAATTCAGAAATATGTACATATTAACAAAATCGTAGGACCAGGTACTCTAAAAAAGTATATTATTTTTTTTTTTTTTCAAAAAATTGTCGCGAAAAAATTGGATTTTTTTAGTAGCATAAAGAAATGTGCAGTTTTATCTAAGAATTTTTTTTTACAAAAATTAAATCCCTCAATATCTAAAACAGAAACAAAAAACAAAAAAAAATTATTGAAAACCAAAAAAAATTAATTAATATAGAAAAAAAAACAATTCTATGACAGGAACCGTCATATAATTCCGAAAAATCTATTCTAGTCGGAAGATAGATTGTTCTGACAAACAAGATTTATCAAAATCGTTGGCACCGTTTTGTGATTTCTTCTACACGATTGTATGGCAGGTACCGATATTTTAGGGCCTGGGATAAAAATGAAAAATGCTTTCCAAGGGACAACCATATTAATACTAAAATCAGAGATTGAAGAAAATCGGTCAATCCGTTTAGGGTGCAGCGGTGCAAACAGACAGACAGACAGACGGACAGATCTTTAGACATACTTTTTTGACTTCTACATCATCGCAATGTCAAGTACGATTGTTATCTCATTTTTTTTTTTTATTCTTTTGCACCTTTTATAATCGCAAACAAAATTATTTAAAAAGTACGCATACGCCTGAGTGTACCAAATATTCTTTTATTAATATCTGCCAAAATTGTTTAGAATTAAATTGAGAACATATTAATGATGAATATTTTTAAATTTTTCGTTAATTAAGGTTGTTTTTTACGTTTCATTCGACAAATCAATTGAATGGAATGTGTGATATGTTGCGACTTGTTAAAAACACAGATTTCCACATCATGGCGATTGGGTTAACGAACGAAAAATTCATTGGTCTTGGATCCATAAAGGCTCCCTTGACATGGCGGATGGACTCATGCGGGTCTCCCTCGATGTTGCACTGTACAGCAGTAATATCTTCTTTGGTACGCACTGTAAGACGTTCGGATGATGAGTATTATCATTTAGACATTTAGAGTAAAGATGGATGAACCATAAAATGGATGTTCTTCGAAACAAAACTGCACAATTTATATGGTTTATCCAAGCGTCCGTAAATCTATGATGAAATGGCGATCCAAAATAAAGATAAATGACATGGTAGATGACAAAATGGCTGTCAATGAAAATATTGCTGCAAACTTCAAATTATATAATTTTTAAATAAACACCCTTTATTTCTTAAAAACTTAAATTCAAAAGCTTTTTTTAAAATTCTCTCTCTGTATCAAAATTGTCTAGTATCAAAAAAAAATAATACCGAGTAGTGGTTTTAAATTTTTGACGTGTTTCGAGGTTTCTATTGAGATCGAAACTTCACTATTTTTATTGAAATGACTATAGAAATCTTGAAATGAATTCTTTTTTCAGAATACCAGCTAATATACTTATTTCTTTCACCTTCAAACAACCCTGTTCAAAGAAGTTGAATCATTATCAAAGTTGCAATAATAAAGTCGATTTGAAGACTTTAATAACTTAAATTTATATTATTGGAAAAAACTCTAAGTTTTTCAACCCGTTTGACATTTTCGTTTTAAAGCTTAAACTTAAAACACTTTTAACAATAATTGGGATCAATTTTCTTTTCAAAAAGTTTTTCGCTAATGATAATAAAATCGAAACAAAAACAATCCAAAAGTATTTTTCGTTTAAGTCAATTTGCTCTCCATCACATTATATTCTTTCAATTTTAAAACATAGCCCCTGACAAAATAAATAAGCAGACAACATAAAATGTCTGTATCTTTAATTTTTTTTTTTTTTTTTTCTGTGACCTTATTCACGAAGAAAACAACCTCTTTTTACTAACAAAACTAATCTTATTTCAGATTCTTAAACAACAGCAACAAAAAAAACACAGGATTTTAATTAAACAAACACCCTTTAGATGGACGGACTTTTCAGCCTCAACAAAAAGAAAAACTAAATGGAACTTCTTCGTTTTTATATATTTTTTTTATTTGCATCAAAAGACAGAACGGTCGGAAACATTATTTCCGATCCGGCCGGCTGCAGGAAGACGCTGCTTTATTAAAATATAATTAAAAGAAAACTTTTTTTCTTCCTTTAGCTATGATACACATTTTAAAACTAAAGAACTAATAATATAATGTCTTGAACTTTGCTGCACTGCTATCGTAGTGTTAGTGTTATCATTGATCCTTTACAAAGGAAAAAAAAAAGTTTCAACGATGAACTTTTATAACTTTTTTTGTGCTCGTTCATTTTGTAATTGCATATACTCGCATTGTTTCCCTTTACTTGAGGGCAGTAATTATAAGGAAAATAATAATAACAAAAAAAAGAAGGAACAACATTTAGATATGAAGGAACGATTTGTTGTTATGACACAGGATTAAGGCATTCTCAGGAACAAAATGAGAAATGAATTTATTGTAGAATTACAGACACGAAAACGCCAAGGACGAGAATCAGCTGACAAAGTTGTTGTGGTAATTGAGCTCCTGTAAGAAAAAGAAAGAGAAAATTAAGGATGTTGTATAAAATTGATTGTAATATGACACCAAGAAGACTAATCTGTTTACCACACTTTACAAACAACTATGATAAACTTATCGACACTTTCATAAAACTGAATACAACAGATGCCCTAAATGCTATTCTGAACCTTCAAACGCTCGACATTCACATTAAATCAATCAGAAAGGAGGCCGGGTTCTGAACCGAAAGACCATACGGTCATAGCAATATCTCAAACCTTTAACTTGCTGATTTAACTCCATACCCCACTGACTATACTAAAAACCATCTTTCAATCTCTACTCTAAAAATTTCAAAATAGGTTTCGTTTTCATCACAAAGTGGGAAAATGAACATGTGAAAAGAGGCTTCGATATAACTATCTAACTATTTTCACAGAGGGTTCAAAGACTGAGTTTGGAGAGATGCTCGATGTGTTCAAATCCTTCCGACTCCCTGAGCCCAGAGAGGCTTGCAAAATTATTTCAACAATACTTGCATCCAAACCAAAATTACGCTATATTGACTGATAATAATCAGGCCGCTATCAAGGCTTTAAATTTGACCTCCTCTAAATTAGTTAGGCAATGCCAGGAAGAACGAGTTGGTCTTTGCTCCAACCTGGAGGTCACTCAGCTCTGGGTTCCAGGACACAGTGGTTTTGAGGGAAATAAAATAGCAGATGAGCTGTCCAGGCAAGGATCAGTCCTTTACAGCATACTCGCCACGAAGCTGTCAACCGTTCCGGTCTGGGCTGTGAGAATCATACGAGTACATCTTGCCTAGGTGGTAGGGTATGTTTCTTGGATTTTTCCTAGGCTGAACTCGATAACCTGGGTGACCCCTGTTACTTTACCCAGCAGCACCTTGCCTGGCAGAGGACCTTGCTGGGGACATACAATTCTCCTAGATGGCGATTTATGATTCCACAGATGGACATAAAGCTAACCCGCAAGCCAAACGAACTCTCTGATGTATAAAGCGTTTCATGAACTTCCAGCAAGCTGCTAGGTGGCATAAAGTCTGGAGTCTGGTCACACTGTTTTCATCTGGGAGATCACCCGGCAGATTAAACCATTGCAACCTGACCAATGACATTTCAAAATCATCCGATTACATCCTTCTAATCCTTCGTTAAGTTGTTTAAGTTATGATAACAAAATGGCGCACACCATCGCTAATTGGGTTCTTCTTGGGAGCTTTTCTAGCGCAAAATAAAACCCACTTTTCTACCAACCTACTTCTTGCCTAGCTCGGCACCTGCGCCAAACCCAGAGGACCAATGGCAACATTGCAAGCTGACCGCCAAAAATGCAGCAACTGATGTTTTGGGTTTCATTCCAAATACTTAGTTCGCTGTCCAGACTGGCACAGACAGCCAAAAGCGAAGCTTATTAGTCAATGACGCTGAAGGCCAGAACCAGAACTGCCAAGAGTTCGATCTCTCAGAAAAAGAGGAAAAAGGAACATCAGCATTTGAGAAAGAAAAAGTGAGAGCTGGAAAAGCGAACGGTTAAATGTTTTGAGGGATACCACTACAGAAACAATTATCGAAAAATCTACCACAGGGTCAAACATTCTTCCAAGTACAAATCCCGATCGGAAGACTGTTGAGACGGGGTCGAACTGTCGGTATTAAGAATTCAGGAGGAGTACTTCTGCAGACTGTTAAACGGCGAAGGCAACCATCTACATTCTACAGAATGATCCATTCCATTTGGACGCCGATGAACAAAACTTCCGTCCATCCACCCCACGACAGAAAGAAGCTCCGCTGCTGAAGAAAATCTTTCGGCTAGTCTGTGTTTAGAAAACCGATGTACGCAGTCACCGGATAATTCGCAAGAATTGAAGTCTATGCGGCGAGAATGGGAGTGGCTGTTAAGTGCTGTGAATGAAGATAAAACAAACTGTATGTTATCCTCGGGTGCAGAACATCATCAACGTAGGCTTAGGCAAAGTCGAAGAATAACTCTTGCCAAACGCTGTTTTCCCGGTCTTAGAAAAGCATCTTACCAACAAATCGCTCTCTCAAAGGACCAAGGAGACACTATGCAAGGCTCTTATCATTTCAGTGCTGCTGTTTGCTGCAGAAGCGTTGACCTTTACACATTTGGATGAAAAGTGGCTGGGCGCTTTTAGAGAAAGATTATGCGGGTGATATGCGGTCCTGTATATATCAATGGAGTATGGAAGAGGAGATTCAATGATGAATTCTACGGGCTATAAAACTTCAGCGATAGTATCAAGGTTTAAAGTTCTTCAATATCTTTTTGAGTACAAAAGTTCTTGAACCAAACAAATGAATCAAGACGTACTAAAAATCTATATCAAACGAATGTTTTTAAATAATGTTTTAAAATATTTACCACTCTTAATACAATCTCCGTTTAAATTATAATGTTCAGCACGGCATCCACATTCACCAAAAAAGCATTCCATGGATTGTTGCTGAGCATCCAGATGAAATTGGTAACAATCAGTATGGTCCGTGCAATAATCTCCATAAACTGAAAATTGTAAAACATCCTTGAAATTCACACCCATGTTCTCTAAGAGTTATATTGTTTCAAAGTTACCTATTCTACGTTCACATATGTTGTGTTTCTCCCCGTTGGGTTCTTCAATTTCATAGGCAAAGTGTTTATAATCACAAGAACACACTCCCATGTAACATTCAGAGCCAGCTCCTAGTTTATGTTTGCACTGGTTATCCTCCTTACAAGGTTCCTTGTAATCGGCAAAGGGAAGGCATTTTAGATCCAAAGTTCCTGTATATCCTTTTTTACAGGTACACGTGTTTCTGTAACACATTGAATCTGCCGTATGATTGAGGCATTGCTCATTGTCTAAACATCTGCCAGAAAGCCCTGTGGGTTTGAAAAAATCATAATAATGGAATCCTGTCAACTTATTATACTAGAGAGGTATGAATAGCAGAAAATGAGGATCCATCCTTATTAATATTCAGAGCAAACAAAGCCATACTTAATAAAAGGAAAAGCTTGGGAAGGTATTAGGTACTTAATAATGTTGTCTTTCATTTAAAATTGAATACTGGATTTTGATCAGAATTTTTGCACATCATATGTATTATTGAAGTGAAACTCGATGAAACGGAAATACGCCATGATACTTTTAAGCAAATAAATAAAACAAATAAAGATAACGCAACAAGCATGAGAGAGAACGAATGAAAAATAAAATCATGAGTTATGACACAATGTTTTATATTCTAGCTCTCATTTTCTCCCGTGCTACGTAGCCTCTCACTCTATTCTACTAAGTATTGTACATTATATGTGTACTAAAGCGAGTGAGCAAGCGCTTTGGTTGGTACGTTTAAGTTACTATGGTTGTTAATATACGTGATTTGTATGCGCCTCCATACGGAACCCCTTTTATTTACGTGCAGGCCGAACAAATTTGCAAGTATGCCGAAAACTGAAAAGCGTTGTGAGTACCGGTGGGAGAACTTGAAAATAAAGTAAAAAAAAACCTCAAAATATTTTACGGGACGTGTTCGTAAATTTCGTGCACTTCGAAAGAAATTAATAAATTATCAAAATTTTGGAATGGTTTTTCTAAAAACTCTGTCTAACAGGAAAAGCTTTGGAAAAAGATTCCAATGAGCTTAAGTCAAGAAGAATGCAAAATACATTAGAAAAATATTTAACGGAAATTGGCATTAAACAAATTATTAAAATACTCAAAAGGAGTCCTGAATTTTTGAAAGGAGTCCGTTTTCGATGTTTTTTAAATAAATTTAATTTACTTGGTAAGTTCAAAATGGATCAAAGTTCAAAAAGAGAATGAATTTAAAATATCAACGGTTTATTTATTCCACATACCATTCTCATTTATCTCATAATCTTAATGGTTCTAGTTTCAGCTGCCAGCATGTGACATATGTCTGTTGTAACTTGTAAGTGACGAATAAAAGATAGTATTGTGAATGAATCTACAAAATGGATGCATCTTTCGAACTGTCAATCAACTTTGACAAATGAAATATCCAAATCTTTTTGAGTTGCTGTTTTAAGATTTAACAGAACACTATACAGAAAACTTGGTTGTCTTCATTGGACCGAACAAAGGGGCCAGTTACAGCGATACGGAAAACCAAACCGAAAAAGTTAGAACGGGATGAAAATAAGATTTCTTTCGTTTTTAGCGTTTATAGCGATCATGAAAACGATGCCAGAAAAAATATTTCTCTCTGACATTTCACAAAACATGCGTTTATCTACACGTGCACAGTGTATTAAATTTCGGCATTGTTTAAAAATGAAATTTTCAATAAAGATAAAAAGACGATTAAACAATATTTTCCGGAGGAACGAGGTCGCATGAGTGAGAGTGAGGAAGAAAAAGGATTTTAAATCAAATTATCGTTCGTCTAGTGGCTATAGTTCAGGCTTTAAAAAGGAGTCAAAAGGACGCAAAGGGGTGCCATGAACAAACGCCATACGAATTAAGGCCATAATGGCGTTAATTCACATCTAAGTACGAATTAGTGCCATAATCGGGATATGGCCTCAATTCAACTTAAAAGGAGAACTTAAGCCGTATGGCGTTAGTTCATTTTGAAAAATGGACGTTAGGTGGGCGAGGAGATGGACAAGGAGGCAGACGAGGAGACAGACGAGGAGCCAGACGAGGTGGCAGACGAGGAGGCAGATGAGGAGGCAGACGAGTAGGCAGACGAGGAGGCAGATGAGGAGGCAGATGAGGAGGCAGACGAGGAGGCAGACGAGGAGGCAGACGAGGAGGCAGATGAGGAGGCAGACGAGGAGGCAGATAAGGAGTCAGACGAGGAGGCAGACGAGGAGGCAGACGAGGAGGCAGATGAGGAGGCAGACGAGGAGGCGCCTCGTCTATCTCCTCACCCACCTAACGTTCGTTGTTTTCTTGTACTAACTGTACCCCAGAGATCAAAACATTTTATGGCATTAGTTCACATTGGACTTATGGCTATAGTTCTCCTTTAAAAGTGAATTAAAGCCATATCTTGGATATGGTGCTAGTACACACTTAAATGTGAATTAACGCCATTATGGCCTTAATTCGTATGGCGTTTGTTCATGGCACCCGCAAAGGAGCCAAAAAGGTAACTCTGCTCTACAGATCTAAGTTTCACTTCGAACGAGTGTGAATTACACACACAAATTTTTCTAATTCATACCTTCATACCCATCCTTCTTAAGGGGAGTTCGATGAAACCCGCTTTTCTTTAAGATTTTTGTCGATTATATGAAAAAGAAAAACGGACAACAATTTACGTACAGGCCCCGCAAAGCCGATCAACTAGCTGAGATTCTCGCCATTTTCAAAGCTTATATTAAAGCTCTTCAGTAAACGTTATGATATATAATGGAAGGGCTCCATTGTGGGAGTTACCTCGATGGAATGCCGGAATGACAAAAGAAAAAGTGTCTTGAACTTTGGCGAAGTTAGCGAGAAAGATGACAATCTTTATCAAGGCTAAACTCCACCATCTTAGCCTATAGCGCAATTGCCCCTACAGAAGAGAAAGATGACATATTACCAAGAAATATTTCTATGTGCTTCTCGCCTAAACATGAGAATGAAATTATTGTGGGGGACTTTATAGCCAAAATTGGAAATGAGGAAACTTTGGACGATTCGAGTGCACCAGCGTACTTGACATCAGTTCCGGTAATGGATTGAGGCTCATCGTTTTCATGGTGGGTAAAGACATGGTGTGATTCCCATATAGAAAAAAATACATGACTCGGTCCGTTATTTGGTTATACTTAGACCTCCTTGAACTCATTGTATTTCAGCTCAAATCTTAGAACTCAGTTATCAATAAAAGAATCTTAAAAAATATTCATAAGGTAAACCAAAATTGTTAAAGCCATTTTTGAGAAAATTGTGCAATGGAAGGTATATATACCTTAGCAAGCCTGTTTAATCAAAGAATATTACACACACATTTTAATCAAAATTGTTTAAGTCGTTTTAAAGCCAAATAAAAAATTGGCTAAACAGCGCGGCTCTTGTATGGGAGACCGTTTTAAAAGGTGTTACTGCAATAATTGCAATCCTATAGGAAACTTTCAAAACCTATGCCAAAAAAGTTCTAGTTAATTAAATCAGGCCGGTGTCAACTTACGGCCATTAAAAAAAAAAAAAGAGTTTAAACTTTATTTTCGTTTCGACCATTTAAGCTAAAAACAAAAGATGCAGTTTTGTCAAAAACTCAAAAACTAAATTTCGAGTTAGGTCAAAATCGTTAAAGCCATTTTCTAGCAAATTTAAAACGTTAATTGAAAGGTACGTTGGAGCCGGGTCTAAACGTTAAAAAAATGTGTGAGTGTTGTTCACACTCGGTCGAAGAGAAACTTCAGAGAAGTAACCTACGAGAGAATAAGATGAAAAACTCCTTCCAACACCAGTTTTCGACTTACTTTCAAAATATATTTTTGACTTGCAACAAATTAGTATACAAACGTTTTGACACACATTTTAACACACAAACGTAACACCAAACTCGCTCTTTCGCTTTAAAACTGTATAGAAGGGTTGCCTTGCAAAAAGACTCAAAGAAGGCAACTTCAAGTCTTTTTGACTCGTTTTTAAAGCTTGATTTTTGTTTGCATTTTGCATTCTTCTTGATTTAAGCTCATTCAAATCTTTTTCTAAAGCTTCTCCTGTTAGACATCATGCAAATCACGCGTATATTAACAAAAATACTAACTTAATCCTACCATTGCGCCTGCGCACTCGCTTTAGCTTGGCCTAATGTACAATGCCAGAGTGGATCAGAGTGAGAGGCCAAGTAGCACGGGAAAAATGAGAGCTAAAATATAAAATACTGTGTCATGACTTTTTTCATTAGGCTTGTTGCGATAAATATATTTGTTTGATTTATTTGCTTAAATGTCATGGCGCATTTCCGTTTCATCGAGTTTCAAATCACACAACTAAAGAAGTTAAGGTTACACTTCAAAAAACTCCGACAACCATATTTCTATAGGCTGCTGTATACCTATGAACAGCTGTTTAAGCTGTAGCTTGACGTGAAGAAACGCACTTCCGCACAGACAGACAGGCACCCGGAAGGCATGACGAAACCCGCTTTTTGGAGCTTGTATATTATCGTAATATCATGTATGTTACTTGTTAAAATAGGAAACTAAGAAAAAGCTAAGCCCGTCCAATCAGTCGTCCAAGTTAAAGAATGTTTTGGACGGTCGCTAAGTTTAAAATGCTAGTAAGAGAAACACCCATTTGCTATTCGACTATTAAAGCCCATTCCAACTCCATTTTCCAACTGGCGGACAAACTCTTTCACAGTCGAAGAGCCCCTTGTCCGTATTGGTCACTAGTTTCTTGAAGAGGAATAATACGGCAGATGCGACAAAAAAGGTATTGAATAAGCAATTCTTGGTTAGTCATCGAAGAACTGATCCAAAAAAGTGCTTTCGAATTCTTAGTGATTCAAAAAGTCGTGGAACGTTCCGATAAATGCTGACAATTCGGCCATAGCGAATTTTTCATTGAAAAACTGTTGTCCTTTTAAGCTTCAATTATAATTTTTTTAAATTCCAACTGTAAGTTTTTGGTTTCGCAATTTAATTTATTTTCGCTTTTACATTTTTGGTAACGTGGGTTGCGAAATTGTGCTTGAGAAAAAATGTTCTTCAACGAAAATTTTAAAAATTGCGATTTCGAATCGTTGATTGATTGAACTATATTCAGCGTCAAACAAATATGAACCCGTTTCAAGACTGGCGATTTGAAACTATAAGAGAACCTTATGGCATAAATAGTCAAATCAAAGTCCTTTCATAAAATGGACCTAAACCACTTCACAATCTGGCATACGTACCAACAAGCGATATACAGATGCCACTATGGTCAATGAAATTCTTCTGGCACTTGCATTTCTTCTCGTTCAAATGGCATTCGGCAAACCTATCCAATCCTAGACATTGTGAGTCGTCCTCACAAGCCTCTCCCAGCACCAGATTCTCTGAAAGAACAAATCAATGAAATGGCATAAGGACCTGTCCAGCACTCAGTCAAGCAATTGCGTTAATTAACTCTTAATACACCGCCTGCGATCGGAGCTTGAAATGAAATCCTTCTCGCAATAGCATATGGACTGGTTACGGTTGCATAGAGAATGTGGTTTCAAGCATGGACAGGTACCTCCAATAAAGTTGTTCAATTTGCTGTCCTGTGGAAAAAAGGAGAACAAAAACAGGCGACTGAGCATCCAGTATCCTCAAAGCAATGCTATGCGTTCCTCTATGCTTACTTGTGGCTTGCAGGCTGTCCTTTCGCCATTCTGGTTGCTGCATAGACATTGACCATCCAGGCAGGTGGTGTTGTATTCGGGTCCTTTAAAGTGGTTACAGTCAGAGTTCACATTGCAGTTTAATTCCAAGAGATCTGTGTTTGTGTTATAACGAAATGAAATGATTTAGCAATGTGTATTTGTAAAATAGAAATTATTTCAAAGTCAAATATTTGCTGGGTTCTTGAAAAGCGATGTTTTTATTTGTAGTTGTTTCTACCGTTTCCATTAATTTAGTTGGCATAATTAGAAAATGTTTTCATTTTGTGCATTTCTAATCAATTCTAGTGACTGAGTTGGACACGATTGTGGGAGAATTTGCATCTGTTGCAATTCATTTTCATAATTAAAAACTTTGTTTGGCATTTGAACATGGTAATTTTATGAAAAACAAAATTTCAAAGGTCATGCGAATAGTTCAACTGTCTACCTACTCAATATAATCATAATTTGAAATAAAAAGCTTGAACTTTGTACTTTTTTGAGAATAAGTTGATTTCAAAAAATGCTAAAACCACAATTTCAATATTTCAATTTTAATAGTTGAAAAATACAAGCACATGACTTGGTTGTACGTTTTTGTTCTTATATCACATCCTTCTACTTATTGATGTTACAACTTTTAATGTATGCTCATCTTTAAGCCTTGTATGAAGTACTTTATATTGGTTTCAAGAAAAGAAACTCCACATTCTTAAACTCAATAGAGAAAGCGAAATTGCTTCTGCTTTTGGACGAAACATCTGACCAGATTCGAAGGAAAAAATAACAAAAACCAGTATTAAGTACGCAGAAATGATAGAGAGAGTAGAGAATTTAGGGTCCACTGCTCCCTCAGTAGAGAATTCAGTGACCACTGCTATCTCAGTTCAGAATTTAGTGTCCACTATTACCTCAGTAGAGACTTTGGTAGACCCGCCTATTTCAGGGTCAACGTAGACTGAGATTATATACTTGGGATTGAAATTTAAATGTATTAACCTGAATTCCTAATGTATTCTTTGAATTTTATAAACATAAAATTGTAATGTATTGAAGAATAGTTTTAAAAATCAGTGAATAAACAACCTTATTAAACTAAAGTTTCTTTTAAAGATCTTGGACCCTACGAGCTTACATAAGCTTAAAAGCATCTCACAAATGTCACTCGAGCAGGGACTCCATTGAAGTTGATTCATAAGTCGATTTAACGACCGACCGACAGTTCCAGCAAAATAAGCTCCTCATTGAGGTCCATACCCTCAAACTTTTCCAGAATCTTAAGTTGCCCCAGCGACTACCGATCGATACAAAACCAGAACAGAAATCTAGACCAGAAACCAAACCAGACTATAAACAGCTTCCCTAGCCTCAAGTGGATGAACCTCCTCAAGAAATAAAATGCACGACTGGGTCGCACGTACTTGCTCTGTTGGTGCAATAGTACGATGAAAACAAACTTTTCGATCAATGAGAACAACTCATTTTTGAAAGATTTGGTAAAACCTAAAAAATGTTGACTGAAACTGGAAAACCCGATATACGGGAGCTAACGTTAAGAAACCTTTTAATATTTAAAATTTAGATGTCCTTTTGGGTGTTTTAAATGATACAAATATCCACTTATGGCCAAATTAATAATACTGTTAAAACCAATTTCCGCTATTATCATGTGTAGCCAAAAACTAGCAATGCAGTTTTTTGTGAAATATTCTATATATGTTACATTCAAAGTTTCATAAAAATCGGTGGAGCCTTTTTTGAGTAAATTAGAAAAAATGAAAAAATTGGCCAAAATCTAATGGCTCTTTGTATAGGAGCCACAATTAAAAAAAAAAGAGACTGAAAAAAATTAATGCCATCTGATAGGAAGCTGAAAGAAACTATACCAAACAAAGTTTGAGTGAATTCGATGCAACCGTTGACAACTTATGACCATTTGAAAAAAAGACGTTAAGACCAGATCTCCGTTATTAGCATTTTTTGCCAAAAACTAAAAACGCAGTTCTCTTAAAAGCACTAAAAGAATACTAAACACAAAGTTTAATCAAAATCGTTAAAGCCATTTTCGAGAAAATTGGAAAAAACAAAAAAAAAATGGTACCAGTTTGAGCCGGGCTAAAACAAAATAAAAAAAATCTCGACAACCATTTTTCTTGAAACTGCTACATACCAAGTTTGAAGAAAATCCTTCAAGCCGTTTAGGCTTTAGCATGACGTGATAAAGCGCACATCCGCACAGACAGACCGACGGACGGTATGGCGAACACCACTTTTTTGGGCTTCTCTATCATCGTAATGTCATGTTTGATTAAAACCTCGATTTTTTTTTCTGCACGAAACCAATACTTGCCCTATAGAGCAAGTAAAAATAAAAGAATTGATCGAAAGAAGAAGAGGAACTTTCACATTTCTTCATCACAGAACGGCCTCGACTTGAAGATACAGAAGACAATGTGTTGAAGAAGATATCACTCAGTCAGCAGCCATGGAAGCGACAACATTTAAATTAAAGGAGACAAAAACTAAATCTACTGCTAAAACCAAACGAAAAGCAACAGATTCACACATACACTCCGTGCAGCAGGCAGACAACTGCTCCCAAGAAAATGATGGGATCTGCACTAGGAAAACCTAAAATCGATATACTGGTAGATGAGCAGATCCAGAAGCCCACTCCAGAACTGATATTGGTGCGTATGGCTGCCATCCGCGACATGAAAATCCAATCGGAGGAAACATTTAAAGCAAGGACTATCACACGCGAGCCGTCCACCACAATAACTTACGTTCAGGCGAACACCATAGCCAAAGAAGCAACCAGAGAAGACTGGCACCGCACCGTGGGAAAAAGGTTATCCATCGAAACTACGGAAAAAGATTGGCCTTACGTCACTCAGATCAACATCCACTCCTCCCGAAACCGGAACGACTAAAAAGCCGATCCCATACTTTCAAACCCATCTGCAAACATCCCTTGTTCTTATTCACTCCATTTCGGGCACGCGAACGACAAGCACATGTCTTCGTCGCTATGAAAGACAAAATAGAAACGCTTACATTTGAAGGCACAAAGAAGATTCGACTTCCGTTTTCTTCTTATCGAAGTATTTCTGAAATAATTTTTTTTTTAATTAAATTAAATTCAATATTGATTTATTATTAAGACTTTTGTTATGAATTGTTAATGAAAAAAAAATATATATTGTTATTTGTTACACATAATATAAAAATATAAAAAAAATGATTTCAGGACTTATGTCCCCAGCACTTCTGTACCAACAAACCGTTTAAATTTATCTTTCACCCTACCTTATTTAACCGCTTTTTCCACAGTGTATTTAAAAAGGAAGTATATAGAAACAAATATAAATATTCTTCGGAAAATGATAAATTGAAGTTAAATTTAAAAGTAAGATTGAAATAAAAATTACCATTTGATTCATTCGATAAATTGCATTTTATAAAAAAATAAGAATCTTTAAGGACAATCCCAAAAAATCAAGCTGAAATATTTATAAGAAATTTCGGAGTGCAATATACATTTGCGATGAATCATGTAAAGCTTTTTTTTAGTACCTATCCCCTTAAAATGGTATTCGTTTGGAAAAATAAATTTCAAAACTGTTCATTTTTAAGCTTAGCAATTTTAAGGAGGAAAAGTAAGGAACAGATCTCATAAACATATCGAATCAAATGTTAGGCTTTTTTAATTCCAAGATCTTCAAAGAGCTTTTATTTCGGACTCAGTTGTGAAATTGTTTGTATTTATTTTATTTTTACACTGGACCACCCATACAAAATAAATATTTTTTTGTATTTTCATAAATGAGCTCTTTTTGGATTACATTTCGTAAATTTATGCACCAAAAGTACCGAACCCACCTGCTCGTCGATATATTCATCTTTCATCTTTAATCAGATTAAAGCAACTGTTTTAAGTAAAGAACTACCCGAACAAACCTACGGGGCTAAGAACACACATAGGTAGGTACTATAGGTACACTACCGAGTACACACGTTCAATGGGGAGCTATTTTGGTAGTCTTCAACACCATGAACACGTCCATCCTACCATTGACCATAGGTCCTCCGAGGGCAGTAGCACTTAATACCCATCCTTCCAACCTACATATCTAGGCCTGGCCTTGATAACATAAGGATGATGTGAAAATATTATTTCACTCGTCCATTTTATTGGAGCTTTATGAGGATAAAAAAAAGGGTTCACATAAGCCACAGTAGCCATCTTTTCTTCCCAACAGTTATCCTTATATTGAGGTTGAAGATTTTATTATCCCGAAATTGGAATGAGTTGAGCTTCCACATTGGTATAATTTGATGGTCGGAAGAAAATGAATACAAAAAAAAAAAAAAAATGAGGACCGAAAGGTCTATCCGCAATAATTTCGGGTTCAAAGGAGATACTCACACCTCGCAGTCCATGTGAGGATTAAGATAAAGCCATTCTGACGGAGCAATCAAAACCTATACGATTGCTGGGATGTGGAATTGGATTTTAATTTGTGAGACTTATTTATCTTTGTGCACATAATTTGGCACATCAAAAGCCACACATGTGGGGCACGTGTGGGAGACTGAAAGAATAAATTGTTCTGCTTTAAGAATTAAGTTTATGCAAAAAAAAGTGCTTCAGCCATTGGCGAAGCTATATGTTACTTTCCATATATCAAGGCCAAACGTCGCAAACAAAAACTTGAGGATTTTATCAGCACAGTCTCAGATTTTTTTTTCGAAACGAATATAATAAATGGTCGAGATTGAAAATTAGTCAAGGCCATTATAGCAACCTTACAATCAAGGGCGAAACGTAAGACTTTATTCAAATTAATAAAATTAAAAATAAAATTCGAAGAAAAAAAATGTATTTAATGTTAAAAAAAATTCACATTGATGTCTGCCAAATATTATCAAATTTTTTAACCATGTGTGCCTAGATTTCAAAGGCATTGGCTTGAGCAAAAAAAATGATATCACCAACCTCACTTAAAATTTTTAATTAGTCTTATATAATAAAATAAATTATTAAATCACCTTGACCATATATTAGGCTGAGATTTAAAATAAAAAATACCAAAATTAATTTACTAAGACTATTCACTTTTAAAAGAAGCATTTTTACATAAATTAAACAACATGCACAACAAAGACGGGGAAATAGTGAACTGAAACTTATTTCATGAAGACGTGCTCCAAAAAAATTCAAAGGCCGCCGATAGTGTGGAAGCTTTGAAGTGGGAACGGTAATTTAAGTTGAGAGCCATGGCATGGTTTTTAATAAGAGGAAAGGTGGACGTGGTAAGGAAACGGGATCTTTGTGGTTTTTTAATATTCGATATGGGAGAATTTGAATTTGTTGTTGCTTGGCGCAAAGTAAGAATGTTTTTTTTTTTAAGCCAATGCAAATTATTATACCTAATAGAGTTTTCTTTTTTTAAATAAAGAACTGATGACGTATTTTTTGTGTATCTTCGTTAAGAACAATTTGTTCATATACATATACTAATGCATCATACAAATACATTTGAGTAACAAATTCGACTCAATTAAATTTGTGTTAAACCATATTTAATTTGGGATTTGTCTATAAATCTTAAAAAAATTGAAACATCAACAAAAATTCTTACATTAAAAACAAAAGATTTTTGAATTTTTTGTCATTTCGAATTGTAATGGTTGCAAAAAACATGTACGACTGGTTGAATCTGCTACTATGCTGGATAATATTATTGCTTTCTTCTATGAATTGAAATAAAATTTTATGAATAAAATTATTAACACCGAGACATATCTTTTAATTTCTTCAACTGATTTAAGAAACAATAGAACAAAAATATCCCATGACCGAAAGTCTTTCTTCAATATAGAATATTGAGAATCATTTGACCAGATATTAAAAAGGAATCTGTAGTATTATGTGTATTATATTAAAAACGGTACTTTCCATAGGACCGTTTTTTTGCTTTCGACTATCTCGAAAACGACTCAACCGAATTTTTCGAAATTTCACACATATATAGATGTAGGTAGCTCAATTTGTACTGCATACTAATATCAAAAAAATATTTTTTTTGTATTTTTAAAAGCATTTTTGGAAAAAAAAAATTTTAAATTAATATTTTGAAAACTGCTTTTATTAAATTTTTTTTCTAAAAATTTTAAATAAATGTATTTTTTTAATACCTATGAACTGGCGTTTTTGAATTTTTTTGAAAATTGTTTTCAAAAAGTTTTTCACAAAAACCGCTCCACAGATTTTTATAAATTTATTCTCATAAATTCAAATTTATCCAAGAAATAAAATGGCGTACTTTTTTCCAGCTCAAATTAGTTTAAGTATTTATTTAAGAATTTTGACAAATTTATTTTTATCAAAATCTCAAGCCTCTAGACCACTGTCACACACGGTTTACTTTGGGATTGTTAACCTCCGTTTTAACACTTTAAAAGCGCTTTGGTGTAATAACACCATTAAGTTGGCATTTATTTGAAAAAAAAAAACAAGCATTTTCAATTAGATTAGGTCGTGTTATGGAGGAGGGTAGACAAACAATAAACTGAATTAAAGCCATGTTCTCATGATAAAGAATTTAAAGGCCATTTGAGTTTATTGCGATATTTTATTGTAATTTTTTATGAGCCTTGTCTATTCTATGCGGATGAGGCGAGGGTCCTCGGATTTCCAAATGGAATTATTCAACCAATTTCTTACAAATTAACAATAAAAGAACAATAAAACCAATTATTTGGCAGCTTTTCCGGTACTTACAACATAAGAAGTCTATGTTTTTTTTTTTTTTTTTTGTCCATGAGTTTATAAACGATGTAATGGCCCCCTTAAAATGAATGAGATTATCTATACTGCAAAGAACTTAATGTTCCTTTTGGTTCCAATACAACACTTTTTGAGTGTGAATTTTCAAATTAAGGTGTGTCATAAACAGGCCATTTGTGGCTCGTGGTTACGCTATAAAACTGCTGAAAACAATAAGGAAGAAAAACAAGCTTAATTATTCTGGGAAAAGGATGAAAGTGTATAATATATCTATTTAGTGTTATCACATTAAATTAATGGCGATTTCGATATACATATAACGTTGTATTTTTCAATCAAATAAATATCACAAAATTTCATACTCATATTTTTGGATAGTAAATTAAACATTGCATGAACTTCGGAACTGTAGTGAAGAAAGTGCGGAAGGTCATGCATGGTGCTGAGTGTTATTTTTTTTTTTTTTTTTTGTGAAATCCCAACACGTTGTATCCGGTCACTATGCTCACAAGGGATATAATAATTTCTTGTCAAGCTGTAGAATCTTTTCGGTTCTTTGTTTGTGAAAGTAGGGTCACAGTTTTCTGGTTACCACACGGTAGCTTCTTGCCAGCTCATTAGCTCTTTCGTTTCCTACTACATCACCTCGGCCAGGAACCCAACAGAGTCTTGTGTTATGCTGCGCGCCAAGAACATTCATGTCTTCGCCACAGAAAGTTACAAGCTTTGATTTTATTTCAACGGCAGGAATTTGACAGTCAATGATAAAGGTGATATCACCAGAGATAGATAGATAGATAGATCTATCTATCTGATATCACCATGTGGTTGCCTTATTTGCTGCAGTGCATTTAGCAGCTGCCGTCACTGTCAGGAAACACGCTGCTGAAATCGGGGAGCCTGATTGATTCGGCTTCTTCGAGTGTTTCTGATTAAAAACTTGCACCAATTTCAATTTTGGAACCATCTGTAAAGATTTGAATTTCTGTCATGACCCAAGATATTAGGAGGCTGAGTATTGGCTGGGATGAATAAATTCCTGCTTTGATAGAGAAAAGATGGAAAGAGTATTTTAACTAAGGAACATTACTTGTGAAGTTACATATAGACCGATAGCTTTTTAACATTCCATTTATCAAAGACACTAATAGCTCCCTTAAAAACAGTAATGATCCCAAGACTAGATCTAGCAGTTACAAACCTCTACCAGCAATCTAAGAATTCCATAGTGTCAAGATGCATATTGATTCTTGTGGTCTAATTTCAAAATGGTGCTTCACTACCATACAATCTCCAAACATAAGTGGCGTCAGTTCAGACGAGCACGTAGGTAGAATGGTTGCGCTTTGTTAATACAAAAGACAAACCAATTGATGTGCATAAAAGAGGTGTACAAGAACTGCGCTGCTAGATCACATGATTTGGCTAAAAGGCCGAGAATAGCTTCAGAAATCACGTACAGGTTTGTCGAGATCCAGTTTACAGATAATTTAGTACAGGTACAAAAAACAGGTGCAGATGTCATAAATATTATGTCTCAATTAGAGGGGGTAAAGATTTCCCCTTTTGGATTACTCCAATTAGCTGGAAAGATTGATAAGCATAGCCAGGCTATGTATTCCGGGCCGTAACGCGAAAGCAGTAAAGATCTTTAAGCTAAAACGAAGCTGGAGCCACTGAGGTCTATCTGAGATATCAAGGCCTAAGGCTATTGAAAGTAGGTAACAGGCAGTGGACAGAAACAGCTTTTCTCACGAATTGAAAAATCCAGCAAAAGACTGAAAAAATCTTTCATGAAACAATAGAATATAATGTGGTTGCTGGGTGAACTCTCTAAAAGAAAATTGTTCATTTTGATTGTTTATCCTTTTATTTTTCTACCGATCAATAAGTGTCATAATCTCGTAAGCACAATCATAAAGACACACTTCACTCGGATTTGGAGCTTTCCTCTTCCTAAAGCCCTTGGTCAGAAGTTAGCAATCGTAAAACTTATGAAGGAGAACAAGGTTTAAGCAAATGTGAATATAATTAAAATCTTCTTGGGGTGCCTTACCAACACCAATCCACACACCCATTAATTGTATTATAAAGTTTCTTTTAATTTTTCTACCGAGCTGTCATCACTTGAGAGGGTGGTATAGGACCTCGTTGTATCATGCTGTTGCTCGATTAGTGCATAACGTCGAGGTACAATGTCCTTATGCAATGCACCAATGTGGTACAAGAGAGTATGCGGGTACACGTACTGAACAATGCAAAGAGTCTGTTATCGAAACAAAAATTTGCTTAGTAATCGTATTTTACAGTGCTTCCACATTGGAATAAAGCAATAAAGCCAATCTAGAGAGTTCTGCTGTTTTTTGTGTGCTTAAGTCCTTACGTGCAGCGAAATACGAATATAGTTGCTCATTTACAGGGTGTGGATTCTTGGAATGCAGGATACTATATACGTAGATATGTTTTGTTTGATTTTCGAATTCGCAGGATATGTGGACAAATTTTAAAATCATTTGTGTTGAACATGCAAGGAAGAACATAGGAACAGTTGTAGTGCCCTTTAGTGTCAGATAAACAGAGTGCAAAGTGCACAAAAATAATATAACCAGCAAGTATAGGGTGGATTTCTAATTCACAGACTCATTATGAAAAACAATGAATAAACATGAAACTCACAAGTAGAAAGTACTTCCTGCTCAGCAAATGCCATGAGCAAATGAGGAAACAATACGATGCAGAATGGGGAGTTTCAAGTTGTCTTAATGCTTTAATTAAATGGGGATACAGATTTTGCTGCGCTCTGTTTCCAACAAAAAATATGTAGATTACAAAAAAATGATAATCGCAATCTTTACAGAAAATCGCTGGATAACGAACGCGAAAATAAGTCTTAGCAAAAGGTGTTGTAAGTTTTAAATTGTAATATTCCCTGTTTTAAATAATTGTCATAAAAATAGTGGAAAAGAAAATTTTGCAGATGAATTTAAAAATCGTTGAGTTGTTTCAAGAAAATATTTGAAAGAAAGAATTGCCTTGATCCAATAATGTTAGGGGCGAGTAGTTGTTGAAGTGGAATAAGACAAGCTGAGTGTGAAGTGTTTAATTTTTTTTTTTTTTTTTATTTGAAAGGCCCTTGTGAGTTTTTATAGGACAGCAACGAGATTATTCAACCTCTGTCCGATATCGCCGCCATGATTGAATTACCTACTTGATACTGAGCTTTATTTACTACAGATAACATCCAACTCGTCTAGTTCACTGAAGATTCAATTCAAAATATTTTGTCGCTATATGGAGCGGGTCGTAATTCTGGTTTTCCAAATTCTGTTTGGTCGCGATTCTGTTTTTTTTTTTTATAAAAATTCTGTATGGTCAAAATTCTGTTTGCCCAAAAATCTGTATTACAAAATTCTGCTTCTGAACACTGAAATTCTGGCTATAAAAAATAACCACTTCCGTAAACAATTTGTTCCGTCAGTAGGTAGTAGGATTTAAATCATTTCAATTGTATACAAATGTACGTCCTTATTATGTTTAAATTATGTATTTTCCATCACAAATATTCTGTTTTTAAAAAAATATGTTTTGATAATGATAAATAAGGTATCAAAACGATTTCTATTTTACAACACATTTAAAGAATTTTTAAGAACAGAATTTTGAAAAACAGAATTTTGTAAACGGAATTTTGGAAGCAGAATTTTAAACGTTCAGAATTTTGAAATGCAGAATTTTGTACAACCAGAATAATGCAAAACAGAACTTTGGGATGCAGGATTTTAAAAGCAGAACTAAGACCCATGCCAAAATTCGACCTAGACGCGTCGCTATATTATCATCAAGTTTCCTCAGTATATAGCCTATTCCAAGGTCATTTCCGTTGCGTGATGTTGCATCCAATTCTTTCTGCACGATCCGGTTCCACATTCAATATGAATTGTGCCCACCGGATCTTCAGAATGTAATACAGACAACGGTTAAGGAAAGCCTGATGCAGTCTGCTCAAGATGTTGGCAGAGCATTTACATGTTTAAGAAGTATATAACAGCACAGATCTAGATTTGAATTCGATGAGTTTCAACTTGATGCTTAGCGATTTTCTGATGGACACAGGAGAAAGGATTCACTCACGACGAACTTCTTTTTTATAGTTAACATCCAGCTCCGTCCCATCATAGGGCTGTCCACGAAACTATCTCTTTCTAAATTTTCACTGACACTTTGAGGAAAACATTGCAAAAAAAAAAATACTCGTAGGTTATATTATGAATATTTTACAATTTTTGTAAATAAAATGTATTTTCTGTTCAATTATAATTTTTTTTTTTTGTTGGTCTCTTTATACTTTTGAAAAATATTTTGTATGAAATGTTCTTGCCACAAACAATCTTTTCTCTTAAAGTGCTTGACACTAACGTATTCGTTGACTGCCCTATCGAATACCTTATGGTTTATATGTAGTACCCCGTTGCATAGTGGTTAGTGTTTCGGACTGCCACGCCAAAGGTTCTGGGGTCGATCCCTGACGACTCCACCTAATAAGTTCTTTTCCGAGGTACTGCCTCTTGCGAGGAAGTGAAAAATCCTCCAAGAGTAAATAATGTCATGGAAAGCGCTTTTCTGTTAGCCGTTCCGATTCGGTGGTAAATTGTAGGCCCTTTCCATTTCTGCAGAATATCACACAGGAATGGTTGAGAGTATAAGTCATAGGCCCCGGCCCCTCTTGGAGCTGTTGTGCCAACAATCTATCTATCTATCTAATTGCCCAGATAGGTAATTAAACTGCGTAACCTTCTCAATGGTTCTCTACTTCAGAATAATTTGTTGTGTGCTTTGGCTGGTGGTCAGTATTTCCGTCTTACCACCACTTCCACGCCACTTCTCCATTGAGTTACAGAGTGACTGACATATTTGATACAAACGAATTCACAACTTACCCGATCGAACGCTTTCTCAAAATCTACAAACATGAGGTACAGCGGTGACTGATTCTCAAGGTGTTGTTCTGATCAACCATTCCGAAATCTTGCTTGATCTCCACTCTATTGAGCGTGGATTCGATCCTTTACTTTATCCTTCAGAAAATAATGGATGCCATTAACTTCGGAAAAGCAGACAGAAGAATTATAACATGCTTGTTATTGTTATTGCATGTATGCCATTATGTTTGGAATATGACATCGATAGATAGATAGTTTTTATTCATTTTATAAAAATTTTATAAAAGTTTTACATAAGCGTTTTTAAATTGAATAATAATGAGCATGGCATTGCTGCCGTCAGCCTGAGTGGCTCTATTTAATTCATAAATTTTTTTTTTCATTATAACGTTAAAGATAAATATTTGTAGATAAGGAAAAAGTAAAATTTGGTCTTAAATTTAAAAGGCTTTGAAATGTAACATCTTTTACTTTATTTTACAATTTATATATAAAATTTAATAAATTTATATAAAATTTTAAATTTTAGATTTTGAGATTGAACTTTTAGTTTAGTTAAAACGGAATATTAATAAATTGATTTTGCCAATGAAAATAACTGATTTTACTATTGGATGCAACTTTTATCGATACCATAGTATAGATACCATATTATTTGCAATACCATAGAGGGTTACACACACTTTTGTAGTATACGTTGACAACACTGTTTTGTCAAATCAAATTTATCTGGCAAAAAAGAAAACAAACAAACCAACCACAACAAATGATTTCACGAGGGTCGCTGTCAAAGCAGAAAATAACTTCTGTTCTAAAAAAAATCACTTCAAAAATGGCGCTGCTGTCGTTTAAAAGATTCGTATACTACGATGAAAACCCAAGTATCAATACCATGCTAATACCATGTTGATCGCGTGGTATTACCAAGGTTTTCCTGACATACAGGTGGTGTACTCGAATACCATGGTATCGATACCAGCAGTATGTCACATTATTAAGAAAAATAATTAAATTATCTTACATATAAGCATTTGGAACAAAACAACCAAGTACATTTGCATGCTCTTCTAAATTTTTTCATTTAAGTAAATGACCGTAATAACCCTCGAACAGTTAGATGTTAGAAGATTAAAACTAACTCTCCATGCTCCATTATGCCCATTTTTCAATTACTGAAAGTTTGAGAAGAAAGACAACATTAATTTTATCAAAATCTGATCAAACAAATTTAATAGACCATCAAAATGTTTCCTTGCTCCGAGTCATTAAATATTCAAAATATTAAGATGAGCCCCTGTCAAAAAATATCCTCCTCCCAACTTCTCGTTTAAAATCACAAAATCCTCTATAATTTCCTTCATTTTAATTTAGTTCATTGAATTAAATTATCCTAAGACGACCGGAGACTTTGTGTTCAGTAATTCGACATCAAAAGCCAATAACCATCATCGTCATTCGTAATGTTGTTGTTTGAGTTGAGATTGAAAAATGTAAAAAAATTTTAACTCAAAGTTAATTTAATCTTTTGTCGACAAACCAAACTCCTTACAGCAACAAAAATAACAACAACATCATCGAGGACAAACTGTATCCAATACTAACTTATTTCAGCAAATAAAAGCCTTCGACATCCCACGAATGATTTACACGGCGCGGCGGGTGGCAACCCTTTCATTCAAAATCGAAGCAAATATTTGTGATAGCCTGGGGTTTGAAATGTGTGTTTTATAATTGATTCCAATAGAGAACATTGCAAACATGACTTCTATAAGCTGAACAAATGGTCCCCCGCCGCAAACACAATAATTTATTTTCCTATACCAGGAGTTGTACATTGGAAAGGATAATAAGGGTTCGGTTGAGGTTTATCTGAAATTGCAGGACTTCGACAAACATATGATCCATATGAAAGACAGACATCGCAGTAGATATATGAAGAAATACACATAGTAAAACACATTGTGTTCGTCCTTGCACACAGATGAAAAGCCTTTGAGCCCACAGGCAATCCTCTAGCTAAAATTATATAGAAAAGTTAAGTCTTTCGATTAAATTAAAGCAATTGAAAAGAAAATAAATAAAAGGATCAACTAAAGAAAGGCAGTTTTCAGAGACAAAGGAACAATAAAAATAAAGAAAAAAAAAAACAAGATAAAATAAAAGAAATTGTCTTAAGGACATTTCTGTACCGTATTCTTGCACACCCCCCCAGTAATGACAGCCTTTATTGTTTAACATTTCGGATATGCGCCATTGTCTTGGTTATCAGTCTTGGGGTTTGCCTTTTTTTCTAAGATATCCTTGTAAGTTTGGCGCGAAAAACAAATGAAGACAAAAGCAAGGGAAATATCGGAATAAGAAAAAGTCCGCCCGCAGGACAAAAGTTAATGACACGAAAATAACACCATCACCATCAAAGTCGAGCACAACTGGTAATGAGTGAAATTGATTTAGCCGTTCTATTCAATAGCCGCAGCATACAGACAGAACCCCCCCCCCCCCTCCCCATCGTAATATTCAAACCCAAAGTAACGTGACGAAAAGATAAAGTAATGTTGGTCCTAATATTTTGAATTACGGCTACGACTTTGATACTAAACCAAAATGAAGCACGAGAACTAATCAACGATTATAATTGCGTTTCCTTAAAAGTAAAAGTTTATTCTTGTGTTTGTTGGACCCGTTCCAGATTTAATAGCCAACTTTTGTACAGTCTGCGTTTTATATTGGTCGAAGGGTAAATGAAGGGGAAATATGTGATATATTGTAATGGCTGTTTTGAGAGAAATTATAAACCGCAGTGGAGCAGACAAGCTTTATATTTCTAGCCACAAAATTTGAAAATAAACAAGATTGTGGTTGTTTGTTTTTCGTTTTATGCAAACATGCACTTGACTATATGTATTATGTTACACATCCCGTTTGAAGGTGTATGGGCAAAAATCTTGTCTGATATAACATAATATAGCATACGAACTTATGCTTGACTTTTAACATCGATTTAAAGGTTTCTATGTGAGTTTTAGTTTTGATATATTAGATTTAAGGTTAAAGGAAAAAACATATTTTAACAAAAGAAAGCGATTATTCTTTAAAGGATTAAGGCATGAACTTCAAAATTTTAAGATAGAGTTTGGCATCACTCTCAAATCAAAAATGCATCCATGGATTAGCAATTACATTTCAGTCCTATTTTGTTTTATATTCAAAACCAATGCATAGCTTTTATTTCCTATCCAACTTTTCTCAACATTAGCACGTGTTAGTTTACGATAATTAACCCCCTGAGGCTTAAATGCACTCTAATTAAAAAAGAATAAAGTGCACGACTGGGTTGCACGAACTTGCTTAAATATGTGACAAAGGTCTTATGGCTGAATCACAAACAAACTTTGGCTTCGGCTTCGCCTACGTTACGATGCACCCGCTTTGAATTTGCTTTGCCAAGTTTTCTGACAGTTTTTTGACAGTTCTGCCATTGTCAGCTGTAATTTTTTCTGAAAAGCTAGTTTTTGACTGTGTTTTTATTTTCTTTCGTGTTTATCGGTTTTAAGTGCTATAAAAATACATATGAGTGATATTGAAAAAATTAAATCTATTGCGAAGGTAGCATACGCGGCATATCGGGGATATGTTCGTTCAGCTTAAGAGCAAGAAGTGCAGAGTGAAAGATATTGGTGGGTCCGCGAGCTCAATCTACGGAGAGATGAGGATGGATTCTTTGCACTGAACTTAAACCAAATGAAAGATAAAGATGCAGAGCACTTTTATAAAATTACTAGGATGTCCCTACAAGCATTTGAGATACTCCGAGTGCTTATTGAACTACATCTGCAGAAGACGTGTTGGAGAAAACCAATCGAACCAAGTGCACGACTTTTCTTAACTCTGTTGTAAGTTTTCGAAGTGAAAATGTCTTTGCTCACCAAATTTTTCTTCAAGTTATTTGTCGCAAGGAGTACCAGAGCAAGTCCTCGCGTGGATGTTTTGTATGGGATATTCAACAGTTGCCAACACCATTTACGAAAAAGCTGACATTCTTTGGACCTGCCTTATGTCCTTCTAGTTACCACCACCAACTGAAAGTGATTGGAGGCTATTTCATATGACTTTGAAATTTTGTGGAGTTTACCGAATTGTGTTGGGGCTATTGATGGTAAGCACGTCAACATTCAGTGCCCGCCAGGAGCTGGTTCGGAATATTATAATTATAAGGGACAATATTCGATAGTTCTTCTGGCCACTTGCGATGCCAATTACACTTTCACTGCAGTTGACATTGGTGAGTACGGAAGGCAGAGTGATGGCAGAGTCTTTGCAGACTCATCGTTTGGTAGAAAAGTTTTAACTGGTGGTATAAACTTTCCACCTCTAGTCGACTTCTGAATTCGAACTATACGCGCAACCATTACATGGTTTGTGATTCAGCTTTTCCCCTGAAACCATATTTGATGCGTGCGTATCCTGGAAAATTACTTCCCGTTGATATTTCAATAAAATGCCTTTGGAATATTGGTCGCAAAGTGGAGAATTTTAAGTACAACACTAAAAATAATGATGAAAAATGCAGACAAAATCGTAAAGGCCAGTGTAGTGTTGCATTATTTTGTCAAGCTAAACGATTCAGCATACATAACTCCAGACTTTGTGGATCGTTATGATGAAAATGACGTCCTTACCGAAGGTCTCTGGCGAAGGAAAGTAGGACCACTGATGACATGCAGGTCACTCGGATCACACAACTCATCTCAAGTTGCGTTCGTAATGCGAGACAAATTAAAGGAATACCTAAATAACAACAGAATCTAAAAATAAAAAATGTTTTTTTGTGTTACTTACTTTTCATTATAAAAAAATAAAAAAAAACAAGGTTTTTCCTTACTAATTAGTTTAATAATTCAGTCTTCAGGTTTATAGGAATATAGGAACATTCAATAAAAAATCACCAAAAAGCTAATTCACAGCGCATTAACAAAATTAAAAAAAAAAACATGTTGACCATAATCCATAAGCTCCTCATCTACATCGTGCGCCTGAGCAGATAGTGCTGCGCAATGATTTGCCACCGTATCATTCAACCCACCAAGTCTCTTCCAACGCTGCTTGCACTCACCAACTGCAGAAATAAACTAAAGGTATTATTTCAAACTTTTTTTTAACTTAAAGCAATTGCCTGGTCTGTTTAAAGTTGTACCAACCTATTCCCAAGCAGCGGTTCTTTTTAAAACATTTGTATAGGCCTTGGACCGAGTCATATATTATTCATTGTATTTATAATCTATAGTACTCCCCTCCCAATAAGAGGAACGTTTGGTGTGCCATCTATGGACGAAGTTCACAAAAACTTGATTGGTGAGTTAGGAGTGGTTTTTTTCAGATTGTCATGGGAAGCAAAAACAACAATAGAAGACATTTGATATAAAGTAAGATAATACAACTAGCGCTGCCATTGACGAAGTTCAGAACTAAGAAAACATGTTTCTTGAAATTACTATAATAATGTATATATGTACATATAGAATGGATTACTGTAGGAAGTCGTCGTAGCGATCGGGGCCGTGGGGGAAAATATGTAACTTCCTTACAACTTTAAAATCACTGATCACCATCTGATTTCGTTTACTGTTTTGAATTTTAGGGAAACATTTTCCAAATCCATATTTAAACAAATTTCTGTATTTTTCAATTTTTAGAACTGCAGTTTTTATCAGTATAATATAAAATTTGAAGAATAAAAACTTTTCTCCAATTCTTTATCATCGCAGTCATCATCCATAACTTGCCTTATAATTTTTAATTATTATATTCGCAAGTAAAAATTACTTCTTTTGGTGAAAAACGTTAAGATACAATATCTATTGTAAACATAAAAACATGCGATCTAGTTACCAGTCAAAAAAGGCACAATTTGGAATGGTCACGGCTAATGTTAAAAATTCTTATTGACCAAACACAACTAAAGAAGTCAGAAAATTATTCCGATCTTAATTCCAATAATATATGCACCAGTTACCGACTTTAATTAGTATACTAAGTGCTAAAAGTGCCATCAAAGCATTTAGAAGAATGTTAATTTAGAATTTTGAAATGTAAACCGTAGCTTTTGTTTTAAAAGTGAACGCCCCAAAGGACTCTAAATTTAAAAAACATTTTAAAATAAATTGTTGTCTGGTAAATGAATTTCTACGAAATTGGAAAGAGATTATGTTTCAAAATGTGCTCTCCGAACATTCGAGACATAAAACAATACAAAAACTATACCAGTTTAATATACATTTTCAAAACCCAAAGGACCCTAGCCACTTATACCGAACTCGATTAGGACTATAAACTGGTGACCAGCGATCCCTTTATAAATTGCCACAAAGCTCTTAAACTGATTTGTGTATTTTAAAAACACTTAGTATCCTTCAGATAAAGAAGAAAATAATCGAAGAAACTTAAAAGGATTCTCAGTATACTTCTCTCATTGGTTTACATCTTTTCTAAAGAATAGGCCTCTAAAATAGAAAACAAAAAAAAATATCCAAAAGAGCCAGATCGAATCCACTAAAAGAAAAGGCATCCTATTACAATCCATCTATCTATTTATGAAGTCAGTTTATCAGTGCCATATCGAATTTATTTTTCCTGGAATTGCCAACTTTTTTTTGTTTCCCTATTCCCATTGAGAGACAATTTGCATTTGTATTTTTAGGACCGTTGAAGGACAAAAAATAAAAGAAAAAAGCCCTCCCATCCTTTTGGAAAAACAATGAAATAACAAAAAGGAAAGAAGAGTTTGATGGGGCATGATTAGGCCCTTGTAGGGATATCGTTTTCCTCAACACAAAAGGAATAGAATTTCAATACAAAGAAATTTCTTAGAAAATAAGGACTCCATTAAGAGGGCGTTGCCATAGTAAAATTTTCATCAGAGAAAGCGTTTTTATCGGTTACAAAAAAATATAACGATAACTACAGCCATTTGCAAATATGTATGTTGAATGATTTATGATATAGTTTTGTTATGGCCTTTGCACAAATTGATGTAGAGCATTCCTTATTTAGCATGGATAAGTATTTTGGTTCATCATTTCCTGAAATCGACAATATTGTTATTATATAGAAGAGACTAAAGCTAATTTTCGAAATAAGAGAATGTTATTGGGAAGGAATGCAGTACATTAAGATAATTAAAACCTACAATGCTTCAATGTATAGACGTAAGACAACTTCAAGGAAATGTAAATAGTTTGCCTTGCGTCCATAGTAATTTACTGCAGATGTTTCGAGCAAATAAATATTCAAAATGATTCATCAAGTACGCATGGATTGCTGAAACTCATATTGGTTTGAATAATATTTGGGTCTATGTCAATGAAAATGTAATTCCTGGAATGAAGTATGCCAAACCCTCAAGGTTTTCAACAAAAGCATTTGAAATTTGGATAACTTACGTTTCCTGTTCCAACCAAGAGAAGGCAACATATGACATAAATGCATTTTTATATTTATTAGTTTTAGAATTTAGGTTTTGGATAGAGTCATGGTTTAATTGTTAATCAATAAATCAGATTGTCTTACCTGAGTCACTCTTGTGTAAATTTGGCTTTGTGTACCAGAGCAAAATTTTGTTGGAAGACCAAACATTCTTGTCAAAAGTGCGCACGTATTTATTAAAAATTAACCAACTCGTTCGTCGCAATTTGCGTTCGCGGACCCGTCACCATTGTGTTTAAGCAGTAAATCTTTTCATTGCGATTGCTGAAAATTTGTACTTTTCTATAAATTTGTTCATCCAAATTATTTTTATATATAAAGGGCTTTCCAATAAGAGGTGTTATTTTGAATAGCCCGCTATTTCGGTAGGTGTCACTTTTGAAGCTGCAATTTTTCAACATTTGACAAGTAGAAACTACGCCATTAATAAAAATGAAATGAATGAATAAATGAACGATACACGCTTAACAACGCATTGAAATTATAAAAAATTACTATAAAAATGGTGAAAATTTGGCAGAGACGGTAAGTGAAACAAACCATTTTTTTGGCGTCGTGAAGCAACTTGTCGGACCGCAATTCAGACGTTTACGACGGCGCTACGTGCCACAAAAGCAAAGAAACCATCGATCTTTCACGGGAAAAGTTTCCGGACCGTGTTAAATATCGAAGAGGTGATCACAATTTTGGCCTCCGAGATTTTGTGATTTAACACCTTGCAACTTTTTCCTTTGGCGGCCACTTTAGCCGCCAACAGTCCACCGTTAATTCAAGACCTTAAAGATGGAATTCGTGGAACAATTGAGGGCATACAACTGCCACTTTGCAATTTGGTGGTGGAAAATTTCATGAAAAGGGTATTGTTGTGTAATCGTAGCCGTGGCTGCCAATTTTTTGATATTGTTTTTCGTTATTAATAACATACTTTCCTCTTCATATTGAAATAAACATCCGATCATTGATATCTAAAAATGCCATTTTTCTTTGAACATCAAAATAACACCTCTTATTGGAAAACCCGGTATTAACGACCAATGCTTTTTGTTTCTTTCATCTGCGATTGATTTCCCTTATTTTTTTTTAGTTTGCATTTGGACTTGACCGTTCTACCTTGCTCTTATGGTAGGGTGCGGTGGTGGCATGTACAATTATTCCGAAAAAAATAGACGACCATTTGTTTTTAAGTGCTTCATGCGCAAACAACTTTTGTTGGATTTGGCTAGCCTTGAAAGGCCGATACCTAGGATCCATGATTCCCCATCTGTCACGATTTTATAGACGTGTTTTGAAGCATCGCGATTGACTTTTTTCTTTCCTTGTCTTCAAATGGCACGAACCTTTTTAAAGTGATATAATGAAATTATGCTTTATCCATAAAGGGATTGCAATTTTAACGATAAAATGGTCATGTAGTATTGAATGTATGCAAATGGAGCTTATGCATCAGGCAGTCTCATGACATGATTATGATACCTCGAGATGATGCATCAATTACCAAAAGGGAATCATTGCACGCAAATATTCACAATTCAATTCTACTTTTTTTTTGCCCAAATTTATTTGAGATTTCTTTATTTCACTTGACAAATTAAACTATAGGGATGTACAGAATTGAGCAGCACTTTAATGGCCGTTCAAATCAGAATGCATTTCGTGCACTGAGTGATTTGTTTGGTCGACCAAATGTGTCAACAATTGAGAGAATTGTGCGCTAATTTCAGCTAACCGGGTCTGCAGAAATGTGAAAACATCTGTGAATGCTCGCCAAGTTAGTTAGCGGAAAACATTGTTGTTCACGACAGTGAACAACAATGGGTGACGGCAGCAGAGCCGTCAACCTCGACTCGCCGTTGCATCGTGCTCAACAATTGAACATCTTACGGAAACTACTGAAAACCAGAAATTGAGGATATGGAGCTGGACGATATGTAGTTCAAAAGCAGGAAATATACGATACAATCATCGTACAGACTTGAGTCGAACCGATTTCGCAAGGGAGCACACACACTATTCAATTTACTTACGATTTTATAAAAGTAGAAGTAGACATCTTTGATTTTCGATCGACAGCATTCGACCATGCAATATCGGTATAGCGGATTATTCCGTGTACACACACGATACAATCGTTGCATTCGACCCAACTTTTGTACGATAGTCGGTACAATTGTATCGTTTATTTCCTGCTTAACAAGACGCGGTGCCACTTGCCACACAAGACACAACCAACGAAACAATGGCACGTCGGTCGTGGTGATGTCAATTGGCCCCTTTGGACTTTTTTCTTTGGGGATATTTAAAAGAAAAAGTGTAAATCAATAAGACAAGCTCAATAGAAGAGCTAAAGGATGAGATAATTCTGCACATTAAAGACATTGGACATACGGAAGATTGGATAGAGGTATGCCACCGCGAAGCTGTGGAGAGCATTAAGCAGATATTTTGCTTTACACATAATTGCCAATAGACAAAATTTTGATAGTAGAATCTCGAAAAGATGAACAGATATAAAACAGGCCCCGTTCATCTTTTAGAATTGTTCATCTTTCCAAGCATATCGGGCATTAATTTAAGAAAAACATATAATTATATTAACATTGTATCTATCATTAACTACTTAATCATTTTAATTTTAAAAAAAACTTAAAACATCACAGAAATACATAAAAGTTGTTCATAAGGGTTAAAACAAACAGACTATATTTAAAAAAACAGATTTTTGGTAGATTGTCGCTCGGAAAAAAGCGTTCATCTTTCCGAATTGTTCATGTTTTAGAACCGTTCATGTTTTCAAGATTCTACTGTACATACATATTTATATACAATTTTCATCGTGCGTTATTTTTGAACCAGCCTTTTATAATCCCATCAACATGGAAGTTGGATGTTTAGTTGTCTGCAAAAATTATGGACCACAAAATGTTTGATAATATTCGTAAATTTTAAAGACCCTCTTAGATATGAAAGAATTTTCTTTTCCTTATTTTTTTATTAATAACCCAGAGTTGTTTGTTCTACTGTTGTATATAACTGTTGAAATCAATTAACTTAAAATTAAGTTGAAATTTTGAACACTATGCAATTCCGTGGAACTATTAACTTGAGAATACGTCTGAAAATGTAACTGAAGTTTTAAATAATTATGTTCTTTATGATTTTTTATTGACAAGATAAAAAAAAGTTTTGAATATTATTGAATAATTTAATAATTTAGAGGTTTTCGTATCAAAACCAAATATGTTAACATTTAAAATTTGTTATTTCACTGATAAATCTGATATGTGCATAAAGGTTGGTATAATGTCAAAGTCAACAATAAAAGCTAAAATGACATCCGAATCCTATCTCCAAAAATACATGAAATTAACAAAAAAAAAATCGTACATTTATTATAATTCAGAGCTTGAACTAATTTCATAATCAAATGCAAACATTATCGCTACAAAATCACAATAACTTTCCACAAAATAATGCGGTAAGTCAAAATTTCGAAAATCAAACACCACAATACCAGCGAGTAAACACTTAATATGAAATCATATTTCACACACGAACCGTTATACAAAAAAGCAAACACAACAAAATGTACGTATTACGGCCATCAGACAACAATAACATAATGTATAGCTTTTTATATTTGGTTTAGAGTAGTGTTGATTTTGGGCTGGAGTGTGGACATTTTACCACGCCTATAAAATGCCTGGAATACAGGAACGAGAACGGGACCATTATAATTTATTAATCGATGTGTATTGTGTACACGCAGAGTGAACAGAGTGAACACAGTGTAGCTAGCAGAATATCGTGATATCATTTACTATGACTTGACGTTCTAAGGATAACCATTAACCGAATTTGACCAAGCTCACAGCTCACAGGAATAGTAATCTAAATTCGTTGAAGTGGCATATTATTCTGGTTGGATTATTTAAGCTTAAACATTACCAATGAAGTTGGTTTGATTTTGATGAGATGGTTAGCCGACGAAGTGACTGACCATTCCAGGAATTAATTATTAAATCTAATTCTAAAATAGAATAGGTTTTTACACTCGTTGCCGTAGTTAACAATCAGTATAATGAATTAAATGATGAAGGTTGCACAAAACAGCGTATTGATGGATCAAACTAGTTCTATTTAATTTTGAAAATAATTAAGAACTTAAAACTATAATTTAATTACAAAACGTCATAAGCGCAATAAAATTTCAATAAAGTGCAGAATTCAAAGGAAATGTATTCAAAAAGTTAAAAGCCTTAAGTATTTAATATGAAAGAACCAGTTATATACAAGTTTGGACTCGGTTTCGAAGGTTTTAAGAAGTCAGCGAGAGAGTGATAACCAAATCAAGGCCAAATTACATCATTTAAGCCGACACGGAAGAGAAAGACGACGATGTCAAAGAAAGTTTATACGAGGTCCTCCTCTTAGGAGCAGTGCCCCACACATGAGAATTAAACCCTCTTGGAAGACTTTTACGCCAAAATCGGGAAGGAGGACATCTTTAGTATGGCAATCGGAAAGCACAGCTTGCACGAAACCAATTCCGATAAATAACTCAGGCTTACTGCTGGAACACAATAGAAAAACGCAACCGGAACCGCAGCCGCAACCGTATCGCATGCCGTACGTACCTAATTAGAAGTGCCCACAATGGAGTCGTACGTACTCCACCTTTTTTTACAATTTCCACTGAAAAACATACATATACATATATGCATATAATAGATGATAAAACATATATCGCATCATGTATAGTCTTTTTTATACATTTGTACCCTGACCTAATTTCTAAAAGGATTTTAACGGGTGATTTTTTAAGAGGTTTAGAACTTTTTTTTTTTAAAAAACACAAAAAATTCGAAAAAATGAATGAAATATTTATTTGAATCGATAGTTTGAACCTTGCAATTTAATAATTAAAGATAATTTGATGCAAATGTTGACCGCGGCTGCGTCTCAGGTAGCCCATCCGCTGAGTCCAATTTTGGCATACTCTTTCACACATATCGGCCGGTATCTCTCAAATGAATGCATAGATGTTGGCTTCCAGTGCGTCAATCGAAGCGGGCTTGTCCCTATAGACATTAGCCTTGACATACCCCCACAAAAAATAGTCTAATGGTGTCAAATCGCACGATCTAGGCGGCCAATTGACCGGCCCGAAACGTGAAATTAACTGTTCACCAAACTCGCCTCGCAATTACGCCATTGTTTCGCGTGCTGTGTGGCATGTGGCACCGTCTTGTTGAAACCACATATCATGCAAGTCAAGAACCATTTCGGGCAAAAAAAAGTTTGTTATCATCGCTCGGTAGCGTTCACCATTGACTGTAACGCTGCGATTCGCATCATCTTTGAAGAAATATGGCCCAATAATGCCGCCGGCTCATAAACCGCACCAAACAGTGGCTTTTTCGGGATGCATTGGTAGCTGTTGCAATGCTTCTGGCTGATCTTCACTCCAAATGCGGCAATTTTGCTTATTTACGTACCCATTCAACCAAAAATGAGCCTCATCGCTGAACACAATTTTTCGATATTTCGACATTTCGAACCGAGCACGAATTTTGATAGTAAAATTCAATAATTTGTAAGCGTTGTTCATTTGTAAGACGATCCATGGTTAAATTGCAAACCAAACTGAAGCTGTTTGACAGTGACACAAGGTACTAAACACACGTCAGCTGTCAAAACCAGTGTTGCCAAAACCAAACCAGCTAAAAAATCACCCGTTATTAGCACGTTGCTCTTTTTTTTGTACGGAATGTCAAAAATACGCACGTATTTATTAAAAGTTGGCCAACTCGTCCGTCGCCGTTTGCGGCTGCGTTTGCGGATCCGTCTCGTTGTGTTCACAACATTGAATTCGTGTGTATTCAATATTTTGACATGCGATACGGCTGCGTTCGCGGATCCGACTCCGGCTCCATTGTGTTCCAGCAGTTATTGGTTTTGTAGCGGGGAAATTAATGATGCTAAGCAGAGCAGCACACTCTTCCTTCGATGATTGAATCTGCAACCAAGTCGATCATGTTTCGATTGACGGAAGACATTCTTCTAGCATTATGAATGTCCATACAATCTGAGGATCCAACATCGACTCTGATAACTACATATAAATGTTGTAAAACAAAGAATACGGATATCCATGGAAGCTCTTAGGCGAAAGTCAAGTATACGCCGACGAAATTCAAATTTGGCGAATCACTTGAGTTTGCGAGAAAGCCTTCGAATTATGATATGAACCCGGAAGACCAATGGCAGCTATGTCAACATAAATGGACACAATTACTTGGGTTTGCGAACAACATTGACGTGGTAGGAAGAACAAAGCAATCATTGACCGGAACCTTGACTAACATGGAGTCATCAGTCTAAATAAACGAGGATAAGACGAAGTAAATGCTTTCAACACCAAAAGCGCAGTCCAAGAAAGCATTGTAGAATGTAGATTAACTTTTGCTAATCGTTGTTTCCTTGGGTTAGGTAAGCGTTTGAAAAATATCGAGAGAGACGATTATTTACATATCACTCATCGTCCCGGACCTGTTTTATAGTGCAGAAGCATGGATCCTCTCAATCAATCGGATGAAAAGTCAATTGGAGTCTTCGAGAAAAAAAGTTCTGCGTACGATTTTTGGTCCTGTCTGCGTAAACAGAGCGACTAAGATGGCTGAACCATGTAAAACGAATGGCCTTTAAAGATAAAACAATAGGGACTCAGAAGCCAAGGTAGAACTAATCTTTGGAGAAGCGAAAAGGTTGGTAGAAAACTTCGAAAACTTGGAAAGTTCATATAGTTTTTGTCCAGATTTTGATTTCGATAAGGAAACCAGGTATGCACATGCACATGCACACGTTCAATGCAATTATTTAAACCGAATTCGAGCCACATGGAATCGAAGAATGATTTTCAACAACTGCGCAATGCGCAACAGTGGTGGGAGAAAATGGCATTGAGTTGTATAAATGCGATTATACTCCAAAGGAGAAATTTCAAATTAAGTCTCCCTTAGTGCCAAAAAATCTAGTGTTTTGAAGTTCCCAGACATCAAAATTAGTCTGAGTCCACGAATTTTTCAGTAGGTTACCGTAAGTTTAATAATTATTGTATACAATTTTTTTTCAATAAATGTTGTCAGTATTCAAACTATAGCTTTTGAAATACGGTTTTTCATGTAAGATACATTTAAATCATTACGTTCCACCATTAAGGCTCAAAAACCAAATCAAACGAGCTAGGTTATGCAAGAAAGAACTTATACTTTGGTATTTTCACAAATAACTGCCTTCTTAAAACCAAAAACGTGCTTCTCAAGGGAACATTAAAATAGAAAAATGTTTGGAAGCAGGTATCCTTATAGCTCCTCGTGTCTCGTTTCATTTCATAAACTTCCTCGTACACCAGGTCTGTCTGTAAATGTGTCCTGCTTACACATTTCCTTAAAAAAATAATACCATTTGTCAAGTTAGTTCTTCATAAAACCCCTTGAAAGCTCTTCGTATTTTATTAGTGTCACGTTCTTTAAGGTCAGCAGTTTGTGTCGTTAAATTTAAATTGATATATTACTGTCGTCATGCCTTAGAGTTAACTATTGGCCCATCATCACCATCATCACATCCTTGCGTCAATTCATACTTGTTCTGTCCTTGCGGTTCATATTTTATCTCCATTGATAAATTCTCTAACATCTGTCAAATGTGTCATCATCATAACTGTAGATAAATCATATTTTTTTTTTCGAAAACCTTTTTTTTTTAACTTTTTGCGTTGTCAATAATTTATAACATATCTTCGTCTACTGTATAATATGTTAATCTTGACTTTAGACCCACTTAACTTATTGTTCGCCAAGAGCTTATTACAAATCAAAGAATCGTCACTTATCCACTTCCATGCGGTAGTAGAAAAGCACTTGGAATACAAAAACACCGCCTTATCTGCAAAACCGTCCTTATAAATCCAATCGACTGAACTCGCTGTTTGTTTGCTATTCTGTGCGGACACAAAATGTTTCCTTAATACAGCCAGACACATATCCCTCTCCCTATTTTTGGCTTTCTTGGTCGGGAGTTTATGTTTGATTATATTTAAGCTTTAGGGTCTTTTTACTCATATCCTTAAAAAAATGAATCCATCTACCGAGGCTCCACACTATAAATACAAAAGAGGATAAATAAGTGGTTAAAATAATCTGTTAATAAAAAGGGAATATCTTTTTTTTTTTAAAGAAACCTTCAACCTCTTTTTAATTATTAATACGAAAGCTTTTTGTTTACTTTTTTGGACACCTGGAACCCTAAACCATAAAACAGGAATAAGACTACAAAAGAGTATTTTGTAAAAAAAAAAAAAAAAACATCTCAATTTATGTTAAGAAGGCGTCAATCCGTAAGTGCTTTGTCCTTCATACGTAAAAGAGGGTCAAATCTTGAAATCTTGACAAGAAAAAACAAATCCACCATTTGGTCGTATGAATTTGCTCTAAATGTCCGTGTGTGTTTTTCGTAATTGTGTATCCCTACAGCTGGTTAACAGAGAAAAAGGGATTTAGATACTCCATAGGTCTAAGCAGGGGCGGCCTTAGGGGGTGGCGAACAGGGCAATCGAAGAGGGCCTCGTTCTTGCAGGGGCCTCGCTCAACAACCGAAGCAAATTAAAAAAATTCTATTTTTTTTTTTTAACTTTTAATTTCAATCCTTAATTATTTATTCAGGTTATAACATAGCGGCATATTAAAATATAGTTAGTTAAGTTATTCATTCATTCAAAACATAATTGAAAAATGTATTATGTAGTGTTATATTATAAATTTCGCTCCTCGGAACACTTGAAGATCGGTATTTTAATGGCATAGCACTCGGGTCAGCTCGGGAGTCGGACATAATTTTAGTGACCATATTTCTGGGAGCTAAGCCCGGGACAAAAACTGAAAAATTTAAATCGTACAAGAAACTATTAGTTTTTTCATTAATTTTAATTTTAATTCATATTAAAAGAGAACAAAAGTAATATCAGAAAAACAAACGAAAAGGGATTCTTCAAGCTGGCAATACATTCACCAGCGGCAGCGGTTTGATTAACTTCGTCTGGAGTGTTGATGGGTGGTATTGCAATGTCTTCGGCCTCTATTGGTTCGGGATCTGATTCTGGGGTGTTTGGTCAATTAAACTCGTCAGCATTTTATTTTTAGCCCGAGCTTCGAATGGAGCAAGAGGAAGTTGAGGGCACTTGAGCATTAGTTCAACGTGTGAAGTAGGTATTGACAGCGCCGGATCTAGGGGGGGCAAAGAAGGGCACTTGCCCCGGGCGCCTGGCCTTGGGGGCGCCAAATCGAAGTTGAAGAAATATAGGAGAGCAAAAAAAAAGGTATTCAACATTTGAACAGGGCGCCAAAGTAATGCAATATTTATTTATTTCTTTTTCCAAATATGAAAGAAATATGTAATGAACCACTTTCGTCGCCTCTCAGGGGGGTGCAAAATTGGAAGATGAAGAGAGAAAAGAGATTAAAAAAAATAAAGGTCTTTAACTTTTGAAAATGATAAACAAGTTCGTTGCCCTTCAGCAGGGCGCAAAATTAAAAGATGAACAAGGAAAGGAGAGTAAAAAAAAATATTTGGAAATGATGCTATGTTTATTTATTTCTTGTTCCAAATATAAAATATGTAATAAAACACTTTCGTCGCCCTTTAAACAAATTCGTCGCCCCACATGAGGGCGCAAAATTTGAAAGATGAAGAAAGAAACGAAAGTTAAAAAGAAGGTCTTCAAGTATATACTTTACAAGTAAGATTCCATTTCCAAAATCTTATTTGCTGAAACAAGTTTCAAATATGAGGAAGCTTTCTTAAAATCATAATTTATTTCTGCATTACTTACTAAATGCTATTAAAGCATTGAATAATGGATAAATCATTTCAGTTTGAGTTGATGATTGATATTTTTGACTCGTTTCAGCAACTGGATCTATAAAAGTTTTTTTTTTTTTTTTTTTTTTTATGTTCTGAAATAATATTAAAAAAAATAAGAATTTAATAACAAACGATGTCAACGGATTCAGAAATTGCAAGTTTTTATGTTTCGTTTGGGAAAAGTGCGATTCTAGTGCTTTCGGGAGTCAGTTAAAACTAAATACTATATTCACGTCAAAATATAGTTTGTCAAGCTACAAAAAAGTCAAATTTTATCGAAGGATGGCTACGATGTTGATGGATTAAAAAACATCTAAAAAACTTTTTTATTGTTCCATCAGTTTTTTTTGAAGGTTTGGTTAAAGTTGATCATGTAAGCTTAGCCACACGGTGACGAAAGGTTCGACGCGCCGAGTCCTTGAAAATCTTCTATATTATTTGTTTGTTTACTAAGACTTAACTCAGAAACCACAAAGATTGAAAGGTTGAAATTTGCGCGTGGAATAGGTGATAAAAATCTTTGGCAAGACTAAGCTGTTAATAGGGTGAAATGGGCTAAAAGCAAAAAAGGGATATAAGACTTAGGGGCCAAGTTATAGCGATCAGAAAAACCAAACTGAAATATTTTCAAATGCAAATTATCTTATGTTATGATTTGATTTAAAACTGCTGTTGATTTTGTATGAAAAAAGTTAACTAGAGAATGGATTGAACTTAAAAGAAAAATTTGTTGCAATTGCCCATTTCTCAACCTAAAAACAACACTAAAACAGTATTGTACACTCGGGCGTATACGTACTTTTCTGAGTTTATTTAATTTAAAAAAAAATCATCCATGTTCTAATATCTTAGACAAATTAAATGGACGGTATAAATATAATTAAAAATTTTTTGTATCTATCATGGTTTGTATCATCGCGCTATCTGATGCTCATTAGGGCAGCACAACGTCTGTCGGAATATCTAGTGAACTATAAAATTTCTAATGTACGAGTCCTAATTTTTTTTATCTAAAGATAATAGTTGAATGTTTGAAATAAATAAAATGCACGACTGGGTCGTACGTACCTGCTCTGTGGGTGCAATAGTATGATGAACTTATGGCCATTTAAAAAAGCCGTTTAAATTTGATTTTCGTTACGACCATTTAAGCCAAAAACGAAAAACGTTAGTTTGTTAGAAATATCTTAGATAAGTTAAATTCTGAGTTTAATCAAAATCGTTAGAGCCGTTATCGAGCAAATTCAAAATGAAAAAACCCGTTACATGAAAGGTACTAGTTTGAGCCGGGCTAAAACAAAACAAAAAAAAAACATCGACAACCATTTTTCTTCAAACTGCTATATACCAAGTTTGAACAAAATCTGTCAAGCCGTTTAGGCTGTAGCATGACGTGAAAAAGCATACATCAACACAACCGCACAGACAGACCGACGGACGGTATGGCGAAAACCACTTTTTTGGGCTTCTCTATCATCGTAATGTCATGTTTGATTAAAACCTCGATTTTTTTTTTCTGCACGAAAATAATACTTGCCCTATAGAGCAAGTAAAAATGAAAAAGAATTTTTTTGTGTACTACTGAGCTATTTCACTAAAGCTGTTCTATGGATTAGTTATGATTTTGTATATAGGTGAGTAAAAGTTAAATGTGCGATCAAAATATCGGACAGAATCACAAATAAGCATTCAGCCTTTTAACTTTTTATGAACAACATAAGCAGGTTCTCCGCTGTCGTTTATTGAAATAGAAAAATTATCAAATCAATCTGGATTATGGCACATACCCCAAACTTTTTATTTTGCACATACGCCAAGATTGCATTTTGAGTAATCAGTAACATGAGAACCCTTAGCAATACCTTATTTTCTTAGGTTGGGCCACACAGATTTTTATGACATGTATCGTATATAAGCTATTGTCAACAGCATCAAGCATTAGAGCATAAAGATAAAAACAGGTTAACGATACGAGTTCAAGTTTTGAAGACTTAACTCAGAAACCACAAAGATTGAAAGGTTGTAATTTGCGCGTGGAATAGGTGATAAAAATCTTTGGCAAGACTAAGCTGTTAATAGGGTGAAATGAGCTAAAAGCAAAAAAGGGATATAAGACTTAGGGGCCAAGTTATAGCGATCAGAAAAACCAAACTGAAATATTTTCAAATGCAAATTATCTTGTGTTATGATTTGATTTAAAACTGCTGTTGATTTAGTATGAAAAAAGTTAACTAGAGAATGGATTGAACTTAAAAGAAAAATTTGTTGCAATTGCCCATTTCTCAACCTAAAAACAACACTAAAACAGCATTGTACACTCGGGCGTATACGTACTTTTCTGAGTTTATTTAATTTAAAAAAAATCATCCATGTTCTAATATCTTAGACAAATTAAATGGACGGTATAAATATAATTAAGAAGTCAAACTTATCCCTCAATGTTCAACATTTTTGTATCTATCATGGTTTGTATCATCGCGCTATCTGATGCTCATTAGGGCAGCACAACGTCTGTCGGAATAGCTAGTGAACTATAAAATTTTTAATGTACGAGTTTTTCAAAAGTAGTCCTAATTTTTTTATCAAAAGATAATAGTTGAATGTTTGAAATAAATAAAATGCACGACTGGGTCGCACGTACTTGCTCTGTGGGTGCAATAGTATGATGAACTTATGGCCATTTAAAAAAGCCGTTTAAATCTGATTTTCGTTACGACCATTTAAACCAAAAACGAAAAACGTTAGTTTGTTAGAAATATCTTAGATAAGTTAAATTCTGAGTTTAATCAAAATCGTTAGAGCCGTTTTCGAGCAAATTCAAAATGAAAAAAACCGTTACATGAAAGGTACCAGTTTGAGCCGGGCTAAAACAAAACAAAAAAAAAACCTCGACAACCATTTTTCTTCAAACTGCTATATACCAAGTTTGAACAAAATCTGTCAAGCCGTTTAGGCTGTAGCATGACGTGAAAAAGCACACATCAACACAACCGCACAGACGCACAGACAGACCGACGGACGGTATGGCGAAAACCACTTTTTTGGGCTTCTCTATCATCGTAATGTCATGTTTGATTAAAACCTCGATTTTTTTTTTCTGCACGAAAATAATACTTGCCCTATAGAGCAAGTAAAAATGAAAAAGAATTTTTTTGTGTACTACTGAGCTATTTCACTAAAGCTGTTCTATGGATTAGTTATGATTTTGTATATAGGTGAGTAAAAGTTAAATGTGCGATCAAAATATCGGACAGAATCACAAATAAGCATTCAGCCTTTTAACTTTTTATGAACAACATTAGCAGGTTCTCCGCTGTCGTTTATTGAAATAGAAAAATTATCAAATCAATCTGGATTATGGCACATACCCCAAACTTTTTATTTTGCACATACGCCAAGATTGCATTTTGAGTAATCAGTAACATGAGAACCCTTAGCAATACCTTATTTTCTTAGGTTGGGCCACACAGATTTTTATGACATGTATCGTATATAAGCTATTGTCAACAGCATCAAGCATTAGAGCATAAAGATAAAAACAGGTTAACGATACGAGTTCAAGTTTTGAACGTAAACTTAAAAAAGAAAAAAAATTGCTGGGGGGGCGCCAAATTCAACTTTTGCCCCCCTTGAACAAATCCTAGATCCGGCGCTGGTGGATGGTTTGGCATCATTTACTTAAAAATAAACAACATGAATGACAGATGTCACCAAATTAACATGGCCGCCACAGGAAGCCAAAATCTATCCGCGGCACTTTTAAAACGTATTTTAAGTTCTTCAACCGTTGATAAACCATTTTCAACTGATTTTAAATTTTATAAAAAACATTTTATTTTTTTTTATTTGCCTTACAGCTTCCTTAAAAAATTAAAAAACAGTATGGCAAAAATGATAAAGGAAAATACATCTTATCCAGACATACATCTTTATTCCCATATTTTTTTTTTTTTTTTGTTTATTTCACCAAACTTGGGAGCGGTTGCTTATTAATTTTAACGAAAACAATTCCATTAAGTGTCTCAACAAGAAAAACAACACATAACAACAGCACGAACATCCTTTGCTATAAAGCTGTCCGTTGGATGTTCCTCCGACCATTCCATTGACTCGGGATCATTGAGTTGTTGGAGGAAATCAACCGAGTCCTCGTAATTATATAGGATTACAGGTGGCAAAGGGTATGCATTGTGTGTTCTGGGGATAATTACATGTAACCATGATTCTTTGCGGCGACCAACGCAACGGTACCGTCGACGCGACTCGCCGATGAAGGACCTTCTCATCACGACCACTTTAATGGTGGTCTGGTGCTACTGCTGCTGCTTTTCATTTAAGTGCTTCTGTCGTCGAGGATATTTCAGCACCGGTCTCCTGGTCTGAAGGCCGCTTGCCAGCCTTCAAACTTACTCAATGCTACACAACACACGTTTATACATATATCAACCACCATCACCTTGCATGTTTTTGTTTTATATTTTTCTTTAAGTTTTTTCGTGTGTGTGTAAGTTAAGTTGAGTTCGTCCTTTATTGTGCACCAAAGCTTTTATTATATGATGAATGAGGGGGTGCGGCAGTGGGCGATGAGTACGACCCAGGAATAATGTCATGGCCAGACTACTTTTAATCGAAATTGTTAAGTTTTTTTTATATACATTATACATATATGCTATTGTATGTGTATGTGTAATACTTGTCCTTATACTACCTTTATACAAGTATATAGTTGCTTGAATTGTACACGAATATTGCAACAGCTACATAAATCTGCTAAGGGCTTTAAGGATGTGCGCCGAACAGAAAGAAGGGCAAATAATAAAAAGGTTCTTTGATTGTGCCTACGTATCCTTGGAGTTCTGTTCACTTTCTCAATTCTCAGTTTCAGATTCTGATTTCAACGCAAAGTGGGCTTATATTTTGGAATGGATTTGTTTTTGTAAAATGTATTTGGGGACCGGCTCGGCTACCCTCATCAACTCTTTTTAACGCCTGTTCTCACTTGGTTTTGTTGGTGGTGGTGGTATAGGTTTGGGAACCGCTCAAGGGAAATCAAAATTTATTACATGAATAAGTGGCCAAAATGGATGATGCAAAGATAATATTGCGGGGAAAAATTATTTGTATATTTATGAATAACATTGCTTGAAAAAAAAAAAAATATAGAAACCCTTTTGTTCAATGTACCTATACCTTTTTTGTAGGACGAAAGTTTTTTTTAGGAGTTGAAAAGCACTTCATTTGGAATAATGGGCCTTAGGGTTTTGTTTGTCGTTATGTTTTGGTTTTATGGAGGTAGATTTTATTTTTATAAAGACTTAAGGATTTAGGTTTTGTTCTTGCAAATTCTGATGTGTAAGTAAACTTTTTTTTCTTGTTAAATAATTCACGTTTTTTGAGAGTTCTGATGCTTCTGAGTGCAGTTTTATAAATGGTAAAGTTCAAAATCTTTGTTTTGTTCCTAGGGTTCGGAGAAAGATTATTCAATTAAAAAAAACTGATCAATTTTAAAAAGGGAAGGATTTTTACTTACGTGCACAAAAGTCGACGTACCCCGTGTGCATTGATTTGGCTCAAAATTGATCAAAAAATATAATTACTGAGCAAGTATGTAAGTATAGGTTATATTAACTTTATTTAACTTTTCAATCTGAAAAACGAACCGCCAAGAACGGTTGGAATCGTAAAACACCATGATTGTTAGTTTTTAATAGCAGGAGTTCTTTTTCTTTTCCATAGCCCGCCATTGGTGACGCACGGTCTATGAGACGGTTATAATGTTGTTCTTATGGTCCCTTTATTCAACTCACCATTGGCGGGTTAAGCTTAAACAACTCCAACTAAATCAGTGGCATTGATCCCAGAGTCGCTTGAAGCAGCCAGCGCGTCGTGACTAGACTTCTCTATTTAAGTCGACCAGCAGTAAGACGGTAGTCAAAGAGGTTTCTGATGCTGAAAGCTTCAATAGATGATTAGGTTCGGCAAAAAATTGGGCGACATCAAAGGGAGATCACCACTCTATGGTGACAACGTCTTCACGAAATCGACATCTTACTGGTGTTCAGGTGAAACAACTGCTGATGTCCGTTATGTCGCGGTTAGTAAGTGGACATAGTTCGACGGAGACTTGCAGAAATAGGGCTATATCCACAAAATCCTGCCAAGGGTCTAAACTGAGCTCCTACTCATTGCCAAACTCAGCTTCAATTTGCTCATGCTCACGTTGATCTGTCGCTGGAACAATTTGTGACGAAGTCACCTTTTTTTTTTCCCTCCACCGCTATCCTTTAATATGAACATAGTCGTTCATAACCACAAAAACCTTTCTTTTCCCACCGCTATCATTTATTATAAACACAGTCGTTCATAGCCACAGTGACGAAGGCATTCCCCAACCCGCACCCCTGTAGTGGCTACCACACTACAGTTTAATATAGTGACTGAGGTCACATGACTATGTATTCGCAAACCAGTAGCGTTTTACTTGTGAATTTGTATTTCGTGTTTATAATTCACACTCAGTCACTGTGGATATATTCCATAAAGGAAAGTGATTTAGCACATTGAATTTCGAGGAAAATCTCGATGGTGATTTATATAGAAATACTATTTAGAGCCAAAGACTTTTCTCCACTACCGGAAAACCAGGGGTACGCAGTGTACCGAGAGATTCCTAATATTTTGAAGCTGTGCTTTCACGAGTGCAGCAGAATATTTATCCTGTCCGTTTTCCTTACCGTTCCTACATTCCTAAATTCCTACCGATCCAATACCTTTCTTGTAGTCGAGATCTATCTCGCATTTATCCGTACATTCGTACGTGTAATAGCCGGACATTGGTTCCGTGTAATAGCCGGACATTGGTTCCGTGTAATAGCCGGACATTGGTTCCGTGTAATAGCCGGACATTGGTTCCGTGTAATAGCCGGGCATTGGTTCCGTGTAATAGCCGGACATTGGTTCCGTGTAATAGCCGGGCATTGGTTCCGTGTAATAGCCAGACATTGGTTCCGTGTAATAGCCGGACATTGGTTCCGTGAAATAGCTGGACATTGGTTCCGTGTAATAGCCGGACATTGGTTCCGTGTAAATAGCCGGACATTGGTTCCGTGTAATAGCCGGACATTGGTTCCGTGTAATAGCCGGACATTGGTTCCGTGTAATAGCCGGACATTGGTTCCGTGTAATAGCCGGGCATTGGTTCCGTGTAATAGCCGGACATTGGTTCCGTGTAATAGCCGGGCATTGGTTCCGTGAATATAATTATAAGTTAAGATCTAAGATTAAAGAATTCCTGTTAAATATTATTTGGATTATATAACGTATATTTGCTATACCGAATCTATGTACATTATTTGAGTTATATAACTTATATTTGTAATAAATAATTAACTCCTGTTTGTAACCTAAAACCTATTGAACTAAAGGTAATAAATAAAGTGTTATTTTCCTTAACCGGAGTTTTACGTCTTTTCTTCGGCTGACCCTGGAACTGCTGAAGCTACCTCAGCTATAGACAAAAAAGGACACATCTTACAAATTAAAGGTCGTACTGTTCTGGGACGAGTGCAAAATTAATCTTCATAGAAACAATGGACGCAGAATAGTGTCCCAAAAAGAGGGAGAGCAATTTGAAAAGGCATGCGTATAGCAAGGAGTTGCATTTGTACTCTCAGATCTGGAGTTCGTATCCGGACCTAGTCTAGGCACTCTGAATGGCGAACGATGCGGACTTAAAACCATTTTATTCGTTCGACAAGTGCTCCACGTAAATTGATTGGTTTGTAACAGGATGTACGCACGAGCCTGGACACAAGTCGTCTTGCCTAGGCATCATCGTTAATGCAGAAGTGCCTTTTCTAAAGTATCTAAACTACGAGAGAGGTGTTCAATAAATAAAAAATAAAACTGAAAATTTTAATGAATAACCGATCTGAATGAAACACAGTTGAATTTTGTTTGGGGAAACCTCTCTGAGGAAAAAACCCAATTTATGAGCTTGCTCGCTGCTGGCACTTTCTAGACTAACACAAAAATAAAATATTATTTAAGAAAACACCGCTCGCAGGCTGGCATGAAATATATACCTATGTAATATAGTACATATAGGTGTTGATTGTTGTGTTGGTGCATAATGCTACTTGCTCGTCAGCGCTGTCTTCTTCAGATTTAAGGTATTTTCCTTCATATGGCTCCCATACGGAACAAGAGGTATGACTTTAAAAGGTGTTCCCTAAAATGTTTTAATATGCACGAATGCGTTAAAACCATCTCCAATTTCAGAGATTTCCTTCTACCTGGTCACTCCATTGGAAATGAGGTCTATACCTTGGCTTCTGCCTCCGTTAAAAAGCAATTTTCTACAAGGTTTATGTAGCTGTACAGCACGTATAGTTCATTTTTGTCTTCCCCAGATGTTTTCTTTAACGTTAACATGAACAGAACCATACATTGTATGTACAAATTTTCTCTAGAATATTGCAAGGTACTTTTCATTCGAGTGCGAGGGGGTCCGTGCTTCTATTCCATATTGCAGGAATGGGATGATGGGGCTTCTGTACAAAGTAGCTGACTATTCGAATAATTATTTACCATCGGTAGCGTTTCGACGAAGCTATTGGTGGGTTCCGACTTCTGTTGATGAAAGTGATTGTAACAGCAAACGAGATGAGTTGTACCTACCAATCAACTAATCATTGATTAAGTACAAAATTTGAAAACTTTTTTTCATATTTTTCAAGAAATGTGATGACTAAGAAGTAGGTTTTGAAATTGTGTTATTTTACTAGGTCCCTTTCTGGTCCTGTGTTTTATTTAGAAAATTAACTCTGCCGCCTAAACAGACAGGAAAAACACGTTAACCTACACAAAACAGTTTAACCTACACGTTTTAAGTTTATGTGAATAGTATACAATGCACACTAAATGTCGTTTCACTGGGGCGTCAGTACTATTCTGTTTCCATTTTTGGAGTACTCCTGTCAGCACAATTTTAACTTGACATAATGTGTATGCTATGCATGCAGCATGCTTTCTTAAGTTTAACTCAAAACTCTATCTTTTCTTTGTCTAAAGGACAATGTGAGAACCCATTCGTATTATTTGCATTGAAATCCTTTTTGCTTGGAAGCTCAAATTTTGATGTAAAAAAAATCCATAACTCAGCTTCTTTCTTTCAACAATATTGTGAATCACAATCCTCAAACAAATTTAAAATAAAAGAAAAAAAAGTTCCAAGACTTCCATTATTTCACAATAAATAAGCCTTCAACATTTACTTTATCCAAATCCGAAATAGGTATGTCAAAATGCTGGATCCATAAACATAAATTCCTCTTCCAAGGTTTGGAGTCCTCATAAATCAATAGACGGAGACCGCCCACATAAAAAAGCAAAGTGAACGAAAAAAAAGAAGATGAGCACCGACAACGACTGGCAAAACATGAAAAATAAGAATCAAATCAATTCAGTACATACTCCTTTAGGATGCTATCCTTGAATCATCCTCCCCAACAACTGCCATAAATGGAACGTTGAAACGTCAGTCACCCACGATTACTTATGTAAAATAGAACAACCGTGAAATATTCGAATCCGCTATGAAAGCACAAACGAAAGAGATCATGTCTATACAAAGGCGGATGTCTTGATTCCTACTTCTATTACTCCAGGATTTTCCCATCCCCCTGGCCCAGCTTGCTTTTTTCCTGCATCATCAACAAAAGAAAAGCAAATCAGCAAGCTCTCGACTCTCAAATCATCATAAGGATTTCCTTCACTTTGAAATTGCATTCCAGGAAGAACACACTGGCTAAGGGAACAAAAAATTTATAATATTACAAAAGGGATAGGAAAATCTGGTAGCTTATTTTCCATATAATAAGTCGAGCATGCAAAATTAAGCAGATCTTTGGCAGCAGTGCCATCGGAAAAGCAGAAAGCAGTCAGTCATTCAGCCAGGAAGACATCCAATTTTCTACTCCACTTGGTTAACCTAACATCAGTGGAACAGCAGTGCAAAAATAATCGCAAAATAGTGAAACATCCAAAGGAGACTCAACTACCAGATAGTTTAGGACAGCAAAGGCAAATTTGACCTTTATAAATTTATTCGAATCCTCACACTCACACCATGACGACGTTCAGGAGTTCCGCCATTTTCGAGTTTCGATCCAACTATTGTGGAATTCTTTGCATGATTCCTTATAATGCCTTTGGTATGTTTGTGAAGATGAGCGTGATCAGGAGTATATAATGCCAACATGTTTGTCCTCTTATTCAGCTATTTGTCTGGGTAGGAGCTGTCGGTTGATAAATATTGTGTTGACTACCAAATACCGCCAAAATCCTTTGTAATAAATAAATTCCCATGAAATGGGACATGTGTCGACATATTTTTGTGGTTTTAGTTGAATGCTGATGAAGTCCTTGCTGGTGATTGTTGTATAATCATATCCTTGTTGCTTCTCCACTTGGGAATTCGTGACCCGCAAAATCAACCGATACACTCGGAAAGATTTTCCATGGTTATGCCTTTGCCTTTTGAGGGATTAGCGGTGTTATTTTGAATTATGTGGGCATATTTTGGCATTTAAAGAGCATATTGCTATTATCCTTTGGAGGAGTTGGATACTTTTGAAGAGGCGAGTAATGACTGTTTTGTTGTTGTGGGTTTTATATAAAATATTTTGCCGTAGACAAAATGAAATTGCTTATCCTTTGGGAATATTTGTTGAGTAAAGGAAGCTGAAATGGTATGATGTTTGGGAGTGAATTTAAGTATATGTATATCTTTTTTCCTGGATAGACTATTTTGTTCAAGAATTTAATGAAGACCTATTTTTATAAAAAGAAAGAAGTTGAAAAAAGGAGAGAAAATTCAGAATTTAAAACTGACTTTGAGTTAAATGACTCGTTCAATTATGAGTGTAGTGGAAACTTAAGTGTCTATAAACAATAGGTTACACGTATTCGAATTGAGAAGTACAACGTCTCCCATAAATTAAAGCTTCCACCACTATACAGGAATAATAAAGGAATAAACAATGTACACACTTAATTAATCAGATCTTACTCTTAGAACTTCAAGTAGAACTGCGCCGTATAGTAATCGTAATCAATCCCTTAACGCTTACCTACCTTAAAATCGTCATCACAGCTATCACAGGACTATGTTTTATATTCCCAAAAACTACGCCGAAAGAAGTAACAGTCTTTCCAACTATAAATTGACTTGTATTTTTCAAATGAGAAAGCAGGACGAAGATTTTTATTATGTCCCAAATGCAAATGAGAAAATGTTTCCCATGACTCGTAGCACCACCTTTATGCAGTGCTATTGTTTATAAATGGAACAAATGCAGGGTTCGAGGAAAATTAAACTTAATTTAACACTCATCTTCAGGGCCAGTTAAAGCGATCAGGAAAACCAATTACTGAACATTTTCAAATAAAAGATGTTTTTTAAGAGGTATACAAATTAACTGTTGGCAGCACTGTTTCCAGTCAGCAATTTTGTCATCTGCGATGTGATTAATCTTTTGGTTTGCCATTTCATCACGAATCGACTGACGCCTGAACAACGCATGCAAATTGTATTTCAAAGAAAAATGGTTCTGTTCATGAAATGCATCGCGCACTAAGTCCATTTTATATTTGACACAATCCTCCAACAGAGCAATTGATTCGATAAACGTTAGAACGATTTCACATCACGTTTACTCATGATAACACTCATCATCTGAGTAGCTATTGTAGCTGTAGAGTTCAGCATCGAAGAAGACCAGATTGAGTCCATCCGTCATCGTGCACAATATTTGGATCTGTGTCCATCCTTTATATAAAATTTTGACGAAAAATTTTGGTTTGCTGGCTTAAAAAGTAAAACTCGTGCACGAATTCAAGCACCGACCACCGTGTCACGAACAGCGGCGTGCATTCGCTGACCAGGCTTGTCAGATGTGGCGATTTATCGCCAAACGGGTGATTTTAAATTTATTTTGGCGACACAAAAATCGGTTTGGCGATGTACCCTAAAAAAGACGATGTTTTTCGTTTTTGGCTACTTTAATATTTTGAATCGAAGTCTTAACACTTTTTTTCATTTTTCTAGTTAGCACTTAAACCTTAAATTTTTTCTATTCCTGCATGCTGAATGGAGTCATCGAAATAGTAATTTTGAACGCAGGCACTTCAGATCGATTTCTTGCTCATCCATAAAATAAATCACGTACGCCAAACCGAATTCATGCGTTCGATTTCAAACCATAGTCAACAATTGTTAACAATAGTCAACAACAAGGCGTTCCTTTATTCAAAATTACTAACGATTTGTGAATGTATGACGTCATAACAGTGTTCCTTAACTCACGTTAAAGTGTCAAATAGTTAAGATTTGTTACTATTTCCAACTCATCCCCATGACATGAGTTGTGATTGTTTTATCTGTCAAATTGGACGGACGATTTGTTCTAAATAATTCAAAGTCTTTATTAAAAATCAAACAAAAACATTAAAAATTTTTGATTTGAGCATCAAGAACGTCTTTATTTTCTTTGAGTGGATCAACAACAAAGAATAAAATGGATTATTTGCCAATTTTGAGCGATGAAGAAGAATAATTTAATTAGTTCCTCAATATATGTAGGTACAATAAAATTTTAAAAAAGGTAGTGACAGTTTAACAAATTCTAAGAACGTACCGTTTCTAAGTGGGTCGTAAAAAACCCAACAAATCCTAAAAATGCAGCTTCAACAAATTTTTGTGACGATTTTTTGACGATTTTAATTTTAAGTTTGGCGACTTCGCTTTTTTAAACCTGACAACGCTATCGCTGACTGGGCTCGAAATGATATCGCTGTTAATAGTTATATTCACAAAAAAAACTGTCGCATTTATAGTGAAGATAATCCTCTAGCCATTGTTGAGACACCGTGCCGGCCGCACCGATACATCTAGAAATACTGACAGTTTGGAGTGCTTTATGAGCTGGTGGAATCATTGGTCCTTCCTTGTTTTAAAACGATGCCGGCCAGAGCGTTACAGTCAATGTAGACCGTTGTACAGCCACAATCAATGTTTTTTCGTTCTTGAATTGCTTCGCCTACTGTGAGAGAGCTTTGGTTTCAACAAGTAGATGCAACATATAATTCAGCGCGTGTCAAAATTGATAAGTTGAAGGAAACGTTTACTGAGCCCATAATTTTGCGTTTTCCAAAATCGTGGTATTTAACACCGCTAGACTATTTTCTATATGGATATGTGAAGTCGCTAGCTAGTCTACACCGATAAGCCAGGAAAGACTTTTGCTGCTTGAAAAACAACATTCGCCGCGTTATTGCCAATATCTGACCCTAAATGCAACCGAAAGTGATGATCGAAAATTGGACCTATTGGACCATATGCCAGAAATCATATTCAAATAAAAATGTCAAATGTCAATCATCTTTCAAATAAAGTCCATTTTATGACAATTAATACAATCCATCTCGGTTTAATTTGTATGCTTAAAAAAACACCCTTTATCGCCACAAACATTCAAAATTAAATCCCCTTCCAAAGTTTCAGGAAAAACTTCTAAGCTTTCAATATTTCTTCCGAAAAATGTGCTTGTTGAAAAGATAAGCTGAAAATTTAAAAAAAGACAGCCAACTGCTTTCCCATCACGATATGACGGGTTATTGAATCTGATTTCCACGTTTAAATAAATAAATTTCCTAGAAACAATAAATCAAAATGGCTTCCAGTCCCGGTGTGTCTGGGTATCTTTTATCTAAAAACAAAAGGTATTATTTTATTTTGGTAGCTTAAATGATTTAAGGCTCTCTTATTTGTGCCTTCTGTTCTCGAAGAAGACCAGCTATGGTAGGCGGCTTTGCAAAAACGCCCGCGTCGTGTTTTTAAGTGAAAAGCCGCTCCTATTACGTGTTGTTTGAAAAGTTGTCATTGAAACGATTTTTCATGCTCGAAAAACATAAATCATCTCTACTTAAAAGTCGTCCGACTTTTATCTATTGCTTTGATGCTTTGTAGCGGGAGCCATTTGTTCAACCACACTGCTAATCCTAGGAGGCATTTCTTCACGACCCCTTTTCAAAAATTTCTAACCCCTTTTTTGCGAGGAACCATCTATCAAATTATATTTACCAACTTCAATTGACGATTATTAATCAACTTGTCATAATAAATCATTTATACTTACGACACTCCAAGCAAAATGAACAAACGGACGAAAGCCAAAGGACGAAGGACGACTTGAGTGCGCCTCTTTAACAAAAAGCAAAACTCGTGCCACTACTTAGGGAGCGTAAATTATTTATTAATCAGTCCATTTTCCTGGAAAATGTAATATCTACAAATAAACAGGATACGGACTATACGAAGCGTAATCCGAATCCAAATTGTAAAAATAATTTAATTTCAAAATTACGCTTTCACTATATTGAGTCAGAGAACAAAAGGCGATTTGGAATCACCAATACCAAGCGCAAGCATCGTGCTCTGTTTTCGCAAAATGGTTGCTGATTTTATGGAAATATTTTATCAATACGGATTTCATTTGCGGGAAATTTCATTTCCTTCATTAACCTACGTTGTTCCGTTCTACAGACCTACCTACAAAAAAAAAAAGCCAATCGTATCCACCCTATCTCTTTACAAGTCAATTGGAAGCTTACTCTCATCGGAGGCAATTTTATTCGGTGTTGACACTTTATGTTAAACAAAATCTACTTTGAATATTCATGATCCATGAATGTTGGTATTATTCCCAAACAGTTCTTCCTTTTGCACGTGAATTGATTGGCCCCTATCAGTGTGGTTTAAGGCCAGGTAAGTCAACAATTGACACAATTTTTCCACTTCGACAGACTTAAGAAATGGCACAATAATTAATTCACCACCTTTTTATCGATTTTAAAGTCGCAAATGACAGTGTAAATAGGGCCGAGCACGAGATATACAGAGCCATTTCACTACTCGGCATCCTACCTAAGCTCGCTCGATCGTGTAAGATGACTATGGAGAACTTGTGCTGCGTCATGGCTCATTTAATGTCGAGAAAGGCTTAATACAAGGTGACGCGTTGTCATGTAACCTTTTCAACATTCTTCTTAAGGCTATCGTACGAGACTCGCAAGTGAATACCAGCAGTACAATTTTGTATAGATACCCTTTCAATTACTTGGCATGCTGATGATATTGAAATCATCCGAAGAACGATGCGCGCTGTCCGTGGAGCATTTGGAAGTATTGAAGTGGAGGCGGTGAGAATAGGTCTGGCTGTTAAGGAAAATAAAAACAAAGAACATGCTGTCCACGGGTGCAGAACATTATCACCGAAGAAGTCAGGGAGTTTGTCTGTTCGGGTTCCACTGTAAATAATATCAGTGAAGAGATCAATCGAAGACTCACTCTTGCCAATCGAGGTTTCCTCGTTAGAAGAAGGTATCTAAGCATCAAAGCCTTCTCTCAAAGGATCAAGGAGACATAAAGTACCCTTATCATCACAGTCCTGCTGAATAAGTGAAAAAACGTGGACCCTTGCACAATCGTATGAAAATCGGCTGGGTTTGCTTTGAGAGAACTATTTTTCAAATGGTATTTGGGCCTGTATGTATCAATGGAGTATGACAGCTATACAGCGACATTGCCCTATTAAAAAAGCAGATAGTACTGTGTCTTAGATGGGTTGGCATGTGGAGCGTATGGATGGATTAGCTCTAGCCCGCTGAGTGTCTTCAATTCCAACCCTGAGTACAAACGCAGAACTGGAAGACTCTGATGGCTGATGGGGGCCGGACTTGACAACAAGGTATGTTAGTTGAAGCCGTTGTCCACATCGAACTGTCTGTGTCTGTGTCTGCGCCAAGCGTCACCTTTAGTAAGCATTAAGGAAGTAAGTGAAGGCTTACAGCATCTGACCAAAGAGAAAGTACATAAGAAAAAGCGAATTAACCTTCGCTGCTCTGCTTCAAATTTGATAGGGAGATCAAACCTGGTATATTCGAGAAAGTGGCATCTGGGTTGAGACACCTGGGTTGGCAAGAACTAGATTGGGATTCTGTACAACGAGTTTAACATAAATCATTTGGTGACATTACTGAATTCAGAAATAATAACATCAACGTCATTATATAAAATTCTCATAACCTTCTTTGTGAATTAAAAATACAACAGAGCTTTTCCAAAAGTAACCGAAAACTCCTTGTGAAAACAAGAGTAAGAAAATAGGGCCCCAAAAAAAATAAAGTGCACGACTGTGTCGTACGAACCTGCTCTAATGTATGACAGTGGTCTTGGGGCTTGAGATTTTGGGGACAGAATAAAATGAAATGAAATTTTATTTATCAATGAAGTAAGCCATCTGGTTTATTTTGCTTTTTTGAATTTTAGGGAATTTTTTTCAAAATCGTTTGACCAGTTTTTTTTAAAAAAACGGTTTTTTTAAAACTTTTCGAACATATTCCAAATTTTTTTTGAGTGTGTTAGTTTAAAGTTTTTATCAGAAAACAAAAATGTTTAAAATTTTGAACAAACCGTTTTTGAAAAAAAAAAAAAAATTAAAAAAGAAATTTAACTTTTTTTTAAAAACTCAAAAAAAGTTTTTTTGAAAAATTTAAAAACTAGTTTTAAGTTTTTTTTTTTGAAAAATCAATGAATTTATTTTATTTTGTTTATAAAAGAGCTTTCGCATTAAAATTTTCATCGAAATCCGTGAAGTGGCCCTATGGTCCTATGGGAAGTGCCGTTATAAGACTTTTCCTGAAAAATTTGTTTCAACAAAAAACACCATTCAGAAAGTTTTATCGAAATCGTAGGAGCGGTTTTTGAGATAAATGAGTTTTTCATAAAAAATCTAGAATGCTAATTTCAAAAACCCCTATGTAGTATATTATAATAATACCATGTACCAAGTTTGAAGCGAATCGGTCGAACTGTTTAGGCTGTAGGTACCGATACAGACGGACAGACAGACAGATAGACAGAATTGTTGGACCCACTTTTGTAGGTTTCTCTATCATCGTAATGTTATGTTTGACTGTCCAAAAAAAAAAAAATTTTTTACGAATGCATAACTTGCCGTATAGTACCTATAATCGCAAGTAAAAATGAAATTAGGCCCCAAATTGGGGCATTTGTTCATCATGAAAATACGCCCCAATTAAGAAAAGCCTATACGAAATGAAAAAAAACCCCAACAATATATAAAATAAGGCCCCAACGTGTTTTGGATTCTTTTTTTTTTTTGTTGGAAAAATGAAATAAGACCCCAATTCGTTATTTCGTTTTAAAGTTCATGTTGCATTCTTACAAATATTTAATTTGCTTACAAAACAGCAGAACAGAATTCTCAACACTAAAAATATTTTTTTCTGGAAGCAACAATTCTGTTACTCGCTTATGGTTACCAACAACGATCTTAAATTTGAAAAAAATCAGGTAGTAACAGAAATCGCGCAGTTTCTGTCAGCTTTTATGTTACTTACTGATTCTTTTCAATGGTAAGTTCGTGTTGAAAATCATAAGTGAGTACCAGAAAACAAGCGAAAAATCGCGAGATTTTTCCTTACATTAAAAAAAATCAGTATTAAACAGAATTTATGATTAATATAATTTATTAAAATTGCGCACTTGAAACACTTCTGATTTAAACAGAGCGACGAACGTTTTCTCTTCAAAATGTTACATCACCTCAGTTTAACATTGAAACATGATTGCTGGGTCCACAACAAGCTGTAGTTTGCTAGCTTTGGGTACTGGGCCCTCGGTTAGCGGTTTTTCACAATAGTTTTTGTGAAAGTCAATTTTATTTTAGTATTTTCCTGTAAATTATGAAAAATGAAATATGGCCCCAAATTGTTTTTCAAAATAAAATTAAATTGAGCCCCAAAATTAATGTTGGGGTTTTATTTTATTGGGGCCATATTTCATTTTGAAATTGAGCCCCGAAAAATGAATGAAATAAGGCCCCAACAAATTAAATATCGTCCCAAAATTTGCGAAAATTCGTTGTTGCTGTTTTGTGTGTTTTTTTAGGGTCATATTTCATTGTTTTTTCGGGGCCTGATTTTGCGGAGCCTAGCCGAGTTGAAAAGATTAGTAAGGGGCTGGCAGCTTTTGATATTAATTTCTAGTTGTTTCTTATAAATTACTCAAAATGGCAACACTGTTACTTTAATTTTGTCCTACTCATTCCCCGATTGCAGCTGACACCAAAAAAAAAATCTGTAAATCATGCAAATTCAAAAGTGTAATTTCGATTTTAATCAATAAATTTATTAAATGAAGTTGGCCTCTTCTTCGAATTAATCAAAATCAAGGTCTTCGCATTCGCCTTCGTCTATATGTACATTGATTGGAACAACTTTGGAAGTCCCTTCATTTTAATAAGCACATTCTATTCATGCAATTCCAATCCATAAAGTGTGTACTTCAAATAAACAAATGAATCCAATTTATGAAGATACTAACACAGACACAGAGGCTGCATTAAATATTCAAACTGAGTGCGCAGTGCGGTCGTAATCAGATTTCAGTTGACAAAGCACTCCAATGCTATCAACGACCACAATATCGAACAAAGTTTGGTCCAGATTCAGGACTGTGCTAGAGACCATTATGGTCTCATCCGATAACATATTTTAATGCGAACGTCCTGAGTGGATGTTGATGTCGATGCTCAATGGAACTTTGTGCACTTACTTTGAAGATTGGCCCGGCATTTTCAATCGATTCTACTTATCGAATACTATTAGGAACATTCTGGAAGGCTTCCATAGAACCACAGATTCAAACTGGTCCCAATACGAATATGGTAAACCTTTATAACCAATATCTTACTCTCCGTACTTCAGACAAGGGCTTACTTTTGAATAGAGTTTCAGATAATAATTGGAAACAAGCAGAAGGTAGGTAAAGTATAATATATAGTCTGTGCATTGTGGTGCACAATAGGGATTTTTATTCTACAAAGGAAATTGATGGTACATTTTATAGGATAACTAGGATACCTATTTAATGTGCGGTGCAGTTATGAACAAGGTCGAGAATAGGTATATGTTAAGCCGTGTAAAATGTTATTTATGTTGATAGGAAAAATAAGAAGGTTACTCGAGGATATCTTCGTTTATGTAAAAATCGGAGTCCTTGGAGCGGATAAAAATGTAAAATTACTTACGGGAATGTATATGTTCCTTCACTCCGCTCCGCTCCGGCCCAAGGATCACGTGGAAATGTTTCATTCGTTCGTACGTATATTTTTGCAGTAAAATTCTTTCGAAGAAACGAACATGAATTCAGTTAGAGTGGTTGATGATTCATCCTAGGTTGAAAAGGATTTTCGTTCTACACAAATACAAATGTTAGGGATGAAGTTTGTGTAATTCAGTGATAAGGGAATATATATGTTTCCTTTGAATTTAAATTGCAATGATTTGACTGCTTTATACGAGTATGATAACTTTATTTCTTTTTTATGCAGAAAGTAACGAATACGGTTCGTGGAATACGTTTTGAAAATGTTGAGTTAAATTTTTTAGAGGGAACCACTTTATGCAAGCTTAAGTTTTGCCTTCGGGATACTTTTTCAGAAATTATTTAATTAACGTGGTAATTTTTCTCAATAATAAAAAAGCGGGGTGGGGAATGAGAAGATGACTGTAAGATTTTAGTAGCTTCAAAAATTCGGTATGTGGTTGATGGAAATTATAAAATGTAAAATTGTTGAAGGAATGTCAATCATATTGAAAGAACTTAGACATTTAGAAAAGAAAATATGACAAACATATATTGTTTTTTATGCGGCCATTGTTGGCCAAGTTTCAGGAAAGGTGTTTGGAAAAGTAGAAGTGTGTTTTTTCCATTTTAAGAAAAATAAAACTCAATCTACCAAAGCTAAATTGAGTAAAGATCTTTGTGGTCGAGTCTGATATGATCTCAATTAGGTTTGCGATCAAAAATACATGTTCTTCATAGAATTTAATCCAACATTTTAAGTTTAGTTACAAATTGGTGCAAGGATAGGGATAGAAACACTACTGTAGCAGGTACACAGTCGATGTTAATCATTTGGAGGGACTACAACCAGTTGCTTGGTGCTGATGACAGCCAAGATTCCGTCAATAAGCGAATGGTATTAGCCAACCTAAATGACAATAAATAGTTGCTTCCGCCCAAAATGAGATGAAAACAACCATCGCCAGTTTAAAGAGCAACAAAGCAGCTGAAGCCGATGGTCTAAAAACATTTTCTTCGACATGCTGGAGATGACTTGCTCAATAGCGTGCACCAACAAAATAAGATTTTGGGAAAGTATGTCCTACTGTTCTAATCTCAGTACAATTTTCCCCATCCACAAAAAAGGAGACCGTCTTCTTTCCGCCTTAAGAGAAGGTGACGAACTGTCATGCAGCTTTTTAATATTTACTATTATAAATGTTCAATGGTCCAATCTCATTATGTGCTTGGTAAAAACTTGACCATTATAACTTCGAGGTTCTCAGTTGATTTGTCTACCTGGGCATTGCTGTAAGAACCAAAGAGACGTTCTACAAAATACATCATCCCGGTCCTACAATATGGTGCAGAAGCATAAAACCCTCTTCCAGTCGGATTAAAAGTCTCCTCAAATGTTTGGAGAAAAGTTGTACGTACCAATTAAGGTTCTATCAGTGTTAAGGAAGAACAAAAATGTGACAAAGAAGACGGTTATTCAACGGTTAAGATGGCTGAAACATGTAGAGTAGACTGAAATGGACATCAACGGTCCAGCTCCTAAAGTCTGCAACATGGTGCCAGAGGGAGTCAGAAGCGAAGACAGCCAAGACAGACTTCGGGCATTTAAAGTTAACGAGCGCTGAGCGAGTCGAAAAGCGCTACCAACGAACAGGTCAATTAAGAACATTCCCACTCCACAAACAAAGTGATTTCGAGGTTTTTCCCAAAAAATGTCTTAGTAGTCAATCATGCACCACAATGAGGGCTAAACTATTTTTAACACTCCTTTTTTTCCAGACATTAAGTGAGATTATGAAAGTTATTTTTTCATGCATATTGGCAGGAAGTACGAAGCTAGTCAGAAACAATGTTTAGAAAGACAATATCTCTATTATAAAAAACTATAACATATCGAGAATAAATATTAAAATCTGGCTGGCCCCCGGTTAGAAAATTGTTCCATATTTGAGGCTAACTTAATATTTGTGTCGCTGCGTTTGTTCGTAAAAGGAGTTATTTGGCCTGTCTCTCTTTTTCATTGTTGTACCTCGTGGCGTAGTAGATAGTGTGTGTCGGACTGCCACGCCAAAGGTTCTGGGTTCGCTCACTTCACCTAAGTTATTTTCTAGGGTACTGTCTCTTGCGAGGAAGTAACAAATCCTCCAAGAATAACTTAATCATTTCATTTGAATTTTGAAGTACTTCTCTGTTAGCCGTTCGGATTCGATGATAAATTGTAGGTCCCTTCCATTGTGAGAATACCAGCTGAGTTGGTCATGCTCTATTTATTGCTAGATGGTATTTTTGACGTGGAAGCTTCCTCGGATATTCGTACTTCTTGTTCAATCAAGCTTTGTTACTCCTCCTATTAAGCATCTTCATCTCAGCTGTTTTTAATTTATTTTCATACGTTTTGTTCATTATCCAATATTTTCAACCTTTTGTGAGTGCCGGACGCACAATTGAGGTGTAGATGTAGAGTCTTCCCTTCAGCTTAGATGATATAGTTATCGGTCACAGAAAGTGGCGGAATTTTTCCGCCACTTCATCAATCCACGCTTATGCAGTGATTGTAGGCGTCAGTATCATAATATGTTTCGCCATTAAGAACATTTACACTTGGGAATCACTGTTCAATTCAAAATTTCGATCTACTTTATTAAACATGGATAGTAATTCTACAGAGAAAATGTTGTTAACAATGTTGTAAGACAATGGTTCAATTTAATAAAGCTCGTGAACTGAAAGAAAACCTGTGTTTGGTTCTGGACTAAGGTTATATAAATCACATGACCTAAAACCCATGCGTAGCTATTTAAAGTTGAAACTTTACACCATTATTTCTGTACATTGTGTACTATAAGCCCACGCCAATATAAACGAATGTATGTTTCACTTCAAAACGTTAAGCAATATGCCAAAAAAATGTTTTAAGACACCAATCGATTGCTTACAATTAGCTATCTGCAGTACATTATATAAAGGGTTTTCCAATAAGAGGTGTTATTTTGAATAGCCCCGCTATTTCAGTAGTTGTCACTCTTGAAGCTGTAATTTTCTGAAATTTGACTAGTAAAAATTACTCCATTAATAAAATAAAATTCACGGCTGGGTCGCACGAACTTGCTCTAATGTGTGACAGTGGTCTAGGGGCTTGTGATATTGACAAAAATAAATTTTTCAAAATTCTTAAATAAATGCTTAAACAAATTTGATCTAAAAAAAAGTACGCAATTTTATTTCTTGGATAAAGTTTAATTTATGACAATAAATTTATAAAAGCGGTTTTTGGGAAAAAAAAGTTTTTTATGAAAGAAAAAATTAAAAATCCCAGTTCATAGGTATTCCGCAAATACATTTATTTACAATTTTTGAAAAAAATTTAATATGCAGTTTTCAAAATCTTAATTTTGTATGGAAAGTACCGTTTTTAGACATTTTTTAAAACTTTTTTTCTGCCATATCATTGGTCGTACCTAAAAAGCAACACTAATTTATTTAAATCAAAATCGTTGGAGTCGTTTTTGAAAAAAAAATAAGTTTTAACGTAATGGCTATATGGCTGGTACCGTTATTTTTGAGCTAAAAAAAATTTTCAATGTGCCCTCTACAATACCTAAACATTTGTGTATACCAAGTGTTCGTGATGCACCTTGTCGGACCGCAACAGATAGGGTGAATGGATTGCGCTATCAAGAGATGATTAATAATTTTGTATGGCCATCAGAATTGGATAGTATTGATCTGGAACAAAACAACAAAACGATCTTTTACGGAAAAAGGTTTCCGGACCGTGTTATCTCCCGAAGAGGTGATTGCAATTGGCCACCGAGATCTTATGATTTAACACCTTGTGACTTCTTGCTTTGGAGCCACGTGGAAGATAAGGCTAGGCCCAGCGTCGATTCAAGACCTCAAAGATGGAATTCGTGATGCTATTGAGGGCATACAGCAGTTACTTGGTGATGAAAAATTTCATGAAAAGTATATTGTTGTGTAAGCGTAGCTTTGGCGGCCATTTGGCTGATATTGTTTTCTATTAAAAATTTAATATTTTTTTCTTTACATTAAAATAAACACTCGATCATTTATCTCAAAAAATGCCATTTTTCTTTGAATATCAAAATAACACCTCTTATTGGAAAACCCGTTAGCTTTTGATTTACTGTAGTAAAACAAAGTGTGAATTATAAAATTGAACTTTAAAACTGTAAAAAACAACTTCCTTTATGTTTAAAGATTGATAGCTCAATTTGAGCTGGAAACGGAATGAGGATAGTTTTAACAAATGGTAACATTTTGTTATCTTGCGTACAATTTTGTATTACCCCAACTTAACGGTTTGTTACTGAGGCAGATGTCCTAACTTAAACATACACAAATAACTTCGTTGGTTTCCTTTATTTCATTAACATTGTTTTGCGAAATCCCTAAGATCCACATCATACAAAAGTATTCTCGACCTCTACCCCCCGAATGAACACCACCCATTAATTTTACGTAAAATGAGAAAGCAAAAGAAATATTATTCCTTTAAAGGACATCTTAAGGCATAATCCTTATGCCTTTAAGAGAAACCAAACACTTCGGTATCGCATGTTGACTTCTCATATCAAATACTAAAGGTCAATTAGGGCCAATAAGGAAAAAATATTTCACTTTGAATGGAACAGCCAAGTAAAGTAACCTACTCTACCAAGATTCTTTCAATGGAACTTAATCCCAAGCTACTCGTATCACTGAACCTTGGAGCATGGACTACCATGAACAGAGTATGGACCAAAGTAAATATACAACAAATGGTTCTGGTCAATGGAATAGATTAGTCTTTGACAAAACAAAACATATTATATACTCAAGATAACCCAAGTCCTTGAGGTAAATAATGTGTGCTCTGTACGACGACGACGACGACGACGAGGACGAGGACGACGATAAGAAGGTTATTCCGTCCCTTGATGCTGGTAATGGCACATTTAGTCCTGTTTCAATATAATTTGTTGCAATTTGCTTGCCACATTTCACAGTTAAATATAATCCTTTTAAATTGATTAATGTGAATTCGCCACAAATTAACGTCAGGGGATGAATAAGGATGTTCCAAAACTCTGCGGTCATGATGCTGATGCTGATGCTAATGCAGACCCGATGGTATGGCTGCTCCAATGGTACTCAGTGCAAATGTCAGTTTCCATTTTTGTCAATGAGACCGATGTCAATTAAAGGATATAATTGAATGGCGCCATTCGAGATTCGACACGGATGACAATAGCACTGTGGTCAGTGCTATTGTCATCCTTGGGATACTCATCTCTTAATTATCACAGACTCGTCCACCACAAATTGGCCATTTTATTATTTCTGTATTCGGGTTTAATGCTAGAAACGCCCTTTCGTAGCCGTGTCGGTCGTAGGTATAAGGAATTTAGTTTTGCGTACGAAGTTGTTTTTAGGGAACCGTTTATAAAGTATGGGTTCGGATTTTTTATTCAGGTGTCGTCGTCGTCTTAAACAAAATTACTCCTTGGAACACAACTTGAATCAACGTCACAGGCAAAGCAACATAATATACATAATGAGGTTTATTTTTTAGAATAAGGTGCTCCCCCTGTTAATTAAAAGTTGGAAAAAAAAATTACAAGGGACACAGACATTTAAAAGGAAGTTTGTCCAAAATGTGCAGATTTTCAATTAAAAAAACCATTGCCAAACTGGTCCAGTGATTCCAAAATTGTTAAACTTTTCTTTTGGAGCTTGTCGTTGTTTTTCATCTCCTTTTCTGCTGATGGCATTTAAATGATGTTTCACAAGTCCCTTTATGAAAATATATGTGTTGTTTTATGAATTATGATGCGAAAACAGGACTCAGACTGGGCGACTGTATGCGGCGGGCTGCGCGGAAAGTTTTATTAAAATTATAATTAATACATGTTTAAGGAAGGCTATCAGGAGTGGGTTATTGCGACAATTTACGGTGGCAACGTTAGAGCTGTTTGGATAGTTAAGTGGGTATAATCATAATTGGGGTTGTGATCCTCTTGACTATTTCGTTCTTATGTAAATAATCCTATTCTTGTTAGGGATTTAAACTCATAAATTACCTTTGTCCTTAAGATCTACCTTTTATGAGTTGTAAAAGCTTATAAAGGTAAAGAAGTTGGAATGAGGTTTACATGTATTTATATAATAGGGGAAGGACTTGATTTAAAACTTTTATATTACCTTTTTTTTGTATCTGTACTAAAATTGAAATTAGGGTTTGTGGACTTTGCAACTTATCTGGGAAACTTTATTAATGTTGCAAAAAGTTTAAGTTCTATTAAATCATGAAATCATTTGATTGATTTCAATTATGGACATTAACCAGATTTTTAGGGATCGTATGTCCTTAATTTTACTACAAGGTATGTGTATGAGTATAGATTTACATTTATGTATTCATTTGACAAGTATAGATATGTAAACGCTGTTCCAAAACACAGATAATTTGCATTAATTGCAATAAAATTATTTTTAAATGAAAGATAATTCCTTGCCATTTTTATTTGATTATGATTTTTGACACATGGGCACCACTTTTGGCTCGGATGTCGTCCAGTTTTAAGGACTAATTTAAGATAAATCTTCGTAGCATTTGGTTTCGTGTTTCGGCATTAACGCAGTAAATTTTGTTTTCCAGGTCGTCAATAACATTTGGCTTATTGGCAATAACGTCCTTACCATAATGGCACACGGGGCCCGTGTCCAGGCCCCTTTCGTGGTGGGGGTCCCAAACGGCTGATGTATTTATTCACTTACACTACCTATACCTATACACCAAGTATGCTCTCTGGAAAACTATAAAATTTCAGGGATAAATCAAATCCACGTTTCAGATGTGAGGTGTTTGTCTATCCATGGATTCAACAACCTTTTTTTATTCACTTTCTCGATACTACCGATGGAACATTTGTCATTTCGTTGATTCTGGCAACAATTTGGTCAAGATCTCAAATTGCGTTGGCTTTTGCATCCTCTCTCTTTGTTGCCACATGGTTGGAAAGCGGTTGAACTGCACACTCCGTTTTGAAGATACATACCTATGAATCTTCTCACGGTTGACAAGCTAATTCGTACCAAATGACCAAGACTTCAGCGCGGCGATTGCAAAATTGATGCGAGAATGCAAAATCATCATCTGGGATAAATTCGCCATGCCGCATAACTGCTGGAACACAATGGAGCCGGAGTCAGATCCGCGAACGCAGCCGTATCGCATGTCAAAATATTAAATACACACGAATTCAATGTTGTCAACACAATGAGACGGATCCGCAAACGCAGCCGCAAACGGCGACGGACCGAGTTGGCCAACTTTTAATAAATACGTGCGTATTTTTGACATTCCATACAAAAAAAAAGAGCAACGTGCTAATAAAATCCTTTTAGAAATTAGGTCAGGGTACAAATGTATAAAAAAGACTATACATGATGCGATATATGTTTTATCATCTATTATATGCATATATGTATATGTATGTTTTTCAGTGGAAATTGTAAAAAAAAGGTGGAGTACGTACGACTCCATTGTGGGCACTTCTAATTAGGTACGTACGGCATACGATATGGTTGCGGCTGCGGTTCCGGTTGCGTTTTTCTATTGTGTTCCAGCAGTAAACGAGCTTTGAAGGCAATTGGCCGCACGATGAAGAACTTATGAGGTGATTCGAGACATGAAGTTGAAATTGTCTACGAACATGAGAGTCGCATTTCTGAGCGTCCCATCGGCTGCCGTATTCTCGAGACAACAGCTGGCGTTTGGCAATGACCAAATTTCCTTTGATGTTTCGACTGGATTGATGTCGTTCCCGGCAAATTTTTGCGAGTACACATCCTACTCGAACAAAGAGTTCGTAACCAAAATTTTCCCCGGCATTGCACAAAATTATACAAATCTCGATTGGATTAGTGAACGGGTAATAGGTACTAGTATTGAAGAATAAAGATGTCGATATATTGAATTTCATAATTCAAAGTCAAATCGCTGGAGAACTGCATTCACACAAATTCGTTGACAGCGCCGTGGCCGACGAGGATGAAGCGACCAACTATCCGACGGAATTTTTGAACTCGCTTGATGTGCCAGGAACCTGGTTCCATAATTTACATACAGCTGAAGGTGGGATCAATCGTAATAGTGTTGCAGAATCTAAACCATACGAAATTGTGCAATGGTTCGCTGTTGTCCGTCAAGAAACTATTGAACAACGTGATTCAATCAAGGGCAAGTTCAAGGAAGTTGAAGTTCTTATCCCATGAAAACCGATTATTCCAACTGGGAACTGATCTTAAATTCCAATTCAGATTCTTTTTAGATTAGCTTTTCCGACGACAATCAATAAATCGCAAGGTCAATCGTTGAAAGTGTGTATTATTAATCTCGAATTTCTGTCCGCATGTTGGCAAACCGATTTTTACATTACATTGTAATTAAATCTACTCCCTTGATGAATCAACGAACTAGACAAACTAACATTAGCACTGGTAACAGAGGCCATCGGCAAACAGTCTTTGTTGTTTGTTTTTGTGAAGTAAAAAAATCGAAAAACATTGTTTATCATATCACTTATTCTATCACTGTATCTACTGGTTTCGATGGAATTTAAACTATGTATACAAAAAAAATGTTTTGTCATTCACTGTTTTACTTTCCAACTATTCCCAAAATTCTTGTGTGCCCAAGGGCCCCGGTATGGCCTAAGACGGCCATGCTTATTGATGTAGACTTGCGACTTCACATACCCCCAGAGAAAAAAGTGTAGCACTGAATTAAATAGCCTGATCATGGAGGCCAACTTACAATTATGCGATCACCAAACTTTTTTTTCAACAAATCAGTTGTGGCACGCAATGTGTGCGCCATCTTGTTGCAACCACAGATCCTCCACATTAAGGCGATTCAATTCAGGAACGAAAAAGTCATTGATCATGGCTCTATAAGGGCCTCCATATTGACTGTAACCCTCTGGCCGGCATCTTTTTTGAAAGAAGTAAGTTCTATTATCTACACTCTAAATGCGGCCGTTCTGCTTATTAACGAAGCCATTCAACTAAAAATGAGCATTACGCGCTCAACCAAATTTTTCTTGTGAAAATCGGCAAACAGAATCATGTGTTTCCAAATACATACATATCTGTTTATTTTGCACGCGTTGTTCAGGCGACAGTCGATTCATGGTGAAATGACAAAATGGAAACTAAAGATAATCACATGGCAGATGACAAAATGGCTGTCAATTTATATTTGAACTGCTTTTTCTTCATGATTTCGTGTTTTAAAATGTTGAGTTGTTCAATAGTTTATTCACAATTTCGGAGAGCATCGCTTCTACTGATATTCTTTTGCGTCTGAAGAGTTTCTTCTTTTTCGCTATGAGAATCAGTTAAAATATTTGTATAGCCAAGGATTTCATAAGATCCAATGCCAATAAGTTAGTATTCTGGCTAGATTTGTACTAAGAGACGCCCAATGTTAATTCATAAAGCGTCCTGTCCACTAAGATGCCGACCAAAAGATGAGTGCAGAGAAACAACGGACAAATTTGAATTACAGAGTACATAGATACCAATTTTGCCAAGTGTGTTTGAAATACAAAATACTTTTCGTAAGATAAACGTAGGTTTTGAAATCATCGAGCGTTCGAACTTCTGACGGTGGACTCTAATACAAATTTTAAATGAATGCTCTATTTTGTATTTATTATCAGTTGCACGACACATATTTCTTCTCTTAAATTCACATTTAACATCGTCACTTCCTCCAGCAGCACAAAAGTGTCTATCGAAGGGAATTAATAGGAAATTCTTTAAATTTTCAGAATCCTGAGTTGAATATTAAAAAAAAATACTTAAGGAATAAAGCGTTACAAATTACAACAATACCTACTCCTACAAACATAGAAATGTAACTTTTCGATAAATATATGCATGACTGCCTTGAGTTCCTATAGACTGGAGCTCAAGTGTAAGCATCTAATTAAATACAATAAAAACCTCATTGACAACATCGGACAACCCATATTGAGGATTACTTCCCACGCATGAATGTTTGGTTGGGCAAAGCCGTGAGCTGGAAATAATTATTATTGCTTTGTGCATTAATCCTGAAATACATCACATTACAACGCCTTTTCCTGTTCTCAATAACCAAACTCAAACGTATCCTACATCAATCACATCAACCACACAAGTCACGACCCTTAGTAGCTAAACACAAAATACGCTCGAACACCGCCGCGCCGCCACAGCTACTGCCACTGCCACTCCTGCTGCCAAAACAATGTTCTCTTCAAATTCAACACGCAATAATCTTGTTCCTTCGAAACCTAAACCCTTATTTGACCCAGAATTTCAAACTAATTTAACATTTAATCGTAAAACTTTGACAGTAAAATGATTCAAATGCTTCGAATACAAACATTTCTGGGAAGCATCAATCAAACCGACCGACTGACACGACCGACAAACGGCCGGGTAGATGACCCAACTTGAACAATCTGAGGTAGTCCAATAAAGCCCTCTGAACTTGAACCCCTTCTCACAATATTTCAGAATGGACAAGCCTGACTAAACCCCTGGTCACAACTAAACGATAAGAATTCCAAAAATAAAATGTGCTATCCAATTCAAGGGAAATGATAACGTGCACGCTTCCGTTTCCTTCAACCCAAACGAATGCCCTAAAGCTTGTGGTTATTATAGAACCAAATAAACTTTGGCCTCATGCCTTATGTGTCATGAGACAAGAGCTTTGTATCTACTTTCTCTGAGAGTGACCTTTTTCCCCACTCTAATTCCCCTCTTCAACTTAGAACCGTTTCGATTCTAGGGGAGGATTAAACGGTTCAACAATATTTCCACGAGTGGTGTCACGGTTTGCCGGCGGCGCTGCGCTCTAGGGATACATTTCGAATTAGAACTTTTGCTTTGGCATGTGAGAAGTGAGATGTGAGACACATGTGGGAATGTTAGTCAATGGGCTTGAATTGAATTCCGCTGATTGCTTCGTTCAATGTGCTTCCGACTCCATCCGGGATCCATGACAAAGGTTAGCACACAAAAAAAGGCTAAATAGTGTTTGCAATGAATATTTCCTGGGGGCTTGTTGAGATTGGTGTTTCTCGTTTTTGGTTAAGTCCATCACTACGGCCGGCCATAGCGACACTGACTATGTCAGACGAAATAAATTCAGTTTAGAAGCTTTTCGAAAATTTGCTTCCCCACTAAGATGATGATACTGGGATTTATTGTACTTTAAGTTCAGATCAGCATGTGATAGCCTGGTATTAAGTTGACCGAAACGTAAAGGGTTTGTAATTTTGTGGCTGCAGCAGCCATCACCAGCTTAATGAATTGCTGAAGTTTTATTTTAGAACGCATTCACTTAAGTGCATCTGGTACTTGGGCGGATTGGACTTTGGAACTTTTTGTAATTTTTATTTTATTCTCTTTTTCTCAAAAATAACTGAAGGTAGTCTCTGTGTCCATAAACAAAGTCGTTTTAGGGATGAGGAAGGTGGGTTTTTAAGTGCATGTTTTTGAATGAGAGTGAATTGGATTTTTGTTTTTTCGTCTGTACTTAACTTTCATGTAGATGAACTGAACATGACGGATAATCGTACAAACTTTTTTTTCTTCTTAAGTTATTCCGTGCATTTAGGTTATGTGTATGTCCTTACAAAATAAAAATTAAAGTTGGTTTGTATTTAAAATTTGAAATGCAGCTTTGCTTTCCATGTTTAAAATTTGATGGTAAGTTTAATTTCAATGAAAAAAATTGTTGTTCAATGTTTAGAATGCTGAAAGAATAAAGTGCACGACTGGGTCGTACGAACTTGCTCTAATGTGTTAAAATGGTTTTGGGTGCTTGTGATTTTGGGAAAAAAGCGTTGAAAAAATCATATGAAATTTTATAAATCACTTTAAAATCAATACCTAAAACGTTTTTTGGAGAAAATGAAGTAAGCCATCAGGTTTCTTTTACGTTTTTGAATTTTGACGAAAATTTTTTTCAAAATCGTTGGACCAGTTTTTTCAAAAAACAGTTTTTTTTGTAAAATTTTTCGAAAATATATTCCAAATTTTTTTTTGAGTATGCCAACTTCTAGCACTTTGTAGTTTTTATCAGAAAAATAAAATTAAAAAAATATAGATTAAACCGTTTTTGGAAAAAACAAAAGTTAAAAAAAATTTTTGAAACTTTTTGTAAAAACTCAAAAAAACATTTTTTGGAAAAATTAAGAATTTATATTATTTCGTTTATAAAAGGGCTTCTACAATAAAAATTTCATCGAAATCCTTCAAGTGGCTTACGAGAAAATCGGATTTCAAAAAACCGGTCCTATGGGAGGTACCGTTATTAGACTTTTCCTGAAAAATCTATTCCAACCAAAACATAAAGTTTGCAGAGAAAATATCAATCAGAAAGTTTTATCAAAATCGTAGGAGCCGTTTTTGAGAAAACTTTATTTTTCACAAAAAATCGTATGGCAGGTACCGTTAGTTTTGGAGCTAGGATGCTAATTCTAAAAACTCCTCTGTCATAATAATACTATGCACCAAGTTTGAAGCAAATCGGTCCAGCCGTTTAGGCTGTAGGTAACTATACAGACAGACAGACACACGAACAGACAGACAGACAGACAGACAAACAGAATTGTCGGACCCACTTTTTTCGACTTCTCTATCATCGTAATGTCATGTTTGATTGTTAGAATTTTTTTTTTTTTTTTTTACAAATGCATAACTTGCCTTATAGTACCTATAATCGCAAGTAAAAAAGGATGCTTACCTACTAGCAACAAGAGGGACAGAGATTGGGACAGAATAATTGAACACACTTTTTTGTAATTAGTGTTTCCTATATAATCGAACGTAAAATACATGTAAATATGTTCTAAGACCGCACGATTTGATAATAATTTATGTATTCTACATTATAATGATTGGAAACAGTTTTTTCTTGCCATTTAAATGTGTGACTGTTGATTAGTTCCTATCAGTCAGTTTTACAATATTGTTCAGCTCTGAATCTCGTTTTTAAATTCTTGATCTATGGATCAAATTTATTTAATCCTTGGAAATAGATTTTTTTTTAATCTTAAACTAATGCCTAAGCTTTGATTATGGAAACACAAGCCAAGGTACCTAAATCGTTTTTAAATTTTCATCCGACGATGATCTACTACCTATTTTCAACTGGCCCTTGAGAAATTATGAGAGCCAATATGTTTAAAGAAAGATAATGATTTCTTGTACGTTTAAGAGTTTTAAGTTTTGGTTAGAACTAGGTGAATTACTTTATAGTTAGTGTTGCCGTTTGGTAAGTAAGGTAGTAGTAGTAAGTAAGGCTACCTAATTATTTTAGGCAAAGGGTTTTCCAATAAGAGGGGTTATTTTGAATAGCCCACTATTTCGGTAGTTGTCGCTTTTAAAGCTCTAATTTTTGACATTTGACAAGTACAAATTAGCTATTAATAAAAATGGAACGATACACGCTTCAACAACACACTGAAATTATACAAATTCACTATAAAAATGGTGAACATTTGTGCAGATACGGTTCGTAAAACTAAAATATTTTTTGGTCGTCGTGAAGCACCATGTCGGACCGCAATTCAGAAATTGGTGCACAAATTTGAGCTGTTGGGACAAGTTAGCGATGTGAAGAATAAAATCCGTGCACGTCGCTCAAGAACACCTGAGAATATTGCTGCTGTAGCCCAAAGTGTTGAAGAAAACCCAAGTTTGCCCATTCCTCGTCGTTCTTTGGAATTTAGGCATTCCACAAACGTCATTACACCGTATTTTGCATAAAGCAGCCACTTTGCGATTTGGTGATGGAAAATTTCATGAAAAGGATATAGTTTTGTAAGCATAGCAGTGGCAGCCATTTGGCTGATTTTGTTTTCCATTATTAATGGCAAATCTTCTTTTTTGCATTGAAATAAACATCTGATCATTTATTTCAAAAAATGCCATTTTTCTTTGAATATCAAAATAACACCTCTTAATGAAAAGCCCTATACTTTATGGTATGGAAAATGGAATTTTTTGAGATAAATGATCGGATATATGTTGTTGACATTTTGCTTATAAATATGTTGTGTAGAAAATAACCGCCAACCCCATAATAGTAAGCAAAGCTACTAAATTGTTTTAGGTACTTCTATTAGATTCCGTATTATTTCATTGCGGCATCGATGTAAAAGTACTGAAATCATTTTGAGTCACTGTGGCGTATACTTAATTTTTTTTCGAAACAAATTTGGAACAAATTATTAGATATAATGCACAACTGAAACTTAAATTATGATGCTTTTGGGTTTCATACGAAATTACCCTTATCCCCAAGACATAAAACCTACACATGATCAAAATCTTTAAAATATCTTCTTTTATTGTGTTTTTAATAGTTATATTTAAGGGAACCGATTTAAAAATATTAACTTTCAAGCTCAAAATTTAGAAAAAACAAAGTTAAAAAAATGTTGTCCAAGTAATTTTTTTCAAAATTTTACCTTATAAAGTATTATTTTTGTTGTCAAAGTTTAATGTTCTTATTAGTTTTAAGTACATCACTCAAAACCGTATGGCTCTAGGACTTTTTGTTGCCAAGCTATTCAAAAATAACTAACGAGGTGATCATTTAGGTTCGGTTATTTTTAAATAGCTTGTCAACAAAAAGACCTAGAGTCAGTTTTGGACTTAAAACTAATAAGAGCATTGACCTTTGACAACAAAAATAATAGCTTAATACTTAGAATTTTGAAAAAAATTAGTTAGAAAAAAATGTTTTAACCTTTTTTCAAAATTTTGAGTTTGAAAGTTAATATTTTGAAAACGGTTCACTAAAATAATTTTATTTAAAAACACAATAAAAGAATAGGTTTCTGGAGTCATTGTTATTTTTTAATCATTTATTTTCTAATTTTAGTCGCTGTAGAAGATTAGCCCTCCCGGCTAAACGGAAGGGAATACAACCCCCTCCCATACAATTTTTTTCTTGCCCAACCTTACCTACTCGCTCTAGCTTTTTGGCACCTCTTAATGTTAAGTGAATCACCCTGTATAAGTGAAAACGATTAAATCACGCAATTTAATCGCATGATTCACTACTTAAACATATTTGTTTTAGAGATACTGGCTTTGGTGATTTTCTCTTTGGGGATTTTGCTGCTGGAGATTTTACTTAGGGTTTATTGGTTTTTCACTTTGGGGATTATGTCTCGGGGAAAAAGTCACCATAATGATGATTTTTCCGAAGAATTATTACTTTTGTCAATCGCTGTTTCTCCGGGCTTAGAAGGCGTCAAACACTCTCTCAAAGGACCAAGACATGAATTATTCAATGATCTTTAAACAATCAACATTTTTCGGGTGTTTCAAGGGAGTATGGAGGAGAAGATTCAATGAAGAATTATATGGGCTAATACAGCGACAATGACCTGATCAGGAAGCATAAAATAAAGGGGCTTAGACGGCTGGGGCATTTGGAACGTATCGGCGAACACGCACCCGGTCTCTGAATCTTCAATTAAAACTGTAAAAGTAAATGTAGTACTGTTTTTAGACCACATCTAAGGTGGAGCGATCAAGTCCAAGAGGACAAAAACCAACTAGGCGTGCGTAACTGAAGGCAATTGGCTAGCTAGGGAGCGGACTAGCAGATGGCGGGGTATGTTGACTGAGACCATGGTCCGCACGCATATGGATTGTTTGCGCTTGATCAGCGACTTTGTTTAACCTTGCTGCAACATTTCCATCACGTGTACGGTGCTGCATATGATTTTTTTTATTTGCACTATTTAATACTGCGGTGAGCAAACAGATCTGTTAACTTGCTGTAGACTTGCCCTGCAGCAAGTTAGCAGATCTCTTTGCTTGGTTTTGTGCAAAAAAATCGAGGTTGAAATGAAACATGACGATGAGAGAAAGGAGCCCAAAAATTAGGTTTTCGTCATGCGTTTTATCGACGTCGGTCTGTGCGCTTTTCACGTCAACCTACAGCCTTATCTGCCTAAAAAAAAAAAACAATTGTCCAGGTTTTTTTTTTCGGTTCAGCCCGAATCGCAGTGGTACCTTTCAAGTTTGTACAACTGCCAGCCTTTCGTTTATGAATATGAACTATTGATGGTGATTTAGTAAATTTTAAGTTTCTGAAGAGCAATATTCTTTTAAAACCAAATTTATCAAGTCTAGATTTTTTTTTTATAGCCGTCATTTTAGGCATTTTAAACCCCAATCTGCGGAAAAATGCAAACCAAGCTGAATTTTGGTACACACCTTTATTACAGCGGGCGTTGTTATGAAGATGTGAAAAATCGACATTGATATCATGTAGGCAAAAAAGTTATGAAGGTCAAAATGTCACTTAAACCCAAAAAAAAAATAGTTTTTCGCAAATATCTCGGTTTCTATAGCTCCAATGATTTTAACGTGTATGACAAAATTGTAGAACATAAAATGCTACAATTTCGTTAGTACAATCAATTTTGTGTATCGATTAGTTACCAAGATATGGCACTTTGAAAAACAAGTCATTTTTCAAAATTCGCCAAAAAATGTGAATTCTAGACAAGCCTTGTCCTTTTTGAATGGTATATGTAAGTTTATCATATTGCTGGAGTCGCAGTCGTTACATTTATTTGAACTAGGGTGAGAAGGCCTATCTGTTCTCCTTCGCGATTGTATGGAATGTTTTCAAAATTCGCCAAAAAAAGCAAAAAAAAGAAGAATTCCACCTTATTTCTTCGGATATACCCGAACAATCATGAAATATTGCTGTTTTTTTGGCTCCTTGTTAAAATCACTTACTTCTTACACCCCCAACGATCCCCGCTTGCCCACCAGGTACCAGGCCATGCCCATTACTATTGTCATTCCGCCGTAATTTTTATATACATATTACTTTGTTCTTAGTATAGTATGGGCAGGTAGAAAAAGGTCGGAAGTTGTTCAAGAAAATTGAATTAACATTTGACGAAGTTTTGGACCTCACCGGCCCTGTTGTAAAAGAGGAGGAGGGGAAACTGCAAACTTTTCGAGTTCGCTCCGGTTTTCGCTCTATAACTTTTTTTGCTTACGTTCTACGGCAAAAGTGTACTAGACTTTTTTGTAGAGCATTAAATTTACTAAAATATTGTTGGTACAAAAATGGTTGTATATCATTTCGTTACCGAGATACGGAAAAGGGGGAATTGCAAAATGTTCGACTTTGCTCCGGTTTTCCCTCAATAACTTTTTTTCCGTACTTAATACGGCAAAAGTATGCAAGACCTTTTTTGTAAAGAACTAAATTTCCTGCAATACAAATAGAAAGAAAATTATTGTATGTCAATTCGTTACCAAGAAATGGAATTTGAAGAGGAGGGTGGAACTGCAAAATTTTTGATTTGCTCTGGTTTTTCCTCAATAACTTTTTTTGCTTACATCCTACGGAAAAAACGTTTCTTCATAAAGAATTGACATAGAAGAACTTTTGAACTAATAAAATTGTAGAAAATTTAACGCTGTACAAGAAAATCAAAACGTTTTTTCCGTAGGATGTAAGCAAAAAAAGTTGTACCAACGAAATTGTAGCAAATTTTATGCTCTACAATTTTGTCATACACGTTAAAATCAATGGAGCTATAGAAACCGAGATATTTGCGAAAAACGGTTTTTTTTTTTAGGTTTTCGTGACCTTTTGACCTTCAACCATAACGAGATAACCATAACTAGATAAAACCTAAAATTACTGGGCTATTATGGCATACACCCCAAACAAACTCCCCATTAACCGATTCTCTGCTAAGCTTTTGCACTCGGTTCTGTACAAAAAAAAAGAACTTGTCCCCCAAAAATTTCTTTTGAATGTTTGGCTTCATCTTCTTCGTCCTAAGGTTAAACTGTTTGTCCATCCAAATTTAAATATGATAGTTTAGAAATAGAAAAAAAAACACCTTTGTACAATTTTGATTTCAACAAATTGTAATAATGTATGTATTACTTTATTGTTTTTCTTCAAAACTCATAATATTTAATATTTTTTTTTTACACATATACAATTATACATTTCTTAATAATCATAATGATATTGAGTAACAATTATAAATCTTCAAAAGACAGTGTATAATGTTGATCTTTTTTTTTTTGTAACCGAAAAATGTTTAATTTTTTAAAAGTTCTCAACGAGCGAGCTTTTTAAAAAATAAAAATTAGCTAGTTGAAAAGAATACTATTACTGCTCCCGCCGCAATAATGGGCAAGCAAATGAATACACACAAAAATTAAAAAACAGAAATAACAAAGAAACACTTAAAAGAAGATCTTGTGGAAGGAAAATTTTAACAATTAATTAGGGATACATTTTTTTTTTTTTAATATTTTGTATTGCATACTACTTGGAATGCTTTTTTTGTGGTTTTCGTAGTTTTTTTTATTTAATTATTTTGAAGATAACAAGAGACAGAGAAATAACAATTTATTCGTTTTATGTTTAACACAAAAAAATAAGGAAACATTTGTTTTTATTTTTGTTTTTTATCTTAAATTCTAGATTTATAAACGACAGCTCTACTGGCGTAGTACACCGACCTTTGAGAGTGGTGTTTCGATGGATGTTGGAGTTTATTTCCTCTTCATGGTTTTTTTTTACCTACTCAAGGATTAAAATTACAAATAGTATTGTCTTTGGATGTATGTAACGGAAGAAGAAGAAAGAAATCTGGAGGTGTTTGGTGGACTATCCGCCGCTGTGCGCAAATATATTTTAAACTATTATTTATTTTTTTTTAGTTTTCCCTCAAAAAATTGCATTAACATGGCTTATTACACTGTAATTATTAAATTTATTCCGCTTGTTATAATTACACAATCATAGTTTATTTTTAAATAATGGTAGGATCCTTTTTAGAATAAGAAGTATGTATGTATTGTTCAATGTTTAATATTTTTTTTATTTTACAGCAACTTTAACAAGAGGAGAATGGTTGGTTGTAAGGTGGTGGAGGGGCTGCTTTGTGCTGACCTTAGTGGCGGGAGTCTCTTGGGTAGAATTCCGCGAGGATGGAAGCTGGGATTCGCTTAAGCATTTCCTTGGGGAAGATACGCAGCAACTGCCAGCCGATATCGAGCGACTCGAATACTGTGCGGTTTTCATAGTTACCCTGAAAAGAAAAATACAAATCATTTGTTAATAACATTTTGGAAGTAGTTGACATTAAAAATAGTATGAAGGAAGAACTATATGATCAAAAGGAACTGCATTGTTCCTTGACGAACTAAAAATTGACAAGCATCATGATTTGTCAAATGTGTATGGACCCTGCTCAGTTAAAGAATTGAAGTGCACTGTAAAATAGACTTCAAAAGGCATGTAGCTACCTCTAACATTAATGAAATGCGCTCCTACAAAGTGATTTTAAGAGAACCCTAACAGAAAGAAGAAACATTCCACACAATCGCAAAGAGAACAGATAGGCCATCTCACCCTAGTTCAAATAAATGTAACGACTCCATCAATGTGATAGTCTTATACAAGGCTTGTCTAAAATGAACATAAATGTACTCAAACCTATACATCTTATGTGCCCGTCTAAGCATTTTCAAATAGTGAACGGTTGTAGCTCTGAAGCAATAATGTGGAAAAGCTCAACAATTGGTCTAGGTTTTTATGTTATGGTATGTTTGTATAATTAAATTACATGTTTTCTATTCCGCCTTTAGATTCGCTAAGGGCGTCTTTAAAGTAGTAATTAAAAGTTCACCTACAAATTTTCCTCAACACGGACGTAGTCTGATACCAAAGTTGAGAATTGGGCTTTGAATTCGGATTATCTGTTTTACATGAAGGCACAATCAGCCTATGGCATTAAATTTCATTTGGGTAATACTAGAGTACTTCCCAGTTGGTTCCGCAATTTTTTTTTTTTTTTTTTTTTTTTTTTTAGTGTGTTACTCACTCTATTCCGTTAAAAAGGAGCTGTTGATTGGCAATGTTTTCAAAAACAAAAGCATAACACACTTGTGCTATGGAACCGAGTGAGTTGTCCTTGCTAAATCAATACTATCGTCAACAACATTTGTTCATTAGCGGCGCGGCGTTAGCAGTACAAAACAAAATATTAGGAAATGATAAGATCTATAAAAAACAATTGTTTAATTGAAATGACTAATTGTATTAATTTTTTGTAAAATCAAGTAATTGGTAAGGGGAGTGCCCTTTAGGGAATTCTTTTAATTATTTTGATGAATCATTTTAAAAGGAACAAACTTTTAGCAGTAACAAATAAATTTATCATTAAAATGGGAAAACTGCCTGGACCCGTGGAATAGGTGATTTTGGATGACAAGTTCACTAATCAATGAAATGGTTTATTCGAGCTTTTGAATGAAATTTTACTATAGCTTTAAAAGGGAATAAGGTTAAGTGACTTTCCCTTTGTGTGCCGTTGCGTTGATACTTTTTAGGTATATAATATTCTTCCTAGTCCATAGGGCCAACAGTTATGGACTTTCATTCATCACTTCTTCTTAAGGTCATTCAGTACTCAGTAAAAAAAAATGCTAAGATTGGATCTGCAACACTTTATCACAGGGCACTATAAGTTCAGAGTAACAATATTGTTTGATATTATTTCGGATCGCTCAAATGTTCAGACCGAAGCCAATCGAAGAATCAGTCTTCCCAATTGCTGTATGTTTGGGCTTAGAAGGCATCTTAAAGGTCCAATGAGACCCAAACTTTCTGTGTACCTGTGAACCCTGTCACAATGGGATGAAAAGCGCCTGGGGTGCATTGAGAGAAAGATTTTTTGGCTGAAATGCAATCCTGTATGTACAATTAAATTTAGGACTTAATGAAGCAATTTAATTTATCGTAGCGCTTACCGCACTTGGTGCAAATGGAACAAACAACTTTTATTTGGCTTAAAATATCACTTTGGATAGTTTTTACTAGTTTATATGAAAAATTGGACGATTTTGTCGACGTCGCCTGACAGCATATATCACACCACCGATTATAAAAATTACAAGCAAACAACCGGATACAATAGCACAAATAAGAGCGATGTGTTTCATTTTACGTGAACATCTGCAATGCGTTCACTTAACTATTGACAAATCAATTTCACACTGACGATTTCTTTTAAATATTTTGAGAATCGAGCAAGAAAAAAAGATGATAAGATAAAGTTTTAAAACATGATTTTTTGAGCAAAGATACAAACTCTATACACTTTCAAAGTCCGACCTCGTTTTTTGTTTGATAAAATGATTGCACCGCAGCCAATTTGTCTATTTGACCTCGTCAATAGTCTTATTTCGAGTTTTGTTACAAAACCAAACACAAACTGTATTTTGTTAAAGTGGTTCAATGGAGTATTTGGTGATCTTAGTTTAAACCAGCAGACAAGTCAGAAGAAAACCGTCTAAGTGAACTTCTTGCTCCAAAAAAAAAAACAAATATGTTTAGAGTTAATTGAGAGCATAACCTACCTCTTGGTACTACGGCAACAGGCGCTCTAGAAAACTCCAACTCCAAGTCAACGGCAACATTTAAAATTTGCGTTAAGCTTATGAGAACGTTAGAATTAAACAATAATTCATACGTCCTCGGTTTGGTGTTTTCAAAATTAAAAGAACAGACACATACACTTCCGTGCAGTAAATCGGCCTATGCGTCGATTTTGAACACAATTGACCACAAAATACAATAAGAGCAAGATTTTTTAATGTTCTGTAAGGGTAGGCATTATAGGCTTTATTTGCAGATACGCCAAGTGAGTGGACATTACACCAGAGACTTGTAGAAAGAGCGTTACATGAACACAAGATTGCCAATGGGCCAACATTAACTACTGCTCATTGACAAACGCGGCTCAATTTGTACGTGTACACGTTGATAAGTCGATCGAATGTTTTCGGATGAGTGTTAAATTAATTATCGTGGAAACAATCGACACAGAAGAGTGAACCGAAAGAAAGGAGAGCAATTGGCGCAGACCCAGGTTGTTCTTAACGACTAGAGTAAATGACCATGGGTGTGTTGTACATTAGTTCAAGTGCTTTCAAACAATTGATGACAATTTAACAACGTACTTGTAAAAGCTGATCGTTAAACTTTTTGGAATCAGCAAACCATTCACTGAAGGAATTTATGACTAAGTGCAAGCCCGAGTTTCATGCTTGCAGACAACAAGCTTTACAAACATGTTAAAGTAAACATATTATTGTCAATATCGAAATTGTATTGTTATTCATTGACTCATTGATTGTGACGGTGATATTCTCTTATCAGACTTTCCGTTTGTTCTGGATAATCTTTAGCTTTTATTAACCATTCGAAAGTACGTAGTAGCACGTAAAGTTAAGGCAAAGATAAAAATATTTTAGGGGATTATCAAAAGCAATCACGACTTGATATGAATGATCTAACCTAAACGAAAGCGAACGATTAAGACTGGACGATATCCGTTACGGCTGTCGAAAGCTATTATAAAAAGAATCATTTAGCTAACGTGTCGTATAGACTTAGTGGCGTTATCACACTTTTACGGGCACGGACCAATATACAGACCGCCAACTCGTACTCCTCTTGCCTGAAACACCCTCGAAATAATTTTTCCTGTCTGTGAATACGTGTACATCTCTCTCTGTGCATTTTGTAATGGCAACTATACCTGCGTATGCCATTTATTTTTTAGGTGTGTTTGCTAAATGGGTTTTAAAAGCAAGGGAGAGCTTCACACTCTCAAAAGAGAAACCATACAGTGAGTTGGCGGTCTGTATCTTATTGGTCCGTGTTTACGGGTTTAAGATTCTTTGTCTCTCCGAATCTTTCAATTAGGTTTGGATAACGCTTACCTTTATTTCTTATTTTTCTTTTAATGTTATTGAAATTAAAAAACCGAATGGGAAGCACAAAATGATGGTACATATTCGTTTTCATCCCAAAAACCGCCCAAATACCTAAATTGTGTCTGTCCATATTGGAGTAACTAATTTTAGAAGCATAGTTTCGTTAGTTGTGAATACCTACATAGTTTTTTCTTTTTTTTACCCAACGTCGCTTCGGCGAAGTTTTTCTTGTAAACCCCAAGAATTATCAAATAAACAGGGATTTTTCGGATCTTAAAAACGAATTGGGGCTGCCGATCGTGTATTTGTCACAAATCAAAATATCAAAAGAGTTCAGTTTTGCTTTATTTGTTTAGTTTTTATTTACTTTTATAAAAATAATTCTTTTGATTTCTTTCGAAAAATTAAATGATATCAGCACATGAATCCGCGAGAAATGCTTGACAACAAATATCACTTCAACAGCTGATTCGTTACCTTATCTCGTCCCGATTTTCTCGTTTAAAAAAACAGATTTTTTTTTAGAGGGTGAGTTTGGGGTTTTCTATTAAAGATTTGTGGCGACCCAGGGCGACTTCTGTTCGCAACGAACCAAGTTTAAGACTCCTCCCAGAGTTTCTTTTTAATGAAACATAATGTATCTGCTGCTGAACTGGTTTTGACAATATTTGGCATGGTAATACGTAGTCTTAGTCTTGCATTGTAATGGTCTTAGATTATTAAGTAACCGTCGACAACCATCCATTTCGAGTTTAATGATGTCGTTTATTTTGAGATTTTTTGAGTTTGATTTCTAAGACCATTTCAAAAATTCCTTATAATTTAAAGCTTGAACGATTACATATCCATTTGTTGAGTATGTATACTTCTGACATAGGTCTTTTGAAGTCTCACGGCGGATTTAACTTTAAGAAGACATTTAAATTACGTCAGAGGAATATAATTACAAATTTTTCATAATGTCGTCTTATCTGAGCTTATAAATATTATTAAAAAAAATATTATTGTGACACGACGAGATCCGGGGAGCCAGGGCTTAAAGAATTACACTCTCAACCATTCATTTTTGGGTATTGATACTCTGGAGGCAACATTAAATCTGTTCCTCTGCCAACATCTCGAACAAACTGCAGGCGTTCGTTTACCGTTGTCTGTGTTACATTCTGAAGATCTGGTTGCCGCAAACCATATCGATAGTGGAACTGTGGAACAGAGGCCCGGGCAGAAAAAAAATTGGTGCAGACATCATACAACGGAAGTGGCTTGGAATAGGTTATACACTGGGGAACTTCATGACTTATATTGTCAACGAAACAATCTCTCAAATGGAATCATCAAAAACAACTTGGAGGCCATCATGAATCACGTCAGGTGGAAAGATTTTGTTGCTTTCCTATGCTACATGAGGAGTTGGATTGCTGCAGTACAAGCAGTTGGACAATATATTTTTATTATCAAGTGGCAGTACTAATTTGAAATCAGGGATTGAAATCAGCTCCTCTTGCGTGGCTGTTCAACACCAGACCACGGGACACTTTGAGCAAATCCTAGCTAAAGGCTTTTTAATTTCGTCTTTGACAAATAATATATTTATGTCGTTTAAGGTATTTTTGTAGATATTTGAATTTGCATTTGGTATCAGATCGAAAATATCATCAGTTGGTCCAGTAAAAAGTAGGTAAAATATTATATATACGATGAGAAGTCTCATGAAACTAAGTTCCACTATCCTCTTCGGGTCACACAAACCAATTTTGACAAACAACAATTCATTTAGAAAACATAAAAATGTCAATGACAGATTTATTCCACGAAACAAAAACTAGATTTTAAGAAGCGTGTTTGTTGGAAGGAACACTCATAATGAACCGCCCGTGTAGCACAACTCGTGAGCAGGATTATCTTCTTGACACCAAAATCAAGCACAATTTTGAACTTTTGTCTTCTTTATACAACACAACAGAACCTAGCAGAACATGGAGTTCATGTAACGACTCAGTATTATTTATGACAAGTCAATCACCAAGGTGAGAAATGGATCAAAATTAAACACAGCAAAAACTAGAAAACACTTATAATTCTATTTCTTCTGATGTAAGTAGTAGTTAAGAGTCCAACAAACTAATCACTTTACTTTTCAAACGATCCATATCAATCTCCGTAGGTAACAAATAACTGTAAAACGAAAAGGTCACAAGAAAAACACTCACCAAATCAATTGTCGTAGAAATATTTATCTTAAAAATACTGATGTATCACCGGACTTTTCTTGCGATTACAACGATAGATACAAAATGAAGCTATACTTATGAGAATAATAAATACTAAACCGAAAAATAAGAGCATTAACACGTCTTGAGTCATTTTTGCAAAGTGAAATGATTTATTTTTGTCACGAATATTTCAACGTGAAATCTTTAACCGACGACATCAGGAAAGCTACTGGTTTCTTATTTTTTCATTTTTAACATGATTAACACTCTAATCTAAGATATGGTTAGATAAGATAAAAGAAAAGAAAAATCAGACGGAGATTACAGCTGGTAATAACCAAATAATATAATTTGGAAACCCACTTTCAACTAACAACATGATAATGAATATGAAAACTTTAGTTTGGGTGGTAATTGCTGTTGAATAGGCTTTTGTTTAACGACACTAATCAATTAATGCATGGGACTAGATCAAGGTGAGAAACGTATTTAGATAAAAAAAAAAAAAAGTAACTCTAAATGTTAAATCAATTCCACACTTGAAACTCACCTGCGAGATAAAGTTCTTTTCGAATTTACTCAAGAATTCCAAATACAGCAAATCATCAGGAGTAAGAGCTTCCTCACCGACGACAGCCTTCATGGCTTGCACATCCTTACCGATGGCATAACAAGCATACAATTGATTCGATACATCTGAATGATCCTTCCTGGTCATGCCCTCACCAATGGCAGACTTCATCAAACGGGACAAGGACGGCAACACATTGACTGGTGGGTAGATCTGTCTGTTGTGCAATTGACGATCGACGTAGATCTGTCCTTCAGTAATATATCCGGTCAAATCAGGAATTGGATGGGTAATATCATCGTTTGGCATAGTAAGAATTGGGATTTGGGTAATCGAACCGTTACGGCCTTCAACACGTCCAGCACGTTCATAGATGGTGGCCAAATCTGTGTACATGTAACCGGGGAAACCACGACGACCGGGCACTTCTTCACGGGCAGCGGACACCTCACGCAAAGCTTCGGCGTACGATGACATGTCAGTGAGGATGACCAACACGTGCTTCTCGCATTGGTAGGCCAAGAATTCGGCAGCAGTAAGAGCCAAACGTGGAGTAATAATACGTTCAATGGTTGGATCGTTGGCCAAGTTCAAGAACAAACACACATTCTCCATAGAACCGTTCTCCTCGAAGTCCTGCTTGAAGAAACGAGCGGTTTCCATGTTTACACCCATAGCAGCAAACACAATAGCAAAGTTATCCTCATGGTCATCGAGCACTGACTTGCCGGGAGTCTTAACCAAACCAGCTTGACGACAGATCTGAGCAGCAATTTCGTTGTGGGGCAGACCAGCAGCTGAGAAAATGGGAATCTTTTGACCACGAGCAATAGAGTTCATCACATCGATGGCAGAGATACCAGTTTGGATCATTTCTTCGGGGTAAATACGTGACCATGGGTTGATGGGTTGACCCTGGATATCAAGGAAATCCTCTGCCAAAATTGGTGGTCCCTTGTCGATGGGTTTACCAGAACCGTTAAACACACGTCCCAACATATCTTCTGACACGGGTGTACGCAAAATATCACCAGTGAATTCACACAGAGTGTTCTTGGCATCGATACCTGAGGTACCTTCGAACACTTGGACAACGGCCTTAGAGCCGCTCACTTCAAGAACCTGTCCTGAACGAACGGTACCATCACTCAAACGAAGTTGCACAATTTCGGCAAACTTGGGGAATTTCACCTCGTCCAAGATGACCAAGGGTCCATTTACACCGGACACAGTTTTGTAGGCTGAAATAGGAAAAGAAAATTATAAGGATGAGTAACGGAAGCAGGTGTGCACATTTGATTTAATTAATTCATTTGTCAATCAATTTAAACTTTTTTTTATCAAATCGTTGCCAAGTGAGATTACAATAATGCATAATGGTTACTAGACCGATCGCGGGTCTGTTCACCGAACCGACTTTTATCGATTTCCGATCATTTAGGTAAAATTCAAGTTTAATTAAAAAGTAAAAGTAAAGTGCTTTAAAAAAGTATTTATCAACTATTTTTGGCGTAAGAAAAAAACTAACTTAACTTTTAAGTTTCAATCAATGTTTGTCAATAATTTAAAAAAAATCGTTCTTTTCTTTCACAAAAAAAAACATAATTACAATTAAATGTTAATTAACCATTATTTTAAACACAAGTCATTAGAAACTTGAAAAGTAGTAGCTGCAGAGGAATTCGTGGTTTGAATTTGCGCTGCAGCTACTACATATTTTTCAAGTTATCATAAGCTACCTTTATTAGAAGCTAGCAGATCATTTTTGGAAGTTGGTAAAAAATGGAGATTTATTATTTTGACTAATAAATAAGCGATCATTTGATTATGACACCTTTTTTTTTTTTAACATAGCTCTAGGCAATTATCTAGCATAAGATCAAGTTCGTGTGGCTCAGTCGTGAATTTTATTTAAAAATCAGTTGAAAACACCTTGCCAATACAATTTAAGTGCGTGTTTAGAGTACTACAGAGCAGATTTGGGACCGTTGCTTTTTATTATTTTGAATTTTTAGGATTTTGCTTTAGAATTTTGAGTGGTAAACTTTTTTTTTGACGTTGTTAAAGTGCGCAAAAACCATAGTGCATCGTGATTCGAATGTAATCATGCATATAGTTGCTAAAAAATGAAGCAACTAGTACTCAAACCTTTGGTGTAAGTCGGCCTTATGCTAATTCTATTTTTTTGTCACGCACTTTTGGTTTGGTTTGCGACATCAATTCTTGAATATTGAGATTATGGTGCCCAGATCTAAAGTAATGTTATTAGAATAGTCCAGGCTACGATGCAAGAGACTCAATCAATTTATCTTACCAGAACATTTTCTTAATTTATTTAGAATCTAATCAATTTATCAGCTATTGCTAACATAACTTATTCTAGCTGCATTTAAACAACTGACAAGTTAATGAAGACACGAAAAATTTCATGTTTGTATGTTCGTACTTTATGACAAAAAAATTGAATGAATTGCGGCAACTTGTTGTTAATAAAGTGAATAAGACGGATTCGAAAATAGTATAAAGTGTAAAAAACAGTAAAACGCAACATTAACAATCCTATTTGAGTTAATTCGAAAAGGAATGCTTTCATATAAGAAAGAAATATTTATTTAATAAGTGTACTGCTAAAAGATAATTAAAGTTCCAGATATGAAAACCTACACCAAGGAGAGGTGACTCCAAAAAAGGGGGAAGATAACTTAAAATAAATGGGGGTCTCTTAAAGAGAGAAAAGCGCTGCGAACGATTTAAGGCCGTGTCTGCTAAAACCGAGAAAAAAACATTTGGCGAAAAAGATACAATAACAAACTATACGTGATGTACAGCCACATAAGGCTAGCCATACAAATTCGAATTCAACGACTAAGATGGGCCATGGACATCAACGCTCCAAAAGTCTGTAAAGTCTTCAACGCCAAACCAGAGGGAGTCATAAAACAAGACAGACCTCATCTTCCATCGAGCGACCAAGTAAAGGGAGACCTCCGACAACTTGGAGTGCGAAATTTTACACGGCAGGCTAAAGATGAAGACGGCAGACTAGAGATGAAGCGGGTGAAGGGGCGTACTAAGCAAGGCCTAGGAGCAGCACGCTCTAGTGGAGCCAACATTAAATAAAGAAAGTAAGGTGGTCTCTTAATTGAAACTATTGTCTCGTGGGGTCAAAATTTAGATTCGAGTCAACACTTGCTATATTTTTTTTTATTTATATATTTTTGTTTCTAACTAGAAATTCTGATTTTCCTCCGTACAAATATAATTTCAGGGTAAAGAAAGCGGTATTCGATAGTCAAGTTAACATTTAAAACACAAATTACAGAAGCTAAGCATAGTGTTCTTTATATTGGGAGTAAAATGAGAGATTTGAGATCTCTTTAATAGTTTGAATGCATATTCTTAACCTCGGTTTTCTGAACGGAACAATTATTATGGCTAAGATGTGAATGTGATCCGCCCATAAAATTGTCCATTGTTACCATCAAATGCAATTTATTCAAAAAACGCTGTTTGACAGTCCGACAGGATTTTTGTTTGATCTCTGACAAAAAGAGCTATCCCGAGTCTTCCTTGATTATTATGCATCCCAGTCAGTAAATCAAACAGTTTGATGAGTAGGTATCAAGTTTGGTAATTGGGAATCGAGCCACTCTGGATATTAGCACAGCTGGATACAAATACGTAATTGACCATAAAATCTTGTAGCTTTTATTTTCTTATTCAGCCAAAGTGAAGTGGCAGTGTTGCCAAAGTTGCAAAAAACGATTGGTGGACCTTACTTCGTGATTCAAGGTCAAATAAAGGTCATACAGTCAAACGATGGTTTCCTTTTGATAAATAATTTACACATTCAATATGAGTATGATATAAGATGACCTACATTATGTAATAACATCTCTGCCAGTCTCTTTCAAATGTGACTTCGTTTCAAGTATCACATTCATGCATAAATAAAGAGTTTGGTGGTGGGACAATATGGCCAACTACTTCAAATCCAAACGTTATCGTCCACTGAAAAGAAGTTAAATACCTAAATAATACTTATATTTATATAAGGCCTATTCTTTCAGACGCTTCTTTGGTCTGGTACAGAGAATGCAATCAATCTTAAAACCATGAGCAAAATTAAGACACTTGCGTGTTATCTTATATGAAAACTTGCGTGCAATAGGAATTACACCACCAACAGGCCGAGAATTATTCCCTTTTAGTAGCTCACTTGATATATAAGAGATTGCGACCACAGTGTGTTACGATTTAAACAATATAACAATTGGAAATATGCCTTTTGTTTGGGGTTAGAAAATGTTCTCATCAAGATAGTACAGTCTAGTAGAGGCGATAGGCTTTCTATACCACTCGTTAGTAGAATATGCATTATTATTTTAATACAGTAGAACCTCGGTAATTCGAACTACATACTCGTATAAGAACCGACCCTACATAATTCGAACCACGGATGTTTGATGGAGAGAACAGTGTGAGGTGCTTTAAGTTATAAGGAAATAATTTTTTTTGGTCGAAACAAGAAAGTATGTATTGCAAGTTCAATAAAAGAGGAAATAAGTTTCAAAATTGTTGAAGGAAATTTGACATTTTTGTTTGCTTAATTTTTATAATTTTTTTATTATATGTTGAGTTCTTCGATATTAATTTCTGCAAATTCTAGTTCCATAAGGAAGTCCAGTAATTGATTCACATTTCGAAGAGCTTCGTCGCTACTGATAGTGTTTGGGGTTCAGAAATGTTTTCTGTTTCGGTATTAGAGTCAGTTTAAAAATTTCCATTGCCAAGCTACAACAAGCTTCGCGGCTGTCGAATGAGCGATTTCAGAAATTCATTATCGGACTTGGATTCATAAGGACTAATTCTGACTTTATCGGTGGAAAAGACTTGGAGGAAATGTTCCATCTACCTTCCTAGTAATGTCACTCAAATGTCACTTTGACATTTGATTCTCTTTTTCACTTCCTTTTTGATTAGATGTCTTTTTGAGTTAAACGCGAGTTGTATAATTTAGTAAATTTAATATTTAATAAAGAATATTGTTAAGTTGGTTAAATAATATTATTGTTTTCTTCCATTACCCCCGCAACGCAACAGTGGCGACGAGGATTACTTTATTTTTATAATCGGATTACTTCGCAAATTGAAGATTAATATCTACAGCATAACCCCACAATGCCGCCTAAGCCAATGGATCAAGGTGATCAAACATTTATGGATTTGTTTTCAGCGTTGATGACGAACCAAAACACCTTGATAGAGAAGCTTGCAGTGCAAGTGATGGCTGAAAAGCAAGAAAAGTCATCACCAGAGTACATTTTGGAGGTACTTAATAAGAATATTCAGGAATTCAGATTCGACGAGGAAAGTGGAGCTACGTTTGAACAATGGTACACTCGCTACAAGACTTTGTTTGACAAAGATGCCCATTCACTGGACAGTGCAACAAAAACCAGACTACTGATCAGGAAATTGGGAAGTGCAGAATATATCCGCTACAGAAATTTCATCCTGCCAAAAACACCAGAGGATTTTGATTTTTCTACGTCCGTCACAAAGTTGACCAATATTTTTGGTAAGGTGGAGTCTCTGTTCAGCACTCGATTCAACTGTCTTCAAACCATCAAAAGTAGTGCAGAAGATTTCACACAGTATGCCAGTGCCGTTAATGTCAAATGCGAAAATTTTAAAATTGGTTCTTTGACAAGTGACGAGTTCAAGTGCCTAGTTTTCGTTATGGGATTGCAGTCACCACAAGATACCGATGTTCGTTCTCGCCTTCTTACATACATGGAAACAGAAGCTGCGGATAAAATGACTCTTGAGAATTTGCTTCTTCAATGCCAGCGCATGGCCAAACTTAAGCACGACGTAAAATTAATGGAAGCAAGCACTAATCCTCAACTCGTTCACGCCGCCCACTCCGCCGTCGCATTCAGCAGCCAAAACAACAAGAACTCACAAGCCGGTCCGAAGAAACCGACAACACCCTGCTGGGGATGTGGTCAAATGCATTTCATTATTGAGTGCAATTACAAAAACCACATCTGCACATCTTGCCAGCAGCGGGGGCATAAAGAAGGTTATTGCCGTTGTTTTCAGCGGAAAGTTTCCTCAAACGTCGAAACACCAGCCAGCAGTAAAGGCAAATCCAATAAAAAACATCGACACAGAAACTTTCAGCGCAAGAGCCAAAGAATTTCCGTTCATCAAATCGCCAGTTCACATAGGAAATTCGTAAATGTGCTCATCAATGGCCATACAGTAAAACTACAACTCGATACTGGTTCAGACGTCACAATAATTTCATCAAAAACATGGAAACAAATTGGACAACCTACATTGACACACAATAAGCAGTCAATAAAAGATGCTCAAGGTAATAAAATCAAAATGAAAGGTGAACTTACGGCTACAGTGACGTTTAAAAACAAAACATCAAATCTTAAATGTTTAGTCACTGACCTTCCACAACTTTCATTGTTTGGAATTGACTGGATGGACAAATTCGAAATGTGGAACCAACCTCTCGACCAGGTATGTGGTGCAGTAAAAATTGAAGACTCCCGAATACGACTCTTTCAAAACGAATTCGCGGACGTTTTTAAGGGCACCATGGGCCACTGTACGAAATTCAAGGCCAAAATGTACCTAAAGGAAAATGCTGTTCCTGTTTTTCGAGCGAAGCGCCCAGTACCGTACGCTTCATTGCCAGCCATCGACGAAGAGCTCACCAGATTGGAACAATCCGGATTTCTAACAGCTGTTGATTTCTCAGACTGGGCAGCGCCCATCGTTGCTGTGAGAAAAGCCAATGGAGGCATTAGAATTTGTGCTGACTACTCGACAGGCCTTAATGACGCACTCCAGCCGCATCATCACCCTCTTCCACTTCCTGAAGACATCTTCATTAAGCATGCAGGTGGCAAAGTCTTTAGCCATATAGACTTATCCGATGCTTACCTTCAGGTGGAAGTTGACGACCAATGTAAGGATTGGCTTACAATAAATACCCATCGGGGTTTATTCCGAGTAAATCGTCTGCCTCCTGGAGTTAAACCTGCACCTGGAGCATTCCAGCAATTAATGGACCTAGTACTAAAGGGAATAGATGGTGTGTCCCCATACCTTGATGACATCTTAGTATCAGCCAGTAACGAAGAGGAACATCTTGCACGACTTAAAAAAGTTTTCACCCGATTTCGTGAGTATGGTTTACAAATTAAACTAGAGAAATGCTTTTTCTTTAAAGATAAAGTTCGTTATTTGGGTCACATACTCACAGGCGAAGGCTTACAACCAGACCCAGATAAGGCGAAGGCAATCATATCAATGCCAGAGCCTCAAAACCTCACACAGCTTCGTTCATTTTTGGGAGCAGTGAACTTTTACGGCCGTTTTATCCCAAAAATTAGCATGGTCAGCGCCCCACTCAATGCGCTTCTGAAAAAGGACACTAAATGGAAGTGGACCACCAGCTGTAGAAATGCCTTCAAGGAATTTAAAAACATTCTCTCATCGGACCTGGGACTGATGCATTACAACCCCAAGCTGCCTATCATTGTATCAGCAGATGCATCCAATTTAGGGGTTGGAGCATGCTTATCACATCAGCTTCCAGACGGATCTTTCAAGGCTGTACAGCATGCATCACGTTCGCTCACACAGTCAGAGCAGAACTACAGTCAAGTTGAAAAAGAAGGCTTGGCGATAGTCTTTGCAACAAAAAAGTTTCACCGCATGCTTCTTGGACGAAAATTCGTTCTACAAACAGACCATAAGCCGCTGCTGTCCATTTTCGGGTCTAAAAAGGGCATTCCAGCTCATACGGCCAACCGACTTCAACGTTGGGCCTTGACACTGCTGGGTTACGATTTTGTAATCGAGTATGTGCGCACTAAGGACTTTGGTAACGCCGATGTACTCTCACGTCTTATCAGTCAATATGATAAAACCAATGAAGATTTCGTCATCGCTCAAGTTTCTACTAATGAAGACTTTGAAACAGACCTGAATCTAGTCACAAGCAGCTTGCCAGTTTCATTCACTATGATTCATGAAGAAACGTGTAAGGATCCGATACTCACCGCAGTAAAAAATAACATTAAAACATGTTGGCCAAACAAAAAGAATATTTCACGCAATATTCTACCTTTCTATCATAGGAAGGAAAACCTTCTAATCGTCAAAGATTGCCTCATGTTTGGCAACCGACTAGTGGTACCTGACAAATTTCATATCAGACTACTCCGTCAACTTCATCGTGGACATCCAGGAATAGAAAAGATGAAGTCAATTGCTCGTAGCTATGTCTATTGGCCACAAATGGATAAAGACATTGAAACATACGTTAAAAATTGTTCAAGTTGCCAATCCGTTGCAAAATCTCCAGTGAAGTGCACACTTCAGTCCTGGCCAACTCCAAAAGGACCCTGGGAGAGACTTCATGTTGACTACGCGGGACCTGTTCGCGGCCAATGGTACCTAGTTGTCATCGATGCGTATTCTAAATGGCCAGAAATTGTTGAAACGACTACAACAACAACAACAGCTACAATAAACATTATGACGGAAATGTTTTCTCGCCATGGATATCCTCAAACAGTAGTGTCCGATAATGGAACTCAGTTTTGCAGCAAGGAGTTCCAACAGTTCTGCAAATCCGAAGGCGTGGAACACATCCGCACTGCACCATTCCATCCTCAGTCTAACGGGCAGGCTGAGAGATTCGTGGACACTTTAAAACGTGCCCTAAAAAAGATGAAGGAGGAGGAAACACCGCAACATGCACTACAACAATTCCTTTGCATGTATCGAACAGCTCCAAATCAAAACACGCCAAATGGGTTGTCACCAGCTGAGCTGATGTATGGTAGAAGAGTGAGAACAGCACTTGACCTTCTACGGGACGTCCCCAAGAATTCTTCTACGGTGAAAAATGAAAAACAAGAGTTGCAGTTTAACCGACATCACGGAGCCAGATTTCGAAGCTTCAAACCTGGAGACAAAGTTTTCGTCAAAATATATCGTCGTAACAAAAGCTATTGGGAACCCGGGACAGTTCTTGAACAAAAGGGTACGGTTAATTACAATGTTCTTGTCCCCAGCAAATCAAGGCTTGTTCGAGCGCATATCAACCAAATGCGTGCCAGATCCAAGCAACTAGAGCCCCAAGCACAGCAATCGTTTTCACCATCATCAACTCCTCTACACATTCTTATGGAAGGATTTTCTTTACCAACGCCAGCACAACCAGTAACCAGTTCATCCGTTGGACCAAGTTTTGACCCGCCTCAGACGCCACTTCGCCGATCAACCAGAGCTCGAAGAAGGCCTGATAGATACAGCCCTCCATGAGTCGCAAGTAAAAGGAGGAGGTGTTCCATCTACCTTCCTAGTAATGTCACTCAAATGTCACTTTGACATTTGATTCTCTTTTTCACTTCCTTTTTGATTAGATGTCTTTTTGAGTTAAACGCGAGTTGTATAATTTAGTAAATTTAATATTTAATAAAGAATATTGTTAAGTTGGTTAAATAATATTATTGTTTTCTTCCATTACCCCCGCAACGCAACAGGAAATAAATCAAGTAAAGAGGACTCGACTAGGACACATCCTACTATACTAAATTCAAAGTTTTTTCCTTAATATTTCTTAGAATATACTTTTGACTCTGCAACTGCAAAAGCACTCAACAGAGAAACAACGGATAAATTCAAATTACAGAGTACCAATTTTGGCGCATAGGGTTTTGGACAGCCCTTTTAATGATTAGTCACAGCGCGAGCGATAGGAAATTAGGTAGGAAGGAAAAGGAGGTTTCGATGAAAATTTGTTTTGAATGTCTGAAGATCAAAATGGCAAGGGAAAATTGTACCAGGCAATTCATTCCACATTCGTGTTGTACGGCTAAAGAAGGAATCGCTATATTTCACGTTACGTTCGAAATTGGGCTCAAGTGTAAACTGATGAGCGTTCCTTGCAAGACGAGTGTTACATTACGACGATGTTCAAGGGATGGAAATGTTTCCATTATGCTTCTCTCTCCTATCATTCTGAACTCTTTCGAGCAGCTGTACAAATGTTTGAGAAGCACCTGCCCAGAGATGGGAGTTATACTCGAGTTTAGGGCGTATAAACGCTTTGTAAATTGTAGCCAGATCAGAAGGGGTGAAAACTTCTTGCATCTATTAAGGAAGCCTTAGTATCTTGCAGCATTTTTGGCAATCCCAAGTATATGATCATTCCAACAAAGATTGTCACTGATACACATACCGAGTACTGACAGCTTTTCGGCCTCCTCGATGCAAGTACCATTCATGGATAATGGCATAGGGGGTATGTTTAGCTTCAACGACAAAAGACAGCATTTAATTTTCGACGCATTAAACTCCACACGATGTCTAGTACTCCAATTCACAATGCTGTTTAAATCGGAGTTTAACGAGCTTATCATACGATTTCGTTGTAATAACACGTCCGAAGGCGAAGGCCGTGAATTATCAAACGTATACGAAAAGCTGAGGGTTGAGTCGTCAGCAAAACAATTTAATGGATTAGAAGTCACAGACAAGAGATCATTTATAAAAATGAGAAAGAGGATCGGAGACATTGTATTTATATTTTATAGTATTCCCAAGAAGCGGAACGTTTTGTGCGGCATCTATGGACGACGTTCACAAGCTTTGATTGTGCAGTAATTTTAGTGGTTTTTGTCTAAACTGCCATGGAAAGCAAAAACAACAATAGAAGAAATTCGATGTAAAGTAGACAAGACAACTAGTGCCGCCATTGACGACGTTCAGAACTAAAATAAAATGTTCCATGAAATTACTATAAAATATAAATACAATGTCGGAGACAGAACGGAGCCCTGGGGCACACCAGCATTTATTTTGTGGAGATCAGACTTGAAACCGTCTAACACAACTTGTATTGAACGGTCCAGAAGATAGCTTCTAATCCAACGAATAAGAGTATCATCGATACCAAATGCACGCATTTTCGATAAAAGAGCTTTATGCCAAACTCTATCAAATGCCTTTGAAATATCAAGCGCAATAATCTTACTTTCTCCAAAACAATGTAAAGATTTGTTCCACTGTTCGGTGAGATATGCCATCAGATCACCAGTGGAACGATTGCTGCGAAAGCCGTATTGCCGGTCATTTAAAAGCTCCCGATCTTCGAGATATTTCTTGAGCTGACGATTTATCAGCGTTTCCATGACCTTGGAAAGGAGGGAAGTAAGTGCAATTGGTCGGTAGGAGGAGGAGGAGGAGGAAGAGTCACCTTTCTTTGGGACGGGCTGGACAAATGCTGTTTTCCATCTACTAGGAAAGATTCCTGAACGATAGGAGCGATGAAAAAGCTTACGCAGTGGTTTTGCCAGCGATGAAGAACACTTCTTCAGAAGAATAGGGGGTATACCATCCGGGCCAGCGGATTTGTGTATATCAAGATCTTGAAGAACTCTTGCTACTGTACGAGTGCGGAAAAATACCTGTCCCATAGAAAAATTAACGTTCTCAAGTACAGGAGGGGCATTGTTGCTTGCAGGCAACGTAGAACTTGCAGCAAAATGAGCTGCGAGCATATTCGCCTTCTCTGAAGAGCTGACAATAGGTTTATCGTCGACGATGAGCATTGGAACTAATGATGACGTTGAGTTCTTGACGTTTTTTTACAAATGACCAGAAGTTTTTACTGCCTTTGGGACATTGCAGAATTTTTTGCAAAGCTATGAGGTAGGCCCCCTTGTGGGAGTATCGTGGTGGTTGGGGTTAACCGAATGCGGTTACATATGGTATCCAAGGATTTTATTTTACTAAGGTATCTACCTTAGGGTAGATCTCACGGCTCAGCCCAATTTGACTCTGTATGCGAGTAGGCTCGCCGGGGAATTTTAGGCTTAATTGCTAGGTGTCCACGTAAAGCTTGCCCTCATACTGTATATTTTTTGAGTATGTTGAGATGAATACGGAAACTTCCTTTCTATTCACCAGCTAGGTATGATTAAAATAAATAAAATAAGAAGATGTTAAGAGTTGAAACTGACCTCCCACACTCATATGTCCACTTCACTCATCGTTTGATCAGACTTTAAAGAATGAAGGTTGATTTTTCACGGGGAAAAATGATATACCTACAAAACTAACACCAGCTTCTTCACGAGCATTTCCCAGAGAGAGATTGTATGTTACCCAGATCCTTAGAGGCACATTGGATTGTATTGAAGAGCTGTGGCTCACCGTATCACTTCTGACATAGGTGTATCTGAACTAAAGTGTCCCTACTCAGGCATGTTTCAATTATTTTTGAATGTAAAGCAATTTTTTCTTTGAATTTCAAGTTTTGTCAACCTTAAAAGTTTAAAAAGACAATCCGATGTATACCTACAATATATACCTTCAAATTAAATTAGTTCCGCATAATTGGTATAGTTCTTAACAAAATTTACATAAAACGTCATCAAAATGAGTAAGAAACTATCTTCTTGTCTACCTACAAGTTTATGTAACGTTTTATCTCATTTTTAATTAGAAAAAGGATAAACCTTCATCACACTCGACTCATAAACAATTGGCATGTAAAATTTCAGTAAGCATTGCCCGAGCGACAATCATTTAAAACTATCAAATACACAAAAAAATATAGTATATTTGATAGTTTGTCATTTAAAGAAGATTCTTCTTTCTTTTGCGCAGCAAATAGGTACAACTTTTAAAGTGGCCTAAAGGCCACTGTTTTTCATACCAAAACATTAACAAAAAATTAAATCATGTCTATCAAAACTAACAAAAAAATAATTATTCACGGGATGTATTTATTCAAATTGATAATTGAGACGAGTAAAAAACCAAGACCGAGTAGATAGATAAAAAAAATAAACGTAAAAAAAGGGGTCAGGTGGTGGGTGCAATACAAATATGTCACATGACCACAAAAATGAAAAATTAGAGTTTCTTCACTGCCAGGGCGTTGGAAAATGACAAATTTATTAAATTTTCAATTTGTTTAGAGTTGTTCATAGTGCTTTTGTTAAAATAACCCCAATTTTTTAAGGTTTATTGTGTTTTTTAAGTAAAATAAGAAAAAATAGATATAAAATCGATCGATTAAGAGAACTGTCATGGCTGCCGTTCGTCGTTCGTAGCAATTTTTTTGGTGTGAATCTTCTTTGAATTTAATTTTTCTTCAATTTAAGGAAAATATTATAAAAAAATTAATAACTTACTCAATCGTGGTTGAGAGATAAAGTCCCGTGAAACTGCAAGGACATGTTCCTTGTGAGCCTGTTGGGCGTTGAGACGAGACATTTTGGTTGGATTTTTTTTTTCTTTTTTTGAATTAAATTCTAATTGGAAATTCTTTACAACAGTGAAGGTCCCACTCGTTCAAAACACAAACTAGAATTGGAAATTATGTTAAATTTATTGTTTAAACACTGGAAATGTTTGTTTTTGTTGTAGAAGTAAACTATTTAAATAAAAATATGTGTAATGTATTTTTTACCAATGAAATATAAAATAATTTTTTCGCCAGTCAGCTGAGTACGAGAACACGAAGAACGATGAAGATTTCACAGTGACTGAAAAAATTCGATGACATCTCACGTGCTGTCATGTGATTAATAGAATCCACATCAATTTTGATGTTTCGTTGAAAGTCTCAATCCACATTTAGCACAGCGGATGTTTTGGATACGTTCATAAGGTTGAGAATAGTGATGAATAAAGTAAAGGCCCAACCATAATACGCGAAAGAAAAAGTAAGCTAGTGTCAAAACCGAACGAAAAGTTTATTTCCGATTTGTAAAGTACATCAGTTGCCCATAATAGCCTTTACAAATAAGAAAAAAGAAAGAAGAAGAATACCCTTTAGAAAAAAGGCAATGTCAGATTTTCGTACGTAATGTACGACTCAAAGCGTACATTACGTACGAAAACGCAAGTGAACGAAACTTGCCGAAACTGAACAAAAAGTCATTTCGGGTTGGGTATACAAATCACATGTATTTCTACTGTTTCGTAAGTCAACGTACGTACCATTCTTCAATTATGGTTAGCCCTTAATTGTATGCTGTGGATTTCTTGATGCTATGTTCTGCAACTATCGCATCGATAAAAGTTATCGAGGAAAGTTCTAAATTAAAACAAAACTCATTTTATCCCAACCATCAGGTTCTGTAACTTTGAAAGGTTATCATTTTATCCCAAGGAACACATCGGAACGAATGAGCTGCGATTGTGTTATCGCTTCGTTACCACTGGCAAGCAAGTTACTTAATGTATTAATTGTCAGATTCCCTGTGTTTAGTTGGCTATAAGTTTGTCTGTGTGAGTGGTTAATGTGAGTGTATTGCAACTGTCCTACCAGTAGCTTGCATCTGTGGCGTCCGGGTCCTTTAGGCTTCTGTCAGAAGAGTTATAATACTCCAAAGATTCACCACCGTATAGTTAGCAGCACGATCTCACGAATTTAAATTTTTTTTATACAAATAATTCTAACTTCAATAGTAACTGCAGCGTATTTTTTGACTTTCTCGAAGATATTTAATCCTTCTTTGATAATTTCAGAATTGTCAATGACAAAAACTGGAAAGCAAAAAATGAAGTTCATTAAACCGAGTACTGTTGTTAATCTTATGTCGCGTCTATTTCGTAGAAGATTATTATCTCCCTCTTGCAAGATAAGTGAACATTTTAATCAGCGAAGGAAAAAAAGGAAAAAAATTTCAACTATGGCAAAACATTACTGCTCTCGATGTTGAGAATACGAACCTAGACGCATATTAAACGTCCATGCATGAAACAACTAAACAAGATAAATGGCGTTGCGCATGTTACGATATGAAACGTCAAACTCCATAATGCGTCCGTGACGTAGAGCGCACAACTACATTGACATACTATAAGCATGGATAGTATGTCAATGTGAAGAACGAATAGAGCGTAGAACGATATAAAAATTAAAAGTGGAAGGCGAAAACGAGAAGGCATGTGCGTGCGTGACGCAGATTCGCAGAACAAATCAAAAATGAGAATTAGAAGGCGCTATCTTTACTGCTGGAACACAATGGAGTCGGAGCCGGAACCGCAGCCGCAGCCGTATCGCATGTCAAAATATTGAATACACACGAATTCAATGTTGTGAACACAACGAGATGGATCCGCAACCGCAGCCGCAAACCGCGACGGACGAGTTGGCCAACTTTTAATAAATACGTGCGTATTTTTGACATTCCATAAAAAAAAAAAAAAAAAAAGAGCAACGTGCTAATAAAATCCTTTTAGAAATTAGGTCAGGTAATTAAAAATTTATTGAAAAGACTATACATGATGCGATATATGTTTTATCATCTTTTATATTCATATATATGTATGTTTCTCAGTGGAAATTGTAAAAAAAACGTGGAGTACGTACGACTCCATTGTGGGCACTTCTTATTAGGTACGTACGGATTGCGGTACGGTTGCGGCTGCGGTTCCGGCTGCGTTTTTCTATTGTTTTCCAGCAGTTAAGGTGGCTTTACATGGAGCTGCAAATGCAGACGAAAACGCAACAACAACAATCATAGTGCAGACGATGAAGATGAACATGTTCGTCTTCACTATAATTTTCAAGCTGCATCTATAATTTTCCTAATCTGCATCCATGAAGACGTCTGCATTTTTGCCTTCCCTCTCTATCGTTGTCGCGGAAGATTCGCTGAACAGCATTTTTCTTGAACACATCCTAAAAAAACGCTTAAGTGAAATCCAGATGACACTACCTGTACTTTCGATACAGCGGCTTCATATATAAATTGCACAAAAAAGATTTGCTGACATTTTTCTCAAAAGTGAAATGTCAAAATTGAACTCGTAAAAAAAAGTTCTTCTATTTACACTTTTCAAATTCATAATTTGAATTGAAAAAACTGACAAAATGAGCTCTTCCGACTACCCGACCTGCTCCAAATTTGTTAAATCAAAAAGTGTTAATGACAAAATAATCGACTATTATCTAAAATACGCAAAAGACCGCGACATCGAGAAGTTTATGAGATTCAACAACAGCAGTGGAAGCAGCAATTGTCCATGTCCATGTCCAACATCGAAATCATCATCAGGAAGCGAGGATTACAATGCGGTAAGTGAGGAACTAATTCTTGCATTCCAGCCATATGATGAAAAAGAATGTGCTAATATGAAAGCTGCCCTCGTCGAAGAGGAAAAAGAGAATTGCAATAGAACCAATTCTTCAGGCCACCAAACTCCCGCCAAAACCTCCGAACCTGACTTAAAGGTTCCCGATTCTATTACAAAGATTGACAAAAAACTCGAATGGGACTCCTTAGGGGACGTGGGCTACAAAAAAGCCAATTCAACAGGGAATCTTAGTTCCTTGGAGCGCTCGGTGCTGAAGGAACTCTTCAGTGAGAGTCCTTCAGTTCCAAATATCCCCCACCAAAGATCGGATGAAATTAAATCATCATCATCCAAGCACTCACTCAGCGCAGAAACTCGACGAGAAAAATGGCGCCAGACCCTCGAGCATCTAGGAAAGAAGTATTCCTCACAATCGGCAAGTCTCAACACTCAGGAATTCATAGAACTGCCACAGAGTACCCCAAAAGTGGTCCCGAACACAGAAAAGTCTTGTCAAACAACTTTCGAAAAGAACAAACCTCTGGTTAAGCCCAGAACGGATCATTCATGCCAAACCAGCTTTGATCGGAGCAAAGTGCATGCCTCATCCGGTGACATACGATCACAGGAAACCCAAGCGAATCTATCTAGTCGGGCAGAAAGCTTCGCAACACAATCCAGCTTTGAATACCATCCTGGCGGTAGCGGAAAAACAAGTGAATCATCCAAACCATCGACAAAGTCATCGACACGCAGAAGCATTCTCAGCGAAAAGAACAACAAAACTCGATCAACATCCGAGTCAGACAAAGAAAACGAAGTGACAAAGAGGTCCAACCGACCAAAGACCGAAGTCGACTTGGGTATTAAGCTCCTCTGCTCCCTCATAGATGCGAAAAATCTCACTGGAACGCAAAAGAAAAACCTGGCAAAGAAAATCTTCGAGAAAATAACAAAACAACATTCTGCGACTGTTACTGCGGCATCTATGAGTTCATCATCCGTGTCAAGTGTATTTAGCGTCCGTTCGCTAATTGAATGTTCTCCGCTGTGCGAAGATCAGAAAGAACTCACTACTAAGAGCTCCTTGGGCTCGAAAAACAGAATAATAGAACACATGTCGGAAGAAACTCAAACCGAAGAGCCGAAGGTAGAAGAAAATCTACCGCAGTCTTCGCCATCGCTGGAAGAGCCCATCACGATGCGTGAATGGCTGCATCCACTGACACGCTCTGAAAAAGATTACGATAAAAAGTTGAAGCAAAAGTCCCAAGCACTGGCCTCTACACATGTGAGTGAGCGGTCGAAGCAACTGTCTTGGATTGAGATGGAAATTAATCGCTTGGAAGGTCTCAAGAACCTCATCCTGCAAGATTGTTCTTCTAAAAGCCGATCGCATTCATCAACATCGACTCTCAAATCCTCCAAAGGAAAGTCTGAGATCATCTACGAAGAATCTGCTGAGGATGTGGTTAATGAAGAGGAACAATACAAACGTACAACGTCGCGTAGGACTTCCCACAATGTTGTCATCTATGATGAGCCCACAGCAGACAAACAACAACCAGACAAAGTGGTATACAAAGATGTCAACGAAGCAGAACCTGCGTCGTCTTCGGGTTCGTTGAAGAAAAATCACCGTTCAAAGCTGGAGACCCCAAACAGCAGTCCTAGCACTGAACGAGAGAGTGTTGGAGCTTTTGCAGACCAGCTACAGAAGCAGTTCATGGACAACTACTCCAAAAAGAAGCAGGCTATTTCAGAACACTACTCTGAACCGAGGATTTGTGGGAAGCCAATCTTCACGAGGAATCCTTCATACACTTCGGTGGCTTCATCGGCATTCTGCATGTCCTCTGAGATGTCTATTCCTATCGTCGAGAGTTCGTCTACTTCGACAACCACCCACCATTACGACAGCCATGGCTGTGACAGCATCGAAGGCGTCGCTATTCAAACCTCGTACTCGGTGATTAAGAGTGATCCTATCTTTGGCCCACGATGCCGGTGCATCTGCACCTGTGGTAAGGAGTGTAAATGTTCATGTCCAAGGCCGACAGTTCGTGTTTCAGGAAAGGCATTCCACCAAACAGTTCAAGTTAAGCCAAAAGCTCTCGCCTATGTCATTCGCTTTAGTGAGACTTGTGATGGTGACGGCAACAAGGTCACAGAGGAATGTGCGTCGCTGCAACAGCGTCTGCAGATGAGAAAGCCGGAATTCTGTTCGAAGGCGAATGAACGTCGTGAAATTTTGAAGAAATTGCACACTCTGCGGCAGGAACGAGAGGAGCGGATTCGAGAGATTGCCGACAGTTCGAGTACTTCATCGATTTCTAGGAAGCTGGCAGAACTTCCTCCTCCTCCTATAAGTAAGATGATTATTTAAAGCTAACGGTTTCATTGCAAATAGTATCTTTTTTCTCAGAACAAGTTAGGATCTGTCCGAGTAGGGAGATGAAGTGCTTGACTAAGAAACGTTACTGCAAACTTCCAGAAGTGGTCGCCAAACAAGAACGTGAAAAGCTGGAACGCAGGAAGAAGGGCACGCGAATGATAACGAATATTTTTAACAAGGTTTGTAGCCATATACATCAGCTTGGAGATGAACTATTAATTTTTGTTTAAATTTTTTTTTTTTTTAATTAGAAACTGCAGCGCATGGTGCACAAGGGAAAGCTCTCACTAGAAAATAGTAGGACTGTTATATGATATGAGCGGAGCAGAGGACATAGAGACGGAGTAGTTAGGTGTTACTTATGTATTTTGATATGAAATATACATAATTTTCTTTAATAAGTTTTAAGAATCGCGAGACAAGTAAGTTTTCAAAGCATTGGTTAGATCACTTTCTGGGGTTTTCCAAAGTTTGGTGGGATTTTGGAATTTAATCAAAAAAGGAATGTGAATGAAAGAGACAACTTCTTTCTGCAAGTGTGACTAATTTAGGGCCAGCGATGTATGATCCCCATAGCCTAAAGAGCACAATCTATTGTGGAAAGAAAAGCGTCTAGGAGCCTTCCGTCCCTAGACTCACAAACAACTCTTCTGACGTTTCCGAGACTATAACTTTGCTTCATGCACTGAATGCAGAGTCGCACGCAAAGTGTCATCAGTTTCGCTAGTCTTGACTTTGGTGCCATTTTTTGAAATAAAAACCCGCTGATAATGTTATTCGTAACTTGACAGCGCAACTATGTTGAGGGTGCTCTGCGTCAAAACTAAATAGAAGCATTTTTGCTCTTCCATTGGTAAGCGCTTAAATAGTACTTTCAATTGGATTCACACGGAGAACTACTCATTCTAAAAATTCAATTTTGACAATGTCTATTCGCACGGATTAGTTTCAAAAGTGTTGCCAATGTTTGCGCAGCCCGAGTTGCTGTACAATGAGGTTTTTATTTTTTCTTCGTATTCAATACCGCTCACATTACTGCTTTGCTGGGCTTCGACGTCTATCATCAGATTTGGATTCAACAATATGTCACACGTGTCGGCTATCAAAACTGTCGGCAATTTTGCTCCCCAATTAATACTTTGTGGCTGACATTTGACTTATATTTGAATTTGTGCTTCTTGAGTGGATTCTGACTTCAAATCGAGAACAATAATTATCTTCTGAATTGGTTGCGCCGTTTCAGCAGACTTCCGAATGCCCCTCGACGTTCCTATTCCTCCAATGGAAAGTGCTATTAAATACCATTGAGACGTAATGTTTGATTGATCTTAAATTTTCGCTTTGAAAAGGCATTACAGAGTGGACATGACCTTGATTTTGTCCATACCAAAGCGTTTGGTCAACTCCCTCTCACATAAAACTGAACCCGGCCTAGTATCAGACAATGACATTTTGAATTTTTGGCTTGACTTTACGCCCACTTTTTATAAAGAACGAAAAATGTAAAAATGTAAATTACCAATATTCAATTTTAACCTTTTTTTCAGTTCGTTATTTGAAAAAACATCTCTTTATTTTTTAGCGTGAATTTTATTAAATACGCCCACTTTTAGGGGCGTGATTTTTATAAAATACATTTGTTAAGGTAAGATCGTTTAAAAACTACTCGATAAAAATTGACTAATGGTCAAAGCTTAGGGATTGCTTTTAATTTTTTTTACAAATTTTTAGAACGCACCCATTTTTAAGAGGCGTTTCCTTCAAAGGTCGTAATATGCATTAATTTTTTGGATGTTTTTAAACTATCGGTCGCAGTTTTGAAGTAAGAAGATGAACACTTCGGTTTGTATTCCTTGGTTACGTAGCAGAGCGTAGATCTCAAGAATTGTTAAATACTCGTACACCCATATATTCTATTTCCATTCAAAATCAAATTTTTTAAAAACTAAGTTTTGTCTTGTTTTGTTCAATTAGATCTGCAAGCTTAAAATAGAATGTCACTGAGCTCATACTAATTGCCCTGTACTTTGGCGTGATACACTCCTTTTTTTTTATTGCGCCAGCGGTTATTGAACATCGGCCACACAAAATCAATGTTATTGAATTTTTTCCTGTCTGCTCAACAATAAAGGGAATAGGGTATCCAACAGTTCGTTGCAAACGTACTGTAGCTCTCGCTTATTAGCCCAGAAAAAATAGCTTTTTCAAGGAAAAAAATTGTACAAGGCTGAATTTCTTATACAGGTTGGTATTGATGTGGTTTACAATCTGATAAATATCCCCAACTTTCGGATGTACGCTAGGTCAGTTATATGGGTTCAAAGGTAAAAAAATGGGTTTTTTAGCTATATTCACTTATATTTCAAAAACTGTGAGCTTGAGACAAAAAAAAATGTTCTTACAAACTTATAGCTTATTAAATTCTACATTAAATTGCAGAAGAAAGTTTTCGCATACCATTTTTCAGTTAGAAGTTATATCACTTTAAAATTTTAATATGGTTCCCAAAAGTATGCAATTTTTTTTTGATTGCTTTACTACCAAAATTATGTATAAAATATGCTTATGCCTCGCATGCATGTGTAACTGAGATAATTTTGAACAAAAACATCTATGGATGTTTTTCCATAAAAGTAGCCGTTTAAAATAAGTTATAGTATTTCAAAGTTTCGTTAACATGCCGAAAGTGCGTGTACTTTCTTCCACACCACCATGGAGGTCAAGTACGAGTACTAGGTGGGTTTTTTTGTATGTGGTATCCCCAGGAGGCCTTATCCATCAATTTCAACGCAGGCTTCCTCGCCACACAGAAAACACATATTTCCAAAATCGAAATAACTACCACTGGACCTAGTTTGAACCCGCGATGGTGGACTTACAGAAGTGCCGCTTTCTCTTTGCCTCTTAAATGCAATAATACTATTTTTACTTGCGATTATAGATACTATAAGGCAAGTTATGGATTCGTGCAAAAAAAAATTTGAGATAACAATCACACAATGACATTACGATGATGGAGAAGTCGATAAAAGTGGGTCTGGAAATTCCGTCCGTCCGTCTCTCTGTCTGTATGTCTACGCGCCTCTAGAGCCTGAACAGATGGGCCGATTTGCTTCAAATTTGATATTTAGGATTTATTTGGCCGTCCTCGGAACATATTTTTAATTTTTGCTCTAGGCCCAAAAATAACGGCACCTGCCATATAATCGTGAAGAAAAAAATTGATTTTCTGAAAAACGGCTCTAACGATTTTAATAAAACTTTCAGAATGCTATTTTTGTAAGACACTCTATCTTTTGGTTAGAAAATATTTTTCAAAATTTGTTTTATAACGGTACCTCTCATGGAACCAGTATTTTCAAATCAAATTTTCTCGTAAACTATACATCGTATTTCAATAAAATTTTGGGCACTGGAAGTCATTCATAATTTTATAAATGGCATTTCAAAATTTTCAAAAACTTTTTTTTTTTGATTTTTTATAATTTTTTCAAGAAAATGTTTGGTTTTCGAAATGAGTGTTGGAAACGGGTATAAATAAATTTCTAAATATTTTTTGGAAAAGTTTTTCATAAATAACCTTTTTAAAAAAAAACTGCTCGAACGATTTTCAATTTTTTTTTCATAGGTTGACATACAGTCAGTCTCAGTCATATTCGTACAGAAGGTCAAAACTAATTTAAAGTGTTTAAAAAAGATTATTGGTTTGAGTTAAACAATTTTTAAAAGTATTTTAATAGCAGACAAATCATATTCTTAACAGTCACATCCAAAAAATCATATTCTGAAATCGACAAATAAAGCTTATGCCAAATAAGAGTGTCAAGTAAAAAAAACCACTCTCACTCATATTCGTACATAATGCATGCCTTTCTAAAAAACTGTGAATATTTCCACTTTATGTTTCTCACTGTAATATAAACATATCGCAGTAGTATTCTCAATCTTTTTAGTGAAGTTTGTGATACTAAAAAAGGGTTAAAAAAATACATTGTACGAATACGAATGAGTTCTTGAGTTTTGATGTTATTTGTTAAAAAAATTGTTTTTTTTTGAATACCACTTCAATAAAATGCTTTTGTTTTCTGTTTTAAAATGTCTTAAATCAAATAAATTCAAAATTTCAGTTAAAACTACGTATTTGACTTCTGGGAGTACCATTAACTCAAAGAGACGAGGTGTACGCACGTGCAATTGAAAACTGTAAAATAGCAGCTACGCAAAGGAAAGAGGTATATAAAAGTTATCTCAGTTACAAATGCATGCGAGGCATAAGCACGTTTTATAAATATATTTTGGTAGTAAAGCACAAAAAAAAAAAAATTGCATACTTTTGGGAACCATATTAAGACTTAAAGTGATATAACTTCTGACTGAAAAATGGTATGCGAAAACTTTTTTTTTCAATTTAATGTAGAATTGAATAAGCTATAAGTTTGTAGAACATTTTTTTTTACAGTTTTTGAAATACATATAAGTGAATATAGCCGAAAAACCACATTTTTTTGACATTTGAACCCCTATAACTGACCTAGCGTACATGGGAAAGTTGGGGATATTTCTCAGATTGTAAACCACATCAATGCCAACCTGTATACCAAAATTCAGCCTTGTACACATTTTGTACTTTCTTTGACAATTTTTTGTTTATTCTTACCGGTTTAATATTTTTTTCTGTTTCAAGTTATTTTTTTAGAAAATGATTTTTTCTTGTCTCGACCCAACCTAAACGCTTTAGCTTGTACACCGTGTGCGAATCACCCTGTCTATTCGCAAGTAAAAAAAGTCGACTAATACTGATCGGCATTCATTTAAATTAATTAACCCTCTCACGATGTTTTAACCTTTCAATGGCTCTCGCTTCTATACGCATTCCAAAAATTACGCTTAACAAAATTCGTCATTCATAATAAAATTAAAAATAAATATCAAAAATATACTAAGTCATCGTATTCGAAGCACCCTCCTCCCATCAAGCCAAACAATTAAAAATAATTATTTCCTCCCTCCGAATAAAATTCCAATTCCAAACAGCCAATTAAATCTAAAATTAAATTTTGCCAAACACAAAAAATAATCAGCACAGCATGGTTCCATGGAAGTTTTTTTTTTTTACTAGTCACCCTGCCTCCTTTGGGTACAGTACCGCTCAAAACTCAATGCAACAACGGAAATACCCGGAATACCACAGCGATTCCGCGGATACCAAACCAACTTCCAATCCGATCGAGGATTTGAAAATAACTTTTGTTTGGATTGAAATGGAATTGGAATTTGAAATTTGGAATTAAAATTCATTCTTATTTTGAATGTGTTTGTGTTTTGTCTGCTACATAGATACACATTCACATCCACACCGTGGCAATACCAGTACGAGAGTCGACTCAGCAAATCGAACCCATCTCCCATCGCCATTGCCACAGTATCGGAGTCGGAGTAGTCGGTCGCTTTCGCAATAATAAAAACTCTGACAATGGATTTGTTTGATCGCTTAAATTAACTTAAACAAAATCTCTCAGATACTTCTAAGAAAGAAGTATCTTTATCTTTCTTCACTCGTATAATACCTATACCTGTTCAACAAATACTTTTGCAGTTCTTCTTACGGCTACGATACCTTTGTTATTTGCATTTGCTCACGTGTAAATTGCCAGCAAGCAAGCCCAAGCAATAGTATCTTTCACCAGAGCAGAGAAGTAGTGAGGTTTGCATTTTAGTTTGAAGTAGCTAAGCTATAGACAGAGTATAGAAGCCAGAGCTAGAGGGCAAGCAATAAGCAAGCGGGCTAGATTCAGTATTTCGTTTCTTCAGTCAGTTCAGTCGTGCCGAGGTAGTTCTTCAATTCGAAAGTATCTGTTGGATGTAATCGCGCTGTGCTCACGATCGCTGAAGTAGAAACTCCTTCCTGGCTGGTAGCTGGTTTTTTTTTTTCTTATAAAAAATGAAATATTTAATCGGAACAGAATTAAAAAGAGTGCTGGCAGTGGTTAACGAATTTTGCTGACGCATCGCAGTGAAAGTGAAATATTTTTTCCGTTGAAAACCATCATCGATTCGGTAGTGATCGTGAATTACTTCGAAAAAAGAAAAAATACAAAAGCGAGAGAAAATGTTTTCTTATCTTTTTTAAGTATTTTGTTTCATACTTTTTTGTTTGTTTGATAAGATCGAACAAAAAGGGTGTCAGTTGTGTCGTCTGTATATACGCGTATTGGTGTGCCTTACCACAAACTCTACTCTACAGAGTCTACATTCAGTCGGGGTTCGGGGATTTCTCTTTGTGTGATGGTTTTAGATGTGAATTTTTTTTGGATATTTTAAATCTCTGAGTCGATCGACACTGTGTTGCGAATTGCGAACGATCGTTAACGGCCTAGCACCTGAGTGTAACTCTCCATTGACGATCATTTTTGTCCCGCAGATCGCAGTCGCAGGTAAAAATTCACTCAAACACTCAAACGTACTTTTCACCTTTCTGCGATATACCTATACCTACTAGTACTAGTGTGCATTTGTGATCGTGTCGCGATCGTTTGTGTGTCGCTGTCACCGTCCGTCGTCGTAGCCGTAGTCGTCGCGCAAAGACCAAAAACCTGGTTTTTTAAGTGATCGATACATTTTTAAAAAGATTTTTAAAGATACACAACGTTGAGCTACAGTTTGGTGACTAACAATAAGAGTATCTAATTATTTTAGTGACGTCTCTACAGGTGTTCGTTGGAAGTCCGGAGTGCCGCATACAAGCATCTGATTATATAAGGTACATATAAGTCGGTCATTTATATTCGCTGCATATACAACTAAAGAGACCGTTTTTTTTTTGTTACTGAATCCATCAGTGAATTTGCTAAAGATACAAAAAAATTATTCCAAAGGATACGCGTCATAATTACAAACAAAAACAACAAAAACGACTGACTAAAGAAAGGAAGAAGAAGGAACAAGATGCTTAAGGCCAAAACAACTTCAGACAAGGGCGATACTCTGCTCGGCAAGAGTCTGGTCCCAATCATTGACCTCGCGCATTGTGGTGAGTTGGAACAATATTTAAAAAAAAAAAAAAATGTTTATAATAAAATACCTAACAATGCAAAAAATACAATCTATCAAACTCTATCTAGGTAGGTACCTATATATTGATTTAATTAATATTCGAGAAAGGTTTATGCAATTGAGCAAATACAATTAAAAAGGCGCCGATAGACCGTGATAGGTGGTTTTTGTATCTAACACCCATTCCATTGGAATATTATAGGTGTGTCGTTAAAAATCCACCGACGACGACGAGTACGCTAATTGATTGCCGGAATCAAGAGTTGGGAATACCTATAGGTATTCGTATCATCTTCATTTTGCACTCGTATGGATGGAATTTGCTTGATAAAAAAAAATTCTTTTGAAAAAATAGTTCCTGTCACGAAAGTAACTTGTTTTTAAATCATGTAGATACATTGTACACACGAACAAGATTCATGATCATAAATCTGGTTGAAGTACACGATTCTTGATTCCATGTTTCCATCTATACAAATCTACCTGTATATATAGTATACCTTAACACATAACTATGTACATTGTACAATGTACATACAACATACCTATTCAAAGTCGAATAAGGGTAACGCTTATTCTTGATTGCATTTGCAAGATTATAATACGACAGGTGGCATCGACATGGTAGGTACTAGGTACTATGTGAGGCATTTATAAAGAAAGATTTATTTATCGGAACCGAAGTAAGTGCCTGATGTGTCTACCTTCTATCTGTATTTTAAGTACATAATACACTATATAGGTATACCTAAGAGTATAATTATATACAAAAGATACAAAATGTGCCTCTGCCTCTTAGCTGCGACTCTTGACTCTTGAGTTTTGTGGAATTACAATTCGCGGGTATTTTGAGAAATATAACTTAAAATATACAAATTAGTCACTTAAAAGACATGAGTTTTTATTTGCTTCATAAAAGTGTGCAATTATTATTGACTATTTATAGGAACTGGAACTGTAATAAAAAAGTAAAAAGAAAATGACTCGATTTTGCAATAAGTCGTAAACTCATCCTTTTATGGTTCCTTTATAATCTGAATGTTTTCATAAACCTTAAACAACGTTTTCTCTTTGTAAACATCATAATAAGTTAAGAGCTTAATTACATGGGTATAAAAAAAGGATAACGAGCCCTTATTTAAAGTTCCTATTATGCCTTTTATGATATATATTCGATTGCATTTTTTTTAATAACCTCAAAATTGGCTGTCTGTTTGAAAATGTGCATAAGACATTATTTTTTTAAGAGCAGTATAAAAGTTCAAACATTAGGTATTTTTTCAACTGCCAAAAATAAAATATAGACAACTTAATCTTCAGTATTGACCAATTGCATGTTCTAAGCTTTTAATAATACTTTTTTTTAACTTGAATTCTTAGAGCAAAATCAATTAATGACTGCTCTGATTCCTTTCCTCGAGAAAAAACCTTTGCACCTTATGTAGGGCGTTAGTGTGACACTTTTTTCACTGAGTTTAAAAAATGTCGCATTTAACACTGCAGGGTGCGGTCAAAGCACACGAGTGTACTCTAGTTCCTGCACAGTAATTACGACATGGCTAAGAGTGTACAGCGAGAATTATACCAACACAAGTCAGACGTACTTACAGAGTCTCCTTTTTTAGCCGCACGACTATGAAATGCTTTACCCACCTCAATTTACGTTTTTGTTTTTGGAAAAATTTAGTAAACCATCTGATTTCTTTGATTGTTATGAATTTTCAGAATACAAATGTTTAAAAGCGTTCCATCAGTTTTTCAAAAACGGTTTTTTTAAAGTTTTTTTCGAAAACATTCTACTTTTTTTTGAGAATGCAAAATTCTAGAACTTTGTCGTTCTTATCAGGAAAATAAAATTAAAAAAATGTATCGAACTGTTTTTGAAATATCAAAAATCTAAAAAAACGTAACTTTTTGTTTCTACATTACAGATTTAATCGAAATCCGTCAAGTGGCTTACAAGAAAATCTGATATGAATAATACAATCCTATGAGAGGTATCGTTATAAGACGTTTCCTGAAAAATGTATTCCAACCAAAACACAAATTTACTCAAAAAACACAACTCAGAAAATGTTATCAAAATCGTAGGAGCCGTTTTTGAGATAAATGAGTTTTTCATTAAAAATCATATGGCAGGTACCTACCGTTAGTTTTGGAGCTAGAATGCTAATTCCAAAAACCCCTCTGTAGGACGTCATAATAATACCGGTCCAGCCGTTTAGGCTGTAGGTAACTTCAGACAGACAGACATACAGACGGACAGACAGACAGAAAGAATTGTCGGACCCACTTTTTTCGGCTTCTCTTTCATCGTAATGTCATGTTTGATTGTCCCAAAAAAATATGTTTATGAATGCATAATTTGCCTTATACAGGGTGATTCACCAGCGTTGTGCCAAAAAGCTAGAGCGTGTAGGTTAAGTTGAGACAAGAAAAAAATCGTATGGAAGGGGGGGGGGTCTATTCCCCCCCGTTTAGCCGGGAGGGGCAATTTTCTGAAAAATTGACTTATTTTGTAAAAAAAAATATTTAAAATCAACGGGTTCGTTTACAACACCGTGTTATACCTTTTTGGAAAGCCAAAAACTTTTCCTTTTATCTTGTTTTTAAATTAAGTTGTTTTAACGAATAGTTTAAAAAATATAAATTTTCAAACTCAAAATTTTGAAAAAAAATTTGAAAAAATAATTTTAAAACTAATTTTTTCCAAAATTTTACGTAATTAAGTATAATTTTTGTTCTCAGAATTCAACGCTTCCATTAATCTTTAATCCAACACTGAAAACTGTATGGCTCTACGACTTTTTGTTGCCAAGGTATTCAAAAATAACCGAACCTACTTCTTCACAAAAACACGAAAAAATTGGCTAAATGGTCACTTGTGCCATCCCGTAAGGCTAGGTTTTCTTGTTTTTGTGATGAAGTAGGTTCGGTTATTTTTGAATACCTTGGCAAGAAAAAGTCGTAGAGCCATACGGTTTTCAGTGTTGGATTAAAGATTAATGGAAGCGTTGAATTCTAAGAACAAAAATTATACTTAATTACGTAAAATTTTGAAAAAAATTAGTTTTAAAATTATTTTTTCAAATTTTTTTTCAAAATTTTGAGTTTGAAAATTTATATTTTTTAAACTGTTCGTTAAAACAATTTAATTTAAAAACAAAATAAAAGGAAAAGTTTTTGGCTTTCCAAAAAGGTATAACACGGTGTTGTAAAAGAACCGTTGATTTTAAATATTTTTTTTTACAAAATAAGTCAATTTTTCAGAAAATTGCCCCTCCCGGATAAACGGAGGGGAATAGACCCCCCTCCCATACGATTTTTTTCTTGTCTCAACTTAACCTACACGCTCTAGCTTTTTGGCACAACGCTGGTGAATCACCCTGTAAAAAGTGGAATGGGAAGATCCATCTAAACAGACTCCAGCAAGGAGACAAGGTTGATTGATAGGCCCATAATTCAAATTTGGAATTTCAAATGAAACTTCTCCCTGTGGGTAAACCTTAAAGAAGTAGCTGCGCATTGAATTGAGATAAGTATTATTCTTCTGTTTATGTGCTGGGGATAGCCAAATCTTGAGATGCGATTCTAGATCATAAGTTCTTTTTGATTCGATTTTAAAGATGAGCATAATTTTTTGGATTGCTTCCTTAGTCATTGTGATGATAAAGTAATCAACAAGACAGATGTAGTATCTCTCTCGTGTTCTTTAATCACATATTTTCTATTTTCTGTATAGCTTCTGAAACCACTCTTTAAGTTTAAGGTTTTTCTATAAAGGCGGGTAGATGGAGGGAGATGTAGTAATTTAATTAAAAATTAATTTAGGTCAAAATTGGCGTCCTCTTGCATAGGTAGGTACTCTTCAAAGCCCAGTCAGTTTATCATTTGGGCGTTCTGTTCAATTGTGTTGCTTGCCATGGTATTTGGAATCAGTAACTGAATAATAAACAACACATTTTACAGATATCACCAAATCAACATGGCCTCCACTTGCCACCGAAATCTACCGCGCACAATTGAAAAACCCCATAATTGCTTCTTCTATCTTCCATGGTTTCTATCAATTTAAAAAAAAAATGATAGAAAACCAAACAAAAAATTTTGTTCTATATGCTTGTACTTTAGTTGATGCAATCCAGAAATATGCTTTCTATTTCCAAAATTACAAATTACAAATTACGTAATTTGTAGGTACATGATCTTTCGTAAGAGGCGGAAAATTCTAAGAACTTGTTGCCACTCCGCAACTGTTGAGGTTGACTACCCGATTACCATTATTACATGAAATGTGACACCAATTTGCATCTAAAGTACCTACATACAGCAGTTATTGGATAATTTACCTGCCTCAATACCGGTTGTTGTCATTTCATAAGGGACATTTTCATTGCTCTGTCGTTGCTCGTTTAGAGGGTATTTTGAATGGCATAAATAATTGATAATCTGAAAAGCACATACAGTGTCTCTCAGCCAAATTAATGCACTACGTTTTTTTGCTGAAAAACCAAAAAAAATAAGTCTTGAAACGACGGCAAATGAAATAAAAAAAGACGCATCTTATTAACAGGGTTTATTTAAATAGTGCATCAACAAAAAAAAAAAGAAAAATTATATTATTAACATTAGATAAATAGTCAATTCATTTTTTTTTTTGCAAGAAAACAATGTCACAGCTTAAATGATGCAAAGTGTTAAATCACTATAAAATACCATTTAAACAGCAGGAAAAAAAAGTAAATGTTATATTAATATTTTGTTGGGTATCCTTTTTGCTTTAGCACCGATTCCAGTCTCTTTGGCATTGAGTCCACGAGCTTCCTGGTGTACTCTGAAGAAATTAGTCCCCATTCTTCCAAAAGAGCTTTTTTTAGGTCAGCCTTTGACTTTATATTGTGCTTTCGAATTTCGCGCTCCAGTTTAGACCATAAGTTTTCAATTGCATTCAAGTCTGGTGACTGTGCAGGCGGTTGCATGACATGAGGGCAGTTCCAAATCAGCCAAGATTGCACAATTCCTGATTTATGTTTAGGATCGTTGTCTTATTACAGCCGAAAATTGTCTTTTATATTAAGCTTTTCTGCACTTTGCTTCAAATTTTACTTTAAAATATCCAAGTACATATTTTTGTCCATGTTACCATCGATAAAAACCAGGTTTCCTACGCCAGCAGAAGACATACTGCCCCAAACCATAACGTGACCTCCACCGTGTTTTACTATGCCACGCAAATTCTTGGGCTGGAGCTCAGTATTTGGCTGCCTCCAAACGAACGCTTTGCCATCCGACCCGTGAAGGTTAAATTTGCTTTCATCTTTGGTTATATGCTCACGAGCAAATTCAACCCTAGCTGTTTTGTTTTTACTGCTGATGAAGGGCTTTTTTCGGGCACTCCTTCCATTAAAATCAGCATCTCGTAGTACTCGGCGTATGGTTTCAGCGCTACATTTCTTCCCCAAATACCTTTCCGCATCCTCTGCCAGTTTTGGTGCACTTACAGTAGGATCTTCTTTGACTTTTCTAATTATCCATCGGCAGTCGCTATCGGAAAATATTTTATTCGGAGCTTTCCTTCCTTTATTTACAACGCGATTTTCACGCACATAGCGTTCAATAATGTGTTGAACTGTGGAAGAGCTTATTTTAACCATTTCGGCTATTTTCCTTTGGCTTTTACCATCTTGAAAATGTTTAATTATTAATTCACGGGTTTCAATACTAGTATGGCGTCCCATATTGAAAAAAATGTCGTACTTTTTTGTTACGCGACACAAATGAAAGGCAAAAAAAGGGACATTTTGTTTCCTTGGTTTTTACTGCAAAACAAAATCTGAACGGCATACTATTTACCGTTAAAACTGAGTACATCATTTAGGCTGTGACTTTGTTTATCAACAAAAAAATGAAATAACTCTTGTTTAAATATTAAAAACGTGGATTTTCTTCTCTTTTCATTAATACAATATTTAAATAAACCCTATAAATAAGACTACCTATGTTTTTTGTTCCATTTGCCAGTTTCTTGGAACTTTTTTTTAGTTTTCCGTCACAGAAACTCAGTGCATCATTTGAGCTGGGAGACACTGTACAAGCCATTTGGGTGGTCGACAAAAAAGCCACCCATTAAAAGAAAACGGACACCTCTTGTTGGTCCTTTGAATGAAAAGGCCCGTCTCCGTCTGCAACAAGAATTTCAATTCAGAGACATTTCCTCAAAAACAAAACATCATAAAGTAAGTCCTGTCGAGCAACGATGATTTTTGTTTGCATATCCCTGCAGCTGTTATCTAATTTACACGTGAGTGTTCCCTGAAAAGATGTACATGGCAAATTCCCATTTATAAGGACTACCAGAGATGACCATTGACGTGGAGTAAATAAGCATACACACAAGCAATGAACGATATTTTCGAAAAACCAAACAAAAAGTTTCAAATATAGGCCGGTGACAACAAGAGGGCTCCCAAACGTTAGAAAGGATGTCATTTGTCAAAACTTTCAAGCCATTAGAGGGAGTTAAAGGTATTCTCTTATTTGTTTCAATCTTGAGGTGTTGTCATCTTCAAATTACAGGCACTGGAAGCAGTGTTGCCGCTCGTAAATTTGAAAAGGTCGCAAAAAAAGGGTCACCAAACAAAAAAAAGTCGCACAACAAAAAAAATAAAATGCACGACTGGGTCGCACGTACTTGCTCTGTGGGTGCAAAAGTACGACGAAAACAAACTTTTCGATCAATAAGAACAACTCATTTTTGAAAAATTTGGTAAAAACTAAAAAAATTAGCTAAAACTGGAAAACTCGATATACGGGAGCTAACGTTAAGTAACCTTTAGTATATCAAATCTAGATGTCGTCTTTTGGGTGATATAAATGATATAAATTTCAGCTTATGGCCAAATTAATAAAACTGATATTACCAATTTCCGCTATTATCATGTGTAGCCAAAAACTAAAAATGCAGTTTTCTTTGAAGTATTCTATATATGTAACACACAAAGTTTCATAAAAATCGGGGGAGCCTTTTTTGAGTAAATTAGAAAAAAAGAAAAAATTGGCCAAAATCTAATGGCTCTTTGTATAGGAGCCACCATTTAAAAAAAAGAAAATGAAAAAAATTCAATGCCATCTGAAAGGCAGCTAAAAGAAACTATACCAAACAAAGTTTGAGTGAATTCGATGCAACCGTAGACAACTTATGGCCATTTGAAAAAAAGCCGTTAAGAGCAGATCTCCGTTATTTGCATTTTTAGCCAAAAACTGAAAACGCAGTTCTCTTAAAAACACTAAAAGAATATAACACACAAAGTTTAATCAAATTCGTTAGAGCCGTTTTCGAGCAAATTAGAAAAAACCAAAAAATGTTGGCTAAAACTTATCGGCTCGTTGTATGGAAGACACCGTTTAGAATGGCTTCAGTGAAAAATTTACAAGGCCATCCTATAGAAAACTATAAAAAACTATGTCAAACGAAATTTGAGTCGATTCAATCAAGCCGTTGTGAACTTATGGCTATTTGAAAAAAAGCCGTTAAAACCTGATTTTTGTTAGGACTATTTGAGCCAAAAACGAAAAACGCAGTTTTGTTAGAAATGCTTAAAGTAAGCTAAATTTTGAGTTTAATCAAAATCGTTAGAGCCGTTTTCGAGAAAATTCAAATTGAAAAAAACCGTTACTTGAAAGGTACCAGTTTGAGCCGGGCTAAAACGAAATAAAAAAAACCTCGACAACCGTTTTTCTTCAAACTACTATATATCAAGTTTGAAGAAAATCCGTCAAGCGGTTTAGGCTGTAGCATGACGTGAAAAAGCGCACATCCGCACAGACGCACAGACAGACCGACGGACGGTATGGCGAAAACCACTTTTTTGGGCTTCTCTATCATCGTAATGTCATGTTTGATTAAAACCTCGATTTTTTTTTCTGCACGAAACCAATACTTGCCCTATTGAGCAAGTAAAAAAATTATTTGTACTTAATATAACAAAACATCGGCATTTTTTTAGATTGTGTTTTTTTCTTTTGGTGTCCTTATAAATCTTGGAAAACAAAAAATGTAGGTACATAAAATACAATGTAATTTCATAATTTTTGTAACTTATAACTTAATAACTTACCTGTTCATTTTGTAAAGACGTTTTTAATAGTTTTTTGTTTTGTATTTTTTTATTTTATTGTAAGGGGCCAGTTAAGGGCCAGTTATAGCGATACGGAAAACAAAACCGAAAAAAATTTCAAATTTAAAATTTAGTATGTTATGGTTCGATTTAAAACACAAATGCTACACTGATCGATGGCAACCAACTCAAAAAATTTATTTTGCAAATAAAAATTTGAATTGAACTTGCACTTTTTGTTAAAAACGAAATTTGTTATTTTTCTTTTATACGTATAACAGATAAATAAATAAACACATTTTTAACAAAAAGTATTTGTTCAATTAAAATCATTACAAACAAAAAACATTCTCTGAATTGATTGCCATCGATCAGTGTAGCATTTGTCTTAAGAATCGAATCAGAACATACAAAATTTTCCAGGTGCCATGCCATTTTTCAATAGTGAATAGTAAAAAAAACACAATACATGTAAATTGAAAGGTGCACTGCACATTCCAGATATCTTATTGGAATATTGTTGGAAGTTTTCCTAGCGAATAGAGAAGAGATAACAATTTATTCGTTGGATTATGCAATTTTCTAGCGATGGGGTCAAAAAAGTCGCAAGAATTTTGAAAAAGGGTCAAAACAGCTTCTTTTAAAGAAAGTCGTCTCATGGTCGCATGAGGGAAAAAAGGGGTCAAAATGCGACTAAAGTCGCACAGCGGCAACACTGACTGGAAGCATAATATGGGGTCATTCGTTTTTCGGTTTCGAAAGTAAAGCTTAATAAAACACACACAGCGCTACATTTTAAAAATGTCATTTTATTTAAAGTTTGGAGTTTAGACTTCTTCAGGAAGATTCGCAGCGTGCGAATCTTCGCACATTCCGGCGGGTATCTTTGGGGCCATAACTTCAGTAATATTGGTTTTTATATGTACGTCCCGAGTTTGGGGAATATTCGCGTAAACAAGGTCTTTAGCGTAGCTTTACAGAAAAAAATCTTACGATGTCAAATTGCATGCTCTTGGTGGCCAATTGACGTCGCCAAAACGTGAAATTAAGCTACCAGGAAACTTATCACGCAATAAAGCTTAATTGGTCGTGTTGTGTGGCTTGTTGCTCTGTCTTGTTAGAACCACAAATCGTTCAAGTCCAATCTTCAATCGCCGGCCAAAAATAATCGGTTATCATTCGATTATATCGTTAAGAATCGACTGTAACCGTGTGCCCATTGGCATCTTCGAATTAATACGGACCAATGATTCCTTTCGACAATAAAACACACCAACCAATCACTTTTTCTAGATGCAACGGCATCTCTTTGAAAAATCGGTGTTTATTGTCTGTTGTTCCAACACCCACCATTGTATTTAAAATCTATAGTACTCCCAATAAGTGCAATGTTTGGTGCGCCATCTATGGTCGAATTTCACAAACACTTAATTGGTGAGTTAGGAGTGGTTTTTGTCTAGATTGCCATGGGAAGCAAAAACAACAATAAAACTATAGAAGACATTTGATGTAAAGTAGGTAAGACAACTAGCGCCGACATTGACGAAGTTCAGATCTAAAAAACCATGGTCCATGAAATTACTATAAAAATGTATAATAAACTTGTTCGATTGCTAAGCGATCCATTCTCGTATGATGACAGCTGTCAAATGCCAGCGTTACCAACTTGAAAGCACGAAATGAATGACCATGTACAAATTATGTATCTAGTGAAATTTGCATTGGCAAAAAATAATAATAAAGATAACAATAAATAATGGCTCTACCATTACAGGAAAGTCGGAAAAAGTTTATCGTGCAATTCTATCTGTCTATCTTATCGATCAAGTTCTATTGAAAAATGACAGTCGAAATAATATCTTAGGCAAACTATGCCAGAAGTATGTAAGCAAATGAAAGCAAGAAACGAAATAAAAGAATGAAAAGGAAGTAAGTCTATGAATTTTGTGGTCAATTCGTTTCGATCTCTAGCTATCAAGCTTTTAAGCAAAAACAGAGAACGACGTCCGTCCACGTCACTGTTCTCTTGCTATGCTGCTAACACCAACACCATCAAAATGCTACCCAATACTTATTTCATTCAGTTGTTGTTGCAATTTATTTTATTTGACGCTGCTTAATATTTCACTTAAATTTAGATTTTTAAAAGTAGTAAAAAAAAACTCAAAATAAAACCATAATTAATTAATTCTAGTTTAATGATTCTGCGGTCAGGTCATACTATTTTAAAAAAAAATTGTTTTTAGTGCAATAATTTTTCAAAGGTGAGTTTTTTGGTGAATGCATTCATTTACGTGGTTGAAAAAAATGTTAAATTGATATTATTTTTGGAATTGTATGAATGAAATAGATAATTATAGTGTCATCTTCCAATCCTACAGAAAAAAGACTTAAAGTGTGCATACCAGGATCCAGGACCAGGATCAAGAAAGTATAAAATTATGAATTCAAATATTAATAGCGAGTTTCATTCTTCAAGAAAAGATTTATTCTTTCTGTCAAAAGATTTGATCTTTTTTAGTTTTGAAGGTTTCATTGCAAAAAAAGAGTGATTCTAGATCAATTCTCAACACGAAAAATGTTATTTCTGATGGGTTGGGAGATCCGATCTGAATACTTGTCTGTCAAACGTCAAATGAGAAATAATTTGTTATTTTTTGTGAAATTGTGCCAGTCTGTGATAAATAAAACAAAAATAAACAAATAATGAACGAAGAACTTATAATATGTACTTTAATTATCCAATTTTTTGTCAATTAGCAATTATCCAATGTTTACTTCTTCCCGTGGCAAAAGACAAAAACCAAATGAAAAAATATTAAAATGGTTGAATACCCAAAACAAGTTTCATTGAAAACAGCGATTCCCGATTTTAAGAACAAATCTTCCAAATTTGAATGAAACTCGCTATTAATTCTCGTTAAAAAGTCATAGGGTCCAAGTGTCGTTGATATGACTGTAAACATGTCGGTTAAATTCAAATTATTGCTCTTAAGGTGCTCTAAAAAACATAACATAATTAATAATTAATAATTATCTGCTCGTTGGTTTAAAACATCCATTATAATAAAATAATCTACCTTTCTTTCTCCGGCCTTATCAGAATTAAAGCTTCCATTATTAAAACCTTTTCAAATAAACTTTATCAGACCGACAAAATGTCATAAAACGATTAATAAATTCCTTTTAACAAATTGAATGAGAACCGATTTCTTTTTAAAAATACTTTCTAGTAACCAAATCCGTATAGTTCTGATTCTGACTTGAAGAAACATAATTGCCATTTAAAATAAGACTGCTTATCAATCAAAAATTATTCACATACAATTATTCTCACCCACAAAATGATTCAGTATTATTTTAGATGTTTTTAGAAAAGATAATAAAACACACAATACCTAAAAATAGTCGTAGTGATTAGGTTTTTTAAGAAAGAACCATTATAAGCATGTCTGAAACCCCCATTTTTGAAACTGGCATTTTTGTTTATCCAGCGTGTGCTTGGTTGTTTTGCGGAAGTGGACATTTTTCCGACTGACGACGACGCGACGGTTGACGATGACGTCAACCTCTGAGTGCGATAGCTCTATGAACTTGAACGAATGTTCAATGTTCGGCTCCCAAGTCACTGCGACTATGTTTGTATTTATTTACTTATATTTTATTGATCGATGTGGACGAAGTCTTTGTTTAATTGATGGTAAACGATTATCGATAATAGCTACTTAATGTCAATTTCATGATCTGTTACGATAGAGTCATTCTGAAACTAAGGGTCCCTGTTGCCTGTTCCCTGTCAGTCTATAACAAGTAAACAAAAACAAATGCGTATCTATAAACAGACAAGACCGCAATAATAAAGCCGCATTTAAGTGAACACGACTTTTGCATGCTTGAAAAATGATTTATCATTTCACGAGTTGTTGTATAGTATATATTTTTTTTTTTTTGATACGAAATACCAATCGGATACGGAATGGCCGACATGTGTACGCAAACGAAGCTGAATGCTGAAGCTGATATCGATGGAGCTGAAAGTGGTTAAGAATATTAATTACAATTATTAAGGGCGTGTGTTTGGTTTCCGCTTATGTTGCGTCTGGGACTGTAACGAAATCTGAAAAACCAATACCATTTTGTGAAGCGTATGGAATGTAGCCAGTGCCGGATTCTGAATTCAATAAATGGGCTCTTCGACTAAAGGAAGAACATTAAGTTATTTACTTTTCTAGAATTGGATTTTCTGATCACTTTAGAAAAATTTGGTTCCAAAATTACATGTTGTTTTATATAGTATCGGGATGGTTGCTTTATACTTAATTCTCAGAAACTCGATTAATGTCTACTTTAATGTTGATGAAGTATGAGGTTGTTCTATTTAAGATCAATAGTTCTTGAGATTTAGCTTCCTTAACTTTAAATTCGAAAGATTGTTTCTTTAAGAAAATTTTAATAAAATTAGCTGTGTGTGAGGTATTAACGAAATTCTTTTTTCATTTGAACGGCCCATGTTTGTCATATAGGGCGTCGGCCGATTGTGGTTTATTTGCATAGAATTTCAATTTCGGGAAACCCCATAGAAAAAATCCCAGAGAGGTCAAATTGCATGACCGTATGGCCGTATGGTGGCCAATTTACGTTACCTCTGCCTAAATCATTTTAAACCTAAAATCGTTCATGCAAAGTGTCAATGGTGGTGTCCACTGTTTGGCACGCAGCCCCGTCCTGCTGGAACCACATGTTTTCTAGGCACATGTGGTTCAATTTGGGCCATAAGCGAAATTAGTTATCAATGTTCTGTACCGCACCCAATTGAGGATGACCGCCTCACCAATGTCGTTTTCGAAAAACTAATTGACCAATGATGCCGCTATCTCTAAATGCACACCAAACGGTTACTTTTTGAGGATGCATTGTCACCTGGTGAACCTCGTGTGGCTACGGCCATTTCGCTTGTGTAAACAATAGATATTCTTCATCTAAAATTGGTATCATCTTTCAAACGTATCAAAGCACAAACGGAGTTGCCAGTAACTTTAAGCTCTTGAGTCAGTTGGATCTGGTGCGATATTTTGGCCGATCTTGTGATCCTTTGAAGTAAGAATGTTGGCTTATTAATAACCGAACCGTTCACAACGTCAACCGTTAAATGTGCCCGAAGCGACAGTTGCACTAACGAACACTCAATTTGATAATCAAGTTTTATCGTTTAGATGTCCTGTTCAACCGTGCAACTTGCCACGGTGATTTGACGTCAGTAGCTTTGTTTGTTAAACTTTACAAAGGGTCGCCTCAGGTTTTCTTAACAACTCCAAGAGTTGTCAAAAAAACCTGGGTTTTCCCGTTCTCAAAAAAACACATTAGTTCTGCTGATGTATATTTTCACAACGCACAAAATCAAAAGTTTTCATTTTACTTTATTTGTTCGATTTGCATTTACTTTCATCAAAATTAATGCATTCACTTTTATTTTTTTGGAAAAAAAGATATGAAAAATTAAATAGAGAAGAAAAATACACAAGAAATGCTTGCTTAACAGCAAATCACTTTAACAGCTGATTCGTTACCTCAACTCGTCCCAGCTAAATACCAAGATGAACTTCAGGGTGACTTCAGGGCGACGCCATTGTGACTTCAGGGCTCAACAAACAAATCTAGTTACTGTATGACAAACAACAGTTTGGACAGATGTCATCATAACAACATGGCTGCCGCTAACTGCCAAAATCTAAGCGTGCAAATTGAAAAAAGCCCTTTATACAAACCTAAAACGTTAAATCCATTTCTGAGCAAATCTAAAAACTGTAAGGTTGAAAGGAAATAAAATACCCCGAACAACAGTTTTTCTTTTTTTTAAACTACTAAATATTAACGAAGTTTAAAAGAAATCATCAATCAACTTGCCGTACCGAATTTTCCGCTTTATAGTCGCTGAAAAGGGATGTTACCACTAAAATGTAGAAAGGTAAAGTTCCTTTTGTAAATATGAGTAAGGCAAGAAAAATGAAAAATCAGAGAAGCTCAAAAATCAAAATATGTGCACCCTGAAGATCTACACTGCCGGCCAGCAAAATAGGTTCACTATAATATGTGTAATTTGTTAACCGTTGCCTGCTTTGGTTCGCTACAAACGATATCAAACATTTAACTGTGGAAAAGGATTAGACAATGGCTCTTTCAATCTGTTTAAAATGTCAATCAGGTGATGGATACTCCATCGCTATTGGTCCAAAACACGTTACAGAGTCTTACATCAAGACCTCTATGATGTCGATTTTAAAATAATGCATCAATTTCTTAAATTGTGAAAGTAATTTTTAGTTTCTCAGTTCAGGAAAAAATATACCTATAGTGTTTTTAAGTCATCATGTTCATCCAGATTACCATTTCTAATTATCTGCTATAGTTTGATCCCCTCTGATAAAACCATCATACTGATGAGATAAAGCTTATTGTTAAACTATAGTCATAAACATTCAAATAATCTATTGGAAAATTTAAAACAAAAGTTTAATAATAACTCAGTATTTCCGTAGCCGACCTATTCTATTGACCAGTAGTGTATTAACTTATGGTGTAAGGAAATGATGGTTCAAACATTGCTTTTAATAAGATGGGGATCACAATTTGAGACTGTGTAACTGCTCCCCTCTTAAAAGTCTTTAAATTCAGTGGCCAGTTATAGCTTGATTTGAGGTTTACTACGTTTCATTAGTTTCAAAATCAAGCCTATGAATTCTAGAATTGTTTTAATGCAAAAAATACTTAAATCTGATAAATACATTTCTTAAAATCCACTTATTATTTCACTGACAGAAATTGTTGTCAATGCAGGTACAGCTTATTTTCGTTTCTGGTATTTGGAACACAGTTTTTATCAAATTTAAGTATTTTTTGCATTAAAAATTAAAATTTTGGAATTCATAAGCTTTGTTATGATACCAATAAAACTTAGTTCTGTTTACTTAATTGTCTTAAGATCAAGCTATAACCGGTCCCATATCTTGTAAAAAAAAATGAGAAAGGGAAGAGCATTGAGAATGTGTGTCATCTAAGGCGCCATTCATATCTTAATCCATTCCTGAGAGCAACTTATGCTATACAAATTTAAATAAAAATTGGAAATACAGCGCAACAATTAATTTCAAGAATAATGTTGTGAATGTTGTGACCGAAAAGTATAGTGTGATGAATCACCACCACACATCATGTTGGGGAAACAAGAATTTCGGTTTAATTGCTGTTTGCTCAACAACACAATACAACACACAAATATATCTATCAAAACGGTATGTATGGGACATTCTCTTGATTGAAGTTAAACACAATTAAGAATTAACCAGTTTGAGTTAGTAAACTTTACTGACACCCTACTAATGACGTTTTATAAAACGATTTCAATTTGATTTTACTTGAAAGTGAGCATAAGAATAGAATACAACAACAACAACAACAGCATGCAGTGTGTTTGTGTTTGTATAAATGTGGGTACAAAGTAAAGTTTTGCGTGACACATGAACTACCGCTTAGAAGTGTTACAATCGAGAATAATTATCTGGGGATTTCAATGGAAATAACCCTTTATGGGCAATCGACCTGATTGTGGCACTTAATTAACTTATGCTGTGGCGTGTAGATCTGGAAAGGTATAGCTTTAAAATACCAGATTAACATTGATCGGCTTCACGGCAGTAAATAAGGTATTTTAATAAAATTTTGCTCACAAAGTTACAAAATAAGGTTCTTCTCAAGTAAATATGTGGGCTTTGTGGAAAATAACAGTATTCTTGGTATCAAGTCATAAGTTTTCGAAAAAGTCTTAATCTTTTGGTAAATATTGTCAAGCTGCAGGTCCTGCTAAGGCTTGATATCTACTAAATTTTTTTTTCTTATGAGTGCCTAAAGGCTGAGTAATACCCTCATTCTGAATTAACACAGTGCTAGCGTTTAGAAAATTTGGATAGGAGATTCCGATCCTCAGCGGTTTTGAATGTATGTCACGATTAAAAAGAAACATTAAGCTTTCTAAAGCATTTAACATTCGTGTTGTGCGGCTAAAAAAGAACTCTATATACCTAACAGTACGTCAGGATCAAGAGTAAACTCATGGTATTCCTATCGGAGAGAGTATTGCGGTGAAATTGTTTCGGGGAAGAATGCAACTGGCTTTTTCGCTGGAACATGGATTATGTTTGTAATACTCTACACGGTTGATAGTTCCTCTTTAGCGATGCTTTCAAAATCACAATTTACTGAGATTATAATACGCTGCAGTCATAGTTCCACACCCGAAGAAAAAGGTTCAGGATATGGAATAGAATATGAAAAGTTGAGGTCACTGTCGCCAGAAAAGTAATTAAGCGGGTTCAGAAATTCAGAAGAGAGTCGGAAATAAACCGAATCATCGGGGTACGCCCCCAATTATTTAGTGAATATCAGCCTGGAAAGCGCCCAAAAAAGGCGAATGTTCTGAAATTTGTCTAACTTCTAATCCATCGAGAATGGCGTTCGTCGATAGCAAATGCACGCATTTCTAGTGCTAGACTCTATAAAGGCTTTTTAAAGAAGCATTTAAATTTATGTAAAAATTGGTTCCACTATTAGATTACATATATGTCATATCACCAAAAAAAAAAAGAATTTTTACTCCTGAAAAGGGAGAGTAGGTACAAAGATTTGTTTGCTTATGTACCTTTTCTTATCGAAAACTCCCACATGCACACAACTTTTGTAACGATGTGCCTACATGCATATATACATACATATATATATCATAATCATACTATTTGCAGAAATAGGCTTCCTCAATGGTTCAATGGTTTCCACGGTTGAGGAGAGAATCTGTCTTACCATCTGGTTTCTGAGCTTCACTTTTTGTTAAATGAAATATGAATCTTTCACACCATATTTTGTTGGTTCACAATGTGTGACCACATGTTAAAATCTTAAGGAAAGTGGAAAAGTGTGACAGTTTGCTTTGTTTAAGAATTAAAAAGCGTGTAAGGAAAAGGGGTGAAATTCAGTCCTGTATATTTGTATCTAAGGTATTTCTTTTTCCCTTGAACTGTTTATCAAAGTTGTTTATTGGCATCCTATATCATAATTTGTTTTCTATTTTGACTCAATAGTCAGAGTTTCAAATGAAAAAAGCTTCCTATACTTTTTTTCACCGAATTAAAGACTTAATGCCCAACCATAATGGGTACGATTGTTTCCTTACGATACAGTAGAAATACATGTGATTTGTAAACCCAAGTCAAAATGACTTTTTGATAAGTTTCGGCAAGTTTCGTTCACTTTTGTTTCCGTACGTAATGCACGCTTTCAGTCGTACATATCGCACAAAAATCCGACATTTATTTTTTCATTTCTTTTTTCAAAAAGTAAGAAAGAGACAAATGCTTCTTATTTCTAAAGGTTGTTATGGCCAGTGATGTAGTTGAAAGATCGGAAAGAAATTTTTCGTTCGGTTTTGACACTTGCTTCCTTTTTCTTTCGCGTATTATGGTTGGGCCTTTATAATTTTTAAATAGTTAAAGGAAATGCTTTGTTAGATTGTTTTAAGGTTTTTGATATAGGCTGACTTTTACTTTCAAAGTTCATTTGATTCGATTCACTTTGAAATTGTTTGTTGCTGGACCAATATTTAAAATTTATTTTTAAAACCTTTCCAAATTAGCATGGATCTATCTTATCGATTTGGATGGTTCTATTTAATCCTATGTCACACGTAATGAGTCATGCAACTAAATTACGTCCCTCTTTTTAATTGAATTTGTTTCGAAAGTATGTTACAGGTACTTAATTAAAAATAGGAATTTTCAAATACATTTCCAACTAAAACAAAACGAAAAAAAAATAACAATACAAAATAAATTTTACATCTTGAAAGGCCATTAACCTGCTGTGAACTTATGGCAATGAAAGCGAGAGAATCACGTTTCGCAATCAACCATTTAAAAATATTTTTTTTTGTTTCTTCTAAAAATACAATACCAAGTACGAAATGGCTTTTAACACAATTTTATTGTTGTTGAGCTCGTTTTTTTTCGAATCTTAATTTATTTTAAGAAGATTTGTTTTCTGAACTAAATAACACAACATTGGAAAAAATTTACTATGATATTGTTTTTTTTCCTTTTAAAACAAACATTTAAACAGTCGTTTTAAGTTAGGTAGACTCCAACGCATTTTTTTTTTAATTCGTCATTATTTTGAAAGAATTACCAAATATTTTATCATCACCATAATTTTGAAAAGAAAAATTGGAAAGTTTCGTACTTAAATCAAAACATCCAATTTCTTAATGTATTAAAAAATAGTTGACACGTTTTTTTTTCCTTCAAACAACAGAACAGACCATAATTGTATTTCAATGTCAAAATATAGATGTTTTTGTTTAACAAACATTAACGAACGGGATTTGTTTGTCGTTTGGTGTATAAAACAAATAAAGAGCTAATTTTGTTAGAACAGGTGCCGGGTGCAAAGTTCCAAATTTTAAAAATCATAAAAAAAATGCTTAAATTTTGTAAAAACTCTACTCTACTATAATAAGCTCACAATAAAAAAGATATAAAAAGATATAAGATATATTTTCTTAGAGGCTTAGAACTTAATTTGGCAGCAGTGTTTTCATTGACAGCCATTTTGTCTTCTGCCATGTATTTTTTCTTTAGTTTGGTTTGCCATTTCATCATGAATCGACTGACGCCTGAACAACTCAAGCCAATCGTGCAGATTTATTTCGAAAAACATGTATCTAATCGTGCAACTCATCGCGCGCTACGTCTATTATTCTTTGAACTAAAGTCAATTATATGGCCATAAATATAGTTTATATGTGTTTAATTTCATTTTGTAGTTCTATAACTCTACAGAACACCTTTTGTATTGTTAGATACGGCAAGACTTTGTCTCGAAAATGCCAACAAATTGACTTATCTACTTTTACTTTTTTTAAATCATGTCTTAATTGCATTCAAAAGTTACAAGAATGCTTAAAAGTCTCGATATACACAGATCCGCAGTCCCAAAAAGTTTTTCTACCAAAGTTCTAAATAAATGTGCTTCTCTTTCTGTCCGACTCTTCAAATATCTTTCCGAATGAATGGAAATCAACATTTGTTCAGTCCGCTCCTAAAAATGAAGTCATAAAGATTATGACTCTTGAACCACCGTCCCTTTTCAATATTCGTTACAATTGGTCGAGCCGTTCATGAGTTTTAGCTAGACTTTAAATCACGTCAATTAATTTTTATTGTATACATAATAGATATTCTATAACCTTTGTTTATTCATAACTTAATAATTTTATTTTCTCCACTATTCAGGTACAGAAGAATGTCCGGTGAAATCTGTCGTGAACCGCGTTGCTCAACAGCTTGGAAAAGCGCTTTCCGAAAAAGGAATGGCTCTCTTGGTAAACCATGGCATTTCTGATGAAAAGGTAAGTATCTTTTTTTTGCATTTAACATATTAACCTTCATTTCAAAAACAAACAAAAATGTCAGCTTAAAACAGCATGGGATCATCTGGATGATTTTTGTGAACTATCCACAGACGTCAAAGAACACTATATCCGTTCCGGAGATGCAAAACATGGTTATGTTCAACCATTACGCAAAAAATCAGACGGCAATGCCCCCGAACTTAGACATGCTTTTAACATTTGCACATTGAACAGTAAGAATCTTCCCGAAGAACCATTGCCTGGATTCGCAGACCACATATCTACATTGGCAACAGAATTCAAGGCATTGGCCAGATTCGTATTGCAATCATTGGCAGTGTCTTTAGGTAATCGAAATTGTACGTTGCTTCTAAATTTTCCTAACTTGGTGTCAAAATGTCAGAAATTCCACAAACATTCTTCCTTGAGAAACACTCGCACATGCTCTCGGGTGACAATGACAATGAAACGATATTACGACTCCTCTACTATCCGCCCATCATAGAGGAGGATGACAAAAATGAGCACATCAAAGGTCGATGTAAGTATACGTACCAGAAATGCCTTACCGAGATGCCAGACTTCAAACCAGAAGAAGATCCGCGAGAGAAGAGAAAAGAAAGTCTGGAGAAGGAGGCAGAAAAGAATAATGACGTTCCTGACGTCGCTAGTACGAGCAAGGAGTTTTTGAATGGCCATATAACCAGATCAAATGCACACACTGACTATGGAACATTCACCCTGCTTGTACAAGACTCAGAGGGAGGCTTGGAAGTTCAGTTGCCAGGAAGTGAAAAGTGGCAGCGTGTTGGGCATTTGCCAGGGGCAATTCTTATATTTTGTGGAGAGATTCTTTCCATCTGGACTCAGGAGCGATACTCTGCTTTGGTAAATATTTGAAACAAAATAAAATTGAGTCCATATTATCTAAAACAAAATTCTATTTCTTCGAATTTCAGCAACACCGAGTCGTGATACCAGAACAAGAACACCTCAGAATCAGAGGCCGACATTCCATTGCATTCTTCTGCCATCCAGGTTAAATAAAATTAATTCAAATAAATGAAAAAGAGTATTTTTAAAAAATAATTATTTTAAGATAACGTTACGATGATATCACCCAACGACTTGCCACATAATGCTGTGGCAGAAAATACTACCACGAAAAAGACCAGAAAGAAATCCTTCAAAGCTGCCAAAGAAAGGTTTGTAGAGTTTTCGAATTCAGTGAAAAAACTTTTTATTTTAACGTTTATATTTTAAAATTTAAATAGGGTTTACAACGCCTATCAGATGATACAGAAAAGAATCAAAGACTCGTATAGCTCATAAAACAAAAAGATACAGAGATACAAAAAATATCGATGACCTTCAAACTTCAAAGACTTTCCGTTTAAGGTTTCAACAACAACAACAAACAACAAAAGCTACTATTTTCTTATTGATTTAAATGCTATTTAATTTTTTTTTCCTTTTAAGTGTAAAATATTTATATGTGAATCAAATATATACAACTTTATACAAAATGTATCCAAGTTTAAAAATCCACCACACCACCGATGCGATGGCGACTTTTTTATGAATCTTGATAAAAATTGAATCCCAAAAGAAAATTTTGTTATGCATGTCCTTTTGAAATTTCGTTTCCAAAAAAAAAAAATTGGAATCTAATTTTGGAAGAAGATTTAGATAAGATCATTTTAAATTACTGTGGAAAGTAAGTTTGTAACTGAATTAAGAACATTGAAATTCACATAGACCCTCTCGAAATTTGCGCGGTTGTTTCATGCATGTTTGATTAATTAATCATTATGCTCTTTGACAATTTAAAGTACGAGTTTTTAAGCTAATTTTAGACAATTTATTTATGGAATTAACTTTTTTTAATATCTTCAGGAAAGGAAATGGTATTTATAAAACTTAATTAGTTGGCGAACTTCTCAATCTTCGTTCAAACTCTGATGCAGATAAATTTTTTTTTAAAGAAGAACGCCTAAACGTCTACGAGTAGGTTACTGTCCATACTCTTTAAATCGGAATATAATACCAATTTGTATCTCAATTTAATTCGAAATCAGAACGGGATGACATGTCGCTCTATATCACTTGGTTCCAGGACCTTAAGGATTCCATTCCATTGTTATTGTGTCATTGGCCTTCCTTAGTGTTTGACCAATCCAGAGCCACTTTATCTGCGTGATGTCTACATCCACTTTCAAACCACAGTTCGTTATGGGTATGGTTGTTGCAACCAGATATTTAGCATGTTACGCAGAGAACGGTTCACAAAAACCAGTAATTTACTAGAGATGTTGGCAGATTACGCGTTGGATTCAAACAGTTCCAACTTTATACGAGTTCCACGCTGGGAAAAGGACGTCTAGGTTTATTCTACCATCGAGTGACATTTAACTTCCCAGTTAGTTGACTGAGTGTGTGACTCCTGTGTCACAATAATCTTCTGGTATCGGCTGTGGATGGTGTGCGTTAGTTTTGGTAATCCTTAAACTAACCGCTTCTCCATTTGTTTGAAGCTCAGGGCCTTTCCTGCAATTATTTTAAGGAAGTGGGCAGCAAATTTATCCCAGCTTCTTACTACTTACTCTTTTCCAAAATTCTTTTTTCCCCATTCCTACATATAGGCATATTTTCTTTGATACGGAAGGTTTTTACATCATACAGATTTATCAGAAAAGGTTCTATAGTCCGGGCGCCAAATTTTCTTCTATTCCAAAAATTGTGTGATTTTATGAAACCACGATGCAAATGAAATTTTTTTTCCGACGAAACCGAAATTGGAATTATTGATGCGACTTGCCTTTGATAAAATCTCACACAAGATCTTATCGTTCAATCTAAAGGCTGTGATCTTATCTGTGATAACATTTATATCTGATTGGATGTAGATGTAGGTTACCCAATTTTTGAATTTAGATTCCGATAAGACTTGCAACCGTTTTTGCTGTAGTTTTCAGTGTTAATGGTTCCCAACGCGTACGGTTTGCGGTGGGGAAGGGGAAGGGCTTGGATTTAATATTAAAATATTGAATTCCTTCCGGTTGGTTTTTTAGCACCTGTATTTATATTAGACGGGTCACTGTGGCGTGTACGTAATTTTTTATATATTAATATTTTATTTATTTATTTTTACAAATAAAAGTTTTGTTTAATAACGGAGGTTAGGTGTTTAAAAAGAATAAAGCAAACTGTGAATAAATTAATGAATGCCCAAGTCTAGACTGAGTTCTTGTTCACGGCGGCAATTTTCTCGGGCTCTGCTGTACACTTTTTTACGGATCGCGGCGATGTATTGGCCGATCTTGTGTTTCACCTACGTACGAATGTTGGCTGATTAATAACCACCCTATTGAACACTATAAGCTTTAAAGACTCGGCTGGTGAAGCGCCACCATTTTGACAATACAATTCAATTATTTGGACGTCTTGTTCAATCGTGTAACTTACTATTGTGATTTGATGTACGAAACGGTGTGAGAACAAACAATTCACATTACGAGCCTGAAATAGCAAATTGCTCTGTTTCGTCAAGTTTTCGATCAGTTTTGTTAACTGACGTAAACTGTGCTCTCCCTTGCATTTTACAGACGAACATTTGACATTTGACTGTGAATATAAATCTAAAGTATGTTCACTTTATTTTGTATTATTAAAATTGTAGTCTTTTCAATTGATCATTTCGTTTGATTCATTTATTTTTCTGTTTTTATCTTCACATAATAGGAATAAAACTTATTTAAAAGCTGATTGTGACGTCACAAAATACCATGATGGTGTTTTACATTTAGCAACTCAGCATATCTAGTATTTTTACTTGCTCTATAGGGCAAGTATTGGTTTCATGCTGAAAAAATCGAGGTTTTAATCAAACATGACATTACGATGATAGAGAAATCCAATATGGTGGTTTTCGCCATACCGTCCGTTGATCTGTCTGTGCGCTTTTTCACGTCATGCTACAGCCTAAACGGCTTGACGAATTTTCTTCAAACTTGATATAATATCAGTTTGAAGAAAAACGATTGTCGAGGTTATTTTTATTTTTTTTAGCCCGTCTCAAACTGGTACCTACCTTTCAGTTATCATTTTTTAAATGGTGGCGCCTATACAGGGCCGTCGAGAGGAATTCTGGGCCCGGGATGGACAAATCCCGGGCCCCTCATATATACTCTTTTTTTTTTTACTACATACCTACTCCTGCTACGGCCAAAAACCTATTGCTATATTTCTTGTTAGCACAGTGGACCGAAAAAAGTGTCCATTATCTGATCATTCCTACAGGTTTCGTCCAGTTGAAACGGGGGAAGTAAAGAAAATAATTCGGCATACGAGTAGATCGGTTCGAATATTTCTTTATTTTAAAAGCTATGTATTGTAAAACGTTTTCATTTCAACGTTTGCTTTCTTTTTTTTACATCTATACATATAATAAAATTGTAACGGGTCGATGTCTGTACATTGAAGATATAGATGCAAAACTAATATGGGGAGTCTCTATTAGACCCACAGAAGCCAAAACAACCGTTTTTAGAATTTTTGTCTGTCTGTCTGTCTGTTTGTCTGTCTGTCTGTCTGTCTGTCTGTCTGTATGTTTGTACGCGCATCACGCAAAAACTACTGCATGGAATTGAACGCGGTTTTCGCAGAATTATTGGTAGTACGCCAACTTAAAATATAGGCTACATTTTATCGCAGGAAAATATATAATTCTGGTTGTTTTTTTAATATTGCTGTAATCGAACTTTATTCAATGAACTTAACGCAAAATTAAAAGATTTTAAGGAAGTTATAGCGTCTCACATACATAATGGCGCTGGAAATCATAAAAAAAAGCACCACACTTACCTACATATACATGAATAGAAATAAGTTAGTCGTTCTGAATAGAAGTTACATCAAAAACATCATAGATGGCGCTATTTACCACCATATAGACAATGTCTCATTCAGCGAAAGCAGAAATCGAAAAATAATGTAAGCATAAAGAACGGTGAACGAGCAATACTAACGCCCAGAACTGATGAAGCGGAGATGCCATAAATAGCAGTATCGGGGCGTATCATCGTTTTGAAAGTGGGCATTCCAATTAGGTATATTGCTTCAGAACTTAAATCTCCAACTTTGCCATTTAAACCGTTATGATACTTCGAAATATTACTATACAGAAACCAAAAATCTCACAGCTGTAGAGCTGGTAAGGTATGTAGCTTTCATACCACGCATACCCCCTATTTTGAACCGGTTGTGCAAAAACAAAAATATATTGAGATACCTACTTTATTATAAAATCCACGCGTACGAAGTAGCGGGCAAAAGCTAGTTCAAAATATTATCACAATATTGCCTTTAGAGTTGGTTTGTATTCGACGAAATATTTCTTTATTGAATAGGAGCTTTCCTAGATTTCTGAGCAACAAAACTACTTATATTCACATCGAAATTCAATAACTTTGCCAAAGGTGCTTCTATGCATGGTGTAGCAAGTCCCGAAACACGATCCTGCTATGAGCACGAGCGATGAAATTTTTTTACTCTCTCATGGACGATAAAGGAACGTTCGGCACCAGCTACGGTGACAGGTATGGTGCAAAACACACGCAGAGCAACACAAACATTTGGGAAAATCGTCTCCAAGTTCTGGGAAAAAATTGCATTCAGCAAACTCAATGGTGGAAGTTCTGCTTCGAAATTGGCTTCATAAATGTGTTTCGGATGAATTAATTCTTCCTCCAATTCTTGAGATACATGCGATTTGTACTTTTGAATAAAGCTTGTAGCAAAAATTCGAATCTCAGTTTCGTCCATTGTTGAAAACTGCCATAAAAGTGAAAAGGTTGAATTAAAATTTCTCATGGTAGAGAACCGACGAGAAATTCCAGATATAATAGAATCAACTATGACGTAAAAGGTGTTTCTCTTGAAGTTTGTTTCTTCGTCTGTATCAGTTTGTTCTTCACCTTGATTTTCTCCGACATGTCTCTTTAATTGTCTTTTTCGAGTCGATGTGAACAATTCTGAAATATCTCCCAATCCAGCCGCAACTTCTTTGCAGAGCTGCAAATCGGAAATCAAACTATCGAGGTTTCGAATTTCAACGTCAAAAGTGATACGGTGGCTTGAAAAATGATGCTTCTTTCATTTATAGCGCTCAGAACCTTGCACCAGATTGAAGACATCAGGACACATTCAAATTTGTGCATACGCCATGTACATCTCTTCTAGCTTCAGCAGTTAAAGTGAGATCACTTAATCCTTCTAGTCATTCTCTTAGTTTATTGAGATGATTTGCAAATGGTTTCACTGCTTCAATTCTAGCTGACCATATTATGTCGGACAGTTTGTGAAGGAATCCCGGCACATTTTCCTTAAGAATTTTCCAACGTTGTGCACTGCTGCTTAACAAGTTGAAACATTTTTGAACAACTCCGAAAAATGTGATTACCGCAGTACAACATTCCGCGGAATCTATGCGATTATAACTCACTTCATCAACACTTTATTTTATATTTTAGACCTAGTTAGCTTTTCTATACAAGAATATTCAATATTAACTTCGAAGTCTTAAAGTCAAATCAGCAATATTTTATAGAGATTTGCAAATAACGATCCTCGCTAAAACCCTTTCTCGATAATAACAAATATATCTAAGTAACAAACAGAAATTAAATAGATATGAAGAAAAATTCGAAAAAAAAAAAAATATATATTGTGTTTTTCCAAATTCCGGGCCCCTTATTAAGACTGAGGTTGATACAAAATTTCAAAATTTACTTTAAATTACAAAATTGTTTGTGCTCACTAATATAAAAACTAAGCGATTTTCTATCATTTTCTTTAAATCGCCGGAGTCGGTCGATTTGTCCCTAGATATTTAAAAAAAAAACATGTCAACATTAGTCAGGGCCCAAATACGCAAGCGTGAGTTTTTCTTAAAAGATAACGTTCACATAGGGCCACGATTTTGAAAGCGTGATTGATTTTTCAAGTTTCCGAGCCGCTAGAAAATCACGAGAATATATTAATGCTTGCGGATCAGGGCCCCAAGATGCATGAAAAATCTATCTCAAATAAAAAAATTACAAACAGAAATTACAATTCAACTTTTTGTTTGAAAATTCCGGGCCCCTTGAAAATCACGGGAATATGTTAATGATTGATGAGGAACTGAGCCCCAGTTGGTATGAAAAATCTATATGAAAAATTACGATTACGCGTATGGCTTCAAATTTCCGGGCCCCTTAAAAATCCCGGGCCCGGGGGGATTCCCCCCCTTACCACCCTCCTCTCGACGGCCCTGCTCATATGCAACGAGCCACTAGGTTTTGACCAAACATTTTTTTTTATTTGCTCAAAAAATGTTCTACCATTTTTAATTAAGCTTTGTATGTAATGCATATAGAAGGCTTCGAATATAAGCTCTTTTATATACATAGGGTTTTTTAGTTGTATTTCGTATGGTGACTGTGAATGAGCTAAATACATGTTTTACATGGGTATCGTGTTCATTCGACAGAACGGAAGGGAACGTTTCGTTCAGTTTTGACACTAGCTTCATTTTGCTTTTGACCATTAAGTTCAGAAAGATTCGACGGATGTAACAAAAAAAAAAAGAAGCCGCTACAAGCTTTAAATTTGTTTCAACTTTTATGAAGCTATCAAAATCGGTTTGAACTTGAGGTAGTGGTTTCCTTAGGTGAAACCATTGTATATACATTTGTATAGTAATTTCATGGAACATGTTATTTTAGTTCTGAACTTCGTCAATGGCGGCGCTAATTGTCTTATCTACTTTACATCAAATGTCTTCTATTGTTATTTTTGCTTCCCATGGCAATCTAGACAAAAACCACTCCTCCTAACTCACCAATCAAGTGTTTGTGAACTTCGTCCATAGATGGCGCACCAAACGTTCCTCTTATTGGGAATACTATAGATATAATATTGATATATTTTGGAGTACTTATGTAAATCCTTTTCTGAGATCTATGAAAGAAGTATATTTCAATGATCAAGCTGTAACTGAAGACGTTAAAGATACCTGGAATGAATAAACATTAACAAAAAAAAAGTATAATTACGTACAATTTTTATTAATAACATTTATTTAAAATACATGTTTCTGTTCCACTCAGCACTCATCTGTAACATTCTATAAAAATGTTGCATCAACTAATAGGTATTTTGGTATATTTTTCTTATTTTTTTTTTTTTTTATTTTAATATTAATATACTCTCATTTTCATAATTTAAACTTAATTTCTATACATTTTGTAATCAGTCATTAATAGTATTGGCATTGTTATTAGCTTACTGTTTGTTGTAAGGGATTTTGTATTTTTTTTTCTCTTTTTGTATTTTTGGTTTAGGGCCTCTCTCGTTACATAAATATACTTTTAAATATAATTCTTTTTTATCTTAATATTAAGTTTTGGTATTTTGTAATATTTGTTCTTAAAAATTAACTTAAAATATAAAATTGATGTTTCGTAAAATAAAAAAAATTTAAAAAAAAAAATGTACAGAGTAAACTTATCGACAGAAGTAGGTACCTACAATAAATTTATATGTAAATATGTACGTTACGTATATCTATATATATAATTTGTCATGTATGTATGTTTATTATGTATGAATAGACGATTGTCTAGCAGGAATAGAAAATTGTGCTTCCATACAGTTCTAGTAGTTATCTCTAAGATAGATGATGTTTTGTATTTATGTTTTTTTTTTTTTTTCAGTTTAAAGTCTAGTATATTAGTACATTGATTGAAATTGCTGTGAAGAGTTGAAGTTCCTAGAGCGAAGGATGTTCATATGGATCTCCGAGGAAGCTGTTGAATGCATATACGGTGGAAGATCTACTCCGTCTCTGACGCGGCACTGGAGTATCGCTTGTGGGCAGCAGGACTGAGTTTGAATATTGAAAAATATTTGGTTTTTTTTTTTTTGATTTTACTAAAAAACTACAGCTATAGTAGACTTAACAACTGTTCTAAGTAAGAGTCTAGTGAACTAGTTAAGAGTCAGAAGCCGATAGAAAGAGAAGCTGAAAGGTTACCTGAAGCGTTTTCTTAAACGCGACTCTAAATTCACGATTGAAGTACGCATAGATGATTGGATTGAGCGCTGAATTAAAGTAGCCTATCCAAAAAAGGATGCAAACTACGATCCTGGGTGTATTGCACGAATCGCAAAGGGACGATGTTATATACCTTTAAGAAATTACGAAATAATAAAGTTAGGAAATCTTATTCTTGGTCATTTGTCAGTTAAATTTTTTACCATAAGAAAAATGGTAGCCAACACACTAGAAATGCACTCATTATTATTCCTAATGTCCTTGCGGCCTTCTTTTCCCTTCGCATCGTCGTTATGGAAGTTTGCTCGACATGAATACTGGGTCTAGGGACGGGTATGTGATTTATCTGTAAATGTTTATCCAACAAAAGAGCTGCCACTTTTGACCTGTGAAAAGATACATTCATTAATTGTATGTTATGCGTTGAATAACTGTGTTCACAATATACAACATCCAAAAATCGCATTCTGCAAATGTAGATAAGCATTATTTTATAATTAAATTAAAAAATAATCTGTTACTTCTGCTAAATGGGTAAATGGCTAAATTTGTAAATAGTTAGTTAAAAACCAATATTTGAAAAGTAGACCTTCAGTTTTTGAAAGAAAATCTATAGAAGTACCAGATGGGAAGCGGTCTACTTACTTCCTACTATCAACTAGCAACTATCTCTTAAGATTTCTCACAAAAAATACTGATGATCGTCTTAGAATAAAGATCAGTAAGCCCATGCCATAAATAAAGTGCGGTTTGATCGAAATATACGGTTCCTAATAAGTGCTGAAGCTGGAAAACTAAACAAAGTGTCAGAGATACGGCTGCTTAAAAATCAAATGTATTCGAGTGATATCAAAACATATAGTTATAGCTGAGATACAATATTTTACTTTGAACGAAATATACTGTCACCAAAAAAAAAAAAAAAAAAACAGTCCTTTTATTTGATTTTATGAATGCGAACTTTTGAATTCCCGTCTGATTTTTCCGAAGTTCCTCAATGTTGAACACTGGGTCCACTATTATTTTTATTTTTATGTTAATGAAGTTAGTTACTGAGAATCACCCATCACACATGAATGCAAACGACGACGCTGCGACGTTCAATTTATTGTATTTAGGCTGTCTTCTTGTGTTCTATACTGGATTTTTGTATGATATTAATGAACAATTTTATGTAAGTCCTCCATAACTGTCTAGGTTAAAGGACCTGGCATCAGGCATTAAACCGTGATACAAAAATAACAAAAGTGTACAAAGTGCTGCTAATTTTTTCGAGGAGAAACCATTCTGTAAACCAAAGAAGCACTAACAAAAAATATTACGTTGACTTTGATTCTTCACCATCGATTGGGGCTATTTACAACTGGCTAAGTCAATTTTGGTGCGGTCGTACGAGCACAAATAACGCCGAATCGATAAATTGAGGTAGCAACAGCAAAAATGGCGAGTCCATTGAGATTGAAAGGAAACGTTTCACAACATTAAAGCAGTGTTTGGAAATGCAAATGAACTCTTGCGCTGTTTTGTAACCGTCGAAAAAACATGGATTCATCATAGAACTCTAGAGACCAAGGAACCAGTGGATTTCACTTGGTAAATCGAAGCTGAAGAAGGCCTAGGTAAGTTTCTCAACAAAAGCGACAGGTTTTTGGAATGTACGCAGGGCTGTTGGATCACCGGCGCACAGTTTTTTTTTTAGAAAAATGGTTTTTTGTTAAATACAAGAGCTTCCCTTCGACAAATCCTGAAATCCCCATTCTAACCAGAATATTACTTGTTTTGACAAAACAACACTCAGACAGATTTATCAAAACCGTTGGAGCCGTTGCCTAGAAAATAAAACTTCTTAGTCACGGTTGTTTAGCAAGTAACGTTTTTTTGTAGCCTAGAGTTAAAAATACCCTCATGGAAACTAACAAAAAAATACTACTCACTACTTGAAGCAAACCTGCCAATCCGCTTAAGCTGGCGAGGTTCACACAGAAACCCAAAAGAAGGACGGATAAAATATTTAGAACCACTTTTTTCGACTACCGACTATTCGAATGTAAAATAACCTTTGGGCTTTTTATCACTCTGCAATTTTACAATGTCACATGGCCACATCGTCCAATGATTCCACCAGCCCATAACGGCATCTCTACAATGGCTTATGGATTATCTACACTAAAAATGCGGTATTTATGCCCATTGACGTAGCCATTCGACCAAATATGACCCTCATCGCTGAACAAAATTTTCTTGTGCAAATCGAGATCAACAGCAGTTCCGTTTTGAGCTTATTCATCAAATGTAGGCCGTTCCCGATAGTTGTGCAGTTTCAATTTTTCGATTTGGATTTTGTTATCTAGCAAACCAAGAAACCAAGATCTTGACACAGATCCAATCATTGTTCACGATGGTGGATGTACTCATTCAGGTCTTCCTCGATGCTGCACTCTACAGTAGCAAAAGCTTCTTCGGTACGAACTGTACATTGTACACCGTCTCAGATACTGAAGTTAAATTTCATCGTTAATCGAATTAATTGCTCTGATGGACGATTGTGTCGACCATTATAGACGTAGTTCGTGTTGCGTTTTATGAACAAAACCATGATTTTCAAAATGATTTGCATGTATAGTTAAGGCGTCAGTCGATTCATGTTGAAATGGCGAAGCAAATAAAAAAAAAAAAAAATGCACGACTGGGTCGCACGAACTTGCTCTTATGATAAGCAATTCCGTAGTGGCTGCATATATAGATATTAAAAAAAAATTGAATAATTTCGAAATTTCTTTTATTTTTTAAATTAGTTTAAGAGTTTTCTCGGAAAAACTAAGTATGCAATAAAATTTCAAAGCTATACGTCAATCTAGGAAAAAAAAGTTTTGAAAATCGTTGGACCAGTTTTTTTTTAAAAGGTTATTTTTGAAAAACTTTTTCAAAAAATATTTTGAAATTTATTTGAGTATGTAAATACATATATGGCAATACGTAGTTTACACCTGAAAAAAGAATGTTTAAAAAAATTAATATACCCGTTTCCAACATATTTCGAAAAGCAAAATTTTTTTTGAAAAAATTATAAAAAATCAAAAAAAAAAGTTTTTGAAAATTTTGAAATGCCATGTTAATTAAATTATTAATGACTTCCTGTTGCCATTTTATTGAAATCGAATGTATAGTTTACGAGAAAATTTGATTTGAAAATACTGGTTCTATGAGAGGTATACCGTTATTAGACAAATTTTGAAAAAAAATTCCAAATCAAAATCGTTAGAGCCGTTTTTGAGAAAATCAATTTTTGTCTTCAAGATTGTATGGCAGGTGCCGTTATTTTTGGACCTAGAGCAAAAATAAAAAAAATTTTCCGAGGGACGGCCAAATAAATCCTAAATACCAAATTTGAAGCAAATCGGCCCACCCGTGCAGCCTCCAGAGGCACGAACAGACAGACATACAGACAGACAGACAGACGGACGGAATTTCCAGACCCACTTTTTTCGACTTCTCCATCATCGTAATGTCATGTGTGATTGTTATCTCAAATTTTTACTTGCGATTATAGGTACTATAAGGCAAGTTATGCATTCGTCGAAAAAAAAAGTTTTGAGATAACAATCAAACATGACATTACGATGATAGCGAAGACGAAAAAAGATAGTCTAAAAATTCTGTCCGTCTGTATGTCTGTCTGTCTGTCTGTCTGTCTGTCTGTCTGTATGTAGACCTACAGCCCAAACGGGTGGGCCGAATTGCTTCAAACTTGGTATATAGACATTTTTAGGTAATGTACAGAGGGGAAATTGAAATTTTTTTTTTAGCTCAAAAAATAACGGTACCTGCCATACAACCGTTACGTTAAAACTTATTTTTCTCAAAAATGGCATTAACGATTTCGATTTAAAAAAATCAGTGTTGCTTTTTAGGTACGACCAATCATATGGCTGAAAAAAAAGTTTTAAAAAATGGCTAAGAACGGTACTTTCCATAGGACCGTTTTTTTTGCTTTCGACTAACTCGAAAACGACTAAACCGATTCTTTCGAAATTTCACACACATATAGCTGTAGGTAGCTCAATGTATTGCATACCAATATTTTTGAAAAATATTTTTTTGTATTTTTAAAAGCATTTTTTTAAAAAAAATTTAAAAAATTAATATTTTGAAAACTGCTTATTAAATTTTTTTCTAAAAATTTTAAATAAATGTATTTGCTGAATACCTACGAACTGGCGTTTTTGAATTTTTTTTTTTAAATTTTTTTCAAAAAGTTTTTCAAAAAAAACTTTTTTTCTCAAAAACCGCTCCACAGATTTTTATAAATTTATTCTCATAAATTCAAATTTATCCATGAAATAAAATGGCGTACCTTTTTTTCAGCTCAGATAGTTTAAGTATTTATTTAAGAATTTTGAAAATTTTATTTTTATTAAAATCTCAAGCCCCTAAACCACTGTCACTCATTAGAGCAAGTTCGTGCGACCCAGTCGTGCATTTTATTTTTTCTGCACGAATCCATTACTTGCCTTATAGTACCTATAATCGCAAGTAAAAAATACATGGAACATGACAAAATGGCTGTCAATGAAAACAATGCTGCAAACTAAAAATTCGATGACTCGGAAAAAAACCGTTTATAAACTCCGAAAAATAAAAAGGTGTATTCGCCTTAACTACCTTAAGTTACGACTGTAAGTTTTGAATATTGGAATCAATTTTTAATTTGAGCATAGCCAACATATACTCGTTTGTTTCACATAAGCGTTTGCACCAATTGCGCTTTAAGAAACAGGAATTACAATTATTTTTACTTGCGATTATAGGTACTATAAGGCAAGTTATGCATTCGTCGAAAAAAAAAGTTTTGAGATAACAATCAAACATGACATTACGATGATAGCGAAGACGAAAAAAGATGGTCTAAAAATTCTGTCCGTCTGTATGTCTGTCTGTCTGTCTGTCTGTCTGTCTGTATGTATAGAGACCTACAGCCCAAACGGGTGGGCCGAATTGCTTCAAACTTGGTATATAGACTTTTTTAGGTATTGTACAGAGGGGAAATTGAAATTTTTTTTTTAGCTCATAAAATAACGGTACCTGCCATACAACAGTTACGTTAAAGCTTATTTTGCTCAAAAACGGCTCTAACGATTTCGATTTAAAAAAATCAGTGTTGGTTTTTAGGTACGACCAATCATATGGCTGAAAAAAAAAATTTCTAAAAATGGCTAAGAACGGTACTTTCCATAGGACCGTTTTTTTTGCTTTCGACTAACTCGAAAACGACTCAACCGATTCTTTCGAAATTTCACACACATATAGCTGTAGGTAGCTTAATTTGTATTGCATACCAATATTTTTGAAAAATATTTTTTTCTATTTTTTAAAGCATTTTTTAAAAAAAAAATTAAAAAATTAATATTTTGAAAACTGCTTATTAAATTTTTTTCTAAAAATTTTAAATAAATGTATTTGCTGAATACCTATAAACTAGCGTTTTTGAATTTTTTTTTTTACTTTTTTTCAAAAAGTTTTTCAAAAAAAACTTTTTTTCTCAAAAACCGCTCCACAGATTTTTATAAATTTATTCTCATAAATTCAAATTTATCCAAGAAATAAAATGGCGTACTTTTTTTTCAGCTCAAATTAGTTTAAGTATTTATTTAAGAATTTTGAAAAATTTATTTTTATCAAAATCTCAAACCCTTAGACCACTGTCACGCATTAGAGCAAGTTCGTGCGACCCAGTCGTGCATTTTATTTCTTATGTTTAACTCAACAATAATCCCAAAAATACCATGTATCTCCCTTATATGCCCAAAAAAGTTCTCGTTGGTCCTCTCTCACCCTTAACTTAATAATCAAGCTTTTATTTCGCTTAGCTCTTTGATTATGTTATTCAATAACGGTTTCTCAAAATTAAATTTGGTCTCCCATTCCATAAAAACAACACAACCTCAAGCGTTTAAGAGCCTCCCAAAGTCTTCAAAAAAAAAAAACCTATTAAAAAGGAAAAGGCATTTATTTTTCTTTCATATCAACCAATTTAAAATATCTTCCAACCCTTTCTTCAGTAAATCGCTTGTAATCATAATTATAACAAAACAAGGACTTTCAATAAACTGACTGAAAAACGTTTTTTGAACTTGATTGTGTATCTCAAAATAAATTTAGAAAACTGCCTTCTCTTGGCCTAAACAAATAACTTTTCTGTTGTGGTCCGAAAAAGTCAATTCAAAAGTGTTGTTCAGTTTAAATATGACTCTGACTGCAAAAACTCCCAAACTAACCGAACCCCAAAATCACAAACGGTTTGAACGTATATAGAATAAAAAGGTCATGTTTTATTTATAAAATTGCCGGAAAGCAATCAAACCAATTAGATAAAAGTCAAAAATAAAGTAATAGAGGCGCTGTTGGCTGAAATCCTTTGTTGGTTTAAAAACTTGGCATTTTTAATGAGACAAACTGGCGGCGCGGCGGTGTGTGGCGTCAGCGTCAGCGTCAGACATTGAAGATAAAGACGAAGCGAAACCTAAGAAGAGCCTAATGATAAATTATTCAAACAAATCGCCTTAAACTCCAATTAAAATATAGAATTTTAATAAAAAAATAAATAAATAAAAAAAAAAATGGGCGTTGCTAATCCGTTTAAGGCTGATTGCATCAAACGCTCTAATGGCTTGATTGACTCAGCCTCTAAACGAATCAACAAACAAATCAATACAAATCGAGTCTCCATCTTTTTATTTTTTGGGTATGGTTTTTCTTTTTTTCTTTTTTTAAATTACCTGTACAAAAGTCGCTCCTGTCTATCGGCTTCTCGATAAATTTTGTAATATGTAAATATCATGACGATGCCAGGAATCCAGAAGCTCACGGATGAACTTATGATTGCATACGACTTATTCACCTTAAACTGGCAGATCTGAAACGAGATAAATTGGAATTCCTTTTTTTATTTAAATATCCTTCTGTTTATTCGAATCCTGATGTCGATGATGACTACGATGATGATGATGATGATGGAAAGGTAAAGAGTAGGTGTACTAGCGTTGATTATGCTTTTGTTTGATTCTCTACTCATCCCTTAACTTTTCCAATATTCCGAACGAAAGTACTTTCTAACATACTTTCACCGGAGGGAAAATGGAGGAAAAAAAATAGGTCAAGGGTTATGGGTAGGTGGTGGCATCGTTTGAGGGCCTTTTGTGTGTGTGCAAGCGAAAGCTGTGCGGTGCGGTGGTGGGCTCCTCAGGTGGTTCTGTCGATATAATGAACCTAATGGAAATTAATGGTTGCATGTGGTGCTGTTCAATCAAGCTTCCTTAAAATTATAACGTTCCTTATTTTCGTTAACATTCCTTAACCATAATTTTCTCAAGGGTTAACGATATTCACCACCATTACCACTCAGTCTCCCCGTCGTCCCCAGTCTCTTCCCACAATCGAACTGACAAGGGAATTTCAAAGTTCATTAATAACTTAAGCCTTGTGCCAAGTATTTAAATGATTAATATTAAGGACCGATATGGGATATTTTTATGGGTACTCTGAGAAATTCGATATGTATATTTATGTATACAACCACAACCGCATTTTATTGTGTGAGTTATTGTTCCACAAGGATCCTTGTTACCTCAATTCACAGGATCTCAAGTTCGACAACATTAAATCATTATACCAAAGAGGCAAGCAAATAATAGGATTTCATCGTTGTGTGCTCATTCGGCTGCATCAGGATTCAGGATCAACAATTATTAAGGACATAAACGTCAAGTAGGGTTTTTATGGAAAAAGATAAATGTAATTATATTTTTATTTATCGTTTTGTATTTTAAACAACATATTTTTATGTTCTCTATCACACACACACACATATATATTAACATAAAGGACATTCTTCTTTTTTTTTTGGCTGCTGTCCTTTACGTTAAGGAAAAGGAAGAGGGCAAAAAGAATATGAATTCACTCAGTCGAATTTAACGAAGAACATCTGGGCTTTTAAGAATATTAGTTCATATCCTTACCTTCTTCATTTACTTTGACATGTACATAATGTACCTACATAAGACAAAATTGAGTGAGTGAATGTGCATTATTATCATGTCTATATCTGTATAACATAAAAAAAAGGATGCGAAAATCCTGATGGTGATAGAGACAGACTCTTTTTATGTTTTGAAGGTACCTTTAATGCGAAAAACATGGTTATTGCTGAGCCGTAAAATAACACAACTTCTGAAGATGTTACATATATTTTTTTTTTTTTTCAATAAATATTTTTAAATAAAGGAGTTTGAGGAAAAAATAAAGAAAAATATTTTCAATAAGTATTGGAAGCAGGAGGAGCAGGTTTTAAATATTTGACAATTCAATTGGGGCTTGTCATAATTTGAAAAAGGTTTTTGTCACAGCACCGCATTGCTGAATGATAAAAAGGACTCGGGTGAATACATTTCTGGGAAAGTTATTTGAAAAAGGGAGAGCATTTAACTGTGTGTGGTAGTTATATATGAATGTTAAGTACAACGAATATGAACGTCAGAATATTTGTCGATAAATAGCATGTTCACGAAGCTTGAATATGATGAAAATGTAACTGGAAAAGGTCACACAAGAGTCAAGGGCGTTCTTGTAATATTTATCAATAATTCTTAATAGAAAAAATTAGCTGTTTTTATTTTTCGTACTTTTTAAGGTTAAGGTTTCAATCTGGCAATACTTTTTTCGGAGTTGGTCTCTTTGACAGCTGTCACTTGATTTATGCTCAGTTTGGTCTGTCATTTCATAATGACTTTACTACTGAACAACGAACGTTTGCAAATCGTGCAAATTTATTACCAAAATAATGGTTCGGTTCGCGCGACGCATCACGCGCTGCGTCCAATATTCGGTCGACAGCCGCTGCCACTTGGCCGAAATCATTTTTAAAACATTATGGCAAGCGCTTATCTTTATAGTGAAGCTAAATTCTTGGCCATAACATTGAAATATATGCGTTTTATTTCTTCTTGAAAAGCAGACGTCTGAAAAAAACACCCTGTAATGTAGGTTATATTTGGCTGATTGTCCGGCTGCAAGTACTGCAGTACTTCAACTGCTCCTGAAGCATAGGGTAACGACAAGATCCTCCCATCTGTCCCAATTGTCGCAACTGGCTGTTGATGTGGCCATGATTGAACTCCATGAAACTGAATTTCATTTACTATAGATGACCTACAAGTTTGTTTTGGTCTTCCGAAGCGTCTATTAACTTAAGCATTATTTCGCAGAATATATTGCATACAACGGTTAACGAAAGCCTGCAGTAGTGCAGTCTTCACGAGATGTTGGCAGATCATTTGCATGTTCCTGTGCACAGCTTTAACGTTGAATTAGAAGAGTTTCAACTTGGTGCGTAGCGAAATTTTGCTGGAGTACCACAAGAAGGAAGGATTTCAAATGCTCCACGGACTTTATTATTCTATTGTTAACATCCAGGTCTGTTCCGCCGTCGAGTACTTTATAACTGCTCAGATAATTAAACTGCGTAACCTCCTCTATAATTCCCTGCCTTAGAATAACCTATGTTGTCTGCTTTGGCCCGTGCTGTCATCATTTTGGTCTTGAGCCATAAGCCATTCACTTCTCCATTCAGTTGCAGCTGAATTTGATTCAAATCAGACGTGTTGATTGCAATGAGACCTTTATCGTCAACATAATCTATGCCACCTAGTTTGTTAATGGTCTCCATTGGATACATGTACCCACCATGGCAGCCATCACATCGTCAATTGTCAACAAGAACGGAATTGGAGAAAGACATCTCTTTGCCTCTCCATGACGCACATCAAAGAAATCGGAAAGTTGCCCATTATTCAGAACGAAGCCCCCTTGCGTTGTTCGAGGACTCTTTAATAACAGCGACAGCTTCTTCAGGGATACCTCTCGCAATAAGCGATCACCATCAGATACATTCCCGACTTACTCGATTGAACGCCTTCTCAAAATCAGATGATTGTTGAAGGATGATTCGCAAGGTTTTGATGTGGTCGATCCTAGACTTTACCCTTTCCAGAATAATGGTTGCCATTAATTTCGGAAAAACGGAAAAAACATAAATACCACGCAAGTTATTGCCGTTCTTGATGTTTCCTTTCTTCGGAAACCTTACAATAACTCCATCCTTTAATTTCCTTGGTTAAGTTTCCGTTTCCGTTTCCGTTTGAACGAAATACTGAAAGATTCTTCAGGGTCTATTGGGTTGCATTGCGATCGTCACATCTCTTACTTATAAGATACCGTTCCGTAGAACCAATTTTATTTGGGCTGAGCCTGATGCTCGTGATCTTCGACCTGTGATTTCGTCCCAGGTGTCTTGGGATATCCAGGAATTCCATGGTCTTCTCTGTCTGGATACAGCTTCAGTTCCAGCTTATGAGCCTAGTTAGTTTGTTGACGCCAAGTGTGGTAACGAAATAACGACGTACATTAGGATCTTAGGATCATTTAAAACACTCGTGCTGAATCCTGGTCCCCTTGCTATACCCTCTGAGTAACCTTAGGCAACAGTTGTTTGTAAGCGAAACAAATTCAGTAACAAGTGATGATCGCTTGCTGCGTCAGCTCTTCTTTAGTTTCGTACATATCACAGTGACTTCCTCCACTTCAGCTGTATAATGAAGTGGTCAATTCGAATTTTATTTTCACCATCTGGAGATTCCCAGCAGATTTTGTGAGAGGTCTTGTGCGGGAATAAAATACCACCAATCTCAAGTTGACTAGCGTTACAGAATTCGCAAATCATATCACCATTTTCGCTGTGTTGACCTAAGCCATGCCTACCTATAACGCGTTCGAGACCTTAGTTCTCCTAGCCAATTTTAACATTGAAGTCCAACATGATGATAATGATATCGCTCCCTGAAACACTGCTGTACACTGAATTAAGGTGAGAGTAAAAAGAAGACCTCTTTTTTCGCTTATCATTATCATTATCGTCCTCTGGTGAATTATTTGTTGGAACATAGCATTATATATTGGTGACTGCGAATTGCTTAGCTAAACCTTGCCGTTGTTAGCCAGCGGTTTATAGGATATTGGGCTTTTGGGTGCTTCCTTTGTGAGCATGATGCCGACACTATTTAGCTTTGACCTCCGTCTGTCTTATCAGACTACAACATTTTCGGCAGCCCGGATTCCGCAGTTTATTGAGCTATTCCTCTCCATTTGGTTTGGTTGTCTCCCAGGATGCTTGCTGATGTTATGTTCCATGCTCCAACCTTCGTTTGTGTTTTGCTGCCAAATGTCCTTTTTGTTGAATTAGTAGAATTTCTTCATCTTGTTGTTGATTCATTATTTATGAAGCCTCAATTTTAATTCGTAAATCAAATTTTCCGCACACCCTAATCCGATGCTGTATTGCTAACTACAGCCTGGGCCGTTGAAGAATTCGCAACAAAAAACAAATGGCTACTTCTTGGGAATCATTTCCGATTGTTGTCTTTTTTCATGTAGGTACATTTTTTGTTCAAGTTATTACTCATGCGTTAGAAAGAAGAATTTTTTTTTTAAATAAAATACAAGTGGTTCCCAATACAATCATTGTTAATTGGACCGAATTCAGTGCCTACTCTTTTGATGGGATGAAAGATTTAATACTAGCGGCACTCGCTTAAGAAAAGCATTATTCATTACCATAATTTGTTTGTCCATCCAGTAGTTAATTTCTGGAAATTATTCTTTCCTTCCAGAACTGGTGTAATAATAGACTTAATCACTATTGGTCCTTTTAAATTACCTCTTAAATGATACTAAAAATAACACCAGATGTATCTTATGGGTTGGGTATGTTAAGGCATCCTAATGGATATTAAGGACTTGCCGAAATGATTAATGTTTTATTCAATCAAAGGAAAATGGGCATTTCGATGTAAGTAGAAGCCATTGCGACTAATGATGGCTAATACGTGCTACCTAATTGGAAAGGTTGTTTTATTGGAATCAAAAGTTTATATAAGTTCTGCTTCCCAATATATAGATGCCTACATTAGAAGTGTAAGAAGATAATAGTTAGAGATAAATCTTAAGATAAAATAAACTAGGTTCCGAAAAACAGTTGATGCATTTGATTTCTTGAAAAAAGCATAGCAAACTCTCGGAGTAATAAAATCAATTATTTTGATTTCTCGGAGATTCCATCAACACTTGTATAGACCAGCAAAAAAAAAAAAATTACATCGAGCGAATGAAGAATGAGAAACGCTTGCTCAGGAGAAAGAAAGAAATCTACAACATCATGAAGCCGAGAAAATTCAGAGATGTTTTAGCAGAAAAAAGTTGCGAAACTTCTGTATAGGAGAGTGAAACAGTCAAAATCGAGATTTAACAGCCGCCCTGGGCTCTGCGAGGCTGGGGATGGAGCCAGTATGACACAGTCAAAATTAAATATCTAGAGATACGACATCAACTAGCTGTGGGAGATGACAGCCAAGATACCGCCCATGTTCAATATGAACCTGTTAATTTGGACGAAAACCATGAGCTACATCCGCCCGACCAAAATGAAATCAATGAAGCTTTTACCAGACATAAAAAGCAGCTAGATCTGATGGGGCCTACAAGCGGAACTTTTTTAAACACGCTGTAAATGATCTAAGCATACACAAACTCATCTGGAAACTATAGTGTTAGGAAAGTATGGCCGTTGATTGCAAGCTCGGTATTTCATCTGCCTGATGCATTAAGCATCGCATAGAAGATCCGGTCCAGCTTCTTATGTAAAAGTATTAAGCCGTGGCTTCAGACCTGGAAAATCTACAACCGACCAAATATTCCGCTATTCCATCAAGATTGGAACTGACTCTACTGAAACCTTCGGCTTCACCATAAGGTAAAGGCAAGTTTAAGCACTGTCACGCAACAGTTTCAACATTTCCCTTGAAAATGTAATACAAAACACCCATGTCATTACATCGGGTACCATCCTTCATAAATCGACCCAATACAACGGGTTCGCGGATGACATTGACGTCATAGGAAGAACAAGGCCTGCATAGTAACTAGTGCCTTTACTACCACGGATTCAGCAGTAAGCATAATGGGACTGAATCAGCAAAAGTTGAATCCCACCACCGAATTGATAGTCAGTTAATTTGTCTACTGTTAGGTACACTTTTGGCAATCGCTGTTTCCTTGGGCTTAATAAGCAATTGAGGAATAAGGCTCTAAACCAAGGAGATACTATACACTACTCTCTTTGTCCCAGTTCTTCTTTATGGTATAGAAGCATGGACGCGCTCTCCTAATCGGATGAATAGTAATTTGGGGGTCCCGTCTGCGTTTACAAAGAATGCAGAACATTTATCGAAGAAGATTCAACGATGAGCAATTTGAGCTGTACAGCGGCATAAGCTTAGCCAGAAAAAAATTCAACGGTCCAGATGACCGGACGACGCAGTAGGAATGTTTGCATAACAGCTCCACTTCGTCAAGCTTTCAACGCCAAACCAGAGGGAGTCAGAAGCCAATGTAGGCTTCATCTTTGATGGAGCGACCAAGTAGAGGCAAATCTCCAACTACTTGGATTGCAAAATTGAAAACGGCAGACCAGAAATCGAGTAGGCTGGAGAGGCATATTAAAGCCTAACAGCACCACGTTGATGTTGTGTCATCAAAAGTCAAGTAAATTAAGTAACTTTGAAGTAAAATTTAACCTACAATTTTCTTTTTAATCTATTTGTATCTTAAAATCACTTTAAATGCCCCCATACAACAAGAACAAATCATACTCTCAATCGAAAAATCCCTCTTAAAATTAAATCACTTTGAAGTTTGACACATTTCAAAGGCTTCCTTATAATTACCTTCATTCAAGTTAATAAAACCTCCACAAAATCATAAATCAATAAAGAATCTCGTACCATTTTCAAGTTAAAACCACTTATGTTCGAGTACCATCAAGCTGTATAAAATTCAAAAGTAAACTCTTTCCGAATAATAAATTTGCTTATACGAGCATACAAAAAAAAATTCAAAAATCAAGTTAATCGTCCAACCATCATCAGAACGATGCTTTTATTTACCAAACAATTTTAAAACAACCAAAAATGTTTGAAACAAAAATATAAAAGTCAAAAAGGAAGGAAGGAGGGGAGGGAATACAGACTACAGAGCATCGACGTAGTAATTAAAAAGTTTCTCAATCGAAAAAAAAACCCTTCTGTTTTGCTTTAACTACTTTACCACTTAGGCACCGTAACCGTAACGCAGTAAATTGTTTTAAACCACCCCCCCCCCAAACCCCCCGAACAGATTGTAATGTAAAATTGCTAATGGAAAGTGTTTTTATATCCTCCAAGGTGTGTAGGTTTGTACAAATACCACAGAAAACTCATTTATTTGCAATTTGTCCCCTTCCAATCATTATTGTGTATCCGTCAGATACTTTGGTTAATTTTTTTTTTTTTTATTAATAAAATCCAAATTGATCACACAAATATACATTATAAAGCCGCAAAGATACCCTCTGCTCGGCTCAGCTCGGCGCGGCTCCGAAGGCAATTTACATGAAAATAAAATCGGAACCATTTGTAAGCATCGTAAGCAGCCAAGTATTAGCCAGCCTCAGAGTACCCACTTTAAAATCAAATGACGTGAAACATATTGCTTGGGATTTATGCCGTGCCACAGTTGAAGGGAATGTCCTAAAAGCTGGAAATTGATGGCCCTCTTCTGAGCGGAGCGGAAATATATATCCAATGTGAAGTTTCGAAATTAAATTCAAATACCCTCCGCCTTTCTTCTGCGAGAATATAATAGTAATCCTTTGGGTGGTCGGTCTTGATGGGTTCCTGGTCAGTATGGTGCTGATGGTGTATATAGTGCGGGTGTGGGTTTGGGCGTGAATATTGCCAAATATCAATCAGCATAAAACTTTTTTGTGCTCCATCTATTTGGAAGGCTTATCCTTTTAATCAGTCAACGCACACCTTTCATTTCGTTCGATGATGTATTTGAATTCGTTTTCTCTCCGCTCCGGTTCTCCTCAAATCTGTGCGGGGTTGTTTTTCGGGTCCTTGATGGAGAATTATGCTCTGCAAACATTTATATTTGATAATAGATACTCTAATCCTCCTCGGGTCTAGTTGTTTTGGAAAATAACATTTTGTGGCAGAGTCATAGTCATAGTCATAGGGCTGGATCTGGATATATTCCATTCCATTATTTCTTATTAAATTTACCAAGTTGGCTGTAAATACTTCATTTTCATCCTTCTCATGTTTACTCTCTTTTTGTACCTTTCGTATCAGAATAATTTGTTGTTGTAGCTTTACTTTCGTATATAATGAAAGAATTTAATGGAATTATAAATTGTTCAATGTTCATTGTTGAGTTGCGTGTGTTTCATCTTTTATTTTTTTTTTTTAGTTAAAATTTTGGAAATTTCTATTCAAAGTTTTTCAAAGAATAAAGTTAATACTTCATTGTTCCTTGTATTTGACAATGGGACACAAATATTTAAGCTCATAGCTGTTGCCATTGAAAAAGTTAGTAAATAATCTAAATTTTACGTTGAAAACTGAATTATAGATAAATGCTGACTTAAGTCCAATTCTAGGTCATAGGAACGATTCAGTATATACATAATTAAGGACCATTTTATTACTTCCTCATATATATATATAGGAAATAATGCTTCAGAATTGCTGTGATGCAGAGTAGTCTCCACACTCTAAGGGTAGATATGTCAAGGCAGTCACTTTAAGTGATTTTCTTTTCTTTTCTATTTCTAGAGATATTGCATTACGCAGTCTGTGCTAACTCAGTGATGCAGGTGACCTCGATGAGGCTTTTATATACCTTTGTGGGGAATAATATGAAAATTGTGTGATGTTGATTGCATTGTCATCAGGGGTGGTTCAGGTTGCTTGTGGGCCTTCTATTCTTACGAAAAGATGCACTGATGACATCTATGGTACGAGTATCAATTCATTCAAAATCGCATACAGTCAAACTTCGATAACTCAAAACATCAATTGTAAACAAAATAATTCGAGTTATCAAGAGTTCGAGTTATCAAGTAAAACACAAAATTAATATAAAGTATGTCATATTTATTTGCGAATAAAAAAAAGGACAGTTGTTGTACTTATTTACACTACACACTGCACTGTTAATATCTTCGTCAGTTTCTTAGCACTTTTCAAAAAACTTTCTGAATAGTGTTTTTTTTTTTACAAATTGCCCACACACACAATACATTATGAATTGAACTTGTAAAAATCCACAAAATTTGGAAATTCACCTAAGAAATTCGACTTATCGAAAATGACGCCAAATAATATCTTGGAGTTATCGAGAAATTCGAGTTATAGAAGTTCGAGTTATCAAACAAAAATGTTTGATGTTTGTTAAAACAAAAACTTCAGGCTTCAGGCTTTTTTAAAAAAACGAAGTAAGCCCTCTAATTTCGTTTACTGTTTAGAATTCAAAAAAATTTTTCATCATTCAAACAGTTGTCACAAAATAGTTTTTTTTTTTTGAAAAAAACTTTCTAAAATATATTCCAACTTCTAGCACTTTGTAGTTTTCATCCAAAAAATAAGATTAAAAAAAATTAGATTAAACCGTTTTCGAAAAAAATATTCCAACCAAAAACATACAATTTGTAAAAAAAAAAAACACTATTCAGAAAGTTTTATCAAAATCGTAGGAGCAGTTTTTGAGAAAAATCAATTTTGTACTAAAAATCGTATGCCAGGTACCGTTAGTTTTAGATCTAGAATGCTAATTCCAAAAACCCCTCTGTAGGACGTCATAGTAATACTATGTACCAAATTTGAAGCAAATCGGCCCGGCCGTTTAGGCTGTAGGTAACTATACAGACAGACAGGCATACAGACAGACAGACAGACAGAATTGCCGGACCCACTTTTCTAGGCTTCTCCATCATCGTAATGTCATGTTTGATTGTCAAAAAAAAATTTTTTTCACCAATGCATAACTTACCTTGTATACCTATAATCGCAAGTAAAAATGACGTTGATCGTGCAATTAACCTTGCTTGGTCATAGCTTTCTATCAAAATCCCTTTCATCACTCTCATTTTAATCTGTCTGCCTGCCTGTCTGTATGTCTGTTCGCGTCTTAACGTATGGGCCGATTTGCATCAAACTTGGTACCTACTCGTACTTAGTAATTATTTGGAATTTCCAAGGGGCGGGTCTTTTTCATTTTTGGTCGAGAAAAGAACGGTAACTGTAATATAATCTTTAAAGAAAAGTTTGATTTTCTTAAAAACAGCTCTAACGATTTTGATAAAACTTTTGGGGTGCTATTTTTTTTTTACAACAATACAATTTTTGGTTAGAATGAATTTTTCGTAATGTGTCCTATAACGGTACTTTTCATATAACCGGTTTTTTTTAAAATTAGGTTTTCTCGTAAGCGATTATCCTGATTTCAATTAAATTTGACACAAAAGAAGTAATTTATTATTTAATTAGTACTGCATTTCAAAATTTAAAAAAAAAAAACGATTTTCGAAATATTTTATAAACTGGTTGATTGAATTTTTTTAAATTATTTTTTATACAAACTGCAGATCTTCATTAAATGACATACATACTAAAAAAAAGACATTTAGCCAATTAAAAAAATAAAAGAATTTTCGAAATAATTAATAATTTTTTTAAAGCCACTTAGAAATTATCGAAAATAAGAGCAGGTTCGTGCGAACCGGTCGTGCATTTTATTTAAAGCTTTAACTCAGCTTATCAACTCCCCTTTTTGGGCTAACTGTTGGATTTGGATTAGATGCGAAGTCGGGTTTATGCCAGGTCTCTATTACAAAAATAACTTTGAGAACCTATACCCAACGTCCCCACCTTACCTATTATTATGCAAACATTAAGAAAAATTATTTTTCTGACAGACTCCTTAAACTCGCTAAATCAGGAAAGCAACTTGGAGGAAGTACTAGCTCAAGCACCAAAGACTTGCTAGCCGAATGGTACCATTAATCAACCTTAGAAACAAAACCTTACAAAAATTAGGTTTTCGAGCACTTTCCCAATAGATGAGGTCAGTACTGTTCTCATCGTAGTGTAAAACGGTGGCTATTCTTCAGGCAACACACTTTAAAACAAATACAATTCCAACTACAATCAAGTGAACGAAAATCATGAAGACTTAAACCGTACTACCAACCGGAAACCTATCCTCCTTAACCTCTTCTAAGCACTTGCTACAAACTTGTTGAGCACCTTATTTAAATCGTATTAGCACTGCCATGAATTTAATCATATGTATCAATCAAAAAGATTAGTTTTAATATTCTTGCTGAAATGTCACGGAACATGTTTTATTCTTGACCGCATATTTTAGGTTTTAGGTTTTGATCATAGGTTACTGTGTCGAGAGATGAATTTATATCAGAGCTGCATTATAAACAGTCAGTTCTAAACTACTTTCTCGACGTTTTTTTAAATGACTTGCTGACCCGGTGAACTTCGTTCTGCCAAAATTCATTAATGTATTTCTTTCATTTGCATTTAGTAAAACGCTAATATTTTGAAAATACAAACAGACACTTCATTTTTATTTATATGTATAGATAAGAAAAGCACATATGTAACAAGAAATCTAATTGATAGGGTATCCCAGTTCTGTTCTTATCCCTCCGATTCTCAACCTGAACATTAAGGATATCCTTGCGACTGGACCATATCCATGAAATATTGATATACATGGATGATAGTTACTCATAATAGGGATATAACAAACACAGAGGGAACTTTTACTTTTGACCTCATCCACTTCAACAGTTCTTAGCTTGGTGACATCCATGATTTACAAAAATTATGGGCGCACTTTAGGTACTGCATGCGAAACCTAGATGTTATGTCTTATGTCTACTGAAATAAAGTTCACGTTATAAAAGTATATTAGTCCTAGGAGTATAACCTCTTACACGTGCAACAACTAAATAATGTAAAATTGTTCATTTTGTATCATTTAATTTCTGAGAGCATCATAAAACAACATACAAAAATTGATTGCTAAAGCTAATGAGATATTTATCTAGAAAGGAATTTCAACTTTGTAATGGTATTTTCCTTTTTTCAAACGTAACAAATGATAAGAGTCTATTCCAAAAAGCATTTGTTTTCATGTACAAACTCCTTATCAAATTCCAAGATGGAGAATCTACTCCAAAGTATAATATTTTTTCAACGAAACCCATATTTTAAATTAAAAAAAAAACTTTTCGTTAGTTGATACACAAAATATTACTAAAAATAGTTGTTTTCAGAAATGTAGCCGTTGTAACTATCTTTCGATGTTATAAAACCCAGGAGAGCAAACTACATGGCTGACATTTCCAGATACGTTATTTCGGGAAAAAATCGTTACAAAAAAATTTTACGAAAACATTTCTGCAGGTCCTGAAACACACACATCGCTAGAATAGAGTCAACACTTTTTCCTTATCTACCTGCATTTCTGAGAAGTTCCTGTAAAGCAGGTGTATGTTTCAATGTAAAAATGATTTACATGCTTACATTGTATACATAAGCCAGAGCAGTCTCAGTTTCGTGTTTGCTTTCCTTATCGATTATCAAATGTTACTTTTGCTATAAATAAACTCGTAAAAAGGATGTGCAGTCCTTTATTTAAAAAGTAAACAAAAACATTTTTGAAAAGCAAGAGATTTCAATTACGACAAGAGTAGAGTGTCATCTTTGGCTAAAATTCTATGATTTATGCACAGCAGCCCAGTCCTTGAACAAAACTTTTAAATCTCTTAACTTTGGTCTTGAAAGCTTGCTTCGATTTATCATATAATCTCCAAAAGAAAATTTATTGAATGCAAATAATTTAAAGGAATAAATTACCGAAGGATTGATTTAAGAAAGAGCCTCGGGCTGTTTAATGTTAAGTTAATCCGGTCGATTTCGCATTGCTTTCAAAGTAGATGTGGATGAGCCTTGTCGAGAGCGTCAATAGTTGGTGATTGAAATGGAAAAAAAAAAAAAACAAGAGATGGGGATAAGAGTCATTGAAATGACACAGAACTGACAATACACAAAGGTTAAAAGGATGCAATTACTTTTATGATTGAAATTAACTTGAAAATGAAAAAAGGAATTCAAAATGGAAACGCACTTTGAAGAGTTTCTTGTAAATATGTATGGGTAAATAAGTTTTACTAATTCTTGAGTTACATGTATACTTCAATCTTAAATGGAAAAAGAACATTTTAAAGTTATTTATCATTTTTGGCCACTTCTGAAATTATAGTTCTCTATGTTCGTTCAACTCTTTAAAAAATAATTTTGTTGCAGAAAGCCAAATTTTCTGTAAAGCTGTGACGATATAGCAATTTGAAAGGCATAAAGAGCCTACAACACAAATACATGAATAATTAGAACAAAACGCAAATTATTCCCCAAGAGGTGAATATTTTGGACCTAGTATTTTGCAAACCGTTTCGGCGAGCCTTATGACTGCGAGGCTTAGCTATGAAATTCGGTTGCTTAAACATCGATAGTCTATTGATAGTATCGGTAATAAAAACTATAATTGATTGTTTTTCAGTTGTGGGTTCGTGCAAAAAAAAAATTTTCAGATAACAAACACACATGCCATTACGATGATGGAGATGTCGAAAAAAGTGGGTCTGGAAATTCCGTCCGCCCGTCTGTATGTCTGTTCGCGCCTCTACAGCCTGAAGGGATGGTCCGATTTGATTCAAATTTGGTATTTATGATTTATTTGGCCGTTCCTCGGAAAATATTTTTAATTTTTGCTCTAGGCCCAAAAATAACGGCACCTGCCATACAATAGTGAATACAAAAATTGATTTCCTCAAAAACGGCTCTAACGAATTTGATAAGACTTTCAGAATGCTATTTTTTTAAAACAGTTTATCTTTTGGTTAGAAAAGATTTTTCAAAATTTGCCTTATAACGGTAGCTCTCATAGAACCAGTATTTTCAAATCAAATTTTCTCCTAACCTATACATCCGATTTCAATAAAGTTTTGGGCACAGGAAGTCATTCATAATTTTATAAATATGGATTTCGAAAACTTTTTTTGATTTTTAATAATTTTTTCAAAAAAAATTTTGGTTTTCGAAATATGTTGAAAACAAGTATATTGATTTTGGTTAACATTAATGTAAACTACGGATTGCCATATATTAACATACTCAAACAAATTTCAAAATATTTTTTGGAAAAGTTTTTCAAAAAAAAAACCACTTTAAAAAAAATTGGTCGAACAATTTTCAATTTTTTTTTTTAGATATACATTTAGTTTTGAACTTTTATTGCATACTTAGTTTTCCCGAGAAAACTCTTCAACTATTTTGAAAAATAAAAGAATTTGCTTAGCATAAGAGAAAGTTTTTACGACCCAGACGTGCATTTTATTTTAATAGTGAAGCTCACACATTTTTATTTTATGAAAACCAATACCAGAAATGCATCCAAATACACTAGTGTGCGCGTTTTCTTGTTGTTGTGACTTGTGACGCTCATTGACGTCGATCTTGATCCTTATATCGTTACTCTTTGACTTAAATTCTTAAATCTCAATCGCTGTCTCTCTAATCTGAATTCGAATCATTGTGTCGATACTATCGGTAGTTTTTTCTTTTTTTTTTTTTTAAACTATCGATATTATCGATATTTTTGTTGAAACTATCGATACTATCGAAACAGCCACCTACCAACATTTAAGCAACCCTATAAATCACCATTATACAATGCTACGTTTAAACGAATAATGCACCAGCGGACGAAAAGACCTCTTTTTTCGCTCACCTTAATACAGTGTACAGCAGTGTTTCAGGGAGCGATATCATTACCATCATGTTGGATTTTAATGCCTAAATTGGCTAAGAGAACTATAAGGACTCGAACGCGTCTTAGGTAGGCATGGCCTAGGTCAACACAGCGAAAATGGTGATATGTTTGTCGAATTCTGCAACACTCGTCAACTTGAGATTGGTGGTATTTTATTCCCGCACTAGACCTGTCACAAAATCAGCCGGGAATCTCCAGATGGTTGAACTAAAATTCAAATTCCCATTATACAACTTAAGTGGGGAGGAATTCACTGTGCGATGTTCGAAACGAAAGTAAAGCAAAACTGACGCCAAGAAGCGATCATCACTTGTTAACGGGTTTGCTTGGCTTACTTACAAGTGTTGCTTAACGTCGTTCAGAGAGTAAAGCAGGAGATCAGGGTTCGGCACAAGCGTTCTAAATGATCCTAATGTGCGTCGTAATTTCGCTACCACACTCGGCGTCAGAGCGTCAAACTAATAAAATGCTGGTTTACTGCTGGAACACAACGAGACGGATCCGCAACCGCAGCCGCAAACCGCGACGGACGAGTTGGCCAACTTTTAATAAATACGTGCGTATTTTTGACATTCCATACAAAAAAAAAAAAAAAAAAAAAAAGCAACGTGCTAATAAAATCCTTTTAGAAATTAGGTCAGGTAATTAAAAATTTATTGAAAAGACTATACATGATGCGATATATGTTTTATCATCTTTTATATTCATATATATGTATGTTTCTCAGTGGAAATTGTAAAAAAACGTGGAGTACGTACGACTCCATTGTGGGCACTTCTAATTAGGTACGTACGGCATGCGGTACGGTTGCGGCTGCGGTTCCGGCTGCGTTTTTCTATTGTGTTCCAGCAGTTAACGATAGAAGCTATTTGGGTTCAAACCATGAGCGCTTTCATGAAAGCTGGAACTGAAACTGACAAGAGTGAGAAATTTCTGGATATCCCAATACATCAACGACATAATCACATATCGAAGATCACCTAAAGTTAGGATCAATTCAGTAACTCATGCTCACCGGAAATTGGTTCTACGTATATAAAACGAGTGCAGAGCATCTTATAAGTCAGTGCAGCGGTGTGTGAGACGTGACAAGATGGCAATGGTGGACAAACTTGCGTAGAATGCAGAACATGCTTGATGCAAAGAGAGGACGCTAGGAAGCTGTATAAAATCATTAAACACATTGTTGGACAGCGGAATAGCACTAACAATTATCAGTTGAGTTGGACTTGACGGTATACCTGTAAGATTCTTCAAAGTAGACCCTGGAGCAGTTTCCAGTATTTTGCTGAAACTAGTACCTACATGCTCTATGGGAAATGGAAAATAACCCAGGAGACTGTAATAATGGTGATATTGTTAAGCTTCCGAAGAAAGGAAACATCAAGAACTGGAGTGGAATTTAAGTTCTTTCCGTTTTTCCGAAGTTAATGGCAACAATTATTCTCAAAGGGGTAAAGTCCTACATCAAGAGAGTTTTCGCAGTGGTCTTTTTTTCGTCGACCACATCAAAACCTCGCGAATCATCCTTAAACAATCATCTGAGTAGATTTTAAGAAGGCTTATTGTGAGACACAATTCCTTTGATGTGCGTCAAGGAGTGAGACAAGGAGATGCCTTGACACCAATTCTTTTTTAAATTTAACTAAAATATATTCTTAAACAGCAAACAAATCTTGACATTAAATGAAGAATTAATTAAAAGATACAATCAAACATTCCAATCATCAACATTGCAAAATTAAACATTCAGTATTATACATAATTCATGGTTTGTGTGTATGATATCGTTAAGTATGTTTCAATTAGAAAAAAAAAGAAAAGCAAAAACGCACAAAAGCTCCCTAATATTTTCCAACACCCTCGATGTTTTTTTTTGTTTCAAGGACACTCTGGATTAAATGAACAAAAAGTATCAAGCAGCTATTACTTTCATAAGATAATTTTAATTAAGATGTATTTTCAAAGTCTCATCACCTCCAAGAAGTAGGTACCTTCACCTTGAAGATTTTTGAAACAATGGTCAGTCCCTTGCCCACGTAGAGAAGCACTTAATTAAATGAAAATACATCAGAGACGTGGGTATAAAGCACTTTTCAAGGAAAACACCACAACTTTAATTAGGTTTGGACCTTTTAAAAATATCGAATGTAAAAGTTTGACACAAATAATAAAACAGAAACAACCCTCTCCCCCAACGCTCCGCTCCTTGGTGCATTAAAAACATCATTATGTTTTGCAATGGCTATCAATGCAATTACTTTGACCCGTAATGGCATCACTGCATTATGCAAGTGCACGTAAATATCTTGTCAGGATTTCTTCCTGCTTCTTCACAAAAAAAAAAAAAGAAGAAGAAGAAGAAAAAGTGAACAACTAAACACGCAATGCCTTTAGGAAACCTGGGGTTCAAGAAAAACTTATTACCGGAGAAAATGAATTTTTAAATAAATTATCAACTTCTTAGAGATTTGTTTTTGCTGGACACGGTAATATTTAATGAAGAAAATCACGGCAAAATGTGGGTCTCGAAAGACATCAGGTGTCTTGTCGTGATTTTCAAGAATCTTGGTTCCAGATTACAATGACAAAATGATAATATCCATTACCTTACTTTGTACATAATAGCCAGGTTTAAATAAGCATCGTACTATTTCGTCGTTTTTTAAGTTATTAAAGATGTGGCATTTTTAATTATAAAAAGGATTTAAAAAATGGGACGTAGATGGGTATTTACCACAAACACTTCTTTTTTTTCTTGGTGCCCTTTTGGTTTCAGGTGCATCACAACTCTCCCCCAAGTGGTCTGCCTCAGAAACCGTCGGAAAGCTTCCAGTCTGGAATTGTTCTATTTCTGATTCCAACTGGTGTCAATGCATTTGCTTGTATTGGGAGTTTTTAGGGTTCCTTTTTTTAAGGTGATAATACCAGCTGAATTCTTCATTCATACTTCTTCACTGATGATGTAATGGCACATCCAACCAAAAAAAAAGAAACAAATCGTTACATCGCTTCGGTGAAAGCAAGCGATATTTTTAAATCAAGAGAGATAGAGTTTGGCATGAACCTCTTTTAGGTAAATTGAGTCCTTTTGGTATCGATGAGTTATTGCTTCTGTGGATTAGGAACTACCTTGCTGACCTTTCAAATCAAGTTTTTTTTTTAACGGTTTCAAGTCTGAAGTTCAGAAAATAAATGCTGTTGGGCCTCAAGGCTCCGTACTGTGTCCGAATTCGTTTCTCATTTTCATAAATGATCTCTTGTCTTCAACTGCTAGTCCAATAAATTGTTGTGCCAACTGCAGCACCCTCAGCTTTTTATACATACTAATTTTTTAATTCTAATTTTGTAGTACCCCGTGGTGTAGTGGTGTGTCGGACTGCCACGCCGAAGGTTCTAGGTTCGAGCCCTGACCTTAGTTCTTTTCCGGGGTACTGCCTCTTGCGAGGAAGTGACAAATCTTCAAGAGTAAATAATATCATGGAAAGTGCTTCTCTGTTAGCCGTTCGGATTTGGCGTTAGTTGTAGGTCCCTTCCATTGCTGTAGAATATCAACGCACACACATCAGGAATGGCTGAGAGTGTAAGTCACATATAGAGCCATGATTACTAACTTTTTCATTCATCAATTGAACAAGCATGATGTGCAGGAGCTGTGGTTTTACCAAGACGGCACAACGTGTCACACAGCTAGTACCACAATTGATTTGTAGAAGGAAACGTTCGGTGAGGGCATAATTTCCGCGTTTTGGTCATGTGAATTGGAAGACAAGATCGTGCGATTTAACGCCGCTTGACTATTTTCTTTGGGGATAGGTGAAGTCGCTAGTCTTCACCGATAAGCCCACTTTGACCACTTGGAGGACAACATTCACAGCGTTATTGCCGATATACGGGCACAAATGTTGGAAAAAGTCATCGAAAATTCGGCCTCCAGATCACACTACGTCCGAGCCAGCGGTGGCGGTCATATGCCAGAAATCATATTTAAATTATAATGCCAGAAGATTATCTTTCGAATAAAGTTAATTTTATGTCAATTTAAAAAAATCATCTTTGTTTTATTCCATTTCAAAGTCTTATACCATTAAAAAAACACCCTTTATATTGATGCCGTATCTGATATCTGAAAATCACAAACAGGAACTAATCTAACCATATAACTTGGTGTTGCTGGCAGATAATTCTTTTGCGCTCCAACTGCAAATAAATAGACTTCAGCTGTTTTGTGAAACTTGGCATTTCCAAATCCACTTAATGACTTTTGAGAACCGGCAGAAAGTAAGACTTCGTGAAGAAACATGGCAGCTGAACAACGGGCAGACTGTAGTTGTAGTTGGCAAAATCCAGTTTCTCAGGGTATTACTTATTGTAACGAAGTTACGCATTTCCTGTCACCCCCTCTGCCATCCTACCGCTAGTGAGGCTAGAGCCAGATAATAACCACCACCGACCGCCCACCGCCATAATTTCACCAACGCCACCGAACGGCAAGAGGATTCCATACAATTATTCATATAATGAATAATAGAATCACCATCACGTGACGTTACGCCAACACTGCTTGCTATTAAGAAAATTCCACCTACCCCTCCACCCCGCACCGCTGATTTGGACTGCTGAAGTGCCGATGCCAACCACTTCCTAGTACCTAAACCAGAAGAGCAGTCAAATAAATTCATCACTCAAAAAGATTTACACATTTGCAAGTATTTTTTACTTTTGATTTTATATTTAACAGTCTCTCCTTTCAGTGAAATTCCATAAGTAGAAGTGAAATTTTCATGGAAAATCAGACTCGATCTCCCAGCCATTGGTGGAAGTTTTAATGCAAATAGAAAACCGGGATTAGAGTTCTCAATCGAAGGTACGGTGCGGGGAATATCAGCAGAAGCCTCACCAAGTTTTGAAGCAAAAGTTTTTTGTCAGCTTTCCACTTCGCTGTTGGTCGCAGTTGTTCGCTGACCCGCATTAGGCCACTCGTTTGTTATCGTGGAGCGCTTCCTTTTTAGAGGAATCTCTGCATAACTCCGTTTATTGTCGTGGTGTTGCTGCTCTTGGAAGCTTCTCCATAGACCTAGTTTGGAACTACCCATTTTTTGTCGTGGTACCATAGACTGAGCCTTGTTTAACCGTTTTTTGTCAGCTTTCCACTTCGTTGTTGGTCGCAGTGGATCGCTGAGCGGCATTAGGCCACTAGTTTACTGTCGTGGAGCCCTTCCTTTATAGAGGAATCTCTGCAGACCTATGTTAAGAAATCGTTTGTTGTCGTGGACGGTTTCTCGGAACTCCACCGACCTAGTATCTAAGGTATCATAAGAATTGAATTGTAATCTTTTATTTCAAAATAATCATTAAGAATATAAAATAATCTGTTAAGCAAATTAAGATAAATAAAAATATTGTTGTTTCGGAGTTCGACACTCTTCAACCCTGAGTTTTCGCTTTCTTTTGGGCACAACCCTGGACATCCATGAGCTAGTCTCAGCCTGAGTAGAAAAAAGCATCACAACTTCAACAAGCATGCAAAAGAAAAATGCAGTGAGGCAAATGTGGGACTTAACTTTTTAAGGACGAAATTCTTCGCAAGCCAAAACATTGATCTTTGCTCAATGTATCAAGTATTTAAGTGTGATACTGTGTGCAGGCCCTTGATGTGAGCGCGGAAGATAGAGATAGAATATCATTCGAAATAGCGAGCCAAATTTAAAGACAATTTAAGATGCATGAAAATTTTCAAATAAAACAATTTCCTCCGTCATTTCCTGACATGTTTTTAATAAAAATAAGTGAGTTTGTAATACTAAACCCATTTTTTTAAAGGAATAATCTAATGTATCAGTTAAAAACAACTTTAAAAACATGACTTTTACACCCAACGACAATAAATGGGGATAAATGCTTGCTTATCCCTTCGCTAGAAGTACTTATACTACATCCCGAAACAAACAAAAGTTCTAAAATCACAACCACAACGACACGGCAACTCTGGAGAAAAGCCCTGACTTTATTTACTTTGGAACACTTGAGAGCACACACACAAAAAAAAATGTGATGTGGCGGCGGAATTGTTGTTCAACTATATACGCAAACAATAACAGCTCTTGAGGTGTTTTTCCAAAGTTTGCTAAAAGTTTTCTCTTGTCATCATTATCGCCTATCATCATCAGCATCATCATCATCATTCCCCTCAAGCGCCTACGGCTATGTAATATTTGTATACTGAAGTGTATGTAGTATCTACATTAAGGTGTACTCACATGAGGATTCGTTTTCAGGTGTTGCCAGTTGGCCTCCGTGGTATACCATCCCAGAAATATGGGAACAAATGACAACAAAGCAGGTGACAACCAAACCACTATCAGCATGAGGATGACTTTAGTGTGGGTCATTATCAGCGGGTAGTCCAGTGGTTGAACAATGGCGTAGTACCTGAAGTTATATATATATGATGTATCAGAACAGGAACGATTAATTGGAGGAGAAATCAGAATTGTCTCTCAATTTATTACTATGCAGTTTGCAATACATGCATCTTCATCACATCGATCTAGGCTATAGGCATCTCCTACTCTGCCTCTGGTCATCCATCCTGTTTTTGTTCTAATTAAGTATTGAGGACAACCAATGAATAACGGATGGACGCGGACAGATGGATGACAACAACAACGACGACCGAAGGATGGAGATGAATTGATTGCAAAAATAACTCAATAACTCACCTGTCGACAGATATACAACATAGATGCAATATACTCGCCGTGGAGAAGTACACATCAAAGCTATTCCATACGTCACACATGATTGATCCGAATATCCATTTACCGGACACCTCCACGGATGCATTGAATGTCATGGCACAAAGGGCCACCAGCATGTCTGCCACAGCCAACGACACCACAAAGTAGTTCGTAATAATCCTGCAAGAAACAAAAAAAGTACAAAATTGAAAACAACAACAACAACAAGCTAACAATTATTTTTATTCTTTATGCTGTTGTCATGCTCCGACCTCTTCCGACCCACCGAGCTCTAAGCTCCACGCTCCACGCTCCAAGCTCCGAGGGGATGTCATTTTCATTTTCATTGCAATTTGATTTACCTTGCTACTGACTGAGTACTCTGAGTACTTTGAGTACTAAGGACAAATATATCTCTACAACAGCCAACCAACCTAACCACCAAGAGGGATGATATAACTATGCTAACTGACTATATGGGGGGTTGTTGGCTCATGACTCTGTCTCTATGATTGTTAGAAGACAGAAGACACACAGCTAGGGACAAAGATAGGGACAGGGACCCACCACCGCAAAAGGGGCTAGGCGCTAGGAAGGTCATGGTTGGGGCGACATTTTGGCGCAAGGACAAATTGTGATGCTCTGCGAAAAAGTTTGTACAGTTTTATGAGCAATCTTCTTGCTTCAAAAGTGCACTCTTCTGTGCGCTTTTTATTTTAAGTTGTCTTGTCTTCTGTGCTATGTGCTATAGACTATGATGTGGTTATGTTTCTTGTCTTCCTGTGAATGCTCAAGTCCTTTTTTTTCAAGGCAATTCAAGAGCGCATTGTATTTGTATTTCATTTCGTTTCGATCCAGATATGACCTTGTTGTGTGATTCTATTTTGGGTTGTTATTTATTGTGTCCAGGAGAGTGCATCGTGCAACTATTGAGCAATAATGTGTTTAAACTTTAATGTCGTAAAAAGTCCATTAGGGTAACGGTAAGTAAGGTATACTACTTCCCATATTCATCCGATAAAATAAAATATACGGAACGTTCTCGGGGATGCTTTATGTTCTTCACTTTCGGATTTAATGCAAAGTTAGAGCATCTTCGTGTAATGGAAGCAAGTAAAATGGAGAAATAGTTTGGCTTCGATGAAACAAAGGATTTTTTATTTTATATTTAAACTTCCGATAAGATGTGGGCTGTAAAGGTAAGGAATAGTTCATAGAAGCCTTACAGTTCTAGAAGAGCAAAGTTTTGTTTAAAAGAATTTTCCATGAATTGTGCTATAAAATTATTTAATTATCATTATTCAAAGTGTTTTAAGAATCGATGAACACGTTTACTTGCACAGTTTTTAAATATTACGAGTTATTTAATCCTTCCCTTGAAATTTATATAATGAGATGTTTATTAAAAGCTATTCGTTCTTAAATCGATGTTTTTTTTAATAAAGACAGAGTTCTGCGTTTAATAAGAGTGGAAAAAAGGTTTCTTTAATCATCGTGAACAACGGAAGCATCCTGCATAGACACGGAAGAATAAACAGGTGAAATTCACGTTCCACCAGATGATCGGACACATCATCAGTATTCTTATGATAAGTGAGACGAAGTGGAGGGCAAAAGAAGAATAAAGTGCAAGCTCAGGATTTAGGAAAGCGGAGACAGACAAAGGTCAGACAGAACGCTAGAAAAAGCATGGTTTTAAGAATCCAAAAATTTTGCACCATTCAGCGTTATGTTCCGACGAATAAATGCAGCGGAGGATACTCAAAACAAATCAGTCTATACAGCAACGTTCCGAAAGGAAAAATTACTGGAGGACTTCAACGCCCAATTTGCCCAGATAACGTAGGCCTGCGAGTGAGTTATGGGTAAACATTGATTATGCCAGCGAAATACTAATGGTGATTTTCGATTTTTGTAACGCTCGTCAGCTGTTGGTAGGTGGAATATGTTTTCCACAGAAAACCTGCCATTAAGTAACTTCGATATCTCCTGAAATCAAATCCAACAACGATGGAGGAAATCAACGATTCGATGCAATGAATAAGAGGGACAAGTGAAAATCGCGATCCTACTCTTAAAAAAACAACAACTCAGCAGGACTTGATGGATGTATGATAGATAGATGTACCTACCTCAAATTTCTGAAAGCGGACCCTGACTTGGCAGCAAGTATTTTCTTGCCACTGAACAGGGCTGTTTGGGTTAACGAAATCTTTCACAAGGAATTTAATGACGAAGTTATCGCTAAGCCATCGAAGGAAGGTAATCTCGAAAATTGTATTAACCGGGGTTATATCACCATTTTGTCCGTATTTCCAAAGTTAATGGCAACTATTATCGAGAGTATGAAGGCTTGATTAAGGGGCACCAAGCGGGCTTTCGGAGTGGTCGATCATTTGTCGATTATATTAATCCTTGATAAATCATTGGAGTATCAACGCCGCTCTACCCCATGTTCATCAATTTTATTATATCGGGTGATCTCTTGATGCTCGAGGTTGTTAGTAAGGCTGCTGTGGTTGGAAATGAGAGACTTGGTATTCAATGTTATTCGTTTTACAAGCCATTTGGACAATGCTTAAACTGATGATATTTTTTTTTTTTATGGAAAACGGCACTGGTAGCCTAAACGACGTGTGTAATTTGCTTCAATTGAATGGAGAAGAGGCTAGTTTAAGGAGCCGAAACGAAAAACAGCAGATTCTGTGGAAAGAAGATGCATTAGAGGAGTGGATGATGACATTAAGCAAAGAAAGTGAAGCTGGGGAGAGAAAGAAAGGGATCTTCCAATAACGTCTGAATTGAAGAAAATAAGAGCAAAGCGAAAAATTAACTTTATATTTTTTTCTTTCTTTCATGTCCCACTAGTGTGGGGCCTCTTCAGAAGATAAAGGTATCTTAACTCCCACTTCATATTACAGTCCCACAGTTAAATTCAGTTTAGTCATTAATTATTCAAAACACTTAAAATATACGAAAAACTAGCTCTAACATAACCTTAATATGGCAGGCACCGTTAGTTTTTGAGCTGCAAAAAAAAATTCAATTTCCCTTCTGTACAATAAGTATACCTTAAAAACTTGATATGGCTAGTTTAAGGGAATTAGGCACACCCGTTTGGGCTGTTGTAGGTGTCTGTTCATACATATAGTCAGACGGATAGGCAGACAGACGGACAGATTTTTGTGACCAACTTTTTTGGTCTTCGCTATCATCGTAATGTTAAAACTTTTTTTTTTTTTGAAGGAATATTTTTGATACCTTGGGTTACATTATTTTAATTTTCCTAAGGATCTCTAGTTGAGACTAAAACAATGTATAGCCTATGTTACTCACAGATAATGTGAGTATATTTCTCGTAATATATTAATGTTTTGAAAACAGCTAATTAACTTTTTTATGATAAATGCAGAATATCTTTGTTTTTGGGTATTTAATTTTTTGACGTGATAATGTCTAATAAATCGGAATATATGGGCAGCACGCACGAAAAAGTGTCACAGTCACAGTCACGTTACATATCTGCTTTGATAGCCTAAAAAGTCAATAAAGTGGGAGGGGAGGGTGTTGGATGGTTGGTGATTGTAATTGTAAGGGGTATTGGCGGAGGTTGGTGGGGGGGGGGGGGGTAGTGTCCGGAAGAGGAAAAATTTTTAAAAAAGCTAGGTGGTTGGTTGGTGGTTTCAGTTGGTGTGTTGTGTGAGATACAAATTGTGGCTGTAAGTGGGATGGGCATTTGGTGTTGGGGGGAGTTTGGTATGGTTTGGGGGGAATTGTAAAATATGGTGGGTGGCTGGTTGGCGGTGGTAGGTGGTGGGGATTGTTGATATGATTGGGGGCGATGGAAAAATTGTCGAAAATGGTGGGTGAGTGGAAGGTGGATGGAGGGCTGGGGGTGTTTTGGTGTTGGGGAGGCCAAAAGTGTAAAAAATAGTGGGTGAGTGGCAAGTGGGAAGGGGGGGTTTCTTTGGTGGTGTGGAGGTGAGGAAAAAATTGTAAAAATTGGTAGTTGAGGAGCAGGTGGTTGTAGGTAGAGTGGGTGGTTGGATTTGGGGGGATGATTTGGTGTTTGGGAGGGAAGGGGGATTTATTGTGTGGGTGTGGGAAGAAAAAATTGTTAAAAATTGTTGATTTTTGGGGGGGGAAGGGGTGAGAAAAAAAATCAAAAATGGGTGGTTGTAGGTGGGGTTTATTGTTGGTAGGTGGGTGGTTGGAGAGATACAAACTACACATGAACTGTTTTGTAAACTCGTAAAATTATCGTCCGTAAACCGACTTTACAGACAAACAAGTTTTTTTGTTTTGAAAAATGTTCTCCAAAAATACTTTTTTTCTAAGAAACCACTCCACAGATTTTGATAATTTTACTACCATACATTGAAATTCATCCAAAGCATAAGAGTTTCGAAAAACTAAATTTTTTTCAAAAACTATTAGAGCAAGTTCGTGCGATCCAGTAGTGGACTTTATTTTTGAAAATTTAGATTGGCATTTCCCTTAGTATTTGACGCTAGCAAAGCCGCATGTAAAAGCTAGTAAACAATATTTTTAAAAGCCAAATTGCTCAGAAATATTTCCATGGCACTTCTTTGGATAAATATTCTTTCGTTTAAAAATATTTTTTTTTTATGATTATATTCAAACCCCAACTTATTCATAATTTGGTTCATATAACCCCAACTCCTTTGAAAAATAAAACTCAAAAACAAAACGTTAACGCTTTAAATTCCATCATAACCTTATAATCACTCGCTTTCCCGTCGCCGTCAAGTAATAGTCTTTAGATAATGACCTAAATTTGGAAAGTTTAAAAACTCCCGAACACAGCTTTTTCGTTATTAACCATTAGACAAAATGTTAACACAACAACACAACATTTCTAAAGAACATTAACAAACAACACCATCAGTTTGCTTAGGCATATCGCTGTTCTCTTCATTAATAGTAGTTATTAAAAGTGGAGAAAATGTTTACCGAAAATCCTTGTGAAAATCAAATGTTTAGACTTTGTATAGCGCGTAGCCTCAGCCACAGCCGTAATACACGATAAGGACTCGGGACTCGTTGTGCCGAGCCGCGCCGCCCTTGGGAAGTATGAATTCAATTATCAAAATAAAAGGGAAAAAATACAAGTCGTTCTAAAAATATATATGTAAGCTCGCACAGTACAGCACAACTTTTTCGTTTTATCTCCCAGGATATGCCGCATGGAGGTATGTATGAAGTCCTTTAGAAAAAAAAAAATTTGAATCCATTCAAGGCACGTTGCTGAGTATTTCCCCTGAGGTCGATTAGTTGGTTGGATCTGAGTATTCTTTTTTATTTTTTTTTTTTTTTTCATCTTCCTTAAATAAGAAGTAACAGAAAAAATAAAAATAAAAATAAAAAAATGAACAGGAAAAGAGGAAACATAAAGTGCGGCGTAAAAGCATTGGTGATGTTCTTTTTTTAACCGATGCATTGTGTTTTATGGCTTGTAGTACACGAGAATTACATAAAAGACCTTGTAAAAGGATAATGCTTGTGGTGTGGTGGCGAGCTATTATGCCTTGGGCTATAGAGCGAGTTTTCCTCATTACCACACTGTGATTGTGAGACTCGCTTCCTTTGCGACCGCACTGGATCTTGTGAGAGCTGGCTTCGTCATCATAATAATGCATTTGGAATATGATGACAATAATATGAGATATGTGGACTATGAGATGGAGGTGTTACAGGTGAGACAGTATATGTATGTAAATTAGAATTCTGAGTGGTTGGATGAGTTAGAAGGATAATGTGGAGGTGTAATCTTTAGTCTGCGTACACTCGGGCGTATACTTAACATTTAATTTTTAATGCATCTTGAAACACATCTCAAGGCTCAAGGGTGTTCTTCTTAATTACATGTTCTTCCAAATTGCACTTAAAAGCCATTTCTTGAAAATAGTAAATTGTTTCCAAACAGTACCAAGTCCTTATATTACAGGGTATACCTCTGAAACAGTTTATTAAGTTCACTCGCTCTTTCTATCTACAAATCTCTTAGAATGAAGGGAAGTATTAAAATTTCATTACATCGTAGGCGGTGGCGCGAAAATTTCATTTTCATAATTCAAGTGGAAATAATATAGATTGTTACCAAAAGAACGTTTTAAATTAAAATGCTATCAACAAACAGACGCATATACTTCAGCCTTTGTTGGTTTTGAGAAAAATGTGATCCTTGAACTATTTATTCATTATAAATTTGCAAATTTCATGTGAACTATAAAGGGATCAATAATAATTTCCAGTACAAAATAATTTGTGTGTATTTAATACTTTATTTTTTTTAAATCTGGAGTTAATTACAAAATTCCATTGTAATAACTTAAGAGCAAACCAACATAATGAGATTAATATTCCGAGTTTATATTATGTAAACGGGTTTATTTCCACCAAACTCTTAAACCGCCACCTGCTTCGAAGTGCCCATACATTCATTATTCAGAAAAAGGGATGAGTTGTAAAAATTAATAGAGTACCCTTTTTTGTGCACAAAAAGTTATGTGTTCTGAAAAAAAAAGACTGAAAGGATTTCAATCCAGTCCTAAACATGGCCAATTATTATAAATAATGTGGGTATTGTTAAGGGATAACACCCGATTATGATCCAGCTGGTGTTGCCAATGTGTAAAAGTTTGTTGTCTTTTTTGAGTTTTTAAACTATGTGTGTCCTGCTGTACAAACATAAAAAAAAGATCGTTTAAGTAAATTTAAGGCTTTTAGAATATGCGTGTCATAAGCGGCAGCTGTTTTATCAATTCATACATAATTCTGCTTAATTTGTCTTGAATATGAAGGATTTAAGTACAAAAACAACTTTTTTTTATTGGTTGAGGCCGAGGTCTACAATGGACTGTCTGCGCCACCCGAAGTGAGTAAGTAAGTAATCACAGATGACATTACTATGATATAGAAGGCGAAAAAAGTAGGTTTGCAAATTCCGTCCGTCTGTCTAAACGGATGGGCCGATTTAGTCGTACTTCAAATTTGGTATATAGTATTTGTTTGGCCGTCTCCGTAATATATTTTTAATTTCTGCTCTAGGTCCAAAAATAACGGTACCTGCCAAACAATCGCAGAGAAGAAAATTGATTTTCTCAAAAACGGCTCCAACGATTTTGATAAAACTTTCATTTACTTTATTTGTTTAGAACATTCTATCTTATGATTGGAAACAAATTTTAAAATGCGTCTGCCAAGGGAAAGGCTGAAAGAAAAACATCTTGGACAAACATTTTTACAATCAGGGGAATTTTTGTGATTTTTTGATGTATCACTCATGTGGTTATGACTTCGACCCAAAAAGTTGATTTTCGCGCATTTTGGCGGCGGTCTGGAGAGGGGAAGGCTGAAAGTAAAAGGTCTTGGGCACACTTTTTTGACATCAGGGCCACCATCCCCTATTGTTCTTATATATAAATTTAAGTGGTTATCACTTCGTCCCCAAAATCGAAAAAATGACAATTTTCGAACGCCCACCCCCGCCCCCGCCCCCGACTGAAAAAAAACCTGCCATACGGTTGAATTTGGCATAATGTTGCGAACATCTGCACATACATGTGTATACATTTTGGTTATCACTCCACTCCCAAAATTTGCTGCCGGCTCTAAGACTATATGGAATTTCAAAATACATACTTATAACTTTTTATTTATTTTAATAATAATTTTATTTAATAACTAGCTTTTGCCCGCTACTTCGTACGCGTGGATTTTTGAATAAAGTAGGTATCTCAGTATATTTTTGTTTTTGCACAACCGGTTCAAAATGGGGGTATGCGTGGTATGAAAGCTACATAGCTTACCAGCTCTACAGCCGTAAGATTTTTGGCTTCTGTATAATATTATTTCGAAGTATCATAACGGTTTAAATTGCAAAGTTGGAGATTTAAGTTCTAAAGCACAATACCTAATTGGAATGCCCACTTTCAAAACGATGCTACGCGCCGATACTGCTATTTATGGCAGCTCCGCTTCGTCAGTTTTGGGCGTAAGTATTGCTCGTTCACCGTTCTTTATGGTTACATTATTTTTCGATTTCTGCTTTCGCTGAATGAGAAATTTTCTATAGCGCCATCTATGATGTTTTTGATGTAAATTTTATTCAGAACGACTAACTTATTTCTATTCATGTATATGTAGATGCTATTTTTATGATTTCCAGCGCCATTATGTAAGTGAGACGCTAACTTCCAATCTTTTAATTTTGGGTTAAGTTAATAGAATAACGTACGATTGAAGAAATATTGAAAAAACAACCAGAATTAGATATTTTTCTGCGATAAAATGTAGCCTATATTTTAAGTTGGTGTACAACCAATAAATCTGCGACCGCATTCAATTCCATGCAGTAGTTTTTGCGTGATGCGCGTACAAACATACAGACAGACAGACAGACAGACAGACAGACAGACAGACAGACAGAAAGACAAAAATTCTAAAAACGGTTGTTTTGGCTTCTGTGGGTCTAATAGAGACTCCCCATATTAGTTTTGCATCTATATCTTCAATGTACAGACATCGACCCGTTACAATTTTATTATATGTATAGATTATTAAAAAAAAAAAAAAAAGTTGGGCAAAATCGCATCGTCACCTCCAAGTGGTGCCTGCTGGATAGCGGAAAGGTGAACTAACAACGAGCGTTGGATCCATCGGATCCATAGGTTGTAGATACCTGAGTTCTCTTCTCAGGAACTAGGAGCAGGAGGAAAGATACTCTCTGAAGATCCAACCACCACCAAGATCTATATGTCATGCACAGGCCTCACAAGCCTGTCATGAAAGGGAAATTTAATCGTGATGAAAACTGCAAAAAATGCCTCGGATGAACAAACCAAAAATGTTGACGTCCCCTCCCCCCCCACAAATGAAAAACGGTCAACGATTTACGTATATGCACGTGGAATGTGCGTACACTAAACAGGCCGCGTAAAGCCGAGCAGCTAGCCGAGACCCTCGACAGTCTCAACGCAGATATAACTGCTCTTCAGGAGATGGGATGGGATGGACCGGGCCTGAGAAAGGCAGAAAGCTGTCATTTTTTCTATGGGAAATGCCACCTTGATGGGAGATCGCGCTTGTGTGGGTGCGGTTTCGCTGTCAGAGGAAGACTTAGGCAATAGGTCTTGAGCTTTCGCGAAGTCAGCGAGAGGGTGACAACGATCCGCATTAAGGCCAAATTCCACCACATAAGCCTTATAAGCGCCCATGCCCCTACAGAAGAGAAAGAGGACGCTACCAAAGAATGTTTCTACAAGCACCTCGCCAAAACATATGAGCAATGCCCAAAAAATGACATTAAAATCCTCTTGGGAGACTTTAATGCCAAAATTGGGAGAGAGATCTTTGGTATGACGATCGAAAAACACAGCCTGCACGACACCACCTCCGACAACGGACTCAGGCTCATCGATTTTGCAGCGGGAAAAAACATGGTGCTGAGCAGCACACGATTCCCAAGCCCCGACATCCACAAGGGCACATGGTGATCCCCAGATGGTTGAACCTGCAACCAAATAGACCATGTTGTGATTGATGGAAGACACTCCTCCAACATTATGAATGTCCGTACATTCCGAGGAGCAAACATCGACTCGGACCACTATCTAGTCGGTGCAAAACTTAGGGTACGGATCTCCATGGAAGTTCTTAGGCGAACACCGAAAAGAAAAGAGGTACGAAACTACAAAAGGATGAAACAATCTACATCTGGTTTCACAAGCCGCCCTGGGCCCTTCAAAGATCAGGATGGAAACACCATAGTGGAAACGCAGGTGATGTTAGCCATCTGGAGAGACTTCTTTAACCGGTTGCTAAACGGCGATGACAGCCAAGATTCCACCCAAGATCAACTTGTTCCAGTTAATCTAGATGACGACCACAAACTATGCCCGCCCGACCAAAATGAAATCAAAGTTTCCATCACCAGACTAAAGATGAATAAGGCAGCTGGATGTGATGGCCTACAAGCGGAGCTTTTTAAACACACTGGAGATGACCTGGTCAGGAGCATACATCAACTCATCTGCAAAATATGGTCGGAGGAAAGTATGCCCGATGAGTGGAATCTCAGTACCATCTGCCCGATTCACAAAAAAGGAGGCCGCCTACTCTGCGCCAACTGTAGAGGCATACATCTTTTAAACATAGCCTGTCCTGCGTTTTATGTGAACGTCTCAAGCCGTTTGCTGATGATCTGATAGGTCCTTGCCAATGCGGCTTCAGACCTGGAAAATCTACCACCGACCAAATATTCACATTACGCCAGATCCTGGAGAAAACCCAAGAATATAACATCGACACCCACCACCTGTTCGTCGATTTTAAAGCCGTTAATAGAGTTGAACTGTATCGTGCCATGTCTAACTTTAGAATCCCTGCTAAACTGATACGCCTTATCAGGATGACGTTGGAGAATGCTCGCTGTTCCGTCCAAGTTGGTAGGGACTCTACTGAAACCTTCAAAACCACCAGAGGGCTAAGACAAGGTGACGCACTGTCATGCAGCTGTTTTAATATTGTGCTTGAAAATGTAATACGGAGCACCCATGCCAGTACATCAGGCACTATTTTCAAAGCAAGCAGTAACCGGTCCTTGCTTTCACTACTATGGAGTCAGCAGCAAGCAGAAATGGGGCTGAAAATAAACGAGGACAAGACGAAGTATATGCTTTCATCAACAAAAGTCCAATCCCACCACCGACTTGGTCAGAACGTAACCATTGATAGGTATAACTTCGAGGTAGTCAGTGAATTTGTCTACCTGGGCACTGCTGTAAACACAGGCAACAACATCAGCGCTGAAATCAAACGCAGACTAATTCTTGCTAATCGCTGTTTCTTTGGGCTGAGTAAGCAATTGAGGAAGCAACACGCTCTTGTGGCGCCATCATAAGTAAGTAAGTAGTTTAAAAAATAAAATGCACGACTTGGTCGCACGAACTTGCTCTAATGTGTGACAGTGGTCTAAGGGTTTGAGATTTTGATAAAAATAAATTTTTCAAAATTCTTAAATAAATACTTAAACTAATTTGAGCTGAAAAAAAAGTACGCCATTTTATTTCTTGGGTAAATTTGAATTTATGAGAATAAATTTATAAAAATCTGTGGAGCGGTTTTTGAGAAAAAAAGTTTTTTTTGAAAAACTTTTTGAAAAAAATTTTTAAAAAAAATTTAAAAACGCCAATTTATAGGTATTCAGCAAATACATTTATTTAAAATTTTTAGAAAAAAATTTAATAAGCAGTTTTCAAAATATTAATTTTTTAAATTTTTTTTTAAAAAATGCTTTTAAAAATACAAAAAAATATTTTTCAAAAATATTGGTATGCAATACAAATTGAGCTACCTACAGCTATATGTGTGTGAAATTTCGAAAGAATCGGTTGAGTCGTTTTCGAGTTAGTCGAAAGCAAAAAAAACGGTCCTATGGAAAGTACCGTTCTTAGCCGTTTTTTTAAATTTTTTTTTCAGCCATATGATTGGTCGTACCTAAAAACCAACACTGATTTTTTTAAATCGAAATCGTTAGAGCCGTTTTTGAGAAAAATAAGCTTTAACGTAACGGTTGTATGGCAGGTACCGTTATTTTTTGAGCTAAAAAAAAAATTTCAATTTCCCCTCTGTACAATACCTAAAAAAGTCTATATACCAAGTTTGAAGCAATTCGGCCCACCCGTTTGGGCTGTAGGTCTCTATACATACAGACAGACAGACAGACAGACAGACAGACAGACATACAGACGGACAGAATTTTTAGACCATCTTTTTTCGTCTTCTCTATCATCGTAATGTCATGTTTGATTGTTATCTCAAAACTTTTTTTTTCGACGAATGCATAACTTGCCTTATAGTACCTATAATCGCAAGTAAAAATTGGTTTTGGAAATATATTTTGAAAACGGCTGGATTGAATTATTTTTAAATTAGTTTCCCATAAAAAAAAAACTACAGATTGTCTCAAAATGACATATTCAAAAAAAAATTTCCAAATATTTTTGTGATTTTTAAGCGTTTCATCTGGGATCTGTGATTGTAATGGCGAAGCGAATGACAACATCAATAATCGCGTAAGCTTGATCGCAAAATGACTCCTAAGTTGAAGGCAATACTCTACACATGAGTTGATCATATAAGAAGTAATAAACTGCTGATATCAACAAATGCAGCGACACCAATATTTAGTTGGCCTTAGAAATAGAGCAATCCAAGACTGGAAGGGTTGCCGACGCTTTTTGAGATCAACCCGGAAAACCCCACAGGCGGATCACTTATGTGAAGCAAATAAGTGGGATCATAGCAGAACCGACAAAAAAGAAAAGTGGGGACACGTGCTTGCCGATGAATGCATTTTTTCAAAACCACCTGAAAAATCGATGTTGAAAGTTGTTGAAAATAAAAGCTTTAAGTTTTATATAATAGAAACCAACGTAGGTATAAGATCTCTATGTACCAAATAAATCAAAAAAAAAAAAAAAAAAAAAAAAATATTCAAATCATCCCACTTTAGTTAAATATGGTGGTCAAATATTTCATTAATTAAACCAGTTCCTTCGGTCTAACCTCAAGATTATACCGACATAAACCATGGAATTTTATTTCTTCAAATTCATCCTACGTGACACCACGTTATTTATATTCCTTTTGGCTTGGAACTGGAATACAGCTAACTTTCCTTTAATTTTTCTATTCACTCTGTTCAGTGTTCATCCTTTATATGAGGCGAGAAGAAAAGGCATCAGCACCAAATTGGTGTCATAAGTTTCCCTGCTAATGCAGTAGACTAAATAACTTTCCCCTTTGACTCGGTTTTCCATTTTTGGTGAGTTGTCTTGTTTGAAAAGGTTTATTGGCTAACCCAAAATTAATCTACTGAAACTGATTGTTGGAAAACAACGACGAGGCTTCCTTTCTGCGACATTCTCATAGTTTTAGCACTTATAAGGATTAAAATGGTGTTATATAGGAGTAGTCAACGATCAGGAAGGTCATTTTGCAAAATGGCGTTGACAGGCAAAGTATCGTCGTTGGGGGAGTCGTATCTATTATATCTTTTATACAGGAACACAGATGGTTGCTTTATTTTGTAGGACACACGATTCTAGAGGATAATAATTATTTAAAAACATGGTTTTAAACGTGATGTGGATTTAATGATTGTTCTGAAAGTTCTTTGTTCTTAGTTTGCTATTAAACACTATCCTAACTATCATCACTGGATTGTGTTATGGCCTGATAATTTGTTTTTAGAAGAGGGAACAATAATTCAGAAAAACGTCCCCTCGCATACATTATGAGGACTTATTAAAAATGTCCTTTTTAAAGTTAAATCATTAAACTCAAGCACATTTGAGTTTATTTTTTTCTTCTGTGGCCTAGTTATGGAATACGTGCATTGTCTATCCTCTGGTCTCTGGTTCTGACGCGGAAACGGAAGCAATGGAAACTTATTTTTGTGGTGACAACCGTACAAAATATGTATTCCATAATCTGTCACTTAATTTTTTTTTTTACATACAAATGTCTACCTTTCTGTAGGAAGCAGTTGTTCATGATGCCACTCAAGTGACTGCAACTTGTCAGCTAATTTGGTCGGAGTGGCATATTGCACTGAAAAATTGCTGTGGTTTTTCAGTCTGTAATAAGGAACTCTTGTCCACATTTACAGAAGACAGCTTGAAAATGAATGCACTTAGCTGGTGCACATGAACTCATCCCTTTAGCAAAAGTGTTTACTTTAAAATAATATAAATTTAAAAAAATTATAAAGTCATGCTTGCTTTATTTTTAAAAATCTATATCAATAGTTTCTTGTGTTTGTTTTAGAAACGATACCTATTTAAAGAAGATGGTCCATCCTAAAAATGATATGAATGTTGTTTTTATATAATATAAACTTATAAGTTATTAATTGAGCTTTGCAGCGGTACATAAAAAAAACATATGTCATCAATCAGTAACTTTTTGGAGATATCGACGCCCGAAAATCAATTCGAAAAATTCGGTTTCCAACAAAGTTTAGACTTGATATCCAAGCTGTATTTAAAGAACGTAAATTATATACATATATTTTATTTGAAAGATATTTTTGCGACCTTTTGTTTGATACATAATTTATTTCTCTAGGCTGCTTTATACCGAAAGTTATGAACTCTTACATCAAAAAGAAAGTGCAATATACATCTTCTAAAAATCAATTGCTTTTCGTTTAAAGGCTTAAAACTCGAGAATGGATGGACCAATTTTAAAAATTTTGATCTTGAAATATTTGTGGAAGTTCAGAGAAGGTGTAAACGATGAGAAATATAAATAAATCTTTTGTCTTTTTTGGGTAGTTCGGCTCCAAAAATATACAAAATATACATTAAAAGCTCACTTAGCAAAACTAAAAAATAATTTCTTTGAAATATCAATCAGTCGGAATTTTATATTAGTTTTTTGTTTTGAAGTAAAAAATATCGTTAAGTACACAAACAAAATATGTATGTACATTACATACATACATATGTATGTGTATTAGTTTATTAACTTCGAAAAGCTTTTCCAAAGAAACACTTTTTGATACGAGTAGATGGTGGAAGATGGTAGATGGTAGCAAATGGTAGATGCCAGGAGATGATAGAAGATAGTAAATGGTAGAAGATGGAACAAGATTGTATATGATAGAAGATTCTAGAATCTAGATGGTAGAAGATGCTAGATGGTAGAAGATGGTTGATGATAGAAGATGGTAGATGGTAGTCCCAGAAGTATCCGACCTAACAAAAAAACACAAAAAATGTATGGAAACATATCTTTATTTCTCTACATAGTCTCCTTTTAGCTCGATACACTTTTCCCAGCGATGTTCAATAGCTTCGATACCCTGTTTATAGTGAGAACCGTCGAGCTCCTCAAAATAGCCATCAACCCCAAACTCCACCTCTTCATTGTTGGCAAATCTTTTACCACCGAGACATTTTTTCAAGTTTGGAAACAGAAAATAATCCGAAGGGGCTAAATCTGGCGAATAGGGTGCGTGAGGAAGCAATTCAAACTTTAACTCATTGATTTTGGCCATCGCGATAACGGATGTGTGAACTGGTGCATTCATTGTCTTGATAAACAAAACTTTCTTTTTCGCCTAATGCGGCCCTTTTTTCTTCATTTCGTTACTCGAACGCTGCAATAAGTTCGCACAATACTCGCCGTTGATTGTTTTTCCTTTCTGAAGATAATCAATGAAAATTATCCCACGCGCATCCCAAAAAAACTGACGACATGACCCTGCCTGCAGATGGGACTGTCTTTGCCTTCTTTGGAGCCGATTCTCCTCTTTCACCTCGTTTAAACTCTGTCACCCAATATTTTACTGTTGTAAACGAAGGAGCAGACTCCCCCAGAGTAGAATCTAGCTCCGCTTTGATATTGGTTATACTGAGGTCTTTCAAATGAAAGTATTGTATCACATAACTATGACCAAATTTTTCCATGTTTACAAATTCACTGAGAGCGTTCACTATTGATGGCTGCCAAACAAATACTGAACAACGTAGCGTCGTCAAACTTCAAAATTTAGACAAATGAACAAAGTCGATAGGTTGGGTTGGTATGGTCATTAGTGACGTGGTAGTGAAGGAAATCTTGAGTAGTTGGTTGGGAGTTGATGGTTGGTTGGTGATGTTGAGATTCGGTGAAGGTTTTGCAGGTGGGGTGAGGAGAAACATTGTCAAAAATGGTGGACGGTTGTTTGATGGTGGGTTTATTTGGTGGGGGGGGGGGGGGAGTTGGTGAGGGAAAATTTGTTGGTTGGTGGTTGTAGGTGAGATGAGTGGTTAGTGGGGGGGATTTTTTGTGGGGGCAATTGTCAAAAATGATGGGTGGTTGTTGGTGAGGTGGGTGGTTGATGGTGAGGCGAGGGCTGAGGAAAAAATTGTAAAAAATGGTGGGTGCTTGGTTAGGGTTTGAGGATGGTGGTTTGGTTGTTGAGGGTTGGTGGGGTGGGGATTTGGGGGTTTGTAAGAGTCACATTTTTGTTGCTCCTTATTTCCTTTAATGATTTTATTAATTTTGAATCATAATATTGACTTGTATGTCTTACATCTGCCGGGCGTCCCGTGACGGCAAACTTTTTTTTTCATCAAGGACGTAACGAGTTAAATTTACGGTACTTTTTTTGACAGGTTTGTCACTTTCGGTACATTAAAAGCGTCAACATTTATGTAATTTTTGATAATTCAACTGATTAGAATAATGGAGCTGAGGCATATCTAAACGGAGACATTTTTTTCTTAACCCCCGAACGTTGCTGTAGTGAACACGAAAATTACCCAAAACTTTTGACAATTTTGAAAAGTCAGTTTACCACTACTCCATTTAGCATTTTAAGTCCTATTCTTTTGGCAATTGGATTCATAAATTCTTTACGTATGAATTCAGCAACATGGTTTAAAACATTTTTTGAGGAACACTTTCTATGGACGGCTCCGCTCTCAAAGAGAACTTAAGCTTCCAGCCTGCACAATCTGCTGATCTAGTCCGTTTCAATTTTTATTCATGTAGACTTTATAGGAATCTTTCAAGTCAAAAATGTTTCAATCATTGAACAAATATTTCCAAACGAACAGATAAAACAGACAAAGGCTTCCATGACATATGTATAAAGACAGTGAAGGGTCTGCTTTTGTCTAGTGTTCTTTCCAAAACCAATTAATCTAAAATTTTCTTTGTCTAAATACCCTGGACACTGGACACACAACACCTACAACTATGTATGTAAAATAAAAAAAAGAATGCCTACAAAAACACACTTTGCATACAAATTATTAATTTAAATCTCTTAAATATTGCATGCATCTTGATGTGTCGCAAATTTATTTTTAAATCCGCGTCAATCCTATAAATAAAAATGTCCTCAATGTAATTTGGAAATAAACAAATCAAAACAATCACTTCATCAAGTTTGTCAAGTAATGTCATTTTAAAATTACATGTTTGAATTCAATCAAAAAAGAACTCACAAAACATACAAAAAATTGACAAATTGCTTTTATTCCACACTTGAAATAAGATAAAGTAGTATGTAGGTAAGGTATGTCTATGTGTATAGGCTGCGCTGTCACAAATCATTTTCCACAACATTCTCGTGTTCGACGAACACGTTTCCATTTTTTTTTTTTTTTTGCCAATAACATAAATTTCATTTTCACATCAATCAATTACAGTTAATTCATTCACCTTTCGGCAGGATATGAACCTATAAAAACAAGTTGACACACTCCTCCAATATATAAATATTACTGAGGTACTGAGGTGGTAGGTTTATTGTTTCCATTTGGAAGAAAGGACATTTCGATTTTATGTGTCGGAGATTTTATTGATCTACAACATAAAGATTTTCATGTTTCTCTTTTTCTTTTTTTTTTCGTGGGATACGTTTCATGTAGAAAAAGCCTTTTACGGTGACCCTGTAGTCCTTTAATATTAATGCTTTTATTAAAAGGAAATGAAAATTGCTTTTAGTGGGTACAAATAACTCACCTCAACTTCCGATGTCGCATTACAGACACTATCACCAGCATGTTTCCGAAAACCGCAGCTAATATTATGAAACCTATGACGAAGCATTTGAAGATTATAATTGGTAGATGCGTTTCAAACATAATAGGAACTGTTGATTCAGCGAGCCTGTCGGCATCGCCACTGCCACTGCCACCGCCGCCGCCATCAAAATCGGCATGCTGACTATCTGGGGGCTCGACCAGGATTACATTTCTTCCAGGAGTTATAACTGTTGTGGTTGTGGAAAAGAGTGTTGTAGTTGTAATCGGTGTCATAACAATAAAACCGAACACTTGTATCTCCTCGTCAGAGTCCCTTGATAACCTCTTAGGTCTTAACTAGTATGGTGGGAGTCATAATAGCTTGAAGTTTTTGTTGTTGTTGTTGTATTGCCTTAAGCTGAAAAGAATGGAAGTAGTAAGAATCAATTTATTTTCTCAGCGGTCATTGTTTAAAATAATCAGACTTTAATATCCAATGAAGCCATATAAAAAAGTTCTACAAAAAAAAATATAAAAAGAAAATCGATAGGCTTCAGGTTGTCTTAGTACCTACATAAATGTATCGGAAACTTTACAGTCAAAGGACATTTTATTTTTTTCAAAGAAAAAGCTATAGCAAATAATTTATCCTGACGACGACGGTAACGGCGACGACTAAGGGCTAAATTTTCTATTTTGAAAGCAACCACATGGCATATAAAACGATAATGTGAAAGAAGCATCTGGCACAAAAGACTGTAAGACTGTGTGACTCTGTGACTCTGTAAGAAGCGATGCTCCTTTCATAACACAAAAGAAGAAGAAGATATACATCACCATCAGCAGACTGATTTGAGTGTAAAATGTCATATCTTTTGGTTTTGGGTTTTTTTTTTTTTTTTTTTTTTATATGCGAGATGCTCATTTTCATTTCCCATTTCCCATAGATCCCAAGCTGTATCTAATAATTCAACCCTTTTGAGGATAACATCATTGCTGCAACTTGTTAAATTCACAAAATAAATGTTAATTTATGTTACGCCCGGAGAGAAGTCCTTCACAATTTAACCTCCCTGAAGCTGGCATTTGTGTGTTACATTTTACATGGGTTGTTTTATATTTCTTCTTTTTTTTTTTTTTGTTGCTATCATCGCCCACTTTCAAGGTTTGAAATACTTTTATCTGCTCTCTGAGCTGATGCTTCTGCTGGTGCTCCTGCTCCTGCTACTGCTACTCCTATACAACTGGTCTGAGTTGTAATCTTCTTGAAATAGATTTAGGATGCGGGGCTTTTGAGGTGAGGAGGTGGTGAAAGGAACTTTACATTTTTTATTCATTTATCAGTCTTTTGTGACTTTGAACATATTCATGAAAATCGGTTTGCGTGGTGCCTTGCCTGGTTATGGTGTATATGGTGCGGTATATCCTCCCAGGAATTGAGTTCAAATGTTAAGCATTTGTTTATATGAAAAAAGGTTTAATACATTATATTGTTATGCTCAGAGAAGTATGACATTATAAATTGCCAACCCGCCTTGAAGCCTTGAAGGCAATGATGGCAATTTAAAAAAACAAAAATATTATTCCTTGATGGGCGTTAAGGTTATGATAATAAAGTCAAATTTTAAAGTGCATATGTTACTTCGTTGTGATGTGACTGTAATTAATTGAAATAAAATGTTGAAAGCCATTAGATGAATTAAAAATTTAATAATTCTAGAAGCAAGACGTACAAGTTAAAATTTATTATGACACATAAATACTTTTCATATGGTTGTGAGCTTTTGGTTTTAGTCAAGGCGTCAGTTGAATTTGGTTTCCTCTTCCCAAAGTTTATGGAAATAATTGAAATCTTGCCAAGATAGAAATTTAAAAAAAAAATGCTGAAAAATGTTAGATAACGAATCCATTTTCTAGCCATGAGTTGTTTCCATTTTGCTGGTCTTGAAATATTTGAAATTGGTGTCCTTAAATACTTATTTGCAGACTTAAAGCTGATATTGTTTCTTCTAAAGAAATTGAAATTTATTTATTTATGATAATTGGAAATTTGAAAAATGAAAGTCTTTTGGATCATTGACGTCTGATTAATATCCATCTACGCAATTACGTTGGTACTAGACATTTTGTTGACGCCTTAACTGTAAGGGAAAATTGACAGAAACTGCGTTGCATTCATTGTCTCCACTATCGAATACACTCTGATATTTTTTGCGCTTTTGACAAAGTCAACACATCTGCAATCACAAATGCACTCTCAGGTACAGGGTAGGCCAAAAGAAGTCATCCATCCGATGTTGTTTGGCTCTCTTTTTTTTTCTAAATGAAAAACTTCGATTCTGTTGTTTGAACCTTTAGAATTGTATTGGTCAAGTCGAGAAGATGATATCGGCCAAATGGGCGCCGTCACAATTCATTGCTCGTTTTATGGCATTTTTCATCACTTCAGCGAGAACTTCGGGCGACAGATTCTCGCACTCGTGTCGAATGTTGTCCTTGAGGGCTTCCAGAGTCTAGGGCTTGTTCACGTAAACACGGGACTTCAAAAAACCTCACAAAGAAAGTCTGAAACGGTTATATCGGGCGATCTTGCTGGCCAGTGCAAATCGCCAAAACGAGAGATGAGGCGACCCGGGAACGCCGCCTTCAGAATATCGGTTCATGTCGGTTCATGTATCACTCCATGGCTTGTTCACTTGTATTCTGCGTCCGTCTAGTCCACAAATGTCAAAACAGATTTGACATTGGTGGCCATTTGCAAAAATGATGGTTCACATGGCAAAATGATTGACCAACTGCTGATAAGCAGGGTGATAAACTCGAAACTGGGTGTAACGACTGGAAGACGATCTTTCAGTAGAGACATTCCACTAGTGACTAGTTGAGTTGGTTTGCTTTCTCCACATATTTGGAACTTGGTGGTTAATAAAGTGCTAAAAATAATGGAAGAGTATATGGTTTCAAGGTGAATTCATATGCGGATGGATTATGGTTGGGCCTTAAGAGGTAACACCCTAAATGTTTTGGTATCATAATGGTTGTTTTTTTGATAAAGTGTGTCAGTATATAGATTTCTAGCTGACAGCTAAATCCTTACCGAACATCTTTTGGATGATACATTAATCACAGATGTGTTTCGCATGCCCTTTAAAAATCTGCAAGTTTAAAACGCACCGTCGAATCCGAATGTCTAACAGAGATGTTCTCTATGGCAAAATTTGCTTTTGGACGTTTATTTACTGCGCTTCAAGAAGACATTCCCCTAAATCAGAGAAAGAACCCGTAGATTTGACAAAACAGTTCCACACACCATAGACATAAATGCAAGGGACGCTATAAACCTTATAAGATTTTGTTTTAATTCTTTTTCGTATGCTCGTATTCCTATCGTTCCTTACCATATACGACAAGTGGTTCATTCAACAATGTCAAATGGTTGGAATTTATTTATTTTGAAATTTTTGATCATTCTCTTATTTTGCTTTTTTGTTTTTGCGGATCTCACGCCTCCCAGTTCGTAATTCACTTTTTCAACTGCGAATATGCATTCGTAAGAAAAAAAAATTGAGACAGCAATCAAACTTGACATTACGATAATATAAGACGAAACTAGTTGGTCCGAAAATTCTGACCATCTATTTATATAATGTAAATCAGTGTGCTTGTTTGTTTTGTCTGTCTGTCAATCGGTTGGGCCGATTTCCTTCAAACTTGATATGAAAAGATTGCTGGAGGACAAAGGATTTTTTTTTAGCTCAAAAATTAACGGTACGCTCAAGCAAAAGTTAAATTTTCATACGAAATTTGTTTGCGTAGTAAGTTAAGGCCATTGTATCGAGTCGCATGAGTTCTGGTAACTCTGCATTCGATGGTCACTCAAGTATAAGAAGATAAAATTAAACGTAAATAAAACTTAACGTAAGAACTTAATGAAAGAGTGCTTGTTCTGCGAACAAACACGAAAGAGAGTTAGTCTTAAGTAGGATTCCAGGATTTTGAATCGAGAAGGAATAAATGTGCTAAGTGGTTTTTTTTATAACAATTTGTCCACTATAAATTATCGTGTTTTATTTCTTTCCACATATTTATTAATTGAGATGGTCATACAGTCCATTGAGCTACGATACAGCCATCTTATCGTCAAGGCAAATTCTACTAACAAACGGCTCGAATCACTGCTTTCCATTGAACCTTTTTATTTAAGATAATAGGTACTAAAGGGTGTTTTTTAGAGGCATATACTCTAAGTTGGCAGCAACGTTTTCATTGATAGCCATTTTTACTTGCGATTATAGGTACTATAAGGCAAGTTATGCATTCGTCGAAAAAAAAAGTTTTGAGATAACAATCAGATATGACATTACGATGATAGCGAAGACGAAAAAAGATGGTCTAAAAATTCTGTCCGTCTGTATGTCTGTCTGTCTGTCTGTATGTATAGACACCTACAGCCAAAACGGATGGGCCGAATTGCTTCAAACTTGGTATATAGACTTTTTTAGGTATTGTACAGAGGGGAAATTGAAATTTTTTTTTTAGCTCAAAAAATAACGGTACCTGCCATACAACCGTTATGTTAAAGCTTATTTTTCTCAAAAATGGCTCTAACGATTTCGATTTAAAAAAATCAGTTTTGCTTTTTAGGTACGACCATTCATATGACTGAATAAAAAGTTTTAAAAAATGGCTAAGAACGGTACTTTCCATAGGACCGTTTTTTTTGCTTTCGACTATCTCGAAAACGATTACACCGATTCTTTTGAAATTTCACACACATATAGCTGTAGGTAGCTCAATTTGTATTGCATACCAATATTTTTGAAAAATATTTTTTTGTATTTTTAAAAGCATTTTAAAAAAAAAAATTAAAAAAATTAATATTTTGAAAACTGCTCATTAAATTTTTTTCTAAAAATTTTAAATAAATGTTATTGCTGAATACCTATGAACTGGCGTTTTTGAATTTTTTTTGAAAATTTGTTTGAAAAAGTTTTTCAAAAAAAACTTTTTTTCTCAAAAACCGCTCCACAGATTTTTATAAATTTATTCTCATAAATTAAAATTTATCCAAGAAATAAAATGGCGTACTTTTTTTTCAGCTCAAATTAGTTTAAGTATTTATTTAAGAATTTTGAAAATTTTATTTTCATCAAAATCTCAAGCCCTTAAACCAATGTCACTCATTAGAGCAAGTTCGTGCGACCCAGTCGTGCATTTTATTTTATCTGCCATGTGATTTATCTTAAGTTTTGCTTGCCAAATCATCATGAATTGACAGACGCCTGAACAACTAAAGTAAAATTGTCCATATTTATTTCGAAAAACATGGCTCGATACTGTTGTTTATTGCTTATCCCGATTTTCACAAGAAATTTTGTTCAGCGATGAAGCTAATTTTTGGTTGAAAAGCTACGACACTAAACAAAAATGTCAATTTGGAGTGTAGATAATCCTCGAGCCGTTGTTAAGAAGCTGATACATCTGGAAAAACTGACTGTTTGGTTCTTTTGTATGAACTGTTGGAATCATTGATTCTTACTTCTTTCAAATCGATGCCGGCCAGAGAGGTACAATCGATTGAGACCATAATTAAAGAGCCATGATTATTGACTTTTTCTTTCCTAAATGGAATCACTTTGATGTAGGGGCTTTGAGGTTTCAAAACGTCACACAGTGCGTGCCATAATTATTAATTTGTACAAGGAAACGTTTAGTGAGCGGATAATTTAGCGTTTTGGACCTGTGAGTTGCTCCCCAAGATCATGCAATTTAACACTACACCGATGAAAGACGATTGACAACTTGGAAAACAACATTCAACGTATTATTGCCGATAGCTTTACAACCCCAAATGCTGCAATGATCAGCAAGATCGGACTATACCCGAGCCAACCATGGTGATCACCTGCCAAAAATGATATCCAAATTAAAATGGAAAAGAATATTATCTTTCAAATTTTACGAATGATACAATTTATTTGTGTTTTATTTCATTTTATAGTTCCATATCTCTAAAAAAAGCACCCTTTATTTCGTTCTTATTAAACAAAGTTCAAAAAGTTAATCATCCATCTCAAAAGCGCACCTCAATTTAATTTTAAAAACTCTTCAACTTTCCAGAACCTTGAGTCTAGACCAACATTATCAATAGCTCTCTACGCCAACTCAAAAGCCAACTTCTCCAATAAACAAAACCAAACATATGTTTTCCAATTAAATATCCTTCACACTCCTTAATATGCCATGAATGCTTGTGATTAAAATTAACGACTTCAATTGCAGAAGCCCAATTACAAAATTATTACCGCATGTTTGTTCGATTCGGTAAAACTCCTCCTCCTTATCCTTGTGCTGTGTTTGTGTTTCCTTCCAAAAGCCATTAAAGATTCATCATGATGTCTTCCAATTCCAAGAGTTTTCTCTCTAGGATGTAAAAGTAGATATCGAGTGTCGTGGGTATTCTAACAAACACTCATAAATGCGTTTTGTACACATTCATTCGCATAATAAGCAGTGAAGCACAACATGTTGTTCAAAGTATGTATGTAATGGTAATGGTATTTCGTATAATATTTATGTTTTCCATCGTTTCTCATCTCTCTCGAAGCGATCAAAATTGTTGAAATAAATAGTAATAATGGCTTTCAAATTAAATTTCCAGCTACGGAAACTTTGATTTTTTTCTCATGAATACTTTAACGAGAGGGAATGAGCCAAGTCCTCTTGATTCCATCCGCTCGCTGGCGCTGTTGGCTGTTGGCTGAACTGAACCCTACTCAACAATCCCGGATGCGATTTAATACTATCATATCGCCTTCTATTAATATGTTGTGTATATTTCCTCTCATACTAATACATTGCTTTTTAGTTTTGTATGTACACAAGGTTTATGTATGTGTAGACTACTTCAAATACATATTCGATAAAGTAATATTTCTATAGAAAATGATTTCATTTCAATGGAAGGATAATACAAGGACACGTATCCTCAGACTACTCTGTCGTAATATTGATAGAGTTGTAGTAGATAGCAATATCTAACTCAATCTCATTTTTTCAATTGCTCTTCTATTGTTATCAATTTATGATTTCTTGTTTTCTTATTTTATACTAAACTTTACTTGAATAGAACAGCACACTTCAATTAAGTTCTATTTATAAAAGGACAATTGAAATCCACTGTTTTTGCAACTAACATTACACTTACACAATCGATTGGATTGTACATCTATAAACACAGGTGAAACATTTTCTCTAATCGTTAGCAAATACTCTTGGCAAAGAGCTAGGACGAGAGTAAGTGCGAATTGACACGCAACTTTTATCCACTTTATTCACTTCATCAATAGGATGATGATCCTTCGATAGGAGCTTCAGTTTTGTGCGAAAATTAATACCTACTATTGCCACGCAGCGATGAAGGTTTGATAGAAAATATAAAAGCCGTTGATTTATTACAATTATTATAGAAGACATCGTTTTATTGCCTTGGTGCCAATTAGGAAGATTTGTGTGCTTTATTACAAGTTAAGTCATTTTGTTTCTTTGTATTATTACATTCGTGTTGTGGCTAAAGAAATTTATAATTTCCTAGCAAAGTTTTATCTATTGTAATTTGGAATTAAGTTTGTGAGGAATTTCATTAAATTCTATTTGTATGCCACACTGGGAAAAAAATTCAACGGATTTTATTTGTAAATGGGATTCAAAAACTTTTTATTAATAAAAAAAAAATCAATACAATGGTGTACAAACAAAATACAAAAAGTTTTTATTATCTTGTTGGGATTTGGCTTTTTTTATGACTTTTAGTTTTCAAGACACAGTAGACGCTCGATACAATGAATCTCTTTAAAGTGAACTATCAAATATAGTGAACCACCAAAATTTAACAGACTACTCTTAATTGTGAACTATAAGAATCTCAATAGCTATACTGAACCATTTTTTTTTTTGATAATCAACGAAAATAAAATGCTCTGTGAGTGCAATAGTACGATAAAAACAAAGCTTTCGAGCAATATGAAGAACTCATGTTTGAAAAAATTGGGAAAAACTACCTACACAATTTTGGTTAAAACTGGAAAACCCGATATACAGGAGCTTACTTTAAGAAACCTTTTAATATTTAAAATTAAGATATCATCTTTGTAAATGATATAAATGTCCGCTTATGGCCGAATCAATAAGACTGTCAAAACTAATTTCCACTATTATCATATGTAGCAAAAAACTAAAAATGCAGTTTTCTTTGAAGCATTCTATATGTATATATTACATACAAAGTTTCATAAAAATCGGGGAAGCCTTTTTTTGAGTAATTTTTGTATGGGAGCTGAAAAAAATGCAATGTCATCTGATAGAGAATTGTAAGGAACTATACCAAACAAAGTTTGATTGAATTCGATGCAACCGTTGACAACTTACGGCCATTTAAAAAAAAAGCCGTTAAGACTAGTTCTCCGTTATTTGCATTTTTTCAAAAACTAAAAACGCAGTTCTCTTAAGAACACTAAAAAAATATAATACACAAAGTTTAATCAAAATCGTTAGAGCCATTTTCGAGCAAATTCAAAATGAAAAAAACCGTTATTTGAAAGGTACCAGTTTGAGCCGGGCTAAAACGAAATAAAAAAAAACTCGACAATCCTTTTTCTTTAAACTGCTATAAATCAAGTTTGAAGAAAATCCGTCAAGCCGTTTAGGCTACAGCATGACGTGAAAAAGCGCACACCGCACATCCGCACAGAAAGACCGACGGACGGTATGACGAAAACCACTTTTTTGGGTTGCTCTATCATCGTAATGTCATGTTTGATTAAAACCTCGATTTTTTATTTCTGCACGAAACCAATACTTGCCCTATAGAGCAAATAAAAATTTCAGTTTCAATGTGCCTGTGAATGACAATTCTTTTTCTGAAAAATGTACCATTCCTTTGTGTGTTTTTTAGACTATGTCGAGTTTTTGATACGACTTTGCTTTTGATACATATACAAAGCTTGTTATTTATTAAGTGTATGAAAAGACATCTGAACTTCCGGAGGTGAAAACTATGCTGTACAAATGATTTTTGGAACAACGAATTGAAAATCCTCCAGATAGTGGATTTTTTTTAAAACAGAAGAAAATTTCGATTTAGAAAAAAATTACCCGAGGCAGGTTTGGCTTCATCGCAAGTGATGGCTGCTTTGAAATATAAACTGTTAGATTTTTGTTTTTCTTTAAAATGTTTATATTCAAAATTAGTGTAAAAATTCCCGCTCGAAATAGTGAAAAAATTCGATATACTGAACAGGCTTGTTTTTTATAAGTTCACTACATCGAGTGTCTACTGTATTCAAAAATAGTAAAAACCTATTTCTTCATAGAGCATGACAGTTAGCAAAATTATCGTTTGTGCAATTGGTGTGATAACTATTAAGGCATAGCTTTTTTTATGTGAAATGTCACGCATTTCTTACAGCATTTATTCATTTATTGGATCAATATCAACGACGGACTGTGGCTCCATAACTATAGCTTTCAATATAAGGTGGTTTTCTTTTTTTTTATTCAGAATACAGCACTAAACAGAACTCGAGCTCGCTCTGAATATCCTCTGAACCAAGCGTGATCTAAGTGCCCTGAACTTTTTTGAAACGTATTAAAGAACTGCAAAATTTCAATAACATCGAGAGGATAAAATCCAGAATCGATTCTACGCTCAAGGAGCAGGAAGCGGGGTTTCAGAGTGTTCGACCACATTAACACACCTTATGAATAATCCTTGAGCAATTATCGGAGTATCAAAACCCGCTCTATCTCATGTTCATTGACTTCGATGTCATATGAAGATCTTTTGAAGATAAAGGTGTCTTGTTTTCCACAGTTTAAAGCTCGATGCATTCGAAGCGACAGGGGGGGGTGATAGGGTGATGTTCTCTAACCGATTTTGTTGTTACTTGCGATTGATGATGTTACGAGTTATGACTGCCACAGTGGGTGAAAATGAGTGACTTGGTATTCAATGGGATCCTTTTCAAAAATCAATCCATTTGGACTATGATTATGATATCTTTTTAATGGAAACGGCAGTGGTGCTCTTAACCAAATTATGTGTAAATCGCTTCAATGCAAATGGAGAAGCTGCTGGTTTGAGGATTAACCCCAAAAACACACAAATAAGGCACACCAACCTAAAATTATAACAGCAGGGAGCAGGTTATTGCGAGACAGCAGACAATTGAGGAGGCTACTTAGTTCATCTATCAGGGTAGTTATCCCTCACTCGATGGTGGAACAGAACTGGACGTCACAACTGAAAACTGAATGAAATCTGATAATAGTATTCTTTCTCTAATATCCATATCTACAAAACTATGGCTTCGTTCTAAAGTCTGAAATATTTGAATCCAACGTGAAATTTGTACTGCTATATATGAATGTGAAACGTGGGAATCCTCTACCAAACCATCTCGAATAAGTTGCAGAGTAGCACTGGATTGGCAATGTACTGAGGAAACCTGTTTCAACATAGCAAAGCAGTGTTTTCAATGGAATCTTAAGGTGCAAGGCAGTTTGGACGACCGAAGGAAACTTTTATGCCAACTGCATGTTTTCACAATTTTATCCAAATCGGTTGTGAAGTTAATGTGAAAATCTGATTTGAAAAAACCGATTCAATAAGAAAATTTTCAAATTCGTTCTAAAATTTTCGACTTCCCTTTTACAATGTTAGGAAAGTCGAAAAGTGGGAGTTGAAAAATGTCGTGTTTGATTGTTGTCTTAAATTTTTGTTGTCTTGTACCTAATAATACCTATGACTGCATTTTAAAATGAAACTCAAATTCTTCCTCTTATTTTGTTAAGCAATATCTTATCGTTGATACTTTATGTTTATTGAAATGTATAAAACAACTTTTTTATTCAAGACTTGGGTATGTTCACATCAAAGAAGTTCACAAATGAACAAAAAGTATTATGTATTTGATGGATGTAAAAAACAAATAATGAAACTTTGAATTTTGACATTTACTTTGGTCAATTAAAGAAATCACTGCTATTCCAGGGATACTTTAAATATCCAATGACAGCCAACATTTTTGTCACTGTACTCAACGCGACAAATTCAAACATCCACATGCTTGTATACAATAAGTATTCAATTTATGTCTGTGTAGGTTTGCCATTTATATTGTAACAGAGGGGGATATTAATGCGAAGAAACTTTGACTTTAAGGATATTAAAATTTTTTTTTTTTTTCACAGTTCGTAAATATAAGGAGCCGTAAGCTCATTTCGCGCGCGCGGAAAATAAATTGCTTCATTAGTATATAGGTACCAATTTTCTGGCATGCATAAATGTAATAATAATTATCATAAAGCCTATTGAAGACAAGTTGTTGTCCTTGAGGATGGATAAAGGTATAGGTTTGGTTGGTCTTGGTACCTACCGAAATTAAAGTTCAGCCATCCATGGAAAAAGAAACCATACAAAAAAAAAATATTCTAAAGTACGAGTAGCATAACATTATTTTTTTTAATTATAAAAGTTTAAAAGTTCGTCTGGAGCTCACTTTTCACGTTGGGGAAGTCCTGCAAAATGCAAAAAACTATAAAGTTGGTTTTGAATTGGCTGACAAAATATAAAAATTAAAATTTGAAAGTATGTATGTGGAATACATAAACCAACTTTAAATTAAGTTAGCTCAGAATGTTTCAGACCATGGGTTTGAATCGTTTGGTCATTTCTGAAAACTGGGCTAAGGAATTTGTGTCCCACAATTAAAGCTTTTCACTCACTCTCTGTACTCAGATTTCCTTGAATTGCTGGTTAGGTTTATCAGATTGACGTATGAAGTATGAATTTGTCAACGGATACCAAATCTTGTGTTAAAGTAACCAATGCCAACAGATTGAACATCATCCGAAAATCCTGATAATATGTCCTGAACCAGGATCAAATGGAAAGTGGAAACAAAAGAAATAAAAATCTTTTTAAAAAAAAATCTTACAAAACGTGACCTTTGATTGGTATGACTTTGAAGGGATCCATTAATTTGTAAATTCATTTATTTATTCAAGCATACAACTTGTCTTGCTGGACATCGTTGTAAGTTCGGTATAAGGAACATGAGTTGAGAAGTCAAGCATACATTAATAACTCTTCCTAATTGCTGTTTCCTTGAGCTAAAAATTATTCAGAAATCAAGCCCAATCAAGACGAATTAGTGAGATGCTTCACAAATAATTTATCATCCATCTCCCACTTTATACATCAGGTATGCTCGTATGTACAAGGATGAATACTTTTCCTTGAAGTTAAGGTATCCTTGCTGTATTGAAAAACAACATAGTTTTGTTTGTGTAGAAAATGTATCGAAGAAATAAACATGCTGTACACATACAAAGGCGTGTGTATAAGGCTTACATCAAAATATTGATTCATTCGGTCATAATGTGTGGTATCCTGGTATCCTTGATAGAAAATATATTTCTTATTGCTCTATTATCAGCTAAGTATTTTGTATTCATCAGATAATAACTTCATCACTGACATATTGTTAGATATTGCTTTTTAATAACTACGCTCATTTGTGGATTCATGTAACCATGCCCTTAAAATATTTGAGCCTTAACGAAATTATGAGAGAATCTAACAGAAGATACTGCTTTACCGAGCATTGATTTGAATGTATGAATATCGCGATGGGAGGTCAACTTAATTAAACATTTTGTTGTTAGAACAAAAACAATTTTTGTATCCTTCAGAACGTACATAGTCAGGGTCAATTCTTAACAAATGAGTGTTTCTAGTAAAAATATTATCTAAGGATGAAAATATTTGTAAATGATGATATAAACGTAACTGCCTAATAAAACACATAAAACATAGAAGATGTTAAGAATAATTTGTGTTCATTCTAAATATTGCCATATGAAGGCATAGGGGCACTTCTCTTTGAATGTAAAAAGATCTATTGTTCATTTTCGTAGATTTATTATTTTCAGGAGGAAGTAAATACTGATTTTTTTCCTAACCCATCCTTAAAAATGTAGCATTGAGCTGAAAGTTGGAAAAGACAATTTCCCTATTCCCTTATGTATTTTCTTTTGACCTTTTACAAAACCCAGACGATTCTTTTCACTTTGAGGCACTAAAAAAAATATATATACACAAAGTTAATAAGTTTTTGGGTGGTATAATAATATCCGAAAGTTTTGTTTTGAACCGCAGATATTATTTTTTTCTATCGCCAATTCCTAGAAGTAGAGATGCGAACTAGGAACTCTCTATATTAATTTTTAGCACGTTTTTGTCAGATCTTGGAGGTGCCCTTCCAACTTTGGTTGCGGTTTAAGATTGGGATAATACGGCAATGAAAATGGTATCTACCAAACCATTGATATCGGGATAAAAAATTAGTTTCATTTATTTCATTTCATTTATGGTATAATTTTAAATCAAACTGTGTATTCGGCTTTAGAATCTTAAACCAATTTTATTGAAATATGTATATCACAACATGTATAATATTTATACTCATATAAGTTAAGCCATTATTTGGAGCTAAAACGAAATGCAGGCTTGGTGCGAGAAGTTAACAAGTAAAGAATTATTAAGCTATGATATAATGGCCAAAACAATATCAAAGCTAGAAATGCTGCTACGCGGTTTTCGCAGATTTATTGGTAGTACGCCAACTTAAAATATAGGCTACATTTTATCGCAGGAAAATATATAATTCTGGTTGTTTTTTTAATATTGCTGAAATCGAACATTATTCAATGAACTTAACACAAAATTAAAAGATTTTAAGGAAGTTAGCGTCTCACTTACATAATAAAATAGTGCCACACTTACCTACGTATACATGAATAGAAATAAGTTAGTCGTTCTGAATAGAAGTTACATCAAAAACATCATAGATGGCGCTATTTACCACCATATAGACAATGCCTCATTCAGCGAAAGCAGAAATCGAAAAATAGTGTAACCATAAAGAACGGTGAACGAGCAATACTTACGCCCAAAACTGATGAAGCGGAGCTGCCATAAATAGCAGTATCGGAGCGCAGCATCGTTTTGAAAGTGGGCAATTAGGTATATTCGTATATTTCTTCAGAACTTAACCCTCCAACTTTGCAATTTAAACCGTTATGATACTTCGAAATAATACTATACAGAAGCCAAAAATCTTACGGCTGTAGTGTTGGTAAAGTATATAGCTTTCATACCACGCATACCCCCCATTTTGAACCGGTTGTGCAAAAACAAAAATATACTGAGATACCTACTTTATTCTAAAATCCACGCGTACGAAGTAGCGGGCAAAAGCTAGTAGTACCTATAATCGAAAGTAAAAAGAAAGAAACGAATTCGTTTATAAATAAGTTTCCACAATAAATTTTTTTATCGAAACCAATCAAGTGGCTTGCGAGGAAATCTTGTTTGAAAAACCGGTTCTTTGTGAGGTAGGTACCTACTGTTATAAAACCACTTCAAAAATTAATACCAACAGATACAATAATTCGCATAGAAAACACCATTAAAATTTTTCATTAAAAGTCAAAAATGACAGGAACTATTAGTTTAAGAACTAGAATGCCGATTCCAAAAACCCCTCTCTAAGATGTTCAGGGTGTATGTGTCGATAAAAACTGACAGACAGAACTGTCAGGACCTCTTTCCCCACATTAGTTCACAATGACCTTGAATTGATTACCCGAACATGCTTACATATTTTCTGTATCATATAGTTTTTACTTGCGATTATAGGTACTACATATGTATAAGGCAAGTTATGCATTCGTAAAAAAAAAAAATTCTAACAATCAAACATGACCTTACGATGATAGAGAAGTCGAAAAAAGTGGGTCCGACAATTCTGTCTGTCTGTCTGTCTGTCTGTCTGTATAGTTATATACAGCCTAAACGGCTGGACCGATTTGCTTCAAACTTGGTACATAGTATTATTATGACGTCCTAAAGAGGGGTTTTTGGAATTAGCATTATAGCTCCAAAACTAACGGAACCTGCCATACGATTTTTTTGTGAAAAATAATTTTGTCTCAAAAACGGCTCCTACGATTTTGATAAAACTTTCTGAATTGTGTTATTTGTGCAAACTTTATGTTTTGGTTGGAATAGATTTTTCAGGAAAAGTCTTATAACGGTACCTCCCATAGGACCGGTTTTTTTAAATCCTATTTTCTCGTAAAACACTTGACGGATTTCGATGAAATTTTCAATGTAGAAGCTCTCTTATAAAAGAAATAACATAATTTCGAAAATTTTTAAAAAAAAGTTCTTTGAGTTTTTAAAAAAGTTTCAACATTTTTTTTTAATTTTAGTGTTTTCCAAAAACGGTTAAATCTATATTTTTTTAATTTTATTTTTCTGATAAAAACTACAAAGTGCTAAAAGTTGGCATACTCAAAAAAAATTTGGAATATATCTTCGAAAAGTTTTTCAAAAAAAACTGTTTTTTGAAAAAAACTGGTCCAACGATTTTGAAAAAAATTTTCGTAAAAATTCAAAAACGTAAAAGAAACCTGATGGCTTACTTCATTTTCTCCAAAAAACGTTTTAGGTATTGATTTTTAAGTGATTTATAAAATTTCATATGATTTTTTCAACGCTTTTTTCCTAAAATTTCCAGCACCCAAGACCATTTTAACACTTTAGAGCAAGTCCGTACGACCCAGTCGTGCACTTTATTTATTTATCAAACCAAAATATTTCAAATCAAATAGTTTTATATGATTAAGTATGATGAGCTTGAACAAAAAAGAAAATGAAAATTGCTTTCTAGCAAGCGTAGCGAGCGCAAAAAATTTTGCCCAACATAGAATCAGTTCAAGGTGTGAAAAAACAAAAATTCGCGCGAATTTTTGTTTTTTCACACCTCGAACAGGCAGATCACAAGTGTAAAGCAGACAGTGGGAGAGCTGTGATCCATAGCTAAGATCATAACGGTGCGGCGGCCATCTACTTTGATTTTCCCTCCGTTCGTCCTTATCTGATCACAACATCATTATTATAATCTTCCTTGCCTTCATGGCGGTGTCTTTGAAGAACTTTAAACTCTGTTTTGTGCGAAGATTTTGTATCTGTTCGCTGTACAGACTACAAAAGAGAATTATTATTTTGGGTAAACTCATATATGTCACCGCACAATGCATATAGCTTGTCGTTAAATGTTCTCCACCATATACGAGTATCATCCCAACATACAGGGCCATTCTAATTCCTCCATAAATGATCTTTTGATATTCTCAGCCCTTACTAAACAATCTACTCACACCAATACATCTTAACTGCCTTTAAGAATTTTGGTCAATTTTACGGATTTCATTTCTACCATCATAATACCAAAATTTAATTTCAGGCGGGCTCATATATGGTTTGGCCATTTAAAGTTCCGAATTGCAATCACCTTTTATAAAAACAAAAAAACCTACACAAAATCTAATAACCCAATTCAACCGCAATAAATGCCTCCACACAACCGCACTCAGTGTGAAATTGTCTGCAAATTGAATTGTAAGGCTATCATCTCAGGACATCCACACTCCACACACACACATTCAAACTGTTGACCTAAATATTCTTCTGTCAATTTTCTATTTCGTAGATTTTAGTTGGAAATTTCCTCCCCGAAAAGAGAATTTCCCATTTATTATTTACAATAATCCTTGCATTTACTCGAATAATATGGTTTAAAAAATGGTTAAAATGGTTTTCGGCGTTAATGTCATTTTAATGTTGCAAAAAAAAAAAAAATATATTCACAAATTCACTTTGAACCCAAATCGCTTAGTGTGCGATCGCTATATTTGAAAATAGGTATATTATGTACCTTCTATAACTACATTAGCATTATGGTATTGAAATGAAAATGTCGACGTGACAAGTTAAGCGAATTATAGGATTAAGGATAGCAGCGCAGCGCCATGCCAGCCAGTGCCAGTGGTGGCAAAAGCTTCGATGGGATTTGGATTTATTTATCCATTCGTAATGACAACATTCATAGTATGTATTGGAATAAATTGTTACATTATAAATGAGTGGGATAATCAAGATGGGAATCCCCATTGGGAATCACAAGGGCCTCACTTAGGAAACAACCATTCAACAAATCCCTTGGGAATGTTGATGTTGAATTTTACTTCGGTAAATTGGTTTTAAACACACTATATACAAAACTTTCCAACTCAAACGCTCAAACCTTTAAACCCAACCCCTATTATAGCTCTGTATAGGATGAAAACCGATGTAGATTGAATTCGTTGACCAGAAAGCTTTATCCTACAGCTTATGTCTGACTTTGTTTTTATTTATTTTATCCGAAATTCCTTAATGCCTTGGCTTTGCGATGCGACAAAAAAAAAATAAGAAAACTTTCCCTCTTAAGTCGTTTTCTCCACTTTTCAGGTGCGTATACGTTCCGCCTTTCACTTCTTCTGCGAACTTGTGTAACCACTTTGGTTCAGCAATTTTAAACATCGACATTGCCATCGCCTTCGCCATCAGAACCAAAATGAAGCACTTAAAGGGCCATAAGAACTAATGTCACGGAAAATTGGCCAACACGGTATTCTGTTCTGGTGTGGCAGAAGTAACTCTCGCGCGATATATACAGTGACGGTGTGATGCTTCCAGAATGTGTAGCGTGTATAGGTACATGGTAATGGAACATCTACAATCTCAAGCTTTGACAATCACAGTGAGGATTCAAAAAAAAACTGAAAGTTTAAAATGAAAAGGATAAGGCAAGTGAACTTATCAATCTTTGGATGGGTGAAAAATGACGCTGTCATGAAGTTGATAGCCGAAGGTACATCTCTATTTGCTTTCGATAAATAAAATTTAAGTGTCTCTCTTCTCTGTTATTTTCGGGAAATATTTTGTATCTTTTTTTGTTTGTTTTGTACACAAGACAAATGTGGTTGTTTGTCCTTTGTTTTTTTGAATAAAAGGACAACAGCTAGACGTTGACAGTTTCGATAAATCTTAACATTTTATCTATGAATCATCAATCAATTTCAATCAAAAATATACTCAATTCAAGACCACGAGTGTCGCTGTAGCTGTAGCTGTAACGTTTTGAAAATCAAAAAGAAACATAGATACCTAAGTCGATTGGTTTGAGGTTGACATAAAATATAGGCTGAACTTATTATTCCCGTGTGAATAAGGACAATGTAATGGAAAAATATGCTTTGTAGGTATCTACGCTTAAAAAAATAAAAGGTCCTTAAGATTGCCTATTATTGATTTTTTGTTGCTAATATTTTGGAAGTGTTTGCAATGTTATTCGAATGATGTTTATCAGAGAACAAAAAATCTAAGCTATTGTTGTGTTCAAATATGACAAATAAAAGGAAGAGGTGGATAAAAAATAACAGAAAAGTGATTTTGACATTATTGTTTTATTACAAAACATCCACTTGAAGCAATTTTTATTTCTAGAGGGGGTGGTTTTTTCTTGGCATGATTTCATGTCCTAATGATGGTTACTATAGCTTTCACAATGTAACATTGTTTTCTTTCACTTGTTCATACATACGAATATGTATGTGTTTTATTAGTTTGATACACTTTCAAAAAGACTCTGTTGAATTGCAGGAATATCCCAATTTTTACTTGCCTTAACTATCTCACTGGGGTAGTGCACTATGTTGAGCCACTTATCAATCGAAACCTTGGTAGTTTAATATTCACTTATAATTTTGACAGTTAACTGATTTTTTAATTTGATCATCCAAGTCAATAGGTATTTTTTTTTTAAAACTCCTATCAATTGTTTATCAAAAAATTACTCTTCCCACGCACCGAATAACAAAATTGTACTATAAAGTGTCTCACAAAATAAAATTAATACAAAATAATATTTTAATTGTTGCAATTTTCACTTGTGTTAAAATATAAATTATATCAAGTACAAAAAGTAATTATTTTTACAGTGAACTCCGCTTATTTAAACACAGCTTTACTGAAAATTTCGGTTAGCTGAATTGCAAAATTAACCACTTACAAGCTACTTCATTTGGTAATGTTGGATCTGATCTAAAAGAAGATACCGACTGACATTGAAAGTTAATGTCTGCATTCTGCAAATGGGAATAAGTAGAAAAATCTATTCAGGTAAAACATACAACATGGTTTTTCATCAGTATTGTGAGTCCGGACGTTTTTATGGTGAAGTGAAATAGGTTTTCATTGTACTACATAAGGTGCTTTGTAATACACGTACCTACTACATAAGGTGCTTTGTAATACACAAACGTAGATCGGAATGCTGTTCAGTTTCATTGATGCACAAGACAGTGGATTGAGTTTTTGAAGCATTAAACTACCACATTTTTGATAATTCACCAATCGACAATACTTTTGAGATCGGGACTTAATGAGCCTATCTTACATTGCCGATGCAGTTCCACATAGGAAAAACATGGATGGAAAAGAATATGAATGTCAATTTAGTGGATTAGGAAAAAGTGAGAAACAAAACGGAGATGTGGAGCATTTATTTTATGAGTAACATACTGGAAACTCTTCAAAATATCTCGAATTGAATGGTCCAAACATTATTTTCTAATCACTGTGATATTTGTCAAACTAAAAGGTGTTTTTTTTATAGGTAAATAACTTTAAGTTGTCAACACTATTTTAACTGGCGGCCATTTTGTCAGCTGTCAAGTGATTTATTTTTAGTTTGGTTTTGGCATTGTATATATAAACTATAGTACTATCACTTGAGGTGCGCCATCTATCGACGAAAAACTAAGCTCTAGAATACCATGGGAAGCAACAACAATTAAAATGGTGGAAATTGTTGTTGTTGCTTCCCATGGTATTCTAGAGCTTAGTTTTTCGTCGATAGATGGCGCACCTTAAGTGGGAATACTATAGTTTATATATGCAATGGTTTTGGCATTTCAACATGAAAAGACTGACGTCTGAACAATGCTTCCAAATTATGCAAATTTAATTTAAAAATCATGGTACTGTTGGAAATACGTATCTCGTAAAACGTCCATTTTTATAAGCGAATTTTGTTTAGCAATGAAGCTCACTGTTGGTTGAAAAGATATGTCAATAACTAACTGCAGCATTTGGAGTGATAATAATCATCAAGTGTATTTTGAGACACCGTTACATCCACAAAAACTGACTGTTTGGTGTGCTTTATGGTTTGGTGGAATAATTGGTCCGAACTTCCTTAAAAATTATGCTGGCAAGAACGTTACAGTCAATAGTGACTGCTATAGAGACATGATTACTGACTTTTTCGTTCATAGTTGAACAAACATGATGTGCAGGAGCTGTATTTTCAACAAGATGGCGCAATATGTCACACAACTTGGGTCACAATTTAATTGTTGAAGGAAACGTTCGGTAAGGGCATAATTTGAGTGTTTTGGTCATGTGAATTGGCCCACAAGATCATGCGATTAAACACCGCTTGACTATTTTCTGTGGGGATATGTGAAGTCGCTAGTCTACGCCGATATAAACCCGAAACGATTAACCACTTGGAGGAAAACATTTTACCGATACACAAATGTTGGAAAAAGTTATCGAAAATTTAACCTACAGACTAGACTACGTCCGAGCCAGCCGTGGCGGTCATATGCCAGAAATCAAATTTAAATTATAATACCAGAGAATTATATTTCGAATAAAGTAAATTCCATGTCAATAAAAAGGAATCATCTTTGTTTTATTTCATTTCGAAGTTGTATATGTACCTCTAAAAAAAAATCACCCTTAAGAAGCTTTACATTTTATTTCCAAGTTTCTTCTTTCAAAATTGTAATAGAATTTATTTTTAAAACTGCTTTTGAACATTAAAATCGCATTGATGTGCTAATATTTACAGAATATGTTTATAGTACATATTAACAAATATTACAATAATATTATTCACAATAAAAGCTTGTAAAGCAAAGCAAGAACGGATCATCTAGTAATTTTTTTTTTTTTCTACTACCTGACTTTTATTGGAAAATTCGTCCAAAATAATTATCCCTCTAATCAATCACATTACTATTAACATTTTCGAAAAATAAAAGTATATTACTGTGTAATTTTCAAATAAAAAATAAACTTAATAAAGTTCAATGAAACTAGGTCAATGATTAATCGATTAATTCTATTTTTCCTTTTAAATCATAAACCTGATTATGTGCCAGGTAACGAACGAACTCTTACTTAAATATGATTTAGGGAGCAAAAATAGAATTCTTCGGAAAGGAATCGATGCATAACATTTAGTACATTGAACAGTACATGCTTCCTGTCATATGAGTAGGTAGGATCTGATTCGGATTTCATGGAAACCATTTTTGGCCGAATAATCAGTGGTTGCGCCAATGATTTGGCTTCACAGTCTGCGAAATGATTATTTTGCCAAACTTATTCAAGGATTAATGCTATTCTCATACAAACAATGCAGTAGAAAATGAGGAATCCTAATTATTTATCTGCTCTCATCCCAGCTCAGCGTATAACGAAGTTAATTAAATCTACATCATAATTACCACGGAGGATTTTAATGCTAACATTATTATATATCCTCTGGATCTCGTAGGTGGGTCGCGCGAACAAGTTTTTGATGTATATTGGATAGGTCAACGCAATGACGATGGTAGTGTGCTATTTAATTGCTTTTGAAAGCTTGCCAGCTATAGGGTGATCAGCGGCGAAATCATCTGGGAACGAATCCTTTTAGATTGTGTTGAAGTGAAACGTGTTTAGTGTCTATAGTGTGAAGGTAACACGAATAAAGAAAATACATTTTTCTGGAAGGTTCTATGGTCCTCCTTTTCAGACTTTTCTTAAATAATTCGAAAAAAATAGTATCTACCAAACCAAAAGCATTTCAATGAATAAATCAAAATTTTAAAAATACTACTTTGAACTTTGCTTTCATTCTTTTTTTCGAAGTTTTCAATTCGAACTTTCAATTTTCGAAAACTCTTACAATCAATTATTATTTTGTCATTTATGGCCCTTTGAAAAAAGTAGGTATGGAAACCCAACAACACTGTAGTCAGGAGGTCAGGTCTCAGACGAAAAGTGATTTATATTTATTTGCAAGAGCTTTATATCACCTTATACCCAAAGCCACTGGCCTAGGTAGTATCACCCATATTTCTGAAGAGGTGTGCTTCCACGCTGTCAAAACCATTGCGTAAGATTTTCCAACCGTTCTATTCTTCAGGTCTATTTTCTAGTGGATGGAATGGAAAACAGCTTTTGTTCAGCCCATTCCTAAAAAGACGTTTTGCAACCCCTAATACTACAATCCGATTGCGCACTAAGGTCCCTAATTTTAAGGATCACGGAAACCATCAGATTAAGAAATATCTTGAAAACGCCACTTATTAATGACCAGCAGTACGGTTTTCGTTGTTATAGGTCCACTCTCCACAGCTGTTATTTTCTTTCTTTCATCTCTCAGTATACGAACTGTTTGATTTTGGTACGCGAACAAGGCTATTAGTTGAATGTTTGCCATTTACGATAATGGACCGCTTAAGAATGGAACAACGCGTTAAAATTATATTATGTAACTACAAAAGTGAGTGTTGGAACATCAATTAGCCACCAAGAACATGCGATTTGACACTGTTAAGCTAGTATTTCACGGTCATCAAAATCTGTCATTGCAATGACATGCGATTTGACACTGTTAAGCTAGCATTTCACGGTCATCAAAATCTGTCATTGCAATGACATTCTGACGTCACAAGAAAATAAGTCATTGTAACGTCAGTAGACTGTCATTTTTCACAGTGTCATTGCTATAGCTACAGTGACGATCACACGAATGGTGCAAGCCCGTCATTGGTGTCCCAAAATGTAATGACGAGCAGACCTTGTCATTGTGATTTTTGACATTCGGTATCATTGCCATGACATGCAAAAGAATGACGATCACACGAAGTGACCACTTTCAAAACTTTGAAAGTTAATGGTGACCTGAAACCGCGATGACAGAAGTCATTTTTCGCAATGATGATCACACGTCACACGACATTCATAAATTGAGTCATCGTGTCTAAAAATGTTGACGTGAGCGAAGTTCCTCGATCAAAATAATTTAAATTAAAAACAATAACAAATTAAAGGCAAAGAATAATGTCAAGAAAAAATACACTGGATATGGCGATTCTAGCCACATATATTATATATTATTATATTGAAGGAAAGGATGACGACTCCCAAACACCATCACGAAGAGTTCGTTCTGGTGTGGACCAAAAAATGGTTGCTACGTCTGGATACAGAAGGGTCATATTTTAAAGAATCGAAGTATCTTCTTCTTGCGAATCTCTTGAGTGATTTACGAGTAGTTGATTGGTTCCACCGGGTTATGCGAAAGGATGAAAAATGGTGGGGTATTGCGGTACGATATGCGCTTTGAACCAACTTTTATCTTGAAAGCCAAAGTTACATAACTTCTTTGTTCTATCCTGGAGAGCTTCACATGCACCTTCTGGGCGTGAGTGTGTTACTGACAATGTTTTAAGTGGAGTCTCAAGGCTCGGGACTTAAGCGTTCAGTCAACCTCCATGGAAAGTCAAGTTTCATTGGAACTCAGACCATATAGAGCTACTTTGTATTATGATGATGAATTAGGAGAGTTCCAGAAAAAATATTGAACGAGCGCGGGGAGATAAGCCCTTTTTTTAAACTTTGTAAGAAATTATCAATTCAAAAATAATATAATAATTTCCAAAAAATGTTGTATATGGTTTTTTTGTTTCAAGCATTTTGTTTAATAAATGGCATAATATAAATGGAAAGTGTTGGAACTTTTTTTAATTTATCCAGCCAACCTTGACAACAATGGCATGGCAGAAATTCCTGCCATTTCATTGTTGGGACACTGCCATTGCAATGACATATTAATCAAAAATCTGTCATTGTGTCCTATCAACAATAACAGCGGGTGATTACACGGTCATCGAAAATTGCCATTTAAATAATGACGTAAACATTTTTGTCATTGTGCTTGTCATTCAGGTTGTCAGTGCAATGACAGCGTTTTATGATGGTGATCACTAAACATGACGACTTTAGGACAGATAATTACGTTATTATGACGTCAGAATGTCATTGCAATGACAGATTTCAATCACCGTGTAATACTAGTACTAATAATTGCAGCTTTAATTTTTAAACCGGAATATGAAGTGAATCAATACAAAGGGGTCAGCAGTTCCCTATTTGCCCATGTCATTTTTGAGATTTGCCTCTTGGTGATTATGTCTTAAGAGTTTTTTTTTTTTGGATACCGGTCTAGAGAAAGAGGCGTTAAGATGTGGGGATGACAAAAAACTGGTAATTGTGAAAAAGAATACCGATTTCAAGCAAGCTTTATAACACCATTTTTATAAACTTTTTTTGACTATACGTAAAATTTTCATAGCCATGCATAGCATATGCTTCTGACGTCACGCGGATCGTTTCCAGACTTTAAGAGTATTATGTGTTACGAGCGATAGAACTAGCCGTTCGTTCAAGGTTCAACCTAGGCTTAGTTCAAATAAGGTTTTTCAATAAGAGCGGGTAGATGTTGAAAGAAACACTGCATTTGATAATACAGTTTTATCATTTGAACAATGTTGTTTGATCGTGTAACTTAAAATGAATAACAGATTTCATTCTGGGCTATTGAAAACCCCATTAGCATGTGTAGAGTAAGGTTTTAAAAGGAAAAAAATCGGAATTTTTTCATTGCAGTTCTGTCCATATGTTACTTGGAGTTGGACACGAGAAAAGATATAAAAAAAGATATTAAAAAAATTAAAATATTTCTTAAACAAAAATTTTTTTTGTTGATGAAATTTTTTGAAAATATATGGTTAAAAATTCCGAAGAAGTTTATTAACTTAAAATATTTTCTGTTTATTGTTTTTTTGACTTATTAACCCTCCTTGATTTAATCCTTGTGCCAAGTAAAAGGATCACAATTACCAACTTGGAAAAAAGAAACTCCTCAAATTATGTAAATCATATTTTTTTCTTAATTTCCTGAAAGAAACTGACAATCACAGGGTTAAAGGACTAAAACCCAAAATAAGGATTGTTTGGAAGTTAAAACTTCTTTCAAAAGGTTTATCGATTTCACCTTTCAGCATGAGGCATGAGAAGAAGAACTTTATAGATTAAATTGAGATGAAAAAATTGCCAATAAAATTCTTAATAAAGGTCGGTTCTTGTTTAATTTGGTTTTTCACAGAATTCCTATCGTCTTGTTTTTCATTTCCGAGAAATCTTTTGTATTCTGAAACTTTCATCTCATCTTAAATTGTTTTGATATATACTTTTAAAGAAGAAAGCCAGTTCTTGAAGGTTGTCAAATAACTAATACAAAAGCAAATATTATCATTAAGAACATTGAATAAGGCACGGGCCACAACTTAAGAAATTCTGAACACATTTTGATTACTTAACTATAATTTCATTGAGTCATATATCCTTGTAAGAGGTTCAAACTGCATGCTTTGTCAAATCGACATCAAAGTAATCCCTCTTTTCTAATTGAAATTCTTTGAGACGAATGGAAGGAGTAAAATCAATCCGCTTACCTCTTATGCAACATCATAGCGAAAGCGCTCCATGTGCGCGTTGGATTGTAATTTATTTGAAGGAAATCTTCAATCTCCCCAACAACGTGCGTGGCGTGGTGCTTTAATTCAAAAGCTTTAATTTTCTTGCAGGATGAAGGCTTCATTCAGCAAGAAAAAAAAAAATTAGGTACATATATGTAATTTTTGATTAAAAAAGACACATTCATTTCTGAAATATTTATTCTTTGACATTTACTATGCAAAGTGTAAGGAAACAGCCCAAGTGGCCCACAATCATATTGCATTGTATTAAAACTCACGCGAATAGCATATTTTGGAATATTTGAATAATAAATTGTGATTTGACTATATTTTGTTTACCCAGTCCTTAGTCCTTAGTCCTTAGCATCCTTATTTCCAAACACCAAAAATAAAAAGTATCCTTACCTACACACACCTGCATAAGCAAATGAGGCAGCGTAAAGATTTAACGATATCGCGCATCCTATTTCTATGTCACTGTTGTCTTCTTTTTTTTTTTATTTGTTGGTATACGTATACACGCTTAATAAATGAATGCCATTTCCAAATCAAAGTACATTCAAAATACAAACAGTGAGTCTGTATTTATTACGCACGATGGAACCAAGGATATCAGGTATTTTAATCAAAATGTCACGCAAGCATCTAGATTCGCAGAGACAAACAGCAAGATTAAATTTGTATCCACGGCTCGCTGACTGTCGGGGCGGGGTTGGGTTGGGTTGGGTGATAATTCTGTTTAGATTTCGTCGAAAAATTGTACGTATTACTTTATTCATGGCGGGACCAAATCCCTTGACATCTCATTCCACAAAAATGAAGGACACTTAGGAATATCTACCTTTTTTTTCATAGCCCAACACTTTGAATTTATAATTAAAACAGGCCAATAGTAAACAGTTCTTTGCTGAAGTAGGGACATAAAGTGGCACAATCAGCCATCCTTTTGCGACAGGATAACGAACCGAAGAAGGGGGGAAAAAAGCAAAGTGGAAAACAAGGTCGTGGGAGATTGCTCACGTGTGGGTGCTATGGTTTTGTTGGTTATCTAGGAAATTAAAAAAGGGAAGAAAATGCATTGTATGCAGATAATGTTGGATGAAATCCAGCTTATAAATGTAAAAATAAAATATAAATGTTTCCAGTTGGTTTAAGATTACCCATACGTAAGAGATGGAAAATAATTAGATACGTTGAACGAAAAATTAATTCTATTTTGTTTGTCGCATCGCACCGTGCATGTGTGTGTGGGCGGACAACTTTATTTAGTCCACCGGAAATATACTACTGCAATGGTACCGCAACATTATTTCGTGTACAATTATTTAAAAAAAAATCATTTTTCAGAGTACGGATCATATGAACTAATATCTAGAAATTCTGGGAACCGTACAAATGGTCGCAAAAATAAATGTCGACTGGATAAATACAAATTTCATCGACTGGCAAAATGTCGAATGATGTTTGATTGACATAAAAAGAGTTGACGGTTTGAAATTTAGACTATGAAAATGTAGATTGAAAAAGTGTCGGTAAAAATGTCGAATTTTATCCTGATAAAAATGTAGTTCTTTTGATTGTAGCGACAGTTAAATTTTTTTAATTATTTTTAAATCATAGTAGTATGGGCAAAACACTGATCGACAGTGGCAAAGCGATATCTGCACAATCGAAATTATAAGAGTCGACATTTTGATCAGTCAGTATTTTTAACAATTGACTTTTCGAAAGTCGCCATTATGACAATCGATATTTTTAAGTCGACATTTTAAAAATCAGCAAATCGCACCCAACCTAGAAATTCTCTATTAAGCTTAAAAAAATACAAAATAGAAAGACATTTTGTTGCGAAACCCAATCCAAATTGCCTCAATCGTAGTATTTTTAGTGGTTAGTGTGTCGGACTGCCACGCCCGCCGAAGGTTCTATGCGATCTCTGACTCCACTTAAGTTCTTTTCTGGGGTACTGCCTCTTGCGAGGAAGTGACAAATCATCATAAATTATTGCATAGAAAGTGCTTCTCTGTTAACGGTTCGGATTCGGCGGTGAATTGTGGGTCGTGGGTCCCTTCCATTCCTGCAGAATATCAACGCACACACAGGAATGGTTGACATTGTAAGTCACAGGCAACGGCCCCGCTGAGAGCTATTGTGCCAATATTTTTTATTTTGTAGCAATGAAAAGGTATTATAAAGGAGATGTTCAAAATAAAATGTTTATGTTTATACATAAGTTAAGGATACTTTAAGTTCAGAAAGAAATAATTTTCCATTTACAACGACTTTTATAAATGTGTGTTCTTTTCGTTGGTTCTATGATATTTTGGTATTGCTGTTATTCTTTGCTTCTGTGTTCTTATAAAGATAAAGTGTTTAGAAAGCTGGGCAGTATGTATACTGAGATACATTGTCTTTCGAAACCATAATACTTCCCTCAGCCACACGGCAAACTTAATATATGTTGTTTCATCAACAGCCCAGCGCACCCACAGAATTTGCGATAAGGACCATTCCACGACGACGCTAGTATGTAACGCTCAAAAAGCAAAAATAATTGAAGCTAAATCTTTTAAAAGTTTCAAAAGCTTACCTCTTCGAACAGTTTTCGTACAATATATTCTCTCCAACAAGCTACAAATATCTTTAATTTAAATATGTATTTAAGAAAAATAATATTCAGCGTTTTAAAAATTAAAAAAAAAAAAAATTAAAAATTCTCCAACTAATGGTAACTGCAACACAGCCGATAATAAAAAGCTGATTTTTCTCAAAACCCACCTAGTATCCAGTTGCGTAGCTATAAGGTGGCAGGGCTGCCATCTCAGAGGCTGTGAGCTCAGAAATAACTTATTAAAGAAAGAAACTCAATCCTTCACTAGCTTTCAATGTTCAACGCTAACTGAAATGTCTGCTTGGCCAAATGTCAAGGCATCAGAAAGTCATCGTACTAGATTTAACATTTTTAGGAACGCAACAACAAAATCTTAAGCTATACATTTTTACTTGCGATTATAGGTACTATAGGGCAAGTTATGCATTCGTCGAAAAAAAAAAGTTTTGAGATAACAATCAAACATGACATTACGATGATAAAGAAGACGAAAAAAGATGTTCTAAAAATTCTGTTCGTCTGTATGTCTATCTGTCTGTCTGTCTGTATGTATAGACACCTACAGCCCAACTGGTGGGCCGAATTGCTTCAAACTTGGTATGTAGAGTTTTTTAGATATTGTACAGAGGGGAAATTGAATTTTTTTTTAGCTCAAAAAATAACGGTACCTGCCATATAACCGTTACGTTAAAGCTTATTTTTCTCAAAAACGGCTCTAACGATTTTGATTTAAAAAAATCAGTGTTACTTTTTAGGTACGACTAATCATATGGCTGAAAAAAAAAGTTTTAAAACATGGCTAAGAACGGTACTTTCCATAGGACCTTTTTTTTGCTTTCGACTATCTCGAAAACGACTTAACCGATTCTTTCGAAATTTCACACATATATAGTTGTAGGTAGGTCAATTCGTACTGCATACCAATATTTCAAAAAAATATTTTTTTGTATTTTTAAAAGCATTTTTAAGAAAAAAATTTAAAAAATATATATTTTGAAAACTGCCTATTCAATTTTTTTTCTAAAAATTATAAATAAATGTATTTGCTGAATACCTATGAACTGGCGTTTTTGAATTTTTTTTGAAAATTTTTTTCAAAAAGTTTTTCAAAAAAACTTTTTTCTCAAAAACGACGCCACAGATTTTTTAAAATTTATTCTCATAAATTTAGATTTATCCAAGAAATAAAATGGCGTACTCTTTTTCAGCTCAAATTAGTTTAAGTATTTATTTAAGAATTTCGAAAAATTTATTTTTATCAAAATCTCAATCCCCTAGACCACTGTCACACATTAGAGCAAGTTCGTGCGACCCAGTCGTGCATTTTATTTATTTATCAAACCAAAATATTTTAAATCAAATAATTTTATATTATTAAGTATGATGAGTTTGAACAAAAAAGAAATTGCAGTATGCTTTCTAGCAAGCGTAGCGAGCGCAAAAAATTTCTTTTTTGTTCAAACTCATCATACTTAATAATATAAAATTATTTGATTTAAAATATTTTGGTTTGATAAATAAAAAATGTATAGCTTAAGATTTTGTTTTTGCGTTCCTAAGAATGTTAAATCTAGTACGATGACTTTCTGATGCCGTGACATTTGGCCATGCGGACACATGCACATAAATGTTTAACCATTTATGTTTAATTGTTCTGTTTTTTTCTTTATAGTAAAATTTTTTTGTAGGTTCATACATAAATAAAAACAATTAGATTTATTATGTTGTCAAAGAACTTAATTTACAATATGGTTCCATTCGGGACTTTTGTCCCATTAGAAACGAAATAAAAAAGGGACTTGTGACCCAGCTCAGTGAGTCATAAGTCCCGAATTCATATTCGGGGATTATGACCTACCTAAGTGGGTTATAAGTCCCAAAAGTCAAATTCGGGATTTTTGACTTCGGGACCAGTTTCCCTGCACCCCAAAACTAACGGTACTTTTCATATGATTTTTTATGAAAAGCTCATTTATCTCAAAAACGGCTCTTACGATTTTGATAAAACTTTCTGAATAGTCTTTTTTGAGTAACTTTTATGTTTTGGTTGTAACACATTTTTCAGGAAAAGTCTTATGACAGTACCTAACATATAGGAAGTGTTTTGTCTTAACAGATTTTCTCGGAAACCACTTCATGGATTTCGATGAAAATTTTTAGGTGAAAGCTCTTTTATAAACAAAATAAAATTAATTCTTTGATTTTTCAAAAAAAAATTTTTTGAGTTTAAAAAAAAAAGTTAATTTTTTTTTTTAATTTTTGGTTTTTTCAAAATTTTTAAAGTTTTTGTTTTCTGATAAAATCTTTAAACTGCTAGATGGCATTCTCAAAGAAAAAATTGGAATATGTTTTCGAAAAGTTTTTCAAAAAAAAACCGTTCAACGATTATAAAAAAAAATTTCCTTAAAATTAAAAAAAGCAAAATAAATCCGATGGCTTACTTCATTACAATAAAATATGCAGCACCCGAAACTAATGAAGATTTAGACCTACCAACAAGGTATGTATATTAGCAAAAATCAAAGTCAATCATATTTTAGTGAGGAAAACATTGCATCTTCACCATATATGTTATTAATAAGGGTAATTTTAAATATAGCTTAGATCAAGTGAATCGGTTCGTGATCGAAAACAGACATTTGATACTTGAAAGCTTTCTTTAAATATATTGACAATAGATCTTTCCTAGAAAACCATTACTGTATTGTAAGTCTGGCGTAAATGGCTTAATTTTACTACTTTATTATTTCTTTGTTTATTTGGAGGGCCCCATTTGAAGAATTTGCCACGGGCCTCAGAAGGTATAGTTACGCAACTGCTAGTATCTACTATGTTGACCAAGTTTTCTTATCGATTTGAAAATTGTTTTGAAATTCATATTAAATGTTAATCTTTTTTTGTTAACATGGTTTCTTTTATGCTTTTATACTCAGAGCTTTATTTGAGATCCATAGAATCTACAAATTTACAGAACTCCTCGAAGGTTATTTGAATCTTAACCTTGTGCTTTAGTCAGAGGTATTTATATAGTAATCTCGGTTCATACTCGAATCAAAGTTTTGAAACAAGTTTCCACTATCGTTTTTGCAAATCAAAGTGTTCAAAGTAAATTAAGCGCCGACTATTACTATTATTTTCTCAAAATTGTTTTTATCTCAAAGTATTTTATCATACATGTCCCTTGAAAGTAGATTTTCGAAAAGTAATACAATGAATTTTTTTTTTCGTATGCTCTTAATTCTATGGAAAACAGAAAAGAAAAGCCTTATATAAAATCTCGCTTATTATATAGTTCAAATTAAAGGCCCTCTGGAACCACTCCTAGTTTCCTTTAATGGCTGAAGTCATACTTATTAGATTGTAAATATCGGATGATTTTAGATCTTTTATTACAAAACTTGTGTCCCTCAAGGGAGTCATCTGTGGTCTAATAATAATCTAATGCCCTTTCTACCCGCCGCGCCACACCGAACGAAACGGTCGCCACTAACCACACCGTTGAAATGTTTCTTTTTTTGATATTATTTTTCACATTTTTTTGGGGACTTATTTCATTATTTTTTGGGGACTTGTTTCATGCTTTTTGGGGATTCATTTCATTTTCGAATTTGGGGATTGATTTCATAATGCAATAAAGCACCAATTAGGGGAGTTATTTCATTTTAACTTGCGATTATAGGTACTGCAACTGCAAGGCAAGTTATGCATTCGTAAAAAAAAATTAGACAATCAAACATGACATTACGATGATGGAGAAGCCTAAAAAAGTGGGTCCGACAATTCTGTCTGTCTGTCCGTATGTCTGTCTATCTGTATAGTTACCTAAACGGCTCGCCTCATTTGCTTCAAACTTGATACACAGTATTATTGTGACGTCCTACAGAGGGGTTCTTAGCCCTAAGCTAAAGGTACCTGTCATATATGATTTTTAATGAAAAACGCGGAAAAGACTTATAACGGTACTTCCCATAGGACCGGTTTTTTTAAATCAGATTTTTTCGCCACTTGACGGATTTAATGTAGCAGCCTTTTTATGGACGAAATAACATGAATTCTTTCATTTTTCAAAAAACGTTGAATTTTTTTTTTTAATTTTTGGTTTTTTCAAAAACGGTTTGGTCAATTTTTTTTTTAATTTAATTTTGCTGATAAAAACTACAAAGTGCTTAAAGTTGACATACTCAAAAAAAAAAAAAATTGGAATGTGTTTTCGAAAAGTTTTTTTCAAAAAAAAACCATTTTCTGCAAAAACTGGTCCGAAAATTTTGAATATTTTTTTCCTTAAAATCCAAAACAGTAAAACAAAACAGATAGCTTACTTAATTTGTTCCTAAAAACGCTTTAGCTAGTGATTTTTAAGTGATTAATAAAATTTCATATGACTTTTTCACCGCTTGTTTCCCAAAATGTCCTGCCCCAAGCCAAGACCACTTTAGAGAAAGTTTGTGGGTTTTTTTTTTTTTTTTTTGGATTATTTCTTGGGGAGTTATTTCATGGAGCCGTTAATTATCTCAGGATCAGATCCTTTTATGATAATCGGAATAATCGGAAAGGTGTTGGTCTTATCAGTTTTGGGAACCCTTCGTTAGGAAATCTCTGTATACTATTGTTTAATTTCGTTCAACCTTTGCTCGAATATGCAATCCAAGTATGATCACATGATCCAAGTGGAAAGAATCGAGGGAGTACGACAAAGATCTATCGGTTTTGCTCCAAAGGTCACTGTGTTGACACTTATAACTTACCACGATATTTTGATCGGTTCCGGTTACATTTTGTGTGGCAAAACTGGTGACAAAAATATTGATATCAATTCATGTTCCCATAACACCTAGATTAACAGGGAACTGAACACTTATCGGTGGCATCAACCTTTCACATCATCAGCTCTCTAAGAAATCATATCCCTTTAAGTGATCTTTAGACAATTTTGTTCGTGTTTTTGTGAAGAAGTAGGTTCGGTTATTTTTCAATTGCTTGGCAACAAAAAGTCATAGAACCATACGGTTTTCAGTGTTGGATTTAGAATTAATGGGAGCATTGAATTTTGAGAACAAAAATTATACTTAATAACGTAAAATTTTGAAAAAAATTAGTTTTAAAATTATTTTTTTTAATTTTTTTTTTTCAAAATTTTGAGTTTGAAAATTAATATTTTGAAAACGGTTCAATAGAATGACTTCATTTAAAATTACAAAAAATAATAAGTTTTTGGCTTTACAAAAAAGTATAGTATGGCTTTGTAGGAGTTACCATTATTTTTTAATAGTTTTTTTTTTCAAATTAAGGTCATTTTTTTAGAAAATTGCCTCTCCCGGCTTAACGGAGGGGAATAGACCCCCCCTCCTATACGATTTTTTTTTTGTCTCAACCCAACCTAAACGCTCTAGCTTTTTGGCACAACGCTCGTGAATCACCCTGTATAAGCTGTTTAATTTATTTTGTTGAATTGGATTTTTTGATTTTGAAATATATACCTATAACATGAAAATGAACTAATGAATTTTTTTTTTATTCAACCTATTTTTTTGAATTTGGGTTTTATGTCCAATTTTTCAGAAAAAAAATTCGGCCTTATGACCGACCCACTTGGATGGGATTTAAAGCCCAAATTAAATTTCGGTCTTATGTTCTACGTAAGTGGGTCATAACGCCCAAAAAAAAATTTGGGCTTTATGTCCCTGGGCCTTATGACCCTGCGCCTTAACAACCTCCAATTCTTATATACAAGAACAATCTTGGAACACATGTTATGGAGCTCAAAAATATTCTAAATCAATAAATTAATTTATAATATAAAACAAAACAAAAAAATAACAAATAAATATTAATAAATAAATTCACTTTATATCGTGTATAAAAATTTCTTATCAATTTTTCTCTAAAGACGATATCTAATAGTGTTTATCAGTTCGGTAGTTGTTTCCATAAATTCAATGAGATACACAAATTCAGATAAATTCATTGAACGATTCAACAAAAACTGCCCTTTATTTGAATTCAAAAATAGAAAAGACTAACAAAGGACTTATTCCATACAATTGATGTCATTGAACAGTATTTAAAATTTTCTTTAAGAAATAAAATCCTCTTTTACACAAAACCCTCGAATCCACTGAATAAATAAATACGTCTTCACAATCTTCAACCTAATCTCTTTTCATAAATCCCATACAGCCTCTTTTTTTGTGTAGTATGAGTACTTTTTTTTTTTTGAATAAGTAATCCTTGCAAAAGAACATTCCATCTACTAATTGATATGCATGACGGCGTACTGAAAGGATTTCCTTTTCATACGATGAAGCGCCCTCTCGGCAAAATGTTACCTCTTTTCGGTAATAAGTATTCCCAAATCAAATGCTGATGGTCCTTCATCAACAAAAACATTCACTTAAAGGCTTTCAAAGTGTGTTTATTTTGCTATCAATTTAGAATAAAATTTTCGGGGGAAGAGAAAAGAGTGTTAAGGCATTTGCAAAAGGTGTTTGGCTTACAACACAGGATGTGTTTTGTGTGTGCCCTGTGTCTGAAAATGTTGTGTAAATTTTGGTAAATTTTATTTCCAAAATAACACAAAATCCCATCAACAGAAATTTTGTATACAGTAAGAAAATATAACAAAGGATTCATCGTCCTTGTCGGCGTCGGTCGCCGCCGCAGGCGGAGGGAGTGTGTTACTTTCCAACACGGAATAAAGAAAAATGAAATCCCATCAGACCTCATGAAGCAAAGAAAAATGTATTATCCCTGAGACTTGAGAAGATAACACAAAAAAAAAAAAATGAAAATGAAAATGAAAATGAAAATGATAACGGCTATGCAGCCTGAACTCTCAACCATTTGAACCCAAAAATAGAAAGTCCTGGAATTTTATCCACTCCCGAACTCTCATGTTGGCAAATCAAATTTATTCAACGTAGTCTTCGGTGTCGTTGTCGTTGTCGTTGTCGCTCGTCCTAATACTCAATGTTCGTCATTGTATAGTCGTTGTCCTAGCCCATTGTACGATATTATATCGTCTTCCTTTACAGGAGAGCTCTATATCGATTTTCGTATAATAAATTATTATTTCACGTTTCACCTGTAGTATAACGGTAAAATGTCAAATATGTTATTTACCTGTCTTACCACCACACAGGATAATAAACTCGCTCTCGTGTTCTTTTTGGTATTTTGTGTAAGATAAGAGACAGCGGGTACTCCCATTCAACTTCAATACGGATAAAATATGCGAGCCCTGCAAGAACCTTCTATTCAGGAGGAAGCATTAAGAGACAAGGACGAGGAGGCTTGGTCGGTTAGTCGGTTGGTCGGTTGGTCGATTGGCAAAGTAAAGCATTAATACTTAAGCTCTTCAACGATACATATACAATATTTAACACGCCATAAAGGAAGTTTATAAATACCTTTTTCTTGTGTGAAGATGATAATTTCCGTTTCTCTAAGGACTTTACTCCTTTTTGTTTTTTTTTTTTTTTTCAAAGAAATTATATTCAATTTCTAGATTCTGGCTGATAGCATGACGAAACGAAACTGATTTTTTTTTAAATTTTTAAATTTTTCACACAATTAACACTTCACTCGTTTTTTTTTTTTAATTTGAATAAGTATAGACTTTTTGTGAAACAGAAAACAGAAATTCAAATATTTCTCATACAAGATTATAAGGACATACTTTGACACTTCATTATTATTGTCCACGGCGAATAAAGTAACGACGACAGAGAAGAAGAAGAAAGTAGACACAACTTTCCTTTCTGATAAGAACCATTGACTTTCCGACAAAGTGTCTCACTGTCTCATCGCACCTGAGTCTCGAAACGAATTGAATAGCTTGTTCTGCACGAAAGGATCTCACGCTCTCTGTAGCTGATGTTGTATACAATGAACACAATACAAAGGACCTGTAATCTTGAACCTCTATATATTTACAAACATCTCAAAAGTTGAAAGTTTACAACCGATTCGCTTTCGTTTAGTAAGTTCGCTCTCTGAACCTTTGGATTGAGTTCTTTTTGGTTTTGTGAATTGAGCTTTTAAGGACTCTGTGATGGAGGGTTGCCACTATGATTTTTGTATTTTTCATTTTTATTTCATCAAACAAAAATTATAAATGGGAAACGCATAAGGAACTCATATTTTTTTTTTTTTTTTTTAATTATGACAAATAGCTTGAGAAATTGTTCTTCACTGAATTCAATGTTCGCTCGACACTTGCCCCAAGGCTTTTTTAAAATATAATGGCAAACCCTTATCTTTATAATAAAGCTAAATTCTTAACCATAACATTAAATTATATGCGTTTTATTTCTTCTTGAAAATCACAAGTCTAAAAAAAACACCCTTTATAATAGTCACAAAGAGCCGCCATTTTCGTTTGTTTACTTTTTTACAGAAGCGCAATACCTTAATTAACGATTGAACAGGACGTCCAAATGATAAAACTTGTTTATCACAATCAGTGCTCGTTATTGCAAGCATTGCTTCGGGCTTCGAAGAATTTGTAAGAGGACCACAATTTTTGCCAAAAAAAATCGCATTTAGCATCGAGGCGCATTTTTGGATGAATGGCTGTGTTAACAAGCAAAATTGCCGAATATGGGATGACAACAAGTCATACAAGGCTGGTGGCAATGGTACAGTGAATGAAGTTCTTGGTTGCTAACCTAAGAGTTGTGGGTTCGAGCCCCAGCCTGGGCAGCAATTTTTCAGTATTCCCCCTCCATCAACTGCCAATAAAAAATCTTCCCTATCTTTGTATTCCTTCTTACTAATGCCGTGCAGTTTGAATTCAAAAGACCTTGGGTCTTACAGGCATATAGTTGAAATTTTTATCATTATTATTACAAGTTTCATTAAGTGACAATGCATCCTCAAAAAGTTGGGGTTAGGTGTGTACTGTGTATATTGGACCGATGTCATTGGTCCGTACCCTTTCTAAACGACGTTGGTGAGGCGGTCGTCATCAATGGCGAGGGCTACAGAACGATGATAAATAATAATTTTTCATCTGCCAAATTGAACCACACGGACACGGAGTAGACGACATGTGGTTAGAGCAGGACGACCACACAGTGGGCGCCACGACTTACATTATGAATGAACGATTTGTAGGTAAAGGTTATCGTTCGCTTGATTGGCTACCATGATCATGCGATTTATCCCCGCTAGACTTTTATTGTGAGGTTTCCTGCGTCATCTACAGAGTTATTTGCCAGTAAAATACAATCGATTGATTCACTTAATGTGAACATCACTCCAGCCGTCGCTCAAATTCAGCCAGATCTTTGCGAAAAAGTCATTGGACACTGAACCACCAAAGCCGAGTCGGGCATTTGAACGATCTCTTATTCCTTATTCCTTAAAAAAGAATTTTGTGAAAACCTCACATCACAAACAGCTTGTTTCTATTCCATAATCAACATGAGTACCTATAATCGCAAATAAAACTAAGGCAACCCTATTCACTGTTTAATTCAAAACTAATATGAAAACAATGCTCAGAGAAATGTCTAAAAATAAAAAATGTGCCACAGCGGGCGTGCAACCGGAAAATGGCTCAGAGAAAACAACAACCTTTAAGGACATGCGCTCAAGGAAACCCACAACATTCCCTTTTGTTATAATTATGAATGGCAAAGTAATATAGTCTCCCGCATACTTGAGCAGGTGTAACTACAGACTACAGTACTTGTGAAGAGCACATCACACTCAGAAAGCTTTTTGTTTAGACGATGACGATGAGTGTGAATACAGCTGTTTGTTGAGGTTCTTATACTGCCGCGACTCGTCCTCGCAGCTTAATTGGTTGATTGCCCCCCAAAGCCTTTGTTGAGCGAGCATCCCAAGAAACCACAAATCGGCTGCATAGTTGATGAACTCGTCGTGTCGTTTTCGAGATGGGTTGAACCGTGTGAGGTTACCGCACACAAGGACGTGTGGTGAATGAAGGTGGTCGATTTAGGATGTACTCGCCCTTTTAACACAGCGAGCGGGTGTTTGGAACGTGAATTTATTTTCAAAAGCTCTCAGATGTTCGTTTAATGGGGTTTTTTGAACCAGTTATTGGATATTGCTGAGACAGCCAAAGGAGATTACTGGCATGACAATGCTTCTGAAATGCATTGATGGTTTCCAGGCAGTAATTTGTCACTTTAATAGTGACATTGAATTTTCTGGTTTTTACAGGGAAATCCAATAAAAAGGTTGCAGATAAGGATTGGGATTTGGGTATGGTTTGAATATTCCATTGCGTGGAAAATTTCTATGTAAATCGTGCTGGGTCATCAATTTGCAAAACGATACATAAGTATCTACAATGCGGTATAGTTCAATGGAACGTGGGAAATCGAAGACCATTCTTTTAAGGCTTTTGTGCAATAGCAGGGAGTATTTTTTGTATGTTTCCGTTGCATTCATAAGATTAGAGTGATAAAATATAATTGGGAACAAGAACGAAGGTAGGTGTTTCTATTCTTACATACACTTACGACATATTATAATTTTTTTGGATTATAAAACCCCGCTTTTTTTATAATAAAGGGGGTGATTTATTTAAATTCATTAAGACTGCTTCATAAAAATGATTTTCTGTCAATGTTGTCCGCGACTACACTGTACATGATTTAATTTGAAGATCAAATTTTGGATCGGTGCTTCCACATAATACATATATGGTATTGATATTTTCTGAATTAAGTACACGAGAAATGTTGTCTTCCAAAAAATGCTGGATCGTAGTTTTCTTTATCAGAAGTGACTTTTGACTTCACATAACCCCAAAGAAAAAAGTCTAAAACGTGAAATTAGCTGTCCACCACAGTTTCGAGAGCTGTGTGTGCTGAAGCTGATGAATGATGTAAAGACGATATTAAGAAGTAACCTGATGATTTGTCAAAAAATACTGAATAAAGAAAACAACACCATGAGATCGGTCAAAAATACTATAAACAAAATCAAGTCCAAATGAATCACCATATACTTTTGGAATATGCAAATATGCAGTCTAAGTACAAATGTTTTCAACCCAAATCAACCAAAATTAACATAACGAAAAAAAAATTTCAATTTCATTGTGGTCACTGTGGCGTATGTGCAATCTTTTATAAATTTTGATCATATTCACAAAAAGCAAAAAAAATTACTTTTAAAAAAAAGAATAATCAAAGATAACAGTCTTTGATTATAATATTCCTACGACAGCAGGTTATCCCTGATTGCCTCGATTGAAAAGCAATATTTTCCAGGAAAAGTTAGCATAACCGACTCTGAAACTCTGATAAAATCGTCATGATTAAGAAAGCAATATCACATACATCTGATTTCTGGCAACGGTTATTGCGAAACCAATAAGGTGTTATGTTGGGCTGTTTAAGCAGATAAACGTTCTGTGGGTATGGTAGGTGGTCGAAGGCAGTAGTGGGCTTTTGTGGCCGAATTTGGTTTCCGATTGGTTTTTCTGTTGAATGACTTGGATATTCCAGTTAAAGAGCTGGGAAGAAAATTTATTGTGCATTTATTCTTACTGGTGTATTAAGAGGAAAAAATTAGTTTATATTCCTTGCATATCCCTACTATTCTAAATAAAATCCACAATTTGAATTCAAAGGTTTGTCGATTACCCTGACGCTAACGTCTTTGAAAATCACTAGGACGAATACTGAAAGTTGTCGTTATATAAGTCCTTGTATCAACTATGCCTACATTTTGCGAGAATTTCAAATAATAAATTCTTAAAACATACGTAGAAATGCTATTTTTATAATATGTAGCTACTAATTAATTTTTTTTTTTATTATAACGAATAAAATGCATGACTGGGCGGGCACTGGGTCAGGCCGCACGTATACTTGCTCTTATAGCATACATACATACATCGTACCTCAGCTGATGCATCTGAAAAATCTTTTGAACAACTATGGCAAAAAAAAAAAAATCTTTGAAAATCTTTAAATCTTCTTTTTTTAATTTTTAAATTTCTGAAACAAATACTTAAAATGATTTGAACTAAAAACAAACTTTGCCTTTTAATTTTAAGTTCACATACTTTCTTGTGATGGTCCTACAAAACGAGGTGCTACAATCTTACTTATTATAGCACTTTCAATCGGAGAAAAAAAAACGTTAAAAAGCGTCTGGAAGTCTTTTAAATCGGTTCCATTGATAAAAATGACGATTCTGAAAGAGAAAACGGATCATCTTGATGTTTTTTTCCTGAATTAACTCAACAAGCCCATATATGTATGTATTCAATATAAAAGTGTTGAAGTTGAAGATGCCTGTATAACTTCCAAGGAGTTAGGAGCAAAGATATGTTTTAAATTTGCAACCCCAAATCGATCTATACATACATGACGCATGCACAATGCATATCAGACTCACTTAGCCAATAATAATAATGCCTTGGAAGGAAAAATCAAAACTGGGGATGAACTTAAAAGAGAGAATAAAATTCCCAGAACAATTAAAGTATGATTTAAACCCGTTACGCCTTAAAACGAAGTATGTATTTAAGAATTTCTTAATCTATATATGTACATATATAAAAAATATGGATGTGTGTATGTACGTATGCATGTTGCGTATGGACTCCTAAGCCGCCCAATGGATCTTTATGAAATTTTCAGGGTAAATATAGTTTAGTCTAGGGAAGGTTCCTGTGAAGGTTTGGTTCTGATCGGGTGGAAGACAAAAATAAATTGCAGGCTTTTCACATTTGTTGGTCCACTTTTTTTTTTTTTTTTTTTTTTTTTTTTTTTTTTATATAAATTTTTTAGCGGTTTGAAACATCAGCGAAAACTCCGCAATGGCCGATGAGGTGGAAGACAAAAAAAAAAAGCAGGCTTTAACCAAAAATATTGCTTATCCGCTAGCATTGAGATGAAGTACATATGTATGTAAATAAATTATTTTAATTTCACATTAAATAAGTATCACATAAAAATATTTATTTCAAATGTCAAATCCAAATTTTTTGTTGCAGGGTCGCTAATGACAACTCAAAAAAAAATTGTTAACTTGAACGGACATTAAATACCAGACAATACACCTCTCGCATTCTTAAGTACAGCAATAAAGGAATTCTCGAAAGCCGCTCAAACGATTTCAAGAACTGAGCTTAGTCAATGACTAATCCATGTTACTTAATTCTTAATGATTTTCGGGAAACAAAGACAAAAAATTGTTTAAGCTCGACTTAAAGGTTCCCTTCCTTATTTTGTACAATTTCTCAAATACCGGTTCAACGGTTCGTGCAAAAAAATGTAGAAATAAATAAAATGCACAACTGTGGACGCAATAGTACGATGATTAAAAACTTTTTGAGCAATAACAACTACTCATTTATGAAAAATTTGGTAAAAAGTAAAAAATACGATTTACGGGAGCTAACGTTAACAAACCTTGAGTATTTAAAATTTAGATGTCATCTTTTGGGTGCTATATATGATATAAATGCCCACTTATGGCCAAAAATTAAAAAAAACTGTTAAAACCATATACTATGATTTGTAGTCAAAAACTAAAATGCATTTTATGTGTATAACATAAAAAGTTTAACGAATGAGTAAATTAGAAAAACGAAAAATGTGGGCAAAACCTAGTGGTTCCTTGTAAAGGTCCTTGTAAAGGAGCCACCATTTAAAAAAAAAAATGCAATGCCATCTGATAGGAAGCTGTAAGGAACTATACCAAACAAAGTTTGAATGAATTCAATCAAGCCGCTGCCAACTTATGGCCATTTGAAAAAAAGTCGTTTAAGCCTGATTTTCGTTACGAACATATAAGCCGAAAAAAAAAAACGCAGTTTTATCAAAAATGTTCTAGGTTGGTTAAATTTTGAGTTTAAGCAAAGTCGTTAGCTCCGTTTTTGAGCAAATTCGAAATGAAAAAAACCGTTACTTATGAAACGTACTAGTTTGAGACGGGCTAAAATAAAATTCAAAAAAATTAGACAACCGTTTTCCTTTAAACTGTTATAATATAAAGTTTGAAGAAAATCCGTCAACCATTTTAGGCTCTAGCTTGACGTAAAAAACGCGCAGACGCACATCCGCACAGACAGACCGACGTTTTTGGACTTCTCTATCATCGTAATGTGATGTTTGATTAAAATCTCGAATTTTTTTTTTTCTGCACGAAACCAATACTTATGCCCTATAGAGCAAGTAAAAAGTATAGTCATAAAATTCTGTCCGTCCGTTCTATTCCTTTAGTGCCCAACTGGTTCGATTTCCTTCAAATTTGATATTCAGTTTTTATTTGGTAGTCTCCCGGAGACTATTTGCCATTTTCACCCTAGGTGCCTGCCATACAATCTTCAAGAAAAAGTTTTATTTCTCGAAAACGGGTCTAACAATTTCCAGAGTGATATTTTTACTTGCGATTATAGGTACTATAAGGCAAGTTATGCATTCGTCGAAAAAAAAAGTTTTGAGATAACAATCAAACATGACATTACGATGATAGCGAAGACGAAAAAAGATGGTCTAAAAATTCTGTCCGTCTGTATGTCTGTCTGTCTGTCTGTCTGTCTGTATGTAGACCTACAGCCCAAACGGGTGGGCCGAATTGCTTCAAACTTGGTATATAGACTTTTTTAGGTATTGTACAGAAAGGAAATTGAAATTTTTTTTTTAGCTCAAAAAATAACGGTACCTGCCATACAACCGTTACGTTAAAGCTTATTTTTCTCAAAAACGGCTCTAACGATTTTTGATTAAAAAAATCAGTGTTGCTTTTTAGGTACGACCAATCATATGGCTGAAAAAAAAGTTTTAAAAAATGGCTAAGAACGGTACTTTCCATAGGACCGTTTTTTCGAAATTTCACACACATATAGCTGTAGGTAGCTCAATTTGTATTGCATACCAATATTTTTGAAAAATATTTTTTTGTATTTTTAAAAGCATTTTTTAAAAAAAAATTTAAAAAATTAATATTTTGAAAACTGCTTATTAATTTTTTTTTAAAAAATTTTAAACAAATGTATTTGCTGAATACCTATGAACTGGCGTTTTTGAATTTTTTTTGAAAATTTTTTTCAAAAAGTTTTTCAAAAAAAACTTTTTTTCTCAAAAACCGCTCCACAGATTTTTCTAAATTTATTCTCATAAATTCAAATTTATCCAAGAAATAAAATGGCGTACTTTTTTTTTCAGCTCAAATTAGTTTAAGTATTTATTTAAGAATTTTGAAAATTTTATTTTTATCAAAATCTCAAGCCCATAAACCACTGTCACTCATTAGAGCAAGTTCGTGCGACCCAGTCGTGCATTTTATTTTTTACAACAATCCACCATCATATGGTTAGAATGGATTTTTCAGAAGTTGTCTTATAACGGTTCCTCTCAAAGAACCGTTTTTTTTTCAAATGAGGTTTTATCATGGACCATTATCCCGATTTCAACAAAATTTTAAACACAGGAAGTCATTTAAAATTCAATTAATTTTGCATTTAAAAATTTTCAGAAACTTTTTTTTTGATTTATTATAATTTTCTAAAAAAAAATTTCTCAGATGAAAACTGTAGAAAAAAAATTCAAATATTTCTCTGAAAGTGGTCGAACTATTTTCAATATTTTTTTTCTAGGTGGACATTTAGTTTTAAAATTGTATTACATATTTAGTTTTTCCGAGAAAATTCTTAAACTAATTGAAAAAATAAAAGAATTTTCGAAACAATTTTTATTTATTAGTTGTGCACTTTTTGTTGGCATAAACCTAAAACGGCATCTTCTTTTAAGAGAAAAGAGAGTCAAAATGTTGCTAACTCATTTGGAAACTGTATTTCCTCAAAAATAGCTGAACTGATAAAAAATTTAATTTTTCAAAATCAAGTATATTATTGAACGATGCTGTGATCAAGCTCCATAATCACTTTCTGCATCCCAGAATCACGAATCAAAATACTTGTCAAGGAGTTTTATAAAAAATGGACCTACGCGTTTGCTTGGCTCACACCAAATACTTCTTGAATAAAAATATGAAAATAATCTGACACAAAATCAAGCTTTGTCTTCAGTAGTGGTCAGGTCAGGAATGCAAAGTCATGACAAAGAGTTGTTTCCGATCGCAAGAGTTCTGCTACTAGACCTGAAGGGAGTCGCATAGGGATTGATTCTCGGGCCGATACTCTTTTGCATATTCCTCAATGATCTGCCCTCCCGCTGTATGCGCATGCTTGTAAACAGACGATGTCCAACTTTATCTGGCTAGATCATTCCAACAACTTGATGAACTTTGTCTCTCTTTCAATGAGGTTCTCAGTCGAATTAAAGATTGGTCTATTACCTATGGCCTACTTTTGAATTTTGCTTAATTTCTAGTAATCCCAATCTCTGAGAAAAAGTTTGATCTCAATATTCTTCCCGATTTATTGTAAAGAGACAGTTATATAAAAGCAGTTGATCGCAGTACCAACTAAAGGTTCGTTATTGACCGTCCGTTGTCTATCAGGTTACAGGCACAGAAATGTTGTCATAGGTCGAGCTTACAAATGCTTAAGGAAACTTTGGCCCTCTGCTTATTTTAAAATAAAACCCGATTGACTTGATAGTATACCTGGAATTCCTCAGACTTATCTCAAAGAAGTCCTTCGCGTTTTGAATAAGAATTCATCTCTTCCAAAAATATTTTGTTTGTTTTAGATCCACATCGCATTCCCTATTGCTTTGGAAACAACCTGTGTTTTCATGATTCCTTACAGCCTAAAGTTAGAAAAAACAATGGGTCTTGAAAGTCCTTCAACATCAGAATCAAGATCTTACAAATAAAAGCATATAAATTTATTGTTTAACATTTTTGTATAAAGCTTTAAAAACAAGAAGTTTCTAAATAGTAAGTGTGACAGTTTCCATATTCTTGATTGTATCTTTGTAGTTTTCCAACACAGGTTCAACCTCTTCAGTCAGAAACTCTGTCACCTGGTCACTGGCTCTACCGGTGAATGTCTTAGCATCCAAGATCGAAGGCAGTTCAGCAAGAATCGGTGCGAAGTAGGCATCGTTACGAACACGTTCAACCAAATCGTTGTCCTTGCCAAACTGTTTGACCTGTGCTCCAGCCTCATGCGAGAGTACACGAATTTTTTCATGACAAATCTGTCGGTCTCCGCCAGCCTTCACCATGGCCATGATGATGTTCTCTGTTGACATGAATGGAAGTTCCTGAGCGATGTGACGTTCGATGACCTTGGGGTAGACAACAAGTCCTTGGGAGATGTTGAGTAGAGTAAGCAAAGCTGCATCAGCTGAGAGGAAGGATTCGGATAAACTCAACCGACGATTGGCAGAGTCATCGAGTGTCCTCTCGAGCCACTGAGTGGCATGTGTGTTGGCTGCATCGGCATAAACTGTAATCATGTGCCTCGCCAAGGCACAACAGCGTTCGGAACGCATTGGGTTCCTCTTGTAAGGCATCGCAGATGAACCAATTTGTGTTGATTCAAATGGCTCCTCGACTTCTTTTCTTGAAGCGAGGATTCTCAAATCAGAGCACATTTTATGAATAGAAGTTCCCAAACTGGACAGTGCTCCCAGGATCTCAACATCTACTTTGCGGGAGTAGGTTTGACCAGTGACAGCGTATGGCTTCTCAAACCCAGCTAACTTGGTCACAAGGAAATCCAGCTGTCGCACCTTTGTACCATCGCCATTGAATAACTGCATGAATGAAGCTTGAGTTCCAGTTGTTCCCTTCACTCCACGGAATCTTAGGTCGTCACGGCATCTTTTTAACGCACGTTCGTCCATCAGCAGATCATGAATCCAGAGGCAGGCACGCTTCCCCACTGTTGTTAACTGCGCTGGCTGGAGGTGAGTGAATCCAAGAGTTGGAAGCGACTTGTGGGATTCAGCAAAGTTCTTCAGACAATAGATTACGGACGCAACCCGAGGAAGCAACAGGTCAAGGGAGTTCCTTAGTATAATCAAGTCAGTATTGTCACCGACATAGCAGGAGGTTGCTCCCAAATGAATGATGGGTGCAGCTAGCGGGCACTGCTTGGCGAAAACATGAACATGTGCCATTACGTCATGACGCGTGAGACGCTCTTCTGCCGCCGCAGCCGGAAAATCGATGTTCTCGACGTTCTTTTTCATTTCCTCCAGCTGGGCTTCTGTTATTTCCAGACCAAGTTGCTAAAAGAATTTATTAGATTTACTCATAATGAATTAATGATAGCATTTACCTTCTCTGCTTGTGCTAACCAAATCCATAACTTCCTCCAGGTGGAGAATTTGTTTTGTTCACTGAACTGGAACTGCATTTCTTTGCTAGCATAGCGCGAGGAGAGTGGTGATTTGTAGCCTTCGTAGTTGCTTGCCATTTTGTGTAAATGATGTTCACTTGATGAAATTCAAATTAGGAATGTTGTTGTTAAGAGATAAGATGGAAATAATTATATTTTTCACTTGTTGTTGACTTAATTTACTTGTTTTTTATTAAATCTTATCTACAAACAGCAACTAACGTGGGGGTATCAGCAGTCGCAGTGACGTTTGTCAAGGTGACAGGTTATCGCTTATCGAAAGTGCGTTAGGAGGCGCTGTGCGCAACTGTCAGCTGGAGAATTAATTATACAGCAGCTACATGGGCTAGAAACATATTGTGTATATCATGAGAGATTCAGATTTCTATGTAATGAGATTTTATTCATAATGGATTCAAATTTCAAATAAATGAATTCAATAATTTATTTTCCTCAGCGACATAACGCTGAGATGTAAACCGTTTGAATTATTGATTTGCTACTTATGTAATGTTAATATAGTGATGACAACGATACGAATGATAACCATATTTCTGTTCCTTTTTGTTTTTTTCGATGAGTTAGAAAACTGAACGAAATTATAAAACTAAGAATACTACAAACAAACTATGAGTGACGAGACATGAAAGTGAACTCTAAAGCCTAATACTCAGATCGCGCTAAAATTTATCTTCCATACAAATTTTCACCCAAGATAAATTTTAGCTTGGGTTTTTAGCTGAGTAATACTCGACTTCAAGCTAAATTCCAGGTGTCAGGCTAACGGCTAAGAAAAAAGTCTCCACAAAATTTAGCTTGCGAAAGAATGTAAAACACATTATTTCACAAGATAAATTCTGACAGTTGTCAGAAGGTCTTGCGAAGGTCGCACGAACTTGATCTTGAACTTGTTCGATAACTGCTAAGTGGCTGCATAATGTAGGTATATTAAATAAAATGCACTACTGGGTCGCATAAACTTGCTCTAATGTGTGACAGTGGTCTTGGGGCTTGAGATTTTGATAAAACTAAACAAAATTCTGAAAAATAAGTACACCATTTTATTTCTTGGAAAAATTTGAATTTATGGGAATAAATTTATAAAAATCTGTGGAGCGGTTTTTGAGAAAAAACGATTTTTTTGAAAAACTTTTTGAAAAATAATCAAAAACGCCAGTTCATAGTATTCAGCAAATACATTTATTTATAATTTTTATTAAAAAATTTTAAAAGCGGTTTTCAAAGTTTTATTTTTTTTAAATGCTTTTAAAAATACAAAAAAATATTTTTTAAAAATATTGGTACGCAGCACAAATTGAGCTAGAATTTCGAAAGAATCGGTTGAGTCATCTTCGAGATAGTCGAAAGCAAAAAAAACGGTCCTATGGAAAGTACCGCTTTTGGACTGTTATTTTAATTTTTTTCAGCCATATGTTTTCTAGAAAAATAAGCTTTAGCGTAACATAACGGTTATTAAGCAGGTACCGTTATTTTTTTAGCTAAACAAAATTTCAACTTCCACTCTGCACAATACCTTAAAAACTATATATATACCAAGTTTGAAGCAATTCGGCCCAACCGTTTGGGCTGTAGGTGTCTATACATACATACAGACAGACGGACAGAATTTTTTGACCATCTTTTTTCGTCTTCGCTATCATCGTCATGTTATGTTTGATTGTTATCTCAAAAAAAAATATTTTTGTATGAATCCATAACTTGCCTTATAGTAACTTTAATCTCTCCAACTTCAAAATTTAGCGCGCCTTTTTAGCAAAGGTGTGTAGAGATAAATATTGTAGAGATACAATTTAGTTTAGCGCGATCTGAGTACTAGGCTAAGTCGAATTTTATGGTCAATTTATAATTATATTAAATTTGGATTGAATTGGATCGCTACTAAATTCATATTGTTTAAGTATTTTTAATCTAATCTATCCGATAATCAAGTGTCGTTATAATGGATGTCAACATTATGTTAACAGGTTAAAAAAAAAAAGAAAATATATAACTCTATCAAGAAAATTCAAAAGATGAAGTCGATTTTTATAAAAAAAAAAAAAATGCAGGACTGGGTCGCACGAACTTGCTCAAATGTGTGACAGTGATTTAGGGGCTTGAGATTTTGATAAAAATAAAATTTTCAAAATTCTTAAATAAATACTTAAACTAATTTGAGCTGAAAAAAAGGACGCCATTTTATTTCTTGGATAAATTTGAATTTATGAGAATAAATTTATAAAATCTGTGGAGCGGTTTTTGAGAAAAAAAGTTTTTTTTTGAAAAATATTTTTAAAAAAATTCAGCAAATACATTTATTTAAAATTTTTAGAAAAAAATTTAATAAGCAATTTTCAAAATATAAATTTAAAAATTTTTTTTCTTAAATGCTTTTAAAAATACAAAAAAATATTTTTCAAAAATATTGGTATGCAATACAAATTGAGCTACCTACAGCTATATGTGTGTGAAATTTCGAAAGAATCGGTTGAATCGTTTTCGAGATGGTCGAAAGCAAAAAAAGCGGTCCTATGGAAAGTACCGTTCTTAGCCATTTTTTAAAACTTTTTTTTGAACCATATAATTGGTCGTACCTAAAAAGCAACACTGATTTTTTTAAATAGAAATCGTTAGAGCCGTTTTTGAGAAAAATAAGCTTCAACGTAACGGTTGTATGGCAGGTACCGTTATTTTTTGAGCTAAAAAAAAATTTCAATTTCCCCTCTGAAAATCTGTTGAAACAGAACTGTCCGGCTTTCTGTCTAGTCTTCTCCGTGGACAGAAACTCAGACAGATTTTGACATTTCGTTTGTCAAAGTTGGGTGACAACATTGTATATGAAATCTATAGTAATATGGATAGCAGGATCGACTGTGGCGACACCGTGAGCCTCCAAACCTTTTTTTCAAATTTCTCGTTTTGGAGAGAAAATGTAGGTGGAAAGATTTAAATATGTGATAATTATCAGCGACATCTATGTGTCTCCAAACCCGGTATCTCTAACTCGTTCCCCAGACTACTATAGATTTCATATACAATGGTGACAACGTTGTATATGAAATCTATAGTAATATGGATAGCAGGATCGACTGTGGCGACACCGTGAGCCTCCAAACCTTTTTTTCAAATTTCTTGTTTTGGAGAGAAAATGTAGGTGGAAAGGTTTAAATATGTGATAATTATCAGCGACATCTATGTGTCTCCAAACCCCGTTATCTCTTCCTCGTTCCCCAGACTACTATAGATTTCATATACAATGGTGACAACTAAAAATAGTCAAACAAAATTAAATTATTTTGTTATTTTGTTTCGCTGCGTCATGTCTCGAAAAGAAACAATCGTGTTAATTAATTGTTATAGAAAATATGAGTGTTTGTGGAACTACAAAAGTAATTCTTATAAGAAGATTGACTTGAAAAAAGCAGCATGGGCTGAAATCTCCCAATTGTCATTGGTCTGTCATGACAGAAATGTACCCACCTTAAAAATGTGGATAGATTTTTGACAGAATGGAAAACAGAAACAGAGAAAGTTTTCTGTCCAATGGAGACACCGTGTTAGGGCCGAAATTAGAATTTTTCGAAATTAGAGGAAAATGTATTTTCATTTGAGTTTGGTAGTTTCGTTTAACCGGCTAACTTCCATCGCTTTCTTTCTTTCTTCCTTTTCATTCCTTCCTCCTGTTTTGTTTTGTTTACAACTGTTGTTGAATTGCATTTCGTTTTGTTTACTCTTGTCGTTGCCTTGGATTTTGTTTCTAAATTGACATTTTACAAATCTGTTAATTTGTTTTCACATGTAATTTGTTAACGCAATTTCGCACAAATCAAAAAATTTCGATACATGATTTTGTTCAGGAAATGGAGTCAAATTTAGGAATAACAAATTTTGGTAATGAAAGCGTAGCGTAAGTCAAAATATCATAGACATCGCACATTTCAAGGATGAAATTTAAAAAATATCATAGATGTCGCTCATTTTCTATGGATGAAATTTAAAAATGACCGTTATTGGTAAATGCGACATTATGAATCTTTAAGAACAGATTTACGTTGTTAATTTTTCCATGAAGTGGCGTGTCGAGAGCTAGCATCGTGATTTCTTGTTTTGGAGACATTTTTTTGACAATTATTTTATGAAGCTGACCTGAAATTAGACTAGCAATCCATAAAATAATTGGTCCCTGGACCTATTACCAAAATAATTGTTAATGTTAATTTCAACATCTACCTGCCGTTGTTGAATAACCCCAAACTATGTTCTTATAATCCAAAGCGAATAACTGCTGGAACACAATGGAGCCGGAGCCGGATCCCCAAACGCATCCGTATTGCATGTCAAAATATTGAATACACACGAATTCGATGTTGTGCATAAAACGAGACGGATCCGCAAACGCAGCCGCCAACGGCGACGGACGAGTTGGCCAACTTTTAATAAATATGTACTTGCGTATTTTTGACATTCAATAAAAAAAAAGAGCAACGTGCTAATAAAATCCTTTAAGAAATTAGATCAGAAAGGTACAAATTTATAGAAAAGCCTAAACATGATGCGATATATGTTTTATCATCTATTATATGCATATACAGTGCTGTTAAGAACATTCCGGATTTTTTAGTCAAATCCATTTATCGTGTTTTTATTACGCAAAAATGAAACAAATTAATTTTTTATATTTTTTTTACAATGTTTATTAAACAACTAAATCATTTAAACAAAAAACGATGATCTATAATCGATTAAGAAAAAAATATTGAAACTTAAAACAGATTCAGAATTTCGTCTGTGCAAAACTAACCGGATTTTTTTCATTTTGATAGGTACTAAATTAATATTTTGTCTAGTAACCCTTATTTTTTATGACTGCTCGGCATCTACGAGGCATTGACTCAATCAAATTAAGGAAAATAGAGCTAGGAATATGCTCCCACTCGTTCTTCAAAGCTGCAAATAGGGTGCTTGTGGAGGTGTGCGTTCTCTTCCCAACCCGTCTCTTTAAGATGGCCTACAAATTTTCAATCGGGTTCAAATCGAGTGATTGCGAAGGCCATTTTAAAACATGAATATTATGTGTCCCAAACCATTCTTTTAACAGCTTTGAAGAATGTTTGGGGTCATTATCCTGCTGGAAGACCCAACGCAAAGGCATTTCTTCCTCCGCATATGAAAGCCTTATGGACTCCAAAATGTATCTGTACTGGAAACGATCCATGATTCCGGTGATTTGGTGTAAACGACCACAGCCTGCAGCTGAAAAACAGCCCCAAACCGTCACCGATCCCCCGCCATGCTGAACTGTAGGGAGTACATTGGCTGGTTAGAAACGTGTCCCTTTTGAGCGCCTTACGGTCGTTCCACCATCGGAGTAAAACAAATTAAATTTGCTTTCATCACTGAAAAGTATACTTTTCCACTTGATTATAGATCAGTTCAGATGATTTTTTGTAAATTCAACCCTGATTAAATATTTTTTGTTTTGAATTTGAAAATATTTTGAGAAACCGTTCATTGCTTACCTTTTTCGACGATGTTTAGCAGTGAGGAGTGGCTTTTTTGCGGGACGAAATGCATACAGACCAAATTCTCTGAGGCGTTTCCTTACTGTACTTGGTGCTATTGGCAGATTAAGCTCTTCACAAATTGTATTAGAAGTCGCAAAAGGATCTTTTAATACAAAGTTCAGTTTTCATGGTTGTTTTTCGAGGGTGTCCACCAAAATTGATCTGCCTCAACTGATTTCCCGCTTTTAAACTTTTTAATGATGTCACAAACAGTTGAAGTCGGAATTTGCAACATCTGCGCGATAACGTTTTGTTTTATCCCGACTTGAAAGTGTTCTATGACTTTGTAACGAATTTGATTATTATAACGCGTTTTTGCCATTTTTACTTAAAATAGAAATTACAAATCACAAAGCTAACAGCTCTTTAAGCCAACTGATGTTTAAATCCGTTGCCTCAACATCGAGAATCGATGCTCAAGACCTCGATTGATGCTTTAAACCGTTACATCAACATCGATACTCGAAGTCTTCCAAAAATCCGGTTAGTTTTGAACAGGCATGTTATGGCATTTCTTTTAAACTAATTATTTTTAATTTTTTGGTTTGCATTTGAACATTTCTCATTTCGGATGTTAATAGATTTTCTAACTAATTATTCAATTCAGTAAAAATATTTACAATGTTAATGTTTGTTTCTTAGATATAGTGGATAAAATGTAATAAGAAAAAAATCCGGAATGTTTTTGCCAGCACTGTATATGTAGGTGGAGTACGTACGACTCCGTTGTGCGCACTTCTTATTAGGTACGGACAGCATGCGATACTGTTGCGGCTGCGGTTCGGGCTGCGTTTTTCGATTGTGTTCCAGCAGTAAATGGGTTTGTATGTATGTATATATCTATAAAAGGATAATATTTCATTATTTTCTTCAATTGTAACTGAATACTCCAACGGAAATTATTAAATCTATTATTACAAACATATAACTCTGTTTCAATCTTTAACATATATCCCCAGTTCGGGTTATATGAACTTAATAGCGTTTTTCTGTGGTATGTATTCGGAATCGCTTTATAGAAAACTCTAAGATTTTGGATACCAAACGAAGAAGCGAAAATACTTTTTTGAGTCTAAATTTTGGGCGTCGTTGTATTTGTGAAACTAAAACATACAATATTAATTCCACCACAATTTGATCATCAATGTATGTAGGATGATAACATGATACATGTACATGTTTAAATTTATTTGATTTTTATTTAGAATACCTACTTTGAATTTTCACAAAGGGTTTGAAAATGTCTCTTGTGCAGTGAAGATTTGATATACGTGATAAATAAGGGCCAATGCAAAAATACTCTAAGATTGGACAAAATTATACTATAATTTTTACTGTTTTACTGCGCTGGTCAAAAATATGCTCTTCAAAAGTCAGTATGAATACAGCACAAGGTAGATAGGTAAAAATGGCATATTTTTATGAACTGGAAAGATTAGAAAGAAAACCCAATCAGCTAGGGGATGTACTGTTTTATTACCATAATTTAACAAAGAAGTAAAAGGGGTGTAGGAGTATGATTTTAGTCGGGAGTTGGTCAGGTTACAGCAATTTAATAATCTGCCTTACGATCTTCTAGACGAAAGCAATGTGACTAGACTCCAGACTTTATGCCACCTAGACAAGTTTTTGGATGGTTTGTTCAAATTCGATGCTACAGAGATATCGTAACCCCAGGGTCATCATAAAAAGTTTCATTTAATAATTGCACCCCTTCCCTTATTTAAAGCTGGGCAGTGGCACAATAATGTCTCATCCCTATTTCGGACAAGAAAGATTAGTTGTAGGCAGTCCTTGTCTTCCTAGAAAAGATGAAATTAGCCAAATTGCTACACTGCTGATTAAATACTTCACAGCTCCTAGCGGAATGTTGACTTCCTCATAACATAAACTTAACATTCTTGAATTTAAAAACCATATTCATGCGGCAGTTCATCTTTTATTGGAACACTCGCCCATTGTTGCAAGTCATATTGGTCACCCAAAATAAAAGCTAATGTCTATTCTTGAATTGTTTTGGAATCATGGAAATAAAGAATGATTTTGAAAATCTTCCCAATGAATTGAAGCCAAGTAAATCACTTTTTAACTCTTGGCAGTTGAGTTTGTATCGCTTTCTGAACCTACGCTTAAGAAGGGGCAAATATAAACTTAATACATCACAGGGCAGGGTCCACAATGATTCATTTAAAAAATCGTACACAATTTTTTTAATGTGAAGTCTTTTAAACTTTGTGCCTCCTAGATGCGTGGCTCTCGAAGTTTATCGACTTTTCTCTTAGTCATTGCGAAACATTAATATAGCCTCATTGGCTGCCACCCACCAATGTCACAACAATTGCGAATCTTATCCGCCAAAACGCTATCGCATCGTCCGCGTCCGAGGGTTATCAGGTGTTGCCCATGCGAATGTTATTGAAGCTAGAGCTGGCTGTATCGGTTTGCACTTATTAGTCTGCTTTTTTAAAATTAGCTTTTTCAAGTGTCAAAATAAACAGTCTGGCCGATAAACTAGCTACAAACTGACCTTTGTATTTCCTAATCTAATATTGGCAAAATACCACAGAAACAGTGCCAGCTTTTTATTCACTCGAGGATCAACATTCATTGTGATCGCACTACTGTTTCGTACTGTTCCGGTGTTTTTTAAAGTTTATTTTTTACAATGCAATATCTTTTACGCATTCTTGCTTTTATTCTGTACTGGGTCGGTTCCAGGCTGCAGTGTATCATAAAACTATTCGGACGTATCAAACGGGAACGAATCCCAGAATTTCAGAGCGAAATTTTATCGCTATCTGCTGTGAAATTGATTCAGAAGCTTAAAACAGGCCAAGTGCGTGTTATTAATTAGAAGTTATTTTTGTTTCGATAAATTCTCAAGGCCATTTTTTCGTTTTTAGATTTCCGTTGAAGAACTTGTGAGGGAATATATAAAAAGGATAAAGGAAGTGAACCCTGTGTTGAATGCTGTAATTGATGATCGGTTCGCTGCTGCGGTTGAAGATGCGAAAAAAGCTGATGAAGTCATTTCTTTGACAACTGATAAAGATGAGCTATTTGAAAAGTACCCTCTCTTTGGAGTGCCGTTTTCGGTCAAAGAGTCTTGTGCTGTAGAAGGTAGTTTGCAGTGATACTCCCTACCAAATCAAAAACAAAAAATCATCCCTCTATTCTTAATTCTAGGCTTATCACATGTCGTGGGAAGCCACTATCGCCGAGGCATGAAATCCTCCGAAGATGGTGCAGCTATTGTACTTCTTCGAAAAGCTGGAGCCATTCCTTTGCTTGTTTCAGCGAATCCAGAACTTTGTGTTAGTTGGGAGACTTTGACGATGACTCATGGCAGATGTAATAATCCCTACAATTCGGAGTATACACCTGGGGGCTCTTCTGGTGGAGAGGGATCTTTGAATGGAGCTGGAGCTACAGTGTTTGGAATTGGATCAGATTTTTGTGGATCAATTAGAATTCCGGCAATGTTTAGTGGTGTGTATGGACATAAGCCAAGTGGTTATTTGGTGTCAGCAAAAGGACACTTTCCTCATACCGATCAAGTTGGAATGGATAAGGTTTTGCAAATGGGACCGATGACACGTTTTGTTGAGGATCTACCAATACTTCTGAACGTTATTGTCGGTGACAATGCGTCAAAATTGATCGAAGCTGCAGATATTGATAAAATGAAGGTAAGTTGCTTGAAGAAATTAATAATTTTAATCTTGCGAAATATTAAGGTACTTACAAGTTTAATCAGAAAAACGTTATAAAAGAAGGTTTATGAATTTAGAGAGATCTTTAAAATTTTCATATAACTCCTTTAAGGATCGGATTCCACCTGAAAGTTTTATTTACTTTAGTTACGTAAGAAACTTTTCAAAAAAATCACCAGCTCAAACGACTCTTTTTCAATTTCGTAAGCTGTTAGTTGAAAGAAAAACTAACAAGAAGTGCTAACGCGTTTTTCACACTTACGGAAATCTCACAGCTGAAACTTCGTCTGTAGTGTGAACCCTTACGGAAAGTTACTTCTGTAAGACTAACGTAAGTGGTAATTGAAGTTAACATTTGTGTTATCTTGGCCTAACAGCAAGGCCAGTGCTTAAAGAACAACAAAATTTTCTTTGTTTCGACCAACAATGATGTCAATTTAACTCATGATCTTATATACATTTGAAAATGAACCAGTGTCTTATCTCTGAAAATTGTTGTTACAAAATATGTAGCTCAAAATGTTTTTTTCATATTTTTAATTTGTTCAAGGTAACTGCCTTTCATTTATGCTTTTCTAAGCCATCTGTTCCATGCAGCGTTCACTTCGTTCAGTTAAAGCCAATTTTTGTGAATCTTTGCTAATTTCCTCAAAAACAGCTTCAGCTACAAATTTTGCTTAAAGGGCACTTCTTGAAAGAACACTGCTTTTAAAGTTATTGGTTTCTGTCTCATGTAATTGACCATAGGTTGTGCTTAAGACTAGTTTCAAACCTTTTTCAACGAGTTCTTTTGAAATGATATTGCTTATTTGTCACTTCTTGGCAACCCTGCCAAACTCCTTCGATTGTACAAAATGACTTTGGAGAACTCGCGCTGTTTTGTCCAGGTTGATAGTGTTCCTGTCGAATTCTTTGATGTACAGGGCCTAATATATGTACTCAAAGTGACGCGATATCATGTAACCTCTTCAACATCCTTCTTGAGGCGCTGTTAGTTGAGCCTTTGCAAGTATTGAACAAACGGAGTATATGCTGTCCTCATGAGAGAGTCAAAGAATTTGTCTTTTTGGGTTCCACTATAACCTTTGAAAAAAGCATCAGTGAAGAGATCTTCAGAAGAATCACTCTGGTCAATCGCTGCTTCTTCGCGGTTAGAAAGCATTCCTCTCCTAAAGGACCAAGGAGGCACTATACAAGTCCCTAATCAAACCAGTACTGCTGAATTGGGCAGAAGCGTCAATCCTCAACACAATCAGATGAAAAGCGCTTGGGGTGGTTTGAGATAACGATATTTTGGGTGATATTCGGTCCAGTATGTATCAGTCAAGTATTGGCTAGGGCCTCAACTGGCGGGTATCTTGGTGGAGGCCGTGGATTGTATGCGACACCATAAGTTAGAAAGTGAGTTATACTGCAGTTTTGTCGTTCAACTTTTTTTGGCGGCGCGCGGCAGATCCATAGAACAACCAATTTAAGCAAAGGTTTTTTTTTGTATTTTCCTCACATTAGCAGTCTCTTAAATATTTAAAGCCAACGCATTTTTGCTTATAATTCGAAGAATTAGAGGAAAATAACAATACGTCTGAAAAATTAAAATTGTCCGACTCAAACCCAAAATCACGAATTGAATGCGCTATCGTTTATTTTAACCAACTAAGAATGGAAATATCATTTATAAGAGTCCAGCTTTCGTTCCTTTTCGATTCGGAACATACCGCCATAAGTAGAGCTAAGGTGGGATCCAAAGTGATCTGTTCTCCGCGGATTAAGATATATTTGTTTCCAGCGCTATCAAATTGTATGCGTTTTTCAAATTCTTCAACCGTCTAAGATCTAACGTTATTCAACTTGTCTTTGTCCTTGCAAAAGGAATAGATTTTCGAAAACTTTCCTCAAAATTTAAACAATTTGCCTTTATAAAGACCAAAAATGTGTACTTTGCAGATTTTCTACGTCGATTTATCAATGCGAACCACAGTTCTTCCAGTGAACAGTGCAATAAGAAGATCTATCGAGAAAGCATGTGATCACTTTACATCCCGAGGAAACGATGTTCAGAAGGTATAAATACAATCAAATCAAATTTTATTTTAAAGATATTTTAATAAAAAAAACATTTTGCAGCTCGAAATTGAAGAAATGCAAGATATCATGGAGATTGTGGTCGCTAGATTAATGTTATTTGTGCCACCAAGCATACACACGAATCTTACAAATCCCGAGGTAACTATTTACACTTCTTAACTCAAGTGTAAAGTAAGTAGGTATCTCTCATTTAAATGTTTTTCTTTCTTAAGGAAAAAACAACAACTCTGGCGGAGGTGGGAAAGCATTTCACAGGAAAACCGCTGCACACTATTTCGGCTTTGTATTTCCAAAGCCTATACGATTTCAGCGGAACCATTCCAATATTCGGCAAGGATCACTACTCTAAGAGGAAAGATGTTCTCGAGTCCAAGCTCAAGGTAAATATAAGAATTCAAAAAAAAAAACTCTTAAAATAAAATGTTCTCAGGATGTATTGGGTAATGATGGTGTGCTGTTCTTCCCGACATTCCATCGGTCAGCCTTTTTGCACAACACGTCCATAATTCACTCGCCAGCAACAGTGCTAACTGGAATCTTCAATGTGCTTGGTTTTCCTAGCTTGCATGTGCCAATGGGCTTGGATAAAAATGGATTACCAATTGGATTCCAAATTGTGGCTGCTCCATGCGCAGATAAGAATTGCTTCCAAGTCGCCACGGAACTTGAAAAGAAGTTTGGAGGATGGATTCCTCCATCATAATTTGATGTAAAAACATGTGTTTCTAATATTTAATTATTTTATAAGCTAACTTAAAGAAAGAAAAATGAATGCAAAACTTAGTATGTACAAAAAAGTCAAAATAAAATTATTTCAAAAGTAAAGTTAAGAGAACCTTTACCTATTTATTGAAATTCCATACGATCAGCTTTAAAAAAACATTTATTTACGATGCGGCAGTTCTAGGCGGAGCTGCAGCATAGTGGCTTATATTCACAAGTATTTTTGAAGGGGCGTTGATACTCTGAGGAATGGAAGGAACCTTCAACTTATTGAAACCTTACGACTAGCAGAATACATCTCTTGATCTCATAATTCATAAGGAGATCAACTATTGCAGAATTTGTCACTAACTGACAAGAAGTAAAAACAAAGGTGGAATCACCTTAAGGACTTCCTGTGCTGTGTCTTCCCTCAGGGGATGCACTCGAACACATGAAAGCAGCAGCCTAGTTTTAAAGCTCACGTGGCAACATTGAACGGACTTAAGAAAAATGTAACCGCTGTTGACTCGTAGCTGAGAAGAGGTTATTGACATAACGTCACCTTGTCTTTACTCGAAGTAATCTCCATAGTTCCTGCTTAGATTAACAGCTATACAGAGGAACGGTGTATTGGTTTAGCTTGAAGGCATTGGTGAAGTTTTCAGGAAGTTCATAGACCTTGCCGCTTTTTCGATATCTCGAAGTGGTTTAAAGGAATCCTAGACAAACTCTATAAAAATGCTAGCGGAGTCTCTTTTCTAGAACCCAATCGCTCGACGATGTGGAGCAATATAATATAAAACTTGGGGGTAACCCGATCTGACTAAAAACCGGACGAATAAATAAAACTTTTCCTTAAAAAAAACAGAATACTATTTGACTGACGATAAACGCTTCCCTACTTTCAATATAAATCTCTGTTGTTCATTAACAATGCCTTGTGTCCTTGCGGCTTCCATTTCGGAGTCGCCCTCAATCAACATTCGACCTGGTGGATTGACGAAACAGCCGATTTATCCTGTGTCAGCCCCTGAATATCTCAAATAAGGAAAACCTTTGGTGGGATGAAGTCGCTTAAATGTGCTTTAGTCCATAAAAAGAGGCCATTTCAACGTGACTCGGGGTCACAGCAGCAACAAGAAGCTATCTATTCGGTTTGTTTTGGCCGCATTAAATAAAGAATAGCTAAGTTTGAATATTATTGTTTGTACTCGATATCTGATGTTCTGTGTAAATCAAGGCATAGCTGCATTTTCAAACAGCCGAAATTTTTTCCATTTTAGATGGGGCTACGTCAATCATCGGCCGGATGTGGACCGCAAAAGCAAATGCTTTATTAACCATTATACTGACGGATCAAATGTATAAAGTCTGGTTGCACTGACACTGATTACCTAAGCTCTAAGGGATCGTCCTTTTTTCTTGCCTTAAGCTTTGTTATAGAAACTAAAGTACTAAAATAAGTCAGTAATTACTAAGGTCCGCGCTATCTTCAGAGTGTATTAACTTTAAAATATTAGAAACACCATCACGAATGTTCTATAAATTCTATACACAATTCTATAACCTGACCACCAGAAACCGGCTTAATCAATCAAAAGGTTGATTAAGTCTAAGATTGAAGAGGACACACCACCCCATATAATGTTCGGTCTCTTACGTTAAATATGGCTTTTTACCTGTCTCCCTGGTCTATGGATTACTTTCATTGCCTTAAAGCTTAAACCACACTATAAAATAGCTGACAAAATCATTTAACTGACATTTTGAAGTCAGAACATAACTCTGCAGACTGCAGTTTAGTGTGGCTCCAAAAAATATACTTTCTTGTGGTGCGGACATACCGTGTTGGATTCAATGCATATTTTCATCCAAGCTTATTGAAGATATAATCTCGTGTAACCTCCGTCAGACGGGAAGCCATGCTTTCTACCAGCTTTGCAGGATTAAATTCACCATTCTCTAAATCTAATGGATCATGCAGACTTACAGCGATGAGTTGGTTTTTTAACTTCGTTGTTTCTACCATTTTTCAAGCATCACATCTGCCGTAGCATACTTTTCAAAAGGGTTACAGTTGATGTGAGTAGATTTTGGGGGCTTGTGGCGGCCATGTTTTGTTGATGAAATCTGTCAAATTGATTGTCTATTATTCAGTTACTGATGCCAAATCACCATTTTAGTTACACGACTGAATAGAGTTATAAAACTAAAGAATCAAAATGAGTGTTCATTTCATCACCTACCCGCCCTCATTGCACAACCCTATATCATTATGAACATTTTTTCTTTTTAATTTTTTTCAACCAGTATGCAATGTATTAGCTAATAGCCGGTGTAACAGTAAACCCACATAACGAATCTTCTTTAGCAATCCAATGTCTGTCGTACTTAAATTCTGCACAAATGTTTACATCATTTTCCACTTCCAACCAACTATGTACTCCTAACCAACTCAAGACTCCAAGAAAAGACACACAAAAACAACAGAAAAACATCTCTAAAAGAACATTAAACTAAAACACTTCCATTGTTGTTATTAAGTATTCCTATACTAAATTCCACAAAAAGTCAAGTACCCCACTGCACTTTACAACCAGTTAGTTGTATATTGTGAGCTAAAAATGTTCACGTCTGTGCGGTTCAAGTGACCAAACCTGTCTTCAGACTTTTAAGATAGAAGTAAGCTGCCATTATTATCAACCGGTGTCTGCAAAAGGTAGAATTAAAGCCAAAAATAACGTGTAATGTGACCAACATTTTTCTTAACGCGTATATACTGTGACTGTCCAGATACAAATATAATTCTATGTTCGGGTTATTCTGGGTGTCCACTTTGTCCATGTCCAGTCCATATAGGTATACCCTATCCATTGGTTTTGCAATAAAAGCTTTATCGAATGACCTTCTTAGGTCGTTGTTGCTGCTTGCTGCTCTCTTCCTGAGCGGACACCGCACAGTAATCCTTAGCCTGGCCTGAGACTGCAGACTTCTGAGACTCTTGTCAATCTGGTTGCATTGGCAGTTGGTTGTACTTTTTTTTTTAATTTATTTTAGTGGCGTGTAGTTATTTCGAATGCTTGTTTAGAGCCGCAACAAGCCAGCAAAATAACTCAGTTCTATGTGGGGCTATAAATCAATTCTTATGGCCATTTTTGTGGTTTTTGAGATAGGAGAAGTAAAGTAGGTAAGGTGTACCTGTTTGGTGTTTGGAAGTAAGCTCTTGAAAAGACATCCTAAACAACAATGAGTTTTTTTTTTATTTTGGTTTTTTTCTTTCAAGGCAGCTTGGTTTCTTTAAAAACTAATATTTTTTTTTTTTTGGCAGCAATCGATACCAGAATTCAAATAATTGACAAATCTATATAAAGAGTTCAATTGATTTCATTGGAGGGTTAGATTAGATATTACGGTTTATCATCCAATTAATTTGAAGTAATTTGGTCACAATTGGACGTATTTTTACTCAAAATCTTAGCTCTTTCATCAAAAATGTCTTTTCTTTGGGGGATTTTAATTTTTCAATTACATTTCAGATAGTTTTTATGTAATTTGTGTAACGTTCAAAATCAAATCAAATAAAATGCACAACTATGTAGGTATGAACTTACCCTTAATTTCTAGATAATTGCTTACATGCATTGTATTTTGGAAAATTATAATACATTTTTACTTGCGATCATAGGTTTCATAGGTTCAATAAGTTATTAATAATTAAGTTTAATCAAAAAAATGGTACAATTTAAACCACTATAATTTTCTATGGTAGATTTCACACTCTATAAAAAAAATATTTAATATACTATGTCCTTGTGCCCCTTGCCACCCCTTGAAACATCTTATGAGATTCTTAGTTTTGCCTTTTTTCAAAAATGTAAGTTTTCTCTTCTCATAAACCTTGATTGAGGTAGGGATGCCTAATATACTTCAAGCAAATATGATCTTTATCTGTTCTACTTTTAATTCTACATATTCCAAGTGGGCTAATTTGTTAAGCATCCCTTATCTAAGGACGAAAAATCCGCTGTTCCTGGCTCAGTAATTGACAAATTTACAAGTCTTTTTATCCTGAACCCAAACTCAAAAAGATTACGAAACTTTGGTGCAGCGATGTGGCTTGAGGGTTTGTTGAACTGAACATCTGCACTTGCTTGACGATTCAGTAATATTTGAGTTCGAAGGAGCTTTTAGCAAAACATACAATTAAAGGCACTCTATAACGCACTGTTATGGATTGGCGTAAAATTTTTGTTTGAGATAACAATTACACATGACGAAAAAAGTGGGGTCTGGAAAATCCATCCGTCTTGAACAGCTTGAACAGGTCTGTTTTTATTTAGAGGTCTCTGTAGCATGGGGTTCTGATTTACTCCAAGCTTAGGATCTTTTTTTATAATAGTCTTTGAGTTGTTGTCAACTTGAAATTTCTTTGGGCACCTTAATATTCAACAACAAAATAAAATTTTGATTCGAAAAGCCTTAGAGTCTATGTGGTTGCTATATCAATTTATTTCAACTCCTAGTTCCTTTTTCCATTTATTTTTCAAGTGTCATATCTCATATCACAACTACAACAAAGTTCATACATTAAAAACAAGGACTAAATTTTAATTATTGGCACTTCGAAACGTTCAAACTTTATTTGATTCTTGCATATTATAGATTTTTTCAAAGTACTGTACATTATTCAAGGCCTAATGTAACTTCCTTGAGTGACCCCGGATGTTATCCGTATGGATATGTACGTATATGTGATAATTATCTTCACTATCCGTTATTTAAAGTGAATACCATACATCCGTAGCTAGTACATATAGGCTAAAAGGAAGATTGGAAATTGTTTAAACAAAAAAATACACCTGCTGTTTTATACGTCAAGTATTTAAAAAAAAGCTTGTACGAACTTCGAAGTTCAAACTCATTAAGTTTAAGCAGAAAATTGTAAACAAACCATCTTAATTCATAACATTCACCTCAGATTTCAGTTATTATTGCTGTTGACAATGAAGAAGTATGACTTTTGATAATTACGTAATGAGTATAAAAGTGTCAATGCACTTCAGGAAGTAGTTGAACAGAAAACATGGATATTAAATGGGTGGTTAATATTAACAGCTTCTGGTAAACCTCTCGCTTCTTCGGCTTGCAGAATGTTTTAATTGAAAATGTAATAAGTGCAAGAAATGTAATGGCATATCAATAACAAAAATGTATCACATTAAATCAAGAAATAATAGTTGTCAATGGTTGGACTCAACGCGGGATAGTGAGTCATTGTTTGTATTCAGTATTCAACTTTATATTTTAGTTAGCCAGTATCAAACAACATCATAGTATAGTAGCTTTTGAACTATAGTCAAACCGTAGTTATAACCGGGTTAGTTAGATGTTTTTTTTTTTTTTTTTTTTGCGAACATATGTATTATTATTAATATCGAGTTCGTGCACTTTCTCAACTCTAGTAGATGGAAAAAATTCACCCTTTCTCACCAAAAACCGTAATTAGTAGTAGTAGACCGTAATTTTTTTTTTTTAGTTTAAGAACTTTTTCACTATGTTGCATGTTTGCAGAATAAATGCTTTTTGCCCTACCTTTTCTTCAACACCCATGAGTTTGAGGTTCTTTCTTAGATTTTTTCACATTATTCCTTCTGCAGATATGACGATTGGGTACCTATATCGTCACCTTTTCCAGCTGCCAAACTGATCTGATGTCTATCGCATAGTTTTCATATTTTGTCTCCTTTTCAGTTTCGGTTCTTTGAACATTGGAAGAAAAACTGCTATGTCAATATAATCGTGGCTGTTTTCAAACTCTTATCGATTACAAGGATATCAGGTCGATTAAAGACCACTGTTTGGTCCGTTAATATTTGACGGTTCCAGTAGATAATATGGTTCTCAGATTCTGATACTTCTAACAAAAGTGGATTAAGATTTGACGGTGCCCTAGGCCCTAGCCGATTTGGCGCCCTTTTTCTTTTGTAAAAAAATATTATTTATATAACTAGTCAAATTCATTCTGCAATCTTTTAAAACTGATCGATCACGTTGAGTGTTATATGGGCTTCACATTACGTAAAACTATACAAATTATACAAAAAAATAAAAAATAAAAAAAATAAAATTGGCTCATAAAGTCAACTGACACTAACTTGTATATTTCATCACTGTCAATTAATGTTTTTTTTATGAGAGACGTACGAATGGTCGACAAAAAATGTCGACTAGATGAATACAAATTTCATCGACTGTCAAAATATCGACTGATGATCGACAAAAAAAAAAGTTGTCAGTTTAAAATCCAGACTTTTATCATGATAAAAAATTTAGTTCTTTTGATTTCATCGACAGTTAAATTTTTTTAGCAACACTGATCCACAGTGGCAAAGTGAACATCATTCACTTTGCCACTATCGACCGTTTTGAGAGTCGATATTTTCAAAATCGACATTTTGATCTGGCGGAATTTTTACCAATCAACTTTTAGAAAGTCCACATTACGACGATCGATTTTTTCAAATCGACATTTTAAAAATCTGCAAATCGGACCCTACAAGTATTTAAAAATAATATTTTATCGTAAATAGGTACACCTAGGCGCAAAAAATAAACATTAAAATTTGGTCTTAATGCTCACAGAAAACCCAATCGATGTTTCATTTTATTCGTCTGAAAATGTTTGGCGCCCCTTTTGCCGCCCTAGGCCCGGGCCTCACGGGCCTAAGCATATATCCGATACTGACTTCTAATGGTTTATGTTTGTAAAATGGGACTGTATTTTTTTGCTAGTTCTTTTCTTGGTGCACGATTTTTGCCATCTGATTGTGTCTGCAAATTGGCTGTTTACAATTACCCCATTCTTTTTACATCATGGGTAAATGTGAACAGCGAAATGGTGTAATGTGTGGTGTATGTTGATCTAATATAGTTTTATAATAAGCTACCACCACTAATTGCTTTTAAAAGCGGTGCTGTCCAGGCACGATGGACATCAACAGGTTGCTTCCGAGGTACTATCTTTACTGCTTCAAAGGAAAGATGGATGGGAGCCTTAATTTTAGCATTGAATTACAAATGGACTTATTCCTCACGTTCAAAAATTTAGCATTGAAAAATGCGCTTCGGACCAAACTGCCGTTCTTCTGTACGATGGTCACTCTAGCCCCATCAGTGTTAGGATTGTTGAAGAAGCTGTTAAAATAAAATTAGTTTCCCAAGTCATTTAACAGACAAATTAAAACCACTCGACAAACGTTTTTATATTCCAGTCAAAACAGCGTGGCACAAATATCTTGTGAATTATGGCAAAAAGATAATGGGTCAAGGAAGTTGCCGGCTTTCTAAAAACGAGTTTCCTGCACTTCTGATTTACTAGGGAAAATAATCTTACGTCAGCAAACATTATATCAGGATTTAAATCCGACGCGATTTTCCCATTTGTTTCGACCAAATTAACTGCTTTCAGCGTAAAGGAGCAAGTTTAAGAACTTTTGGAAAATATCTTCGGTCTACAAAATTCGTCTCCGTTATCTATAACTAAACCAGAAATTCCTAAGAAGGTAGTTTCACTCAAAAATATTTGTATTAAAAATTCCTAAGGAAATTCAAAAAATATATATACTAAGTTTCATATGCGAATAGTTAAATTAACATTTATCGGTTTTCTATTAAAATGTATACTAAAATATCATCGAGCATTTATATTGAAATAAGCAATAAAATTATCATAAAATGTTAAGTAATTAAATTTGTTGACATTATATTTCTACGACTCAAAAAAAAAATTAAATATTCCAATGACTGACGATCGAGATTAAAAAAGTACTTTGATGTACAAAAAAAAAATTATAATAGCGATACATTTTATTACTCAAATGTACGTTTAAATATGTAGATAGATTGTTTACAAACAATAGATACCTTACAGTAATATAGGCATCGTTTACCACTAGTTTCAACAGGGAAGCTTTCATGTAGAAATATCAAATGATGATGATGACAGCGCAGCGGTGGCGGTTAACGGTGGTCGGTGGCCGGCGCAGCTCATAATAATTGCACACCGCAACACTAAAAAGAACGTTATAAAGCAACTCTATCCATAAATATAAGTGTTAAATTTCGAAACAGTAGCCGTTTAAATGCAAAACTTGTTTCCATTAAAAATAAAAAAGCCCATCAGCCAAGTATTGCGCCACAGTCACTCCGCGTTGCATTCTACATACTTCTTGCAGAAAGCTTTTAAGTAGGCAACCCACCTGCTGCGAAAGAACCCAACAGATACAATTTGGAACGAGTGAGTATTTCGAAATAAACCATAATATCTCGTCACTCTTCGCTAAATGACCTTGCGCTGGCTCCATTTCCGAAAGTGTCCAGTCTTCTTCTTAATGCATAATAGATTTGTTGTCTTATTTCCAATCGGAAGTTTTTTTTTTTTATAAATTAACTTGTTTTGCTAAATAACATGATTGGTATCTTAATAGCATCTATCCAGCTTCAGCTTCTCTCTTTTTGTGAGGCAAATCCCCAAGCAATAAAAATTAAAAACAGCAAAGAAGATCAAAAAAATTCTAATGCCAAAGCTTGACAAGGCCGCACAAAACGTTAGAGTTATGAAGAAAAAAAAAAGAAAAAATTCCAACCTGAGCTGTGTGCTGTGAGCTTATGAGCGAGGTTCTAACTAACAAATTCATCAATAATCACAATTCACAACCAAAAGATACCTTTATTCATACTCCATACTTGAAAAGCTTAGGGTCGCACGTCGGCGGTGCCGCCTTGTCGCAACTTTTACCCTCAAAACTCAAATATATGATTAACTACTTAGGAGTTCGGATATAGTTATTAGCTTAAAACTTAACTAACGTAACTGTTTCCGCGTGTTGTTGAATAGGTCGGCCTATAGGGTCACTCATTTTCATGACGTGATAGAGCAAACTAGCGAAGCAAGTGTATAGATACGATACGAGTGCGCTGCGCTAGCAAGGCAATCGCTGATTGTATCTCAACATGGCTATTGGCTGATGATGATGTTGGATTTACTATAAACAAATCAACATCAACCGCAAAGCAGAAAGCTTTTTTTTCATTTGACATCTAAAACGCTTCGACGCTTCCGTTGAATAAACTGGCCGATTATTATCGTCCAACGAAGTTAAGCGCCGGTCGCGTTGTATCATTTGTTGTTAAGTTTATCTGTTGGGAAGTTATCTTCACCGTTAAATTGCACAGAGGGTTATTCGTTTTTTTTTTGGTTTTAAATTCAATTATTGAAGTTTGTAATGTAGAACGCATGTCGGTTTTTATTTAAACTGTGATAAATTTTTGAAATAAAATATATTATTTGTTTAAAAGGCACGTGCTACCATTTATTTAAATCAGTGAGTATCTTTTTTTTCTCATTATCGTTCTCAAACATTATAAAATTAACAGAAAGTGAAGGTTAGTTATCGTGTATTGTGTGTAGAGTTCGATGATATCTTTGCCTTGTGTAGAATGTCGTATCTAAATAAAATCTTTAAAATTATTCAAGAAAACATTGGCATCCCTTACTTTGGTTTTTGTTTGTAGTTAAGTTAGTTTGTATAATTTGTTTTACTTTGTCTATAAAATTGATAAGAATTTAACAAAATTCCATTATATTCGGGTTACATTTTTTTTGTGAAATTTAGATTTAAGATTTTGGAACTTCCGTAATACTTCACGGATAGTTTATAGTTGAAATATGAAATATGTTTACGACTTCTAAACGAAAAATCTACTCAAAATCGAAACTTTGTGGAAATTAAGGAGTGAAATCAAAAGATATCTATTATTTGTTAAGTTTTCATAATGAAGAAGTTTTAGAGCATTATTGTTATCAGACCATTGTTATCAGAGTTGCTGAATAAAATTCCAGAAGTTTAAATGAGAAAGGCAAAGTACATGCTTGTCAGCTGGTATTAGGCTTATTAAATCGAAACTTTGTATCATAATTTCAAAGTATTTTAACTCTCTGAAAATAAAATAGACTATCAAAGATAAACTTTTCTATAGTTTTGTGGATTAGTTTTTGATAATATGTACTGGAAAAACCCTAATGATAAGGCATAAGAGTGGCCTATTTTGCTTGTGTATGCTTGAAATTTTGTTTATTATTATTAAGAACAAAATTAAGGTCTTTTCACTATCAGAATGCTTTATGATCTACGGAAAGTATAACAAATTAGAATTTTTTCTAAAACGTTTTGCAGTTTTGGTTCATAAAACACAGTTTCCTGGTTAAATTTTTTTTACAAAAACATATGTTTCTACAGTAGGCTTTTTAAGAATGTCTCTTTAACTATTTAACTATTCAAAGATCCTTGTTTGTTAAACGAATAGATTTCGTCGGATGTGCTATATGCAATAACATAGACATTATGTATGTAATGTACTATAGTAAGTTCATAAATATAGTTTTAAAAAGCAGCAGTACAATGAGGAAAGATTATTGAAAAATTACTTTAAACAGGTCCAACAATTGGAAAAAAAATTAATACTGTAAAAATTTAGATGTGCTTCCTCGATGCAACTGGAAATAGGTTAATTTCGACCGTAAACTGGAACTGTTAATTAGAAATCGACAATGTTAAGTCCTTGATGGTACATTTTCTCTAGTTACTTATGATAATGATAGTAATGAGGGACATATAATATCAAATGTTAAAATGTCTCTGGCGAAAAGCACAGAAAAATATAGCTTACGATCCTTAAAAGATTGAATTCCAAACAAATAAACACCTTATGCTATAGATTGCCGTGGAATTCTCCATTTCAACTTAAAGAAAGCATATCACGACAGAGTTCAGAAAAAAGCGTTAAAATTGATAGGAGAGAGAAACATTATGGAAACATTTCCATCACTAACATCGTCGAAATGCTTCATGTCTTTCTTTATTTTACAGGTTCTTTTACAAAAAATGCTCACTCGAGGTAGCCAGCTGCGTTCCACCCCTTAAACATTTCCCCCATAACACTCGTCTTGCTAGGAACGCTTATCAGTGTACACTTGAGCCCAATTTCGGACGTGCCGTGAAATATAGGGATTCTTTCTTTAGCCGTACAACACGAATGTGGAATGGATTGCCTGGCACAATTTTTCCTTACCATTTTGATCTGCAGAAATTCAAGATCAATGTTCATCGACACCTCCTTTCCCTTCCTCCCTAAATTCCTATCGCTCGCGTTGTGACATCATTAAAAGGGCTATAACAAACCCCTTGAGCGCGTGTGCATTATAAAAAAAAAAAAAAAAATCTAGTGAAATGCTTTTAACCTTTCTCCTACCTATCCTTGATTTATTATAAAAAGGATTCCAGACCAGCGCTACCACTTTACTTCAATTGAAGTAGATCTGCTTCTTTTTATCAAAAAAATTTAGAATCTAGGTACTTCCTACTTCGCACCATCACCAAAATACTGAAATCTGTTTCATTTTAAAAATATCTGTTTCAACCTACTTCAATTTTAAAGAAAAAGGCGAAATCTTCTTCCTTTTTTTTCTATTTCACTCTAGTTTTTGTTTTACATACTACACATGTAGAAATGAAGATAACATTTTTTTTTTTTGTTAAATTAAATTCAAAAGTGTTATGCTACAATAAATATAAGAAGTCTGAAAGATTTTTAGTTTGGTTTTCGTTTAATTGAATTAAAGCTTAGTATTTAAAAAAAATTAATAATAGGTATAGACTATAGAGGGTGTCCAAATCCAAGCTTTTTTTCGGGCTGTAGCTAACAGATTTCTTGGGAAATATTGGCCTTAAGTGCTAAAATTGCTTCCGGATTGTTGGAATAACGTCGGTCCTTCACAGTTTCCCACAAAAAAGTCCAAAGGGATCAAATCGCAACTCCGAGGCTTCCAGTCGATAACACGATTTTTTAATTTAGTGAGCAAAAGATCGATTGTAGAATGCGCTGTGTGTCATAAGGCGTTAACCTGCTTGAAGCAGAGGTCGTCCAAATCCATGTCTTCACATTGCTCTGTAACACATACCACCTCATTTTCGAAGAAAAATGGTCTAATGAACGATGAACCCATCACTCCACAATCCGCACCAAACTGTCACACTCTTTGTGGATGCATTGGCTTTTCGACAACAACGGGCGAGTTTTCCAGAGACATTTTGTTTGTTAAAGTAGCCGCTTAGATGAATATGCGAATCGTCAGAACACTTGATTTTTCGCCGAAAATCGTTGTCCAATTCAAGCTCTAAGCCCCAACGAATTTACACAGCATTCACTTTGGAATTAAGTTTTCAATTTTTCCAACGCTGCTGAAGCTAAAACCACTCATTTCGTTCCGCGGAGGTGATACTGACTATCTTTCAAGATTTCGAGCGCGAAACTGCTGTCAAAGTCAAAATAACCTACGATTTAAAAATAAACCACTAAATAGCCCACCCTGTATGTAGATTTTTATAAAAAAGTTTAATTTTGAAATCTACTTCGATTTTTTCAATCTACTTCCCTTTATTCTTCAAATCTGCTTCGATTTTTTCCCTGAAGTGGTAGCACTGTTCCAGACTATGCTGCACCTGCACTTGAGAATTGTATAATAATTTGAAAGTAGAAGGATTCAAGACCTCTCAATAGTTTTTTCCAATAAGACTAAGTATTTAAATCACTTTACCAATCATATAGTCCTATCGAACCAAGAACGACAAGCTATAGTAAGTAATGTAAATTGTAGCTATTTCTTTTTTTCTTCTTACTTTTTCTAGATTAAAATTTTGATTTTATATTCAAACAACATTTTATGGCATTTCTTGAAACAGCACTGAAATTTAGAATTTGATTTTGTTGTCACCAATGTCTAGTCTCGCCAGATTTCAAAAGAAGAAACCAATCTGATTCACAAGTTACCTTACAAAATAGTTTAATATATTTGGTATGTATGTCATTTACAAATAGCAATAAAGTTAATGGACCTAAATGACTTCCTTGCGGAACCCTTGACGGAATAGAGATATCGTATAAGAACAAACAATCAATTTTTACTTTTTTAATTCTACCAGTCGAATTTATTAAATTTATCTGTAAATCTGTAAAAATAGTATCCATTTTAAACGTCTTTTCCATATTTGATATGATGACGTTAGCACGGAAAGCTAAGTTTGTCGACATTGATGGAAAACTGATAGGTATGTGGTTCTGAAATATGAAATTTTAAAAAGAATTAATTTCACAAATATTTTCGAGACAGCTAACATCTTACATATTGGCCTGTAATTTGTTATTTCCCTTCTTGACCCCGACTTAAAAATAGGGAACAAAAATGAAATTTTAAAGTTGGCTTTCGACAAGCGAGATTAAAAATAATATAATTTGGAACCGATGATTTCGTTGATTCTACTTTAGAAGGGCATCTCTCTCTCGGATGGAAAGAACACCCAATGAACAAAATGCATTTTGAATTGTAGTCCGTCAAAACCAAAAATTATTTATGTTACGAAGTGTATACGTATTGCACATACGAAATTAAAAATAAAATTTCTTTGGCTTTTGTAAGGGTACCTAAGACTGCTTCATAATTCTTGGCAAAAATAAAAGTAAAAACTATAGATCAATTTATTCTGACGATTTTTTTTATAACAAACTAGTTCATTCGTTAACTCAGAATAACACAATTCCCACTGCATTACCTATACATTATATGTAAAGATTGTTGCCAATTTGAATTTCTATACCTTCCTACATTTCAAAAAAACACCCTTTATAAGTAATGCTACAAGTTAAAGATTTGTAGAAAAAGCAATATCATTCTTGCAATAGTTTTACTCGATACAAAACCTGGAACATCGGCCATTAAAATGCTTTCATTTTCTATTCAACTGCATACTATTTTGTTTGATATAAAACTTTACAAAAAATTTCTATACAAACTAAAATTTTTTTAAAATCCCTGATTTACTCCTAAAAGGATAAACGTATACAACTTTCATATAATAAAAAAAATTTATTGATAAGATATTTTGAAATCTATTTATCGTTGGAATATAAAATAGACCATTTCAACAACCCAAATGTAATAGTTATTGTTATCAATAATTCACTTCACCTTGAAAAGCTTATTTATAACCTTGCAAGATATTTTTAAATTTGTTTATCAAATGTCACAACAACTCTTGTGGGCCAAAGTTAAATGATAGTTCATGACGAAAATTACAATTGCAATGTGATTTATTTTATTGCTAGAATGAAACCAACAATGAATATTAATCAAAAAGCTAACCCACCTAACATCCAACGGATTTGCAGATTTATTAGTTTTTGATATAATTGTCATCGCATTGAGAAACAATCAAAAAAGACTTTGTTCGTGATCGATTGACAGTTTTTGAAATTGTTTTTTAAATTGTTTATGTTCCTCCTTGAAATGTGGTGTTGTTGTTAAGAAATTTGTTGTGAGATATTTGTCCATTTATCCTTGCTATTATGATAATTTTTAGTATAATGCGAGTGTTTTGCTACATTTTAATTGAATGTTTTAAAAAAAAAAGATAATAACTTATCGCCATTGAAATGGTGATTGTTGATACATACTCGTGTATGCAGGCTTATCAAACTACTAAACTATTCAATAGTACAGTTTATAAGTAAGTTATTAAAAAGGCTTGGATACAGTAAAGTTGAACCTGTAGCTAAAGTACAAATAGGGTGTGTTAGAAAAAAAAACACTGTCTTGATTGGTTAATTGAGTGAGACCTCAAATTTTCTTGTATTACTTAGTGAGCAAGTTTTTTTGTAGTTTTCATAAGTGTAAGGTATATAGCTTTTAATTCACAACGACATTCATATAAAGCTTCTTTCCTACCTTCCTTACTTTAAAAATGTACGAGGCGAAAGGCAGAGAAAGGGTAAGAAATAGTTTTCAGTATTTTCATTAAGGATTTATGTTTCCACAAAAAATGTAGTAAAAGTTTTCGTCCTTTCTATTTACCTCAGTATTTAGAATTTAAGAAAATAATGGTTTAAAATTCTTGCGATTTTAATGATTTAATCTGCTATCAAGAAGGTTGCTAAAAACAGCTGTTTTGTCAGTTCTGGAAAGAACAGCATCTTACATAGGTTGAAATGTTGATGCTGATCCAGCCCAGATACCAAGGAATTTTACTATACACTTTAACTCGCTAGTGGATGCCAACTTGGTGCAAAGATAACTCGATTTCTCCAGTATTTTCTCGTGTTTCTAAAAGCAATGGGGTTCTGCAGAGGACAGTTTCGCATTTCTGGAAATTAATATTCAATTTCCAGTCTTCGAAATATTGTTGAAAATTGTCGAAATTCTGATAACCTCTGCTTTTGGACATGTACGCTACGATCGCTGGTGTTAATACTAAACAGGATCAGCGAGTTCACAGTTCCTTGCTGTAGACTATTTCTGGATATCAAATGTTGTGGTAGAAGTTACATTGCCACTTTAGGCAACTAACTTTTTACCATTGAGCACGTCATGAAAAGTAAATATATAATAATGGTTTATTTTTGCCAAGTTTGGTCAGCTTCATAAAGCCCATCTAGTCAAACGGTATAGAAGATTTTTTCTAAATCAACCATGGTTTTATGACCTGCTTTAAAGTCAAAATGAGTATACCTAATAATATTTTTGTTTTCCGCCCAATCGCCCAATCGTCATCCTTCCTTACCCGTGCACATAATATTATTCTTAAGGGCTAATCATAATTGAAGAATGAGTACGTACGTTGCCTAACGAAATAGTTGAAATACATGTGGTTTGTATACCCAACCCGAAATGACTTTTTGATAAGTTTTGTTCACTTGCTTTTCCGTACGTAATGTACGCTTTAAGGCGTCAGTTATAGCGATCAGTAAAACGCATCAGTAAACATTTTATTTTATAGTATTTAATATGTTTGAATGTGTTTTAAAACAAAAAGTATATATACTAATAGGTGGCGAATAACATAAATTAATTTATTTAAAAAAAATATATTGATTCGGTAATGTATTTTTTACGGAAAACCAATAATTAAATTTTACTGGCAAAAACTCATTTTACGTATCAGCTGATTGTCATGTCACTCAAAATGAAACAATAATTCATTCTAGTTTCTTACTGTTTCGTTCATCCGGAATAAATTCGTTCATTCGAAAATAAATGACTGATACATTTGCGACCAGAAATAAGAAGAAAAAGATAGGATGCGTTGCTATTACCTTTTTTTACCGACCATCAGTAAAAAAAACTTCTAATTCATTTGTTTTCAATTTTTACTGATGCGTTTTACTTGTCGCTATAACGCCTAAGTCGTACATTACTTACGAAAATCTGACATTTTCTAAGGGGTATTCTTCTTCTTTCTTTCTTCTTTAGTGTTGATATTCACGCAGATTTCAATCGCATGACATTCAGCTTGGCAAATCGTTAACCCCGCTCTAGCAAAAATTTTGTATATATGTATGTACATATATGTAGCTCTATGTAACTGGCAGATGTTGTCTGCCATTTTTGATCCCTTTGACTATTTCCATCTATATTTCGAGTTCCATTTGAACATGTGCTAAAGTCTTTGTTTTTGTCTCAGAATGCCTTCCGAAACAGAACTCCGTGGTCATCAGTTCTACCTTGATCCTTGATGTATGATCCAATGGTATAGAACTTAAAGTTGGTAGCACTGTTTCCATTGACAGCCATTTTGCCATCTGCCATGTGATTTATATTAAGTTTGGTTTACTATTTCATCACGAATCGACTGCCGCCTGAACAACGCATGCTTTTTGCAGATTTATTTCCAAAAACATGGTTAGCTTAGCATATAGCGTACAACGTCCATTTTATGACACAATCGGCCATCAGAGCCCGATAGTGCGATTTAACACCACTAGACTATTTTCTGTTCGAAGTCACTATTTCACGCCGATAATCTAGAGACGATTAACGACTTATTGCTGATAAAGGACCCCTGCAAGAAGTGATCGATAATTTGTTACAGAAATCACATAGTAAATTTTATTTCAATTAATACAATTTACCTATCTGTGTTTTATTTCATTTTATAGTTGTTTATCACTAAAAAAAGATACCCTTTATACATACAAAAATATCAATAGGTCAAATCAAAAGCAAAAGATCTACCGTTGTATCTAACCTACACTCGCCAAAAATAGGGCGTTTCTGATAATGTTTTTTTTTATATACAATACACAATACCCTGTTAAACGTTCACATTATTTTAATCATCTTATCATCAAAACTAAATAATCTTATTCATATTTTTTTTATGTTCTAGAAACGAAACACTGTATGTTTCTTCCGTAATTATCAACTTCAACACACTACTTGCTAACACGTAATCTCTTACTATGTGTAGTTGAACTTTAAATAAAATGTAAATTATTTACAATACGTACTTGGGACAGTCGTCTGGTGCGATCGAACAACATTTTAATGAAAAGCTATTAAAACCGAGTAAAAAACAACAAGGAATTGCAATTAAAAGGCTTAAAATGAAACGTTGAATGAAAACAGAAAAAAAAAATTAATTCCTATTTTGGAATTGATTAAGAACTTACTCGAGCCAGAGTCAGAGCCAAAGCCAAAGCCAAAGCTGCGATTGAGTTGAGAAACTTGTGTTAAAAATATGCGTTCGTTTTTTAGTTAAGGGCAAACAATATAAACTTAAAATAAAAATAAATCATTCGTTAATCGACGTCGGCAGTGCGCGTAAGTGGCGTTGGAAGTTTTTTTTGCGCGATCTACACTGCATTTATTGTTGTTTTGTTTTTTATATATTTATTTTAAATTCAATTTAATCAAAAGTAAGGTCATTTTGTCGACATGGAATTGATATTACGTTTAGTTGCTGCATTTCTTCATATTGTCGGGATCATTTTGAGTCCAATCATTGCATATTTCACGGGTGGCAAACGCTTAAAAGTTCCACCTCCGAATCAGCCTGAACTCACAAATGTTCCTGTCATAGAATTAGTAACTAAAATTAGACAGAAAGAGGTAAATTTCGTTTTCCTTGAGAATCTAATAAAAAAATTAAAAAAAAACTTTTTTTTAATTATGTAGCTTAAATCTGAGGAATTGGTCCGCGCTTATGTGGAGCGTATAAGAGCTGTTAATCCCATATTAAATGCAATCGTGGAAGACAGATGTGCTGGTGCGATTAAAGATGCAATACAAGTGGATCAATTAATTAAAACAACACCACCAGATCAGTTAAAGGCACTTTTTGGGCGACATCCACTTTTAGGTATTCCGTTTACAGTAAAGGAATCATGCGGACTAAAAGGTGAGTAGAATTTTTTTTAAGAGTCTGTTTCATACAAAAAATACAACTAGTTAGCTTAGTCTAATATAAAATAATGAAATAACTTACATCATGAATTTAAACAAATAATTTAACTTTGATTGCTTAACTAATTAAAAATAATTTCTATGTAATAAGGGCGTTAAGTACGTACTTTGGAATTCAACAATTTCACCCGGGAAAACAACTTAATTATGGCCCTTGAACAGAACCCACAATATTTTAATTGTAATTTAAACAACTATAAGTCAAGCATTTGCACTGAAACAAAATTTGATTTAACAATCGCACATGACCTTTCGATGGTAGAAAAGTCCAACAAAGTGGGTCCGAAAATTCTAGCGGCCTGTCGATCTGTCTGTCTGTTTGCACCTCTGTAGACCTGAGGGGGAACCAATTTATTTGAAACTTTGTAGTTTATGTTTATTTTGTAGACTACCAAGGTTTAAATGTAACGGTATTTGCAATATAAGCCGTTATTTCTGGAAAACAGGGCCCAAAATATTCCTTGAATAATTTGTTAAGATGTAGTCAAGTCTATCTTTTGGTTGAAATGAGTTTTAAAGGTTAAGGTTGCTCTTATACAAATGTTACAGGGTGTTTCCTAGTTTGTAGACAAACATTTGGAATATGATTTATTAACATGTTATGAAAAAAGACAAATATTTTTATGGTATATACAATATGGAAAAATGATAGTTAAATTACATATTAATGTTTACTATTTAAGCATAACTGACCTTAAAAGCTTAAAACTTTTTGAATGAAATAACAAAATTTCCAATTCTTGAGAAAAAAAATTAAGCTCTTAATATATCAACATTTAGTGAGGATACGCTTAAGTAGGCCTTTACTTTAATCCTCCAGTAAGTGATCTTTTTCGTTCAGTGTTTTTGCTTGCGATTATAGGTACTGTAAGGCAAGTTATGCATTCGTAAAAAAAAAAATTTTTTTGACAATCAAACATAACATTACGATGATAGATAAGTCGAAAAAAGTGGGTCTGACAATTCTGTCTGTCTGTCTGTCTGATGTCTGTCCGTCTGTCTGTATCGGCACCTACAGCCTAAACGGCTGGACCGATTTGCTTCATACTTAGGAGATAGTATTATTATGACGTCCTACAGAGGGGTTTTTGGAATTAGCATTCTAGTTTTAAAACTAACGGTACCTGCCATACAATTTTTAGTGATAATTGAATTTTTCTCGAAAGCGGCTCCTACGATTTTGATAAAAATTTCTGAATAATGTTTTCTGTGCAAACTTAATGTTTTGGTTGGAATAGATTTTGCAGGAAAAGTCTTATAACGGTACCTCCCATATGACCGGTTTTTTGAAATCCGATTTTCTCGTAAGCCACTCGACGGATTTCGATGAAATTTTTAATGTAGAAGCCCTATTATAAACGAAATAATAAAAATTCTTAAATTTTTCGAAAAAAAAGTTTTTTTGAGTTTTTTAAAAAAGTTTTAAAATTTTTTTTTATTTTTTGTTTTTTCCAAAAACGGTATAATCCATTATTTTTTAATTTTATTTTTCTGATAAAAACTACAAAGTGCTAGAAGTTGGCATACTCAAAAAAAATTTGGAATATATTTTCGAAAAGTTTTTCAAAAAAAACCGTTTTTTGAAAAAACTGGTCGAACGATTTTCAAAATTTTTTTTGTAAAAATTCAAAAACGTAAAAGAAACCTGATGGTTTACTTCATTTTATTCAAAAAACGTTTTAACTATTGATTTTTAAGTGATTAATAAAATTTCATATGATTTTTTCAATGTTTTTTTCCGAAAATCACAAGCCCCAAGACCATTTTAACACATTAGAGCAAGTTCGTACGACCCAGTCGTGCACTTTATTTTTTTTTTCTTTCGTAATACCTACATCCTACATGTTCATAATCATAACCAAAATTATTTTTTACGAATAAAGAAGAACCTTGTTTTAAAGTTCGACCTCGTTAATGGCTAATGAAATAAAATGCTTACAAAGTTAGATACCCAGTCTTTAAAAAAATGTTTTTTGCAATTCAATACATTTTTTAAATTCCTATTTGTTTTTTTTAATTATTTCAAGAATGTACGCCTTTTTTAAGACTGCATATTGTTATAAACTATGAACTTGAACAGGTTATTTAACAAAAAAAAATTTCATAAAGTGCTCAACTGGGTCGCTCTAATGTGTGACAGTGTTCTTGGGGTTTGAGATTTTGCAATCAAAAATTAGAAAGGAACAAATCAATGAAATTTTATTATTTATTAAGGCATTTTTTTTTTTTTTTGTGAAAGATAAAGTATTCCATCTGATTCTCTACTGTTTTGTATCTTTTTTCGTAAAGCGGTTTTTTGAAAAACTTTTTGTAACAATATTTCAAAAGTATAGGTATGTGACTATACAGAACTTCGTAGTTTTTCAGTTTTTAAAATAAGTAATAATCCGAAAGTTAACAAAATGTTTTTTTTTTTGAAAAATCACCACCCAGATAGTTTTAGGTATCGTTGGTTTGAGCTACATAGAATGCCAATTCCATAAAACTATGTACGAACTTTGCAGCAAATCGGTCCAGCCGTTCAGGATTTAAGTGCCGATACAGACTGAATTGTCAGACCCACTTTTTTTTGCGATTATAAGTCAAGTTATGCATTTGTCGAAGATAACAATCAAGCATGGCATTACGATAGTGAAGACGAAAAAAATTGGTCTAAGAATTCTGTCTGTCTATCACCCTACATCCCAAACGGGCGGGCTGATTTCCTGTAAACTTGGTATACAAACATCGAATTTGTAAAGAAATAAAACAAATTCAATCAATATACCTAGACATTTATTCAAAAAAAAAAAAAAAAGTCCTTGCCACAAAAATAGCAACACATTCTTAATTTTCAAAAACTTCATTTTTAAAAAAATAATTAGAATTTTGTTAAATAAATATGTAATAACAATTAGTATTTTGTTGAAATTCCTTTGTTTTTCAAAACATAACTTATTCTGTTGGGCATGGAATCTAGTAATTTTTTAAAACTTTACTTTTGTTGGAGCGCAGACCAAACTTTTTGGACTATTTTCCAAAGTTGAGCTTTATTGGTCAGTTTTTTTTTTATTTACTTCGATTTTTAGTTATTCTAAAGATTTTCGTTGCGGTTCAAGTCCGGCGAAAAACATAGACTATATTTCGCTAAAACCAAAGCTTTGTTAATTTTTCCGAGTGTTTTCGGTCGTTGTCTTACTGGAAACGCCTTTTTAGAGGCATATTTTCTTCGGCCCATGGTAGCATTACATCCTCCATAATGCTGGCATATGACTCTTTTTCCATAATACCGTCGATCAGGAAAACTGGGCCCTTACCCCACCAAGAGAAACAACCCCACAACATAATGCTGACACTTACCATTCTTTCAATTCCAACAAATTCACAATCACCCTCTAAAAGCTATTGTAGGAATATCTTGTGGGGTGGGGCGACGAGATAAATATAAATTTAAATTGACGGGAAACGATTTGTTCGACGTCCAAAGGTTCAAGCCTTTGAATCCACGCTACACAAAATCATTTTTTGGCCATAGCTATGCTTAATAACTATAAATTGGAGCGCCTATTTGAACTTTTTTCGAAAAGTTTTTTTTTTAATTCTAAAAAACCATTCCAAAAGATTTGATAAATTTATTCTTATCAAATGCATAACTTGCCTTAATACTACTACGGTTTCCAACTTTTTACTGACAGAACACTTCAAATTCGTCGCACACTTCAGCATTACAGATAAAGCAATATTTGTTTTAATAATAGGCTCTTTTCAATCTATATAATTAGAATCGTACACATAAGCTTTGAAGATCAGATTGGGAAAAATATTTCTACATTTTATCCTACAAGGAAACCTAAAAATGTCGTGTTATTTTTGGTGACGCCAAATATGTGGTCTGTAACAAGGCCCGATCTAGGGGGGGGGGGCATTTTCCCGGGGAAGCAAATTTCAAAGGCGGCAAAATTTGAAAATTGAGGATTATTAAAGCTATTTAAGTGTGATGTGTGTGGGGAGCTAAAGTATATGTAGTCTCTCAACTCTCAAGTAACCGAAGAAACACACAAAACATTTTATCCGTCATCAGAAATATATTCATCTTTCCCTACTTTCCCAGTCCCCTCATACATAAATATGTAGGTACAGTAAAACTACTTTATAACGAACTTTCTTATAGCAAATTTTATTTTGTTCAACTTTTTCTTAAAAAAATATCACATATTAGTTAGGTTCTATCGAATGTATAGATGTATTAAAAAATATACAGTTGTCTAGTTTAAGTCCGATGAAGACTAAGGTCTATTGTGAGTGATATGATCAATAATAATCTAGAAAAATAGCAATTTTGAAAAGAGTTTACTTCAGACGAGACGAAAAAGCCCTACTATAGTGAAAAGAGAACTGCATTTAAGAATTTTTGAAGTTTTATTGAAACAAGTGATAACACTAAAGATGATGTAAATTTTTTATTTTCTAAATTTAAATCTAAATGCGCAATCAAAAATTGAATTTCTTAACAAAAGATATGAATTTCTTTCATTAATTTCTTTTTTATACCAATTTTCTTTGAAAATAAAAAGGAACATGAGGTTTCAAAACACATTTCACATTTCTTTATAACGAATTTTATAATTTTTTTATTTTTTGTTCCCTTGAAGGTTCGCTATAAATAATTTTGACTAAAGGTATATGTCCGTCAAAAATATAAAGTCGAAGTATTTTATTAATCACTTAAAAAACGCTAGTTAAAACGTTTTCTTGGGGGCAAAAATGAAGTAAGCCAACTGATTTCTTGACCATTTTTGATTTTTTTAGAAAAACAAAACTTATTTTTGTTCGACAACTCAGGCTCTGCTGTGGACTAAAAAAGAACAACGCCCTTTATTGCTTTTTATCAGGAAGAAAAAATTAAAAAAAATATGAAAATGGTTTTTGAAATAATCAAAAAAAAAAAAAAACTTCAATTTTTTATGAAATTTTGAGTAACAAAGTTATTCCGTTTATAAAAGGCCTCGAAATCCTTTAAGTGGCTTAGGAGAAAATCTGAAAAGCAAAATTCGGCCCTATTGGAGTTACGGATTTAAGAATTTTTGAGACAAATTTATTATAACCAAAACATATATTTTACTCAATTTTGTTTGACAAAATCGTATAGGTACAAAAATCACATGGCAGGTACCGTTAATTTCGGAGGTAGAATGATAGGTCTAAAAATCAATCTATCAGATGTTATAATAATACTGTGTTCTATGTACCAAGTTTGAAGCAAATCGGTAGAGCCGTTAAGGGTGTACGGTCCGATACAAACAGACGGACATACAGACAGAATTGTCCGACCTATTTTGTTTGTCATGTTTGATTGTAAAAAAAGAAAATTCCCAACAATATTACATTCTTACGGGTCGGAATGAATGCCTCCATTTTTCAAAAGTCGTTCAAAAAATGCATCAACAATTTTATAACTTATATGTTCTCATTGCAAAAGGGCGGCAAATTAAATTTTTGCCCAGGGTGGCGAAAAAGCTGGATCGGGCCCTGGTCTGTAAAACACGTAGGACGCAAAGCTCTTCTGCTTCGTCGATGCAAGTGCCAGTCCTGCATATTGGCACAAATTTTAGTATACCGGTTCCAAGATTCCAACTCAATTAGCCTTATACAAAGTTTTTCTAATGCTTTCTTTCGCAAATCACATTTAAAATTGATAATTTTTACTCAGTCCTGTTCTATGACGCTCTATTGTGTATAGACACTGGTTTTAATCTAACTGTTGTTAGCATTCTTTAGTAATTAAGATAATATTTAATTGCACCACTTAAGGAATAACTTTGTAGAAATAGTTGTTGTTATTATCTACTTTATTTTATTTTATATAATAATCTTAATAATTAATATCATGATAACACCGACTATATTCCAATATCATTAAGCATTTGTTTTCACTTTCAATGTTCTGGTTGTAGGTAATTAAATTATAGGCTTAGAACCAAAGTAAACAAAAACAATTCCTAGGCCACATTAAAAATAAATAGAACCTAATTGATTTACATTTTAAACTTTAAACACATCGTTTATTAACAATATAAGTACTTCAAGCTTCATTTTATCATAAATAACAACAAAGTACGAATGTTTAGACTATTAGGATGACTTATTTTGAATTGAAATGAATAAACACAATGTTGACTTAATTAAGACTTGAATTCTTCATCCTCACATAAATTAATCTTTTGACCCAAAAGCTTGTATAATTCTTAATTGATTTGAATATCTTAGATACCTAAGTTAAAATTATATGACAATCATTATTCGAACGGGTCGCAAAAACTTGCTCTTTAAGGTGTTTTTTTTTTTTTAAGAGGTATAAAACTTTGAAATGGAATAAAACAAAGATGATTTTTTTAAATTGACATGAAATTTACTTTATTCGAAAGATAATCTCCTGGCATTATAATTTCAATATGATTTCTGGCATGTGACTAACACTGACACTGCTGGCTCAGACGTAGTCTAATCTGGAGGTCCAATTTTCTATGACTTTTTCCAACATTTGTGGCCGTAAATCGCACGATCTTGGAGGCCAATTTAAAGAACCAAAACATGTACGGACCAATTATACCACCAACCCATAAAGCACATTAAACAGTCAGCTTTTGTGGATGTAACGGTGTATCAACAAACACTTGAGGATTATCATCACTGCAAATACGGCAGTTTTGTTTATTGACATATCCAGCTTTATCGCTAAACAAAAATTCGCTTATGAAAATGGGCGTAGTGCGCAGTACGCATTTTGAACAGACCCATGATTTTCGAAAAAAAAAATTTGCACAATTTATTTAGAAGCGTTGTTCAGGCTATTCATGTTGAAATGTCAAACCAAACTAAATTTAAACCACTTGACAGCTGACAAAATGGCTGTCAGTTAAAAAAGTGTTGCCAACTTAAAGTTCTATACCTCTAAAAAAACGCCTGTTATATTAAGGAAAACGATGAGCATAAGTTTAAACAAAGAAAAACTGGAAAACTATAAGTGTGTTGGAACAGGAAGGCTAAGCAATCAGCCGGCCTCCAATTTTTTCTGATTGCTTTATCCTTAGCTCAGCGATGAAATATGCACAAAAAATCAGAAACTTCCAGATATTTATCATTTTGCAGATGACCAGATCTGGAATCCATAATTCATAATACATATTAAAAAAAAAATCATAGACTTGTAGATTGAAAAAAAATTCTGTATCTTGTTCATTATCTTATAACCTTCCTTTTATGTCTGCTTTACACTAGTGATCTGCCTGTGGGGTTCGAGGGATTGACTTCAGAAAGAATCGGCAAGCCTCCCGGTCTGGTATTGTGCCATTCCTGAGGCCAAACATAATGGTGTCACTGCACTTGCTTCTACCAGGAGTCTTAAGGCCTTCCCCTCCTCTTTTCCCATCGTGATTCTTCGTCACATCTACTGTTAATTTACTTTCGTACATTTTGGACCATTGTACACAGTATGTGAGTACCAGACGCCAAAACCAAGGTGTAGAGTCATCTTAGGAGGCATTTTTCAGTCAAGGAATATAGCAGAGTTTTCCCGCTGCACTTCATCCATACCAGGTTTTTTTTAAACTTTTCACACTTGGAAACCACTGCTCCATTGAGATTAAAATGTCTGAAACAGGCATATGTGTGGGTCGGAAAACCGGCAGCACAAGTATTCAGTCTTTTTTGGACTTTTAACAGAGACTTTTTTGGAGAGAACAGAGAAGGTAATTTTAGCTCCCTTGTTAAGGCACCCGATCAACTCATTGAAAGTTGGAGATAGGAATCATGTGACCCCGATATAACTCATATTTTCCAAAACTCAGAAGAGACAGTAAGTCAGTGATTCAGTGAGTCAGTGAGTCAGTGGGTCAGTGAGTCAGTGAGTCAGTGAGTCAGTGAGTCAGTGAGTCAGTGAGTCAGTGAGTCAGTGAGTCAGTGAGTCAGTGAGTCAGTGAGTCAGTGAGTCAGTGAGTCAGTGAGTCAGTGAGTCAGTGAGTCAGTGAGTCAGTGAGTCAGTGAGTCAGTGAGTCAGTGAGTCAGTGAGTCAGTGAGTCAGTGAGTCAGTGAGTCAGTGAGTCAGTGAGTCAGTGAGTCAGTGACAGACAGACGGACGGACGGAATTCCCATACCCACTTTTTTCGACTGCTCCATCATCGTAATGTCATGTGTGATTGTTATCTCAAATTTTTTTTATGCTGCACGAATCCATAACTTGCCTTATAGTACATACCTATAATCGCAAGTAAAAAACGAATTCGATTTCCATCTAAAAAAATAATACAGAAAATATGTAAGCATGTTCGGATAATCAATTCAAGGTCATTGTGAACTAATGTGGAGAAAGAGGTCCTGACAGTTCTGTCTGTCAGTTTTTATCGACACATACACCCTGAACATCTTAGGGAGGGGTTTTTGGAATCGGCATTCTAGTTCTTAAACTAATAGTTCCTGTCATTTTTGACTTTTAATGACAAATTTTAATGGTGTTTTCTATGCGAATTATTGTATCTGTTGGTATTAATTTTTGAAATGGTTTTATAACAGTAGTTACCTACTACCTACCTCACAAAGAACCGATTTTCAAACAAGATTTCCTCGCAAGCCACTTGATTGGTTTCGATAAAAAAATTTATTGTGGAAACTTATTTATAAACGAATTCGTTTCTTTCTTTTTACTTTCGATTATAGGTACTATAAGGCAAGTTATGCATTCGTAAAAAAAAAAAAAAAAAAATTCTAACAATCAAACATGACATTACTATGATAGAGAAGTCGAAAAAAGTGGGTCTGACTATTCTGTCTGTCCGTCTGTCTTTATCGGCACCTATGGCCTAAACGGCTAAGCCTATTTTCTTCATACTTGGTACATAGTATAATAAATAATAATGACGTCCTACAGAGGGGTTTCTGGATTTAGCATTCTAGCTCTAAAACTAACGGTACCTGCCATACGATTTTTAGTGAAAAATCAATTTTTCTTAAAAACGGCTCATTTGATTTTGATAAAACTTTGTGATTAGTGTTTTCTGTTCAAATTGTATGTTTTGGTTGGAATACATTTTTCAGGAAAAGTCTTTATAACGGTACCTCCCATAGTACCGGTTTTTTTTAATCAGAATTTTCTCCTAAGCCACTTGACGAATTTTGATGAAATTTTTAACATTGAAGCCCTTTTATAGACGAAATAATATTAATTCTTAAATTTTTCAAAAAAAGTTTTTTTGAAGTTTTTTACAAGAAATTTAAATTTTTTTTTATTTTTTGTTTTTTTCCAAAAACGGTTTAATCAATTTTTTTTAATTTTATTTTTCTGATAAAAAATATAAAGTGCTAGAAGTTGGCAAATTCAAAAAAAAAAAATATATATTTTCGAAAAGTTTTTCAAAAAAAAACAAGTTTTTGAAAAAACTGCTCGAACGATTTTGAAAAAAATCCGCAAGCCAAAATTTTGCGTCTTTAATAGAAACTAAAAAGTTTGTGTATGAAAAGAAATTTTTTAATTTTGGGCGTGCCTTACGCCCACTTTTCCTGAAAGAACGAAAAACGTAGTCTCAAATATTTAAGGTACTTCCAATATTTAATTTAAACCTTTTCCTTCCGTTCGTTATTTGAAAAATATATCTACATTTTCTTGTGTAAATTTTTTCAATACGCCCACTTTTAAAGGCGTGATTTAGATAAAATATCTTTGTTCAGGTAAGATCGTTTAAAAACTACTCGATTCAGCTGTAGTTTTACACATTTGCCTAAATACTGACTAATGATCAAAGCTTAGTTAGTGCTTTAAATTCTTCTTAAAAATGTTTAGGGCACGCCCACTTTTATGGGGCTTTTCCGTCAAAAGTCTTAATATGCATTAATTTTTATTTTAATGTTTTTTAACTATCGGTCGCAGTTTTGAAGTAAAAAGATGAACACTTCGGTTTGTATACCTTGGCTATGTTGCAGATTGTGGTTCAAGAATTGTTAAATACACACATAATCGCTATTTCCATTCTAAATCTAATTTTTAAAAATTTAAGTTTTGTCTTGTTTTGTTCAAATCTATCTGCAAGAATAAAATTGAATGTCACTGAGCTCATACTAATTGCCTTGGTAGTAAAAAGTCTTAACTTTTTGTGTGGCGCACACCTTTTTTTTCTGTCTGCTAAAGAAGAATTTTGTTTCTGAAACTGGAACATCGGCTGGCTCCGGGAGGCGGACGCATACACATACAAAAGTATAGCACTCGCTTATGTTTTTTTTTGTTTTAATTTTTGTCTTGAAATCTCAAGCCCCGAGACCACTGTCACACATTAGATCAAGCTCGTGCTACCATGTCGTGTATTTTATTTCGTTTTAAAAATGGTATGCACATTGCACAACTTTGAACCATAACCAAATTCCCAGCTTTAATATTGTTTGTTAGCTTAATAATTCTTTACTTGTTCACTTCTCGCACCAAGCCTGAATTTCTTTTTAACTCCAAATTATGGCTTACCTAATATGAGTTTAAAAATTAAACGTGTTGTGATATGCATATACATATTTCAATAAAATTGGTTTAAGATTCTAAAGCCGAATACACAGTTTGATTTAAAATTATACTATAAATGAAATGAAATATGAAAATATTTTTTTGAAAATTCTATTATCCAGATAACAATGATTTGTGTTTCCGAAATAATAGAATATATTTTCTTCCTCACTGTATTATCCCAATCATAAACCCCAACCAAAGTTGAACGGACAACTCCAAGATCTGAAAAAAACGTGCTAAAAAATTAAAATGCTACATTTTTAAGGATGAGTTAGGAAAAAAATCAGTATTTATTTCCTCCTGAAAATAATAAATCTACGAATATGAACAAAAGATATTTTGACATTCAAAGAGAAGAGCCCCTATGCCTTCATATGGTAATAGTAAGCTTGACGAACGCCCTGATTTCGACAGTCACTATTCCCATAATAGCCCATGCATGAACCGTATCATTTTTGTATGAAGAAGGACGAATTTCGTTTTTGAAGTTTGAGTTTTTGTTTTTATTGTAATTAATTTCAAACTTCATGTCATTAGGAGTTTATCCTGTTAGAGCTATGCCCTGAGGCACAATTTAGGTACGCTGTATTAAGTGAGTCTTGCTAATCATTTTGAAGGGTCTGCCTTTAAAATAAAATAAAAAACTAACAAGAAAAGGATATCATTGAAGCATTAAAGATCCTAAAGGCCAACAAATTTTTAAAATTTTAAAGTCCTTTAAATTAAATTAAACACAGGATTGTAATATTAACTAACAATTTCATATTTCACAGGTATGTCTCACGTTGTTGGCAATGAACATCGATACCTTCTGCACAGTGAAAACAATGGTGATTCTGTTGAACTCTTGAGAGACGCCGGATGTATACCTTTGCTGGTATCAGCTAATCCTGAATTTTGTCAAAGTTGGGAAACAACAACCAAAACACATGGAAGATGTAATAATCCCTTCGATACCCGCAAAACTCCAGGAGGCTCATCAGGAGGAGAAGTAAGTAGAATTATAACAAAAACGCTTTTCAAATTTGATCACCATAGAATATTTATCATTAGCATTATCCTGAATCTAAAAATGTTTTTTTTTTTTATACAATACCTACATTAAAAGTTTAGAGCCCTGATTTGAACTTTGGAATAAAAATATTTAATTTCAGGGTGCTTTGAATGGTTGTGGAGCATCACCTTTCGGAGTCGGATCAGACATTGCCGGATCAATCAGATTACCCGCACTTTTCAATGGAATCTTTGGTCACAAGCCCACAGGAGGTCTGGTTTCAGTGACAGGTCACTACCCAATGTCGGATGATAAGTTGTTTAGAAAATACCTTCAAGTTGGCCCAATGACACGTTTCGCCAAGGATCTTCCACTCCTTTTGCAAATCATGAGTGGACCCAACGCTGACAAGTTGGAGTTTTCAAAACCAATTCACACAAAGGATATTAAAGTAATAATGAAACTCAAAAGCTTATTTTTGATATTTCTAAATCTTGAATCCTTGTTCTTTATTCCAGGTTCATTATATGATAGACGATGAACTTACATTAACCCGATTCCCAGTTGATGGCGACTTTAAAGTGGCTATCTTAAGAGCTATAAAGCACTTCGAGAACAATGGCATGAAGCCAAAAGAGGTATATTTTGATGATGTTTTTTTTTTTCTTAGAATCAATTAATTCTTTTTAAATTTTTCAAGGTTAAAATCAAGGATCTGTCAAAGTCATTAGAGATCACGCTTGCATCTGCGTTCGATGTCGACACTCCGACCATATTGGTAAATCCTGAGAAACCAAATGTAAGAACATTCTTTAAATAAGTGCAAGTAATGCTTGATCTTTTTTGAGCCTTTTGATCCAAAGTTCAACTTCTTTTGTACAATAGTAACTTTTTTTACAAACTTTAATTTAAAAATTATTTCCAAACAGCGCCGCCCTGACAATGTCTACACAGAGCTGGGAAAGTCTCTCATCGGCGATTCAAAGTATTCCTTCAATGGCTTGTTCTTAGAACTCCTTAGAGGCTTAAATGGCATGATTCCAAAGGACAAAGTCAAATTTTGGCAGAAAGAAGGAGACGCGTTAAAATCTGAGTTAACTGTGAGTTCTACACTTCCTTTTTTTCCGTCCTTAAATTGTGGTTATATATTTATTAATACTACATATTTTGTTCGTCTAGAATCTCCTTGGAACCGATGGAGTCTTACTTCTCCCTACCTTCCATCGAACAGCAATGTCTCATAACACATCCGTTTTTAATCTCGGTGGAGTTCCGCTCCTTTCCCTTTTCAATATCATAGGATTTCCTGCCACACACATTCCAATGGGACTCAATTCAGATGGAATTCCAATTGGATTCCAAGTTGTTGCTGCCCCGTATCAAGATAAGCTATGTATACAGATAGCTGCAGAGTTGGAGGCTGCATTCGGTGGCTGGGTACATCCGAAATAATTGAATTCTATATTCAGTGCCAATATTAAATGTTAAATTTATTATGTTATTTTCTATTTGTATGTAGGTGTTAGTTTTTTTGTGATTTAGGTTAGAACAATAATAAATGTACGAATTTTTACGAAATAGTTATTTTTGTCTGTAATACATAGATACCCTTATACTCCTCTATGAGCATCATCATAATGCTGCATTGCAGTGAAAAACAGTAAACGTAGAAGATCAGTATTAATAAGGAAGGTACTTCGAGGGCATGAATCACCCGTGATTCACGTTATAGTTTTTTTTTTTTTATCAGAAGCGCGTTCTATGTCCAACGAAAATTTGACTCGATGACGAAACATTGAGTCATGTATTCTAAACAACAGAGAGTTCAGGACAAATAATGAACATTTTTGAAAAGGTTTTTTTAAGTGCACTGCGAATGTGTCATGCCTCATGCGGTAGATAAAAGCAAGAAATGACCTGTTCTAAGTTTTCAAAGAACTAAATTGATAATGCTTCTGAATCCATTAAAAGTAAATTACGTTTAAGACTGAATCATACTATGATTTAATAAAACTATCCTTTATTCAAGTTACTTTGGAGCTCGAACTATTGGATTGAAATTTAATCAAAATTTTTATTTACTGTGACTGTTTAAGTTTTCACACATTTCAAATAGATTTTGTTTGCTGAGCAATAAAGGAATATGTAGAAGCTGCAATAGACCATAATCAGCCCTTGCCGTGTAACGACGTAACGACAAGCCTTTTACTTTACTTATTATTATTATTTGATTTATTAAAAGCAGATATCCAGTAGAGACCTGGCTTACAATAATGACATTTATGTTACACGACTGGGTCGCACAAACTTCCCAATATGTATCAAAGTAGTCTTGGAACTTGAGGTATCTAATATTACTGCAGCAACTTTTTGGAGCAAGTACGTACGATCCAGTCGCGCATTTTATTTAAATAAGGTACGAAAGTCTTAATACGTTCAAAATTTAAATAAAACCCCATTTTAACCAGAGGAAGATTGTTCTGACAAAAAGCACTCTGAAAGTCTTACCAAAATCGTTGGAGCCGTTTTCGAGAAAGTTAAACTTCTTCACGATTGTAATGCATTATGCGTTATTTTCGAACATAGAGTAAAGCTGAAAAACTTTTCTAGGGACTACCACATAATAGCTAAGGACCAAGTTAAAAAAAACCGGGATATTCAGAAATTCAAATCCACTTTTTTAGACTTCTCCATCATCGAAATGTCATGTTTGATTGATGTCTCCATTATTTGTTTTTTCACGAATACATAATTTGAATTATTAAGATTGTTTTTTTATTTTAAATTGTCAGCACTGTTTTCATTGAAAGCCATTTGATTTATCATGAATCAACTGACGACTGAACAACGCATGCTGTTCGTGAAACGCATAACCATTTTATGGACGACACAAGAGTCCATCAGAAAAATGTATTAATTCAATTAACGATGGAACGTTTTCGCACCACCAAGTGCAGCAAATCCTCAACCCATATCTACTGGAGACACCCACCGTTACATCTAGAAAAATTGACAGTTTGGTGTGCTTTATGGTTTAGTGGCATTCATTGGTCCTTGCTATTTTAAGGGGCCAGTTATAGCGATACGGAAAACCGAACGTTAAAAATTTTCAGATAGAAAATTTTGTATGTTCTGATTCGATTCTTACTACAAATGCTACACCGATCGATGGCAATAAATTCAGAGAATGTTTTTTGTTCATAATAATTTTAATTGAACAAATACTTTTTGTTAAAAATGTATTTATTTATTTTTCTGTTATACATATAAAAGAAAAATAATAAATTTCGTTTTTAACAAAAAGTACAAGTTCAATTCAAGTTTTTATTTCCAAAATGAATTCTCTGAGTTGGTTGTCGTCGATCAGTGCAGCATTTGTGTTTTAAATCAAACCATAACATACTAAATTTAACATTTTAAAATTTTTTCGGTTTCGTTTTCCGTATCGCTATAACTGGCCGCTAAAAACGATAACGGATTAAAGAGCCACTTTTTCGTCCCTGAGTTGAATGTGGGGTTAGCTGTGGTTTCAACAAGACGACGCCACAAGGGCCAAAATTACAATCATATTTAAATACAAATGGCAAAGAACTATCTTTTAAATAAAGTCAATTCCATGGCAATCAATACAATTTATCTTTGCTTTATTTATAGTTGTACAATACATACTAGCTTTTACCCACTGCTTCACTCGCGTCAAATACGGTGTCTAAGGGATCGCCATGTATAGTAATCAAGCGATCTGAAAATAGAAATGTTTTTGAAAAAACAACAAAATATTTGTAAAACATATTGGTTTGCAGTATAGGTATTAACTGAGCTACCTACCTGCACAAGTATGTATGTGTAGTTTTTCGACAGAATCGGCTAAGTCGTTTTCGAGAAAGCTGAAAGCAAAGAAAAACGGTTCTATGGAATGTACGGTTAGTTTTTGAGCTGCAAAAAAAATCAATTTCCATTCTGTACAATACCTAAAGAACTCGATTGTCGATATACCTAGTTTGATGGAATTATAGGTACATACGTTTGGGGCTGTAGGTGTCTGACAGTCGGATAGACAAACAGACAAGCTAGACATGTGGACAGATTTTTTGACCAACTTTTTTCGTCTTTACTATTTTTTTTCAACGAATGCATAACTTGTATATTCGCATGTAAAAATGGCAGCACAGGTCATGTTAATTATCATTGACTATTAAAGGAACCTAGCTTTCTATAAGTGAAAGCATTTTTAAAATCGGTTCAGTGGTTTAGGCGTGATTGACTTACAAACAAACACCCTTACTTTCACATTTATAATATAAGTACATTATGATGATAAGTGCATATATACAAAATAGTTCTTAAGGTAACTAATTTAGTTCTATTTAAACACTCAAGACTAGATTGCTATACAATTTTTTGGTTTTTAAGACATGCTTTTCATTTGCTTTAAGATGTTCATCACTATTGCTCTTGTAAAAATTCACTTTTCCGTTAAAATAGGATACACTAATAGGGTACACACTATCGATCATGAGGGACGGATAAGTGATTATGTAATTTTGGAAGGATAGGTGTCGTGTTCACACTATCAAACAAGTTTCTTGTCATTCACAGCAGCCCCGTTCCCTTTCTGCAATTTTGTACGAATCTTTATGTAAATTGCGCTATTAATGTCAATCAGACTCAGATTTTTATAGAAATCAGCACGTAAGGGAACGAGGCTTGTTTTAATTTTGCTTACATATATTTAGTTTTTGATATTTAATTTTGTTTATTTTTTTCAATTCCCTCCGATAGCTGTAGGGTATTTATTTTTTTATTTATTATTTTTTTCCGTAATATCTGTTTTTTTATACTTTTTCATCACTTCCAGAAGCTCTTTGTAGCTGCCTTCTTTTTTGTCACGTAACAATACTCTCCGCAAGTTATATCCCACAATGGTCGACTTGATTTATAGCACTCTATAAATTCGTCTAAAAATGCTCTATCGGAGTCCATTTTTATATTACTAAATCACAACCTTCGCGCGTGGTTTTGTTTTGAATGTTGGACGTTTTTTTTTTGTACACATTAGCGAACAAGGGCTGCTCGTGGATTCCATTACCAAATAATTATATAATTTGTGGTTATCCATCCAGATGGACGAACCATCATTCAGATGTACACATTATCATTCTTATCCGCATTCACTCAAAATTCGTCATCCATGATCGATAATGTGTACCCCACATAAGACTTTTACGGAAACACTTCGAAGAAACTGTTATCTACCTATGTATATGTATATATTTATAGAATTTATCATAAATAAGTTCATTAACTTTGTGTTTTTTTTTTTTTAGTTATTCGTCACAATTAAGTAAAAGATAAATTTAGTAATGTTTATCAAACTAAAAAACGGGTGCCTGTTTAGGGCAGCACAACGGCGGATGACGAATTATTTCAGACAAATTAACGCAGATGATGATTTTCTTCACCCTAATCTTAATTTTTTTTAAAAACCTTTACCTGCCTCCCTGTCAAAAACTACCTAACATGGGTCTAGGCTAATTCACTGTGCACAATTAACTGTGCAAAATTCACTGTGCACAATTCACTGTGGGGACAATTCACTGTGAACAATTCACTGTTGACCAAATTCACAGTGGCGGACAATTCACTGAGGTGGCCAATTAACAGTGTGCATTTCACTGTGGTATACAATTCGCGCACGAGAATAGTACACAACAGTGAAATGCACACTGTTAATTAGCCGACACAGTGAACTGTCCCCAATGCCTAAATTTTAAAAAAGTTTAGTATTATAAAGTTTATTCTTTAAATCAGTAAACAGAGAACAAAAATCTAACAGATCTTGGTTCCGATTGTAATAATTTTTTCAACTATTGAAACAAACTGAAACCAGGTCGAAAAGGTTTTGATTTAATCTTTTATTAGCTTCATAAGATTATAATATTTAAAAAATAAAAGGGAAACAAATATGGATGTATATTTCAATGTTTGCCCATCACAATAGAGGTGACATTTAGTAAACTTTCGCCACAGCTAATAACTCCACGACAGTTGTCCACCACTAAGAATTGTCCACAACAGTTAATTGCCAACTACAGTGAATTGTGCACAGTGAAGTGTCCCCACAGCCCACAGTGAATAAATTGTGCACAGTGAATTGTAAACGGTGAATTGTGCACAGTAAATTAGCCGGCTTCGACCTAACATATAGAGTGTGTTTCTTTATTTTTTCCGGATAAGGAATAGAAAAGACAGAAAAGATCAAATATCTATCCAGAATATCCAGAATAGAGTAAATAAAGAAACAGAACTAGAATTAAAAGAATAAACAATAGCTGACAGTGAACTGCATCAGTCAAACTAGGGAATATTCCATTTAAACCACCTCTTCACTTGGAATGAAAAGAATGCGTTCCAAATATTTCAGATTGAATAAAGAAACAAGGAAATAGTTTATCCGGAATATTCCTTGAATAAAGAAACGCAAAAAGTGCGTTCCATATATTCCGAATATACGGAATGAATAAAGAAACACACCCATAACTTATAAGTTATAACATGATTTAGGGGAGAGTGGGGCACATTTGGACACGGGGCACCTTTGAACACTGCTTATAAAATTTTACTTTATTAATCTTTTTTTAAAGTTATTCAATATTTCAAAAGTGCAATACCGTATCCGAAAACGGCATTGGCTTCCCTTGATTCTCTCAGCTGTCTCTCAGATTTAGACATGAAAGGTGGTTTTTGTAGTGATTTTGCATTATTTTTGTTTTTTAGCTGTAAGACTGTAAAACACTTTGAGTAAGTACGCGGTTTTGAAAGGGAACAATATTATTTCGAAGGGGAAATCAATTTAGAAATAAATCATGGTAAGTTTTTAAATTAATATATAAAAGTTTAATATTTATGCACAATTTTATGTCGTTGCAACCGTTGGGGCAGATTTGTACAACTGTGTTGGGGCACATATGAACATGTTCAAAACTGACCCGATATGTTTTTTTTTTTACATATTAGTTATTTTAAACAAATTATGTATGTGTGCCATTCATTATTTGGTAGTTTGTGATCAATTTACCTTTTGTATGTTTTTATTAAAAAAATAAAATAAACGTGTTTTTTATTAAGATTAAGATTGCTGTTCAAAAGTGCCCCTTCCAAGTTCAAAACTGCCCATACATGGGGCACTTCTGAACATAAGAACCTCAATTGTTTGAAAATTGAAATTTAATATAAATATGTATTTCGTTTAATTAACCAAGTATTATTTAAAATCAAAGTTCAATATCAATATTTCATGTGAGTAAGACTTACAGACCAGCAAATCAAATACATAAGGTTTTATCAGCTTTGAAAGTAAAAAGTGTTCAAATGTGCCCCACTCTCCCCTATATTTTGGTTTTCTTAAGTCCGCAATCACTTTATAACTAGCGGAATAGGTATAATTTTGTTTCATCTCTGAATATCTTGTAATCGACCCAGCTGAATTTGATAAAATTGTATACCTACCTACCTTTAGACATTTAAAACTGAATCAATTCATTATAAGGCCGCGTTTCCATTTGCAAGTAAACTCGCGGAAGTCTTGCAGAAGTTTCTTGCAGTCGCGTTTACATTGTCATGTGAATTCTTGCAATTGCTTCTGCAATAAATGTCTTGCAAGAAGCTCGCGCATCATAATGTCGCAATTTATTGCAGATGTATTTACACCAGGAGAGCAATTAATGTCGCAACAAATCTGGTTGTTTACTTAAAATTGTGAAGTCATGGCGAGAAGACGTCAACGATTAGCAGCTGCGATGATAATTTTATTATTAAAAAATCATTTTGCCACTGGCTCCTTAAGTTGTGAAGTTTCCGAGAAACTTCATTCTCATTCGTGTGAAACTCTTCCGCGATCTTATTAAGAACAGATTTTTTTTTTAATTCGGTCCTTGTAATTTTCGTCCCGGTTATTCCATAAACATGGATTACACTCGTAAACTTCAATTAAACGCATAACTTCTTCGCGAGGCCATTCACGACCTTTTATTTTACTCATTTTGTATAAAGCAAAGACGTCAATCAGTCGCGAGTCGATGCAAAAGTGTTTAAACTAGCAATTAATTGCACTTGGAAATACTCGCAAGAAGTTATGAAAGTACTGTCGCGATAGAACTTGCTTGGTAGTTTCCACTTGCAATTGCAGACCAAAGGTATTTTGAATGCAAACTACACGGCATTAGTTAGAAGGAATTGAGAAATAGGTACCTAGGTGATATTTATCTCACGAAAATCCCACGGTTGGCGGCGTCCAGATGAAGCTGGGGGAATATTGAAAAATTGCTGCTCAGGCTGGGGCTCGAACCCACAACTCTAAGGTTAGCATCCAAGCACTTAATTCACTGTAAATCTTTTATAGGTAGGTACCTACCTATACTGAAAACTGTGTTTTGGCAAAACTTAATATCCAACCTACTCGTAACAACATAAATATTTTAAATAGGTATTCTAGTTACCTCTGCAAATTTGAGAATATTAAAATGTTAATTCATAGCGTTCGAACTTATTGAATTAAATCTTTAAAGCTTTAGACTTTAGATATGTTCGTATCTTCCAAGTTAAAACTTTCATCCTAGAACCTACCTATCCTATCCCAAACTATTCTTTAAATTGTTAGGAAAGTAGGTACCTATATAGGTACCAACCTATACCTATACAACCTACCTACAATGCGGTATCTTGTATTTCTTAATACATATTAGTTTGCCCCTAAGATAGGCTGTTTTCCAACTTCAAGGAGCTTAATTCATAAAACAATTAGGTTGGTGGTAGGTACATTACTATACAGATTAATATAGCTAGATAAAAAACAATAAAAAAACAATTTCTATTAACACTTTCTGCGCCATCACCTTCTCAAGGCCACGAAAGCATCTCGACATTGTCATTCCTAGAACCACCTAACCAACCAATTTTCAATGAAGGCATTGCATTAGAATTAGATAAACTATAAACCTCACCTACAACTGTTACTACTATACCTAACAATATCAACACTACTCTTTTCAGTTACAAATAATAATAATGTAGGTATGTAATCTTTGTATACCTACCTTCTTAGTTTGTACTTCTAAATTATTATTGCTTTAGTTTTTTTTTCTCAATACCATCGCGGTGTATCGTATTGTCAGTGGAATAGACATTCCAATTAGAAACAGTATCTGGCAGCCCTAAAAAAGTGGTTCACCTCAAAAGCTCCTGCACACTCCACCACCGACACCAACGACATCCAAATCCAGTATCAATACGCGTATTTGTGTCTCCTTTTCTTTTTCTTCCGTGGATTGGACCCCAACTGCAACAACAACAACAAAATGCAGAAACTTATTTTCCCGTGCTGTGTTTGAATTTTTTGTATCTGGCAGCTCCGCACAAATTCAACCAATCTAGTGTAATTACTACAGACGATGAATGACTCACTTCACCCCCTAACAACCCTCTTCCAACAAATAAACAGAACAGAAACACCATTCCGCCGCAAAAAAGATACACACCACACCGATAAGAAGACAAAACGAAAACACGAATGAGAGAAGGAGAAACACTCTCAAGATTTGAATTTGATGGCAATGGGAATGGCGAAGCGAGGTAGCGATATCAAAGTAACGATGATGATGACTCAACCTGTGAAAAATACCAGATACGAGAAAAAATTCAATTTCTTCCTTCATCCGGCAACACACGGGGCAAAAACGAACAGTGGAACACAATGCTGCAGAAGATGGACTAATTTTTTTTTATCAAAAAAGAGAGTAAAATTGATAAAATGTTTTTGAAGCAACGAGTTGAAAAATTGTATAACGTATAAATGTATGTAGCATCTTATTTAGTATCTGTAAGTGGATAAGATTTGTATATAAGATAGTTTTTGGCTTTAATTCCGTTGATGTGTTCATGTGATATAGAATCTGTAGTACCTAGTGCACTTACGCAAATTTCTCAAGCTAATACAAAACACAGAGAAGCCAGCAGCGCCATGCTGCAATTCTGGTAGAAAATATGGCAGAAAATATGACAATAGTAATACTGTAGTATTGAAAGGATATGCTCCACAAATCACCATTAACAAAAATGCGTCGAACGTAGAGCTTTCGCTTCTACAATTATTCATAACTGAAGCAAAAGGTTCGTGATGGGGATTCAATTAATTTACAGGGGTAACAGCTAAATAGAGTGTGAAGAAAATGTCTTAAAACGTAAAAAAGCGTTCTAATAAACTGTAATGTTGGCAATTGTTGGATCTTTCTACTTATATCACAATTGTATTATTGTTTTTCGGAGAGACTCCTGATAAATCAAACAAGTAGGTACCTATTTTATTTAACATAACGGTTAAAAAGCATATTGGAGAGGGCCACATCTTTCTCCCTGCTTAGTCACGAGGGACAATCTTTGTCTCCTAAAGAAGAATTCTCTTCTTTATTGTTCTTTTCAAATAATGTTTAAATGATATTTGCTTACGATAACGATTTCAATGCTCCCATCAATCAAACGATGAAATACAGATATTCTTGACAATTTTTTTGAAGGACCTTTTTCTCTATAAGATTTTTAAGAAATTAGCTTAATGTCCACCAATTGATTAAGTGTGATTACCTAAAATATTCTGAGTCAACATGCAAGCTATAATTTAGTACCAGCTGATATTCCCAGTTCTTGTTCTGAAAAGAATCTTGATTCCAGACTTGTCGTCAAAATCAAAACCATAAGCACTAAAAATTGTTTTTATACAAAATATCCAAGCATTTTTGTACTAGAAAAAAAAAACAGAATGCGATAGCTTATGGCTTAGCACAACAATCTCATATAAATGTATAGTAAGAATACCTTCATACACACAAAATTACTAACTCCAACCGTCAGTTTTATTCCAAGTTTAAAACTACGGCGAAATTATTTCCTGATTTGAAAGCAATCATGCCCCACTGTGCCACACACACACCCACCATATATCACTCACACACCTTCTAACAAGAACCAGAATCTACCAGAGGGCAGCGCGCGGCATTATCTTCGTCGTCGTGACGTGCAAAACGGCGAAGTCTGCTTCTGCTTCTCGCTTCTCAACACGGCTCTCGATCTCGACTCGACTCGGATTGGTTTGGCCGCTCGCTAGTCGCTACGTTTCTCGTTTACTGCAACAGCAGCACTTGTGTGTCGACCGTATTCGAGTGAACAAGTTTCCACAGAGTGTTGCCTGTTTTAATTTCGTCGTGTGTGAATTTGTTGTACGACTTGGCAACACTATTCACGACGTAACCGCAGTACAGAAACAGAATAAATAAAATATACTACACTACAGCTTTACAGTAGATTCGAATGTTTTTTCATATTCATTCACCATTCACTGTGTGTTGTGCTCAATCTCAATTGTTACAAAAAAAAAAGAAACGTTGTATAACAATTATTTTAATTGATTTTAAAGAGAAAATCTAGCTACATTTTTTACGTGGCTCCCCTTCGCGCAAAACCCAACAGAAAAAAAAGAAAATTAGAAAAAAAAAATACCCAAAACAAAACCAGAAGTGCCTAGTATTTCGCCTTGCAACGATTTCACCTCTCAGTTTTTTAAGATACTCTCGCCCCGCACCGTGCCTGAGTTTTGAATTTGGATACCATTTTTTAGTGCTTTTTTACAAGAATTTGAAGTTGAATTGTAGTTTTTAATATCAATCATAGTTTGATTTGATAGTTTAAAATCGAGTCAAACCACCAACCAAACCAACACAAATGCCATTCGACGACTCGTACAAGTACAAGTGCCAGTGCGTGTGGTAGTGCATAACTTAAAGGTTTTTTTTTGTGATTTGTTAAATACAAAAAAAAAATTGTACCTAAATAAAAGAAAAGCAGCATAAAACATAAAATTTAAGGAACAAAATCGCTGCTGTTGTCGCTGTGACTCATAAAAGTGAAATGAAAATGAGGATAAAACGAGAATCGCCTTGCCTAGTTCTCAGGTTCAGGCCTGTCAGTATAATCCGTGAGTATTTTAGATAAATTTAATTAATTTAATAAAAATATACAATTTCTGATTAGATACAAAACTACTTAAAACAAACAAGAAACAACTACAACACTGAATAGGAAGGAATACGACGACTTCTTCATTTATTATTTGTTGCTATTATTTGTTTCGAATTGTTTTTTTTTTTTTTTTTGTACTCCACTTCACGACGATGATTACTCATCACTTCGCCGTCGACAACACAGTTGAACGGGCGCAATTTCGCTGCTTTTCGAATCAAATGAATACACCACACCGAGATGAATAGGGGAATAGCATTGGATGAAGAGAGATAGATAGAGATTACATAGTGCAAACAAATTTTAAATACAACAACAAGAAAGACACTGGAATAGATCTTAACTGTAGCTGTTTCATTTGATAGGGAATTTGTATGTGGACGAAGAGGGGTAGGAGATTGTTTGTAATGCGGTGTAGAAATATGTAGTTTCTTAGATGTTCAAAGGGTTGCCAAACAGCTGCTTTGGGTAACATAACGTCAACGTGTAAAATGTAATAAATATTTTGTTCTAGAAGGGAAATGTTTTTATGGCAAAGGACACAGTTCTTTGGGTAGTTCAGTAAGATGACATCTGGCGCGCAATACCTGCGATAACCATTTATGTTTCAAGTTTTCTCGGGAACGTTCCTTTACTTAGCATTTCAACGTTGAAGAATTTGATTCAGTTGATAGGCAATAATGTTAACATCTGGAAAGTAAGACAAAGATAAGATGGTAGGATGACCCCTAGACATGCATGCCGGAGTTGTGTATACAAAATCTATATAATGTACCTACCAATTTAGTTCTCTGAAAATGGGGCTTGACTGTGTGGCCCTCTAGTGCCTCAAAACTTCGATTCGCAAAGCTAATATTTATATACAACACAATCTGAAGAAAGCCCAAGTAGCCGGTGATTGTAACTTTAGTTCTTTTTTATGGCCCTAAACAAAATTAAAAAGAAAGTCCGTTGGTGTGCCACCATTTTGTTAATGATCAAAATATAGACCTTTGACTAATTTCCGTCTCGAATTTTCGACAAAATGGCGTCGTTGCATTCATTTGATTACATATAATAAATTAATTGTGGCACGCACTGTGTAGGTATACCTACCATGTTTCGCCGTTTTGTTGGAACCACAGCTTTCCCACATTAAGGCGATTGAATTCAGGAAAAAAGTCATTGATCACCTCTCTATAACGGTCTCCATTGACTGTAACCCTCTGTCCGGCAGGACCAATGAATCCCATAGCAGCAATTGCCTATTCAGTACGCACTGTACGACATCTCAGATGATGAGTATTATCATTTAGACTTTAGAGTCAACTTGGTGCGAAAACTTTCCATAATTAATAGAATTAATTGCTCTGATGGACGATTGCGCTTTTCGAAATAAATCTGCACAATTTGAGTGTTTTGTTCAGGCGTCAGTCAATTCATGATGAAATGGCAAACTAAACTAAAGAAAAATCACATGGAAAATGACAAAATGGCTGTAAATGACAACAGTGCTGCCAAATTTAAGTTATATACCTACCTCTAAAAAAAAATACCTACCCTCTATTATACCTGCTCAGGAAAGTTTTGTATAACGACTTAAAAATCGTCATACCTACATTTTTGTTTTATGATACCTACTTAATTACAAGTTTTGTGTTAGCACCCATTCAAGCTTTGTGAACCAAAATCACGTTTCAAAATTTAAAATTAAAAATGAATCTTTACGTGACCCAAAATAATAACATTCAATAACTTTATTCCCATAAAATAATTGTAAAAAAAAACGTCCATATTGTATAGGTAAGTACCGTCCATATTGTCTCGTTAAGCATTGACAATGATTCAATACTTCAAGCACAGGATTCAGGAGACCTAAATTTGATTTGCTTTAAGCCTAGTTCAGATGCTCGCCTCCTGTAAAATGATATCCAGAATCTATTCAACGTCATAATTTTCTAAAAAATTTTCAGAGATTTGGAAAAATATGACAGCTGTCATTTAATCCACGGCGACAAATGTATACCTATGGAGCTCGCACTTTCACTTAAATTGTGGACTATGCTCAGGTCAAAAGGAATCATTAAAATCAAATAATTGGAATAAACTAGAACATTTTTTTTTCAAAGAAGATTATGCTGCATTTCATAGCTTCGTTCAATTAATTTGTAATTTTGAAAATGTTTTTGTCAATAAAACGTATTTTGATGTGAAAGTCTCACGTTGGGCGCCACTTTCAAAAATGACTACTTTAAAAAGGTTCCTGTATTGTTCTATTTTCTCCAAGGAAAGTGGGTAGGTACTTTTGAGCATAATACTAAAAAAAATAAGGTACTTAGCTACAAACCTTTCACGGTATTTAGTAACGAGCTTTTCGCAGGAAAAAAATTATGTTTAGTATGAAATAAGCATTCACTATTCTGGATAAAAGCAAATTGTCAAAAAAAACAATTTTTCTTACTAAAAAAAACATTACTCATGGGAAAACACTGAAAACCACATAACAGAGCAATTATTTTACTTAATCAAGAAACATTCTCAACATTTAAACCTGATTTTTTTAAGAAAAAGGATTGCATCAGCCATAAGTTCACCGTAGTAGAGGCAACTGACGAATTAAGTTTGGGTTTTTCCTTAAGAAAAAATTGAAGGACTAAGCATTCCTTAATTTATATCATGCGATTCTAACATGCGATAAAATCATGCTCTAATCTAAAACTGTAGGGGCTGAATTTCTATGACGTTTCAAACTTAATCAAAGCATCGGTACATGTGGGAGCCTTATCGCAATTAATTTTTTGGAGACTTACGTAAAACTTTAGATTTTTTATAATAAAGGTAGAGAGTAGTTTGTTACAGCAAAACATTAAGTAGTTATTACATAGCTTATATCTTTCTCAACGAGCGAAATGCAATGGAACAGACCTTTACAGCTCGCTTGCTATAACAACAATATCTGTTTACCAACTCAACCCATGATACAACTAATAAGATATGGCATTGCGCATGGTGCCAAAAAAAACGTCAAACTATTGTCAAAGTTCCGGGTGACGTAAGCGCATAGGGTAGAGCGAAACAAAAAAGTTAAACGGGAAGGCGAAAACGAGAAGGCAGGTGTTCTTAAGGTGTTCTTATGACGAGATGCGCAGAATAAATCAAAAATGAAAATTGGAATGCGTTATCTCTAGTAGTTGTATCATGAACTCAACCAGTAAAACATTTCCTATCATAACTGTTGGGTACCCAGATAGTATAGTTTAAGTAGATAATTAACCTATTTTTTTAAAACTAGATGGGTACCTGCTAAAGCAAAGGCACATTTTTACAACTACTCTAACAAAAATGCACTCTCACTACTACCTATATCTATAGTCAGTTATTTATCTGGTCAACAATCAAACAATCTTGAAATGTTCTTTATCTTTTCTTTTCTTTCTTTTTTTGTTTAAATATTTGATTTTCCAATCAACTTAAAAAATAATATAATCAGTGTGATATCTTTGTTGTATTATTTCATTGCTCTGTTATCAATGAATATTGTATAGGTATCTATTGCGCACGTTTTGACTGACGTGACTTTTTATTTAGATATTTAAAAAAAAATGCAGTGAATCAGCTTCTTAATGTGATATGGATTAGATTTATTTTTAAGATTTCTTTTTTTTTTTTTTTGTTATCATTCCAAAAGTAAAAAGAATATAATTGCAGGTAGGCAACTAGGTACCTAATTGGTCTCATTAAATGTCAAAAATATGGAATGTCACATGTTGGTGTTCTTCTAAACGTCACTCGGAAAAAGTTAATAATATAAATGAGATAAAATATTAAAATATACATATTTAACGCTGCCAACTAAAATGGATTTACTTGCGAGAAATTTCAATAATAGTCTTTGTCCACTACGACTCATCCAGTTCCCTTGCTAAGAATTTCTACAAATTCAATCATTATATTATGTCCCTTTGGTGCAGTTGACAAAACGATTCATAGAAATTCGCAATAAGCGAACGAATCTAATATCAACGGACTTATAACATTTTGATAGCCACAACTCTCTTGTTTTTTTAGGACCTACTCAGATTGACACTGACAGTACGTAGAACCTCCTAATGAATGACTATGCAGTATTTTAAATTCATGAGAAATTGTGTGGCATTTGAATAACTTTTTACCTTTATTACAAGATCAAATCATTTCTTAATAGGGGTATTCACGATCTGGTGCAAACAAGTATTGTAAAAGTGCGAAATTGTTTGTATTTCTTGTAGATCGTGAACTCACTTCTTCCAATCTGTAGCAAAACTCACACAAATGTCAAAATCAGGTTGACACAAATGTCAAAATCAAAAGTACAAATTTTGCACCGTTTTATTTTTCTGTTGTAATGGGGTTGAGGTATAGATAAAGTGCAAAAGTGTAACAAAATGACAGCCAGTATATTTGTTGTTGTATTGCAAGAAAACGTAGCACTTCTCCACTTTTACAATGATGCAAGACAAGTTACACCAGATCGTGAATACCCCTTAAGAGAGTAGTGCAAAATCAAATCAGGAAATGTCAAACTGACTGCTTTCATATCAGGAATTAGGTTTGTTTGTTTGTTGTCAGATTAAAACAAATATATTTCTCGACCTTTCAAACCATAAACACACTTAACCTAACTTCTTTGCATTCATATTCTTAGTCACTTAATTAGAACTAGTTTGAGGTTTGTGAGTCGTTTATTCTCTATATTCTAGGGGAGTTAAGTGAGATAAAGAAACTACCTTTACTCCCTCTATCACTTTGCATACGCACTAAAGGTCGTCAAGTTTAAACACAAATGTGAATGTATGTATACAAAAATTACTTTGTTTTCCTATCGAATAGACAAACAAATAGAAATAGAAAACAAATGAGTCAAGAGTAATTGACTGGACGGTACGGAACGCGTCGTTTGTTTCAATTTAAACAAACAAAATTCTAAACATTAGGTAATAAACAACAAAATAACTAATCTATCTTTATAAAAACAGATAAAGCAAATATTTCCAACGCACACACTTTCGAATTAAATAATTTTATGAAAATTAAATTCCAAACGTTAAAATTAATTTAAATTAAATCAAAAAAAAAATCTTGTTTTAACAATTTTTATGGCGCGAGGAAGGCTGCTCATTTTGAATTTTTACGTGACTAACAATAAGCGATAAATTTCTTTCGTTACTCGTAACAAGATTTTTTTGTTGGTTCCCTGTGAAGTTAACAACCCTAGCGCCCGCCGGAAGTCCGGGAAGATTATTTAATTAACGACCGTTGTTGCTGTTAACACATTGTAACAACAAACGGTCAATTCATAGAAGTGTGTTGTATAGTTGAAGTATACTCTAGACTCAATATATTCCGACCTAAAGATTCCTATCGGTTAGGTAGAAAGGTAGGTAGGTACTTTAGGTGCCCAATAAACGAAAACAAACATCTGCAACTTTATTGTTTAGCCTGAAACAGCTGTCACTGACTTAATTATTTCTCCTCGTCATCCTCCCCTTATCATTTTTATATTTATTACAAACTCTAGATACAAAAATCATCTACGACGACATCCCTAAACTTTGGATGATGATACTTTGAAACGTGCTGTTTTAAAATTGAGGAAATGTTATGATTTGAATGATAATGAACTTTTTGTTCAAATAAAATTTTAAGATTGTTTTCGAATTATAAATATATTTATTTTGTTCATGACGTCAACAGTGTTGTTGCGGGTAGAGACATACGTTCGATGTTAACATGTAAATCATAAAGTGTAAAGAAATTCGCAGGGTTGCCAGGAACAAGTGTATTTGGTGCAAGGTTGTTTTTGTGCAACTATTGTATACCTACACTCTTTAAAACTCTAATGACGGTGGTTTTAAGTGGTTCCCGAGAATTCAGTTCTAATACCTAGCTAATATATAAACCACAGATAATATATTAGTGACACCTAGCATGAAGCAATTACGACAGAAATTCCTGCTCCATGATTAAACTTTAGGTTCTATAATAATGATTTTTCAATAAAAATTGACGATTGTATTAAAAGATGGCTTCTGTCTTATATTATCAAATATATTATATATGTACCTACATCAAACACTATCTCCACATTTCTGGCAATGACATCTTTGAACCAAATCCTTATAGCTTGTCTTAATTTTAAAAAAAGGCATGATTTAATTTTACACGCATACATGAAAAACAAGTTTAATTTGAAAGTAATCTCTTTTCTCTTGTTTGATTAAAATAAATCATTTCTGACGCAATTATTAACATTTGTTTAAATGTTTTAATCTCACATCTTCGAACCTTAATTGACCCTGATAACCCTTATCAGTTTAATGTCGTCTTCCAACAGACATTGTTCCATATATTATATAGTTGTTGTTTCTGTAAAAACTGATTTATGTATGATAATGCTGAACATAAAAATGTTAATAATAAAAATTTATGTATACATATTTCATTTTCCGTTGACGAAAACTACTTTTCTCAATTAAGAACCCGTACCCTATTTCTAAACAGATGTGGTGATTGTTTTCCATATCAAAGAAATGCATGAGGGACTTCTTGTCTAGTGTGCACTCAATGCCAGAAAATAAAAGAACCAACAAAAAGGGGTTAGGAACATTTCAATAATTGTGAGAACCAGGGGTTGTTTTCTTTTTTTTTTTCAATTAAACATAAAAACCCCTTAAAAAGCTTGTAATAGATGAAGAATGTCGCTCTTTAGAAAAGAATGTCGTGCACTTTGTTTGAAAATAAACAAAAAACTCTGACTCATCCGATTTTTCAAAGCGGGCACGCATTTAGAATGAATTTTCACACGAAGCGTACACCGACATCATTGACATTCTGTATGAATGAGTATAGTTCCACTCACCACCGTATTACGAACTAAAGTATCTTTAAACAAAATCAATATTCATATCATTCACTGGAATATTACTCATGAATTTAACAACATTTTTTTGTTTCTCCATCTATAGCTACCCATAAGGACTATAACAGCAATAAACGGCAATCAACGAGTTCGAATGAAGAAGAAGCCTCCGGTAGCCGGGTACCCCCTCTATTGAGGAGTTGCTCTAGTCCAGCCATATACGGTGAGTACCTATACCTACCTTCCTTTAAAAATAAACTTTCTGACATCACACTATCTAACCTACAATATAGTGATGTGAAAATGACACGAACTTTGGAAAGGTGTTTCCGATGACGTGTCATGTCAATTTAAGTCAACCTGGAATCACCACCAATTATCTGGAATATTTTCCTCTTGCTCATTGTAATGTTGCAGTTGTTGCTGATGCAACCAACGCGACGAGTTACATTTTAATTCAAAAATCTTCTACCTACTTCGAGTTGGGGAAAATGCGAGTGAAAACTTCTCAATGAAACGTCACCGGTTCAGAAGTTCAATTAACCTAGCCCCCTCCCCTCTTTCCCCCTGCCTGATGCCCTGATCACGGCTCCCGGTCTTGGGATTTGGCCCCCGACATAGTTACATATGCAGAGGCACACAGCGCAGCCCCATAAATACTTTTTAATATTGCTTCGATACGTTATTTTTATCCCTCAGTTTGTTTACTCACAAAAGCGCAGAATATTATTGAGAAATAAAAAAATTAACAAACAAAAAAAAAACAGAACAGCAAAATAAAAAAAAAAAATTGAATTGTCTGAGTTAACACACCACTCGACTCGTTGCTCGTTGCTTTCATGACTCATCACCGTCATCCATGTGTGTTGTAGAAATAGCAAGGGGCCATCTGAGACGTATGTATGGGATAGGGGAAGCACGGGATGAAGGGTCATTAAAAAATCTAGCACATGCCGAGCCGAGAGATGGGGAAACATCGCAATCGCAGCAACGGCGCGGTGCGGCCGGCGGGCGCGGCGAAGCGAAGAAAACGACCGACGGCAACGATTCTGCGACGAAGTGGATGGTGTGGTGGTTCCATGGCTTCTCTCTAAAAATAACTCTTCTTCTTTCCTTCTAGTAGATGCTAATTTTGTTCTTTATTTTCTCTGTCTTATTCATTTTTTGTTTTCCTTATTTTATTAATTTTTTGTAATTCTTGGTGACTTTTGCAGACATTGAGACTCATCCTGCGTCACCCGTATTCCCGCACCTGCTCCTCGGAAATGGAAAGGACGCGGATAATCCCGAGAGTGTTGGCGCAAATTGGGTATTGAATGTTACCTGCCAAGCACCCAGTACAAGCCCGCAACCGGGAATGAAATATAAGCAAATACCTGCCAGTGACACGCCCCATCAGAACATCAAACAGTACTTCCAAGAGGCGTATGATTTCATCGGTAAGTTATCACGATCATATTATGAGATGACTCTTTCTCGAAACAGATTTATGTTAATTTTTTTTTTTTTTTTGTCGTCGAAGAAATGGTAACCGGCGCGGCGACATTAACTCTCAAATTGATTTAAACTTGCTAATTTATTTGATTAGATTTGATTGAAATTTTTATATCATATCACAAAAAAAAAAAAACATAGGGTTGCCACAAGTTAAACAGGTCTTTCTACAAAATTAGTTTTAGGGTCTTTTGATTTGATTCTAGTAGTATGACTAATACAAACTTTTGGCGTACCTTTTAAGAATGCTAAACTATTTGCCGTACATTCGAATCCAAAAAAAAAAAAAAAAAGATTCTGGATTCTTATTGATTCGAGGTGTGTAACAGTGAGAGACTTTTAACATTCCTTAATGAAAAAATCTCTAAAAATAGCCAGAGGCAGAAATCGGTGAATGATATAGTCATAGCCGAAATTATTTGCTTTTAAACATTTTTATTTTATGGATGTGATTTCATATAAAGAAATTGGAAAGGCAAATAATAATGTTAGAGACATAGATACACGATACAACCGAATAACAAGTTCTGTTTTATTTTTTTGTTCGTTCTGTAACAATGTTTAAAGTAGTCATTGTGTCTTGGCGTCTTAAGAGGTCTTCGAAAGCAAACATTATTTTTGCGTCATATTTTGCTGTTTTGTCACACCATCGTCTTACAAAATTATTTTATAATGAATTATTTATATACCTAAATTGAAGGTGCGGAATTCAACCTCTGTTACTAGGGATATTTTAAAATGTAAAATTATATTAATTTTCAATGAAATATCTAAATCTTAACCGACTGTTGGGCGCCATTTTTGATGGGTTTTTATTGATTCGTCAGAGCTCAGGTTCAAAAACCTAGTAACGATGATAATTAATAATGTCTTCTGAGTTTTGCAACGCCTTTCTATTAGAGAATGATTTTGAAAAGGGCCGAACTTAAAGTCAAACTCAATGCGAAGATTCATCTAAACTTTAGCGTATTTTTTTGTAACCGTAGCTTCCGAATCATTCATTTTGGTTTGAATAAGCATATTCACATGATAACAACCATGTTATTGCAACGAGTCTCGAGACGCCATGATAAATATTTTATGACAGCTGTAGCATGAGTTCTGTTTGATTTAAGATTCTCGATCGCACATTAAGCTTTGCTCCCACTAGTAGAATTGTGGAAACTGCATAGCAATACAAAACTGAACATTTTTTTTCAACAAAATTAATTTTTTGGATAAAAAAATATCTTCAAAAGTCTGACTAACTAAGAAGAAGGCATAGCTTTCAATTCCTATAAATTAGTAAAGACTCATCATTTTAACAATAAATTCAAAGGTCTAAGTCATAATTCACCCGAAAAACTAAAAATATCTGCCTTCTTTGTCCCAAGAAATGTGAATCCGGAAAGTTTCTGCAATTGATTTAAAATGCTCCATAAAGCTTTGCCTCCCAATCTCAATTCAAATCCCAATGTAAAGGCAAAGGCAAACTACTTTTAGCGATGCTTCACAAATATTTCAAGCACCAATCTAACCAGTCTTTCAGGTAGATACGTAGATATACCAATGTCTTGAGAAAATAAAATAAAAAGTGATTCATTGACACTTTAAGGTGCCAAATTGTATGCTTCGGAATGTCTGACCTAATCGAACGAAAATATACCTGATACGATGAAGAAGAGCAAGAGACACACCGACCGACCTCTTAACAACTTCAAACAGTCTAAAACAATCCTAAACTGAGGGAATCCCCTGCCTCAAGACATAAATATTTCAAACAATAGATGGGTACGCTTACGCATTACCTATATCTGACGGAATATATTAGGAATCGCTCGGCCAATCTAGAAAGAATGTATAGGTATACCTAGTATTGCATAAGTCACTACTCTACAGCATACTAACCAAATGTCACTTACTGCTAGTCTGCTGCTCTGTCATCACATTAATTACTGTTACCATGAATCGAGTTCAGGTACCCGCCAAATGACCGACTGTAAGTCGTTAAATTTAATTTTTTTTTCTCACTCCTATCTTTAGCAAAAGTTGGTATGTACATATATATGGCTATACGCACTGACTCATCGCTAAAAGTCTCGACTCTCGAGCAATGAAATCATTTCGTTGTTTACACACGGAACCAATTTTTTTTTCTTTCGCCAGCGATAATCACTTTGCGCTAAAACGATGCCGCTCTGTTTGTTGTTTTTGTTTAAATATACGCGCTGCCACTTATATACTATACAGCGCCACCTAGCCAAATTCTCTAGCTGTCAGCTGCGCTCTGGTTTATGTCGCTTTGCAATCATCTTGAAAATAAAAAGAAAAAAATTAAGTACGCATATACATGTACGAAGCTACGAAGGGAATTATTATTATTTGGCAATTATTATCCCCCGATCCATCTCTTTCATATCACAATTCACAAAAGCTGCGAAGTGCTTCATACTTCAAAAATTATGATAAATCCCTCCTCTCACCCGCCGGCCGCCTCAGGCATTATTAAACAAACACACAGCCCGTACGAACGAAGACCTTTGAAGGTGAGATTCGATGCATGAGTCATCGTCGGAATCGTTATTTTGCGCATGTGTTGTGCGGCGTAAATATAAATACATGCACTAAACATCTCATAAATAAAAATGCCTTTCGCCATATGGATTAGGGGCGGACAGTAAAGCAGAGGGAAGGGGAATGAATAATCTTTTTGACGACGAAAACATACAAAATCGAAATCGTACCTACTTCTGTGCTAGTATGACCTTTTTTTGTGTATGGTGTGTGGCACGCTGGCTGTTTTAGTGTATTTGGTGGTGAGTTCAAGGTTGTCAGAACCAGAAAACCACTGTTGCTCCAAAGCGCTACTGTTGAACGCCATTGGAGAAAGGGTATTCCTCAAAATAGACTGCCCAAGTCTGCTTTTCGGGACGATGCCATGATGGCGATGGAGCAACTGTTGGTGGGAACTGAAAACGTGTGAAAACAAATAGAAAAAGTTTTTCTTGGCTTTTCTCTCACTTGAAATATTTCCGCACATACATATATTTTTTGTTTTGTTTTAATTTTAAGTTGTGTTTTGCTTAAATTATTATTTTTAAGCTAACTTGTTGTCAAAATGCCAAAAAAAAACTTCAACATTTTCTAATCGATTCATTTGCCGCGCGACAAATTTGGCTCGAATCTTCGCATCTTAAAAAAGAAGGAAAACGCAGTATATTTACCCTATTTTTAACGTCAATTGTTACGGTGTATCATTTTATGGTGGGTGATTAGGAAAAGGTATTGTAGCCGGCGGCGGTGGTAGTGGGGAGGGTGAATATAGAAGCAACGTTAAAAGTGTGCACTTGAGAGAGTTGCCACATTGCCATTATACAAAATAAAGGGAAAAATTGTAAACGAAAGCAAAGAAACCAAGGGTATTATACCCATAAGGAAGGGTGGTTTAATTGATTGGTTTCCCCTTGGGCATGGGCCGCTCGCTGTGGTCTCCTGCGATAAGGTGCAGATGTACCGATGTTCGTAAACATTATCGATGGTAAATGGCTTTGGCGGCAGTGGCAACAACGACGTCGACAACGGTGAGTCATCATCATCATCCATTGTATACATATACTGCGCCACCGTTATCGTCATTACAACAAAACGAACGGTGTGTTTTCTTGATATCGGCAAGCAGCAGCGGCGACACATTACAGTAGCAAGAGCGATGCCAAACGCCAGGCGCTTTCTTTTCAACGCGAAATTCTTTTTTTTTTTAGGTCTTGATTTATGGATTTCTGAAGAGCTGGATGTGTGGTAAAATTGAAGTGTGGAGAGGAATCCTTGAGACGGAAAATAATGTATTATGGATGAAAGAATATTAATTTCTTTTTATATTGCGCAACACTTGAATATGCAGCGATTTTGAATAAATTAAAACAATCCAAATCCATTAAAACTGTTTTGTTGGATTACAGAGACGTTATCTCATTACAAACTAATTGCTTGAATTATTTAATATAGGCTTCTCAGTTTAACATTTTATAGAGTACCTACCTAGTAAAGTTTGATTCAAGATAATTGTAGAATTTAATAATAAAACAGGACAAAATATTTTGATAGGTACTTTACATTGGCTTATGCCAATAAGTTAAAGCACGATTTCATGTGTTGGTTAGTTTTAGAATGGATTTTAGTTATACAAGATGGCGGAAAATTAATCACCCTATCGGAAAATATCATAATTTTTGCAAATGGCGTCGTACCTACTTCAATGATATTTGACACTTGTGAACTAAGCAGCTATGCAGATGAAGCTGCCAGAAACTCACTCTCTGTATTGTAATTTAAACTCAAAATTGTAAAAGTAAACGACTGTTTTTACCATCATAGCGTCACAAATACGTAGGTATACCACGGAAGTAAACGTCAGAATCAAAAATTTAATTTAGTATACCTATCTCGAATTGGAGACTTCTGAACAGCGATTCTTAACTACGAAATAAAAATTCTTTACAAGTCTTAGGATACTGAGATCGGAATGATTGAATTATCAGTCTTTTGGGTCCTAATTGTGATGAAATCCTTTTATATTACATTACAGTATTAATCTACTCCGTCGGTGAATCGATCGAAGTAGACACACTTACAAGCACTGGCTTGTCTTCTTAAGTCTTCAGCTCAAGACAACACACTAACGACAGAAAGAGACAGACAGAACAGAAGAGAGAAGAACACACAAACACATGTCAACAGCAACGCAGTTATTAGTTTTGACGGTCCTCCATCCACACGCAACGATACTTGATTTCGCTTATCTATTGGGAAGCGATGCTTTATCAGTGCCAAGGCCGTTGACAAATCCTTTTTGGGTGTCCTATTCATTAGGATTTTTAGTCTTATGCTTCTTTTACCATATTGACAACAAACAACTGTCAGTTTCACTGACAGTCAGAACAAAGTACCTCCGTCAACTCAGCAGATCAAGAAAATAAAGCATTAACACGTTTAATCGCAATAGCTTACTTAGTGACAGCTGTAAACCTCTTTTTCGTATAATAAAGTTTACGTGCAACAAAATGGAACAGAGTAAGGAAATTATAAACAAAATTCCGTCGCAGTTTCTCAACACCAAACATTCGAAATATTCCTAAGAACTATATTTCTGACAATACCTTCAACCTGGTTAAATGTTTTGCATTCTGGAATGTTAAACAACCCTAAAATACGTAGCTATATCCAAGGACTATTAATAATGCTGCCCTTCTAAACGTAACCTCGAAACTTTATCAACATATTGTTGCCGGAAGCTTTGAAAGGCTGTTTCTGTTCGTGTTCAACACATTGTACCACTGGAATTTCACCACCGTAAAAATCCATACTACGCTTGAATTTTTGGGGTCTGCAATGTTTTTTTTTTTTTTTTTTTTTTGTATATCAAAAGGAATGGTAATCATATTTTGTGGTTTTAACCCGAGGTACTGTTTGAACGATAACATAAACCACAAACTACAGGTTCGTGTCAATAGTCATGGAACTCGTCCTACATTCAACATTATTTTTGTATCCATCTACCCTAAATCAAACTTTTGTTATCGAATAAAGTTACGAAAAAAAAGTAACCCCAACTGTGAAGTGTATTTTTTATATAATGTAGGTATGTAAAAATAATTAAATGACTCATGGACACTTGAAAGCAGCCTGATAAGGAGGCCAAACAGAACAACAATAAATATAACTTCAACCCTGATAGTAATTGCCAGCAACCTACAGCTTTATCATATCAATATTTTAATAAAAATATGTATTTTTTGACAAAAGTGTCTTATCTTATCAAACTGGGAAAAGAACAATCAAAAGACCGTTAAGGTCATCGATTAATAATTCGGTATTGCCATTTTCGCAATTCATTACACTTTTTTTGATGTACTATGTACTTCAAATGTTAATCATGTTTTCGAAAACTTTATAAGGACTGCATAAATGAATCGTGAGTTACCGTCTTCTGATTGTATGTATCTCTATCTCTTTCTCTATCTATGACTTCATAGGAAACAATAATTTTGATATTGATTAAATTATAACAAAACAAAACTATTAAATCAGGGTAACGCTAGTGATTATGTTATTATTATTGATTCATCGTTGTCAACAAAAAAATGTTTGTTTGTGCGCCTTCGTGGATAAAAATATACAATACAGCACATTACACCCTCCTACTGCACCTTCCAAAAATGAGTCATGCATTGATATTTTGTGCGTTACACACACCGCATACGTTACATCAAAAAGGTGTCGTCGTGGCTTTAATATGTCGTATCGTATCGTATCGTTGTCACAGGCTGCTTATCACTCGTAAAGAATGCAAGTGACATTTTTGTTTTGGGGTCATAAAAATGTACATATGTATGTATGTGTATGTATATGCAGGCGCTTGGCTCAACGAGCAGCAAGCGGCACGACACGATTGATGACCAACCAAGACACGTACTTTACTCTTGTTCACGATGATGATGATGATGACGACGATGATTCACAGAGCCGGGAGTCTTCCCCAAGATTCTTTTCAACGATTGTGCGCATTCAACATTCATTCATTCAAAAGTATGACGAACCCCTTTACTGCTGCTGCTTCTGCTGCCAAAGGACACCTAATTGTTTTCGGTGAATCATTCTGGTACTTCAATCAATATATAAAAATAAAGTTGGACTTTTAACGGTCAATGAATTATACTGGCTTTATTAGTCAGTATTATTATTATGTCCTTGGGGCTGCTTCTTCTTAGTGTTCAAAAAAGCTGTAAAGGCAATATTCTTTTGTTGTGGTAATTTGTAGCGTCATAAAAAAATGCATAATGTTTGTTAAGGAACACGAAGGAATGTTAATAAGACTCGTTAGGAGAATTTTAGAGATCAATAGGGTTCAGTTCCAAAGTTCAAAAATTATTTGTAAGATGTGCATAATTCGATTTTTAATGTGACTAGATTTGATTGATTGAGGAAAGACGAAGTACAAAAAAAGGTTTATACATCAAGCAAACATTTTGCGAAATCTGATTTAAAAAATAAAAACGCAATTTAATAGGTAAAAGTTTATCGATAACTGGCAACCCTATCAAACAGAATTGTCAATTACCTACATACCTTACGTTACGATTGCGTTATACATGCCTTCTGGATCTGTTTGTTTAAATAAAATTGCATTAAAATTAAAAATGTTTATTAAAAAAGGGGAAATAGACTTATTTATACCAAAATCAAATTCGTTGTAGCCATTTTCGACAGTAAATTGAACGAACGAGTTCAATTTAAAGCCACTTCTTTGACGCAATGATATAATATTCTAACCTTTTCCATACAAATTTACTAACTTATATTTATCTTCTTTACTTGCAGAAGAAGCACGTTCAAAAGGATCAACTGTTTTGCTGCATTGCCATGCGGGCATCTCAAGAAGTGCAACAATCGCCATCGCCTATGCCATGCGTTATAAATCCTTGTCGCTCATCGAAGCTTATAAACTTGTGAAAGGCGCTCGCCCAATAATATCACCCAATCTTAACTTCATGGGTCAATTACTTGAGCTCGAACAAAATTTAAGAGCAGCTGGGGTTCTGGAACCAATGAGCCCAACAACCAATCCAACAACTAGTCAAAGTGCCCCAACGTCCGACAACGAAATGGAAAGCGACGGAGAGGACACACTCCAGTGCCCAAGACTTTCATTTCTTACCTTTGATTCCGATAGCTCATCATCGTCGTCGGGAATACCAGAAGAAGTTGAATCAGTACCAAGTTCAACAACAGCCTCCATGTCATCATCGTGTTCGTCATCGCCGATATCAACAACGGTGCCGAGCATATTTTCAGCCAACAATAATACAATGGCGGCGGCGGTGGGTACGGATCAGTGTCATCCAATGGTATCCCTGGCGAATAATTAATATTAAACAAACAAACAAAAAACCTGCAAAATAGGCAGAGAGGCGTATATATACAGAGACAGAGACAAAACATATGGTTGTCCCTTGGAGAGACCAATGCAAACATTGTTCTAGAAACATAAAGTTGCTAAATTATAGTTTTAAGTTTGATAAGTTTTAAATGAAAAATGTGTTTAGTATGTGAAAATCTTTTTTTGTTTTTGTAAAATAGATAGATTTTTGTGTTGTTGTATAAATGAGGAACTATACCCTATTTACCCTTCCCCTTTGAAAATCCCCCTTTAAAACTCTTGTAACAAAACGAGACAATACATACAAAATAATGATGAGCGATGAAATTCTTGTGCATAGTTTATAGTTACATATTATATTTTTAATTTATTGAATTTTAAAGTAGTTTCTTTTTTTTTTTTGCGATTGTTTCTTATAGTTTATATAGTAGAATAGGCAAAAAATTATATAAAAAATCGATCTAGGTACTTAACTACAATCTTTCAAAATTATATAAAATGTGAACATATTTTTCTAAATTGCATAGAGAGCAGATTTTTGATTAAAACAAACCATCAAAAAATAAGTTTTATACATTTTTTTACCAGAAACTAACGCTGGCCTTAAATGAAACTGCAGACATAACCATATAAACTATTGCAATTAAAAAAATTGTTCTAAATAATGTAAAACTATTTTTAAAGTAAACATGCTGATATGTTTATAAAATTATATATTATAAAACTGTTTTAAGTTTTAAACGATTTAATAAATTATTTTCATGCTAAAAAAAAGCTTATAATTCATAGTTATAAAAAAAAATCAGTAAATTTAAGGTTTCTACACACAGATTTGAAAAATGAATGAATTGAAATATAAAATAAATACGAGTACCTTTTTCAAAATAAAGATCATACAATTATAAGTGATGAATCGGAAAATAATATAAGAATAATAATAAAAATTATTTAAATAAAAAATAAACCAATCTTTTTTATTTTGCTTTGGAATTTCTTATATGCAATAAGCTTGGCAACTCTTGTGAAGAAGGGATATACAAATAACCACCATTTTGGACTGTGCTGTGTTGTTGGGCTATCAATATTGTCAAAGATTAGATTTTAAAAATTGCCAGGTTTTATTAAGATATTCTGAAAATCCTGTTGAAGACATTCTGGCATGATCCCGAAAGAGGAAAGGCAAAGCCGCAAGCATTTTGTTGTGGCGCTATCGTTTGATAATCCGGAGTTAAAACTAGACAAACCATCATTCTGAATTATTCATTTCGATCAGTCCCAAGTCACTTCGACTACGACATACCACAGCTTGTTTTTGAAAACAACTTCCTAGCCACTATTCCATCGATATCCACTTGGGATGAGTGGGAACGAGAGATGATCCAGTTAATTTCTATTCTGTCTGCCCAAAAACCTGTAATGGGTGGCGATTGTTTTCTCTCATGAACTTAATCTGAGTCTCTTATTCTGTCTCTCTGAGCCCTGAACATTGTACCATATCCCAGGTGGAAATTCTGGCGAACAGAATCAGCAAAGCAGCCCTTAACTGTCTGAGCCTCTGAGCACAATGAGAAACTCTCTGAAAAAAAGAAGCTGTAGTACAAAATTTCAAAACAGTAGCTCACTGAAGAAGCATGCACTAATACAATAGTGTAGCGCTGAACTCAACCAAAAATCGTGTTCACAGACTAATACAGACCGCCAACTCGTACTCATCTTGCCTGAAACACCCTCGAAATATTTTTTCCTGTCTGTGAATACGTGTACATCTCTGGCTGTGCATTTTGTAATTGCAACCATACCTGCGTATGCCATTTATTTTTTTGGTGTGTTTGTTAAATGGGTTTAAAAAGCAAGGGAGAGCGTCACACTCTCAAAATAAATGGCAAATCAGCTGATTTTCAGCTTGTTGGCAAAAAGAGAGACCATACAGTGAGTTCGTGGTCTGTATCTTATTGGTCCGTGATCGTGTTTGACGTTTCGTTATTGTTTTTTTTCCTATTGAAGTGTCAAAAATGCAGTTAAGCACTTTCGTGAAGTTGTAGTTGAGACTTGTATCCAAAGAGGATATATACATAGAGTCCAATCTTGTGCCTTGTTTTGATTTTGCCTACAAGCTACAGCTGTCATATTGTTCTTTTTGTTAAACATGTGTGTGTGCTACAGCAGTCATATTGTTCTTTTTGTTAAACATGTGTGCGTTCACACCTTACTACTTACCTCATCGTTTCTTGTTGTTGTTTCACACGGACAATGAATACAATAGGAAAGAGACCACGAAAATTTTAGCAGAGGAGGATGGAACGTAGGAAAGATTGGACTCTATGTATATATCCTCTTTGCTTGTATCTCAGTTCTCAGCTACTTTCTGTGCTACAGCTGCAACTTCAGAGAATTCTTCTTCAATGATATCAGCTTTACAACGAACACAGACATCCACCGTCTGCATCTCTTTATTGACCTCGCATTTTAATGGGACAATTGGTCGAAGTGTGTCAATCATTTTCCTGACAGCCACCCTAACCTAAGCTTCTTCGTTGTTCCTGAGCTTTATTTCCGAATCCATTTTCTCTTCTTTTAGAACAAGAACTTACTGTCATCGTAATCTAGAAATAAATGATTGCTATAAAAATCATTTGGAGTGCTACCGGACGAATAAACAAAAACGATTTTAGCATCAGTCATGGAATAATCCATAACCGTTAGACGAAATAATATTTTATAATTAAGAAGAATATTCGGTTGTGACGAAATATAAATCATTTTTATTTTTTGACAACAAAATCGTGTTCGTACCCTCTACTCCAAATTCTGGGACTCGGCTTCCTTCAAAGCATTCGATCTACAGGGTTTCTTAAAACGACTTCTTTGCTGTTGTGTCATTGGTTTTGCGGCGTTTGATACTCCTTATCCTTTGATTGCTCCAGGATTATTTATAAGGTGTTATGCAATCGACAGAAGATCAATCACTCCGAAACCCTGCTGAGTGCCTCTTGAGCGTAGTGCGTAGACTCGATTCTAGAATTTATTCTCTCGATATTAATAGTTGTAAAAGCTATTGAAATCCCCTTCCTTGGGTAGCTTCACGATAATTCCTTCCTTACCTACATTCCCTTGCTGCTCAAATCGAGAATTTGTAATTTTTGATTTGATTTTTAATTCCCTTGGATAGTCGGATCAGGTATGCCGTCGAGTCCAAGTTCAGCTGCTTTTTTGTTTTTCGTGTTATAAGGTCTGGGTCCTTGTGTATGTATACTTGGCTGGGGGTCAATATTAATGCCTCTGGAAGAACTATTTATGGTCGGCAGTTGTTAGATTTCATATTTGAACTTCGCTGATCGCTGAACAGTCCATAGAAACACTCCCTTCATCTTCGTAACTGATCTTCTAATGATTCTAAAGGGATACCGTTCGTGTCAAGAATAGAGTGATTTTTACTACTTTGTTGACTCTACCAGGTCCTTAGTAATTTTATACAGGAGCCTTGCAAATGACAACCTATGACAGTTTCTTCCATTAATATTTGAAAAAATCATGGAACGGTAATCTGTGTTGATGATATGTTATATATGCTTGCACGCCAAGATGAAGATCGGGAGGCCTTAACTACTCGTGGCTTTATTTGTAAAAATATTGGACACCCTATCTGCAATAGACTGGGCGGAGATCTTTAAGAAGGACCTGGTCCTTTTTTAAAAATTAAAATAAAAATCTTTTCCTTCATAATATATACATATGTATGTAGAAAGGACTGATTTTCATTTAATTACATGAACGTACTGCGACCTGCGAAATGCCATGAAATGGAGCGAATTGGTTGGAGTACCTACCTACTTAAAGAAATTTCATAACAAAACCCTTGAAATACGAGTACCTATACTCATTTTTTATAAAGTTTTTATTGTATACAACTATACTATCTTCGAATTTTTTTTATAAAGATACTGTTTGTAACTTAACATCACAATTAAGATTGCCAAGCACGTGATGAGGCGCTCTTAATAAATTGTGCTTGTCATCAAGAACCCTGAACTTGCTACCTCATGTTCGTTTGGTTGAACTTTGCTAAAATTTCACCAAGCCGAAGACACCTTGTGACTAATCCACTTTGTGTGACGCATTCGTCTGCTTTGCTTACAGCATTTGATTCACAATAACCTGCCGCTGCCCTACCCTTTCAAATAATTCATCATCAAGCAATTAATCACATTATTGCATTTGTAACATACTTATTTTGCTGATCCTCGGAAAGATAAATGATTAAGAAGATGAACAGGTGCCACAAGATATTTATTGTGTTAATACATTTTTTTTTGGAAAATTAAGAACAGAGTCACAATTCTTCAGAGACAGTAGTTGCCTCCGGAAAAAAATATTTCTTCATAAAATATATTCTAGCGCCACCTTGTATTACATTTTCCGACAGATGGAAGTAATATAGTCGATCCAGATGGTGCTCTTTCCTATCTTGATCGAAAAATGATATCTGATATCTGATAACTACGTGTACAAACACACAAGTGTGAGAGGAGTTCTGAGATTTGACGTGGATCTCTGTATAGCTTCAGCTTCCTTATCATAGACGACATCCTTTAAATTGAAACTACTATAATTGTGCAACTTTGGTTACACAATATTGTCTGATAGTGAGAACCATACTGACATGGCAATTTGGTCTAGAGTCAAGCGACGAAAATCGCTTCCAACCTTAAAATTATTACAAGAATACAAAATAATGACATGTACGTACCTATATTCACCACCGGGGCTAAGAGAACCATCCCTACAGCAAGGCTGGAAGCTTTTCTCAATCTAAAGCTCTTCGACATATTTGAGCAAGAATCTAATTAAAACTGTGTCCTCCTGTTAAGCCAAACTCAAAACAGGATAACAGCGTCTTTCAGGCTGAGATTCTGCTACAAACCGAACTTTTTGGCTGTACCATGTTGAGCGAATGTACAACAAGACTTCAGCTCTTAAGGACTTTAACGACATAACATAGAGAGTCAGAGCCAAGGTTACCCTCATTTTCAATGAAGCGACCCAAACAGTGTGTTAAAGGCTTCAATATCCAAACGGAATATGTACATCAGTATCAACATTAAGAAAGGATACCATTAGCACAGACCAATACAGACGGCCAACTCGTACTCCTCTTGTCTGAAACACCCTCGAAATATTTGTTCGTGTCTGTGAATAAGTGTACATCTCCGTCTGTGCATTTTGTGATGGCAACCATCCCTGCTTATGCCATTTATTTTTTTGGTGTGTTTACAACTCCCATTTAAAAAGCAAGGGAGGGTCACACTCTCAAAATAAATGGCATATCAGCTGAGTTTTAGCTTGTAAGCGAAGAGAGACCATACAGTGAGTTGGCGGTCTGTATCTTATTGGTCCGTGAACATTAGGTTCCAACATTGAATCAGCGCCGGCTATCGAAAAACCTAATAGGGTTTTTACACTGGACCAAAAACTCAAAAAGTTTACGAAACCTACTTGGAGCATTCACACTGAACAAAAACTAGGTTTTGTTTGACGTTTCATGAATATGTGAGTGTTTGAAGGTACTTTTTCCAAAAAATCCCTTGACATTTAATGAAAATCCCACTCAAATAAGAAATACACCTCGCTTTTAAAAATCCCATACTCTGAGAACACTACACTGTTTTATCGACGAGTTGATGGTGCCAAAAGATGAGTTTGTTTTCACCACGGACCAAGAAGATACAGACCGCCAACTCACCATATGGTCTCTCTTTTTGCCACCAAGCTAAAAATCAGCTGATATGCCATTTATTTTGAGAGTGTGACGCTCTCTCTTGCTTTTAAAACCCATTTAGCAAACACACCTAAAAAATAAATGGCATACGCAGGTATAGTTGCCATTACAAAATGCAGAGAGAGAGATGTACACGTATTCACAGACAGGAAAAAATATTTCGAGGGTGTTTCAGGCAAGGGGAGTACGAGTTGGCGGTCTGTGTATGGTCTGTGGTTTTCACATACTTGCAATTGCAAGTAGGTTTTGAGGAGTTTTATCAAAAACTACTAGTTTATGAAAGAGAAAAATGGGAAACCTTGTGGTTTTGGTGTAGGTTTTGGGTTTTTAGACAAAAACCGAGTTTTTGATCCAGTGTGAAAAGTTAGATATGTGCAAAATTCAGACTAATCGAATTCTCAGTTTTAAAGTTTCAGGTCCTTTAAAGATTTTGTTGTTAAGCGCCAGCTGTTGCAAAACTCAAATTAATTAATTAGTTAATTTGGTAGTCTGCAGCTCCATCTTCAGGTTAATTTTGATTTTGTATGTATATTTTGATTCTTTCGTAAGCTTTTTGACATCGTAAACTTGAAAGCTTACGTGTCATATTTTATGAAGCAACACATCCTGTGCACTACCATCTGCCCGGGCCTATGTAAACACTAAACACATCTATAATGCAACATGGCTTTTTACCTCCTTTACAACACAAATAAATAATAACAATTTGTTGGAAAATATTTCCATTCAAACTTTGACAGTTCAAGGAGCAGCAAAACAAGGCATTGAATCAATTCAGATTATTAGTGAAGAAGAAAGTGCTGGTGGGAGCACCTCAGCAGTGCCCTTAAAGGTGCCTTTACATGGAGCTGCAAACCCTGATCTGCAAAAAAACAGGATGCAAAATCAATTTATCATACTTGTGTGATAGAGAGGGAAAGCCAAAACGCAGACGTCTGCATGGCTGCAAATAATAGGAAAATTATGGATGCAGCTTGAAAACTATAGTGAAGACGAACATGTTCATCTTCATCATCTGCGCTATGATTGTTTTTGTTGCTTTGTCGTCTGCACTATAATTTGTTGCAGCTCCGTGTAAAGCCACTTTAAGCGGACAGAACTAGGCAATACTAAAAACTCCCAAGTGATATTACTATGGATACGTTATAAATATACAATGAAAAGGTCTATCTGAAAAATAACGATGCCAACGAAGTGCCGTAACGAAGGTCTTACGACGATCAATGAACATCCTACTTTGGAAGTCGTAGGTAGGATTGCTATATTTTAAATATATATGAATACAAATTCGCACAGAAACTTTTTAGTTGTAAGGTTATAAAATAATAATAATAATAATAATTAAGAACTTTTGTTGGCCCTGAAAAGTTCAAAGTTTTTTTTTTTATTTTATAGTTTTGTTTTACTGCATTAAATGTAAATTTACCCTATAACAAATCTATCGTTCTTTTCCTACATCAAAAAAAGCTCATGGCTATGAAAACTTATTCTGACAGTTTGCCTTGCATGACATTTCTCTTCCAAAAATAAAAATACACCAACCATATTTTTCAAGCTCAGCTGTGCCGGTTTGAACATTCTTGGGAAAACTATTTTATTTACTTATTTTTAATAGTTAGTTGTTCCTAAATCCAAAGAAATATGTTTCGCACAATAAGCCGAAATATCTCGAAAATAGTTGATATCCAGCAGGTATCGAGTCGAAGTATATTTTCCACACGAACACTGCTCAAAAGTAAGTTTTCCTATTGCAACTGGAGACTGGGAATTTTCCAATTTTACATAATGGTTGTCGGTCATCCTTAGATGAACCAGAAAACGAAGATTCTGGACCATCTACAATTCTCGTAGAGAAAGATGCGAACATCACATTGATTGGAATTAATCGCCCGAATCAAAGAAACGCCATCAATGCATCGACTGCAGCCAAATTGTGCCAAGCCTTCATGGATTTCGAAGCAGATGACACCAGTCCCGTGGCGGTGTTATACGGCATTGGTGGTTCCTTCTGCTCTGGATATGATATTCTTGAGCTGGGCACAGATGGCAAAAACATTAGTACTGATATTCTCATGGCAGCCGAAGGTTCTGTGGTACGAATACTTACTTGTTTCAAGCTACTCTTTCTATAAGGCTACGTTTATTTAGGGTCCCACTCGAAGACACATCAAGAAACCAGTCATTTGTGGTGTAAATGGTTACTGTGTGGCCAATGGCCTAGAGTTGGCCCTTATGTGCGATTTGCGCGTCATGGAAGAATCAGCTATTATGGGCTTCTTCAATCGCAGGTTTGGAGTTCCCGTAATCGATGGAGGAACTGCTCGCCTTCCAGCTATGATTGGGTTCTCGCGAGCACTCGATCTCATCCTAACCGGCCGACAATTGAGTGCCAAGGAAGCCTTTGAAATGGGAATCGCCAATAGAATTGTTGCCACTGGCACAGCTCTCGGCCAAGCCGTTAATTTGGCCTTTTCTATTGCAAAGTTTCCACAGGCCGCCTTAAACCACGACCGGAATTCACTCTACGCAGCGACATTCGAGTCGCACAACTTCAACCAAGCAATTCAAAATGAAGTTATGTACACATCCAGAGATGTGATCGACCAGATGCACGAAGGTATCAGGAAGTTCAATGAAGGTAAGTTTTTTTTTCTGTTAGAGGTGGGTTGGTGATGCAACTTGATGGGTTAATGTATTTTAAAGGACACATTCGGGCAGCTTCAACCGAAAATGTTAAGGAAAAGTCGATGGCCGATTGGGAGAGGAGCGAAGTTGAAATTGAAAAGGAAATACAGAAGGAACGCGAGGAAATCAAAAATGGAAACGGAAAGAAAAAGGATTAGTTTGTTGGTTTCTTTGCTGCGTCTGTGCATTTGTTGACTCTTGAGTAGCTCTTAAGTCGAATTGAAATAAATTATTTAAGCTAAATCGTTAAACGTCGTTAAGGATGTAGTTACTTTACAGGTAATTTGTATCTGTACAAAGGATCCAGTAATCTTGAACTTAATAGTCTCGAAAGATGTGGCGAACTAGCTGGTTTTGGATCGGTAAACGTCAAAGAAGCAAATGAATCTATTTCTACTGGGAAACCCAACTTCTGGCTATGCTTGGAGGTAAAAAATGAGATTAACTATAATAGGGAAGGTAAGAGGCAATGGGATTAACCAATGAAGCTGTTTTCTTCATCCCAGGTCAATTTGGGGGATCCTTCTTAATAGATCACTTCTTTTCTGTCGAAACAAATAATGTTACACAGGTAGTTCGCTTGTTAGACCAGACCTATAAGTGGGTAGAGAGAATTTTGCGATATAGACCTATAATTGGGTAGAGAAGGTTTGGGCGTTATAATACCTTGATTCCCCGCAGTTTTTTTTTTCAGACCATTTTTGTGAGGAACATAATATATGAAATGTGAAATTCGAGGTACAAGAACACCTATGAAATGCGTGGAAGGATGTTGTTGTATTTATGAGTTAATGGACACGGAAATAGAGTCAAGAAAAGATTCTTTGAGTAGGAGTTAGACGTTGAAAGATTTTTATTACACAGAAAACTTTACTGACTAACAATCTCAACCATTCCTGTGTGACCGTTGATATTCTACAGGAATGGAAGAGACCTTCAATTTATTGCCGAATCCGAACGGCTTATAAGAGGTATAAGTAGATCGTCAAACAAAATTTGCCATCCGAACCAAAAACTTCATTGCAAGACCCTTTTATCTTTCTCTATTCGCAGCAAGTTAATTTAGCTGTAACGACTGACGACTCCTAAATTTCTTGGCCTCATTTTTCTTCAGTGGACTACTAAGTTTTCTATGGCCTTCCCACTAGCGACCTATTCTACTTGCGTCCCTTCTTGCCAAGGTCATGAAAACTCTGATAAGCTCTTAGACGAAGAAATATGTTAAGAAACGGAAACTCTTTAATGACAGTACAGTTTTCGTAGCAATTGATCCGCAGGTGATTTGATGGGAAGCAATCTTTACATTGTTTTCTAGAAAGTAAGATTATTGCGCTGTAGTCGGACTGCCACGCCGAAGGTTCTGGTCCAATCCCTGACGACTCCACCTAAGTTCTTTTCCGGAGTACTGCCTCTTGCGAGGAAGTGACAAATTCTCCAAGAGTAATTAATGTCATGGAAAATGCTTCTCTGTTAGCTTTTCGGATTTGGCGGTAAATTGTAAGTCCCTTCCATTTAATATCAAGGCACACACAGGAATGGTTGAGAGTGTAAGCCACAGGCCCCGGCACCGCTTGGAGCTGATGTGCCAATAATTTATTTATTTATTTTTTAAGATTATTGCGCTGGATATTTCAAAAGCAATTTGACATCGATCAACTCTAAGTTTCCTTTCGGACCGTTACATACGTGTGGGTTTGGACGGTTTCCAGACTGAAATTGAAAAAATAAATGCTGCTGCGCCCCAATTCTCCGTTTTGTCTCCGACTCTCTTACACATCTTTTGTCCAAAACTTCTAATCCACTTAATTGTTTACTGACGACAGTACTGTCACCTTCTCATATTCGTTTCTAGATTGACAGTCCTTCACATTCTTTGGATTTGGAACTGCAACAATAAAAGCTTATTAAATTCTGATCTTGACATTGTCCAATGAGGAATCATAAACGCCAAAAAATCCGTAAAATGCTCAGGTTTTCCATTCAATTGACAAGGCATACATTAGCCCGAAGCTTGAGTATAATTCTCATATGTCGGGACGTTCCCCTGTAACGCTCTTACGTCTTTTGGATAGGAATCAGAAAAGAGCCTTAAAGTTAAAGTTGATAGGTTAAAAGACCATTACGGATACAATGGATTCTCTTGAACACCGCCGTAATGTCTCTTGCCTCACCTTGTTTTATCGCAGCTTTTATAGACAGTGCTCCTGCAAAATAGCCAGATATAGCATTACTCCCCTTGAACAATTTCCCCTTGACACACGCATTGACATTACCCTCGAGCCCAACTGCAGACGTACTGTTAAGTATAGAAACTCATTTTTCAGCCGCACTACAGGAATGTGGAATGCTCCACCCAGCTCGATTTTTCCTCCCATTGCCATATACAGACATTCAAAACCAATGTGCATCGGTATCTCCTTTTATCTTCTATCCCAACTTCCTAAACGCTCGCAGTATGTTAACTCAGGTTAAGGGTTTTATTAAGAAACCCGTTGTGCGGGATCATTATACGAAAAAACCCTTTCACCTCAAGAATATTTCATTGAAAAATCTGCTTTTTATACAAGCATCTATTGCTGACGTCCAGGCATGTTCCACCATCAACTGCCAGATAACTACCCAGATAAATAAAACGAGCGTTCTTCTCTATTGTCTCCTATATCACAGACTTTGGAAAGCTGTTCACAGTTTTAAAACGAAATGTTGCGTTGTTGTAGAACATTTTAATTTCTTGTAACTAAAACCAAAAGGTATTCATATTCCTGTACTGTCTTTCAACTACAACTCCACGATACAACAATTCCAGGTCTTTTCTGTTTCAACTCAGATTCATTAAACTTTCTTTATTTAGTAGATAAACAAATAAACAAAAATAAAGTACTTAACAAAATAATATAAATAATAAATTATAACAAAAATATATAAAAAACAAAAAATATTATGTACAAACTTTAGACCAAACTAATGATTACAAAAGGCTAATAAGTCCTAGATAGTAGGTACAAACTGATAACAGCTTTTTCTGGAGACTTAACTATTTGCTCCAAATTAAGCAAGGAAAAGCTCCGAAATTAAGGAAGAAATATTATTCACAATATTAAAGATCAATAAATAAAAAGAATTCTTTCTTGATTAAGTTTAAAGGAAAATAAAAAATAACAAAAGAAGACAGAACATCTCGAGAGCAGCGCATCAAATTCCAACGTCTTAGTATTCTGCCTAAAAAAAGACATAAATATATCCTTATTTTCCTTAAATTATTAATATCAATATAAACTTACCTAAGACAAGAAGATGCTGGCGGAATAAGATGTTCCAATGAACAATTTTTTTTTTCATTTGGCAACTTTAACACTCATTCGAGTCACAGGAGGATCTGAAAGATAATCAATTGCCTTAACTGGTTTAATATTTTCGCGTTTAGTCGGCAAAATTGTTGCTTTTCGAGACCGAGCTTTGGAATGCAACAATTGTTCTTTTTTAATTAGGATTTCTTTTCGAGCAGATGGTGCTAAACTAAAGGAACCACTCGCTCCTCGACCTGTGTGTTGTTTTAAGCGTCCGTCACTCACGCGCTCTCTGATATATCGGCATATTCTCCCTTTGGCAGGACCTTTGGTGTCAACATTATATTTTTCTTCAAGAAACTTCTTTATAGCTGCCAATGATACTCCTTTCTTTTTCTGGAACTTTTCGTAAATAGCTTCCTCGATCATGTAGGAATATGAAGGTCGGGATTTGCGCTGGATCTGCGTTTTGGTTTCCGTCTCCTTTTTAGTTGGTGTTGCTGGAACTGGCGTTCGGTAGGTGGAATGGGTCGCCCTAGAGAAATTGTAGCAGATATAGTAAACATGATATTTTTTTTGATGTTCTTACGGGGGCAACACTTGTTCCAGAAACATGTCGTAGGTAAGCAATTGTGGAGATGGTGGCGAAGGCAAAGCATTGGTCATCTTGGAATTTATTTTTGCACAATTAAATTAATTTAGCTAGTTTGTTTAATGAAGCTTTGGAAAATTTGCAGCAAATGTCAACCTATTCAAGTTCTTTAAGTCTTGTCTTCCGTGATACCGTTATTAATTAGATGAGAATTGTGGAATAAGCACGGGATCGGTTAATGGCTGAGACAGCATTTGTAGGGCTTTGCTTTATCATTAGCTTTGTTCGTTAAGCCCAGAAGTCGCCCTGGAGTTGCCACGAATTGTTTTTTGAAAAACCTTAAAACGCCCTTAATTATTTTTTTTTTGTGGGTGGAAGGGGTGGGTGATCATACCTCCATTTATTTAGGTTAGTATATGCTTCATATTTATACCCTATTCCATAGAATGCGTATATTGTATTTGGTGTGGAGTTTGTAACATGGAGAAATAATACCGTTAGGTATAGAAAAGTATATACATAGATATATTCTGACTCAGAATCAAAAGCCTAGTCGATTTAGACATGTCCGTCCGTCCGTCCGTCCGTCCGTATGTATACTCTCTAGAGGTCGCAATTTTTGAGCTAGAAAGCTGAAATTTGGTATATATAATCTTTGGTTCAAAAGTAAGGCTGAGTTCTTGAACCGGTAAAATCCGCCCACAAACACGCCCACAATCGCCATTTTTCATGAACAACCTCAATTTGGTAAAATTAAATTATGTTTTTTGTACAGTTACGATAAAAGCATAAGGCTAAAATTTTGCACACGTAAGCTTTAGGTAAACCTTTTTCCAATCAAATAAAAATATTTTAGTTTGGGCGTGGCTGACGCCCATTTCTCATACAAAACTATCAATATTGTTTTTATAAAATAACAATTGTTATATTAAAGAGAAAAACATTAAATTTTGTGGGTATTACTTGCACATCTTGAGTATGAAATCAAAAAATTTGATTTTGGGCGATGCTGACGGCTGTCGCCCACTTTTCATTAGAAACTATACAAAAATTGTTTTTGTAAATAAACGGTATTTATAATGAATCCGCAAGCCAAAATTTTGCGTCTCTTAATAGAAACTAAAAAGTTTGTGTATGCAAAGAAATTTTTGAATTTTGGGCGTGGCTTACGCCCACTTTTCATGAAAGAACGAAAAACGTAGTCTCAAAAATTTAAGTTACTTCCAATATTCAATTTACACCTTATTCCTCCAGTTCGTTATTTGAAAAATATATCTCTACATTTTCTTGTGTAATTTTTTTCAATACGCCCACTTTTAAAGGCGTGATTTTGATAAAATACCTTTGTTCAGGTAAGATTGTTTAAAAACTACTCGATTCAGCTGTAGTTTTACACATATGCCTAATACTGATCAATGGTCAGTTAGTGCTTCAAATTTATATTACACGCCCACTTTTAAGAGGCGTTTCCGTAAAAAGTCGTAATATGCATTATTTTTTTGATATTCTTTAACTATCGGTCGCAGTTTTGAAGTAAATAAAAAGATGAGCACTTAGATTTATATTCCTTGGTTACGTTTATATTCCTTGGTTACGTAGCAGAGTGTGGTCGAAAAAGTCTTCGTTCAAATTAATATTTCACAGCATTCGTATTTTAGGTTCGTTGGAGTCATATAAATTTCGGCGAGGAGGACTATAGAGGCGAGGTTTTATCAGGTTACGGGAGTTTGTGGTGAAAAAGAATTGCGAAGAGTTTCACAGTCAACGGAACCGGGGGAAGTCGATGAATGTAGAGAATCTCGGTTATTTCTTATTTCTCATCGTTCTTTTAGCGTATTCAGGTTAATTAATAATATGAATATACTTAGCAGTGTTTTAGAATTCTTTTGCAATCGTTTCAGTAAGCCAAGTGGTGAGTTGGCTTTTAATATAATATTGTCGATGTGTGGCAAGAAGTTGAGCTCTCGATCACATAATGGATATTGGTTGGTTATTCAGAAGGTAGAAACGAGGAGAAGATTTTGTCCGTTTTCGAGAAAAAGTGATTGATTGGCACTTGGCACTATTTGACTCTGAACAGTTTTTGAGGCACCAGACTTAGAAACTGTAAAGATTTTAGTAGTAAGAATAAAAAGGAGAGGGCCTAATAAGATGCCTTGGGGTACCCCTGATGTGGAACACTGTATTAGTATTACAGGTTTTCAAGATATGAAGTAATCCATTTCAAGAAGATAGGTTTAAAGCCGAAGGTGGATAATTTAAAAATCATAAGTCTATGAGAAACTTTATCAAAAGGTTTGCTGTAGAAATATCATCGACTTCGTTTCCGTTCTTTAGGGCCAGTTGTACAAACGTGGTTCATTCCCGAATCAAAATTTAAAAACGACTTGGTTCACGAGTTAACCCACCGATTTCCGAGGATTAAATAAAATTGGCCCATGGATCAAGAATTTAAACTCCAGGTTCTGTGCTGAACCACGATTGTTCAACTGGCACTTAGTGCTGAGAGCGTATACGAAGCAAATCCAACAAGGTTAGTGGTTGTAAGCCTTCATTTCCTTTGGGAAATGAGAGGTGCAAAGAAAACTTAAAATCGCTCTATGGACCCTTTTTGTATATCGAGTCAGGTACCTACATAAGAAAGACTCCTTGAAAAAGTAGGCGATACCTTCCGGATCACTTGAGGTTACGGTATTGAAAGAGAGAGAAGTATGATAACCACAGCGATTCCTTTTATAATTTATTTAAGAGCTGAAAGAACGACTTAGGTTCATTTATTAAGAGAAAATACATTGTTTTTTAAAACCTGGAGTCGCCCTGAAGTCATCATGAAGTCCATATTGGTAATTTATGGGGCGATTTGAGGTAACGAATCAGGTGTTGAAGTGACGCTTGTTGCTAAGTATTTCTTGTGGGCTCATGCGCAAATTTTTTTTAATATTATCCCCTCTGAATCTGGGGTGGAATCGGCTAATGTGATTTGTGATTGTCACATTTCTGACAATCACATGTGATAAAATAATTTTGTGCGTCTGCATAATAGTCCGGGAGCCAGCGACAGATTTTCATGACCAATTTCCTCTCAAGCGGTATTTAGTGGAATGCATCAGAGAGTTGTATCATACAGCCTCGTGAACGTCAGCTGCGGTTCCGTGGGTGGGTTGAGCGGGGGTACCCGCCCAAACACGTCGAAAAAAAAAAATTTTCAGTCATTTCCTCCCGACTGAAACTTTTTCAAAGTATAGCTTATCAGGTATCTAAAAGAAAACACAAAGTCAGCTGGCTGTAACGTGGTGGATTATACGTCAGCTGCACGCTTGAACATGCCAATTTATTATTTTTTCGTACACTTAATATGGCACAGCATGACATTTTACCCTACAAAAGGTCGGGTAGTTCTAAATTTTTGATATGTTATATGGTATGGCTGGTAGATGCAAATTCCAAATTTCCACAACCACGCCCCCTCCGCCCCCTTCAAAATCCTGGAAAAACCACACAAAATCGGCACTTTTGTCAGTTTTTTGTCTATAACTTTTTTCAGTGTATTTTGTCGAAAAAATAAATATGCAAATTTGTAGCTTACAAAATTTCCTATAAATATGATGCGAGAAGTATTTTTGTACAACCAGTACGAACGGTCTTTTAAGCTTCCAAAAAAGGATAAAATTTCGTATTTTGAAAGATTTTCAGTTTCCGCCCTCTTTAAAGCGCAATAACTCCTTAACCGTCGAGTTTAGGGCAATTTTTGTGCAAATTAATCTTGTAGATAATTTTATTGGCTACCGATTGCATGCAAGTATTTTTATTTTGTGACCAACACAATCGGGTGAGGATTGAGATAGTGTTTTGTTAAAATATTCTCACTAACTCATTTTTTCTCTGTATGTTTGTTTGGTTGCTGAGATTTTAAACTAACTTTGAGATAAGCCACCCAAGCGCGTGCATGCCAGTCCCTGCACCCCTTTCTTTAGTCGGTTGCATGCACCCCCGTCAAGGCCTTACTCAGGATGACAATCAGGGGAAAGGGGGCAAAATCATTCAAAAATTAATATTAGTATAAAATTATATCGGTTTCCTTATCAACTTTTATCACACCCTTCTACTTAACAGTCTGTTATTATATCCCCTCCTACTCCACTCCCTTCTACTCACTCATACGTAGTGCACCCGATCAAAGTCCACTTCCTTCTAAGCGCACGAGAGTGTTAATATTTTACTCTTAGTATTTGATAAGCTCATTTCACTTAACTTTTTCTCAATTATCTGACATGTTGTCAATACGACTTTTGTAATCTCGAGATTTTTTTTTTTAACTTTTCATTACTTATAAAAAAATATAAAGCAGAGACTGGCATGCACGCTCTTGGGTTTCAGGCTTATCTCAAAGTTAGTTTAAAATCTCAGCAACCAAACAGACATACAGAGAAAAAATGAGTTAGTGAGAATATTTTAACATAACACTATCTCAATCCTCACCCGATTGTGTTGGTCACAAAATAAAAATACTTGCATGCAATCGGTAGCCAATAAAATTATCTACAAGATTAATTTGCACAAAAATTGCCCTAAACTCGACGGTTAAGGAGTTATTGCGCTTTAAAGAGGGCGGAAACTGAAAATCTTTCAAAATACGAAATTTTATCCTTTTTTGGAAGCGTAAAAGACCGTTCGTACTGGTTGTACAAAAATACTTCTCGCATCATATTTATAGGAAATTTTGTAAGCTACAAATTTGCATATTTATTTTTTCGACAAAATACACTGAAAAAAAGTTATAGACAAAAAACTGACAAAAGTGCCGATTTTGTGTGGTTTTTCCAGGATTTTGAAGGGGGCGGAGGGGGCGTGGTTGTGGAAATTTGGAATTTGCATCTACCAGCCATACCATATAACATATCAAAAATTTAGAACTACCCGACCTTTTGTAGGGTAAAATGTCATGCTGTGCCATATTAAGTGTACGAAAAAATAATAAATTGGCATGTTCAAGCGTCCAGCTGACGTATAATCCACCACGTTACAGCCAGCTGACTTTAGCTTTGTTTGTTGAACTTTACCCAGGGTCGCCCTGGGTTTTCTTGACAACTCCAAGAGATGTAAAAAAAACCTGGGTTTTTCGGTTCTCAAAAAACGCATGACGGCTGCTGATTGTATATTTTTCACAACGCACAAAATGAAAAGTTTCCATTTTGCTTTATTTGTTCGATTTGTATTTACTTTCATCAAAATAAATGCATTCACTTGCATTTCATTTAGTTTTATCGAAAAAAAGACATGGAAAATCAAATACAGAAGAAAAATACACAAGAAATGCTTGACAGCAAAAGTCAATTCAACAGCTGATTCGTTACCTCAACTCGCCCCAGCTAAATAGCAAGATCGAGTTCAGGGTGACTTCAGGGCGACCCCAGGTTTCAAAAAACAGAGAACTTTGTATTGAGGGCGAGTTCAGGTAATTCAAAAAACGCGCTGTGGCGACCCCAGGGTGACTTCAGGGTTCAACAAACAAAGCTTTTGTGTTTTCTTTTAGATACCTGATAAGCTATACTTTGACAAAGTTTCAGTCGGGAGGAAATGAATGAACATTTTTTTTTTTTTTTCGACGTGTTTGGGCGGGTACCCCCGCTCAACCCACCCACGGAACCGCAGCTGACGTTCACGAGGCTTTATGATATTATTCCCTTTTTCTGTTCACCAATTATCATTCGAGAGGAAATGATTGACGAAATTTGTACCTGGCTCCCGGACTATAATGTGATCACCGGAATTTTGTTTATTTTCATTATGTCATTTTCCGTTGGGCAATTGGAGAGAACTCCGAAGACAAATCGTTTCTCTTCGGAGTTGTATTTTGCGAGTCTTACTTCTTCTGCTTTTTATGAAATATGCGGTCTGAAGACGCATATATACGAACGTCACAGTTTCTATATATTTTGGATTTCAAATTAAACAATTCGAACAATTTTAATATTTAATTTACATTAAGGGACGTGACAATTATGTATTTATTTAGAAAAGATTAATTTAGTTGTCACTTCACGTGATTGCTCACAACATATACGCGTTTCAGAAAAATATCTCAATTAAAAAAATGTTCATTTCTGTTTTTTTTTTTTTTTTTTATTGTTTTTATTTTTACTTTAATCATGAGGAGAAACTAATTTCTCCCAATCGAAAACAACATTAGTGTAGATCTTTGACAAATCTTTGACAGCAAAAGCAAATAATTTTGTTTTATAAGTCAGCGTCAGAGGTTTATTTTTTATTTATTATTATTTTTGTATGCAAGTGACACCTAAATAGATGTCACAAGAAAAAGTCACAAAAATGTGATTGTCACATGTGACAATCAACTTAGCCAGACGAAATTTGTATATTGTGACTATCACATATCACAAATCACCTTAGCCGATTCCACCCCTGGACTTTTTTGGGGACCTCTGCTTCTTCAGTGTAATGTATATCAGCTATTAGAAACCACGTTTTGAGGCGCTAGAGGGCAACACTTTTAAGTGCTTAGTTTTAAGGACCTCTTTGGTAACTTGACTTCAGCTCCACTTGCCTGCTCTAATTATAGCTATTAACGATCCAAGTTCCATTCTGAACACATCAAAATCGGAATTTTAGTTTATAAAGATTTACAATTTTAGTGAAAGCGAATATGACGGGCCAAATTATAAAAATCAGTGTAGTTTTTTAGGTATAGCCTATCATATGGCTGGAAAAAAAATATACCTACCTACCAACAAAAGCTAAAAAAGGTTCCAGACGACCGATTTTTTTTTCTTTCGATTGTTTCGAAAACGGCTAAACCGATACTTTTGAAATTTCACACATATAAAGGTGTAAGTAGCTCAATTTATACTACATACCAATATTTTTGAAAAATATTTTCATTTTTTTAAAAAATTAATACATATTTTGAAAACTGCCCGTTAATTTTTTTAAATTATAAAGAAATGTATTTGCTGAATACCTAGGAACTGGCGTTTTTGAATTTTTTTTGAAAAATGTTTTCAAAAAAAGCTTTTTTCTTCAAAAACCGATCCAGAGATTTTTAAAAATGTATTCTCATAAATTCAAATTTATCTAAGAAATAAAATGGCGTCCTTTTTCAGCTCAAATTAGTTTAAGAATTTATTTAAAAATTTTGGAAAATTTATTTTTATCAAAATCTTAAAGCTACGAGCAGACGGCATATGAAAACCCGCAAACGTTTGCGATTCTGACGTCACGTAAAAACTCGAAAACATATCGCAAATTCTATACCCACATCAGTGCTCGCAAACGTGCATATAGGGGTGTTCACACGATATGCAAATTCTGTCCCAAAAGTCGCAAATGCATTTGCGATCAATGCGTCGCACATCATGTGTTCGCAAATCTGATCGCAAATGTTTTGGTCTATATGCGAGGTGTTCACACGATGTGGAACAATATCCGCATATCATCAATTTCCAGTCATATGCAGGTTTGCGAACATTTGTGTTTTGTGTATTTGGCTTGGGATTCTTGACGTGGCTATAATCTCGAATATTAAAAAGTGCTTTAATTATTCAAAATGTCGAAAAAAAGTGGGCTTCTATTGCTATTTTGGCATTGAATATGCTAGAAAATGACGAAGAAAATGAAAGTCGCGAAGAATTGAGTTTAAAAAAAAATTAAACGGGTTCGTAGTGTGTGGACAAAAAATTGGCTTCTTCATCGCCAGACAGAAGGCTTTTGCGCTAAATTGATGCTGGAACTACGTTCTAATGAACCAGAATTGTATCACGGTTTTGTTCGTATGTCGGCCGATCAATTTGACCATTTGCTTTCCTTGGTAGGACCGCGGATACAAACATGCGATCTTGCATTTCTGCTGACTCTCCGGTTCTTGGCTACAGGCGACAATTTTCGGTCTATGCAATATCTTTTCCGCATTCCAGTCAATACCATCTCATCAACTACCCATTTTAATAGTAATTTTGTATCGAAATTTGTCTTTTTATTATTTTTTTTTCAATATTCTCCTTATAAAACAGAGAATGTCAGCTGATATTTGATCGCACATCAATGCATTTGCGATGTCCTGTTTTCGTGTAGTTGCAAATGATTGGGATGACCGCAAATGCTCGCACATGGCTGCAAATTGTCACAATTAATTTGCAAGAGTGTTCACACGATATGCAAAAAAGTCGCAAACTAATGTGCGACTTGGTTGTCGCACATGATCCGCACATGGTTTGCGAGCATATGCGGACTGTCCCAAAGGGGTGTTCAGACGATGTGCGACCAAGAATCGCAAATGATGACGTAAAATTGACGTCAGAGTCGCAAACATTTGCGGCTTTTATATGCCGTGTGCTCGTAGCTTAAGCCCCAAGACCACTGTCACACTTTAGAGCAAGTTCGTGCGACCCAGCCGTACATTTTATTTTTAATGATTTTTAAATGCATAGGTAATGTTGAATATCTAAAGATAGGCGTTAAAAAAAATATTCAATGTTTTCCAAAAAAAACTTTGTTTCTAAACAATCGCTTCACATAACTTTGGATAATTTGTATTGTATCCCATAAAATTTAAACCCACCCGAGAAATAAAATGGCGTTCTTTTTTTGCAGCTCAATTCAGTTTAAGCATTTTTTTACGAATTTCGAAAAAATTATTTTTTCGGTCGTGCATTTTATTATAATCAACGCGCACTCAAGGGGATATTAATACCCTTATCAAGCATTCCACATTATTGTAGTTCGGCTAAAAAAGAAGTCTCCCTATACTTTTAACAGTAAATTGATGGGGATTTCTAGCGATTCAAGTTACTCTATAATGGGCCCTTTCATGGTAACCGATCGGAGAAAAATTGTCTCTAATTCGGGCGAAATGTACGAATTTTGTATCATGGTACCTTTCCGATTTATAAATCGGACACACATCCGAAAAATAATAAAGCATGCGTTGAAAATGTCAAAATGACAATGACGCACAGCGAATTCATGCGATGCATGGCTTTTTTATATTTGTATTTCTCTCGATTGTCTCCGGCAGCAAATTACTTGCGGACCTTTGTCGGATGCTAATAAAAAACTACAAACTTTAATTTCTTGTATTTGTTTTTTTTTTTATTCTTTTTATTTTGTTTGAGGCTTTCTGCTTGTGTTATGTATTTCATCCCCTAAAAATACAGCTGCGCTGTGCAGTTTTATTCTACTACAAAGGAGGTTCATACTTTATTTTTTTGTTTTTCTCATGCCATAGTATGCGCGTCGGTACGCATTTGTATTTCTCTTCCGATTCGGTTACCATGAACACAATAAATGCTCCGATCGGAATATTTCCCCGGTCGGAGGATTCTCAGATCGGTTACCATGATAGGGCCCAATATAAAAAAAGCAATGATCTTTAAATAAGTCTTTAGGCATTCAGTTCAGTTCTGTTTTAGAAATGTGTACTTACAAAAATACACACTTTTGAAAAAAATCAAGTTCCAATGATCTATAGGTAACAAATTTTAACTCAACACCTCTGGAAGGTTAGAATTCAGTTGGTTTCTAAAACAGAAAACGTTCATCGCCTAGGTCAGGGAGCCATATTTAAAAAACTCCGCAGTATATTGAGTTTACTGACAACTTCGACGTGATGTCAAATGAAATAGGAAAACATTAACTATAATAACACAAATAAAAGAAATAAACCAAGTCTTTTTCCATTTCACATTTAATTGTTTCATGGTTAGTATACCTAGTAAATTTTTTGGTATTTCTTTTACAATTTCTTTTGATTTAAGTGTGTTGATCAAATTCTCTTTTTTCATATATAAGCATTTTTTTTAATATGTATTTATATAAGTATCTAATAATTTCACATTAAATTACTGATTTTGGCTACAAGAATTTGCTTCTTTTTTTTTATTTATTTTGAATTTTGATCTTTAAATTTACACTGTCATTGTGAGTGTTGTTTTAAGAAATACACATACATATACATACTTCATACGCATACTACCTTTACCATGTTTTTTTGTTGTCTGTTACACAGATTTAAAACATTTCTTTATAAAATGATATCAAAATGTAATGTGCGAAGTAAGACTTCGTACTACTTTGTAAACAGTCAGGACACATGCCAATTTTTTATAAGAAACATTTTTTAACTTTTCCATAAATAATAATTTTTCTTTTCTTTTAAATTATTATAGTTTCCATCTATTTAAATATTATTTTTTTGTTTATATCCAAAAAATACCTTAATATTTTATTTTATTTACTTTTTATTTTGTTCATATAATTTACAACTGTTCCTCTTAAGTATAAAATAGGCGTGTGTACTAAGTAAATTTTTTTTGTTCAATAAATTGTTGATTAAAAGCTTACTCAGTTATTTTTGTTGTTGTTGTTTTGTTTTATTTAACAAGTTAACAATAAAGTTAGTAGTTTTAATTTAGTTGTAACTTTCCGAAAAACGGATCTATTATTCTTCTTATTGCAACAAATTTATTTTAATGAAGCTCTGTTTGTACACAAGAAACCGAGATTTGGGTTTGATAAACATGAATAATATGTACCTGCTCTTTCCCAAAAATACATCTCTAGATAAAATAATACCAAAAAGAAAAATTTGCCAGTTACTTAATGTTTATTTTATTTTCAATATTGCAGGACATAATGTACCTACGTTAGCAAGTTTTATTATCAAATTAAAATAATTAATATAAATATTTAATACAAAAAAAAAGAAGAAACTAAACACGACATTTAATGCCTTAAAGGGTTTGATTCAATCACCAGTTTTCTCTCTCTTTTATCCTCTCTCAGAAGTCAAAACTAAACTTTATCTTATTATAACACTTCAAAAAAGCTGAACACTCCTAAAAGCATGCTACAATTTTTAAGTGAACATTTACCCATTTATGTGATATAATGCAAAAAAATAAATACTATACGATGATGTTTAAGATTTCCTGTTTTTTAATTTTATTATTTAACACATATAAATACTAGATTTTTTAAAAAAAAAAGATACTATTTTAACATTTACTCCATTCAATCTTCCTTTTCTTTCTTCCATACCAAAAAAAAAATTATAATCTGATTAAAATAAATTTTTAATGGCCGAAAGGGAAAAAAATTTAAAAAAAAATCATAATTTATTCATATCTAGTTTATATTTAAGAGAAAACAGAAAGAGCATGAATGTGTAGTTTTTTTTTAGTTTAACAACGTATAAAGAAAAATAAGAAGAGAGATGTTTTAACACAGTCAGGCATAGAATAGAATAGACACACATGGTGTAGCGTTGCGTCGTTTGAACGAAACGCCTCAACCCGGACCCGGACGTCTATTACTATTTATATAGTTTTTTGTTTTGATTTGGAATTCGATTTATTCATCCTTCTTGTGCGTTATTAATGCATCTTCGATTTCTTCCTTGGGTTGATCCTTGTCTCCCCAGCCCCAAGTTGCGTGTGTTCCGTCACCTGTTCGTTTGACGCGTTTTTCGATGATATTGACCGAAACTGATTTAAGATCGTAAGCCCAACCAATCTTGGCAAAGAAGTCAATGAAAGCTGTTGTGAGATTTAGACGGTAGTTTCCTAATTCGGCTGTTTTGTAATCCCAGGGGAAGACGTGGTGATAATTGTGCCAACCTTCACCGAAGGCCAGAATTGCAACGGATTTGTTTTCTGATGGACTGATGAACCTTTTGGAAAATAAAAATAAAAAAAATTCAAGTTAGTTAAATTTAATTGAGATGTTAAAATATTTTTAAATCTTATTGAAAACCCAAGAAGCATTTACTTAAAAAGTTAATTTTTAAGGTACAAACTATTTACTTAATAATTTGGGTGCTCTCAAAGGGTTCTTAGGAAGCTAAGTTAGAAGATAAAAGGAAGATAACGGATGCAAATTGGATTTGAATGTCTGTAAATAACAATGGGAGGGAAAAAGCGAGCGTTCCACATTCGTGTAGTGCGGCTAAAAAATAAGTCTCTATACTGAACAGTACGTCTAAAGTTCGGCGAAAATTGGTGGGTATTTCTAAAAAAAATTGAAATTCTTTCAGGGGAATGTTAATGGCAGGAGGCGCAAATGTGTAAACAGTAGCACCTGCCTAGATATGAGAATAATTGTACTCAAGCTTTGGGCAAATTTATGCCTTGATCGTGCCAGATCAGAAGAACAGATATTTCTTACATCGATTTTGAGAAACCTTAGCATTTTGCGGCATTTTTGGCGATGTCAAATATGTAATCGTTCCACAATAGGTACTGTTTGGATCGAAATTCAAAGAGCTTATCATACGCTGCTTCTGTAGTTCCAAACCCGAAGAACAGGTCTGTGAATCTGGAAATGAATATGAAAAGCTGAGGAAACTGTCGTCAACCAAACAATTTAGATAACAGATTAGGAAGAAGGCCAAAGACGGAACGGACCTTTAGGGCACAACAAGCAAATTGAAAACCGTCCAAGACAAGAACTTGATGCCAAACTCTATCAAATGCTTTGGAAATACCAAGCGCAATCTTACTTCCTCCAAAACGTAAATGCAAAGACTGTTCGTCGAGACGTACCATCCTATAACCAGTGGACTTATTAATACGAACACCATACTAACGGTCATTAGGAAGTTTCCGTATTTTATATTTCTTAATCTTATCAGAGTTTCAATGACCTTGGAAAGAAGGCACGTAAGTACATTTGGTTGGTAGTTTGAGGGGGACGAAGATACGCCTTTTTTGGAACGAGCAGGATAAATGCTTCCTTCTATCCACTCGTAAAGATACCTTAGAGTAAAACAGAGTGATGGTTTATAAGCTTTTTATGGAGATCTTTAAGTACTCTTGCAACTGAGCGATTACCAGCAGGGTTGCCATATCTTGAAATGCTTTGATAGCCCAATTTTAAAATTCTTGTAGCCTAATATCGGTGCCGAAAATGTAGCCCAAAATAATTTAAAAAATTGCATTTTCATATATTTTATTTAAAATTTTGAAGCACAAATCACACACGCACTTAAATCAGTTTCGAAAACCTTGCAAAAAGCATAATTTTCGCCTTTGTTTGCTCACAGCATCTAAATAATAATATAAAGGTAGAAACAAAAAGTAACGGTCGGTTTTTATAAAAAAATAAATCAAACAATTAAATCAACCCTTGAACTGTGGCATACTTCCCAATCTTTTTTATATATTTTTTTGTATTATTCCTATTTTCCCATACTGAGCGTTTAGAAAATAATTTCCAAAACATACAATTTTCAGCTCACTTTCGTTGCTGTTTATTTCAAAAACGATAAATTGGCACCGCTTGCTGGCTGATTTCACTAGAAAACAAATAAAGTTCCGTGCGGTTGAAATCAAATGTCAAAATTAATGATTGCATTCAACGAAGAAAAAGTTAAGTAGATAGTGCCAAATTTTTCAAGTTGCTTAAAGGTATGCTTAGAAAGCAAACGATTTTTTTTTTAAATAAAGGTACATCAAGAAAAAATATCGCCCAAAATCGTAAACTCTTAACGATTTACAGCCCAAAGTGTGATTGGGCTACTATTTTGAGATTGTTGTCGGAAATTTACAAAAAGATAGCCCAATTTACGATAAGTAGCTCAATATGGCAACGATGATTACCAGAGGAAATATGTCTTAGGCCTAACGTAACTGGTAAGTAAAATTTACATGTGTAATCTGAGCCTTATAAAAGCATTTAGGCTCTCACGAATGGGAAGAGTCAGTGATGGTAGAGTCAAATTGGCCAATGCAAATAAGTCAGCTTTCGTTTGAGAACTTGGCACATGAGTGTCATTTTCGACGAGCATCGCAACAGTGACCAACAAAAAAGGAAACATGAAATAAGTTTCATCAATTTTAAGTTAGGTAAATAGAATAGAATTTAGGTCTGATAGAAAGCTTTATAAATCATTTGAAGCGAAGGCAGTTTTTTTTTGGTATTTCAAGGATAATGCAGATCGTTTGTATTATAAGGCTGATTGAAAAATGCGATCGTTATCTAATCCAAGATTATAGCTCACTGAAATCAAATAGAAACTAAGTTAAATAATAATAGCTTTGCTCGTTTAGTCCTGAAGTCGCTCTAAAATCGCCAAAAAACGTTTTTTGAAAATTTTTGCTCTAACAATTCTCTGTTTTTTGATGAAGCAATTTAGAACAAGTTGTAAGTCGACGGCATTCTGCGTTCGAATTTAAGGACAATTGTACGCGGAAGAAAAAACAAAGGTTAATCACTTTGTGTGTGTTTCTAAAATTGTTCAATTAAATAAATCAGAATCCGCCCCTTTTAATGTGTAAATCAAATTATCTTGTCCTTCGATGAAGATATCAAAGATATTTCATTATTGCAACAAGTTCTTGGCATATTGGGGATCCTTTTTGGAAGGAAATGGTCACCGCAAGAACCCAAAAAGGGCGGAATACGTACGAATTTAGGTTTCTGTTTCAGCTTTATTTCTGTTTTAGGAAACTTGCCAAAGTTTCCGAAGGCCAAAGAGGACTTTTTAACTATCTATCTGGCTATCAGGTCATTTCTGCAGTGAGCTTGGAGCAAACTTAATTCAACGATGAGAGTGGATCTATAGAATATTAAATTGAAATATATTTTTACAAAAAATATAGTTACCTGTCATATGGCTTTCCACCAAATTTATGTGCTGCACTGTTAACTAGCCATGTTACGTTCAAAATGAATGCATACCGGAACATAGTAGCTACGAACCATGAATTAAGGAATGATTCGCCCCAGTAATACATTGGGACAAATGTTGGAATAAGGAAGCATGCAATTGGCATCATAAGCATGTAGTATCTAAAAAAAGAACACACATTCCAATCAAAATTTTCAAACTCTCTGCTTTACAAATACATACTTCTTTTGGAACATAAGGACCTTATCTTCCCTCAGATCAGACAAATCAACACCCTTTCCTTTTGAGATAACTTCAGGGTGCTTCTTGCATAGCAGCCAGCCGATATGCGAGAAGAAGAAGCCTCTGGAAATATAAAATAAATTGTTTAGGAACCAGGTTTCTTTTTTAATTTAACAGTAAGTTGTTTATGACACTCACCTTGTGGCATTGTGTGGATCAGCATCAGTTTCTGAAAATTTGTGATGGACACGATGATCACGGGCCCAATGATACGCGGCATCTTGGAAAGCAACTGTATTGAATATAACCAGCAAAACGCGTAGTGGCCATTTGGCTTTGTATGCACGATGTGCCCATAAACGATGTGCGCCAGCTGTAATGCCCAGTCCTGATATCACATATAAGAAGAATGCTGAAATTGGAAAGTACAAATATTTATCATTAGTTTACAAAAAAAGGACTATTTTTAGATTTATGGATTGATTTTGAAAACTTTTCTTATTAATCAAACCTGAAGCAGACCTAAAACCTATTTCAAATCCTAAAAACTATGAAAAATCGCAGGTAATTTAAGGACAATTCGATAGAGTGATAAGTTCCAATTAGCAAGGCCGGCAGACACGGATCTATTATCTCAAAATTACACAAAGTAATACATACATTAAAAAAAATTTCAAATAAAAACAAATTACTTTTAAGCGATAATATTATGGCACGCGAATAAAGTTGCTATCTTATCATTTGCATGCAAGCAAAAGTGTTCAAAAAAAAAAGTGTCTACGGATCAAATTTACGACGAACAAATTAATTTAAGATAAGAACAATGAACATGCATTCAGCTTAATTGGAACCGTGATGTTCTTTTGAACACATCTACAAAGGTCGAAAACCTAATCTTGTTTTTAAAAATGAGGCTCGTGGAAGATTTTTGTTTGATCATTCGAGTTTAAGAACACCGGTTGACTTTAACCGGCGGCGGTGAGTGATAACCGCATGTCATAAAAAAAAAACATCTGAGTCAGGACAGAGATTATTATAGCCAGCCAGCGGAAAAAAAGTTAAAGAAGATTCTAAAGCCTTGTCAGAAAATATGTAAATGCAACTTTATAAGTTAAAGATAAGATTAGGATTGTCCTTCGAGAGTTTTCAAGGGGATGACAGTCAGCTTGTTTTAGATTATACTGGGGTCTGATTTTGGGGCCTCTGGCAATTATAGGGTTTTCGAACAAGCCACTTCTAATGTCAGATCACTTCCCCAATACCAAGTATCGGTTCTTCGGGTTGCTTTATAATTTTGCTATCCACCGATTTCTAGGCAAGGCTTTTGGACCAGAGAGTTTAAGGTCATTTTTGAAGTAGTTGGGATAGTTTTCGGTCTTATGACCCGTCTATTGCATAGAGGATTCCACTCGAAAGATTATTTCGCTATATTCTAGTCAGGTTTTCTCACACAGGGGAAATGATTCCAAATAACCAGTTAGGTCTCATCAAAAGTACGATCAGACATGGTGACGAATAGAAATCCTTTATATCTAAATCTTAATTTAAATCACAAAAGCAAACATTTATTTAAGTTTGTAAATTGTAATCTGCTTGGCTTTGTTTGTTGAGCCCTGAAGTCACCCTGGGGTAGCCTTGGGGTCGCCTTGAGGTCGCCACAGCTCGTTTTTTGAATTACCTCAATTCGCCCTCAATACAAAATTCTCTGTTCTTTGAAACCTGGGGTCACCCTGAAGTCAGCCTGAAGCCAATCTTGGTATTTAGCTGGGACGAGTTGAGGTAACGAATCAGCTGTTAAAGTGACTTTTGCTGTCAAGCATTTCTTGTGTATTTTTCTTCTTTATTTGATTTTTCATATCGTTTTTTCGAAAAAAAGGAAAAGAAATGCAAGTGAATACATTTATTTTGATGAGAGTATATACAAATCGAACAAATAAAGCAAAATGGAAACTTTTGATTTTGTGCGTTGTGAAAAATATACAATCAGCAGCTTTAATGCGTTTTTTGAGAACGGAAAACCCAGGTTTTTTTTGACAACTCTTGGAGTTGTCAAGAAAACCTGGGGCGACCCTGGGTAAAGTTCAACAAACAAAGCTCTTGTAAACTGAATTTTTAAACCTACCTCACTTTTCATTTGGTCACTTAACTGCAATTGCAGTAACTTTCTGCTAAAATAAGTCCACTGCGCATTTTTTTCTTAAGTGGCCACCCTGCATTTGTCAAATAAGTCGGCAAAATGAGAGTTATTTCGTTTTTTTTTCTAAGTGTGAACTTATTTTTTTAACAGAAACCCAACCAAATCTGACATGGTCGCTCAGTGCGTATTTCTCAAATGAACACAATTGCTTCCTGCTTCTTCTTTCCTCAACCTAGTGAATGAACAAAGAGATTAGGGTTAGGCCGCAGCTAGAAGTAAAAGCAAACGAGGGATACAAAACAAATCTGTTCTATCCAGCGATGAATTTCGTAAGTCGGGATATTTCATTTTTGTTTCATGAAATATGCAATGTAGCTAGCGTGTAAAACGAAGTACAGAGGTAGTCAAAAGTATTTACACACAAAGAGCTTAATTGAATTGAATTTTAATGCAAAAAAAGCTCGTTGTGTAAATATACTTTTGACTAACCCTGTATGTTGCATGGGAAGAAAAGAACTATAACGAGAGCATGTTGTGCTGTGGTATGATTTGTTTAGATTCATGTTGCAAAAACTTTATTTTTGTTGAGAGTGAGAAATATAAAAGGTAAGTCGATGGGAATCGACTTGTATGGAGCCAACGCCACTGCAACCTACTTTTTCGACTTTTCTACCATCAAAATGACTGATAAGTATCTCAATTTTTTTTTTACAGAATCCATAATTAGCCTTATAGTAATCGGGAGTAAAAAGGAACTGTATGATTTAAAAACTAAGATGCAACAGAGTAGATCAGCCAGGGTAGAGCTGTAAGGATTGACAGAACGTCATATCCTTGAAACAATAGCATTAAACGTGGTGTATCGACGGATCGAGAACTGCTGAGTTATGCTGTAATAATCCTTACGCCTTTAGCACCAACATTTATATTTATTGACGAACTGAATAAAATACGTCACCCTTTAACAGCCACAAACGTGTTCACGGCAACCAAGAGGCTGACTTTTTGGTAAAAGTAAAGAGGTATATAGAGAGAAAAACATAGTTAATACCGGCTAGAACACTATGTGAATGCCTAGAGCCTACATGGGGGAATTAAACAAAAGACGTATGGTTTTAACCATTTAAGCTTTAAAAAAAAAAAAAATAGAACACAACTTACCAAAGGCTACGGTAGCCCATTTGGCGGAAGTAAGCATTAACCAAGCCCCATAAACGGCCGCCAAGTGCAGGTATGTGAAGGCAATAATATTTCTCCAAACCAATTTAATTTTCCGTCTATCGGCATGTTTTAGCTTTTCAAGATCCTTCACTAAACCGCCGTCAGTTGTTTCTGCATCGCATTCATATAGAACACCAGTTGCTTCAACTTTGCTGTTTTTAGGATCGCCTCCTGCTCCACAGGATGATGCCAGCGATTCGCCTAGAACTTGTGTGGCTGATGTTGCGTTTGGTGCCATGTTATCACTAAAATATACAAACAAAATAATAAATTAGTTGTGTTTAATTAAAAATTAATTATTAAACAATTATTTTTACAATTAATAATCAGAACTCTACATTTTCAAACTGCTATGTTTAATTATCAATTTAAGACTCGAACAGGGGTGTGTATGAATTTACTTCAAGTTTCCCCCAACCAGAAAGAAAGAAAAATAATACGGACTTCTTGAACTTGGCCTTTGAAAAATGGAAAACGCTGGCATTGCAAGATAATACCAACGAAAGAGGGTGAGGTGACATTCAGATAACATACATGTGAATGTATGTACATAAGACCCCTTGGCAAGGGTGGAAATTAATTATCGTATTTTTTAAAGAAAAATAAAAAAAAAAAAGAAACTAATGTGTCACACTACAATGAGATAATTCGAAAAAAAAAATTTATCACACATACGCCTCAGTGAACCAAAGAAAAATGAAGTCATCACAACATGTGTTGTGTGTGTCGAGAAATATATAAATATTTTGTTCGCTGTTTAGTTTCGAATTGAATTGAAAATTAAAAACGCAATTGATTTTTGAATAATGAGAGCGATACATTTCAAAATATATAATTCATAAATATTTGGCTTTGTCGGTCCAAACACAGAAACATTGCAATTTTTAGACGAGACAGAATAATATTATGGCACCATGTAAGGGTGATGAAATGATGCATCCGAGAAACAGGAAATCCATAAATAGTTTAGGAAAATATTTTCAAAGATGAAAGTGATATTGTTACAATATTTGCATTGAATTATGGCGGACGGCCTTATTGTGTTGTAGTTTAATTAAATAATTCAAAGTTTGTTTTACCATATCGAAGCTCAAAGTAAACATTGTCATTTCAAAATTTACTGTCAATTTTTCTGACGAGCTTTTGATAAGGTACATATTGTGCCTTCTAGTGATGCAATTCAGATAGAAAAAAAAAAAACACACCTAAATCAGGGTGTTTTCCAAGTCAAATACACAGCAGTAAGTCTTTTTATTGAGTCATTGAAATAAAAACACTTTCAATTAAAAACAGAGATATGAGTGAAGTACTTCGTATTCAAAGAACGCATAAGAAACTATGAAATTCAAGAAATTTTAAAAATCCCATTGCCATAAGAGTATAGGTAATGAAATACAATAATTAATATCTTGGCAAAGTTTTTTTTCTAAAAAATTTTTTACCATTTCAAATAATTTTCAAGACAAAATGCCAATAAAAATAGCTAGAAAAATATTTTTTAGATATTCCGTAATGTAAGTGAAAGTTCAGCATTCATGTAGTGCGGCTAAAGAATGAGCCACTCTACTTTACAGTAAGTCCAAAGTTGTGCTCGAGTGGGACTTGGTAAGGGGCGTACACCCACTCATCTGTACAATTTGGTCGGATGAAAGTATGCCTGACGAATGCAGCCTCAGCATCATGTTCGTGTGTCCTATCTACAAGAAAAGAGCGGCTTGACACTCCTAAATTTCGTCTATAAAATCTTGTCGACTGTTCTATATGCGAACCTCCGAACCTTTTCGCGCGTGAACTGATGGGCCGTTATCAGTGAAAGTCAATCGTCGAGATAATTTTCACTCCTCGACAGATTTTTAAAATGACCCAATAATTCCAGATCGGTACTCACCACGCTGCTCCGTCAAGGTTGGTGAGAACACCACCGAATCTATTGATGCCGAGAAAAGCTACAGACAAGTCGACGTGTTATCATGATGTAACCTCTTCAACATCCTTCTTGAGGCAATCGTACGAAACTCGCATGTTAACACCAGCGGTACGATTTTTTTTAAAACCGTTCAATTACTTGGCTATGCTGATGATATTGACATTATTGGAAGAACAATGAGCGCTGTCAGTTGAGCATTTGCAAGTATTGAAGTGGAGTCGGGAGAATAGGTCTGATGGCTGTAAGGTTATAGGCTTGGACTAAACGTCACGATGGAACTTTGAATTAGTTAAGGACTTTGTCGATTTGGGTTCCAATATGACCTCCCAAATTAATATCAATGAAGAGATCAGTCGAAGAACCTGTCCTTTCAGTCGCTGTTTCTTCAGACTCAGAAAGCACCTTATCAGAAAATTCTTTTTTTTAGACGTGTGGTGATTTATGCTCAGTTTGGTTTGCCATTTCATAATAAATATATATTTACTCCTGAACAACGTTCGCAAATTATTGTGCAAATTTATTACCAAAATAATGGCTCGGACATAATCGCCCAGGAATTCATTCGAGCCAGCCGCGGCGGTCACTTGCCCGAAATCATTTCTAAAACATAATGACAAACCCTTATCTTTATAATAAAGCTAAATTCTTGGCCATAACATTAAATTATATGGGTTTTATTTCTCCTTTAAAATCACACGTCTATAAAAACACCCTTTATCAAAAATGACCAAGGAGAGACCATACAAGACCAGAGTCATTCCAGTCCTACTGTATGAGGCAGAAGCGTGGACCGTCCTAAAATCAGATGAATAGCGGATTGGAAGCTTTGAGAGAAAGACTCTTTGGGTTATATTCGATCATGTAAGTACCAATGGAGGAGATGATTCAACGACGAACTGTACAGGCTATGACGCGATTAAGTGGAAAAAAATCTTAACCAACTTGACATAACTGGAGGCAACTGGCTAGGGACCGGACAAGCTGACGCTGACGGGGTATGTTGGTTAAGGCCCTGATCCACAATAGATTGTCTGTGCCATTTTAAGATCGTATCTAAGTTAGATCCCCACAATAACATGGGTTTGCTGAAGTAAAAAGATGAATAAATCGAGCAGTCTTCCATGGATACAGCAGCAAACAGAATCGGACTGACAGGAAGATCTTTGACTGCTTGAAGTGCGAACATTTTTTCAAAGAAAATAAGAGATTGCAAATAAAGCTTGAAATTTGTTTAGATTTAAAGATTTTAACGATCGAAATTACGGTATTTAGGAACAAATAAAAAGAATCAAAAAATTACATAACTACATACATATTTCACAGCTTAATCAATTAAGTAACGCAAACGAACCCAAATGTATAAAAAAGTTTAATCAGCACTTGAAGATAAATTTCCTTTTCATAAAACTTTAAAATAAATTATGAAAATCGAGTCCAAATACAAACGAATACCGTAACAGAGTACTATAACACCTACACAATTGTATTTTGTCCTTGAACTTGAAGGTCTACTTTACATAAAAAATCCTCAAACATCAATTCACAACTCAGGAAAATCATTCAAAGTATAATCAAAGATGTCCTTTGAAATCGGTTGGCATTTCCTTTCGAATTCGGGTAAAATTTCATCAGAACTCATCACAATTTTTAAATAACACTCTTACTTTCACCATTTCCAATATTTCATAAGAATTCTGCTATTCAAAAAAATTCAATCTAATACCACTTACATAAAGGTCAAATGTTCAAATCAAACAAAGGACATACATATTAGGTTTTCCAACATATCTCTATACACTACCCAACAACCAGGTTAATTTACTTCTAAAGAAGTCCGCTTCACTGAATATTATTTAAACGAAACGAAGCAAACAATATCAAAACGTTCGTTTAACTGTATCGAAAGGAAAAAAATCATGAAAAAAAGGAGAAACCACACAATGATATATTTATAACCTAAACAATCATTCATTCAGGCATTATTCCCAACTGACCCTTTCATTTCTGCTGTTCTCATTGTTAACAGTAATGAATCCTGTAACATTGTATTGACAATCCTTTCCCAAGTGCGCAATGTCCTCGAATATTTTTTTTTAATCAAAAGATTGACACAGATACTATATGCCATACTCGTTTATTGGAAAAATAGAAATTCACACCAAAAATACTGCATCATATTCGCCTACGTCTATCTACACACATATCCTTGTGATATTTTGTTTCAAAAGAAAAACAAAAAGACTCAAATAAGAAATATCCTTGCGTACATAAATGCGTAAGCAAATCAATAAACGCATTACCAACAAAAGAAAATAATTAATTTCAACAAAAAGCCGGCCTGCCTAAACAAATACAAACAGAAGTTTTAATTACAAACCAAGTGAAAAGGGTTTCGAATAAAATTCAACAGTTGATACCCTCCTAAGACGAAGGTTGCTTTTTTTTTTTAATTTACAAAAATATTAATATGCCAACTTGTTAAGTTCAAGGCAAGGACACGACACGACACGACACTTTGTCTCAACACTCCACCCACGCAAAGGACACACATCAAAAATGGAAGGTAATGTTTATCATCATTAACACAAACAAAAACAATAGAGAACGTAGAAAAAAAAAATGGGGGCACAAGGATGACGGCTTCAGTTTATCTTCTTGTCGGATAAATCAATAAATTTAATCCTAAAATATATCCTTTTTTCTGTGGAAAATTGAATCGAATATTGTCTGTACCGATTCGATGTGAGGCCCTAGTAACACACATTATAAATGTCCACCTTTCTGTATTAACTGCGCATCTTTATAATGGCCACGTGACATAAAAGAATTTGTTTTAATGTAATGCAATATCCTTTTGATATCCTTTTTTACAAGAACACCAAAACAAAGAAAAATAAATTAAAGTTCTGTTTAATTTTGCACGCACCTTGAAATTTTCACTTCGGTCGTCAATGAGGTTGTTTGTGTAAGAGTCATTTTACATATAGATTCGTTTTTTTTGTGTGTTGTTGTTGTTGTTGTTTAAAAAACCTCACTTAATTTTTTGTTATACTATATATTTTAATTTGTATTATATTCTTATAAAAAAAAAACTATTATCATACCAAAAATGGACTTTTATTATTTTTTTATTTTACTCTTTTCGGAAGTTAAGATTTTTGTTTTTATTTTTGTTTTTTTGTTCCGTGTCGTTGATAAATTTTAAAATTTGTTCTTAAATGCTCGGTTGGGAAAAGTATACTGAAGTGAAAGCTTCAAAACGAATCGCTAGAAGTTACCAACACAAAAAAAAAAAGTTAACATAAACAATGCAAATATCGTTAACCGAGTCCTGCGTGTGAGATAAGTTTGCACTAAGGACTTTCAGGACTAAGAGAAAAGTTCTCTTATACTTTCTAACTTTGAAATGATTGACAATTGGATAAGTATAAGACTTTATATCGTAAATAGCGGCAGAACATTAAACAAGAGTCCCAGCTGATATTTTAAGGTGAACATTTTGTCATTTTTGAAACAAATTAGACATAACAGCATACAATATAGTGGAATAAAATTAGGAAAAGTTGATGCATAAATTCTGAATGTCTGTTAAAAAACACATTTTAGCCTAAAAGGCGGCTACGTAAAAGTCATTACGGCAGCTGAATTCTGTTATATCATCTATTTAAACTTGTAAAACAATTACATTTATATAAATACATGCAAGTTTATATCGTTAAAATCTTGAATGTCTAGTTTTTGACACGAAGAGTTCGCTTAGCAAATTTTTGAATAAGTCGATCAAAATACAAAAATGGTTTTTAATTGGCACGAGTAGCGGGAGATGGGGAACATTGACACATGAGGCACATAGCAAATTATTTCAAATAAATTTATAGGTGAGTATAATGTTATGTTTACTTAAAAAGTCGTTGTGAGGCGTTGTTTTAATTGCATTTAATATTTTTTTTTCTGTGAGGTAAGTACACATAGATACACACGACTTCGGAGTAGTTTAAAAGGTATCAATGTGCCCCACAAAAGAGAAGGGTAGGTCAAGTATATACACGGATACTCCGGAAATTTTTCAGAGTTTTCTGAAATGAGGTTCAGAGCCTCACTCAAATTTTATTGTTAAGCCAAAAATAGAAAAAAACAGAGGTCTAAACATGAAGAAAACATAAAAAGAACAAAGAAAAACCCGAAAAATATCTTAAAAGTGCTCAAAAACTGCTGGACATAGTTGCAAATCTCATAAAAAAGTTTAACATAAATTCTCATAAGACTAAGCCAATGGAATCAGATTCTTCAAGCTGTTCCGGAGAAATTAAGCAACGAAAATCCTTCGACTCCGAGAAATTTCATATGGAACTAGCTGTCCCGATAGACGTTGTTCTGCCCTTCCAAGCAGCCTCTGAGTTTAGTCTTAAAAAAACAAACAACTAATATACATAGAAGCTTTTTAAGGAACCGGAGCGACGTGTCTTTCTTTATCTTGTGGCCAAACTACATGTTCTACTTTGACCAAACCTTACAGAAACTTGTGCATTTTTTATGTGATTGATATTAGTAGCCGAAGAAAGCCTTTATTCTGTTATTTTGTAATTTTTTATTTCTTGTTAATAGGGTTTTCACACCGAGCTGAAAAAACGGTTTTCGTTGAAAACCCCCAAAACCTGAACGAAAACACAAGTTTTATCATATCTTTTTGCTAAACACAAGTTTTCGAAAACAACTAGTTTTATATGAAACCTGTCGAAAACTTGTTGGAATACAAAGCAAACACACCTTAGTTTGTTGTGATTCTTTCAGAACACACCTAAGTTTGTTGTCTTTCCAAACACACCTAAGAAGCGCGTAAACTTCAAAAAAAAAAAAAAAAAAAAATCATCATAGCAGCCGAAAATATTTTCATTTCAAAATTTGATAGTCAGTTGTAAAAATGAAGTGAAATGTCAAACGAAAACTTGAAAAGTCCGGTGTTAATGATTTTCAGGTTTTCGTAAACTTTTAGCTGAAAACCGGGTTTCCATTTATTATAAGTTAGATAAAAACATAACGTTCTCATAAAATATGTTACTTTGTTATTACACTCAATTTGGTGCAATTTTTTTGTGTTTAAATGAAAATCATATCAAGGTGCCCCAACTGCCACTATATTTTGATGGATTGTTGCGGACATGTTGTTTTGGTAACATCTGTCAAATCTGTTTGTTTTTCAACAAATGATGCCAAATCACAATATCAAAAGTTTACACGATCGAACACGTCCAAATGATAAAAAATTCATTCAGTCATTAGTGCAGACGTTGCGCGCGTTTCGCCTATATTTTACAGTAGACGTGGTGGCTCTTCGCAATCGCCTCTTCAATGTTTAGTGGCTAAATTTAAGGCGACTGGTTCGGTTATCAATCAAACAACAAAGGAACACAAGATTGGCCGAGAAACATTGTAGCGGTCGGTGAAAGTGTACAGCAGAAACTGAGCAACCAATTTTGGCCAAAAATCATCTTTAGCGGCGAGGCGCATTTTTGGATGAATGACCAAAAGACACCGTTTGGTGTGGATTATGGGCTGGCGCCTCGACGGCCGGCGTGATTACTCCGTTCTTTTTCGAAAAGAATTTTGGTGCGGCGCTCACCGTCAATTGTGAGCGCTACAGAACGAAATTCTAATGACCTTAATTGAATCATATGTATATGGACCTTGACGACATGTGGTTCCAACAGGAAAGCCACACAGCGGCCCGCCACTGCATGAATGATTTGAGGGTATGGTTATATTTTGAAGAGGTGACGTGAATTGGCTACGAAGGTAATGCGATTTGACCTCCCTAGACATATTATTTAACTAACTTTTACGGCACGCCCACGTTTTTTGTACGTTTTCGTTCAAATGTTTTAATGTAAATGCATTAATTTTCCAATGTTCACTAACTATCGGTCGCAGTTTCAAAATTCAAATAATGTGTTGTTGAGTAGTCAGAATCGATTGTTCATTATAATGGTTTTGTTTTGGCAAATAAAAGTTTTAACGTTTGGGCGTGATACACGCATTTTCTAATGATAATTGAACAACTGATACACACATTTTATTGTAATTTTTCCTGTCTGTCAAAGAGGAAATTGTATTTCTGGGAGTGGCGGAAGCCAACTTTCTATATACAAAGAATACATTTAAAAAAACGTATTTAATATTTTCTGTGAACCATGCAAATACAAATGTTTAAACCTGTTTATATATTGAAACGCATCAAAATCATCTTTATATCATCTTTATTAACTTTTATTTTCCATGAAACAACTGTTAAAATTATCGAAAGACAAATTTAGTACCAAATAGTTTGTAATATTGAAATAGGGTATTAGACAGTTTGTTGCAAATGTACTGTAGCTTTCCCTTATGTGTTTAGTGTTTACATCCATACAGATACAAACGAAATCTATTCAGACTTAATGCTTGCTTCACAACGACTCTTTGAGCTTCGGTTTGGTAGAACGCAAAAGTTCAGATACCTATAGGATTCGTGTATAATTGTTTCAATTTCTCCTAAAGATTCTTTTAAGAAGCAACAAAGTCCTGATTGGTAAAGTTTGTAGTTTGAAACCCTCTTGTACATAAAAGAACATATACTTTCAGCAGAGTGGCGCCCTATCGCAAACTGTTCGGTTTCTAAGTGGTTTTATACTATCAGAAAGTTGTACTGTCCCTCCTCTTCCACCCTTCTTTTATTGATAAATTGGGCAAACTAATGGAAAAAGAACAAGAATTAAGAAACGAACACAATATTACTCCTACTAACTGCTTACCCTTTCTCTTCTTATAACACTTAAAACACTAATATTTCAAAAACGCCACCGCCCACCAAAGATCAAAATCAAGACATGGCGTGATGAATGCTCTTTAGGTCAATGGCTTGTTTTTTTTTTTTTTTTTAACTACAATCTCTACAAAAAGAAACCATGACATTACAAATGCCATAGAAAGATTATCGAACGCACCTGGCACTTGTTCTCGAATCATGCCATTATTTTCTTAATGTATCTTCTCTTCTCTGCCTCCTGAGCGCTGAGCGACAAGCGACAACATAAATTTCAGTGCCAATTTCATCAGTCTGCCACCGAGACAGCCCCAACAACGTCAACCAACGAGAAGCCAAACAGCAAACACGCGGTTACCAAAAAAACAGCTGATGGCCAAAAAGCTACAATATCTAAAAGATTTATTCTCTCGTCGTCGTAACATTGAAAGTTTGAAACCAAGTCAGTGTAACGAATTGCCAAAGCGCTTGTGCCGGCATCGGCATCGGCCTTAACTTCAACATTCAACCAAGCTGCTATCAGAAACCAACCATTCTCCAAAGACACACTATATTTAGAGAGTATAAGAGCGGGAAAGGAAATAATCGTACGATGCGATATGGGGAAATCAGACTACCCCAACAGCCATACATAACACAATACGTGGTCTTTTGTGAAATAAAGAGCACCCAGAAAGAGTCGGTTTTTTTTGTGTACAGCTGATGCTGTATCTGTATAGCTTTAGATACGACTATATAGTGGCACGCTCTAGCTTCGTGAACAACTTTGTATATTGGCACTGTGTTTGGAGAACACCGAACTAGCGAATCCGAATAGAATAGCACAATAAAATTTAAGCACAATTGCAAATCATGCAATAAACTGTGAAATTTATTTAAATAAAAAAGATACAATTTATGTATATAATGACCAATGGCCAATAAAATAAGCCACCCCAACCCCAATGAAAATGAGATTCACAATAATGCATTGAATTACTTTAATCATATAAAATTTGTTGTTGCATTTTATAAAAATTCCGCGGCAATGAATAATCAAATCAAAATTCGTTTAGCGAATTAGTAAGTGCTCACTTAAAGTAAGTACGAGTACATACGTTGAATTAGCACTGCGTGCGATTTGAATATTTAAGCAGAGTCGTCGCTTTCAATTTAATAGTCGCTATCATTAGTAGGTATCTATTTGTTAAAAAATTGGTTCTAATTTATTTACATCATGATTATATGCATTGTTTTGTTTTAAATAATTATATTGTTGACGTACGAAACTAACTGCCGATAGTGTAATGATAAATATTATATTTAAAGAGGTGTATTTAGATTTGATAAAAAAGAATGAGTGATGGATTTTTTCTTTCTAGAAATTTCCATCGGATGTTTGTAAGATTTTTCCGGTGAATGTTCTTAGTTCTACTTAAGAATTTTTACAATATTTTCTTTAGAATACAAAGCGCCTTTATAGGGTGATTCTGATTAATTTAGTCTTGTTCTTTGCAATAGGTTTTTTTGACAGTTCACGCGTGGCTGCCCCCATGGTGTCGTGTTGTTCTTATTCTGTATCAAATTATCACCTCGCACATTACGTTTACAGATTATTCAGATGGATTACGAAAATCAGCGTTGTGTGAAACTTCTTTTCGTGTGCTTCTAGCCAGACAAACAGCTTGGGAAACAGTGGCTATAGTGGAAACACATTTTTTTTTGGTCAGCTAATTTTGCGTTTCAGACTGTTTTATTTGAGGTTATGTGAAGTCAAAAGTCTTCTCCGATAAGCCAGCTACATTTCAGGAGTTGGAAGCCAACATTACTCGCGTAGTTCGGAAAATACTGGTCGCATATGAAAAAGCGTGATCCAAAATACGACTTTGATAATGTCGCATAATATTCAAAAAGAAAATGCCAGACACATTTCTTTCAGACCATCATAAAGTTTCTTCCACTCAAATTCATTTTTACTTGCGATTATAGGTACTATAAGGCAAGTTATGCATTCGCAATAAAACATAATATAACGATGATAGAGAAGCCTTAAAAAGTGGGTCCGACAATTCAGTCTGTCTGTCCGTCTGTCTGTATCATTACCAACAGCCTAAACGGCTAGACCGATTCGCTTATCAAACTTGGTACATAGTATTATTATGACGTCCTTCAGAGGGGTTTTTGGAATTAGCATTCCAGCTCTAAAACTAACGGTATCTGCCATACGATTTTTTGTGAAAAATTAATTGTTCTCTAAAACGGCTCCTACGATTTTTTATAAAACTTTCTGAATAGTGTTTTCTGTCAAACTTTATGTTTTGGTTGGAATAGATTTTTCAGATTTTTATGAAATCAGATTTTCTCGTGAGCCACTTGACGAATTTCGATGAAATTTTAAATGTAGAAGGCCTTTATAAAAGAAATAATATAAATTCATAAATTTTTCAAAAAAAGTTTTTTTTTAATTTAAAAAAAAAAATGTATTACATATTAAAAAGTGACACTTTTTTTTCATCTCCTCAAATTTTTTCGTTCATCTGTCGCATGTCGCAATATGGCTGCACTGTTGGCTCACATCAGCTGACCCTGCAGCCATTGTATATATAAACTATAGTACTACCACTTGAGGTGCGCCATCTATCGACGAAAAACTAAGCTCTAGAATATCATGGGAAGCAATAACAACAATTAAAATGGTGGAAATTGTTGTTGTTGCTTCCCATGGTATTCTAGAGCTTAGTTTTTCGTCGATAGATAGCGCACCTCAAGTGGGCATACTATAGTTTATATGTATATGCAATGCTGCAGCATTTATATTCTTACTCATTCGTGCACGTGCTCCGCGGTATATGTGTGTTTTGATCAGTGTATTGATGAAAATGTTGTTGTTTACTTGATCTTGATGAGTCAAATAAACCGGTAAATAAGGAAAAACCAAGAATAGTACGAAACGCAAATGATCCGAAAAAAAGTTTCACTTGCATCGTGGTTTCATAAAACAACACAATTTTTTTTTTTAAACGGTTTAATCAATTTTTTTTATTTTATTCTTCAGATAAAAACTACAAAGTGATAGAAGTTGGCATACTGAAAAAAAAATGGTATATATTTTCGAAACGTTTTTCAAAAAGAAAGAAAGAAATCAGATGGCTGACTTCATTTTTTCCAAAAAACGTTTTAACTAGTGATTTTTAAGCGAATTTTATCGCTGCTTTTTTTCCAAAATCTCAAACTCCAAGAACACTGTCACATATTAGAGGATCGGACTGGGCACTTTATTTATTTAAATTTTATAAAAAAAAATTGGGCCTTTATGAATCACCCTATAAATATTAGACGTATGGGAATTGTCTCAGAACTGCTGCACTAAAATAATAAACAATAAACTTAACTTTCAATTTTAAATATAAATTTTTGTATGGAATTTAACAAAACGAGATGATGTTCCAAATTAAAAGAATATTTTTTTTTTCATTTCTATATCTCAAATCACCTTTTACAAAGTTAGTAGAACTCCGTACCTGTTTTGGGTAGCATATTTCAAAGTATTAAATATTATTAAGGACCAGATAGTTGCTGAGTTAGAAGAAAGTAAAAAAAACAAAAACACAAATATTTACATCAAAATATTTAAAATAATATGAGAAATTCCAAAGTTCGAAGCAAGCAAATGTAATGACTTCATTATTTTTAAAGAAAATTTTCCAGTCCAAATCGTACTAAAAAAACATTTATCCAGTGCAGACAGCAAAACAACGAGATTATAATACTGCGGTGGGCACTCCATGAATCATTTGAAGAAAAATCTAAAAATAGACTTGGCCCAATAAAAATTACTTTTTATGTGAATTAATGGAATGTTTCTAGGTACTTGTAGATACTTATCCATTATGTATACAAATTTTGCGTGGTGGGAACTTCTTAACACACTAACATTTCAATCAAAGTATGGAGTATGTACATAGTTGCCTGTCTCCAAATAAAAGGTATGTCAAGTTAAATAATAATTAGAACACGCACATATCAACGAAAAAAAGCTCACCTCATGAATGACAGTTCGAAATGTCAACAACCCTTTCATAAAAAATGTAAATACAAACTTTTTTTTTCATCAAAAAGTAAACTTCAAACAAAAGCCGGCAGATAAGTCAGTGAACCTAGTTGTTGTATGAAATCTATTGTTTTTTTTTTTTTTAATTTTCAATGTGGGACAAGGTATCACGTTTAGTTTGATTTAGTATCTTTCGGGCATTTTTTTTTTTTTTTTTTTTGAATTTTTAATTAATTCGATTTAAAACAAAGTTTTTAATAAACCTTGGAGAGTTGGTTTATTCAGAGAAAACTGATATGCAATTCAACAATAAAAAAAAACCAAAATGTTTTATATTAAAAGTGAACATGTTTTTTGTATGCAAAGTTCTTAGATAAAATTTTTTATCAAACAGCCGTGGCTTAGAAATAATGTGCTGCGTGTTATGTAACGAACTTAAACGAGAAAAAAAAGTTCTGAGATAAGAGACATTTTAAAAGATACGAGTACGCAGAACGAGAAAAAGAATGTAAAAATATTGAAGGTCAAAGTTTTTTTTTTTTAAATTGGGGAAAAGATCTTTTCAATTCAAAGTACTGTGGAACTTTGTTACGCTCTAAAAGATGCCCTGAATTGTTCAATTTGATTCTTTTCTAGTCCTCTTAGTCGTGTCTCTTGAGACAAAGAAGTGCCCGTAGTGTCGAGAATATTGCTTCAGTTGCAGAAAGCCCAAATGTGTCTCTCACACGTCGTTCTCAATCGTTGGGCATCTCTGCCCAACGTCGTTGTGGCAAATTTTGCGAAAAGATCTTGGCCTACATCCTTACAAGATTAAATTGACGCAAGAACTGAAGCCGCTTGACCACCAGAAGCGTCGTATGTTCGTGAATTGATTCGGATTTTCATCGAAAAATCATCTTCAGCGATGAGGCTCATTTCTGGCTGAATGGTTTCGTCAATAAATAAAATATGCGGTATTGGTCAGGCAACAATCCACACGTACTCCATGAGTCATCATTGCATCCCGAAAAAAATTACGGTTTGGTGTGGTTTATGGGCCGGCGCGCGGCGTCATTGGGTCATACTTCTTCCGTGATAATCAAGACCGGCACGTTACTGTGAATGGGGATCGCTACCGTTCAATGATAACCGAATATTTTTGGCCCCAATTGGATGACATGTGGTTCCAACAGAACGGTGCCACAAGCCACACAACGAATGTCACAATCAACTTATTGGAAACTAAGTTTGGAGAACGTGTTATCTCACGAAATGGTCCAGTCGCTTGGCCGCCTCGGTCGTGCGATTTGACGCCGCCGTTAGACTATTTCCTGTTGGGCTACGTCAAGTCTATGGTCTATGCCAACAAGCCAGCGACGATTGATGAACTTCGTACGAATATCGAACGTGAAATTGCAGCAGTATCGGCCGATTTATGCTTGAAAACCATCGAAAATTGCCATGCAAAAAAAAAACGAGTTTCATACATAATGGCATCGAACGTACTTTCACAGGAATAAAGAATTTCATTGATATCCAAAACCGTTTTTGTTTTATAAAAAACTTTTGTAGCGCTCTTATTGAAAAACCCGATATATACACAAACACTTGATTTGAGAGTTTGGAGTGGTTTTTGTCTAGATTGCCACGGGAAGCAACAACAACAATGAAGAAATATGATGTGAAGTAGATAAGACAACTAGCGCCGCCATTGACGAAGTTCAGAAGTTCAGGCCATCAGAATATCGGTTCATGTCGGTTCATGTATCGCTCAATGGCTTGTTCACTTGTATTCCTGTACCTTGCATATATTTACAATGGTCGACACTAGAGTCAATACTACGTTCAAAAAGTCACCCACACACCCAAATATTTCGTGGTTATGCTTCTTGACTAAATTTTGATATCAAGACAGGAAGATAAATGCTCTCCTCAGAATTGTCAGAAAGTCTCCCTCAGTGCCCCACCATAAACGATGACTGACTGATATTTTTCCCAGTTTGTTGAGGAAGGAAAATGCACTGAAAAGCATTTTCAGTGCCGTCCGAATTTCACGTTTTGTCCGCAGTACACGCTATGATCGATTGGATCTCGAATACATATTTAAGAAACTATTTGTTCATTATGACCAACACCAGGAGAACGCGCAAGCTTTGAAGACGTGCAAATATTCCTTCAGAGACCATTTTCAAATTATTTAAATTTGGGTAGTTTCCAAATTTGGAAGTTATCTAAACTAAAACAATTTATCATTTGCTGTGCTGATGATACCTTAAACCTTGACTGCTTTAAGAAATGCTAATCTTTTGAGTACCAACTTTCATTAATTTGAACTTTTATTGTTGTCGATGTGCTTACTGGCTTCAATGTATGATGTTTTATTTATTTCTTGGACTTTATTCCAAGTTCAAGTAACAAGTACTTGTACTTCAAGACAACACTTAACTGGAATAACAATTAACTCACTGAGATTTCAGATAACTAGCGATGCGTTCGGTTTTTTTTTTATTAATATAATATTAACAACAGTTGGAGTCATAATAAAATTAATAATCGAATGTCAAATCTACAGGGTGTTTACTTCGGTTCGTTATTTTCTCTTGGCTGATATTATTTAGAAATATTATGGCACAAACATTATCCACTTGGTGTTTATCTTTCAAATTTGTATTTAAATAAAAACAGTGCGGCAAAGAAATTTGCATGTTGGAAACGGGAACTTTTTTATTGTTCCAAGAATAGAAAAAAAAGGACTTTAGATTTGTTTGCCACGCAGTGAAAGAGGGCGCAGTGCGCGTTCTTCTTACGTACTTTCTTAGGTGTGAGACGTTTATCGTCAATTTCTTTCGGTTTGATGATTTGAGTTTTTCTTATTTTTTAAATATGGATATGGGGGATGTCAGGTTTGAGCACACTAATGAATGGGTTGCTTAGAGCACTTTTCTTAGATGTCTCTTTTTCTTGCTGGATGATCTTCAGCCGCACTCAGCCCCGAGTTATCTTTTCTGTGTGAGCTATCTAAGACCCCTTGCCGTTCAAGTACCTTGACATAGTTGAACAAAATATTTACACTGCTATGACAGGCTTCAAAACTCGACTATGTTAATAAATTTACTACAGGAGGGAGGCCATCTTAATAATGAGATTTCTAAAACCTTATGTATAACATTATTAACAGTCTCATTATACAGTAGCGGTCAAAATAATAGTTGCTACTACCAAATATTGTAAAAGTGTCAACTTTCGTTGTTTGTTATATATTTTTGTTCTCTTTTGTTGGTAATTCATAATTTGAAGAGAGAGCAATTTAAAATATACCGTTATGTCCCATGCTTTTGTTTGTTGTTCTTTTTCTGGTAAGTTTCCGTTTGAATCGTTGTTTTGCATCAGTCAAAATAATAGTAGTGTTTGAAGAGATCCAACGAAAAGAAGTGAATAAGTTTTAAATTCATATCAAAAAGCTATAGGAAAGTAAATCCCTAATGTTTTTTTTTTTCAAAATTGATTAAAATGTGATTTACTTTCGCATTGGGTCGCGGAAAGCTATATACTGTTGAGCAGCGTACTCTTATTAAAAATTTGATTTCGGAAGGAAAAAGCTACGTTCTAGTGGGTTGCTCACCTATGATGGTCCACAATGCAATTCAGTTTATTTGCCGTTCTGAAACACGCGGATGGAAACCTGTGATATCTACCAGATTAGTCAAGAAGGTGGTTAGATATTCAAGGCGAAACCCATTTGCATCGGCCACAGAAATAAAAGCTGAATTAAATGTGGAGGCGAGTGTTGAAACGGTTCGGAGGCGCTTACATGATAACTGATAACAATCTGGCGGCTCGTCGTCCAAGAAAAGTGTCCTTGCTATCAAAAAAAAAAAAAAAATATAAAACCAAGACTTAAATTCGCTAAAGAGAATTTAAATTGGCCTACTGAGAAATGGAGAAATATTTTATGGCCCGATGAATCCAAAATTGTGCTACACTGTGAAAAAAGATTACGCGATTATGTGTTATGGTCACCAAACCACATAATAACAAATATTTTTTCAAAAAACCAGAGCATATATTGTTTTTCAATTTTTCTATACCTGCAGTATACACTACTATTATTTTGACCGCAGCTGTATGTACTCAAAAAGAAAGAATTAAGCTGAAGAAATCAACCGTTCGTTTTTCTCATTTTCAAAATCGTTTGTTTCCCTTGTCTCACCCTGTATACCTACGAAATGCCCCGTATAACAGTATGCGTACGGGAAATCCAAGGCTTCGAGTTCGAACTTTTTTGTCTACTTTATTTATAATAATTATTTAATTATAGAGAAGCAATTAGAACAACCTAAGACGTAAATCTTACGACATAGACCGTAAAGCAGGTTTTTATTACATGCAAATCCTAGTACACACTTAAGAATACCCTTATCAAGAAAATGAGTGTTAATATTTGATTATACTGTTAACAATGTTATAACTTTGTTGTATCTTAATTACTTATTGAGATCTAAGTGGGATAAGTGTTAGCATTAACTTTGTTGGCAATGTTTAACCTTTGTGGCCTTGGTTGCTGGTTTGGTGTTAAGCCCGTTGTTTATAAAATGTATAGTACTCTGAAGCTGTTCTTTGAAAATGTTGCACTCTAGTGCCTCAAAACTGTGTGCGTTACTAGTAGCTTATATACAATACAATCTGAAGGTAGCAGCGGCGCCTAGTAACAACTGATTGCAATAATAATTAATTCTCATTCAAGTCCTGAAAAGATTATATAGCAAAGGTTTAGCCAACTCAACAGAACTATTCAAAAAGATGAAGTTCGTTCTTGTTTAAGATCAATGGTTTTCTTCTTTTTGGGAAAATTGATCAGAAAAAATAAATCAGCCTCCTTTGTTATTAGAAATTTTCAATAGTTGTTTTTTTTTAAGTATTTCTAATTCAGATTTTTAGGAGTTAAAAAAGTAAACTTTCCTAAATAGGAACTTCATAAGAAATAAATTGTTGGTATTATATTCAGCAACAAATTTTTAATAACATATTGTGAAATTGCACTGTAGGCTGTATGACATAAAAGTTTTAAACATGTAACTCTGAAATAATCAAAAAATATTATGAAGAATCGTTTGATCTAGAATATTTGTTCCTGTTTTGTAACCATTATACTCAATGATTAATTATTTTTATCATCGTCAATTTTAGTTAGCTAATTTGTTTTGGTATTTTTACCGAATCAGTTTATCAACTTTTTTTTAAAACACACTAAAAAATAGATAAAGATGCCAAGGAACAAAAATTAAGTTGATTTATGAACATAATACAGAAGTTGGTGCACTGTGGCGTATGTGCAATATTTTTAAATCAAATAAAAAAAAATTGTTTTCCTAAAAAAATAAACTCTGAGCTCGTATTCTAGAAAACGTTGAGTTGACCTTGAGACTATTTAAAGCAGGTATATGATTACTGATAAGGTTCACAGAGAGATAAGACGTTTTTTAATCGAATTCCAAATCTTTTTCTCAGTGCCAAAACAAGAAATTGAATCTCATGACAACTTAAGATCCCATTAACAAATAAGTTGTTTCTTTTTATTTTTTAAATTTAAATCTTCCTTAAATCTTCACCGTTCATCACGCTTATAACTGTCGCCGCCGATCATTCTGTTTGTGCGGATTTGAGTAGAATTTGGTTCGATTTTAGACAGTTCAATCACTCGTCACAAGTAACCAGCGACTTGCATTGGAATTTGTTTTATGAAATGTCGAAAGATTTTGGTGATCCAGCTTTAAGTCACATAAAATGGTACGATGATTACCAAAAAGTTATTTTTAAGGGGTGGGACAAAATTGTTTGGAACATTTTTTTGAGCTCATTGCGCCTAGAAAAGGGTTGCAGCCTTAAATAAAACATTCTTATAAAAGTATTTTTTAATGAATTTACAACTGCACGATCGAGAGAAGAGACTGAAACGTATTCTTTTTGATTTCATTTCACAGGTGGGGGTGTTCACCTCCGCCTAATACACGAAGTATTTAAGGTAATGACCTTAATTTTTTTTGTTTGAAACCCTTCTCTTCTCCAAGTGTAAGGTGTCTTCACAACGTCAATAAGTGATGGAAGGTTAAGCTTTTAAAAAAGATTAATTGTTACAAAGTGGCTAAGGAGATGCGGAAATCATCTATCGGTTTTGTTAAATTGTCAATTTAAAAGTCATTAAGGCACTATTTTATTCGAACGAGATCTTGGACTCAATATTCAACTGCCATTGACACATATTTCTGTATTAGCTGTTGCATTAGTACAAACTACAAACTCATTTTTTTTTACTGTGAATTTCTGCTTAAGGGGTTTACCCATTTTGATGAGATACTAAATTTGTTTGTTACTTATGTGGATTTCACTCCGTGCTTTTTAAATGAACGGAAAGTTATTTGCGAAGACCTCAGCAAAATAAATGTATGATGTACCTCAGGGCAATCATTTTGGGCCACTCTTTTTTATATTATTTTTAACAATGTTTTGCCAAATTATATGTTGTATTTCAATAGTCTTTTGTATGCTGAAGATCTTTAATTGTGTGAGATCCTCTCATTAGACGCAAGTAAAATTCAAACAGAATTCAAGGTTATGGATAAGTATGGACTGCTAGTAGTTTTTCGTTTTCATACAAATTCAGCGAAAAATATGTCTCCAACGAAACAGCAATCCAGCAGCAAGGGAGATTATTTCAATTTTAAATTTTTTTTACAACTTTTTCAAATAGAATAATATACAATTAAAAGTAGGTACATAGATACATTTACATATGAAACATATTTTAACAAAACAGTTAGGAAGAAGTAAACTGCAGTGAAAAATTGTTATTGGAGTTAAGCAGAAATATACATAACACAAGTGCATGCACCGTTGGCATGACACTGGTGTGGCATTTTTCTATACACGCAACACCAATTCGAGCGCTTTAGGTGTTCGTCAGTTCGTAGTTCGGCACAAAAAATCAAAACATTTTGGTTTTTCTGACACGGTGTCTGACACCGTACATCCAGCCCATACACACCACACATTTCAGTGCACTGAAACAAGTGTGTGCACAAGTGTTGTGTGTATAGGCCCCTTTATGATTTATATTTTTAAGGTTGAGAGGGATCAATTGCTCTACGATCTTTACCGGCACTCTTGACCAAGACACAGTTTGACTGAATATATAGGCCCTTCTTAGCCTTAATTTTTTGCATTCACGCACGGATCACCAAAAGCCAGTAGATATTTCAAAATAAAAGCGAAGAAGACTTAAACCATCAGGAAATAAAGAAACGATAAAAACAGATATTTCAAATAACAGTTTGCAATCAAGCAAAAGCATATTAAGCCGGTTGCAGAATATGTTGGCATATAGTGTTTTGAATCAACCAAAATATTTGCAATTTTCAAAGAAACAATTATTTTAAATTTGAACTTCTCCAATCGAATTAAGCCAAAGAAGGTAACCCCATGAAATAAACAAAACATAATAAAAACAACAACTTCAGACAACTCATCAAAACAATCATTTTAAATTTTCAATTCACACCGTTGTTTTTTTTTTTTTAATGCCGTTAATTGAACAAAATGTATGCGGCAACTTTAATAGTCGGTATACACTGCAAAAAAAAAAAGTAAGTATACAATCGACCCCAATGTCCGTAATTGAAGCGCAGAAGAGGTACGTACGTACTCACTCGAATGTACAAAAACCTATATCTATCTACGTCAGCGCAATTTGTTTAGTTATAGCGTCGTCGATTCGGAGAAAATATTTTTTATTAGAAGCTATAGATGTTTTTCTTTTTAAAAAGTAATAATAGAAAACGTTGGAAAATATACCATTCCAGACTTTTTGAGGCTTTTGAAACCCAATACCGATGACAGGTTTGAAATTACTACAATGGCAACCCACGTCACTCTGGAAGTTGCAGGTCATACCGGCAACATTATTACACAAATGTTTTTGCCGACCAAGCCGACCGAGCGACGCGACGTACATAGGTAGTTACAGAAAATTAAATCCTCTGAATTTATCACACAATGCTTTGTAATAGTTTAAACAACAGAGAATGACTCAACATGCAAATTAAAACGTAATAGGTACAGATCATTTTATATGTCATATTTAATTAAAAATGTATCTTTATTGCCGTACTGCGCTGTGGTGTGATGAATAGGTATCACGAAAGAAATACAATAACCAAAACATCTGCCACATTTTCTTGAACAAACAACAAAAACTTCGTTTGGCCAAGTTTGGATTTGGCGTGTAACTTAACGTGTCCGGCTTTTTAACCATTTTTTATTAACTAGGTTACTAGCTTGGTATTGATATTTTTTGCATTTGAATATGTATGCCAGCCTCCTTATAGGAACCTAGTCTTTTCTATCAACTTTTTTACGACATCCGCTTCAGAAGGGGAAGAGTGTGACATTTGACTGGAATGAATTTCTTTTTTTAAACCTGACTTCGACTTGAAACAAAAAAAAAATGTAACAAAGAATATTGCTGGACAACACTATAATTTAAACAAAAAAAATTGCACGCTTATTGCATAATAATGTGGGAGAAAAGAACAGTTTTTAGCGGCATAATTCTCGAAGATTTGGGTTGAGAGGAAGAGGTAGAGTAGCAGCAAGTTCCACAAGTAAATTAAATTTCTATTTATCTAGGAATTCACACACATTGACTTCGTCATCACTTTGTCTACATTTTTCTTTCGTTTATTCTTCGCAAATTATATAGGTAGGTAGGTAAGGTATATATATTTTTTTTTTCATTTTCAATATCATGATTTTCTTTTCTTTTATGGTCACATAGAGAATCACGTTTCCATCCAACTATGGAACGAACACACACAGTTTTAAATATAAGGACGAACAAGGACGAATAAAATTTTTTTTTAGCAAACAACAAAAATACCCACCCTTCTTCTTTATGACGACGACGTTTCTTCTTTGAGTTTTTTGGTTTATTTATTCAAAAAAAAAATAATATTTGTGTTTTACAATGGATCCAAGTTTTGTTTTTTTTTCAGTTGTATATTTGTATAAAAAATAATTCCATTTAAAAAAAAGGACGTTATTTTTCTTCGATTGTGTACCTTGAGTCTCAACTCGCAGCAAGTGAACGGTTCGCGGTTTAAATTCAAACTGATCTAACAAATAAAGCAGAATTTCTAATATCTTTTCTTTTCTCTATTAAAGCTTTATTTTTTCTGTTTGTGTTTGTTGAAAAGAAAGAGAACAAAAACTGGCTTGGGCTTCTTTCAATTATTTCAAATGAAATCAAAAAGGGGGAGAGTAATTTTATAAGCAAAATAGCAACAACATTATGGAAGTTTATGTTTAAGTGCTTATCGTTATGTGAAGAGAAATCCACACTTAACTTTAAAGAGAACAAAAAGCACTTTGAGCTTAATATGAACAATTTCTTCTTTATTTTCTTTTTTTTCTGAATATTACATGCGAGTTGCGAATGCTATGCGAACGAATTGATATTTCTCGTTTTGTGAGCAAATTATTTTGCCGCAAGTAATTTATTATAATTTTCTTTTCTCCTCGAGAAATTTAAATAATTTGTGCTGATTCCCGATTCAATCTTTAAATCGATTAGTTTTAGTTTCTGCGAATCTGAAAGTTTGCTGGGTATTTTTTTCATACGCAGCAGAGCTAGCAGGGTTGCCACCAGATTTTATTCAATCTTTGTCCACTAAAAAGCATATTTTCCATAAAAGAGTCACTGAAGGTACTGAAATGTGCTCCCTTCAATTAAGTTTTGGTTTTTTTATTAGATTACGGAAATTGTTGCTTGGTAGAAAAATTAAGTTTAATTGCAATTTTTTGGAGTGAAAAATGGTGTCCGGGTTGTGTGTTTGTCTTTAAGGGTAGCTTAGAAACGTTACTCGTTAAAATTAAAATTGAAGTTCTTACTTCTCGATGCTACTCAATATTGCGCTGGGCCTCAAATTATATAAAAAAGTATATACGTTTGAAATTTTTAATTTTAATAATGGCAGGATTGCACATGCCTGTATTTACTGTCGCCAGTATCTACTTGCCAGTTTAAGGCCAAATTTATTTGTTAGTTGGATTGCATACAAAATACATCCAAGTAAAATAAAAAATGGGTAACAATTTTGCATTCGCCAGCAAAAAGATGTTGCTAGTAAATTTGGTCAAATTTGATGCGACAAAGATATCGTTTGGTTTACGGTTATAAGCAATCCGAATTGGCGAACGTTTTTATTGGTTGTTTTTTTTTTTAATGTTTAGCACTTTTTCTAGCACAAGCCAGTTGTGAGTTAATGGAAACCAACAAAACTCAAATTATATACATTATCCCTTGTAACACAAAGCAAAACTCTAATGAAACGCGCTTCTCACGAGAAAAAAAAAAACAACTACAAAAAAACACTGATCAATAATTATTACGACAAACACCACGAAAAAAGACATACTTGGCAACCCTGACTGCTTATAAGAAAAGGGTCGAACCACTACTGGTCGCTTTTCAATGAGAGATTAATACATACATATATTAGCAAAATACCAGGCCCGCAGTCAGAATAATATTTAGGTGGGAGAATTATATTCTCATTGATATTTCTGTATTTATTTTGCAAAACTATAATTTAAAAAAATGAAACACTAATCTTAGCAAGGATGTTTTTTTTTTATGAATTTGTTTAAAAGTCTTAAAAAAATATAAGAAGCATAAAGCTTTTTGGGTAAAATCTTCACGGAAGGGAAATACCAACAAACTATTCTGAGAACCTTTGTCAAAAAGACGATGTCATACAACATTCACATAGAACCGGGGGAAAAAGAAGACGACCTTAAACCTCCAAAAAAATAAATGAAAACGATATCATTTTGCTGCCTTCGAAAAAGCCCGAACAACCCCGGAGACTTGCCGACTGGAACTTTTGGACAAACTAGAGAAAGTTTGTTTGTGTCTTTGTATATTAGTGAATACATTTTCCCTTTGCTCAAAAATCTACTCTTCTTACCGCAAATAATTTACAAAAAGTACAATTAAAGGGGTTCTCCAACCCCATTGGTTCCCTCCGGCTGCTGCGGCTTGTAGTCGGTATGGGAATAACACCTGATATGGTACTGGGAAAGTACGACATGACTGTGTGGCGTGGTTATTGTTGTTTTTTTTTTTTTTAGTATCAAAATGACCTTGACAGTGGAAAATGGTATTATCGCTAAGAAACCCCGACTTTGCGTTAAGTCAATTATTATAAACTATTTGTCGTGCGTAGGTACTTGTTTGTATTTATTGTTTTGTTATTCATAGTTTTATGTGATGCACGATGAATCGGATGATGTGTTTGGTGCTCACGGCGCGGCGATTAGGTTCAATTATCTGTCCAGACGCATTGCCTACAATTGCGGGCAGAGGAGTTGGTGTATAGTTTAAACTAAATGTAATCATTTGATTGAATTAAAGTGGGATGCAAAATGATACGTCTTCTTATGAGTCATTTTAGTATGGTTTTTGGGAACTACTTGAAGTATGAAGGTAAGTTAGCCATTTGGCATTATTTTAAGTTCCTCAAAACAAATCAATTTTCAATAAATTATACTCCTTGTTAAGTTATATTTAAATTGTTTAAGGAATCAACAAAGAAATCCATTTTTAAAAGAAGGTTAACGTTAAACTAGGTATTCGCTCTTAATACGGTGGATACTGTTAAAATAAAGACAAACAGAATAAGCCGTATTTTTGATATGGTTTCGGTTTTGTTTTTTTTTTTTACAAAGTGTTATCACAGACAAAAGAAATACATATACAGAATTCCTGGTCCTACGAATACGAACCACGGCACGGTGGAAGGTGGAGTGGCGGAACTGGAACCACGAACAAATTTCAATCAACCCGCAAATCCTCAAGCTCAAACAGTAAATTGAGTTGTGTTTTTGTGTTTCCTTGATCGTGGTTCCAGTTCCACCACTCCACCCTCCACCGTGCCGTGGACTAGTATTCGTAGGACTAGGAACTGGTTTTTTGGTATGGAGGGGAGGTATGGTATGGTAATGGTATGTTTAATTTTTTCGAAGGATGTCAATTTCTCGGACATGTTTGAGTATGAGGTATGCTAGCTTTCCTGCGGCCTGCGGCTGCGACTGGTTGCTACGCTAGAAAAATTAAGTTTGAAGATCTTATTAAACTTGTGTGATCATACCACCAACGAAAAATAGTGTAACTAGTGTAACTATAAAGAAGTGAACTAAACTCGACGTAGTCCATATTCTACATCTGTATATTTCTTTTGTCTGTGGTGTTATCAAAATCCTTGAGTCGTTCTTAAAACATTACCACACAAAATTAAAATAAACTTTGACTATTCGATTTAAGTCGCTTAGCACAAAAACTAAAAAATTAATTTTGTTGAAAGCACTCCAAATGTGAGTTCATACAAATGATGAAGGCTATTTTTTAAAAAATTAAACAAAGTTTTAGCCGGAATAAAACAAATCATACTGCATACGAAATCAGAAGAACATCATTGTTGTCCTGGAGGAACTTCTGCGGTTAAATAGAAAAGATACTTTAGAAGCCTCAAGATTAAGAAAAATCCTCTCTATCAGTCTACTGGTGTTCTTTACATCACAAAGAGTACACTATGGTGGCATTCTTTGATACCGAAGGAGCTTTAAACAAAGTCAGCAACCTTGAAATTACAACGGCACTGACAAATCTTAAAGTGGACATGGACAGATAACTTTACTAGATGACATAATCTTATGCTTAAAAGCAGATTAATCCACTGAACGCTAGGGGACTTTTCCGCATGAGGAACACCACAAGATGGAGACCTATCCCTACGGAACAAAGTTTTTAACGAACTTCTAGTTATCCTGGAAGCAGAGGGTTTCAAAGTGGCTGCACACGCTGACGTGTAAAAACTGGTTTTATTTACAGCTTAAACCTTCAATTAAGTGTTTGAGAAGAAATAATTATGTGGGAGGTATGTAGTAAAAAAAATTTATCTTGAAGTTGCAGTTGGGATAATTTCGGGGGCAATTGGCTTGTGAAGGTAGTTTTGGTTTTTCTTTTCTTACGAGAGCTTGGTGCGTTTTTCATTAAAAGTTTTGTTTTGATTTATTAAATACAATATCAGAGAATTTAAAAGTAGGTACAATTTTGGTCCATAGGGTATTTAAAAATTTGTTTTGGTGGTGGGAATAGAAAAAGGGGACATTTTAAACTAAATTTTTGATTTTATGGGAGAAAAACTCTAGGTATTCAGTGTTGTTCGGATTCAAGATTATATCCATTTGAAAGCCTGATATGTCTTCTATCATTGAACGCTTTAAGTTGCTGCGCATAGGTGCGACAAATTTTTTTTTCGTTTTCGAATTGGCTAACAACGAAAAAATAACAAAAAACTAATTAAAAATCTTTCTAAGTTGGGTTATAATTTTATTATTAGTTTTGTTTTTTTCTAAATGTGATACCTACAGGTACTAGGTACATTTTTAACTTTTTAAGTGCATGATATTCCTTTGTAATTTTCCGAAACACCGTCGAAATTACGAAAAAACTAATTTTCGGGATTTGGATTTCCAAAATCAAAATAAAACGTGTTGATACGGAATTTTCATTTACTATGAGCTATTTAACATTCAGGTTTTATTTAAAGGTGTAAAAAGACACGAAACAAAAAAAAATCAAAGTCAGGAAAAGCCGATACAAGAAAGATTTAAAAAGGAAACTGGCTTACTCATTGACATGCCAATAATACAAGCGAGCAAAACGGCAAGGCGATCGTTTCCAGACGAAAATAAAAGGGCTAATATAACAGGCATTGATATAAGAGAGCTCATCAGATGTTCATAATAGACTGTCGATAACTTCAAACCCTTTCATAGCAAGTCTTGGGTACATTCCAAAAAGAAAAAAACTTGTCATCTAGCATGAAGTCTCCTGAAGCTCCCTAATGTAACAAATAATCAAAGTAAAAATTTTGTATAGTCTATTATGTGAATGATTGTTAATTTATTATAATATGTATTATGTTCAATGTTCATAAATAGCAAAAAGTAAACAATTTTAAAAAAAATTGTAGAGAGCGTAATTAATTGGCATAAAATGGAGCTACCTGAGTACATTAAACTCGCATTTTAAGAGTTACGTTATTAAAAATAATGAATCGTTGTAGTTCAATTTATTTTTGTATATATTCATTTCAAATATTACAAAAAAAAAATTAACAAAAAGGATTTTTGGGAGAGACATTTCTTTTTTAACAAGTGTGTACAAAAGTGCAAAGAACGTGTACTTTCTGAGCTCTTTAAAGCAATTTTTGTTCTTCATATGTACCGAAATGGTAATCCTATTCATTTTTGTAAATATTCCTATGAATCTAGTACAAAAAAATCAACATAGACTTTTTTCTTAACCGTAAATCATTTTTTTGAAATGGGTATAACAAAGTGCAAGAAACTTGTACTTTCAGAGACCTCTACAACAAAAATTAGGAAAAGTATATAGCGTCGTTGTCATGGCGGGCTAATTTAAACAGCTTCTCGAATGAAGAGGAAAGTTTGGCCTGGGTTGTCACTATCATACAACTCTTTTCAAGGAAATCCAAATTCCACAACTAAAACCATTTATGTAACTCCTGTTACTCACTTGCAGATTCATTTTTAGACGACATTGTTCTAGATAAAAAGCTTTACTGGGAAATCCAACATTCGGGAGTGTTTAAAAGTGTTTACAGTGGTTCACGTTAACTGCGAAATAGCCATAGGAAAGAAATGGGGCATATCCCCACACATTACCCAATGGCTATATACCGCGATTGTCTCTGAGACGGCCACACACCAAACTTTGCTGAAATCAAAGTACAAACTGAAAAGAGAAGACAATCAGAGCAAGGGGTTTATTATTGAAACTCTCCACATAATACATACAAGTAATACAATGAATAGAAAAACAGATACGTACAACGTTAGCTCCCAATACAAACATTTATTGGAAAAATATAAGAGACAGTTTAACTATTGGATTTATGTTTAAATATACTTTTCTATTTTTGTAAGTCTGGCTGTTAAGTGCTAAGTCCAGCTTTTTTTTAGAAACAATGGTTTAAATAAACATTTTTTTGTGATAATTATTGTAAGTAATTTTTGTTTTTGTAACATGCCAAAAAGTGTTCGTATTTTATTTTTGCCAATGCAAATAAATATAAATTTTTAGTTTTCACCTGAAAATGTCCATCGACATGGACGAAACGTAGAGACACTAAAAAACTTTGACTTGAAGCCCAAAAATCATTCAACAAATACACCGCGATTATAAGACCAATACTTAGGTAATCATTGAAATTGAAGCGTGTTCCAGGCGAAAAATTTGGCGGTAACAAAGGTTCTATCCTGGCTCAACGAAAACGTAATATCCACGACGTGTATCCGCATTTTCTCAGACTGTCGAGCAGCAATCATTCACAGCAGTTTCTACAAACTCAGCAACCACTCGCCACTGTCGCATGAGAGATGTCAGACATTAATTCTGTTTGGGTACCGGGACACAGAGATATTCCGAAAACTGCAAAGCCGATGAGCTCGACAGAAATGGAACTACAACACTAATTTTGCTTAGCAGGATGAATATTGATATGCTACATGTGTAAACTCATGCTGATACTGGATGCCAAGAAAAAAAAAAACAAATTTAAGATGGCACAAAGATGGCACAAAGATGGCACTTTTCGTCTAGTGTCTTGGCAGATCTCATCTTAACTCCATAATCGGTGTCATAACTGGACACTGTCTTAGAGACATGTTACTAGACTTTGGGTTTCCACAAGTAATGACTTAGTTTTGTGAATGAGGGCCAAGAAAGGAAAACATCCTTTATGTTCTGATATTTTTTATGATAAGTACTACGCATTCAATATTGCAATTAACCGATCAGGATGAGAATTGAATTCTTTTACTCGGTGAAAATCACGGCATTTCTTCTTGCTCAGGTGTTGTTGTTTGTCAAGAAGCGCGAAGCCACATTAGAATTGTACTCGCTTAAATTGCCCGTAACAACGATTTCAGTGTCATAATTATAGGGAACAGTTCTTTGGATGTAGTAAAGTATTTAAAAGGTTTCCATATTATGGTAAAAGTTGATAATCAGCACCATTTCTGATGTATTATGGTACTAAGCTATGTCCATGTACGCTGAATCCTAAGTGACCAGATTTTGTATTCAGTGCATAAGCAGCATGGACCTATTTTTAAATACATTTTTATCTGTTACAATAATCGATCATAAATAACCTTTGTGCCTTATTTTAGTTTTTATGGATTTTGCTTTTGTAGTAATAGTAACGGTTAAAGTTTAGTTTTAAGAGATCACCATGAAGTTTTATTAATATCGCATCAATAAAAAGAAATTTTTGTGAAGAGAGCGCAACAAAAATATTCAAGAGCCAGATTGTTGTTGGTATTGTTGATGTTGGCTTGGCAGCATAATAAGGGAACATAGGACAACAAACAGCTGAAAATCTAATTAGTGTGCGTGTTTAACATGCATATTTAGTAATGGCTGCCGAGGTCGACACACATTTACTACAAAATACAAAGAATGATGTATGTGGTATCCACACTCAAGTCACTGTTCTGAGTTGGCAGCAACATAAAAAACAATTTCCTTACAGCTTTCAAGGTGCGATCTTTGTTGTCTTTCGAACAAATTCGAGTAAATTGAAAATGGGTGCGGTGGAGTAAGCTCTGCAGCTGAAAAAAATTCGGTGTGCCAACTTTTATTCAGTTGGGTGCCACAGAGTGCCAAGCTATTAAATCCAAGTAAGAAAATCAGATGTTCAAACAAGAACTATTAATATTTCTTATTAATAACTAGCTGTCCTGGCAGATGTTCGACTATGTACATTTAAGGGGGTTGTTTGTAGTTTGCATCTGAAAAAATAATGTTTAAAAAATTCAAAATACCTGTTTCCAACATATTTCAAAAACAAAAAATTTTTTATAAAAAAAAATTATTAAAAATCAAAAAAAAAAATCAATTTGAGAATTTTGAAATGCCATATCAATAACGTTATAAATAACTTATTGTTTTCAAAATTTTATTGAAATTAGATTTATAGTTTACGAGAAAACTTGATTTGAAAATTCTTGTTCTATGAGAGGTGGCAAATTCTGAAAAATATTTCCAACCAAAAAAAATAGACTATTCTAAAAAAATAGCATTCTGAAAGTTTTATCAAAATCGTAAGAGCGGTTTTTGAGGAAATCAAACTTTTTGTTTAGGATTGCATGGCAGGTAGCGTTATTTTTGGACTTATAGCAAAAAAAGACCTCCCTAGAGAATACCAAATAAATACAAAATACCAAATTTGAAGCAAATCGGCCCATCTGTTCAGGCTCTAGAGGTGCGAACAGACAGACAGACCCACAGAAAGACGGACGGAATTTCCAGTCCCACTTTTTTCGACTTCTTTATCGTAATGTCATGTTTGATTGTTAGAATTTTTTTTTTGCACGAATCCATAACTTGCCTTATAGTAGTAGGTACCTATAATCGCACAGTTTGTTAAAAAAATCATTATTGGACACTTCTGACATTTCTTCGAACGTATACTAGTGCCAGTGTTGCAAGCAATCATTGTAGTAGATTTTTTTAGGGGTTTACACAAAGAAGTTACAAATATGAAAAAGTTGGTTCAGTTTTTAATGTTTGTTATGAATTTGTTACTTAAATGTTTGATATTTAATTTAAATAAAAAGAAGTGCCAAATTTTAAATTTTTGAGTGCCAAACAGCCAAGCAACAGTGCCAAACCCATTTGATAGTGCCAGTTTGGCACTAAAGTGCCTGTTTCTGCAGCGCTGATTATTGCTCCAGTCGCTCATCGGAGCTGACATGAAAATTTTTGTATTCTTCATTCGTTTAGTTTGTCCAATACAATTATTAAGTAAAAGCTTTATTAACGTCAGACCATAGAATTAGAATTTCTTTTATCGTTAAGAGCGTGATCGATCTAGAAATAAGCAATTAATTTGCTACATTGTGCAAAATCTTAAATCAAAAATTCAAGGTTAAAATTTTGTTGTCACGGAGTCAAAATTCACGCATCAATGTAGTGCACTGCACGGTGGGAACGACTCGAAAACAACTGGCATCAAAATTTTTATCTACTTATTTTATTTTTATCTCAAGAAGTGTCGACTTATACCACACCATTCTTCAACGAACTTCAATCTTTGACTTTGAAACCAAAAATTTATGATTGATATTAATTGATAAGATAAAAGAAGTAACTTTCTTTATAAATTTTAAAGATTCCTTGCTTTGTTTGCAGAGTTGGGTGCTTTTTCTTAAAATAGAATTGGCTAATTTTGAGTTGATAACGTTTAACCGGCAGACGATGGTATCAGAGAGTTTGAGTTCAATTAAATACAGTTGTTAACTAGGTCGAATGTACTTAGAGGTTCTGATACAATTTAAGCCATACCCTCAACATGGACTAGGATTTAGGAAAGTTGCAAGTGGCACTCATGGGGCATACCACTGAGTTTTTGAAGCAATAAATTGAACGTGGTTGGGAGTTCCCCATCTTACAATACTGTCAAGATTGGAATTTAATGAGATTATCAAACGCTCCCGTTGCAGTTCCACATCCGAAGAACAGGGTTGTGAATCTGGAAACGAATATGAAAAGCTAAGGATATTGTGGTCAGCAAAACCATTAAGTAGATAAGAAGTCTTCGAAAACAATAAAGATTAGAAAGTGATTCGGAGACAGAACGGAGTCTTGGGGCATACCAGTATTTACGAGTATTTTGATAGCTGACTGCAACCCGTCGAAGACAACTTGAATTGAATGGTCCGAAGGTAACTTGTAACTGTAACTGTATCAAAATGGATGCATTTTTGATAAAAGAGAGTCATGTCACTATGAAGTACGAAGTAGTGTCGAATTGGCAGCAAACTTTTCTGCAAATAATTGAGCTTACCACAGAAGTGTCATTGTCGACGAGCATCGGAACCGAAAAGGTAGTGAAGTTAAGTACTTTTTGAAGTGAAACTTTATTTGTATGGGGGTGATTTGAAACTTTTCGAATCGGAAATGCGCCAACACTTTTAAGCAATTAAATGAAACAAACTAATATATCGCAACAAGCCTGAGAGAGAACGAGTGAAAAAAAAAATCATGATACAGGTCTTTATATTCTAGCCCTAATTTTCTCCCATGCTACGTAGCTCTCATTTGAATATTCACGCGAGTTATCAGTAAAGAACTAATCCTTGCTTGTCAAGCTCTTAAGGTATCTTATTTCGATCCTTGAATAAGAAACTGAATAATCTTCACTTCGCGTCGTATTGCCGCGAGTTCGGTCAACACTTCTGAGCCATTTCAGAAGACAGGGTGGACGAGTTAATGGCCCTTTTATTGTTTCCAAATGTTCCGAAAGGAAAGAAGTTTCAGAGAAGACGTCAGCACCAACATCGCACTTCATCTTCGACACATAAGTGGAAATGGTCGTGTCAAATTCATGTCACCTAAAATGCCAACTTAACATTTTTTGTTCTTGTAGGACTGTTGTGCCAGACAAGTACATTGAATGAATGAATTAATTAATTGGGGGAAAGTGCACTGCGACCTTTAAGATCTATTGTGCCCCCTTTTCTAAAGCGCTGGATGAGGATACTCATCCTACAGCACTTCCTCCAACTTGGTTTCTTTTAGGAAGCCAAGTATTTGAGGTATTTTTAGAGAAGGTAACCTGCCCTTCTCTATCTGGTAATTACCCAGGTGTTTTTGTCTTTTGTGCATAAGTGCACCACATCTACCTAGTATGTGGTCCGGTGTTTCTTCTTCTTCATCGCAGAATCTGCATGTTGCGCTGCTTGACAGCCCTAGGATATTAAGGTGTCTTTTTAGTTTGCAGTGCCCGTTATAATTCTCAGGTTGTTTCTGTTTAAGTTAATGCAGGCTGTAAATCGTTCTAGGTTGTAGTTCCCCAGTAACATTTTTGCCTGTTTTAGCTTTGGGAGTTCTTTCAATTGGTTGGATCTTTTGATTTCTTCGTTTGTTTTGATCTTGTTTTTGATCACATTCTCCCCAAAACCGCAGTAGGGTTCCGGTCCAATAAAGGGTGTTGTTGCCCCTATTTTCGCCAGCCTCTTCATTGCCTTCAACACCAACATGGCCTGGTATCCAATGGAGAGTGACTGTGTTTTCCCTGCCCAAAGTGTTGAGTTTCTCCAGGCATTCCCATACCAGTTTGGAACTGATACTGTATTAGCTAAGGGCTTTAAGTGCTGCTTGATTGTCTGACATTATTGCAATGTTTTGCTTGCGATAGTTCCTATTTAAGTTTAGGTCAGCGCATTTTCCTATCGCGTTAACTTCCGCTTGAAAGATGCTTGAGGACTGTCCCATTGGAACAGAGACTTTGGTTCTAGGCCCAAAGATTCCTGCACCCGTTCCTTCAATAGTTTTTAATCCATCAGTGTACCACTTGGTGGAGTTGTTGGTTGGAAGAGGTTTTTCAGGAGTTGAGGGAGGGTTTATGGATTTTGGAGAGGTGGGGGGTTGTCAGGAAGGGGTTTGGAGGGGGTTCCACTTATGTTGGTATCTGCCTGCCTTTCTGCTTCGGATGACTGGTGAACTAGCCCAATATCCGTCTTTCTGAGGCCAGACACGGCCACTTTCCCGAACTTGTAATGAAGTTCGTGGTTGGCCTTTATAATGGCTTCTGCTGACTTATCGTCAATGCCTATGACCATTAGCTGACATCTGCCTTCGACCTTGCTCTTGAGGGCTTTCCATGCCTGGATGTTTAGTCCCTCATTCTGTGCTTTAATCAGAGCAAGCGATCTCTGGTCTGCTTGCCCAGAGCTTCTTGGAAGAAATAGAGTGATCGTGTGCATTTTGGGGATTTCATCCCCCAGGCACGACGTAAGTTCTACTCCTTTCCAAGTACTTAGTTTGGGAGCCTTTTCTCTAAGCCACTTAGCTGTGTTAGATTCCAAGCAATCCCCCGCAAGCAGGCCAGTTTTGAAGTGTATGCCTTCAAATTTGAGTTTATGCTCCCACCCTAAGGAAACTTCCTCAATAAAGGCCTCCTCAAGTAACATTAAGCCGGCTGTACTGAGCGTGACTTGGGGATATTCTTTTGGCAATACAGCTACTTTCACCAGTTTGGCACCGTTGGCATAGGAAGTTTTCTTTTGATTTCGCTCGGTCTTGTTTTTGCGGTGTTGGGACCTTCTGCTGTTTCTGCCGTTTTAGGTTTCTTGGGTGCTTGTTTTTGGGGAGGGGTGATGTGGCTGCTGTCCCTCTTACCCTGCCAGTAGCTTTGCTGCCCATCGTTAGGAATAATTTTCCTTTCATCCACCATTTTCCTGGCTTCCTGAGGGGTCATGCCCTCGTCCAGGAATCGGAGGTACCACTTTGTTCTTGGTTCGTAACTCCTCAAAAGAGAACCAGTAGAGTGTGGTTTCCCTCAATCAACCGAGTCCCAAATGAGTCTTTGAAACTTAAGCCTTCGCACCACAACAAAGTGACTGCCGTCGCGAAGGAGACAACCACATTACATCGTAGAACATATTTTTCGAATTTTCAAGCTCAAACCTCATTCATAACAAGCTGATATTAAGATATTCCAAACCTTATGTTTATAAATATCTCGTCGTATCTCCTATTAAAAACCAGGTTTCTTTACGCTAACACTTATACCTGTAACACTTAGCACTCCTTGGGTGAGCGCAGGAAAAAAGTTCCACAAATCAACTAACACACTTTAGACCAGAAATCAAAAAGTTACGTAATGGAAAACAATTTGAATCTCCTTTGAGGAAACTCACATGAAAGTCCAAATCAGAAAACAACTTTCTCCTAACTTCATCCTCAGCCATAGAAACATAAAACCAGAAACAAGTCTTCGCTTTTCTGTTAAAGAAATGCAACTATAATCAAAAAGACCAGTGGACTCGTTCCCCCAGATTCCGGGGCAGCTTTTTTTTCGAGATCATTGCAGCCGCAATCATTTGTGCTTCCAAGCTTCCTTCAACTTGAAAGACATGCACGTGCTGGAGAAGTAAGCGCACCAGCATTACAGCATTACACTGAAAAGATGATGGAGAAAAATGATTCTGGAATTCTCTGAGGAATGGAAGGTCTGGGTATATAGTTTGTATTGTAATGCGAATTGCGCGCCTTTTTTCCACTCTGGTCACGTGTTATTGGCGCTTTGAATGCTCCATCCGTCCACGTCGTCGTCGTCGTCATCGCATCGGTCTGTTGTTCGTTGAAATATCTGATTAAAGCCTCTCAAGCGCATTATTTTATTAAGCAGATTGTAGAATTGCATTTGTATGCTTGAATTTGATTTGATTGCACTTGAATTTTTGAATAAAAATCTCACAAGTTCATTGGGGCAATGACTGTGATCCGAGATGATTATGATATCCACAAGATTGAAAGAGGCAATGGAAAATTTCGATTATTTATTTTGATGTCAATCTCTATCTCTGATGGGATAATGCAATCTCTATTTTTAAGAACAGTTTTTTGCGCAGTGTCAGCAGTTAAGTGAAGAAATTGAATTTGACTTCGAATTCAATAATTTCAAAGCTCTCTCCTCCTTTTTATTCATAAGTCACTAGTGTTACCGTCTCAATGCTTTTTTTTTTTGTAGAATGGCACATTCTGTATCTATAGTTGTGCAAGATTTTACACACTGTGTGTCTATTAATAAAAAAGATTAACACCCATAAATTGTTTATGATTGTAACTCAAAGATTGTTTTGTAAATAGAAGGTTTAACTCGTTGTGAATGTTTACACATAAACTTTAAAGACTATAACAAGAAGATTCGTTGAGTGGACTCTTCTGATTTATTTCAGTGTTTGAGATTGACAAACAAATTACTTGAGAGTGATTATTTAAAGTCGTTGGAAAATGCACGACTGGGTTGCGCGTAAGTACTTATATGTAGGTGTTGGCAGTGGGAGGACAAGAATTTGTCATAACAATGACATTATGTATTCTGAAGAATTAGGTAATGTATTTAAGACAGATAAAGCTTCTTTGGGCTATGAAGACATTTTAGTATCAAAACGTTCTCTCAAAGAACAAAAGAGACAAACCGATTCTAAAAGCTCATAAGAATTTACCCTTCGGGTGATATTCGTATCTGTATGTATCAAAGGAGTGTGAAGGAGAAGATTCAACCACGAAGCCTGTCCAGTGCTGTACAGTGAGATTGACCTGGTCAGAAATCTTAAAGCAAAGCGGCTTCGATGGCTGTATTAAATGGAGCGTATATGGACGAATATACGAGTCTTCAATTCCAACCCTAAGGGACAACTCATGAGTGGCAGACTTCAAGTGAAGTGCGTAGCACCTGGCTATGGACTTTATTAAGGCCGTGGTCCACAATGGACTGTATGTACCACTTTAAGCCACTTTAAGTAAGTAAGTAAGATATTAAGAGTAAGTTTAAGGATACTTGTTTACGTGAATGGGGTGAACGTGAACATTTCAATTAAACCGTTTTCACACAGTTAAGGTCTAACAGCAATACTCGATAGTCTCCTCAGAAATTGATTGACGTTCTTCCTTACAAGCCAATTATTGCCTTGACCGGTTAACATTTGTTTCAATTGCGAAATTGTTCTCTGTCATTGTTTTGTCCTATAGTGTCTTGTGGACAAAGTTTTCCAGTGTACATGCACTTTCACTTTCACTTAAACGAGACTCGAGACCACACCAAACTGTCAGATTTTTCGAATGTAACGGCGTACTCAACAATTACTTGAGGCTTATAGGCTTTTCAAACTGGATCAAAAACTCGGTTTTTGTCTAAAACCCCAAAACCTACACCAAAACCAGGAGTTTCTCATACATTTTTCTCTTTCATAAACTATATAGTAGTTTTTGATAAAACTCCTCAAAACCTACTTGCAATTGCAAGTATGTGAAAACAAACTGAACTTTTGGCACCATCAACTCGTCGATAAAACAGTGTAGTGTTCTCAGAGTATGGGATTTTTACCGAAAAAAGAGAGAAAAAGCGAGGTGTATTTCTTATTTGACTGGGATTTTCACTAAATGTCAAGGGTTTTTTTGGAAAAAGTACCTTCAAACACTCACATTATTCATGAAACGTCAAACAAAACCTAGTTTTTGTTCAGTGTGAATGCTCCAACTAGGTTTCGTAAACTTTTTGAGTTTTTGGTCCAGTGTGAAAACCCTATTATCTCACACCAAATGCGGCAGTAGTACGTAAGAGCAGAAGATTCAGTGACGAACTATACGGGCTTTACAGTGACATTGACCTAGTTATAAAGCTGAACATACAGCGGCTTAGATGGCTGAGGCATGGTGAGCCTATGGACGTACCAGCCCACCGAGTCTTCAATTCCAACAATCAAGGCCAACGCAGTACTGAAAGACCCCATCTTTAAGGTGTCGCGATCAATTGGAGGACACATCAATCAACTAGTGTGTGAATCTGATGGAAACTGGCTTAAGACCGGGCTAGTTGGCGGGGTATATTTGTTGAGACCGAGTATTAATGAGCTGGCTTAGCTTCATAACACATGAAGAAGTTAAGCTCTTTCGTTCTGCACTGCAGTATTTTTGTAGTTTTATCTTTTTATAAAACTTTGAGCCACCAGATGTGTTGTAACGAAGTTACACATTTCCTGCCGCCCCCTCTGCCTTCCGACCGCCAGTGAGCCTATAGAGCCAGATAATAACCACCACCCGCCATAATAACATAATTCCACCAACGCCACCGAACGGCAAGAGGATTCCATGCAATTATTCATATAATGAATAATAGAATCACCATCACGTGATGTAACGCCAACACTGCTTGCTATTAAGGAAATTCCGCCTACCCCTCCACCCCGCACCACTGACCCTAGTACCTAAACCAGAAGAGCAGTCAAATAAATTCATCACTCAGAAAGATTTACACATTTGCAAGTATTTTTAACTTTTGACTTTATAACTCACAGTCTCTCCTTTCAGTGAAATTCCATAAGTAGAAGTGAAACTTGCATGGAAAATTAGACTCGATCTCCCAGCCATTGGAAGAAGTTCTATTGCAAATAGAAAACCGGGATTAGAGTTCTCACTCGAAGGTACGCTGCGGGGAATACCAGCAGAAGCCTCCCCTCACCTGAAGCAAAAGTTTTTTTGTCAGCTTTCGACTTCGCTGTTGGTCGCAGTGGATCGCTGACCGGCATTAGGCCACTCGTTTATTGTCGTAGAGCCCTTCCTTTTTAGAGGAATCTCTGCAGACCTAGTATTAAGGCATCGTTTGTTGTCGTGGACAGTTTCTTGAAACTCCACAGACCTAGTATCGTAAGAATTGAATTGTAATCTCTTATTTTAAGATTATCATTAGGAATATGAAATAATCTGTTAAGCAAATTGAGATTAATAAAAATATAGTTGTTCGGAGTTCGACACTCTTCAACCCTGAGTTTTTGCTTTCTTTTGGGAACAACCCTGGGCATCCATGAGCTAACCTCAGCCTGAGTAGAAAAAAAGCATCACAGTGTGTTGCGTAGGGCATTCAAATAGTCTAAATTTGAACATGCATGCAAATTTCTACCGTTACATGGATGAATGTTTTTATTTTAAATAGCCCAAATTTAGCAAACTGGCTCTACTTACAGTAACACAATATTTTTACTCAGAATCATTAAAAATATCCTCGTGATAACATTTTAGCAGAATATCAACAACATGCACAAATTGACGTCAGTGAAACAGTAATGTCAACAAAAAATTATATTTACATATTAATTTTGTAGGTACTATAATTAGCAGCAATAAAACTCAATATAAATGATCTAATAAAATATAATGATGGTTCTTATACAAACAATATTATTACATGCTTGTTTTGATGTTTTGATACCCATGAAAATATTCGATAAAAATTAAAAAAATATCTATTAGAGCTAATAACACAAAAATCTATTCAGATGCTTAGTTCTTATACAAAATATTATATGAAAGATATCTATGCTTTAGAAACGATTCAAATACAATAGCTTTGTTTGTTGAAAGCCCTAAGGTCGCTCTGGGGTCGCCACAACTCGTTTTTTGAAAAACCTCAACTCGCTCAAACGAGAAAATTCTCTGTTTCTGAAACAGTGGGCGTGTCCTAAAAAATTAAAAAAAAATTTAAAACACTAGGTAATTGAGCTTTGATCATTAGTTAATTTTTAGGCATTTGTGTAAAACTACAGCTGACTCGAGTAGTTTTTCAAGGGTCTTAGGTGTCGGTTATAGCAGTCAGTAAAAAGCATCAGTAAACATTTTCTTTTGTAGCATTTAATATGTTTGAATGCGTTTTGAAACAAAAAATATATACCAATGGGTGACGAATAACATAAATTTATTTATTTAAAAAAAAATATTGATTCGGAAATGTATTTTTTGTGGAAAACTAATAATAATTAGATTTTATTGGCGAAAACTAATTTAACGTATCAGCAGTTTTCAAAATATTAATTTTTTGATTTTTTTTTTTAAATGCTTTTAAAAATATACAAAAAAAAACATTTTTTTAAAATATTGGTATGCAATACAAATTGAGCTACCTACACCTAAATATGTGTGGAATTTCGAAAGAATCGGTTGAGTCGTTTTGGAGATAGCCAAAAGCAAAAAAAACGGTCCTTTGGAAAGTACCGTTCTTAGAATTTTTTGAACCTCTCTTTTCAGCCATATGATTAGTAATACCTGAAAACCAACACTGATTTTTTTAATCAAAATCGTTAGAGCCATTTTCGAGAAAAATAAGCTTTAACCAAACGGTTATACGGCAGGAACCGTTATTTTTTGAGCTAAATAAAAATTTCAATTTCCCCTCTGTGCAATACTTAAAAAACTCTATATACCAAGTTTGAAGAAATTCTACCCACCCGTTTAGTGGGTATCTCAAAACTTTTTTTGACGAATGTATAACTTGCCTTATACATAGTACCTAATAGCCCAGTTATTTTAGGTTTTATCTGCGGAAAAATTCCAACCAAGCTGAATTTTGGTACACACCTTTATTACGGCATTGTTATGAAGATTTGAAAAATCGTCAATGTCGAGTTATTGGGGGAAAACCAGAGCGAACTCGAAAAGTTTGCAGTTTCCGCTCATCCTCTTTTTCAACAGGGCCAGTGAGGTCCAAAGGTTCGTCAAGTGTTAATTCAATATTCCTGAACAACATCTCAAAGTTTGATTAACAATTCTTCATTTGTTGGCATTTTTTGGCGAATTTTGAAAAATGACCTGTTTTTCGAAGTGCCATATCTCGGTAGCTAATCGATATACAATATACAAAATTGATTGTCCTAACGAAATTGTAGCAAATTTTATGTTCTACAATTTTGTCATAAACGTTAAAATCATTGGAGCTATAGAAACCGAGATATTTGCGAAAAACGGTTTTTTTTAGGTTTTCGTGACCTTTTGACCTTCATAACTTTTTTTGCCGGCATGATATCAATGTCGATTTTTCGCATCTTCATTACAATGCCATAATAAAGGTGTGTACTAAAATTCAGCTTGGTTGGAATTTTTCCGCAGATTGGGGTTTAAAATGCCTAAAATGACTGGGCTATAATCGCAAGTAAAAATGTACACAAAACAAAATTTTTTATAACGAACGAAAAAAAAAAAATTAATAAAAAATGATACCTACCTACCTTAAATTTTTAAAACTACGTTTTTTGTTCTTTCAAAAAGTGGGCGTAAGCCACACCCAAAATTCAAAAATTTCTTTTCATACACAAGTTTCTGAGTTTCGGCTAAGAGACGCACAAATCTGGGATTTATTATAAGTAGGAAGCTATCGATTTTTCGAAAAAACAAGTTTTTATATAGTGTCTAAAAAAAAGTGGGCGTCGGCCACACCCAAAATAATTTTTTTTTTGATTTCATACACTTAATGTTTACGTGCCACAAAATTTAATGTTTTTCGCTCTAATGTAGGGTCAGTTGGGGTAAATGGAAACGTCAGCTTTTTTTGCCGATAAAATCATAATTTAAATTCAAGAAAGATAGCCATACATTTTGAATTTTTGTGCAACTGGTGCATTATACCTCACCCACGCCCGAATTGAAATATTTTTATTTAATTGAAAGAAAATCAACCTTTTGCTCGCGTAGGTATGCAAAATATTAGCGTTATGGGTGCTTTGATCGTAACTGTACAAACATTTTTAATTTAATTTTGTCAAATTGAGGTTATTGAACAAAAATGGCGATTATTGTCGGATTTTACCGGTTCATTGAATGTTTTGGGTAGTAATTATAGCAATTGTCCTTATTTCACTTTGAATGGGTTAATCTGTTTGGCCTTACTTTGCTCTAACAAAGGGAGTTTTACGCGAAAAGTGTAAGTACAGGTACCTACCGGCCGCTGTTCTCTATTGTAGGTACCTATACCTAGTTTCAAGAAAATTGGAGTATTCGCTTAGGCAACTTTGGCGCGAACAGAGACACAAAAACGGACAGACACAACTTTTAGATAGACCAATTTTTTGCAACTTCTATCAATTGCATTTTACCTAATGTCATGTCTTATTGTAGTTTTATTAGTTTGTTGCACAATTTCATAACTTGTCAAATAAAATAAAATGCACGACTGGGTCGCACGTACTTGCTCTGTGGGTGCAATAGTAAGACGAAAACAAACTTTTCGATTAATAAGAACAACTAATTTTTGAAAAATTTGGTAAAAACTAAAAAAATTTGGCTAAAACTGGAAAACTCGATATACGGGAGCTAACGTTTAGTAACCTTTAGTATATCAAATTTAGATGTCGTCTTTTGGGTGATATAAATGATATAAATTTCCGCTAATGGCCAAATTAATAAAACTGATATTACCAATTTTCGCTATTATCATGTGTAGCCAAAAACTAAAAATGCAGTTTTATTTCAAGTATTCTATATATGTAACATACAAAGTTTCATAAAAATCGGGGGAGCCTTTTTTGAGTAAATTAGAAAAAACGAAAAAATTGGCCAAAATCTAATGGCTCTTTGTATAGGAGCCTCCATTTAAAAAAAAGAAAATGAAAAAAAATCAATGCCATCTGAAAGAAAGCTAAAAAAAACCATACCAAACAAAGTTTGAGTGAATTCGATGCAACCGTTGACAACTTATGGCCATTTGAAAAAAAGCCGTTAAGAGCAGATCTCCGTTATTTGCATTTTTAGCCAAAAACTGAAAACGCAGTTCTCTTAAAAACAGTAAAAGAATATAACATACAAAGTTTAATCAAAATCGTTAGAGCCGTTTTCGAGCAAATAAGAAAAAACCAAAAAATGTTGGCTAAAACATATCGGCTCGTTGTATGGAAGCCACCGTTTAGAAAGGCTTCAGTGAAAAATTTACAAAGCCATCGTATAGAAAACTATAAAAAACTATGTCAAACGAAATTTGAGTCGATTCAATCAAGCCGTTGTGAACTTACGGCTATTTGAAAAAAAGCCGTTAAAACCTGATTTTCGTTGGGACTATTTGAGCCAAAAATGAAAAACGCAGTTTTGTTAGAAATGCTTAAATTAAGCTAAATTTTGAGTTTAATCAAAATCGTTAGAGCTGTTTTCGAGAAAATTCAATTTGAAAAAAACCGTTACTTGAAAGGTACCAGTTTGAGCCGGGCTAAAACGAAATAAAAAAAAACCTCGACAACCGTTTTTCTTCAAACTACTATATATCAAGTTTGAAGAAAATCCGTCAAGTGGTTTAGGCTGTAGCATGAAGTGAAAAAGCGCACATCCGCACAGACGCACAGACGCACAGACAGACCGACGGACGGTATGGCGAAAACCACTTTTTTGGGCTTCTCTATCATCGTAATGTCATGTTTGATTAAAACCTCGATTTTTTTTTCTGCACGAAACCAATACTTGCCCTATTGAGCAAGTAAAAATATCTACCTATTAGCGCAAGTAAATATTCGAAAAAATTCGGTACGGAGGAAATACCAACTTAGGAATGACCCCACCAAATAACTTTGAGCTTATCTAGATGGTTCTAGCTTAGATTATTTGTTATGGCAACACTTTAACGATGAAAACGAATTTTCTCTCTTCGCAAAGAGAATTATGAATCCACAAACCACAATCCACAACACGTGCAGTCAACCAAAACCGCCACCGCATCAGCTGTTTCTTCCCCTCACAAAAAAAAAAAGAATTGCCCTCGACTGCCACGACCTACCGGCAAAAAAAATTGCCAGACTTTCCTCCACGTCAGCCTTTATCACTCAAAATAAGTAACCAAACCATCAAGCAAAAGCAAAAGCAACCATCAAAATTCCAAATCCAACTTCAACTTAAAAGAACAGCATTATTTGTCGGACATGATTTTCAGAGGGGCATGGGGGGTTGTATGGGTTTCATGGTTCTTTTCTTCCATCCACACATTCTTCCTCAACTACCTTTAAGCAACTTACAACAAAAACATTAAGACAAAAAAAAAAACAATACACTGCCTGCAGCAAAATAAGGCAAAACAAAAAAAGAAAGAAAGGTGGCATGTTGTGTGGCGTGATGATAATGACGTCACGTCTATTCGCAAACTGACAGATGTAGATGAAAAAGAAATACAAAAAAAAAACGAACCGACCGACCGACATGAAGACATGAACAGTTTTTGCCGGTGTTTTTTCCTTAAAAAAAGAAGATATAAGAGAAACCCACGTCGTCAATGGTTTGTCTACGATAGTTATGGTAATAATAATTATTTTTGATTATCGTAGAATCATAAGATTCTTTTATAAAACGTAAGTATGTAAGTAATACAATGTTATATCTCATTATTGGACATTATACCTAGTTGCCGGCAAAGTTAGACCATTTACAAGCATGCCTTTGCACATTATTAATTTGTAACAGTCTTATTATAAGCTATAACTGAACTACTGTTGTCCACGCAATTAATAAGATAAAAAGATATTGTACCTACATACATACGTACAATCGTACAATGCTGTAGAATATTAGAAGATTTATGTACTCACGTATCACGTTCACAGAATGTTGCTGTTTAGTGGAAAAGAAAGCTGATAAACCAATTTTTAGCACGGCACAATCTATTTACTGTTTGTTTACTATTACTCGCACTTTGATTGAATTTGACAATCGATTTATAATAAATTTAAGAGTTTGTTATTGTTTTGCCACATTCACTGTTTCACAAGACCGATTTCTACTCTAACCGGCTCGTCTCTGAATCTACGAATTATAGGAGGAAACAACTTTTCTTCAGACGCGAACGAAGATGCGAATTTTAGACTTTGCACTAATCAAACCAAAATAAAAATAATAACTTGCTTTTCCTGGTGAACGTTATTAAAAAATGAGATTTTAATTAAACAAAGTGATTAGTTTCTTTCCTAAAAAGCAGATAATACAACGCCAACACGCGAGACACGACACAAACACAATGCGAAGTCTTGTAAGCACACGTCACGTTGTTCTTATGAGTAGTGGTGAGGCTGCTATTGCGATAGCTGCTATTAATCACACTGCTATTTGACTGAGCAGAGAGCAATTGCGATTGCTCTTCAATGTGACTGCTCAGTTGCTCACTGCTCAGTTGGTGCTGACTGCTGATGTTGAACAACAACAAAATTATAATTTCCTGTAAGAGTAACCACTAACCACAACCAACCACCATGCATCCCTCCTTTCCCTCTTTTTTCGACCATTCCATCCGTGAACCCTGGATCTATTTTGCATTTGAGACACGCACACGAAAGACAAAATGAATAACGAATAAGAACAAGAACAACGTTGCGTAAACTGTATCTATACATGTACATGATGTTCTTCATGTTCTTATAAATTAAAGAGAACATGAAGCAATAAGATGAGCATGAGCACTGAGCAACTGAGCATGAGTTGAGTAAAGCAGTGACAGAGTGACACACACAGTGACAGTGATTGAAGTTGGAGTGAGCAGTGAGAACAAAATGGTAGAATGCTTATGCTCTTTAAACTGTTCAATGCTTTTTTAAGCATGCTGCTCATCTGCTCAGTGCTCTGCTCATACGCAACGAAAACGAAAACAAATATTATTATGTAGATGTAGGATCAGGATGTAGCAGTAGCTGAATATAAAAGAGCGAGCAGGTTGAAAGTCGCACTAGATTTGAATTTCGGGTCATGGCATGATGATGTGAAAAATTACATTTTAGGTAGGTACATTTTTTTCTGCATATAAAAGAAAGGCAATGCCTAAAAATTCAGGGGGAGGGTATGCTTGTGTTTTTCACACAATATTGCACGTAATACCAATTTGGTCTGACTGTCGCGTGATGAGAAAACTTCTTCTCTTCTTCTTCATCAAATAAAGTGGCGGTAGCTGTTTTCAAACCAGAATAAAGTGCACGACTGGGTCGCACGAACTTGCTCTAATGTGTGATACTGGTCTTGGGACTTGAGATTTTGGGAAAAAAATATAAGGTAAACAATCATAATATGCACATTTATTAATCGAACATTATTATTCGAAAAAATTAAGTAAGCCATCTGACTTCTTTTGCAGTTTTGAACTTTAAGGAACAACATTTTCAAAATCGTTCGACCAGTTTTTTTCAAAAAAAAAAAAACGGATTCTTTTTTTAAACTTTTTAACTTCTTTTTGTGTTTGAGTATACCTACCTATGCCAAAATCAGCAGCTGGTAGTTGTTATCAGAAAACAAAAATTTAAAAAAATTTTAACAAATCGTTTTTGAATAAACCGAAAATTTAAAAAAAAGTTCACTTAAAAAAAAATCTCAAACAATTTTTTTTTCAAAAATTTAAGAATTAATATTATTTTGTTTATAAAAGATCTTTCACGTTAAAAATTGTATCGAAATCCGTCAAGTGGCTTACGAGAAAATCATATTAAAACAACTATTCCTAAAGGAGGTACCGTTATGACTTCCTGAAAAATCTGTTTTAACCGAAACGTAGTTTACACAAAAAACTCGGAAAGTTTTATCAAAACCGTAGGAGCTGTTTTTGAGAAAAGTGATTTTTTTGTTAAGATTCTTGTGGCAGGTACCGTTACCTTTCGAGCAAGAAAGCTAATTCCAAAAACCACTTTGAAGGACGTCATAATAATACAGCCGTTGAGGCTGTAGGCAGGTAACTATACAGACAGACAAGCAGAATTGTCCGACCCACTTTTTTCGACTTCCTTATCATTGTAATGGTATATTTGATCGTTAGAATTTTTTTAAGAATGCATAACTTGCCTTATAGTACCTATAATCGCAAGTAAAAAAATCTAAATAACATTCTTCGACGTTAGGCGCTGGTTAAAGCTATCGCTAAAAACCATCATATTAACAATCAATGTTGAGGTATTTAGAAAGCGAAATCATTAAATTATTTTGTTGCCAGAAAAAGGTTGACTTTATTATCAACTCTCTGAAAAAAAAATTTAAATTTTTAGTACATACCTACTACCTACATTCATTGACGTTAACTGCTATCTAAAGAGTGATTAAATAGCTGCTATTAAGAGCTGCTCTTTTTCTATACTGCTCTCTGAGATCGCTGCTCATTGAAAATAGCTCTTTAGCACACCCCTACTTATGAGTTGGGAAAAGATTGTCCTTCTTGTTCTTGTTCGTTCGTCCTGCAAATTGCAAAACAACAAAAACAAATATTGTTTATTGCAAATGAAATTGATATGTAAATAGTGAACTGTAATGGAAATGGAGAATAAGTTATTTTCTCTTTTAAATCTTTTCATTACAAAAACACTGCACACAACACACACACATACAAGAACACTGCCAAAGCAAGCATTTTTCTCTTTTCAGTGTTGCCACTAGCTAACAAAAAAGTCACCATAAAAACCCACTAGATACATACATATAATGTGTTAATTATAAAAAATAAGCCAAAAGCCAATAGAATACATTTTTTGTACAAATATATACAGGGTGTTTCCTTATTCGTAAACAGTTACTTGGGATATGGTTTATGGACATGTTTGAAGATTTTTTTTTCAGTTAGGTAGAAAGGATTTAATAAAAAGCTTAATTTGGCATACCCATTGTACATACCTATATTTTTATAGTACATAATTTCATGGAACATGATTTTTTGTTTGTGAACGTCGTCAATTTCGACGCTAGTTGTCTTATCTACTTAACATTAACTGTCTCCTATTGTTGCAATCTACATAAAAACCACTTCTAACTCTCCAATCAAGTGTTTGTGAACTTCGTCCATAGATGGCGCACCTAACGTTCTCTCTCTTAATTCTAGCAATAGAAACTGCGTTTAAGGCTTTATTTTTGGAAAACCATGAGATCGGCCTTTACTGTAGAACAATTGTTTGCCTTCAAACATGTCCATTAACCATTTCCCAAATTATTGTCTACGAATTACGAAACACTGTATAAAAAAATTCAATCTGAACAAACATTTTATTTTGTATATTAACAAAGAACTTGTATAAGCATAAACATAAACCAAAATGAAAAATCATTTCTGTCGTAGCTCTTCTTTTTCTTGTTTTTTCGAAAACCGCTGTTAGCAGCAACATTTTAAGTTTTCTTGGAGCACAGGAAGGCAGTCAGATCCTTCCATCTCTCTCTGTTCCTGGCACGATACCTCAGCTGAGGGCACGACTGCAAATTCTTGAGGTTCTTTCATGACAGTTGTTGGTCTCCATTTTTCGTTGGGCCTTCCAACTCGAGTTTCACCTTAAAGATTCCATTGAAACCATTGCTTTGATATAATGCATGTGGTCAACAGGTTTCCTCAGTGCTCAGTTACCAAACCAGCACCATTTTCTTGGATTGATGTCATCATCATCCAATATTGTTTGTCCAGTCTGTTCGAGCAAAGGTTAATACATTTTTTATAAGTATTTATATACCCGCTGTGTTTTTATAAAATGAATTTTTCCCGTAATTTAACGCTGTCTTGAAGTTACTAGGTGTCATTTCATAAACGAAATGTTCGTCAATAATTACTTTTTTTCTACCTGATAACCCAAAATGCCTGCAAGATCATTGATAGAAGGACCTTTAATAGGTTTTAACTTTAATAGGTTTTAAAGTATTATGTACTAAATCTAATTTAATTTTTCTGAAGCAATATAATAGCTTGTAAGTTGTAACCCTTTTCTGAAAATCTATTATAACAAAAAAAAAACCTGTGTTTACAAAACGTCAATAGACACGTAACTACAAAATAAATTTTATTCAATAAACGTCACTATAGCGGCAACACTTTTCATTGCAAAAATGCCAAATTGCCAATCCTACAAAACACACACACATGTACAAAACAGCACTTTGTTTCCGTTCCAACAAAATGCATTCGTTTCAATTCCAGTTTAGACTGGGTGTGTGTGTGTGTGTGTGTGTGTGTGTGTGTGTGTGTGTGTGTGTGTGTGTGTGTGATAAATAAAGAGAAACGAATTGAGCGGTTATCTTTTTCCTATAATAAACAGTACATCTACGATATAGTGAACTTAATACATGAAATTGAAAGTTTTGATTGAATTGAAAACACCACCATTGTGAATGAAAAGTTATTTTATCATCGATATTATTTTGATGAAAAGGCAGATGATAAATAAAAAGGATTGATTTCGAAGAAAAGCAGAAAATAATAAAAAAAAAGTTTAAATGGAAACCTATAACTCGCGTATATTTGAAAACTATTTTTTAAGCCAAAAGCTAAGAAAGATGGCTGAAAACAGTGAAATTGTTGGTACCTATTATTTATATTAAGCAGTTAGGTTCTAATAATGATATTACTATCGTTAAGTATTTGCACATTTTTCCAATGACCATATAGTAGGTAACTTTTCTGCAGTAATTGGGTTCACACCTGGAAAAGAAGCTACTTCAAAAAATCTTGCTTCACTGTTCCTTATTCTCCATTAGATGGACATTTATAGCATTTTTCAATCAGAAAAGAACTCTGAACAGAAAGCGATATAAGAATATTGGAGATAGTCCTAAAATGTATTTTGTTTTCTTACACGATACAGATTCCGAAAAGCTGCGATTCATTCAGTGCACGCTTTTAAATTTCCCTTTAACTCGTTTTTCCTTTTTGGTTTGTTTAAGGAAATAGGTATAACATCTCATTCGTTTTTAACACATGAATTTTCATTTTATTTGCTGACGAAAAAACAGAAAAAAGAAAATGATTCAAAATTGACAACATTACTCCAAGCTCTTCAAAATCCAATTACTGGCTTAAATTTTCTTGAGGAAGGTGCCAGCAAATCAGTCAAACCACTCTCAATCCTTCTTTTCAGCTTTGGTCAAAATAGCTTCTTCTTCAGATTTGGTAATATCTTTATCGCCAAAGCCCCATAATGGATGTGTGCCATCTCCAGTTCTCTTGACACGCTTCTCAATAACTTCTTTCGACACAGTCTTAAGATCATAGGCCCAGCCCAATAATGCGAAGAAATCAATGAAGCCAGTGGTAATGTTATTGAAGTAACTGCCCCATTCATCTGTTTTGTAGTCCCATGGGAAGACATGGTGATAGTTGTGCCATCCTTCTCCCAGAGTGAAGAATGAAACTCCTGAATTTTCAGCTGGATTGAAGGTTCTGAAAATGAAATTGAAGATGAGTTCAAGGCTTTCAAGAGTTTGTCAACCAAAGGCTTACTTATCGTATGATCTGTAGCCCCAGACATGTGCTACGCTGGCAACACAATATGTCATATTCAACGAAAAACACCACCGGAACATGGTAGCAACAAACCACGAATTGGAGAAGGTCTCGTTCCAGAAGTACATCGGAATGAGGGTTGGAAGGATGAAGCAGAAAATTGGCATCAGTATCATGTAGTAGCTGGAGAAAGAGAATTATAAATTTCACATAGATTTAAGGACTCTCGATTCAACTTTACATACTTTGATTGGAACATTACAATAGGATCGGCTTTCAGGTCAGAGAGATCAATTAGTTTGCCTTTTGCAGTGACCTCGGGATGTTTTTTGACCAACAACCAGCCAATGTGAGAGAAGAAGAATCCTCTGGTGGCATTTTGGGGATCAGCATCGGTTTCGGTGAATTTGTGGTGTACACGATGATCACGTGCCCAAGATAGGATTGGATCTTGGAAGGCAATTGTGTTGAAAATCATCAGGATCAATTTGAGTGGCCATTTGGCTTTGTATGCACGATGGGTCCATAAGCGATGCACACCGGCAGTTATTCCAATAATTGAAACCCAATAAAGTACAAAAGCTGAAAATTTAAAGAAGAGTAAATTGTGAGCCATTTAAAAATATAAATAAATCGAAATTGCGAATTGCGATTAAAGAACTTCAAGTTATGCCTTATGTATTCTCAATTAAAATAAACAATTAGGCACAAATCAAACATGGCATAACGATGATAGAGAACAGAGAAGTCCAAAAAAGTTGGTCTGTCCTATATCATTTCTTCAAACTTAATGTAGTATTCTTAGGGTATTCAAATTGCAGGTCGATAATGTCAACGACCCTCTCCACTTTCCTTTCCCATAAACGAAAAACGAAAACTGACTTACGTTCATAAAACTTGTTAATTATTTGCAAGTCCTCAAAAGTTCTCCAGAAATTGCCATAGGAAAAAATTAATTTTTATAACGGAAAATTCACATTTGTATGTTAATTGTGTTTTTTAGAGTTATAGAACTTCAAGTTGGCATAACTGTTTACATTGACAGCCATTTTGTCATCAGCTATGTGATTTATCTTAAGTTTTGTTTGCCGTTTTATCATGAAACGACTGACGCCTGAACATAACATGCAAAAAAAATGTGAATGGGCTCGAAACGAGATTGCTGTTCAGTTTGTTCAGCCACGAAGCTCATTTTTGGTTGAATAACTACGTCAGTAACCTAAACTGCCGCATTTGGAGAGTAGATAATACTCAGTTAATACGCCGTAACATCCAGAACAACTGACAGTTTCATATGCTTTATGGGCTGGTGGAATCAAGTTGTCTTTACTTCTTTAAAAACGATGCCGGCCATAGGGTTACAGTCAATGGAGGCCATTATAGAGCCATAATCAATGCCTTTTTTTGTTCTTGAATTAAATCACCTTGATGAAGGGGAGTTGTGGTTTCAGCGAGAGGGCGCAACATGTCATCCAGAACGTGGCACAATTGACATTTTTGAGGGACAAGTATGGTGACCACATAATTTCGCGTTTTGGACCGGTGAGTTGACTTCCAAGATGTGCGATTCTTCATCGTCAGACTATTTCCTGTTAGGTTATGTGAAGTCTCTTGTCTAAGCCAATAAGCCAGAGACGATTAAAGACTACGACGTCAAATGCTGCAAAAAGTAATCGAAAATCGGACTTCACTCTACATCCGAGGAAGCCGCATTGATCACATGCTAGAAATTATATTCAAATATCACCCGTAATGTAGGTGTAAAGCTGTCAATTGCCAAAGCTTGCGAATTCACATGAAACAACTATCATTAAGCAGTCACGACCTTACAGATGCTCTGGAGCAATGTCCGTTATGACTTTCAATGCCAAAGAAACGAAAGAGGACATGTTTGGGGAGCACGACATGTACAAAGTAAAGATCGGCCTTGAAGAGATCAGTGGAGCAGCACAAAGTTCTCACAGTTTTTAATTTATCAAGGGACTTGGGGTAGGTTGCAAGACATTCTCAAGCATCATACTTCATACCAGGTGAAAGCTTTAGGTAAGGTAGAACAACACATGATTGTGTCTATACAAAGAGACTTCTAAGAAATCCCACCACGACTTTTAATGTGAACTCGGAAGACTCCGAAGTAGCGGCAATTTTAACAAGCCATCGGAAATACTGAGTTTCACTACCACCCCCGAAAACCCTTCGTTTTATGCCGTGTGCTCAGGAAAATCAAACCAAGCCTTCTACAAAAGATTGAAGCAAGCATAGCTTATGATAAAAACAACTCATTAAACAGCTTTTATCGGTTCCTAAATGGTAGTCTAGGAAGATCTTTCATAGAGACATTATTGTTATCTCGAATATATCGCACTGATTGGATATTGCTAATGGTTTTTTTTTAAAGCTTGGAAAACTACAACTGAAGAACTAGGAACCAACGAGAAAACCAAGTTAACTTACAATAGGTTGTGCAGACACAAAATTGAAGGTACCGGTGGAACGAGGCGAACGAAGAAACCTTTGTCGTTAAAGATACAACCCTGAACCAAAAGTGCTGTACAGGAACAGGGATCTTTATTTTGTTTTCAACGGTTGAGATGGCTGGGCTTTGTGGAGCGAATGAACACCAACTCACCACCTCGCAAAGTCTTAAACACTTTAATATAGATAGATAGCAGTTTGAAAGGTAACTTCAAAAACAGCAGGCCAAAGATCACACAAAACCTCAGATTAGGTTACCAAACCCGAAGAAAGAAAAGAGTAACTTATTTGTTCACGCGATGCTTTACGATAACGATTTTTGATTTTTTTTTAAAACCTACTAAAATGTCAAATAAGAAATGGATTAGCACGAACAAAAAAATCGAAACGTAAAAATTGTCTTAAATAATCCAACTTAACCGGGTTCCGAAGTTTGCACAATTTCACAAAATATATTTCCATCAATTTTCGAATAAAAAAAAAATATTAAAAAAAACTCACCGAATCCAATGGTTGCCCATTTAGCCGAAGTAAACATCAAATAAAGTCCATACACTGCAGCCAAATGCAAATATCCAAAGGTAAGGACGTTCCTCCAGACAATCTGCATCTTCCGCTTCTCAGCGACTTTAAGGCCAGTCACGTCCTTTAAGAGTGCACCGTCCACGGTTTCGGCATCGCATTCGAACAAAACCCCAGTCACTCCTGCAGAAATATCGTTTGGTGGCATAACTATGCTGTTTGCTCAATTAGATATCTTTTCCTTTAGATTGTGCGAGTCCTCAACGTCCTTTCTCTAGTTCAATCAATGAAGTTGTTGTCTGTATAAAGAATAATTTGGTTTTGATAGAGTGTTTATTAGCACAATAATTGTCTGGGGTCTTGTTTGCTATTTTTATAGTTGAACACAAAAGCGGCACGACAATTTAATAATAAAATTCACTCGTTAATCCAGAACGAGCTGACAATGTATATTAATTTTTCTGCACAATTGCAGACAATTTGTCCAAATTAACGAGTTTTTTTGTGTGTGTTGAAATATTCACAATTTTACTAACTCCCTGGGCACATTGATGCTGTTATTCGTGTGGAACATTTGAGGTTTCGTCGCGTACTGAAATCATTTTTTATTTTCACAGGTTTAAGTAGGATCCGCCAACGCCCGTTTAAGCTTGAGGCACTTTCAATGAGTGAAATACATATAGGTCATAAGATAAGATTAGATGGCAATCCTGGCACTCGCCTGATATGACATTTTAAAATGATTTAAATATATAATAAAATGCATGATTGGGACGCACGACTGTGACGCATGTACTGGCTTTGTGGGTGCGATAGCACGCAAAAATAGAAGAATTTTTGTTTAAGCGGCATGCGAAAATAATCCATTTTAGATAGGTACTATTGAAAAGATTTTTAGTCCAATGATTTCAGTTTTGTACTAAAGTATTTTATGTTAGCAATTAAGAAGTTACCAACGAAGATTGCTTCAATTTTGAAGATAACTTTTTCATGAAAGCTGATGGTACCGTTTTTTGATTAAGAATGTTTTTCATATCTGAATTTTAGGCCAGAAACGAAGTCCACAGGGTTTGAAAATAATCTGATGGATTGTCGAAATGCCTAGCACAAGCATAGCAGATACACATCCCAGGCAAAGTGTACAGAGAGGATCATCACTTCAAAAGGATGTGCTTAGAGAAGGGTACAAAATCCATACCTTGCTGTAGAGCCTTGTTTTGGAAGAGCTTCTAGAATGTCTGACTTCTCAATGCACACGTTTTCCTACGGGAAGTTCGAAGACACCCTTGTGTCAGTTTGAAAGGATGCAATTGCAAAAATGGTACCGGGGAACTTATACCAAAGAGTGATTTACTGGCTGCATGCATAAGCTTAAGCAGAAACAGCTTAACCCCACATGACATATAAAAGCTGAAAAGACGCCTTAGCATTCCAGTGCTGACAAGCAGTGCAACATGCCAGATTATTCAAAGAAGATAAGGAAACGCAAGCTCTTGGGCACAAATGCACAAAAGCCTTTAACCACAAATGGAGGAGTGTGGTTTACCTTCTTTGAAAAAACGTACCTCAAATACTTACATTAAAAAACAAAGTTAGAAGAAGTGTTGTAGGATGAGCGTTCTTATCCAGAGCTAACATGGACAATAGGCCTTTTAGTTCGTAATTCATTAATTTATTCATGGTTGTTTTAAAGCTTATATTCGAAAATATCCTTGTCAATGCTTAAACAGAAAAAATGTTTTGGTACAAACAGCCAAGACCTATAGTGACTTACACCCTCACACATACATTCGTAAGCGTTGATGCCCTTCAGTAATGAGGTACAATTTGAACACAGATTCCAACTCCTAGTAGAGACGTACTTTTCTCGGCAAGTTTTGCACTTGAAGAATTTGTCACCTTTTCGCAAGATAATCCTTTCACCATCCCCTCAAGCCTTCCTCCTATGGGGCCTTTTGAAGTTGAAGTCAAAAGCCGCTTTCCGCCCGAAACGCTACTAAAAGTGATGAAAAATGCGCAAAAAACCAGCATATTTTGCACATCAGGAATCAAATTTCGGGCCTATACTTTCAAGTATACTTTCTATAAGTACTTTTAAGTATAGTGAATCCTTCTTATGCCGCACCACACCAATGTAGAATGATTTGCCCAGCCCAATTTGTCCCTCTATAGTCTAGACATTCAAAACACATTTATCTGTGTTTCCAACTTTTTTGAATAATGGTGCTTTAGCTATTAAATTAAGATAAGGGTACCTCGACCTCTCAAGTGCTTTGCAAATTATTAAAAAAAAAACTTATCACCATATGAGTGGTTGTTTAAATGCCTAAAAAAACAATGTATAGCTAGTTGGTGTCAGATAAAGGATTCATTTGTTATTAGGGGACATTCAAACGTGGAACTTGGAATCGAATTTGGGAATTCGCTACGTGCATGATGCCAGCGCCTCTATGTTTCACAACAGCACTGTCACTTTGTTGACTTCAAAAACAAGTTTAATTAATCTTGTTGACCAATGTTTTGAAAATAAATAATTTTCGAATTTTGTTCAGTGGGCTTTTCGATCGATTATTTAAATGTAAAACATAAGCGAGAGCCACAAGGATGAGAATAAGCTTAACGTGAATACCTGACAATTAAGTCTTAATATCACGACGAACCTACTCGCATGCAGAGTCAAATTGGGCTTAGACCAGAGCCCTAAGATCTACCCCTCGGTGGAATCATAGTACCAATTTTATGGAACATGTTGAGGCATGTCCACACTCCTTGGTGAGGGGCGAGGACTATCTTACACCTCTTGCATCCAATAATAAAATCCGTAGATAATATTACCCAATGACATATGTTTCCGCTATGGAGTAAACCACAACCACCACGATACTCCCACAAGGGGGCCTACCTCATAGATAGTCTACCAGGTGACTCGGCCACCTGGGTGGGCACTTTCTTCCGTGGTACCAGAATAAAGCTTCCGGTGGAGCCTCGCAACCGTGAGGTCACTTCAAGATGAGCACCATCAATACTCAAAGCCTGGCAGCCTTAGATATGCGCACTCAACCATTTGCCAAGGTCGAAGCAAACAGCCAAATACGCATACCCAGCCTTCACTCTCTTTGCCGTATACAAGTTTTACCTTGCATACGTTTCCAGTAAGGAATCAATACTTCAAGGAAAGGAAATATAGCTGCAGATACTCACTCCTATTTCATTTACAACAATTTCCCTGCCATTCATATTGTTCCCGGGTTGCCACGCGGAGGCGGAGGATAGGCACATCTATCCCTCTCAAGTTCTAACTTCAATCTCAACCACATACATGATTGGATTGAAGCCAGCTTACAAAATATCGACAATGCTAAGCCCGGCAGGGACCCAAAGATGAAGAGGCGCCGCAACCTCTACGCTCCAAGGATCTGCCGGAACAGAAGGAGTATCACGATTTATATTTGCAGCCTTGGCTAAGCGTTCAAAACACTTAAGAGGGTATAGTTCAACCCCCAAGCGAGAGCTAGAACACGTTTGCAACGAACTGTTCAATACCCTATTCCCCACATTTTTGTATATGTATATGCATATGCGTTTGCCTCCTTCGCAGCCAGCCACTGTTCCAGTATCGGAAACAAAATTCTTCTTTAGCAGGCAGGGAAAAATTCAATAAAATAAATTTTGTTTGGCCGATGTACAATAACTGCTGTCACAATAAAATAAAATGTACGACTGGGTCGCACGAACTTGCTCTTATGATAAGCAATTGCTTAGTGGCTGCATATATGGATTTAAAAAAAAATTTAAATAATTTCGAAAATTCTTTTATTTTTTAAATTAGTTTAAGAGTTTTCTCGGAAAAACAAAGTATACAATAAAATTTCAAAGCAATACGTGAATCTAGGAAAAAAAAATATTGAAAATCGTTCGACCAGTTTTTTTTTAAAAAGGTTATTTTTGAAAAACTTTTCCAAAAAATATTTTGAAATTTATTTGGGTATGCAAATATATGGCAACCTGTAGTTTACATTTGAAAAATAATTTAAAAAAAAATCAATATACCCGTTTCCAACATATTTCGAAAACCAAAAAATTTTTTCAAAAAATTATAAAAAATCAAAAAAAAAAGTTTTTGAAAAATTTGAAATGCCATATTAATAAAATTATAAATGACTTCCTGTGGCCAAAATTTTATTGAAATCGAATGTATAGTTTACGAGAAAATTTGATATGAAAATACTGGTTCTATGAGAGGTACCGTTATAAGACAAATTTTGAAAAATATTTTTTAACCAAAAGATAGATTGTCTTACAAAAATAGCATTCTGAAAGTTTTATCAAAATCGTTAGAGCCGTTTTTGAGAAAATCAATTTTTTTCTTCACGATTGTATGGCAGGTGCCGTTATTTTTGGGCCTAGAGCAAAAATAAAAAATACGTTCCGAGGGACGGCTAAATAAATCCTAGATACCAAATTTGAAGCAAATCGGCCCATCCGTTCAGGCTCTAGAAGCGCGAACAGACAGACAGACAGACAGACAGACAGACAGACAGACAGACAGACAGACAGACGGACGGAATTCCCAGACCCACTTTTTTCGACTTCTCCATCATCGTAATGTCATGTGTGATTGTTATCTCGAAATTTTTTTTCTGCACGAATCCATAACTTGCCTTATAGTACCTATAATCGCAAGTAAAAAGGCGTGTGCCAAGCCTATAGCTGACAATTTTTATTGCCAGGGTTATCACTATATGAGCTCATCATTCAATTTTAAGCTTGCAGATCGATTTGAACAAAACAAGACAAAACTAAAATTTTTAGAAATTAGATTTTGATAGGAAATAGCGATTATGTGTGTTTTTAACAATTCTTGAACTACACTCTGCTACGTAAACAAGGTATACAAACCGAAGTGTTCGTTTTCTTACTTCAAAACTGCGACCGATAGTTAAAAAACATTACAAAATTAATGCATATTACGACTTTTGACGGAAACGCCCCTTAAAAGTGGGCGTGCCCTAAAAGTTTTTAAGAAAAATTTAAAGCACTAACTTAGCTTTGATCATTAGTCAGTATTTAGGCATATGTGTAAAACTACAGCTGAATCGAGTAGTTTTTAAACGATCTTACCTGAACAAAGGTATTTTCTCAAAATCAAGCCTTTAAAATTGGGCGTATTGAAAAAGTTTACACAAGAAAATGTAGAAATATTTTTCATATAACGAACGGAAGGGAAGAAGGTTTTAATTGAATATTGGTAGTACCTTAAATTTTTAAAACAACATTTTTCGTTCTTTCATGAAAAGTGGGCGTAAGCCACGCCCGAAATTCAAAAATTTCTTTTCATACACAAAGTTTTTAGTTTCTACTAAGAGACGCAAGATGCTTGCGGATTCATTATAAATACCGTTTAATTGCAAAAAATTTTTTTTATGTTTTCAGTGAAAAGTGGGCGTCAGCCACGCCCAAAATAAAATTTTTTGATTCCATACACTAGATGTTTATGTGCAAGTAATATCCACAAAATTTAATGTTTTTCGCATTAATGTAACAATTGGTTTTTTACAAAAATATTGATGGTTTTTAATGAAAATTGGGCGTCAGCCACGCCCAAACTGAATTTTCGTTATTTGATTGGAAGAAGGTTTACCTGAAGCTTGCGAGTGCAAAATTTTAGAGTTATGCTTTTATTTTAACTGTACAAAAAACATAATTTAATTTTACCAAATTGAGGTTGTTCAACAAAAATGGCGATTGTGGGCGTGTTTGTGTGCGGATCTTAGCGGGTCAAGAACTTAGCCTTACTTTTGAACCAAAGATCATATATATCAAATTTCAGCTTTCTAGCTCAAAAATTGCGACCTCTAGAGAGTATACATACGGACGGACGGACGGACATGGCTTAATCGACTAGGCTTTTGATTCTGAGTCAGAATATATATACTTTTCTATACCTAACGGTATTATTTCCCTATGTTACAAACTCCACACCAAATACAATATACCCATTCTGTGGAATAGGGTATAAAAAACCCTACTTAAGAGCAGTCAAAAGGCTAATACATGCGCCCCAACCCTACACATGTACATTTTAATTTTAAGCAAATAATGCACAACTGAAATCTATCAAAATTTAATTTGAATGTACCGGGTGTTAGATATTTATCTTATCGAAAGGTATTAATTCAATTCCAAAGGTTAAAATATCGTTTAAGTGTGGGCAAACCCAAAAACCGACAGGGGTTGATAGGAATAATTATCTTTTTCGTATGACTCTTCATGGTAATTATTTCCGATTCACTAAAATTGCGCGTGAATTAATTTCAAGATTTTTGCCTATGTGACATTTGTCGCACAAAATGTTAAGCAATTAAAAATATTAATAAACGATAACTTTGTTTTAGATTGCCATTGTTTTTGGAACTGTTAAGCTTTTTTCATGAAGAAATATCTGAAATGTTTCGCCAACTTGAAGTATTTTTTGAGGTGTTGAAATAAGTTTTGTATTTTTTTTTTGCCGATTTGCTTCCATAATCTTGGGTTGAAAGTCTAATAACTTTCCCTCCCATAGAGTCGTTATTTATATAATGACTAATAAGGCTTTAATAAAATATAATATGTAGCCCTGATAAATTGAAACAATTGATGCATTTGATATCAACATTTTCTTATAAAATTGTTATAAAAAAAGAATCTTAAGAATTTTTAATATTAATTAGGAAAATTAAACTTTAAATAAATCTGCACGAACGTTGGCGTCAACATAACCCCAAGGAAAATTTTATATCACACGATTAAGATGGCGTGTAGACAGCACTGTATATACATTTGTATAGTAATTTTATGGAACATGTTTTGTTAGTTCTGAACTTCGTCAATGGCGGCGCTAGTTGTCTTATCTGGTTCATATTTACTGTCTTCTATTGTTGTTTCTGCTTGCCATGGCAATTTAGACAAAAAACACTCCTAACTCACCAATTAAGTATTTGTGAACTTAGTCCATAGATGGCGCACCAAACGTTCCTCTCATTGGGAGTACTATAGACATTGTATTTATAATTTATAGTATTCCCAATCAGAGGAACATTTAGTGCGTCATCTATGGACGAAGTTCACAAACACTTATTGGAGAGTTATTTGAGTGGTTTTTGTCTAAACTTCCATGGGAAGCAAAAACAGCAATAAAAGACATTTGATGTAAAGTAGATAAGACTACTAGCGCCGCCATTGACGAAAATCAGAACTAAAATAAAATGTGCCATGAAATTACTATACAAATTTGCCCATATACAATGCTATAAATTTTAAATACAATGGTAGACAGGACCGAAACACGAAATTAGCTAGCACCCAAAAATAATTCTCTATATAGCCACATTGTTTCACTCGCTGTGTATGCGGTAGACCAATCTTGCTGGAAAGAAACTTTTTTTTTTAATGAGAAGATTGAAGGAAAACTACAACTAAAAACCTTTGCCATGGTGATTTGGTATTAGAAATGACAAATTCGCGCGAATGTTGGGCTATTATTTTCAAAAACTCGCCAAAACAAAAACAAAACTATTTCTTTTCATATTATAGCTATTCTTTTCAAAAACTCTCCAAATTTAAAACTGAAACATTTCGTTTTTAATATTATAATTTGCGACAATTTTAGGCTATCACTTTCAACGAATCTCCAAAATTAAAACTGAAACATTTTAAAAGCTTCGGTTTAATTTTGGATAGCCTAGCTGGCAGTGTTAGTTTTGGAGATTTTGTCAAAAATAATAGATAGTCGCACATCGCCCAAATTTTCTTAAAACAAAAAAACTGCAGCTTTTAAAATGTTTAATTTATTATTGTACAGCTTTTAAAGTTTTTTTCAATATTACATTAAAATATATGCGCAAATATACTGAAAGTTTGTGTAATGAAAAAACGCTCCATATGGCCTTGCTACACTTTCGAAAAGCGAAATAAGGCCATATTTGGCCTTGTTTCACAAATAAGTTTGGCTTTATTTCACTTCGTCAAAGTGAATTGAGGCCATATGTTGGAATATGGCCCTCTTTCACAATTACAAAGTGAAAAAAGGCCAAATTTTGAAATATGGCCTTATTTCGTACGGCCTTATTTCACGGCACCTTTCAGAAGCCTCTTTGTTTGTTAAATAAGGAATAGAAAATGCAAATTCAAATCTTGGAACATCATTCCTATTTAACAAAAAATGGAAAGTCTAGCTCTCGCTACAGTTTGTAATAAAATAAAAACTGCGCCTTTTCCTCAATCAAGTCATTCAACTCACGTGTTCACGTCATTAGCGCCCTGAATGCTTTTCCGTCTGCTGTTTGCTACGTTATCTGATTAAAGCTTCCAAAGCACTTTTTTTTTATAAAGGAAATTGTAGAATTGCATTTTTGTGCTTCAATTTATTAGATTGTACTTAGATTTGTTAATAAAAATCTCACAAGTTCATTGGGGCAATGACTGTGATCCCCGATGATTATGATCCATGGAACTGAGAAAGTGAATGGAAAATTTAGATTAGATTCTCAGTATCTTTTTTAAGGAACTTGAATAATGCAAACAATGTTGACATGATTTTGAGTTTACTTGACTGGCCAGGCCATATAATTCGATGTCCTTAAGAAAAATTTAAGAACACACAATTTGACCTTCGACTCTCCATATTTTGACCCATAAGCTAAAAGTGTTACCACCTTATTTTTTTGCACCTATTATAACACATTTTGTGCTAGATCTTACAAAAATAATTTTTTCTGAATAAAATATTTGATTTAAGCCCACTTATATTATATATAATTGTCTGTAGACAAATATTTGTCTGTATAAGATTTTACTGTTGTAAATGTTTGCACTGTAAGTAACAAGATTTTGAGTGTACTTTTCTGATTTATTTCAGTGTTTGAGATTCAGTGTTTGATTGTCAAACAAATTACTTGTGAAAGATTATTTTCAGTATAGACAATAGATACAAATCATACATATGTGTACATTGTACATACAAATAAAATGCAAGAGGCACGACTGGGCCTCAAGTTCAAGTTCGTTTACTAACATAAGAAAATAGGTTGATAGTGTGTCAATATGTCATGTCGATGAAGCAATATAGTTGGTTATATATGTACATTAAATATATTTGGCATTCTTACCAAATTTTAATTCCCTAAAATGCATCTACACTATGCAATATAAGGTGAGATACGAATGCCAACATAATCTTGAACCACTTTACACATGATCTTGGAACTAACTCATCTTATTTGATTTGACAATTTGGTTCAGATTAGGAAATTGTAAAGATTACTCTTCTATCAATAACATAGAATCCCTGCCAATCCGCTAACTCCTTTTTATAAACGCAACGGATATTCAAATGGTTTTCCCGATTATGTAGATAATTTAATTAGGAAGGTTTAAGTTGATTTACACTTAAAACATTTATCCAGAAAAAATTACTGAAAGCCATAGCAATGCACTTTATGTAATTATGCATTGTATATATAAACATTCCACCATTTTAATTGTTGTTGTTGCTTCCCATGGTATTCTAGAGCTTAGTTTTTCGTCGATAGATGGCGCACCTCAAGTGGAAATACTATAGTTTATATATGAAATGAATTATGTAAACGTTGATTTACACTCCCTAAAGGTATGCAACACTCTTTACTTCTTGACCGAATTTTGAAAAGAAAAACGTCTATGCGTTTGACCTATGAGCTAGAGAGGTCCCCGGGGTCGACATAACTTTCAGAGATCTGCAGTATCTTTAATTTAAAGTGAAGTTCGTCTCAGCCATGATAGAGATATTGACACAGAACTCAGAGAGCCAAGCCATTGCTTCAATGGCTTCAGACAAAATATGTCCAGTTTTCATTGGTCACCATTGCCATAAAGTCTTTTATTCGAAGCAGTCTTATTATAATGTCCACGCCAGCATTCGATGGTCAGGGCACGGGTGTTCTCCTTTTGGGTGCCTTATTACTCAACTTGCCCTATTGCTCTCACAGGTAATATTGAAAAGCCTTGGCAAAATCCTTCAAGATCTTCGTGCAACTATGAGTCTCCGTTGAACCTGCACTGAATATAGGCATAGTCTGGCTGATTTGCTTTTCCTCTGGGTTTTCTAATGTCTCACTCACAAAGATAAGATAAGCTCGATGCTAGACTTACTGAATCAACTGATGAATTCACTTTATATCTGGGTTTTAAGGGCTTACAAAGAAAAGATAAAGATTGCACTCCAATAATTTTTTATAGCTGAGATCCTGGTGGGCACAAGTCTTCGACTTCGCATATAAGCGAAGCGTGATGTAGAAGAATCTGGGAAGGAAATGATTTCCTTGACAGCAAAACTCTCAAATGGAAAAAAGTACAAAAAGGCTAAAAGAAAAGTGCAGGTTAATATGGTAATGCTTAAGAAAAAATTTTTAGAAGCATTTAAAAGAAGATTCGTTAACCAAGAAATGCCAAATCGAACGAGCAACATTATTTGGAGCCTAAATATTTAGAACCGCAGAATAATTGAATGCCAGTAAAATTAAATTAAGTATTCGCCGCATTGTACTATTCACCAATCTTATAAAAGTACCTAACAATATTTATTCCCAAACTTAATACAGTGAAGGTATTGGTAAACATTCTTGTCAGCCTAGGAAAATGCCAAGTTTTATAACCTTTTATAAGAAGAAAATTGAATTGTATTTATAAACTATAGTACTATCACCTGAGGTGCGCCATCTATCGACGAAAAACTAAGCTCGAGAATACGTGGAAATACTATAGTTTATATATGCAATGAAAATTGTCAAATGGTATGTGAGAAGAAATAAGACTTTATTTTGCTCCTTAAAGTATGCTCATCAAAGCATATTAGGTGCTGCTATCCAGTTGAAAAAAGATTTAAAAATATTTACTTGTTTTTTTTTAATTTGTACACTACATAGGTATTTCTTTATCCCAAAACGGATATGAACGTTTTATTTGGTTCTGTCATTAGCATCAGTTTGATCCTGCTCATTTAGCCTGGTTCTATGCTAATTTCTTTTGCAACAATAAATGTCTATAGGTATTTGTATTTTGGTTCCTGGCTTATTTCGAGGAAAGATATTTGTTTACAATTATTATTGGAAAACAAAGAAGTAAATACAAATACAACCACACTTTGTGTAGCAATTTTAGTTGTATTATAGTAAGTTCATTAAAAAGATGTTATTGTTGCATTCTTTTTCTTTCAAAATTTAACACAGTTTAATTTCAACGAGACATAAATATGAATCTTGATTGCGCACTAACGCAGCCAAGGTTTTTTTTCAGTGTAACAATCACAAATGACATTTGGGAAATGAATAGATAGCGGTTGTGCTAACGTTCAATGAATTCGATAACCTTGTAATTTTTTGACATTTCATGGCACTGCAATGACACTTCTCAGTGCACACTGATTTAGGGTAATCAAACAGGAAATGAGAAAACGGAAACGGAATAACCATTGCAGCTTCTTTCGAGAGAGTGAAGTTATATAAACAAATTTATGAAATCTGATAAAATGCTAGAAGCACTTAAGTAGAGTACCTACTAAAAAATATTAATGTTGAAAAGGCAGTCGCTAGCCGTAGTATATATTTTTTTCAATAAATTTAACTTTTTCAATCTTCATACAATACCACATATGTACATAAAAATATTTAGTGCGAAAAAAATTTCTATTGAATGACAGATTTCAATATTTTTTTTATTTATATATTTTTTTTTTAATAAAATAAAAAAAACAAAGCACTTCTTATTCTTTCTTCTCTCTTTTAAATGAAATGCCTTCTCTTTTAGATTTAGTAATGCCATCATGGCCAAGGCCCCACGTTCGATGTGAGCCATCTCCAGTTTTCTTGACACGTCTCCCAATAGCTTCTTGTGAAACAGTCTTAAGGTCGTAGGCCCAGCCAATTTTCTCAAAAAAATTAATAAACCCAGTCGCAATATTAATGTAGAAGTTGCCCCATTCAGCAGTTTTATAGTCCCATGGGAAGACATGATGAAAGTTATGATTTCCTTCACCCAGAGTAACAAAATCAAGTCTTAAACTGTCAGCTGGATTAATAGAGCTGAAAAGAAAATAAGTTATACATACGGCTATTATTTTTTTTTCTTTTGTTATAAAGGGTTTTTAGGCATATGACTTAAAGTTGGCAGCACTGTTTTCTTTCATTTTGTTATCTGCCGTTTGATTTATCTTTAGTTTAATTTGTCATTTCGTTATGAATTGACTGACGCCTGAACAACGTATGTAAATTGTGCAGAATTATTTCGAAAAACATTGCTGTTGATCCCGATTTTTACAAGAAAATTTTGTTCAGTGATGAAGCTCATTTTTGGTTAAATTGACGTCATTGTTGACAAATCCGTCGTTACACTTAGAAAAGTTGACAGTCTGGTGTGCTTTACGGGCTGGGGGAATCATTGATCCTTACTTCTTTAAAAACGATGCCGGCCGGAGGCTAACAGTAAAGACCATTGTAGAGCCATGATCAATGACTTTTTCGTTCCTAATTTGAATTGCCTTGATGTGGGAAAACAGTTTCTTTAATAAGACGGCGCAACATGCCACACAACTCGTGCCACAATTAATTTGTTGAAGAAAAAGTTTAAGTGAGCGCAAAATATCGCGTTTTCATCCTGATAATTGGCCTCCAAGATATGTGAAGTTGCTAGGCTGGACCAATAAACCAAAGACGATTGACAACTTGGAAAACAACATTTGCCGCGTTATTGTTAATATACGACCACAAATTCTGCAAGGGGGGATCAGAGATTGGGCCTCAAGATTAGTCTATATTCGAGCCAGCGGCGCTGATATGCCAGAAATCATATTTAAATAAAAATCTACAATCCCCAATGATATTAATAAATAATAATTAATGAATTACCCATCATATGCCCTGTGCCCAAAGGCATGTGCTGCACTGTTGACGCACCATGTTACATTCAACAACATACACCAACGGAACATGGTGGCCACAAACCATGAATTGAGGAAACTTTCATTCCAGAAGAACATTGGAATGATGGTTGGTAGAATGAAGCATGTAATTGGCATCAGTATCATGTAGTGTCTGGAAGAAAAACAGATTGAGAAATAAACCTATATGGGCTACGGCGGCATCAAATTAAACTTACTTCTTTTGGAACATTACAAAAGGATCGGCTTCCAGATCAGATAGATCAATTAGTTTGCCTTTTGCCTTGACGTCGGGATGCTTTTTGCATAGCAACCAGCCGAGATGAGAAAAGAACAATCCTCTGGAAGCATTGTAGGGATCAGCATTTGTTTCTGAAAATTTGTGATGCATCCGATGATCTCGTGCCCAATGATAGACGCTATCTTGGAAGGCGATTGTGTTAAAAATTATCAGAATCAATCTAAGTGGCCATTTTGCTTTGTAGGATCGATGGGACCACAGACGATGGGCACCAGCAAAGATTCCAAGCATCGACATAAGGTAAACAACCAGGGCTGTCGTTTAATTAATTAATTGTAATCGAACCGGATATGAAATAATGAAATATTTTTATTATTTCTAATTAACTATTTGAACCTCGAAAAAGTAAAAATAATATCCAGTTAAAAACTCACCAAATCCAATGGTTGCCCATTTAGCCGAAGTGAACATCAACCACACTCCATAGATTGCAGCCAAATGCAAATATCCGAAGGCAAGGATGTTCCGCCAAACAAGCTCCCGCTTGTATTTTGCAGCATTTTTCAGGCTATTAGTGAGCTTAGTGACTTCTCCGTAAAGGTGTTCCGATACCTTGGCTTCAGAAATTCCATGGTTTGGTGTCTCGGCTGTTCTGGGCGGAATTGTTGCACCATCTTTATGTTGTATTGCTGATGAAGATTTGGATGTCATTATTGTTGCTTTTTGTTGAGTGTAGACAAATTTGCTGAGTCCGAGTTGAAGTATGAACTATATACTTAACATAAAGTATTTTTTTAAATGTACCTTTATACAACAAATAATGTATTTAATGGTCTGTGTCTTTAAAGGTTTCGCCAGCTACTAAAATAATTTTACTTTAAGTCAGCAGTAAGGAAGCAATTCTTTCATTAAGGGTGAGAACTTTGGTACACATTTTTTTGAAAAATAAAAAAAAAAAAACATCGTACTCCGATGTAGATTCAGTTGCTGATTTAGCTGAAACATTTTTGTCTACTCGTGGGTTTATTTTTAAATGCATGGCTTAATAAATATTGTTTTATTCTCAAGCTATTTACAAATAGCTCATTAATAACGAAGTTTAATCGAGCTTCAAATTCAAATATACGTCGATTTTTTTTTGTATTCATTATTATTATTATTTTTATTTCTCAACACTTCGGAATGGAAAGACATGCCTTCAGTCAGATAAGGTGGAGCCAAATATTAGAGTCGCAGGTCTGCAGATGCGCAATGTTGATGTACCGAGATTATGCTAAGGTATACCAGGGGTGGAATCGGCTAATGTGATTTGTGATTGTCACATTTCTGACAATCACATGTGATAAAATAATTTTGTGCGTCTGCATAATGTGATCACCGGAATTTTGTTTATTTTCATTATGTCATTTTCCGTTGGGCAATTGGAGAGAACTCCGAAGACAAATCGTTTCTCTTCGGAGTTGTGTTTTGCGAGTCTTACTTCTTCTGCTTTTTATGAAATATGCGGTCTGAAGGCGCATATATACGAACGTCACAGTTTCTATATATTTTGTATTTCAAATTAAACAATTCGAACAATTTTAATATATAATTTACATTAAGGGACGTGACAATTATGTATTTATTTAGAAAGGATTAATTTAGTTGTCACTTCACGTGATTGCTCACAACATATACGCGTTTCAGAAAAATATCTCTATTAAAAAAATGTTCATTTCTGTTTTTTTTTTTTTTTATTGTTTTTATTTTTACTTTAATCATGAGGAGAAACTAATTTCTCCCAATCGAAAACAACATTAGTGTAGATCTTTGACAAATCTTTGACAGCAAAAGCAAATTATTTTGTTTTATAAGTCAGCGTCAGAGGTTTATTATTTATTTATTATTATTTTTGTATGCAAGTGACACCTAAATAGCTGTCACAAGAAAAAGTCACAAAAATGTGATTGTCACATGTGACAATCACCTTAGCCAGACGAAATTTGTAGATTGTGACTATCACATATCACAAATCACCTTAGCCGATTCCACCCCAGGTTACGTGAAACAGAGCTTGGGAGGAATATAGTGAAGACCACTTTTCTTACCGAAGGAGCTTAAAGAGGAAGCATGTTGATTCCCCAAATCAATTTTTTTTTTGTCATATTGATTTAAGAGACTCTATTTAACCTAAAGCTCATAAGTCGCAGGGCCAAAAGCGAAAAACAGACACCCCTTGATTCTTAAATTCTCAGGTTTATGGGGGTTGCTCTTGGCTTCATTCTTGAGTCCAGGCAGACGAAGTTGCCTGGCAAAACATTTGTAACGGTATCACGCCTAAACAACAGGACCAATTTTCATCAAATTTACTACACACATTGCAGAATTTACGAAAAAGGACACAGAATATCTTTTGAAATGGAATGTTTAAAATAAATCATACGACACTGAAGACTGACGTCGAGTTGTCAAAGACAATGGAAGATATTTGTTAAAGATAAATATGGATTGTGTATCTATCTACGAATTGGCTGCAATAATATTTGTTCAATTGTTTATTCTGATATTATAGAAACAGATTTAGAGTCTTGAAGTCGCTCAAAGGGGTTCCAAGAACACTTCTATCTTCTTATTTGCAATTTGGAAACAACAATTTTTTTTTTTTGATTTGTGGCCATGGCTAATATCGCAAAGAACATACATAAGCCAAAGCCCACAACCAAAGTAAAAACTATAAAATCAAAAAACGCACAGATAAATTTTTATAAATTGCCATAAAAGTATATGGTTTGCATTTGAATATGGTTTCTAGCATGGCCACCGCATAGCTGACTTGGATGTAGTCCAATCTTGGTCTGCTTTTCGATCGCTCCTTGCAGCATTTGGGGTCGTATATCGGCGATAACGCGGCAAATGTTGTTTTTCAAGTCGTCAATCTTCTCTGATTTATCGGTATATAGACTAGCGACTTCACATAACTACCACCACGCCCACAGAGTCCAACTCACAGGTCGAAAACGCTCAGCTAACATTTCCTAAGTAAGTTTAAAGTCCCACATCAAGGCGATGCTAGTCAAGAACTAAAAACTCATTGATCATGGTTCTTATAGAGGGGTTAATCTTTATATCCACAATAAATAGAACTATTAAATCCTTTTGTCTCTCCATTGACCGTAACCATCTGGCTGGCATCGTTTTTAAAGAAGTAAGGAGCAATGATTCCAGCAGCCCTTTACGCAAACCCAACTGTCACTTTTCCTAGATGTAAAGTCGCGTCTCAACTATGGCTTGAGGATTATTAAATGCACTCCAAATGAGGCAATTTTGCTTGTTGAAGTAGCCACTAGGCGAATGGACTCAATCGGGTCTTCCTCGATGCTTCGCACTTAAACGACGTATCAGATGATGAGTAATTATTATTAAGAGTAAATATGGTGCGAAAACGTTACATCGTTAATCTAATTAATTGCTTCACGGGCAAAACCAGATGACGAAATATCTGTCACTGAAAACAGTGCTGCCGACTTAAAGTTCAATACCTCTAAAAAAACACCTCATAAATTGCCAGCAAACCAGCGTTTAGTTTTTCAAAATGGTAAGTGATTTTTGTGTTGTATATTAAAATGTTCGTGGGCTAAGAAAGAATTTCTTTTCTGTGTACGCCTATACTGTGCAATACAGGCCAGCTGTTTTGGCATTAAGTGAAACCCAGGTTGGACAGAATACTGATTTATCAGAATTTTGTTTGTTTGTATATAACTTAGTGCCATTACTTATTTCCCATCATGGTCTCGTCGATTATGTTAGGAATGATATTGCTTGCCAGAGCCTTCCCCAATATGGGCATTGTTCTAATACGAACTTTAATTTCCTGTGGCTCAAATTCACTGTCCGCAAGCATATCATTCATTACTGTTTTCCTTACAGGAGTCCGAATCTTGACAGCATGTCTACTTGTGATGAGTTAGATGTTTTGTCTGATTCAATTTTCCGAATTGTTTCCCATTGTCCTCACACTGAAGTCGTGATTACGGGCGACTTTAATGTACACAATTCAAGTTGGCTCCGCTATTCTGGCCAGACAACACTCGAAGGAAGGTATACCGAGATCTTTGCTCAGTATAACCATCTTACCCAGCTTGTCGATGAGCCTACTCGTATACCGGATGTTGATGGGCATTCCGCCCATACTCTTGACTTGTTCCTTACTTCCCATCCTGATAAATATACTATTAAAGTAACTTCTCCATTTGGCACCTCGGACCATTGTGTCATTTCAGCTAATTTCTCGATCTCCAACCATCCAGTTAAAGAAAAAATTCCCACTAGGACCGTTTGGCAATACGAGAAAGCCAACTGGGACGGTCTGAATAATTTCTTTCGCAACTTTAACTGGTCATTATGCTTCCTCGATAATGACATTGATGCCAGTGCTGAAATGATTACAGAAGTGATTTTTCTTGGAATGAGAACTTTTGTCCCTCACAGAACAAAATGTATCAAACCAAAAGAAAAGTCTTGGTTTTCCGAAGAGTGTAAAGAAGCTATCAGGTTGAAAGAAGTAAGCTTCTGATCCTACAAAGCCAACCCAACTGAGGAAAATCGGAAGAAACACAAACAAGTTAGGAACTCGTGCAACTCCGTTATACACAAAACGAAATTTTTACATGACCAGAAGTTACGGCAAAAAATTCTGCAATGTCCCAAAGGCAGTAAAAACTTCTGGTCATTTGTAAAAAACGTCAAGAACTCAACGTCATCATCAGTTCCAACGCTCATCGTCGACGATAAACCCATTGTCAGCTTTTCAGAGAAGGCGAATATGCTCGCAGCTCATTTTGCTGCAAGTTCTACGTTGCCTGCAAGCAACAATGCCCCTCCTGTACTTGAGAACGTTAATTTTTCTATGGGACAGATATTTTTCCGCACTCGTACAGTAGCAAGAGTACTTCAAGATCTTGATATACACAAATCCGCTGGCCCGGATGGTATGCCCCCTAGTCTTCTGAAGAAGTGTTCTTCATCGCTGGCAAAACCACTGCGTAAGCTTTTCCATCGCTCCTATCGTTCAGGAATCTTTCCTAGTAGATGGAAAACAGCATTTGTCCAGCCCGTCCCAAAAAAGGTGACTCCTCCTCCCCCTCCTCCTACCGAATAATTGCACTTACGTCCCTTCTTTCCAAGGTCATGGAAACGCTGATAAATCGTCAGCTCAAGAAATATCTCGAAGATCGGGAGCTTTTAAATGACCGGCAATACGGCTTTCGCAGCAATCGTTCCACTGGTGATCTGATGGCATATCTCACCGAACAGTGGAACAAATCTGTGCATCGCTTTGGCGAAAGCAAGATTATTGCGCTTGAAATTTCAAAGGCATTTGATAGAGTTTGGCATGAAGCTCTTTTATCGAAAATGCTTGCATTTGGTATCGATGATACTCTTATTCGTTGGATTAGAAGCTATCTTCTGGACCGTTCAATACAAGTTGTATTAGACGGTTTCAAGTCTGATCTCCACAAAATAAATGCTGGTGTGCCCCAGGGCTCCGTTCTGTCTCCGACTCTCTTTCTCATTTTTATAAATGATCTCTTGTCTGTGACTTCTAATCCATTAAATTGTTTTGCTGACGACCTTGATAGTTCACGGCCGTCGCCTTCGGACGTGTTATTACAACGAAATCGTATGATAAGCTCATTAAACTCCGATTTAAACAGCATTGTGAATTGGGGTATTAGAAATCGTTTGGAGTTTAATGCGTCGAAAACTCAATGCTGTCTTGTGTCGTTGAAGCTAAACATACCCCCTATGCCATTATCTATGAATGGTACTTGCATCGAAGAGGCCGAAAAGCTATCAGTACTCGGTATGTGTATCAGTGACAACTTTCGTTGGAATGATCATATACTTGAGATTGCTTAGAATGCTGCAAGATGCTTTGGCTTTCTTAATAGATGCAAGAAGTTTTTCACCCCTTCTGATCTGGCTACAATTTACAAGGCGTTTATACGCCCTAAACTCCAGTATAACACCCATCTCTGGGCAGGTGCTTCTCAAACTTTTCTCCACCTGCTCGACAGAGTTCAGAAAAAAGCGTTAAAATTGATAGGAGAGAGAAACATTATGGAAACATTTCCGTCACTCGAACATCGTCGAAATGTCTCATGTCTTTGCTTATTTTACAGATTCTTTTTCAAAAAATGATCACTCGACGTTCCACCCCTTAAACATTTCCCCCGTAATACTCGTCTTTCTAGGAACGCTCATCAGTTTACACTTGAGCCCAATTTCGGACGTACCGTGAAATATAGAGATTCTTTCTTTAGCCGTACAACACGAATGTGAAATGGATTGCCTGGCACAATTTTTCCTTGCCATTTTGATCTTCAAACATTCAAGATCAATGTTCATCGACACCTCCTTTCCCTTCCTTCCTAACTTCCTATCGCTCGCGCTGTGACTTATCATTAAAAGGGCTATAACAAACCCCTTGAGCGCGTGTGCATTAAAAAAAAAAAAAAAAAAAAAAAAACCTATGTAAGCACAGAAAACACAATTTTAGGTCAAAAATAAGTTTTTATTCTGAGAACAAATTTTTTGATAATGTATTCAATAGGTTTTCAACATATGTAGGTATGTATATGAGGCTGTGAAAATAAAGTTTAATAAGAATAATTTTTTTGTTTGGTATCCTTTTGTTCGAATATTTCAAATGCTTGATGGGCCACCTGGCCAAATATGGTAAACTCTATTTGCATCACTGGCTTAGATCTCAAGTTGAAATTTGCCTATCGAACTTTATAGGTATCTGCCAAAATACAAAATTATAACTTTAGTCCGCGACGAACCCTCAAGCGTTTTACCCGTGTGCCAATGCCTGGATGCAAAATAGTGAATTCTTAACATTGGAACCCTGACTTTTTTATTTAATAAAAATCGCACCAGAATAAATAGCAAATAAGCCCCAGACATTTTTGCAAATACAAAAAAAAAAATAAGAAAAACGTATTCCAAATTTATTGAATATCTACTCAAATATTTGACATACCAAATAATATCCCATCAGCTCTCTTATGAAACTGTGAAACAGTGAAACATATTTAAGACTTAACGAACTGCTATACAACTTGGAACACTTAATTAACAACAGTAATTATGCCACCAAATGGAACACAAAAAGAACATAGCACCCCAGAAAATACTGGAGTTTTATTCGAAAGTGATGCGGAAACAATTGACGGTGGACTAGCTAATGACATTGTCAGCTTGAAGAAGGCTGAAAAGCGCCAGCTGAAGCTTGTTTGGAGAAACATCATTGCCTTCGGTTATTTGCATTTGGCTGCAGTCTATGGACTGTGGTTGATGTTGACTTCAGCCAAATGGGCAACCATTGGTTTTGGTGAGTTTTTCTAATTTTTCCATTAAAAGTGAGTTTTATTGAGGGTTTAAATGTGTAATTCAAAACTTAATTGAAAATTCAGAATGTTTTTTTAAAATTATAATTTCTTTCAAACTAAGGATTCTTTAAATCTGCTTTGTATTGCTCTGAAAAATATTTTATCAAAGTGGGCTAAGCCGTTTATAAGAAAGAGGGAATATTGTGAGGAGAAGTCATAATTTGATTTCATTTCAACCCCTCACTCTGCTGCCTTACCAAAGGCAACAACTTATCTCATCATCCATTATTCATTTGGTATTCACAGTATAATTAGTTCCTTTATGTTTTCGACTTTGTCGCACTATCTTATTTTCTTGTTAGAATAGTTATTTAAAGATTTTCCTTATAAAGCTTCGAGCAGACGGCAACGGCACATGAAAATATGCAAACATTTGCGATTCTGGCGTCACTTAAAAAGTCTCAAATCCCATACTCACATCAATACTCGGAAACTAGCATGGGAGGGTGTTCACACGGTATACAAATTTTGTCCCAAAAGTAGCGAATTCATTTGCGATCACCGTGCTCGCACATCAGGTGTTTGCAAATCTGATCGAATATGTTGGATTCCATATGCGATGTTAACACGATGGGAACCGTTAGTGAAATTTTGTTTGCAGTTTGTGACGCTTTCCCTGACGCAACGGAAATAAAAACAGGATCCACGCTCTCTAGAATATGATATTATTCATAATGGCTGAATTTAGGAATGTATTTGTATGTATACTCCTTAGCCTGTATACTTAATAGGCATCGTATAAGTTCAGTTAACAATACAGCGGACGCTCAGAAATTAGAACCACTTTGTTCCTCAGGTAATTCTAATTTCCGAAATGTTCAAATTTAGATATGGACGTTTTTTTTAATTCGCTGGTATAGTAAAAAACGAGTGAAAATACACCCACAATTTATTATTTTCACACAAATCTCTTTTATTAATAAACAATTAATCTTTTTGTAGCATATATTCAGTAATGCTTGTTTGCTTTTTGGGTTTAATTAAACTTGATACAACGATTTCGTTACGGAGGGTGAAACGATTGGTAATTCTTGATAGGAGTTGGAAAGAACATCTTATATCGCTTTTTTCTTCGATTTTACATATAGCTGATGGCAGATATTTTCACATTAAAATCTAAAGCTAAACGATTCCCTTATACGCCTTCATCAAGCTTTTTTAAAATCTTTACTTTGGTTTCCATAGACAAAGTGTTTTTTTTACGTTTATTTGACATTTTTAATAAATCACGTTTCGTTTTTGAACAAAACTGAGCCAAATTTGTATATGCGAATCAAATATTCACAGGCGTATAACCTAAGTATGACAAGTAAAACGTGAAGGGAATCTCCACATACATAATTTGGTGATTCCCCTTTTTATTTTTGCCTTTTTGAAGCAAAATAAATACAAAAATGAGAGTTCCCCTATATTTACAAAGCTAAGAAAAAAATCGCTCTGAAATTAGAACCTCAAGTTCTAATACATTAAAAACTCAGGTTCGAATTTCTGGAAGATTCGAATTTACGAAAGTTCTAATTTGTGAGCGTCCACTGTAATTGCAAAATGTGTATCTAAGAAAAATAAAATGCACGACTGGGTCGCACGTACTTGCTCTGTGGGTGCAATAGTACGATGAAAACAAACTTTTCGGCAATGAGAAGAACTCATTTTTGAAAAAATTGGTAAAACCTAAAAAAAATTGACTGAAACTGGAAAAACCGATATACGGGAGCTAACGTTAAGAAACCTTTAATATTTAAAATTAAGACGTTATCTTTTGGGTGTTATAAATGATACAAATGTCCACTTATGGCCAAATTAATAATACTGTTAAAAGCAATTTCCGCTATTATCATGTGTAGCCAAGAACTAAAAATGCAGTTTTCTTTGAAGTATTCTATATATGTTACATACAAAGTTTCATTAAAATCGGGGAAGCCGTTTTTGAGTAAATTTGAAAAAAACGAAAAAATTGGCCAAAATCTAGTGGCTCTTTGTATAGGAGCCACCATTTAAAAAAGAGAAACCGAAAAAAAATCAATGCCATCTGGTAGGAAGCTGTAAGGAACTATACCAAACAATGTTTGAGTGAATTCGATGCAACCGTTGACAACTTATGGCCATTTGAAAAAAAGCCGTTAAGAGCAGATCTCCGTTATTTGCATTTTTAACCAAAAACTAAAAACGCAGTTCTCTTAAAAACACTAAAAGAATATAACACACAAAGTTTAATCAAAATCGTTAGAGCCATTTTTGAGCAAATTAGAAAAAACCAAAAAAAGTTGGCTAAAACTGAACGGCTCGTTGTATGGGAGCTACCATTTAGACAGGCTTCACTGAAAAATGTATAAAGCCATCATATAGAAGACTATAAAGAACTATGCCAAACGAAGTTTGAGTCAAATCAATCGAGCCGTTGCGAACTTATGGCCATTTGAAAAAAAGCCGTTTAAACCTGATTTTCGTTACGACCATTTGAGCCAAAAACAAAAAACGCAGTTTTGTTCGAAATGCTTAAAGTTAGCTAAATTTTAAGTTTAATCAAAATCGTTAGAGCCGTTTTCGAGAAAATCCAAATTGAAAAAAACCGTTACTTGAAAGGTACAAGTTTGAGCCGGGCTAAGACGAAATAAAAAAAATCTCGACAACCGTTTTTCTTGAAACTGCTATATATCAAGTTTGAAGAAAATCCGTCAAGCCGTTTAGACTGTAGCATGACGTGAAAAAGCGCACAGACGCACATACGCACATCCGCACATCCGCACAGACAGACCGACGGACGGTATGGCGAAAACCACTTTTTTGGGCTTCTCTATCATCGTAATGTCCTGTTTGATTAAAACCTCGATTTTTTTTTTCTGCACGAAACCAATACTTGCCCTATAGAGCAAGTAAAAATTTAATAGAAAAATGTGTGTGTTGAATTCATACTGACACTCGGTCGAAGTGAAACTACAGAGAAGTAACCTACGAGAGAATGAGATGAAAAGCTCAGCCAGCCAGCACCAGTTTTCGGCCTTCTTTCAAACTTTAATTTATGACTAAATGCTTGCAACACGTATCTAAACAAACGCTTCAACATATATTCAAGCTTGCTCTCTCGCTTTAGATTTGTAGAACAGGACCTTTGGGAATCCTTCGCGTCCTTTTTTAATGCCTGATTAAAAAAAAAAAAACATCGAAAACGGACTCCTTTCAAAAATTCAGGACTCTTTTTAAGAATTCAATTAATTTTTGGAATAGGTACTAATTTTCTATAAATACTTTACTTATACATTTGTTTACTTTTTGCATTTTTCTTGAACTAAGCTCATTCAAATCTTTGTCTAAACTGTAGAGCTTCTCCTGTTAGACAGCATGCAAATCATTTATATAAACAAACATACTAACTTACTCGTATCAACGCGCCTGCTCACTCGCTTTAGCTTGACTTGACATAATGTACAATTATTCTTAGTAGACCAGACACCAGAGTGAGAGGCTACGTAGCATGGGAGAAAATGAGAGCTAGAATAGAATACAAAATACTGTATGTATCATGATTTGCTTTCCATTCGTTCGCTCTCAGGCTTGTTGCGATGTATTAATTTGTTTGATTTAGTTGCTTAACAGTGTCATGGCGCATTTCCGTTTCGTCGAGTTTCAAATCACCCCCATATTAAAGAAGTTTCACTTTAGAAAAAAATAAAAAACTGGATTCGAAATCGATTATGTTCAAATTGGGGTAGGTAATGGGAATCCAGGCATCCACGAAGAAATGAACGCTTGTATTTCTTTCTTCGTCGTTCTCCTTATTTTTTGCAAAAAAAAAAAAATAAAAAAAAAAACAACAACAACTATGTTTTTGTGCCATTGCAAATGCTTCGGACGATCGAAAATGCTTGCACATGGCTACAAACTGTCAGAAATGATTTGCAAGAGTGTTCACCATTGTATTTATAATCTTTAACCATTGCATATATAAACTATAGTATTCCCACTTGAAGTGCGACATCTAGCGACGAAAAACTAAGCTCTAGAATACCATGGGAAGCAACAACAACAATTTCCACCATTTTTATTGTTGTTGTTGCTTCCCATGGTATTATAGAACTTAGTTTTTCGTCGATAGATGGCGCACCTCAAGTGGTAGTACTATAGTTTATATATACAATGCTATAACTCCCAATAAGAGGAACGTGTGGTGCGCCATCTATGGACGAAGTTCACAAACACTTGATTTTTGTGTTAGGAGTGGTTTTTGTCTAGATTGCCACGGGAAGCAAAAACAACAAAAGAGGACATTTGATGTAAAGTATATAAGACAACTAGCGCCGCCATTGACGAAGTTCAGAACTAACAAACATGTTCCATAAAATTACTATAAAAATGTATATGCAATGGTGTTCACAGGCTGTTTAAATAAATCGCATTGGAATGTGCGAACGTTTTACGAGCATATTTTGTAGTCAGACGATGTGCGATCAATAAAATCGCAAATGATGACATAAAAATGGCCTCAAAGTCTCAGCATCTTTTGCGACTTTTATATGACGTTTGTTTTAAACCAGGCTTTTTGTATTTCAAAATGATTATTTGTTTTCAAACATTTGCAATTCAAACATCATCGCATACCTAATTTTTCAAAGAATAATTTCAAACCGACTAAAACAACAAGAAAAACGTAGGTTTTTTTAAAGACAAAACAGCTCTCACAATGTTCATAAGTTATGCATCCATGAGATCTATAATAAGGGAACACATGTATGCCTATATTGATTTTAACACAGCTGATATTATCAAATAAGACGCTTAAAACAGCTGTAGCTTAAAAGAAGGTTTATGTGTATTTTTTTGGGTAGGTATGTGTAAATCACTCAAGAAATTTAAATTTTTGTTTATTAAGTAGCTAGTTAAGTAACGTTTTGTTCTCACTGTTAATTTTGTTCTTCTAAATTTGTTTAAATATTTTGGAAACAGTTGTCGTGCTGTACTGTGCTTCTATGCTTGGAATCACTGCTGGTGCCCATCGTCTGTGGTCCCATCGATCCTACAAAGCCAAATGGCCACTGAGATTAATTTTGATAGCTTTTAACACAATCGCCTTCCAAGATGCTGCTTACCATTGGGCACGGGATCATCGTGTTCATCACAAATTTTCAGAAACAGATGCTGATCCACACAATGCAACTAGAGGATTGTTCTTCTCTCATATTGGATGGTTGCTGTGCAAAAAACATCCAGATGTCAAGGCAAAAGGCAAACTACTCGACCTCTCTGACCTCAACTCCGATTCTGTTCTAATGTTCCAGAAGAAGTGAGTCAAGCTTGAAAAAATATAAATTTGAGATTGAAAAATATTCATAAACTGTTTTTCTGTAGACACTACATGATTCTCATGCCAATTGCCTGCTTCATCCTCCCAACCATCATCCCAATGTACTTCTGGGACGAGAGCTTCCTCAACTCATGGTTTGTGGCCACAATGTTCCGTTGGTGTATTTTGTTGAATGCCACATGGTGCGTTAACAGCTTTGCACATGCCTTTGGTTACAGGTCATACGATAGGTAAGCTTTAAATCTAGCTTGAATTTCTGTTCCGAGTGATAGGTACATCCATTTTTTTTTTTTTAAGATTCATCAATCCAGCTGAAAATGCAGGAGTTTCTATAATAACTTTGGGCGAAGGATGGCACAATTATCATCATGCCTTCCCATGGGATTACAAAGCTGCTGAATTTGGAAAATTTTCAACGAATTTTGCTGCACGTTTTATTGACTTTTTCGCCAAAATCGGCTGGGCTTACGATCTTAAGACTGTTTCACAGGAATCTATAGAGAGGCGTGTTAGAAGAACCGGAGATGGCTCACATTCAACATGGGGATTTGGTGATAAGGATATATCTAAATCAGAAGCTGAAGCTGTACTAATTTTAAATAAAAAGACGGATTAAATATATATGTACAAAATTGTTACGGACCTATAAAACCGTCGCTATCATTTCAAATTAAAATAATGCAGAAATTAAAACTGATCTTGAATTCATCGTTTATCCTGAAAAGAAACTTTTCGTTTGGTTTTGACATTTTAATTCCGCGCAATTTGGTTGGGTCTTAATGTTAATGGTTTCAAATTAATGACAATCTGTCATAGTCGTCTAAATGGACGGTCTACATGAGTCTGCTAATTGTTTATTGGAAGATAATCTCAATATAACCACGCCTATATTTTAACGAGTATGCTAATGCTGTACATTATTATGTTCCAATATTCCACCTGCAATTGAACAAAAACAAAAAACAAAACTGTTCATAATCACAAAAACACTTGACTTAAGTGTTTGATTAATGTTTTAAATGATTTAATCCGCTTATGACCAGATTTCACCATAATCGTCCGACAAAAAATGCGTGTTTTGATTACATATGAAATATGTTTCATTTGATAAGAAAAACAGCTGTTGTATTTTGTTATCAATTTGAACCTTTTGTAAATCGGAAAAATGGAATGATGTGGGATCTTCCGATGTATGATTCATTTTTAAAGTCATGAAATAAATACAGAAATTTTACTGAACTATGTGAATGAACTGAACAATACCTGAAAAAAATATACACTCCGCTCCACTTAAATAGAAACAAACTTTTTTTTTTACTTACAAAGCGTGCTGCGCGTTGGTAAGTTTATAAATCCACTTTTTTAGTTTGGTTCTTTTAACAGGGAAATTGCGAATAAACTGCATGGGCAGAATAACTCGGAAAAAGACCATTAGGATATTTTTTACGACTTTAATAACTACTTCATACACTGTTTTTTTTTTGCGCCATTTGAATAGAAACAGTACCTATGCGATTTGTCTCTATTGGCAACTATAATAAGAAAAATATTATTGCAAAGAAGTGTAATGGTCAAAACAGATGTGCATAATTTTCTGTGCAGTCAAAATAATTTACACAGGCTCTTATGGGACATCCCCACCAAAAATATGCAGGGGTTGCAGTGAATGCACGATGTCTCTATTCCTAAATTGGATGCCTAGTTTCATAGCAGCCACAACAACAAACGAAAAAACTGCAAATAATTGCTATCTGGCATCACTTATTTTGACAGTACCTGTCCTTCTTCAAACAAAGGCAGCATGTATTCGCACGCACGAGTGTCTTAAATTACACCAGTTTCGATAAAGTCGACACGGTTAAATTTTTTTGAATTGAAAAACCATTGAGTAGGGTGCTTGCCAGACAACTTTAGAGAAGTAACAATATTGCATAATGGGGACTAACTACGAAAAATAAGTTTATTCGCAAAAGATGGCTCTTCACATTAGCGTACCTTTTTTAAAACTGGTGACACTAGTGCGTACGAATAGACAAAGAATAAAATATTTTTGACAGAAGTAGGCATCAAATTTTTCGAAGAGTATGCACATCTGTTTTAGGTGCGTTGATGCATGCAGTCATGCGTGCATTCTGAATGCATAAATCAAAAATAATAACTGTTTGACAAAAAAAAAAAAAAAACGCTGCGCTGCAGAAAAAGGCCAAAATAGAAGTGCACGCAGAAAACAAGCTTCCCCTACGCACAATTGCCAAGAGATTAGGAAGAAGTGCGAAAATTGTTTGGTCGCTCCTTAGAGATAAAGATAACTATGGAAAAAATATGAAAGGTAGGCAAGCAAGAGTCACAACAGAAGCAGACCGAATAAAGATACTTTGACTGGCTTCCAATTCTAGCGGCTCAGCTGCTAAAATCAAGGCGAAGAGTGGAATTACCGCTAGTCTTAATACTATTAGACGTGTCATTTGTGGGTCACAAGTCACAACTTTTAAAGCGCCTGCAACTGAAGAAAAAAGTACCGTTAAATCCAATACGAAGACAAAACAGAATAGATTTTTGCAGTAAGTATATGACATAGAAGAAAGAGTGGACAAAAAATGTATTTTCTGACGAAAAAAGTTCAATTTAGATGGTCCGGCCGGATATAATTAGGTATTATTTTTTTATGATATGAGGAAGGAACCAAAGTTTTTGCAGCGCCATCATAGCCGAGAAGGTGGTGTAATGGTGTGGGTTGCGATTTTTTGGTTTGGAACAATTGATCTGGATCAATTCATTCGACCAGTTTTTTCAAAAACCCGTTTTTTAAGCTTTTCGAAAACATTCGAAGTTTTTTTTGAGTATGCCAGCATCTAGCAGCTTAATGCTCCTATCAGAAAAAATAGTTTACAAAATTTTGAACTAACCATTTTTGAACAAACCAAAAGCTAAAAAAAAATTAACTTTTTTTTTAAACTCTAAAAAAGATATTTTGAAAAATTGAACAATTAATATTATTTTGTTTATAAAAAGTCAACTTTATTAAAAATTTCATCGACATCGGTCATGTGGTTTACGAGAAAATCTGATTTCAAACAACCGGTCCATGGGAGGTATAATTATTATAAAACTTTTCCTGAAAAATCTGTTCCAGCTAAAACATAAAGTTTTCTTAAAAAAAACTATTCATAAAGTTTTATCAAAATCGTAGGAGCCGTTTTTGGGATAAATGAGTTTTTCATAAAAAATCATATGGCAGGCAAAGTTAGTTTTGGAGCTACAATGCTAATTCCAAAAACCCCTATGTAGAACATCATAATAATACAATGCACCAAGTTTGAAGCGAATCGGTCCATCCGTTAAGGATGTAGGTGCCGATATAGACAGTAGACAGATGGATAGACAAACAGACCGAATTGTCGGACCCCACTTTTTTCGACTTCTCTATCATCTTAATGTTATGTTTGATTGTCAAAAAAAAAAATTATTATTTTTACGAATGCCTTATATAGTATGTACCTAATAGCAAGTAAAAAAAAAGTGGATTTATATTTAGCGCTACACGCTTTGATAGTAAAAGAAAAGTTTGTTTCTATTCAAGTGGAGCGGAGTGTATGTAATTCATATGTTTGTATTTAAAGTGGATACGTCGCGTCGGTTGCACAGTATTTTAAAAGCCTCTCGTGTTTTCGCTTTGTAAAAATAAACGAAACAGAACGCACATATTTTCATTAATATTATAATTTTGTAACTGACAATAGTTAATGGATGACTAAAAGTATTGGAAAGAGAAAAGAAAAAGACAGAGCTTATGAACTTTCTAAATTGATTCTTTTTGATTTAAGATTCAAGCTTGATAAATACCTACGCTGGCGCTGTGAAGTGTACAAAATACTAAATTTGTTGGCGTCAATGCTGTGGAAGTTTAATATACACAATGGGATATGTATGTATGGTAGGACCTGTAAAACAGCTCCAGCCGACAAGAAATGTTGAAAAAATTCCTTTTATTTAGTTTGGCTTGTGTACAAAATTTAATAGATAGATGTATTTTCTTAAAATTTGAGTGCACTCAATAAGTTATAAACACTCTTAACATAATTTAGCAAAATTGGATGAAAAAAGCATTCAACATTCGAGTAGTTACAACTAAAAAAGCGGAATAACTAGGTACTTTACTTTTACACACAGATAGATTATATACAGTTAAATTGGTAGATAATCATAGAAGAATTATTGCTTAAATGGTAAAAATGCTATCCTGGCAACCTTTATTTTTATCATACGATGCGATCTGCGTTCATAAAGTGACTCACGGGATATGCTAAACGCCATAAAACAAAATTAACTATTATACATATAGTTTGGACGTATGTATAATACCCTAATGGAGCATTCGACATTCCATACGTAGAGATAAATCCAAATTCTTTTATGTTACCATAAGGCTCCTTATCTTAGGTACGTAAATGAGATATGCCATGTACTAATTTTATTTTATACCTTATACATCAGTCTTTTATACTAATATGCAAACATTCTGAAAGATATTTTTAAAATGGCCTTAAGAAAGAATTACAATAGCTGTCACGTAACACACGGCTATAGAGTCAACCAATTTTTTAAATAATTACCCTAAATTAAAATTTTAGCGAAACTATGCAAAATAGATTGTTGATGTGTGGAGTAGCAAATAATAAGGGATAATCAAAATTTATTGATAGTAAGGAAAAAAAAAATTAAAAAAAAAAAACACATTTAATACATATTTTAGAAATTTTTTAATAACTTAAGTTATTGTCACGTACGCACAAACGACGTCACGTGTCTGACACATTTAAAAACGTTAGTTTTTAGTATTTTATTAAAGATTTTTAGTAGTTAAATACTATTTTTTCTTTTATCTATGTTTGAATGCAATGGACATTGGAAATTCCAGGTATGGCTTTGGCGTTTTTGCTGCACATTCATTATTCTGTTGCCAATTTCTGATGATGAATGGTAAATGACTCGGGTTTTGGACACCAATCGCGATGCCAGATCAGCAAAATCTTTTGTAGATTACACCACAATCCACAACGTTGTCATCTTGGGTTAACATTTTTTTCCCTCACTAGTCTCTTGAATGTAACGCTTTCTCATGAAATGCTCTTAGCCCCCCCTATAAGGGTAATAGATCGGAGAGAAATTTCCTCAGATTCGGACGAAATGAACGAATTTTGTATAATGGTAGCCCTTCCGATTGATTAATCGACGCACATTGAACTCATGCAATACAACGTGTCTATTTGATTTGTGTTTCTTCCGATTGTCTCCGACAACAAATCACATGCGGAACTTTGTCCGACGGTAATAAAAAAATACATACATATTTTCAAATAAAACACAAAGACAAACTATGTATATAATTTAATTATGTATATGTATTGATGATGATTCATTTTTCTTTGTTCTCTCTGCTCTCTGCTTGCGTTATGTATTTCATCCCCTAAAAATGTAATATACTGTTGTGCTGTGCAGGTTTATTCGACTACAAAAGAGGTTCATAATTAATTTATTTTTTGTTTGCTTTATTGTATGTATGCGCGTCAGTACGCATTTTTATTTCTCTTCCATTCGGATACCATGAACACAATAAATGCTCCGATCGGAACATTTCTCCAATCGGAGGATTCTCCGAACGGATACCATGATAGGGCGGAATACCGTTGCTGTGCGAATAGAATAATTTATCAGATGAAGACTGCAGATGTTTTTGTTTTGAAAACTCAAACTAGTTTAAAAATTGGAAAAAAATTGCTCTTAATAATAAATTGCTATCTGTGTACAGCGGACGCTCAGAAATTAGAACCACTTTGTTCCTGAGGTAATTCTAATTTCCGAAATGTTCAAATTTCTGGGCGTTTTTTTTAATTCGCTGGTATAGTAAAAAACGAGTGAAACCACATCCACAATTTATTATTTTCACACAAATCTCTTTTATTAATAAACAATTAATCTTTTAATTAGCATATATTCAGTAATGCTTGTTTGTTTTTTTGGTTTAATTAAACTTGATACGACGATTTCGTTATACGGAGGGTGAAACGATTGGTAATTCTTGATTGAGTTGGAAACAACATCTAATATCGCTTTTTTCTTCGATTTTACATATAGCTGATGGCAGATATTTTCACATTAAAATCTAAAGCTAAACGATTCCCTTGTACGCTTTCATCAAGCTTTTTTAAAATCTTTACTTTGGTTTCCATAGACAAAGTGTTTTTTTACGTTTATTTGACATTTTTAATAAATCACTTCGTTTTTGAACAAAACTGAGCCAAATTTGTGTATTCGAATCAAATATTCACAGGCGTATAACCTAAGTATGACAAGTAAAACGTGAAGGGAATCTCCACATACATAATTTGGTGATTCCTATTTTTATTTTTGCCTTTTTGAAGCAAAATAAATACAAAAATGGGAGTTCCCCTATATTTACAAAGCTAAGAAAAAAATCGCTCTGAAATTAGAACCTCAAGTTCTAATTTTGGAGCATTCAATACATTAAAAACTCAGGTTCGAATTTCTGGCAGATTCGAATTTACGAAAGTTCTAATTTGTGAGCGTCCACTGTATTTTGAAAATTGAAAACAAATGTAACAAAATTATTTAGAACAATCTTTTGTTTTCTTGGAAAAACTAAGTATGCAATAAAATGTCAAGGCTTAATATCTATCTGGAAAAACAAATATTGAAAATCGTTCCACCGGTTTTTTTTTTTTTTGAAAAACTTTTGGGACTTTATTTTGAAATTTGTTTAAGAATGTTAATATATGGAAATTTGTAGTTTGCATCCGGCAAAATAATGTTAAAAAAATTCATATTACATTATTTTGAGAATGCCATATACATACATACAATATCAAAAGGGTTTTAAGTGACTTCCTTTTTCCAAAAATCTATTAAAATGGGATGTATAGCTTACAAGAAAACTTGATTTGAAAATACCTACCAGTTCTAGCAAGGTACCGTTATAGGACAAATTCCGAAAAATCTTTTTTAACCAAAGTCTTAAAAAAATATCATTCTGAAATTTCTATCAAAATCGTTGGAACCGTTTTCCAGAAAATCAAACGATTGTATTTTAATGGCAAGAAGGTACTGTCATTTTTGGGCCTAGAGCATACATTAAAAAAAATCCGAAAGACGTCCAAATAATTTCTAAATACCAAATTTTGAAGCAAATCGGCCCAATCGTCAGGCTCTAGAAGTGCGAACAAACAGACAGATGATTGGCAGAGCGATGGAATTTCCAGACCCACTTTTTTCGTCGGTTTTGCAATTAGCATTCTAGCTCTGCCACATAATTTTGAATGAAAAACTCATTTAACGGCTACTACGATTTTGATAAAACTTTTTGTGTGGACTTTTTGTTTTGGTTAGAATAGATTTTTCTGGAAAAGCCTCATAACGGAACCTCCCATATGACCGGTTCTTTTCAAATCAGATTTTCTCGTAAACTTAACGGATTTCGATGAAATTTATAATGTAGAAACACTTTTATGAACGAAATAATACTATTTCTTAAATTTTTCAAAACAAGTATTTTTGGGTTTAAAAAAACAGGTAGGTAATTTTTTTTTCTAAAATTTAAAAATATTAAAATTTTATTTTCCTGATAAAAACTACAAAATGCTATAAATTGACATACTCAAACATACCAATCGCTATAGGAGAAAGCGAATAGCCCATTCCGAGGATGAATATAGCAAGAATAATTATTCTTTGAGTTATGACCAAAGGCAGCTCCAATATGCAATGATTACTTATAGAACAGAATACGGAAATGTTGTCTTAGTAAATGGTGGTCGAAGCATGCGGATTAATGATTTGCTTGAGGTAAAGCGTATAGGTGTTTTGTTTTTAACTTTAAAATTTTGATATAATATGTAGGTACGTATACGTACATATATGGAATGAGTTGTAACTCTTTAAATTTATTTCTTCTCCTCTTGATTATCTATATGACCGCAAATGTTTTGGTAACATCTTTTAATGGATTTACTCGGAATTTCGATCTTGAAAGTCAAAGTTCTGGATGCCGCTTGCAACTATGAAAATAATTAGCCAATTGCGATTTTTTTTCAGGCTCAAATAAGAGGTTTGTTTTTAGATTTTTTTTATCAATTTATTCAAACAAATTTGGGTGGATCGAGTAGCAGCATCTTAACTTTTTTGGGGGGACACAATTGCTCAGAAAACTTAGTTGCTTTTTTTTAAAATTCAATTTTTAAAACAATCACAAGCAATGGTACACAAAATTTAATTTTGGATTTCTCCTGAACTGGAACGATAATTTTTGCTTTTGGGACTATGCCCTGTTAAAAAACGAGAATAAAGTATTTAGAAGTCGCAATAAGACAGAGCTTGAATCAAACTGGATTGATCAAATGGTGACGATACGAGAGAAAACATAATTAGAGCTGAAATATTTACCTGAGGAAAAGGAAATATATTCATTCTGGTTGGAATTGGTGCTTTATCCTCTATCCAAAATCCTTTAGTGATTGAAGAAGTAGATAAAATATTTCGTTTTCCACTATTTTCTGAAACTCCTTCGAAATACAAATATGATGTCATTGCATCTTGTTGCAGAGGTTGACGCAAATCAATCCCAGAGTAATATATTCTCCGAATCCTTGACAGAGCTGCAAAGTGGTTTAAATAATAAAAAATCAAGTCTGTTTCATCTTTGCATAATACAATATAAAAAAGGTTATGCATTTGTATTTCATATTTCCTCTCTCTCTACTTTTTTTTTTTCTTCATAATCTCACTTAAGCCTAATGGTTTTTTTTGTTAATAAATATCATCTTGTTCATTTTTACACACCTACATTACATGACTATTTGCTCAGGAACAAACAAAAAAATGCTTTAAGAATGGACAACATTATGCAAACTCAATGCAATCCGTTTTAATGACTGATTCTCGAGAAAGATGGCAGCTTAGCATTTGTTGTTCGATTTTTTGGGATCGTTAAGTCTCACGCATCACGCTTCTTTCTTTTTATTCAGCCTTTTGATTTTTGATCAAAATGGCTTCAGCTTCAGATTTTGTAATGTCCTTGTCTCCATAGCCCCATGTTGGATGTGAGCCATCTCCAGTTCTCTTAACACGCCTCTCAATAACTTCCTTTGACACAGTCTTTAGATCATAGGCCCAGCCTATTTTGGCGAAGAAATCAATGAAGCCAGTGGTGATGTTGATGGAGTAGTTGCCCCATTCAGCTGTTTTGTAATCCCATGGGAAGACATGATGATAGTTGTGCCATCCTTCACCCAAAGCGAAGATAGCCACTCCAACATTTTCAGATGGGTTGATGGAACTGAAAATAAATTTTAAAATTAGTATAAAAGGGTTCCCAGATATTTGTATTGACTCTAAGCTTACCCGTCGTATGACTTGTAGCCGAAGGCATGTGCTGCACTGTTGACGCACCATGTGACATTCAACAAAATACACCAACGGAACATAGTGGCAACAAACCATGAATTAAGGAAGCTCTCATTCCAGAAGTACATTGGGATGATGGTTGGGAGGATGAAGCAGGCAATTGGCATGAGAATCATGTAGTGTCTATAGAGGAAGGAAATTAAAAGGTTTAGTCTTTGTTTACATTGCGGGCTTCAGTGCGAACTTACTTCTTTTGGAACATTAGAATAGGGTCGGCTTTGAGATCAGAGAGATCAAGTTGTTTGCCCTTTGCCTTGACGTCGGGGTGTTTCTTGCACAACAACCAGCCGACATGGGAAAAGAAGAATCCTCTGGTAGCATTGTGAGGATCAGCATCTGTTTCTGAGAATTTGTGGTGCACACGATGGTCACGTGCCCAATGGTAGGCTGCATCTTGGAAGGCGATTGTGTTGAAAATGATCAGAATCAATCTCAGCGGCCATTTAGCTTTGTATGATCGATGAGCCCATAGACGATGGGCACCAGCAGTGATTCCAAGTACAGAAATGAAGTATAGTGCAACAACTGTTATTCGAAAAAAAGAGAACAAAGAAAAAAATAGTGCGTCAGAATAAAATTAATGGATTTAGTGGCGTGTTAAAAAATTGAATCAAGATAGGCTGATTGGTGATTTGATTAGAAAAAAAAGTACTTTTATTATTGTTTTTTTTTTTTTTTTGCCAACAGTTTGATAAGAAAAGGCGATCCCCTTAATAAAAACAACACATTGTAGTCGTGATTAGAGGTTTTCGGATATTTGCAAAATCTGATAACGAGATTGATTGCTTTTATCATCATTGACAGGTGTTTTGACTTTTTTTTTTCTGAGATAAGACCTTCCACAATTAATTGTTGCTTAGAAGCAGTGCAAAAGATTGGGTATCTTTGTTTTCAATGTTAAAACTTTCATTATTACGAAGAATCATGCAATTTAAAAAATTCTACATCGATCCAAAATTATATTAATTAATTTAATCTTTCATCTTTCCCAAAGTTTCTAATTATAGAGACACGTTCCCATTAAAGTGTACTGTTTTTAGATCATTTTTATTTCCTGATCCTAAAACTACCATTTTCAACTGCAATAACGCAAACTACCCAAAAATTGGAGATTTTAAAATTTTTATTAAATTTTGTTTTGGAAAGGTTTTTTTAAAAATATTTGTTGAATACGTCGAAAGCTTTTAGCATGAAAAACATTTCAAAAGTAATTTTTTTTTAATGACGAAAAAGTATGAAAAGTACGCCTTCAGTTTTGGTATAAAAAAAAATTGGAAAAAAAAGATTTAAACCACCATTTTCCTCGAATCACCTTTCAATCCTAACCCTTCCAATCCTATTTTCAAACATTAAAATAAAAATAATAGCACTCACTAAATCCAATGGTTGCCCATTTGGCTGAAGTCAACATCAACCACAGTCCATAGACTGCAGCCAAATGCAAATAACCGAAGGCAAGGATGTTCCTCCACACAAGCTTAAGCTTGCGCTTCTCAGCCTTCTTCAAGCTGACAATGTCCTTGGCTAGTCCACCGTCAAGGGTTTCGGCATCGCATTCGAACAAAACTCCAGTGGTTTCTGGAGTTCCAGACTTTTGTGTCTCATTTTCTCCGGTGCAGGGTGTAGATGCACCTTGTTGTTGTGTTGCAGAGGTTGCGTTTGGTGGCATATTTGCTGTGCTACTGCTTGCTAGGAGCTGCAAGTTTAATTGGCTAATTAATTATTTTGTAATGTAATGTTAAAGTTTAATGGATGAGTAGTTGTTGTTGGGTGAATACGGAATAATTTTATTTTGAAATGCAGTGTGTTGAGTGATTATTTTAATTTCACGTTTAAAAATAAAAAAAAAACAGGCGCTTATTCGCAATGTTTGCGTTTGCACAACCAATAAATTTATTTAAAAAAAATCCACTTAGAGAGAGATCTAAAAATGTATAGTTTTTTTTTTTTTTCTTTTACGATTGCAGACAATTATTCATCAAGTGACGTGGTTTTTTTCTTTGACGTTGGTGAGTATTAACAATTTAATTATACTTCCAGTCGTGGCACACTTATATGTTACACGTCTTTAAAAATGTCTTATGAATTTAACAATGCACTTCAAAAATCCACTTGGCAAAATTATCCATTCCATCATCCATTAAATAGAAAATATTTTTTTAATACCTCTTGGATACAAAAAAAAAAATTCACAAAAAAAAGTTCACTAAATCGTGTGGAACTCTTTCGAGGTTACGCCGCGCACTAAAATATAATTTTCTGATTTCGGCGGTTCAAGAACGATTTATTTTTGTCCGTTCCGTTGAGGTTGAGACTTGAGGCAATGCTGTCTGTTTGGCCGGTCAGTGCAAAAAAACTTGCCTGACTAGGTTCGCGCTGCTTTTTATACCTAGCGTTTCCGCCTGATCACTTGGCGGCAGTGTGCCCTATCGTTATCGTAATCGTGTGATGTTTCCAGTGAATTTTTTTTTTTTTTTTATTTCATCGACGTACCTTATCAATACACTATAACCCAAACCTAGGTACTATGGGGCTAAGTTTATTCACAGTTTTAATTAGAATGTGTCCAAATGCAATGATTATTCTTTTTTTTTTTTTTTTGGTTTTGTTGCTGTCAAAGAAGTTGAGTTGTTTTTTTTTTTTGCAGAGGTACCTAGGTGTAGAGTTTAGTGAGGCTTTATAGGAAAGTTGGGCAATGTTATTGTGTCCTTTTGATTGGTTTTAATTTTTTGTTTTAATACAACTAAACAAAATATTTTCAACAGCAATATTTTGTGTTTTTTTCGTCTACTTTTATTTCAGGAAATGATTCCTTTAATTACCTACGATAAGGATTCAATAATTCGACGTAGTTGGAAATGTTTTCGTGTATCTAATCTTCCGAAATCTAGGTTTATTTTTTTTTAAGGTATTATAATTTATTAAAATTTTTTGCAAACTATTGCGTTTTACATTTTATTGAAACAATTTAAGAAATAGACTAATCGTGAAAGCTATGCAACGAAAAATTTTGATTTGAATTGATCTCGATTTGATCTAGATCTAGAGTAGTTTTTGCTCAGTGAAGCCATGTCAGGTTACCCGGATCGGTTTTTGTCGATCACAATTCACACAAACTATGGCGGTTCCCACATACCTATACCTACTAAGAAATTAAATATTCCCAAACGTCAGTTTGGCATTTGCATTTCGCATTACGCAAATTGTGTCTTCATTGCAAAGCAAAAGCAACTGTAAATTGACACACACACTATAAACAAATCAAACCTATATTTAATTGTGTTGATTTCTATTAAAACAGGAACTTCTTGTAATTTTAGGAAAATGTGAAATTATTTCATAAAAACACTAAAACAATATCAATTCCCTGCAATAAAAAAAAAAAAAAAAAAAAACATATCATGATTTGATATCAGATTTACATTTAATCTAGATCAATTTTTAGCAGCTTGGATTCAAAGCAATATTAAACATTGCATGCGCATGTTCCGACAAATTATTAATTAGATTAAAAACTTTTTGCCTTAAAATATACAACTGCGGATTGCGGAAGTTGTTTTATTTTGAAGAAAAGATATTTGTTTGCAAAATGAATTTGAATAAAATCATATAACTTGTTGTTTTGCACCGAAACGATTCCATTAACGATTGGCAATATTAATAGAACTTTGCATGTGGATTAACAGATTTAAATCTAAGACTATAGTTATTCCCCTTCTAAATGGATGGCAATATAGGAATAATTTTGTTGCTGTCAATATTTATGTGTGGTATTTGGCAATTGTACCGAATGTCTTTCGATTTATGGAACATAAATATAATAAATCTTGATCGGAGTCCGAAGCGAAGGAGATCTAGCATATAAAGTTGGCCTAACAGTTATTTGCTAAACAGTTAATATATTTGAAATAAGGGGCACAAAAAAACCCAGCCAAATTTTATCCTAGTAAGGCCATTTTCGAACCACCTTCAACTTCTTTACTGACAAGCCCAGGCACTTAAATTCTGTAGTTGTTGAACTTAATAAAATAAAAGTAGATAAACATTGTGTCTTCAAACTAATTAGGCAACTTCCCGTCAACGTAGAACCTTAAGTATAAAATTGACTTTTTTCTATTTAGTGAATTGAGCAATTTCATCCAATGGCAAGGGTCGGTCTTGTGCTGCGTTTAAGAGAAAACTAAAAAATAAAAATTTAAGGGCGTGGATCCGCCTATTAAAAAAAATAAAAAATATAAATGACAATGAGTATCAATAATTGTATGTGACGATTTTCACCGCTAATGATGATTTGCTTAAATATATAAGATTCTCATGCCAAGTTTTATGAACCACGTACATTTTTAGTAACGAAGTGTTTAAAACATAAGCGAGAGCTACAGTACGTTTGCAACGAACTGTTGGATTCCCTATTTTTTGTATGTGTATGCGTTCGGCCTCCCTTCCTCGCAGCCAGCCACTGTCCACTCCAGAAACAATATCCTTCTTAAGCACAGGAAAAAATACAACATTAATTTTGTGTACCCGAATAAAAAAAGTGTGTGCCACGCCCAAAAGTTGAGAGTTTTTACTGCCAAGGCACTCACTATGAGGTTAGTGACATACAATTTTAAGCTTTCAGATCGTTTTGAACAAAATAAGACAAAACTTGAATTTTTTTAAAATTAGATTTTGAATGGAAATAGCGATTATGGGTGTATTTAACATTTCTCGAACAACACTGTGGTACATAAATAAGGTATGCAAACCGAAGTGTTCATCTTCTTACTTCAAAACTGCGGCCGATAGTTAAAAAACCTAAACAAATTAATGCGTATTACGACTTTTGACGGAAACGCCCTTTAAAAGTAGGCGTGTCCTAAAAATGTATAAGGAAAATTTAAAGCACTAATTGAGCTTTGATCGTTAGTCAATTTTTAGGCATATGTGTAAAGTTACAGCTGAATAGAGTAGTTTTTTAATTATCTTAAGTGAATAAAAGTATTGTATAAAAATTCCGCCTTTAAAAGTGGGCGTATTGAAAAAACTTACGCAAAAAATAAAGATATATTTTTCAAATAACGAATGGAAAAAAAGTTTAAAATTGAATATTGGTACCCTAAATTTTTAAAACTACGTTTTCCGTTCTTTCATGAAAAGTGGGCGTAAGCCACGCCCAAAATTCAAAAATTTCTTTTCATTATATTCATTATAAATACCGTTTATTTGCAAAAACAATTTTGTTTTATAGTTTCTAATGAAAAAGAGGCGTTATTCACACCCAAAATCAATTTTTTTGATGTCATACTTAAGATGTTTATGTACAAGTAATACCCACAAAATTTCATGTTTTTCGCTCTAATGTACTTACATACCTAAGCATTGTTATTTTATAAAAACGATATTGACGGTTTTGTATGAAAAGTGGGCGTCAGCCACGCCCACACTGAAATATTTTTATTTAATTGGAAAAAAATTCACCTAAAGCTTGCGTGTGCAAATTTTGAGAGTAGTGCTATTATCTTAACTGTACAAAAAACATAATTAAATTTTGCTAAATTGAAGTTGTTTAACGAAAATGGCGGATTATACCGGTTCAAGAATTTAGCCTTGCTCTTGAAGAGAAAGTTCTAGCTTTACAATTGTGACCTGTAGAGGGTATACATACGGACAGACGGACACTGACGATTCTCAGTCAGAATTTATATACTTTTCTATACCTAACGGATAGCGGTATTATTTCTCTATGTTACAAACTCCACACTCAATACAATATACCTATTCTATAGAATGGGGTATAAAAAAGAAAAGGTAATCTTCCTCCAAAAGTTTTTCCCTTCGCCAAATAATGTTACATAAGCATTTTTATGGTAAACGCATGTTTCCTCAAAGCCGATTATAAACGAAACAAATCCTTCTTTGACTTAAATCACTGTCCGCCATTTTGAATTTAATCAGATTTTTACCACAAAGTGTGAAAATTTACTCTATTTCCATAAATTCTGTGAATTTGGACATGTGATTATAAATGAATCGATTTTGGGTTCCAACTTTTATGTATTTAGTCAAAAGTTGTAGATAGTAGGCACCTACATTTTGTGCATTTTCTATTTGTTTCTAAGGGTACAATCACACTCACAGTCTTGCATTTTGTTCGAAGGCAACAGGTGAACAAAAACTTGACGAAATTCATCAACAAAACTATTTCGGGTACGAGATACAAATCACATGTTTGATGCTGATGTTTGATCTCAATTTTCCACATTGATTGGTGTCATTGGAATACAACATGTCGTTAAATGTTATCGCTTTTGAATTTTCCATTTAATACGGGCACTTCAATGAAATTCCCCATTACTTATATGTTAAGTCTAACTTTCGAACTAAATGTATGAACTAAAGCCAATTTTAAGAGAAAGTTATGATATGCCTTCATTTTCATCAAACACTGCAGTGTCTAGTAATTTTAGAGAAAATATTTTGCAAGGCATTTTTTTTTTAATTAAAACATTATCTGAAAGATTTCCGAGAAATATAAATTTGTATACCCTATTTAATAAAGGGTATGTTTCTGGCGTGAAGTTTGTAATATAGACAAATAATGTCGTTTAATACAGAAAAGTATGCTTGGTTTTCAATTTGAGCCGGGTTTTTTTAATTAGCGCACGTAGTTTCCATCTTGTTTTGGTGACATTTTTGTCAAATTTGTTATTTATTATTCAGCTACTGATGTCAAATCACCATAGCATAAGCTACGCAATTGAACAGCATGTACAAAAAATAACATTTTAATGTCAAAAAAAGTGTTTATTTCAACATATACCAGTTTCAATGTCAAAAAGAGTGTTTATTTAAGCATATACCAGTTCTAAGACGTTAGATATTTTTACCAAGAATCAAAAGTCGAGTCAATTAAGCCACATATTATATCCGTCCATATGTATATACTCTCTGGTCGTCACAATTTTTGAGTTAGATGGCTTCAAAGTTATTGAAACGCAAAATCCACCCACAAACACGCAAAAAATCCGCTATTTTGTTTAATAGCTTCTATTAGCTAAAATTAAATTATGTTGCTTGTACACTTATGGTCCAACCACAATGCTTTAATTTTGCACGCATAAGCTAAAGGTATACATTTTCTTTAAATAAAAAATAAATATTTGAATTTGGGCGTTACTTACACCCACTTTTAGTAAATGCCATCAATATTGTTTTTATAAATTCCAAATGCATAATATTCATCAAAAAATTTAAAATTTCGTATACATTAAGTTGTAAGTAAATATCTTGCGTATGAAATAAAAGTTTTTAATTTTGGGGTTGATTTATAAGAAACTATTGGCAGAATTTTGCTTATTAACGTTACTTATACAGGGTGATTCACCAGCGTTGTGCCAAAAAGCTAGAGCGTGTAGGTTAAGTTGAGACAAGAAAAAAATCGTATAGGAGGGGGGGGTCTATTCCCCTCCGTTTAGCCGGGAGGGGCAATTTTCTGAAAAATTGACTTATTTTGTAAAAAAAAAAATTTAAAATCAACGGGTTCGTTTACAACACCGTGTTATACCTTTTTGGAAAGCCAAAAACTTCACCTTTTATTTTGTTTTTAAATTAAATTGTTTTAACGAATAGTTTAAAAAATATAAATTTTCAAACTCAAAATTTTGAAAAAAAATTTGAAAAAATAATTTTAAAACTAATTTTTTTTCAAAATTTTACGTAATTAAGTATAATTTTTGTTCTCAGAATTCAACGCTTCCATTAATCTTTAATCCAACACTGAAAACCGTATGGCTCTACGACTTTTTGTTGCCAAGGTATTCAAAAATAACCGAACCTACTTCTTCACAAAAACAAGAAAACCTAGCCTTACGAGCCTAGCACAAGTGACCATTTAGCCAATTTTTTCGTGTTTTTGTGAAGAAGTAGGTTCGGTTATTTTTGAATACCTTGGCGACAAAAAGTCGTAGAGCCATACGGTTTTCAGTGTTGGATTAAAGATTAATGGAAGCGTTGAATTCTGAGAACAAAAATAATACTTAATTACGTAAAATTTTGAAAAAAAATTAGTTTTAAAATTATTTTTTCAAAATTTTTTTTCAAAATTTTGAGTTTGAAAATTTATATTTTTTAAACTATTCGTTAAAACAATTTAATTTAAAAACAAAATAAAAGGTGAAGTTTTTGGCTTTCCAAAAAGGTATAACACGGTGTTGTAAACGAACCCGTTGATTTTAAATATTTTTTTTTACAAAATAAGTCAATTTTTCAGAAAATTGCCCCTCCCGGCTAAACGGAGGGGAATAGACCCCCCCCTCCCATACGATTTTTTTCTTGTCTCAACTTAACCTACACGCTCTAGCTTTTTGGCACAACGCTGGTGAATAACCCTGTATATTGTTTCATAACATTTGATTTATTGAGATTTTGTTTAAGATTTCTACCATGGTCGAATAGAATTATCTTGCCACCTTACGCTCAACGTATTCAACTAATAAATCTTCCATCTCTAACGAGTCACAGAGCGTATCTACAATTTTGTTTTATTGTTGGGATAATCAATGGATCCATTTCAACTCCATTGATACTTTGTAGATTAAATTTCATAGCTAGTCAGTATAATTTGAGAAGGCAGTTGCCAATTGCCAACATTTATAGTAGATCAAACTGGTGCAGGGAAATAACTTCACTGGGAAATAACTTCACATGGGAAATAACTTCACCACCAGTGGGAAATAACTTCACTTTTTTGTGGGAAATAATTTCACTTTTGTTGGTGAAGTTATTTCTCACTTTAAAAGGGAAATAATTTCACTCTTACGTAATTTTTTTTTAGATTCGATCAGAGTTGTTGCAATTATTCATGTTGCTAAGTTACAAGTTAGTTTTCTTTGCAAACAGCTCGTGCTATTGAAATTGGCCCTGTGTAAAATTTAGTCTGAGATCGGTTCTTGACGTGAAAAGTGTTCAAATTAAGTAATTGTGGAAAATTCGCTCGAATTTTTCACAATTACTTTATACTATATACACAATATTTTTTTTTAAATATAAGTATGCAATTGTAAAAAAAAATTCGTGCGGATCATAACATGAAAATAATAAGTATATACTTACATGTTCGGAGTAAGGAAAATGAACAATTAGCATATTGCTTATAGCCACAAGATACTGAGACAACATTGAAACTGCCATCGATAAAAAACTTTCGGTGGTCAATTTCAAATAAATTGTTATTAAAATAAAAAAAACCCTTACTCTTTGCTATTTTTATCAAACAATTCTTAGAAAACAAGGTGGGAAATAACTTCACATCAAAAAAGTGAAGTTATTTCCCACTGGTGGTGAAGTTATTTCCCATGTGAAGTTATTTCCCAGTGAAGTTATTTCCCTGCACCGATCAAACTACGGTGCTAATAATAGTCCTTTAAATCTCTTAATTAATATTTACAATAAAAATTCAAATTTAATTAATTCCAGCAATGACAATGTAAAATCACTCAATTTAAGAACAATATTTTTTATTCAAAATAATCCATAATGTACATTAGATATGTTTTTATTTTTTTTTGTTATAATTAAAAAAATGTATGTACCGTTAGTATTTAACGAAATGAAATAAATACACTTTTTAATTTAATTTAACAAAAAAAAAAAATTATTTTAGTCTTCATTTCTACATGTGTAGTATGTAAAACAAAAATTAGAGTGAAATGGAAAAAAAGGGAGTAGATTTCGCCTTTTCTTGTAAAATAGAAGTAGGTTGAAACAGATATTTTTAAAATTAAGCAGATTTCAGTATTTTGGTGATGGTGCGAAGTAGGAAGTAGATTTTAAATTTTTTTGATAAAAAGAAGCACATCTACTTCAATTGAAGTAAAGTGGTAGCGCTGCTACTGGGTCAAACCATATCATCAAACCACTCAGGCCAACGCACAAGTTCAGACAAGCAAATTCCATCAATATTGGTTAAGCCGTTTAAGAAAAGAAGAATGACGAACACATTTAATATTCATCCTCCCACATTTAAGTCTCAAAGTCGACTTGGCTAAGAAGAATCAGCCTAGGATTTTATTGTTTTGCTTTCGTGATCAACTCCAACTGTTAATAGAATAATGGATTTCTTAATGTATGGCGACTAATGTAGGTATTACAGAATTCTAATATTAGGATTTGGGTACACCAATCGATCCCTTGGTATGTCACACTGATCCCTTGGTATATATGTTTTAATACATAAAATTAAATTAAAAAGTATTGAACCCTATGCTTTTATTTTGGTTTCTATTGTACATATTAGCATATGCTCCACATTGTGGGGTACTACCCTTTTTTAGTGTATTGTGTAAAAGAATGTTGGGTAAAATGTTAATGACATTGCACTTGAGAGTAAAGACTTTTTAAAATAAACAAGAAAATAGGCACAACTCAATTACATATACATTTCCGTTTCAGTCCAGCTGATATAGATATTCCGAATTATAAATTGTAATGACAGTGAGTCATATAAAAGAGAATTTGATTCCCTGAAAAATTAAATACCCAGGATGAAATATATTCGAACTTTGCGTGATCTCTAGAACCAGATTGAAGATTTTGTACTTTCAATTTTGGGGTTTTTGTGTATGTTTTTGTTTTGGTTTGTTTGGAAACTAAAATAAAATAGGTTTCTTACTTTTGAAATGAATGTATTTAAATAAAAACTAAATCAATGCCCACGTGCCGGGAATTAATGGCGAATCCAAGGGTGAGTCATGGGGGTCATGACCCTAGTCACTATCGCCGTAGAATGGTACATTATCAAAGTAGTGTACGAACTTTAAAAATATATAAACTTTTAATGCTTGCCTTGACAGTGAAAACGATTACCTAACATTGGCTGAGTCCAATAGCCCATTTTAAATAGTTTTTAAATAAAATTTAAATTTATTGCAACCTGAAGTATAATTTGGCTGTGGATTGCATTCCATTTATTGACATTGTTGTGATTTGCTTTCTTAAGTTTATGTTGACTTGAGTTCAGTCGTGTTATAAGTGTTATACATTCCTTACAATCTCTAACAATGTGTAATATGACAGTTTTGCACTTAAACACTGACACAACAACCATCTGAAGAAAATGAAAGCACCACACGCTATGAGTTGTTGATGTGACGTTTGCTGTCAAGCATATCTTGTGTATTTCTTCTGTTTTGGATTTTTCGTTTAATTTAAAGAAATGTTATAAAAACAAACTTGAATCAAAGAAGTATAGCCAAATGAAAACTTTTGGTATTGTGGGTTGTGGTGACAAACACACAATAAGCAGCCCTAAATTTTGTTTTTTGAGACCTGTAAAACCAAGTTTTGTTTTTGACAACTCTTGGGGTTGTAAAGGAAATCTGGGTCGACTTTGGGTAAAGTTTACAAAGCTATATAACGAGATTGTCAGACAAATTTGAAAGCTTACTAAATTGGCAAAATCTGAAACTTTAAGGATTGAATTCTACATATAACCGACCACTGATTAATTTTTTTTTTTAATGCTGACTTCGACATCAATTACTTCAAAATTTTATGCATGAAGAATAAAATTGAGAGTCATTTCCCTTTGAATTTTATTAAATTGCAATTGAACAAAAATTATAGTTTATAAATGCTTCCGTCAACGCATTGACTGCATTTGCTTTCACAATCACAATACTTGCCTACTTTGGGACAGGACGTCAGAGAACTAACCTTATATATACCATTTCGTCGCCCATGCAGCCATAGCTTTATATATGTAAAAATTTAAGCCAGTGATTAGGTAGGGCACCTACAAAAATTAATTTTTAATAGAAACAATTCTAGTTTTTCTAGATCTTTCCATTTTCCATTGAGTGTTTAGTTGTTTCGTAGAACTACAATAACTAATAAGAAAATTTATAAATTCAATTTATTAATTTATTTGTTCCTTGAAATTGAACTTGTAAAGAAATGCAATTCCTCTTATGAACCACGTGTAGAATTATTGAATTTGAATTAATTTTCAATATATCATCGACTTCAAATTCAATATTTATGATTTCGAATGAAGAAATGTATTTTCCTTTTGGTGGGTGCAGTTCAAGCAAAAATAATGTCAAGTTAAGCGTGGCAACTATAGCTGATGGCCAAGATCAAATACTTTGTAAGTAGTTTTCAAACTTTGTAATAAGGTCACAAAAAACTAAGAGGTCTTTTGATTAAATAAAATATGATCCTGGAAATCGAGACGCTCTGTTTCTTGTTATGATTAGTAAAACTATGATTTTCATAAACTTTCATTTCCCTTTGTCTTTCTAAAATTTATGGTTCATAACATTTTCATTAAATAAATAAATAGTTCTCTTCCAAGCTTTTTTAAAAATAAAAAATATTGTTTTTGGAAATTAAGTCAACAGATTTTAATAAAAACTGACCCGTGTCGTTGATTCAATGCTTGCTCAAAATTACTTAGAATACAAAATTAATTTTATAAAATAAGACATTTTACATAAATTTAAAGTTGCATTAATAACGTGTTGTTATCATATTCCTCAAATGATTATATAGATGCTCAAATTTTTTCCCAGAAAAAAAAAAAAAAAATAAAACAGATATTTTTTTTGAATTTTAAAAATTGAATACAGTACAGCATCGCTAGTCTGGACCGCTATCTTTCGGATATTTTATACACAGTGTATAATTTGACTTTGTTTTGTGAATATTATATTAATGTATATTTACACAATTAAAAAAATCATGCATAACATTCTTAACATTGGAGTTATTGTTGCCTTAGTAGCACGCAGCAATTTCAAAGTTAAATGTACGTAAATCGTATTGCACGGCTACAATGTGAAGTAGCAGCTGCAGCAGAGAGATTTGCTGAAGTACAAGTCGACTCGACTTGAACTTCACGAACCTGCTGCGCTGCAAAACAACAACAAATCAAAATGGCAGACATGATTTTTGTTTGAGTTCAGTGCTACACATTGTATTCGTTTACGCTGCTTTGTTAGCTACTTTTTTTGAGATTTACTTTGACATTGCTGCGTGCTACTGCTGCTGCTACACCATTGTGCGCAGCCAGTAAACATCGATAGATATTCTCGATAGTTATCGATAGTTTATTTGTACCAAATACATCGATGTTTTCAAAACTATCGCAAGTGCCAAAAAATGGATTCCAGCAACAAATACATTACATGCTCTGAATCTGAACTCTCAAGGTCTGAATATTCAGACCTTGTGTGCATGTGCAGCCGCAGATAAAAAAGTCAAGGGCTTACCATAATTGAGGAAGTACGCTTTCAGTCGTACATTTTGCAAGAAAATCTGACATTTCTTTTTGTCTAAAGGCTAGATATTCTTCTTCTTTCTTTCTTCTTATTTCTTAAGGCTATTATGGCCAACTAATGTATTTGAAAGATCGGAATAAATCTTTTCGTTCGGTTTTGACACTTACTTCCTTTTTCTTCTGCTTCTACGTATTATGGTTGGGCCTTTATTCTTTCGTTAATCAAACATTTTTAAATTATTCTTACAGTAGGTAGCTAAATGTAGGTCATGAACTAGAATTCAATTGTTACATGTTTAAAGTTACACCAACATGTTTTAAAACATTTTAGTTCCCTCGGAGAACCAGAGGATATTTTCTAAAGCTGGTCAAATATTTTGACTGAACGACGCAATAGACTTAACCCGAAAGGATTAAACAAACTTCTATTTTTTTTAAAGCAAAAGTATGTTTGTTTTTGAATAAAATAATTTTTTAAGTGAAACTTTTTTTACGTGTCGCCTCAAATTTTTTGGTTCACCTGTCGCATGTCGCAATATGGCGGCGCCAGCCAATAGCTCGCATTAGCTGATCGTCTATTATATATTTAGTATTTACATTCTCACTCATTCAATCACGTGCTCCGCGGTATTTATGTTTTGCTCAGTGTTATGATGTAAAACCGGTCAGCAAGTGAAAAATAAAGAATAGTGCAAGCGCGTAAAATATGGGAATGAATTAATTTTAAAGGCCGTAAGAGAAAGCCAAAAGATTTCTTGTTTGCAGGGAAAAGAAAAAGCTCTTGGTGAGCTAATATGATTTTTATAGTGAATTTATTAGAACGAAAAAAGTTGTATACTTGCATCGTGGTTTCATAAAACCACACAATTTGTTTAGTAAATATTTTTTTATCGATATAAAGTTGTTTTCATTTCGACAGACTATCAATACTATCGATTGTTTATGCAAAACAATCGCGAACTATCGCAAGTGCCGACTATCGATGTTTAAGGAACTCAACGCATTTATTGGAAAATTTTCAAGGAAGTAGTTCCCACGTGGACCGCTTCGTGCGATCAAGGAACTTTAACCTCATTTATTCGACACACCAGCTCCTCAGATTGATGGGGAACATTAAAGGAGGAGATGTATCAATGATTACTTGTAGTTGAATCCTGGAATAATTGTTAGAAAACGCACTAATCTGTCTGAGGAATGTGGTGCTAAACACGTTAAAACCATACCTATACAAACTAATCCCGCTTTGTCTTCACAAAGTGTCCCAAAAAAACTTAGATGTATCTTTCCAAGTTTTCGAGGACTATACAGACAGACTCATATTTTGCTGCATCATACATAAAGTGGTTCCTGTATCTACTTCCGTAAACTGATATGAACCTTTTCTTGGTATTGAAGAAAAATCTATAAAGGCCAGGGTTCTGAAAAACCTGCAACAGAATATAAAAATAAAATCCCCTGACACATTCTTATTTAAAGGCCTTGATATAACATTATTTTATCACTTAAAGAACTACAGTCCAGACATTAACCAATCCGTACTTTAATCTCAAGGCAAAGGCCGTTTTTTCTCCTATATCTGAATGTCACACAAAAAAATAGTTTTGTTTTTGCAATGAATTCATTCACTCTCTAGAATACATTTTTTATATCAATAAAATATTTCTAGAACCCAATATTTCATGCATGCATAAGGAACGTGTGTTGCCAATATATATCGAGTCACATACTTTTTTTTTGGTAATCAAGGTTCACTTGCGATAAAATCTTCAGCTTTTTGCTGATTAAAGTCTACATATTGTGTCCAAAAGTATTTCAAAAAACCACGTATCGAATTGGCGAACAAAAAATTTTAACAGTCTATCTTTGTGGACTATGTTTTGCAGTAAAAAAGAAATTTAATACTAAAGGTTGTAACGGTATGTGCCCCATAGTATAAATTTAATTTGCATGAAATTTGTTTGTTTTCAATATTAAAAACCTATCTTAACAAATAATAAAATAATTAAATATGATGTTCCTTATCTCTAAGGCACGCTTAGTTGCCTCATGCTCAAATCCAATTGGCTAAGGGCATCAGGCTATAACGTCTGTTTTTTTTTTTTTTTTTTTTTTCAATTGTAGATAACACTGACATTTGCAAAATAAAATTCACCAAGATTTAACTTTTAGACTCTGACTTATTGGCATAATGGTTGGAACGTGATAATGTTAGTCCAACAAAAAAAAAAAAAAAAAAATAAATCAAAAACCAAACAACATTCATGCATGAAAGCTTATATTTTTTTGTTGGCGGGAGGTTAACACTATCTTTGGCAAAATATTTTTTGCATAGAATTATTTTTAGTCTGGCGATTACCTATATGGGAATCATATGTACCTCCCTCCGTTCCCTCCAATATAAGTGGCAAATGTTTATTTTAGTACACGAAATCTTAGAGAAAGTAAACAATTGTGTGTTTTTTTTTATTTAACCTTCTGGTTGATAGAGAGCTTTATTTTTAAATATGATAACTACATTTCGGCGGATACTTTTTGGGGTCTAAAGTCTTTTTTTTGTACATAAGTACCTGCTTTCTTACCTACTTAACAAAAGATAATAATTGGTTAAACCAGCATTTTTGGACATTTCGGCGGATATCTTTATCTCGTCAAAAAAAATATATTTCAGTACGAACGAGTCAGAATCCAAAGGTCGGGGACGCGTTAACACGATGAGTAAAGAATTTGTATAATTTTTCCACGCAGTTATCTTATTGATTAATTTATATGGATGTCTACAAATCCAGACAAATTAATAGAAAAATGTGTTAAAGGGGCAAAGTTCTATTTTTCGCTTCGCTAAATTATTGGATAGCTTATCTATAACAAAATTTTGAATATTTTAAGGCAGCTGCATCTTGAATCGTAACCGCCGTGACGTGGTTAAATAGTATTTTACTGTTGTCATGGTACGAGTATATGGATGGATACCTGAAGTTTTTAGGGTGATTCAGGATTGGTGTTAAAAAAAAATGTAGGTACAACTTCTCGTTTTGGACCTATTAGTTGGTCTCCAAGATAATGCGATTCAGCACTGCACACTGCTAGAATATTTTATGTAGGGGCATGTGAAGCCGTTCAGTCTACACCAATAACCCAGAGACGATCAACGATTTGGAAAACAACTTTCGCTGCGATATTGCCAACATACGACCTCAAATGCTGCAAAGAGTGATCAAAAATTGGATCTCAGGATTGATTGCCAGAAATCATATTCAAATAAAAATTACAAAGAATTTATTATCTTTCAAAAAAGTAAATTTTATTTATCTGTGTTTTATTTCCTTTTTATAGTTCTATATAATTAACTACCTGCCTTCAAAAAAACACCCTTTAGAAAGAGGGATAATAATCTGTTAAATAATTTGCGTTTTTATTTCTGTTTCGGATCCGATAAATACAAAATTTGATAAATTCACGCAATGTTGGATGCCTTTTATACTTCAGATTCAGTTAATTAGGATTCTTTGGATTCTGACTCGCTCATAGAAATATTTTTTTATAATGTAAAGATATTCGCCGAAAGTCCAAAACTTTTGTTTTAACCAATTATCTTTTTTTTTTAAGTAGGTTTAAAGGTATAGGCACTTATGAACAAAAGAAGACTGTAGAGTCTAAAGCATCTACCGAAAGTTAGTTATCATATCCAAAAATAAAGCTCACTATCAACCATCAGAAGGTTAAATCAACAACAAAATAAAAAAAATTATTTTCTTTTTCTAAAATTTCGTACACTTAAATAAACATTTGCCACTTTGTTTTGGAGAGAATCGTGAGGGGTATGAGGTATGACTCCATAAGCAATCGCCAGACTAAAAATAATAGGTATATTTCTATGCAGAAAATATTTTTCCAAAGATAGTGTTAACCTCCACTCCTGCTTCCATGCATGAACTTTGTGTTTTGGTTGTTTTTTTTTTTTTTGTTTTTTTGTTTTTTCAACGAACATTATCACGATCTAATCATTTGGTCAAGAAGTCAGAGTTAATTTTGGTGAAGAATTTTGCAAATGTTTTGAACAGGTTTGCTTCCACGCTGAAAAAATCACGTACATTTTTTATTTGTCCTATACGACAGGCAGCATTTGTTCAGACCGTTGAAAAAAGGGCGTACATTAGTATCTCATGGAATATAAACCGAACAGCTTTGCGTCCTGGGCATGTGTATTACAAACCACCGATACTTGACGTTGTCAAAATCAAAAAATATTGTCCCATATACAGGATTCAGAAAAAAACCTTACAAATGATAGCTATAAGGACCATTACTGGTTTTATTACTAATTTTTTTAACCGATTTGTTCCTCTCATTTTGATTTAAAGAATTTATAAACCAGTGTAGTTAGTTCCTTCCTTCGGTACTCATCCCATCCAACTGGTACTCTGTAAGTTCATTATAGTGAAATTGATGGGGCGTTAATTATAAAAATAGTTTCCTTTGAAAAATCCTAAAAAGGTAAGAAGAGAAGCAAAGGAGAGATGAACATACTGGAGAATTAACCCAAGTCTCGAAATTTATGCGCAGCATGACCCATTTCATCTTAAACTTGCCATACACTTGCCACAAACTGGGCAGTATTTTCATGTACTGGCAAAACTTCAACTGGGTAAATACTACCCGTGGCATTTTTCTCAGCGCACTGTAATTACACAATGTTTGTCCTACTAAGTATATTTTTTTAGTATTCAGTGACGTCCAAGCTGCCATTGAAAGACCCAAGGTCTGGCAGACAGGCGTTTAATATCATTATTCTAAAAATTATTATTATTAAATATTCATCAATATTTTAAACAGTTTTGTCAATTATTGAAGGAAGAGCGTGCAAATGGGCAATTCCAGAGCAATTTTTGCGCCATTTTTAATAAAGGAGGTATACACACAACGAAAAAAAATTCTTGTTTCGCTTCTTTTTAAACGCAAGTGAAATACCAACTAACTGCGTAGTTTAAATGTTTTCCCTAATATTCTCTATGATTGCGGGAGGGAAAGAATTTGAGTATAGGGTGTTTCGAATTATATTCTTATTTTAACGATGAATTAATTTAAATTTTAATAGTTTATTTTTATCCATATAAGTGTTAGAAACTTGTATTCTGTCCTTAAACATTTTTGTAAGTTGATCTATCAACATCTTTTTTCAATTATTGGTGTTGACTTATGTATTTTGTATTTTATTTGTCCAATAAAGGCCTGATGATGAGCATAAACACGCTCGAAACGTCGCACGTGAACTAAATACAACTGTGTTTTGACCTATAGCCCACTAATCTTTTCTATTCTGTTTCTTTTATTTAAACCATTATTTTCGCTCTTAAAACAGTTCTGTTTCATAGACGTATCTTATACTACTGCTAAGTTGTAATCAACCAAACCTGGGGTTTAAGGTATTCAGAAATGTATTTAGACATATGATTAGGACTTAACCTGGGGTCTTACTTTAAAAGTGGGTAATGTTGTGTTTAAGTTATTTTAAAGCTACTAAATTTCGTACAATAATTGAAAAACGTAGGAAATTAGGTTTTCTCCTTCTTCTGCTATGACATTTTTAATTTCTTCTTGCTGCTTGTCTGCCATTAGTGAGTCGATACAAATAAAATACCTTGGAAGAAGTAATAAATTCCAAAAACATGATTTTGGCAAAATGTCAACAGATGTTGAAATTAAAAGAGATTCTGAAAGATATACATCTGTTGTATGAAATTGTGCAACCAGCCAGATAAAGAAAAAGGTATAAGGTGCTATTCAATCTATATTCGAAATAAATGATAAAGATTTTTTTCAACGATATCGATTAGACAAAGAAACAGCAACATTTATCATAAGTTTGCTCAATATTGAAGAAACACCTTCATGGTACCCCCCAATCAACTGTTAGTAGGATTATTTCTGTAATTACAAGAAAACTGGCATAACAGCTTCCCAACTTTATAAATTTCTCATTCGCAAGTCGGGAACTTCATTTTCATCTCGTTTTTTATCATCTATAATTTTAAGGTGTCTACTTTCCTGATTCATTTAAAATTATTAAATGAACGATTCTGTATTTAAATCAAATTCAATATTTCAAATGTTAATCTTAGGCTGTGTGTCAATTGCGTTAAAATGCTGGCTAAATTTGATACCCTGGCTAAATTTTGACGTTTTTTATCGAAATGGAAACAATTTTAGCTTTTTGCTGTGTGAATTGGATTAAAAGGGATATTTTTCATCTACTTTTCGCCTTTATTTCCCACTTGAACGTCAACATTTTCCTAAAGAAAGCATTTTGTCTTGATGAAGTATAGGTATTAGTTTTTTATACAAAAGACAGCTTAAACAAATACCAAAATAAAAATTAACTGATATTATTTATGTTTTTACATATTTTTATTTAATTTTATTTACTAGTCTGTGAACACTTGGTTTTTACAAGTGATTTGAGAAAAATAATAATTTGAAAACATAAACAATCAATTCGGTTTGCAAAATGAACAATAATTTAAGGAAGTATTTTATATAATTCTTTTAATAATCAACGTTGTATAACAGGTAATTCGATGAAATGGAGAAGGAGACATCGTGAAGTATGAGTAAGCGAAAGTAAATAAAGAAGGTTCATACTTATCTCAATCTCTCTTGCACCTTCATAAGCAAGGAAGACGTCAAAACTTAGCCCACTGGCTAAAATTTAACCTGCTATGGCAGCAGGCTAAATAATATCCCAATTTAACCTGTCAAAATTTAGGGGATCAAATTCAGCCAGCATTTTAACGCAATTGACACAGCCTTACATTTTGGCACACACTTTCATTCGTACAACAATAGAAAATAACAGTTTTTGTTAAAAATGTCTGCCTGGCATTATGTGAAGTATTATTGTAGTAGATTTTTGCATTGAACTGACTAGCTTAACACACTAAAGGACTATTCACATGAGAGCGACTAACGAATGGACGAATAAATGAGATTTTTCATACTTCTAAACAATATTTTGCAACAAAACTATTTCAAAATGATAGAAACTCATAAAATATAATGTTGAGATGCTAAAATTTCCATTTTAATTGAAGAAAAAAGAAATTTTAAAGAAAACAAGTTGTTCGTCGCTAATTTGAATCTGACTGTTAAGAATTGTCAAACCCTATTCGCGTTCCACATACCATCCACATCGCAACGAATAAATACCTCTTCTCGCGTACCCAAATAAAACAGTTTGCATTCGATTTGATACGTTTACATTAACACAAAAAGCGTTCGCCATTGTATTTATATTTTATAGTAATTTCATGGAACATTTTATTTTAGTTCTGAACGTCGTCAATGGCGGCACTAGTTGTCTTGTCTACTTTACATCAAATTTCTTCTATTGTTGTTTTTGCTTTCCATGGCAGTTTAGACAAAAACCACTAAAATTACTGCACAATCAAAGCTTGTGAACGTCGTCCATAGATGCCGCACAAAATGTTCCGCTTCTTGGGAATACTATAAAGTATAAATACAATGCGTTCGCGTACTGAGAGATGAACGAAAGATGAACGAAAGAAAATAACAGCTGTTTTACTCTTTCGTTCATTTATTTGCAAGTTTTTACCCACTGAAATTTCATCTGGTAAAAACTTGAACTCTCTCAAAATCGAATGACGTAAACATTTGTTGTTGTAGATGACCCTTACCGCGAAGAGCTACCCAATCAAAAAATTCGAATTTGACGTTTTTCAAGTTTTTACACAAAAAGTGTTCGTGTACTTTTAGGTAAGTGAGAAAGATTTTTCTCTCATTTGAGAAATTTTGACAGTTTTCATTTTTTGGCACAAAAAGTACGCGAACAAACATAATTATTCGTGCGCGACTTACCTCAAAATCTCACTGTTCAATTGCCAAAAACGGACATGAAGTTCGTTGTTCGCAACAAATAAAATAAATTGAATGTAAATGAAACTTCAAAATGGACGAATATTCGTTCATTCGTTGGTCGCTTTCATGTGAATAGTCCTTAACAGCTAGAAAATTATTTATGAATAGCAGCTATGTTTACATAAAGAAGTCAGCATGTAGATTAATAAGTTACAAATTTAGTAAATATCTATGAATATAGGCCAATGATTATACTCCTGTGTTGGGTTTATATTTGAAAATGTGCATGATTTTATTTTCTCTGCCATAAATAATCAATGCCTACTTTTAGGAAGCAATACACCTTAAAAAGCTTAGTGAGGTCTTACACCACAGACACAAATGCATTGGATAAACTTTTTCGATGTAAAAGCTGTGCAAAGTATTGAATAGTTAGACACTGGTGCACAAAATTATTGTACCGCAATTTCATTCAAAAAAATTTAATTACAAAAATATTTGCTACTTGTTCTTTTCAGAAAAAAAAATTCCCGATTTGCAAGTTAAGAACAGTTGATATATAAAATAGGTTTAGTTTAGGCAAAGTTAAATACATTACTTTAAAATGAAATAAAATACAAATAAAATGGAATAGCCATGAAATTGGCTGGAAGATAATTCTTTGCTATTATTTTTTATTCGTTGAAAAGGCACTAAACGATATTGCTGTTGACCCCGATTTACACAAGAAAATTTTGTTCAGCGAATGAGCTCATTTCTGATTAAATGGCAACGTCAACAAGCAAAACAATTAATAAATTTATCTGTTTTATTTTAACAGCTTTTATTATTCGAATTTTTAAAGAGAGAGAGAGAGAGAGAGAGAGAAAGAGAGAGAGAGAGACCATTGCTTTCCAAATAAAAGAAGTGAATATTCTGTTTATTTGCTAAAATTCATTCCAATCCTACAGAATATCAACGCACACACAGGAATGGTTGACAGTTAAGTCACAGGCCTCGGCCCCGCTTGGAGCTGTTGTGCCAATAGTTTATTTATTAAGTGAAGAAAATAGTTTTATTTAAAAAAAACATTTTAATCGGAATGAAAAATGTTTGTTTTAGTTAAAATTACTTTACTTTTAAAATCCAGTTCTGTTCAAACCATTGTATATATAAAATATAGTACTACCACTTGAGGTGCGCTATCTATCGACGAAAAACTAAACTCTAGAATACCATGGGAAGCAACAACAATTTCCACTATTTTAATTGTTGTTGTTGCTTCCCATGGATTCTAGAGCTTAGTACTCAGTAGAGACCAGAGATTAAAACGAGTCGAGTACTGTTCACGATCAACGAATACTTGCTCGAAAAAAGCGAGTTTGAACAAACAGAGTCAACCTATCAAACTATGCTTACAAGTATTTTTGTTCATGAGTATGATGACCCGTGAATAACAACACATTTCAAACGAATAAGATCGAGTATACCTTCCAACCGAGTATGAACGAGTTTGAACAAAACGAATAAAGTGCTCATGATCAAAATGTTCACGATCAATGTGCTTATGATCAAAATGTTCACGATCAGTGCGATCGATCGCATTCGTTCGACTACTCGCTGTGTAAAATGTGTATTCGGGGTTGGTATTTTAAGGATTCTGTTTCTTGTGTTATTGGGGTTGGTTTTTGTATTTAAGATACTTTTATCATTAGGGGCAGATCGGTGTTGGTTGATTTTGCTTCATGATACAATATACTTAGTTTGCGTATGCAAATAAGGCATTATTATTAGGAAAAAGTGCAGTAAATAATGTTATAAGTCACAATGATTTTTATTTTTATTAACTTGAAAAAAAAAAACAGTAAATTAAATAAGTAATTAAAACCACTGACCTAATAAAATTACTAACAAAGAAAAGAGTACCTGTTTCGGTTAATTTTAACCTGCACCTTCAATAAAAGAAAAAATTGACTTCACTTAAATACATACACCAACCGCGAATGTTGGCCATCTTTTGTTTTATAATTACATCATTTGCCTACCTATCCACCTACCTATTCATAAATCTTTCCAAAATAAGAAACCCTTTTTCTTCTGCTCTATTTTCTGCGAATACAAAACATTACCCTTAAAATACAACGGATATAGAAGATAACAAATCAGGTAGCGCCAGCAGTTTCCTTTGTTCACGCATTGCTTGTGACTTGTGAGTACTCGCTTTGTTCACGATCAGAACGATCAAAACGATCAGTAGGTCTTTTTTCGAGTACCCGAAACTGGTTACAACTGTTTGCGAATAATTTTGTTCTTGGGTATGAAAGTCAGAAGATACTCATGAGTTCGATCAGTTCGTTTGTCTTTATTCGTGATTCTTTTTATTCATGACCAAAATGACTTATGAGCATGGAAGCAAAACGATCGGGTATGAGCGATCAAATAGAAAAAATCGCAGTGTTCGAACTTATTCGAACATACTCATTTTAATCTCTGGTAGAGACTCGATTATCCGGGATTCTTTTAACCGGGACACTCTATTAACCGGGGTTTTTCCTGGAAAAATAATTTAATATTTTTAGCTCTATTAACCGGCATTCACTCTATTATCCGTAATAGAACAAAATCTTACTTCAAAAAAAATATTAAAACTATTTTTTTTGGAATTTAAACTCTAACATCCGGGATTAACTCTAATATCCGTGATATGAAAAAAATCAAACAAGTTTATTTGACTTCTAAAAACTAACGGACGTTTTAAATCTGTTGAATTGCAGTAGCCAGGCACGCACATAAAAGTAACGGGATGTATGTATCTTTCTGGTTGTGTTCTACATACATACCACATTATGTACAAAATTTTTGAAGTTTTTTTTTTATTTATTAAATAAATTATTTAATTAACTGTTTATTTTTTTGTTTTGTCTGGCTTTTTTTAAAATAAAGATAAAAAACCCGAATAAAAGGTTACTTTTCTAAACTAATTCTATTAACCGGGATTTTCCATTATCCGTGATGAGCTTGGTCCCGACCATCCCGGATAATCGAGTCTCTACTAGTTTGTATAAACAATGGTTTGAACTAGAACCACCGCCTTAAATTTAATTATGCAGTCACGAACTGAGGTTAACCGTTATTGAGTTTTGATCCGAGGATGAACCTCTATTGTATAACTGGCCCTTAAAACAGCAAAACCACATTTTCAACTCAATTTAAACATTTCTCGTACCTAAAAATAAAATAAATAAATAATTGGCACAACAGCTCCAAGCGGGGCCGGGGCCTGTGACTTACACTCTCAACCATTACTGTGTGTGCGTTGATATTCTGCAGGAATGGAAGGGACCTACAATTTACCGCCGAATCCGAACGGCTACCAGAGAAGCACTTTCCATGACATTAATTACTCTTGGAGGATTTGTCACTTCCTCGCAAGAAAAAGTACCCCGTAAAACAACTCTTTTAGGTGGAGTCGTCAGGGATCGAACCCAGAACCTTCGGCGTGGCAGTCCGACACACTAACCACTACGCCACAGGGTACTACATTTCTGGTACCTAACCTATTTAAAACAACAAAATCTATTATTGTAAATGTTTAAAGACTTTTTAAATGCAAATTGAAGTGAAATTCTTTGTACATGATTAAATAAGTATACGAGTTGTACAACAGTTTTGAACCTCGTCTTTAAGTTCTCAATCCACGGATTAACTTTACATATATCTGGGTTAACTCTTGAAACAAACTTTAAACTTTGATTACACAAACACGAACCGGGGTCAATCGTTTTGAAAATTTGAACCGAGGATGAATCCGTATTTTACAACTGTCCCTAAGAATCCCAATATAAAGAAAAGTTTAGTTTTACTGGGAACCATATTTTTTTAAATATAATGCTTCCAAAGCCAATTTAAGGTTTCTGACTGAAAAATTGTACTACAAATATCTGTATATGCCAATACAGCATTATTTCAAAAAATTAAAATTTTACTTGTCTCGATCCTCATTGGTAGGATATATCCTCAGACTCAAAGAGACATGGTCTTTGTTTTTCTACACGCAATATTGTGAAGATTATAATATCACCCACTCAAGTGTCTATGATTATTCGGGTTGTCCCTCGACTGTACATCGGTAAGTTCGTGATCATTTTCTAACATAGCCTAATTCCTTAAAATGACATGGTGTTAGGCAAAAATGTATTTAAGCCGAGCAACAGTTAAAATGAAAATTAAGTATTTGGAACCGAAAAGAACTACATGTTGCTTTTTACACATATTCAAGGCGAACTCCTTATAAAATTTTATGAAATTCATCATATTTAATAGTCATTGTTTCCTTTTACTTCCTTGACCAAAAGTATAGTATATAGGAAGTTATATCAACCTTTACATTTCTTAATTCCCTATCAAAAATACTTAATGTTTATGCAACGGAAACTCCCGAGAATACAGCCCAAGAAAAAAAAAAAAAAAATTTCAACGAAATTGCTCAAACCGTTGAGGTTCTAACAGAAAGTAGGACTAACGACGTTCTCCCAAGTTAACCAATACCTCACAACTCAAAATATCTAAACAAATAGTAGACAAGTGTGCAAATCTTACACATTGCCTGATGAAGAATTGGTTTTTCGAAAGTTGTTCTAGAATTTGACTCGAGATTTTGGGTCTTGAAATATCGGTGAGCACCCAGTGGTTGAGTTTTAATGGAATCGATAGAATGTCCAGTTGGGATTACAGGATTTGATTTTCATTTTTAATGGTTGACATTTTATAGTAGTTGGAAATTCTTATCAAGTCTTTTTAATTACAAAAAATAAACTTTTATCCCAGCATTTAGATCAATTGTATTGAACCTATTTCGACAATATATATGTAGTATACAAATTACAGGACAAAGCAATTTAGAATAGCGCTAAGGACTTTTTTGAACTAAGGCGAAACCCCAAACAATTTAAAATTTAGATATTTTCCTAATTTATCTTAAAAATTCCTTTTTGAAATCTTAAGACTCCTTGGCAACTAGAATGCTGCGAAAGAGCAGACTAGGTAATTAAGTAATGTAACTCTTTAAGTTATTATGTACATATTTAATATTTTTTATTAATGATATTTAATCTTTCAGACCCTGGAGGTGATAGTTCATGATAGTTCAAGAAACAAAATATTAATAGAATGAATAGCATGATATTTCCAAATTAAGGAAGAAAAAAATAACTTAAAACTCGTACTTCTACGAGGAATCTTTAGAATTTTCACTTAGAAAACCGTTTCTGCTGCCTCAATCGATAAATGTCATAAACAGGCGGTGCAAGGTTTTGAGTATCATCATCACTGTCGTCCCCACCTGGCAACATGTGTCTTCTTTTAAGACCTGCTTCTCCAGCAAACGTGCTATCATCGACAATCCAATGCACTGATTTGGCCAAATCAAATAAACGCACATCGCAACCATGGTCTCCCGACGGAACTGGCTGAGCGTCCTGTAGTTGTATTCGATTAAAGATGTCGCATAACATATCAACAGCCACAAATGGACCTCGGTAAGATTGCGGAGGGGGTAATTGTGAACACAAAGCAGCCAAGGCATGCGGTTGAGGAAATGACCCACCACCAAGCGGGTGCTCACCAGGATAACAGTTCGGTTTTGGTTTGTAAGGAATCATTTGGGCAAAATCTGGACGAGGCAATGGAACTTCTTGTTCTTCATCTTTTTCAACTGGCGCAACATTATTAGCTCTCCCACTTATTATGCCATTAATCTCGGCGTATCCAATAGATTTCAGTTCAACGCTCGTGCAGGGATACAAGTCCAGGAATTTATAGCGATCAACAAGTTGAGCCGTTTCTTTGCCTTCATATTCTTGCAATTTTTCCAAAACTGCACTTCTTCGGCGTTCAACCTTTACAATACTCGAAAGGTCTCCAATATTGGATTCAAATTCAAGAAAACGATTCCACACCTCAACAGAGGAACTGGGTGTCAGTCCTCCAGACGAAAGAACTCTTTCAAACAGTACTCTCGTGTTATTGTCTTCATTCAAATGCGACAAGTAGTCAACGTAGCACATAACATACTCTGGGCTGCCACCGAAACGCTTGAGTCCCAACTCGAAGATTCTGAATGCAATATCCTTGTCCTTAGAGCAATAATATTCCATGAGAGCAGCAGCCACGAAGACATGGTAGCGACTGCGGATATCCTCACGGGCTTTTTTGAAGATAGCCCTTGCAGATTTGATGCCCTCAGCACGACGACCAAACTTCATGTACTGCACATACGCTAGAGTTGGATCAATGTCAGGTTTTGACAAAAATTTGTTGTACATTTGATGGACCTTGTCGTATTTCATACGACCTTCTTCGAAATCGGCGTAGGCGAAGTACAACAAGGCGTTTTTGTTGAGCACGCCACTGATGGACCGCTCCAATATGTTGGCACACTCTTCGCCAAATATTTTCGACGCTTGAAGATCTCCTTTTTCAGCCAAAATCTTTGAACTGTAATCCAAAAACTGAGCAGCTTGATGCCAAACGGCTGGATGATGTGTCATGACCAACAGACACTGTTCAGTGGCAAACATTACACGGCGAGTTATTAATGCCGTATCCTCCGTGCGTAGAGGGTTGGACCTTTCGAGTGCGATGAATTTTTTCCAAGTATCTACCTGCTTTGCCTCCTCTTTCGATAGGGTTGGCGGAACAGCAGGTAGATTTCGATTGAGTCCTTTAGTGATATTTTCCAACTCTTTGGCTACTCTCCTTGCGTTCATGTAGTCCTTTGACCTTTCAAGGGCCATTTTTTCCGAGATAATAGGATTGATGTTCTGCTCAAAGGCGATATAATCTTTCCAAAGCGTTTCTATTCCGACGATTGGAGTTATAACCGCTTTCTGGTAGACTCTTCGTACAGCTGTTATTTTTTGGTTCTCTGCGTAGCTTCCAACAGCGTCGACCCCCTTCAAAAAGTTTATATAGTCCTGCCAAATGGAAAACGATTGCACATCCATTCCGATTTTTTCAAGGGCAAAGTCATAAGCTTGTGCTAGTTTTTCCTTGTGAGTGATCAACGAAGCTTTGGTTTCCTTGACATAGTTTAAATACAGTTTCCACAATTCAATGTTAAGGATTTTGACCAGACAACGTTGAAATAGTTTTTCCACTCTTTCGTAGTTCCGGCCCTTGATTTCTTGCTCGATAAAAATCTTCCAAAAGCGTGCTGTAGTGGGAAAAACGCTTATAAGTGATTCGTAGAGTGATCGTACTTGGTTGACATGGCGTGTTACTGCTTCCCGCAGAAGAACTGACCAGGCTTCTATGTCATAGTGTCGGACTTCCACAATTTGCTGGGAACGAACGAGGGACTCATGGCCCCATGCAATGTCAATTTTAATTTGATCGCGAAATTCCATTTCGAATTAAGATTCAACTGATTAAATTTTTTTTGTATATAAAGGTAATATGTTTTTTAACAATTTTGTTGGCGGATCTTACCTGTACCTGGCAAAGGAAAATTGATAATTTAAAAAAAATATTTACCCAAGCATTTTCAGCTACGGATTTCTTTTTCCACATTTCGATTCCACAAGTTGTGTAAGCAAAGCACACTACAAAACAAATTCAGCAAGCAGCAAACTGGTATAATTTAATGACATCCGCCATTTTTGATTGGCTTGCCCCTTTCTAATAGCTTTTTCCTTTGGTAAAATTTGAGCTTAGGTTAGGCCACAGACCATATACAGACCGCCAACTCGTACTCCTCTTGCCTGAAACACCCTCGAAATATTTTTTCCAGTCTGTGAATACGTGTACATCTCTCTCTGTGCATTTTGTAATGGCAACTATACCTGCGTATGCCATTTATTTTTTAGGTGTGTTTGCTAAATGGGTTTTAAAGCAAGGGAGAGCGTCACACTCTCAAAATAAATGGCATATCAGCTGATTTTTAGCTTGGTGGCAAAAAGAGAGACCATTATGGTGAGTTGGCGGTCTGTATCTTCTTGGTCCGTGGGTTAGGCATTGTATATATAAACTATAGTATTCCCACTTGAGATGCGCCATCTATCGACGAAAAACTAAGCTCGAGAATACCATGGGAAGCAACAACAACAATTTCCACCATTTTAGTTGTTGTTGTTGCTTCCCATGGTATTCTCGAGCTTAGTTTTTTGTCGATAGATGGCGCCCTTCAGGTGATAGTACTATAGTTTATAATAATGGGTTAGGTATTGCTCTAGATCAAAAACTGGGTGTATTCACGATCACACGTCACTGGTCTAGTTTCATTTCAACAGAGCGGATTGTCAAAAATAGAATCACGCAAGTATTTAACGATTTGAATAAATTAAAATGAACTAGGTAAATAATGAAAATCCTTAGTTTGTTTGTTTGAGCCCTCGCCCCAACTAGAAAATTATCTGTTTTTGGTGTGAATGTGAAACATGTGTTGGCGCACCTAGGCAGTAAAATCGATCGTAATCGTCACGAAAAATGGCATGACGCTAGATAACATTTTTAAAAGTGTGAGTGGAGCGTGTTGGGTAGTTGGTGGTTGTAGGTTGGGGCGGTAGGGAGTGGGGGTCGTAGGGGATGGGGTGGTAGGGGGAGTTGTTATAGGGGGGGGGGGTGAAAAATTGTCAAAATAGTGAATGGTTGGTTGGTGGTGAGAGGTGGGCTTGATGGTTTGTGAGGAGGGGGGAGGGGGGCTTGAGGAAAAAATTGTCAAAATTAGTGTGTAGTTGGTTGGAGGGGAAAATTGACTAAAATGGTGGGTGGTTAGTTGTGGGTGGTTACTAGTGGGGGTTGATGTGGAGGTTGTGTGTGGTGAAGTTGGCGAAAAAAATTATGAAAATGGCGGATGGTTACTGGTGGGGGGATTGGTTTGGGGGGAAAGGAAACAAAATGAAAAGAATGGTAAGTCGTGGTTTGGTGGTAGTAGGTTGGGTGGGAGATTTTTTGTAGTGGGATGAGGACAAAATTGTCAAAAATGGTGGGTGGTTATTTGGGAGTTGAGGATTGGTGGGGAGGGGGTTTAAAAAATTTTCAGAAGCGGTGGGTGGTTGGTTGTAGGTTGGGTGGGGGAATAAGATTTGATTTAGCATGCGTTTTTGATAACATTCTATTTATTGTAATAACAAGGAGTTTGTAAACATTCTCTAAAGATTTATTTTCTTAAATTATTGGAATGTGATAATGCACTGTATTCGATGCGCAACGAAATTCAGAGCAGTTTTTGTAAAGGGTGTTTTTTAGAGGTACTTATATAATAAAACTTTAAATTGGCTGATGTCTGAACAACACATGCGAATTGTGCAGATTCATTTCGAAAAAACAGTTGGAAACGAGATTGGTGTTTATCTCGATTTTCACAAGAATATTTTTTTTAGCGATGAAACAAATTTTTGATTGAATGGCTATGTCAAAAAGCAAAACTGCTGCATTTGGCGCGTTAATGACGATGAACAACTCCAAATTCTGGAAAGTGATCGAAAATTGGACCTCAAGATTGGAAATTTTTTTTCGGTTTGGTTTTCCGTATCGCTATAACTGGCTCCTTATAGAGACACTCTTTCTTTTCCTCTCCCTTCTCAACATGCGTTTTCAGCTCAGTGTGAAAACAGTAGCTATAGTTAGGGGTTGGTTGGTGTCTCTACTGTTTTGAAATGTTTGCACCACAGACACACAACGCTTATATCACAGACATACAGATACCAACCGCCAATTCGTTGCCTTAAACACCCTCAAAATAATTCATTCACTACCGTTTATGTATATCTCTCCCTGTGCATTTTATTTTTTCGTGTAGGTATTGGTTTTCAACTTCAAATTCACGGCAGAGCTTAAGAGAGAGAGCTTAAACCACAGACCAATACAGACCGCCAACTCGTACTTCTCTTGCCTGAAACACCCTCCAAATATTTGTTCGTGTCTGTGAATACGTGTACATCTCTGTCTGTGCATTTTGTGATGGCAACCATCTCTGCGTATGCCATTTACACTCAAAACAAATGACATAGCTATCAGCTGATTTCCAGCTTATTGGCAAAAAGAGAGACCATACAGTGAGTTGGCGGTCTGTATTCTTATTGGTCCCTGGCTTAAGCGGGGTTCACATGGGACATGGCAGAGGCCAAGACAATGAGACAAGACAATCATTGTTCCATGTGAACAACTGTTTCCAGGACAAGACACAATTATCATTATGTTGTCTTCCGAGCTAGCCTTTCGAGCTATCTCTGAGGACAATATCGATATATCGACTGGCTGGGAATTGTCTTGTCCAACCCCGTTCAAGAAGCTCGGACAAGACAATTGATTATTGTCCCATGGTCTTGTCTACGTGTGAACTCTGCTTTAAATATACTCAAAAAAAAAATGCACATCAAGCTTGTTGACAAAGAAAGAAACTTTGAAGAGTTGGCAGTCTGTGTTGTATGTCTATGGTTTATATCACCGACTGGTACCTTACCTATACCCGACCCCTCTTGCGGAAAACACCCTTAAAATATTTTATTCACCACGGTTTGATACTCAAAACGCAACTTTGTTAATATTAAAACTGAAATATTCATTGATAATTATGAAGAAACAATAACATCACATCTGTGTCGAACAACCATACTACGGAAGGCTTTAATGCGTAATGCTCAAATTTGTCTTCCTAATTTCCTTTTGGAAAGGAAAAAGGATATATAACAGTAGGAACTTACTCGAACACTATATACCCTAGCGAAAGATTTTCAAGTAATGAAATATTCTGCATGAAATAATTAAAAAAAAAAAATAATAAAAACATCGGAATTCAGTAATCATTAGGTATTGTAATGTTTTAGTCTTGGGTTCGAAATTAAAACTTATTTTCCTTTACTTTTCAATCACCACTACTATCTCTATAAATGAAACTCACTTTTATCTAAGTTCAAACTCTTTATTTATTTCTTTATCTTAGCACCACTAATTATTCACCATTTATTCGTTACCACGGTTAAAATGAAACTGTGTCCATTTCCGAATAAAATGTCCTATTTATACTTGGGATCAAGTTTCCCGAACAGTCTAAGTCTCGAACCTTTCGGAATTGTCAAGATGCTTTAAAAGCTTTCAGAGCTTTCAAATTCAACATTGTTATTCAGCAGAATCATTCAGCAGAATTGTTCAGAATTTTACTGTAGTATAGACAAACACCATATAGTAATATTTCCGTAGTAGAAACAAAAACCATTCATAAGACTGTAGTTGAGACAAACACTATTCATGTAACATTGCCCCCTTCTTAAGATTGTTCGTCCCGAACAAGTCTATCACTTCCCTGGCCATTGTAGCGGCATAGTCGGTCCCTGTGAACAACTTTCATTTTGCCTCTAACACCTCTCTGAATGCGGTAGACAACATCATTGATTCTGGTGACAACTTTGTAAGGGCCTTCCCAATTTTGCTGGAGCTTCGGTGACAGTCCCTTTTTCCGATGGGGGTTGTATAACCACACAAGATCTTCCACTTGAAACCCTGTCGTCGTTGCATGTGCATCATAACGTGTTTTCATGCGATCACTGGCATCCTTTATCTTTGTTCTGGTCCTTTCATGAATGTACATGAGTCTCTTTTTGAGATCCTCCACATATTCTTCTTGGCTTTGTGGCTCATTGGGAGGGCATCCAAATTTCACTTCACTTGGTAGTCGCATTGTTGAACCAAACAAGATTTCATAAGGAGTATGTCCTGTAGTGCTATGAACTGCGCTCCGATAGCTCATTAAAAACAGTGGAATGCATCGGTCCCAGTCTCGTTGACAGTCTTCCACTACTTTGGAAAGGTGTTCTTTGAGCGTTCTGTTAAACCGTTCTACCATTCCATCTGATTGTGGATGCAGCGGTGTTGTCCTTGTCTTATGAATGCCAAGGAGTGAGCAAACCTGTTGGAAGATATTTGACTCGAAGTTCCTCCCTTGGTCAGAATGGAGTTCTTTAGGTACACCAAATCTACTTATCCAATTGAATACAATCTGATCCACAACCGTTTTTGCTTCTTGGTTTGGAATGGCAAACGCTTCAGGCCACTTGCTGAAGTAATCCATTATCACGAGAATATATCGGTTTCCATCGTTGGTTTCAGGAAAAGGACCTGCAATATCCATTGCAATTCTTTCGAAGGGTGCTCCAACGTTGTACTGCTGCATCACACTTTGAATTTTTCTGCCTGGTCCTTTTGTAGCAGAACAAGTGTCACATTTCCTGCACCATCTTTCGACGTCTTCTTTTGCATGAAGCCAGTAGAAACGATCTCGGATCTTTTCCAGCGTTTTGTTGATTCCTAAATGGCCTCCAGAAGTGCCATTATGCATCTCACGGAGAACTTCATTGACTTTGGACCGAGGCACAACTACCTGCATCACATAAGACTTGCCATCTACGGATTCCCACTTCCGTTTGAGTACACCTTCTTGTACATGGAGAGAGTTCCATTGAGCCCAATAGGCTTTTAACACCGGGCTTCTATCGGAAATGTCAACCCATTGTGGTTTCTCCTCGTGCTCTTTCCATGCAAGGATGGGTTCAATGTCAGAATCTTCTTGTTGAGCATTCCTAATTTCCTCGTTACTCCAGCCGGCAATGGGCTCGACTCTCACTCGTTGAGTGACTAGGGACTCCTTTTCTTCCTGACGTGAACAATGCTTGCAGTTTGATTTACATGGTCGTCGGGATAATGCATCTGCGTTGGAGTGTAGTTTTCCTTTTCGATGTTGAATCTCGTAGTGGTATGTCTGCAACCTCTCAATCCACCTTGCTACTTGTCCTTCGGGATTTTTAAAGTTCAAAAGCCACCTTAGCGCTCCATGGTCTGTTCTAAGGAGGAATTTCTGCCCATAGATGTACTTATGAAAATGTTTCGTAGCTAGTACCAGAGCTAGAAGTTCCCTCCTGGTCACGCAATAGTTCCTTTCTGCCTTCGAGAGCACTTTGCTGTAATAGGCTACTACCTTTTCTTGGCCATCATGAACTTGCGACAAAACAGCCCCAATTCCAACATTGCTTGCGTCTGCATCGATGATGAACTGTTTCCCAGGAGTAGCATATGCCAGAACGGGAGCGTTACAGAGGCGTGTTTTTAGTTCCTGGAAGCTTTTCTCGCAATCACCTGACCATTTGAACTGTTTTCCTTTCTCTGTAAGTTGGTGCAGGCTTTTCGCAACTCCAGCAAAGTCTTTCACGAATCGCCGGTAATATGTGGCTAACCCAAGGAAACTTCTCAGCTGATGTTTATCTTGTGGAGTTGGCCAGTTCTTCACAGCTTCCACTTTCTCTGGATCGGTTTGTACCCCTTGAGACGAGACAATATGCCCTAAATATTTCACTTCAGTCTTGAAAAAGGTGCATTTGTCTGGGTTCAACCTAAGATGAGCTTCTCGAAGCCTCCGGAAAACTTCTCTCAAGTTCCTGCAGTGTTCGTCAAATGTTTTCCCAAAAACGATGACATCATCCAAATAAACCAGGCATGTCTTCCAAGTAAGCCCTTGTAAAACGCATTCCATCAAACGCTCAAATGTTGCCGGAGCGTTGCACAGGCCAAATGGCATAACTTTGAATTGCCACAGACCATTACCTGTCGAAAATGCGGTTTTCTCTCGATCTTCTGGGTGAATTTCCACCTGCCAGTACCCACTTTTCAGGTCCAAAGTTGAAAACCATTGAGCTCCTGCCATTGCATCCAGAGTGTCGCTGATCCTGGGCAGAGGGTAGCTGTCTTTCTTTGTGACATCGTTCAGCCTTCGGTAATCCACGCAGAACCGGGTGCTTCCATCCTTCTTTTTGACTAAGACCACTGGTGATGCCCAAGGGCTTTTGGAATTCTCGATCAAACCTTCTTTCTGCATCGTCGAGATCATATCCGTAACCTCCGCCTGTTTGGCTAGTGGAAGGCGCCTTGCAGGTTGACGGATTGGCCTTGCATCACCAGTATCGATGCGATGTTGCACCAATTGTGTTCTTCCGTATGGTTTATCCTTTGAAGCGAAAATATCAGCAAACTCATGAATAAGGCTTCCAGCAACCTGTTGTTGTTGTTGATTTAGTTTGCAGGATTTGAGAATTTTGGACCTTATAGCGTTGACTTCTACAGGATTTCGTACTTCTTCATCGGTGATTCTTGTTATTGCTGCGACTGGACCACATTGTCCAATAACTTCTCCTGCTTTAAGGTTGACTTCATAAGGTTTGATGTTCACTATTCTTACAGGCACCATGTTGTTCTTAGGTGCGGCAAGCGTTTTTCCCACGATGTAGTTTTGGGAACGTTGTTCAGAGTCCGGTTCTACAAAAAGGTATCGATGGTTCCCTGAATCGCCTTTTATGTTTGTCCAAACAAAGACTTCTGAAGAGGGAGGCAGGCGTAGGTCTTCTTTGACGGCAGTTCTCAGGGTTGACGAGTTTTCGTTACCATAGATCATCGGAATCTCGACATTTCTATATTTCAGAACCTGGTTACCGATATCCAGAATTACTTCATGTACTTTCATGAAGTCAATTCCGATAATGCACTCATCGCAAATATCTGCCACTAGGAATTTATGTGAAAACTCCAGTTCTGCCAATCGGATCACTAGTTGTACTTCCCCATATACTGTAGCTGACTCACCTGTTGCCGTCTTCAGACAGTAGCTATTGGTGTTGTGTAGCCATGTCATCTTCACCACGTCTCTTCTTACAATGGAGGCGGTGGCACCGGTATCGATAGTTGCCACAAATTTGCTTGTCGTTTATAGCTGCTTCCATTGTCAGACTTTTATTATCTCGTTTAGTCTGCGAGACCTGGATCGTAGTTCTGGGGCCATCGATATCCGGAACCAGCTTCTGCCCCGTGAAGTTGGTCCTTACTCGTTTCCCGAGTGGGAAACAGGTCCAGCAGGGGTTTTGTGAACCTTCTCTTGGCTGTTCTTCCTGCTGCCGCAATGTTGGCAAACTCCTTTTCTTAATGGCATACGACACTGGCGCTGGAGATGTCCGGTCCTGTTGCAGTTCCAGCATCGGAGAGGTCCATCACGGTGGTTGCTCTGGAATGTCGTTCTTTGGCAAGCGCACTCCTCTACAGTTACTTCTCTTACCCGATGAATGCTTTGAGAAGCCTGTTCCGCTGCTTCCATGGTGAGGGCAAACGCCAATGCTTCAGGAAGCGTCCGTTTTCCGGCCGTTCGTACTGCTCGCTGGAGGTTGATGTCAGCTAATCCACGGACAAATGCTTCAGCAGCAAATTGGTTGATAATTTCCTCACCCGCCGTTGGATATGCCAGGTGAGCCAGGCGTTCGATGTCTGCTTGGAGCTGTTGAAGAGTCTCACCTCTTTTCTGAACCCTGGTGTTAAGTTGGACCCGGAAAACTTCTTGCATATGGCCATCTCCAAAGCGTTTTTCAATCGCCTGAGTAAGAGCTTTGAAGTTGCCATGTAACTCTGCTGGTATTGTTTGCAGTAGTTCTGCAGCAGGTCCTCTGAGAGCAAGTGTTAGTGCAACAAACTTTTCCTCGTCGTCCCAGCCGTTTGTTGTCGCAGCTGCTTCAAATTGTCTTTTGTAGATCGTCCAAGAAGTTTGTCCATCAAAAGTTGGCGGATGCATTTCCTTTCTTCGTATTGTTACATGAATAGTGTTTGTCTCAACTACAGTCTTACTATATGGTTTTTGTCTATACTACAGTAAAATTCTGAACAATTCTGCTGAATGATTCTGCTGAATAACAATGTTGAATTTGAAAGCTCTGAAAGCTTTTAAAGCATCTTGACAATTCCGAAAGGTTCGAGACTTAGACTGTTCGGGAAACTTGATCCCAAGTATAAATAGGACATTTTATTCGGAAATGGACAGTTTCATTTTAACCGTGGTAACGAATAAATGGTGAATAATTAGTGGTGCTAAGATAAAGAAATAAATAAAGAGTTTGAACTTAGATAAAAGTGAGTTTCATTTATAGAGATAGTAGTAGTGATTGAAAAGTAAAGGAAAATAAGTTTTATTTTCGAACCCAAGACTAAAAACATTACAGTGGTGTCAGAAGTGAAATAAAACTTAAGTGCATAATTCATTTGGACAAATAAAAGTGAAAAGTGATAAAGTGACTATGGGTAAACTTGTAAATGCCCTTAACTTGATTGAACTTAGAGCAGTGTTAAAGAATCGGGGTCTTCCTACTGCTGGAACCAAAAATGACCTCATTATTAGACTGCAGGAAAATATGACTCAGCAAAATGAAAATCCAGAAACATTTCTTCTGGATGTTGAAATACAAGACGAACAAGAGCAAGTAAGTACAAGCTCCGACATGTCTAATATGATGGCTTTCCTTCTCGAACGTTTTCAAGAACAAAAGAATCTTCTAGAAGAGCAAAGAAACGAACAAAAGAATCTTCTAGAAGAGCAAAGAAACGAACAAAAGAATCTTCTAGAAGAGCAAAGAAACGAACAAAAGAATCTTCTAGAAGAGCAAAGAAACGAACAAAAGAATGAACAAGCGCAACTTCTAGAACGTTTTGAAACACAAGAGAAGAATCTTGAAGACCAGAAAAACCTCCTTGAAGGAAAGTTCTCTGACATTGAAAGCAAGTTTGTTGCTGCTGACGAGCGTCTCGAAAGCATCGAAAAACAAATTTTGACTGTAGATGAAAGGTTCGAGAAAGTTGAAGACAAATTCGAAAAATATGCAAAGGAGTTGGACAAGGTAAGAAAAATTAAAATTAGAGAAAGTTCTGGTGACTGCATACGAAGAAAGGAAATGCATCCGCCAACTTTTGATGGACAAACTTCTTGGACGATCTACAAAAGACAATTTGAAGCAGCTGCGACAACAAACGGCTGGGACGACGAGGAAAAGTTTGTTGCACTGACACTTGCTCTCAGAGGACCTGCTGCAGAACTACTGCAAACAATACCAGCAGAGTTACATGGCAACTTCAATGCTCTTACTCAGGCGATTGAAAAACGCTTTGGAGATGGCCATATGCAAGAAGTTTTCCGGGTCCAACTTAACACCAGGGTTCAGAAAAGAGGTGAGACTCTTCAACAGCTCCAAGCAGACATCGAACGCCTGGCTCACCTGGCATATCCAACGGCGGGTGAGGAAATTATTAATCAATTTGCTGCTGAAGCATTTGTCCGTGGATTAGCTGACATCAACCTCCAGCGAGCAGTACGAACGGCCGGAAAACGGACGCTTCCTGAAGCATTGGCGTTTGCCCTCACCATGGAAGCAGCGGAACAGGCTTCTCAAAGTATTCATCGGGTAAGAGAAGTAACTGTAGAGGAGTGCGCTTGCCAGAGAACGACATTTCAGAGCAACCACCGTGATGGACCTCTCCGATGCTGGAACTGCAACAGGACCGGACATCTCCAGCGCCAGTGTCGTGTGCCATTAAGAAAAGGAGTTTGCCAACATTGCGGCAGCAGGAAGAACAGCCAAGAGGAGGCTCACAAAACCCCTGCTGGACTTGTTTCCCACTCGGGGAAACGAGTAAGGACCAACTTCACGGGGCAGAAGCTGGTTCCGGGTATCGATGGCCCCAGAACTACGATCCAGGTCTCGCAGACTAAACGAGACAATAAAAGTCTGACAATGGAAGCAGCTATAAACGACAAGAAATATGTGGCAACTATCGATACCGGTGCCACCGCCTCCATTGTAAGAAGAGACGTGGTGAAGATGACATGGCTACACAACACCAATAGCTACTGTCTGAAGACGGCAACAGGTGAGTCAGCTAAAGTATATGGGGAAGTACAACTAGTGATCGGATTGGCAGAACTGGAGTTTTCACATAAATTCCTAGTGGCAGATATTTGCGATGAGTGCATCATCGGAATTGACTTCATGAAAGCACATGGAGTAATTCTGGATATCGGTAACCAGGTTCTGAAATTTAGAAATGTCGAGATTCCGATGATCTATGGTAACGAAAACTCGTCAACCCTGAGAACTGTCGTCAAAGAAGACATACGCCTGCCTCCCTCTTCAGAAGTCTTTGTTTGGACAAACATAAAAGGCGATTCAGGGAACCATCGTTACCTTTTTGTAGAACCGGACTCTGAACAACGTTCCCAAAACTACATCGTGGGAAAAACGCTTGCCGCACCTAAGAACAACATGGTGCCTGTAAGAATAGTGAACATCAAACCTTATGAAGTCAACCTTAAAGCAGGAGAAGTTATTGGACAATGTGGTCCAGTGGCAGCAATAACAAGAATCACCGATGAAGAAGTACGAAATCCTGTAGAAGTCAACTTTTTAAGGTCCAAAATTCTAAAATCCTGCAAGCTAAGTCAACAACAACAACAGGTTGCTGGAAGCCTTATTCATGAGTTTGCTGATATTTTCGCTTCAAAGGATAAACCATACGGAAGAACACAATTGGTGCAACATCGCATCGATACTGGTGATGCAAGGCCAATCCGTCAACCTGCAAGGCGCCTTCCACTAGCCAAACAGGCGGAGGTTACGGATATGATCTCGACGATGCAGAAAGAAGGTTTGATCGAGAATTCCAAAAGCCCTTGGGCATCACCAGTGGTCCTAGTCAAAAAGAAGGATGGAAGCACCCGGTTCTGCGTGGATTACCGAAGGCTGAACGATGTCACAAAGAAAGACAGCTACCCTCTGCCCAGGATCAGCGACACTCTGGATGCAATGGCAGGAGCTCAATGGTTTTCAACTTTGGACCTGAAAAGTGGGTACTGGCAGGTGGAAATTCACCCAGAAGATCGAGAGAAAACCGCATTTTCGACAGGTAATGGTCTGTGGCAATTCAAAGTTATGCCCTTTGGCCTGTGCAACGCTCCGGCAACATTTGAGCGTTTGATGGAATGCGTTTTACAAGGGCTTACTTGGAAGACATGCCTGGTTTATTTGGATGATGTCATCGTTTTTGGGAAAACATTTGACGAACACTGCAGGAACTTGAGAGAAGTTTTCCGGAGGCTTCGAGAAGCTCATCTTAGGTTGAACCCAGACAAATGCACCTTTTTCAAGACTGAAGTGAAATATTTAGGGCATATTGTCTCGTCTCAAGGGGTACAAACCGATCCAGAGAAAGTGGAAGCTGTGAAGAACTGGCCAACTCCACAAGATAAACATCAGCTGAGAAGTTTCCTTGGGTTAGCCACATATTACCGGCGATTCGTGAAAGACTTTGCTGGGGTTGCGAAAAGCCTGCACCAACTTACAGAGAAAGGAAAACAGTTCAAATGGTCAGGTGATTGCGAGAAAAGCTTCCAGGAACTAAAAACACGCCTCTGTAACGCTCCCGTTCTGGCATATGCTACTCCTGGGAAACAGTTCATCATCGATGCAGACGCAAGCAATGTTGGAATTGGGGCTGTTTTGTCGCAAGTTCATGATGGCCAAGAAAAGGTAGTAGCCTATTACAGCAAAGTGCTCTCGAAGGCAGAAAGGAACTATTGCGTGACCAGGAGGGAACTTCTAGCTCTGGTACTAGCTACGAAACATTTTCATAAGTACATCTATGGGCAGAAATTCCTCCTTAGAACAGACCATGGAGCGCTAAGGTGGCTTTTGAACTTTAAAAATCCCGAAGGACAAGTAGCAAGGTGGATTGAGAGGTTGCAGACATACCACTACGAGATTCAACATCGAAAAGGAAAACTACACTCCAACGCAGATGCATTATCCCGACGACCATGTAAATCAAACTGCAAGCATTGTTCACGTCAGGAAGAAAAGGAGTCCCTAGTCACTCAACGAGTGAGAGTCGAGCCCATTGCCGGCTGGAGTAACGAGGAAATTAGGAATGCTCAACAAGAAGATTCTGACATTGAACCCATCCTTGCATGGAAAGAGCACGAGGAGAAACCACAATGGGTTGACATTTCCGATAGAAGCCCGGTGTTAAAAGCCTATTGGGCTCAATGGAACTCTCTCCATGTACAAGAAGGTGTACTCAAACGGAAGTGGGAATCCGCAGATGGCAAGTCCTATGTGATGCAGGTAGTTGTGCCTCGGTCCAAAGTCAATGAAGTTCTCCGTGAGATGCATGATGGCACTTCTGGAGGCCATTTAGGAATCAACAAAACGCTGGAAAAGATCCGAGATCGTTTCTACTGGCTTCATGCAAAAGAAGACGTCGAAAGATGGTGCAGGAAATGTGACACTTGTTCTGCTACAAAAGGACCAGGCAGAAAAATTCAAAGTGTGATGCAGCAGTACAACGTTGGAGCACCCTTCGAAAGAATTGCAATGGATATTGCAGGTCCTTTTCCTGAAACCAACGATGGAAACCGATATATTCTCGTGATCATGGATTACTTCAGCAAGTGGCCTGAAGCGTTTGCCATTCCAAACCAAGAAGCAAAAACGGTTGTGGATCAGATTGTCTTCAATTGGATAAGTAGATTTGGTGTACCTAAAGAACTCCATTCTGACCAAGGGAGGAACTTCGAGTCAAATATCTTCCAACAGGTTTGCTCACTCCTTGGCATTCATAAGACAAGGACAACACCGCTGCATCCACAATCAGATGGAATGGTAGAACGGTTTAACAGAACGCTCAAAGAACACCTTTCCAAAGTAGTGGAAGACTGTCAACGAGACTGGGACCGATGCATTCCACTGTTTTTAATGAGCTATCGGAGCGCAGTTCATAGCACTACAGGACATACTCCTTATGAAATCTTGTTTGGTTCAACAATGCGACTACCAAGTGAAGTGAAATTTGGATGCCCTCCAAATGAGCCACAAAGCCAAGAAGAATATGTGGAGGATCTCAAAAAGAGACTCATGTACATTCATGAAAGGACCAGAACAAAGATAAAGGATGCCAGTGATCGCATGAAAACACGTTATGATGCACATGCAACGACGACAGGGTTTCAAGTGGAAGATCTTGTGTGGTTATACAACCCCCATCGGAAAAAGGGACTGTCACCGAAGCTCCAGCAAAATTGGGAAGGCCCTTACAAAGTTGTCACCAGAATCAATGATGTTGTTTACCGCATTCAGAGAGGTGTTAGAGGCAAAATGAAAGTTGTTCACAGGGACCGACTATGCCGCTACAATGGCCAGGGAAGTGATAGACTTGTTCGGGACGAACAATCTTAAGAAGGGGGCAATGTTACATGAATAGTGTTTGTCTCAACTACAGTCTTACTATATGGTTTTTGTCTATACTACAGTAAAATTCTGAACAATTCTGCTGAATGATTCTGCTGAATAACAATGTTGAATTTGAAAGCTCTGAAAGCTTTTAAAGCATCTTGACAATTCCGAAAGGTTCGAGACTTAGACTGTTCGGGAAACTTGATCCCAAGTATAAATAGGACATTTTATTCGGAAATGGACAGTTTCATTTTAACCGTGGTAACGAATAAATGGTGAATAATTAGTGGTGCTAAGATAAAGAAATAAATAAAGAGTTTGAACTTAGATAAAAGTGAGTTTCATTTATAGAGATAGTAGTAGTGATTGAAAAGTAAAGGAAAATAAGTTTTATTTTCGAACCCAAGACTAAAAACATTACAGTATGCAGTCACCAGAACTTTCTCTTATTTTAATTTTTCTTACCTTGTCCAACTCCTTTGCATATTTTTCGAATTTGTCTTCAACTTTCTCGAACCTTTCATCTACAGTCAAAATTTGTTTTTCGATGCTTTCGAGACGCTCGTCAGCAGCAACAAACTTGCTTTCAATGTCAGAGAACTTTCCTTCAAGGAGGTTTTTCTGGTCTTCAAAACGTTCTAGAAGTTTCGCTTGTTCATTCTTTTGTTCGTTTCTTTGCTCTTCTAGAAGATTCTTCTGCTCGTTTCTTTGCTCTTGAAAACGCTCAAGAAGAAGAGCCATCATATTGGACAAGTCGGAATTATTACTTACATGCTCTTGTTCCTCTTCAATTTCAACATCGACGAGGAATGTGTCCGGATTTTCGTTTTGCTGAGTCATATTTTCTTGCAGTCTAATAATGAGGTCATTTTTGGTTCCAGCAGTAGGAAGACCCCGACTCTTTAACACTGCTCTAAGTTCAATCAAGTTAAGGGCATTTACCAGTTTACCCATAGTCACTTTATCACTTTTCACTTCTATTTGTTCAAAGTAATTATGTTCTTAAGTTTTATTTCACTTCTGACACCACTGTAATGTTTTAGTCTTGGGTTCGAAATTAAAACTTATTTTCCTTTACTTTTCAATCACCACTACTATCTCTATAAATGAAACTCACTTTTATCTAAGTTCAAACTCTTTATTTATTTCTTTATCTTAGCACCACTAATTATTCACCATTTATTCGTTACCACGGTTAAAATGAAACTGTGTCCATTTCCGAATAAAATGTCCTATTTATACTTGGGATCAAGTTTCCCGAACAGTCTAAGTCTCGAACCTTTCGGAATTGTCAAGATGCTTTAAAAGCTTTCAGAGCTTTCAAATTCAACATTGTTATTCAGCAGAATCATTCAGCAGAATTGTTCAGAATTTTACTGTAGTATAGACAAAAACCATATAGTAATATTTCCGTAGTAGAAACAAAAACCATTCATAAGACTGTAGTTGAGACAAACACTATTCATGTAACAGTATGATAATTTCATTATGTGATTTTCATATGACGCATCAAAACGAGTGAGAGTGGAATCGATAGGTTTTTCCTCCGTGTATTACGTAAATTAGATGCACTTTAAAATTTATATATGTATATGAAACAACTGTTTTCCTATTTGCGACAATATCTTTAACTCTTTAGGTACCTTACTTTCAATCAAATCCACCTTCTTCAAAATCAATAGTTAAGTTTTTGGTAATTTTTTGTTTAATGTTAATTATACATTATAGTTTTTTTCAAAATAAAATGTATGTTCATTTGTAGGTATACAACAAATAAAATAAATAATAAACAATTTAAGAAATAATCAATGGTTCCAAAAAGCATTACTGTTTTTCAAAGGCGGTATAAATTTTTACCGTCGTTTTCGACGTATTTCCATCTACTCGTAGATCGTAGTATCTAATACAAACCATTGTTTTTTTTTTTTAATATTCAAAGAACCTTCGTCATGCGTTTAAATGCATATTTCCTTGATTTAACGTCTCGACCCTACCCAAGCTGGAATACATATTGTTTCGATTCCTCGAACTTTATCTCACGCATAACTTTGTCTACCAAATCAAGTGCGAAGCACCTTTGCGTTAATTTATTAAAGCAATCAGTGCCGCATCTATAGACTGATGGCGCCCCTAGGCGGAAAAAAGCGTTCACCATTACTGTTGGTGATCAGTGTACAAACATGGATTTGCAATACGATGTAAAAATTAGGATAAGTTAGTTTAAACTTATTCTTTCTAAACCATTTCAATGGTCTAACAGCTTACTTGGAAACTTAATTTTTTTTTGTGATTTCATATTATACTGACAAAATGCGTTCATCGACAAAAATTGTCTCAACATCATTCTTGTAAACACTTTGAAAAGTTTCAGCTCGTTTCCTTGGCTTTACCTACCAAATTGCCAATTCTTTCACTTCTTCATTTTTCATTCATGGATATGTTGATTTTCAATCAAAAGGGGGAACCGATTTGTAACCGCGTATTTATTTAGACTAGAATCGCCCAGTGGCCAAAATTCGGCCATTAAAATGCCCAACAATTTCTCAGCGAAAAATGGTAAAAAAACACACCAAGACATTTTCGGCGCAGGGAAACTGGTCCCGAATTTGACTTTCGGAACTTATAACCCACTTAGGTAGGTCATTATCCCCGAATATGAATTCGGGAGTTATAACTCACTGAGCTGGGTCACAAGTCCCGTTTTTATTTATTTTCTAATGGGACAAAAGTCCCGAATGAAACCATATTGTAAATTAAGTTCTTTGACAACATAATAAATCTATTTGTTTTTATTTATGTATGTACCTACAAAAAATGTTTGCTATACATATAAAGAAAAAAACAGAACAATTAAACATAAATGGTTTAACAATTGTTTTTGTTTTTGTGACCTGTTTTATTTAAACTGAGTTAAGGCTAAGTTAAGTGGGCTGTAGGTCCTACCATAAATGGTTTAAAATTTATGTACATACATATGTCCGCATGGCCAAATTTCACGGCATCAGGAAGTCATCGCACTAGATTTAACATTTTTAGGAACGCAACAACAAAATCTTAAGCTATACATTTTTTATTTATCAAACCAAAATATTTCAAATCAAATAATTTTATATGATTAAGTATGATGAGCTTGAACAAAAAAGAAAATGCAGCATGCTTTCTAGCAAGCGTAGCGAGAGCAAAAAATTTTGCCCAACATAGAATCAGTTCGAGGTGATAGCTTAAGATTTTGTTGTTGCGTTCCTAAAAATGTTAAATCTAGTGCGATGACTTTCTGATGCCGTGACATTTGGCCAAGCAGATATTTCTGTTAGCGTTGAACCTTGCCTTGAAAGCTAGCGAAGGATTGAGTTTCTTTCTTTTGCCTAGCACTCTATTTTTACTGTTATGAGTATGACAGCAAAAACCATGAAACTAAAAACTGTCCAATAATTTTTTTTCTCAAAAAAATTACCAGGTGGGTCAGAAGTCCCGAATTTAGTTTTCGGGACTTATAACCCATCATGGTGGGTCAAAAGTCCCAAATTAAGATTAGGGACTTATGACTCACCATAATGGGTCATTGGTCCCGAAAGTCAAATTCGGGAGTTTTGACTTCGGGACCAGTTTCCCTGCGCCGACATTTTCACCTGTATTTTCAAAAAAAAAAAAATTACAAATCAAAATATTTCCAGTACACCTACTCAGTAATACCTTTCCAAAGATATATATGTATAGCTATATCATCTCAATCGGTTAGGTAAATACCTCGCAATTGGTACCATAAAAAACTGCTTGCCTATTTATATATAGAAGATATTCAAGCTTTAGCCATAATTGATCAAGTACGATTATAAAATAAAAAATTTGCCGCCCCTAGAGTTTCCGTTCTAGGCTCAGTCTATAGCTAGATCCGCCCATGTTTACAATACCTTGCAAAAAAGACCATTGATTAATAATTCATAAATAAACATATGTATTTATTGAACCAAAATATTTCGTAGACATTCGCATAAAAAGTTGTATGATATTTTCTATAAAAGATCGTGCAATCAAAGGCAGTTGGAGTTTTTATTTCGCATCGAATATCGAATACATCTTCGAATTTTTTTTTATTAAAATTAAAAAATCAAACGTTAAGCTTTAATTAGCTGAAGTTCCGAAACTTAGTAGCTATGTGATAGTTTTTAGTTATAGAATTTTAATTTGATCTTATATATAATTTTAATATTTCGTCCTTGTTTTTAATTTTAAGATTCAATATTTTTTGTCCTTACAATAAAAAGAAATAAGTGCAACGATGCCCCCTTTAATAGAGTGCAGCGAAAAAGCTCAGAACTTCAAGTCTGAAACTTATGATACCACGGGGGTTTTGTTTGAATGTGACGCTGATATGATCGATGGCGGATTGTATTCAAAAAACAGTAGTGTTTCCGTGAAAAAAGCTGAAGAATATAAATTGGAACTAGTTTGGAGAAATATTATTGCATTCGTCATACTGCATATTGCTGCAGTTTATGGTGCCAGTTTGTTGATTACTTCTGCTCTATGGAAAACAAGAGCATTTTGTAAGTAACCCAAAAAAAAACCCCTTTAGAACGAACAATGCAAAGAAAATTAAAATGACTATTTGGAAGCATAAATTGGATACTATAAAAATACGGTAACTAATGGAACCTGTCATACAATCTCTAAAAAGAAGTTTTTTTTTCTCGTAAACTGTTAAAGAATTCTTTTAAGACTTTCTGGAAGCTTTTTTGCTAGAACAATCTAGAATGGATTTTGAATAAGGGTACCTCTCATAGAACCGGGTTTCCAAACCAGATTTTGATACCTTCTCATGCAAGTGAATGTATTAAATTTCATGGAGATCGTTCGAGCTGTTATGTAAGTGAAAAGCGTTACAATCGACGTTCTACACGAGAATCAAGGAGTGCCTTAATGAATTCCTGCCACTTTCAACGTTTGAAACTGGGACTTATTAATGGTCATTTTAAATTCACAGTCTTTTAAAAAAAATCGTCAAATCATGTGGGAATTATGGGTTTTAGGGGAATCAACGCTCTCTCTCTTAGCTCCGTTGGTTAAAATAGTGGCCTTTATGATATTCCTCTCCGCAGCTCTGTGAAACGTAGCCTGGTTAAAATTCTAAGTTTGTCATTTATAACGCATTGACGAAAGTGAAAACAAAACAGTAAAATTTACAAAGTTTACTCACGCTGAAGACAAAATGAAACTGCGCCTTTATAACTCACAGCAGTAGCCTAGTGCCAAGCCATACTTCATCCATTCTAAATATTTAAACTTTTCACTTTTGGGAATCACCTGCTCCATTCAAAAAAATGTCTGCAATATGTTGCATAGTGTTGATCAGAAAACGGGCAGGGCAAGTTTTTTCAGTTTTACTTTGCAAAATGTATACTACCATAATGTCAAGTGCTCGTTGCAGGCATCATGTATCTGCGCTCATGATGAACTTTGGGGTCCATCACTTTACCTTCATTACCGCATTTGGATATTATAAGGACAAACAAAATTATATACCTACAAACTGTTAATATTTAGTTTTTCTCCTTCCAGTTACAGTCATCTTAATAGCTAACGGCTTCGGTATCACTGGCGGGGCGCACAGGCTTTGGGCCCATCGATCTTACAAAGCAATATGGCAGCTTCGGATATTTCTGATGATCTGCAACACCATTGCCTTTCAAGACTCGGTTTATACTTGGGCACGCGATCATCGTGTGCATCACAAGTTTTCGGAAACCGACGCCGATCCACACAACGCCAACAGAGGATTCTTCTTTTCTCATGTCGGTTGGCTGCTGTGCAAAAAGCATCCTGATGTCCGTTCCAAAGGCAAGTTGATAGATTTATCTGATTTGAACGCTGATCCTATTGTAATGTTTCAAAAAAAGTAAGATGCATCTTTTTGATCTCCACCATGAAACATATAACGTTGTTTTTTTTTACAGATACTACATTCCCCTTATGCTGTTGGCGTGTTTTATAATACCAACTATTATTCCAATGTACTTCTGGAACGAAACTTTCCTGAACTCCCTACTTATTTGTTCAATCTTCCGTTGGTGTGCTGCCTTGAATTTCACCTGGTGTGTTAATAGTGCAGCACATTTCTTTGGATACAAGTCATATGACAAGTAAACTTAATTTCTAGTATAATTTTTTTATAGAGATTCCTTGAAAAAAGATTTTCGCAATAGATCAATTAATCCATCAGAAAATTTTGGAGTGTCAATAATCTCCCTGGGTGAAGGGTGGCACAACTATCATCATGTTTTCCCATGGGATTATAAGGCTTCAGAATGGAATGGTTCTTTCTTGAATTCGACCACTTTTTTCATCAAAAGTTTCGCCAAAATGGGATGGGCTTACGATCTCAAGAGTGTGAATCAGGATGTGGTTGAAAGACGTGTCAAAAGAACAGGAGATGGAACCCATCCAGTCTGGGGCTGGGGCGATAAGGACATACCAGAAAGCGAAAAGGCTGAAGTATTGATAACGAATACAAAACACTGATATTATTTTTATTATTGAAACTCATAGAGTAAACAAAAATTGGTACTTTTAAATGAAAGCAGATTAGAGATTATAGGTAAATTATGTTTGTGTATGTGTAAAATTGAAAACAAATTTCAATATTCAAGTTGTTTTGCTGTTTTTGAAATTTTGAGTGGTTATTGATGTCAAATCCCATTAAGATTAACAGGCAATTATTACAAAGTAAGCTTATTTATATTTCAAAATAGAAATTAACAATTCAATTGTTAATAAGTTATAAATAAAATATAAACAGTTAAAGTTATGCAGCGCAATTTTTTTTAACTCATCCTACAAAATAAAACAAATTCGATTCGATTCGATTGAGAAGATACTCTTATATAAGGCAAATCTCGAAAACCAAAAGACTTAATATCGTCAACGTAGTCAGATATAGGAATATGTTACTAACATATCACTATCGGTAATAGTAAGAATAAAAAGGAGAAGACCTAAGTGGCTGCCTTGTGGGACCCTTGAGAGGTAGCCAAGGATGGACTGGAAAGTGCAGATCTGCAACTAATACAGTAATCATGATTTTCTAGATCTAAAAAGAAATCCATTTCAAGAAGATAGGTTTAAAGCCGAGAATAAAGTCTGTAGAAATAGAAATAACATCAACCGGAAGCGGGTTTCTAGAACTGAGAGCATTTGCGATACAAATTGAACAAGGTTGGTGGTTGTAGATTTAAACTTAGGAAATCCGTGTTGCCTAAGAGACTTGCAACGAAAACTTAATATTTTGAACAAAATACTTTCAAATGTAGGGATATGTGAAAGTTTGGCAATTGGATTATAGTTCTAAACGGCTCCGTGAAATAACTCCCCAAGAAATTAAAAAAAAAAAAAAAAATTAAATAACATCCCAAAAATTTGTATGCGATTGGGGAGTTATTTCAAATTAAATAACTCCCCATTTTTGGGGATTCATTTGATGTTTTTTGGGGGCTTATTACATTTTTACTTGCGATTAGGTACTATAAGGCAAGTTATGCATTCGTAAAAAAAAAAAAAAATTTGTTTGGGCAATCAAACATGACCGATTTGCTTCAAACTTGGTAGATAGTATTATTATGACGTCCTACAGAGGGGTTTTTGGAATTAGCATTCTAGCTTTAAAACTAACGGTACCTCCTCCTAACGGTACCTCCCATAGGACCGGTTTTTTTAAATCCGATTTTCTCGTAAGCCCCTTGACGGATTTCGATGAAATTTTTAATGTAGAAGCCCTTTTATAAAAGAAAAAATAAAAATTCTTAAATTTTTCAAAAAAAGTTTTTTTTGAGTTTTTTAAAAAAGTTGCAAAATTTTTTTTCAATTTTTGTTTTTTCCAAAAACGGTTTAATCTATATTTTTTTAATTTTATTTTTCTGATAAAAACTACAAAGTGCTAGAAGTTGGCATACTCAAAAAAATATTGGAATATATTTTCAAAAAGTTTTTAAAAAAAAACTTTTTTTTGAAAAAACTGGTCGAACGATTTTGAAATTTTTTTTTGTAAAAATTCAAAAAAGTAAAAAAAAAACCTGATGGTTTATTTCATTTTGTCCAAAAAACGTTTAAAGTATTGATTTTTAAATGATTTATAAAATTTCATATGATTTATTTAAAGCTTTTTTCCCAAAATCTCAAGCACTCAAAATCATTTTAACACATTAGAGCAAGTTCGTGCGACCCAGTAGTGCACTTTATTTATTTTTGGAGTTATTTCATGATGAAATAACTCACCGAAAATAGTGAAAAATTAAATTTGAGAAAAAGAAAAGAAAGCAGAATAAGATTTTGTTTCTGAGATCTAAGAAAAATAAAAGTGAAAATATATTGAAAATGTATATTAAAATCTTATTTTGCCTTATTAATTAATTATAACTTGCTCTAATGCTTTACAGTGGTCTAGTGCCGCTTGATATTTTGATACAAATGAATTTTTCAAAATTCTTAAATAAATACTTAAACTAATTTGAGCTAAGAAAAGTACGCTATTTAATTTCTTGAATAAATTTAAATTGAATGAGAATACATTTATACAAATCTGTAGAGCGAGTTTTGAAAAAAAAAAAAAAAAAAAATTCAAGTGTCATAGGTATAGCCAGTTCATAGGTATTCAGCAAATACCTACATTTATTTATAAATTTTAGAAAAAAAAATTGGTTACAAATTGAGCTTCCTACACCTATATATGTATGAACTTTCGAAAGAATCGGTGGAGTCGTTTTCGAGATAGTCGAAAGCAAAAAAAAAACGGTCCTATGGAAAGTACCGTTCTTAGAATTTTTTTAAAACTTTTTTTTTTCAGATATATGATTGGTCGTACTCAAAGAGCAACACTGATTTTGTTAAATCAAAATCGTTAGAGCCGTGTTTGAGAAAAATAAGCTTTAACGTAACGGTTATATGGCAGGTACCGTTATTTTTGAGCTAAAAAATTTCAATATTACCTCTGTACAATACCTAAAAACTCTATATACCAAGTTTGAAGCAATTCGGACCACCCGTTTGGGCTGTAAGTGTCTGTACATACATACAGACAGACAGACAGACAGGCAGACTGGCAGACAGGCAGACAGACAGACAGACAGACAGACAGACAGACAGACAGACAGGCATACAGACGGACAGAATTTTTAGACCATCTTTTTTCGTCTTCGCTATCATCGTAATGTCATGTTTGATTGTCATCTCAAAACTTTTTTTTTCGACGAATGCAAAATTTGCCTTATAGTACCTACTTATAATTGCAAGTAAAAATGTCGGCTATTTGTTTACTTAAACTAAAATAACGTTCACATCGAACATTTACCTAAGTGTTTTTTCCATTTCCAGTAATAAAATGATAAAAAAAGAAGGTATTAATACTCGGGGAAGGGGGAGAGGTGTATTAATACCTTGAAAGACATCAACAACACTTATCTGAAAATCTTTATTAAGTCATATCATTTGCCTTTTACAAATCCAGAAAACTATAGTTTTATATTCTTGGGCTTTTTTGACAGAGCCGAAAGGGAAGCCTTAATTTCTTTAGATCTTATGCTCAAGCACATTTATGAAAATTAAAACATACCTATTTTTACTATATTTAAAGAAATCCCGAAATTTCTTATATTTCATCTTTGTTTAGATACATATTTTTTGTTTATGAAACATAAAGTGGGAACACATTTTGTATGTAGCGCCACCTATGAAGCAGTAGGAATTGTATGAAACGAAATTCTGGTGAGTGTATGTAAGTTTATTGTAGCAAAGACACAACCCCTCGACAAGACTCCGAAAAACAGTTGTGAAGTTAATTCTTCGAACCCTCACAGTATTTATTTGAATTAATTTTAAATTAAGTGGATAAAATGGAATATCAAATTGCTTTAAGTTTTCCAGGAATGTTTTCATTAGTGTCGGTTTGAAAAAATAAAAACTGTTCAAAGATTATTAATGTATGTTTTTACTAATCGGAATTGATTTCGAATTGATGTAAACATTATATTACATATAGATGTAAATATAAAGGACTAAAATATATGCACTTATGTTTTTGTATTCAACTCTTTATTAAATAAGACTCCTTATACCAACTATTAAAATTAGTTTGTGTTTAAATAGGAAGACGCCTGTTGGGAATTTTCAACTTCGATGCATTTACTTATATGATAGCCCTGAGAAGCTGATTTTTCCTTGGGCATCTTTTTTAGGTGCGGACAACTTTGTTGGTAAGCACTAAGCAGCAAACAGAGAAAATAAAAAATAAAACGTTCCGTCCGCCAAAAACGTGTCCGATTAATGGATCATTGTACGGTCAGGAAATTTAAGGGATCCTGTCAGCCTGTTGTAGGATTTTCTTATTAAAGGCTATAAATTCGAAGGGGTCCATAATAATTCAAAGCGAATTATAGCATTGACTGTGACGCGTCATTGTAGGTCAGTGTAGGTAGGGCAATCCCATGGTTTGACAACTTAATATTTTCTCGCTTTGGATTAATTAAGCCCGCCGGGAATAAGAGAATAGACCGTAGGTATCTTTTAATCTAAATTTAAAATTTAATCTTGTTTTCTTTATCGCTTTTATAAACACTTGCTTAATTATTCTATTCCTTTAATAAGAGTCTAGATTTCTATTGTTAAATCATGCTGAAGCTCTAAAAATATTGTAAAACTGCATTTTTTGTAAATTCATTTCTTGTATAATTCATTCGAAAAAGGTATATGCTTCCTTATAAACACAACTTCAAGCCTACATTAAATTGATTATGCGAGGCATCTAAATTAAAAATGATATTTTAAAACAACAAAAACAATGAAAAAGTCAATATTTGTTAACCAAATTTGTTAGCAATTCTTTTTGAAGTGTCTTCCTTAGGTATTGTCCAAAGTAGGGAGTGCATTGTATGCCACACAATCGTTTTGGTATAGTAGTCTGGTTTTTTACTCTGCTAGGGTGACAACAAGATCCGCAAAAAGTGAGTGTTTTTTAAAACCAATACTTGTTTTTTTTTTGTAATAAAATAAGTGAATTTCATATTTAAGTATTATTTTCAAAAATGTCTGTTTTTTCTTTGCGGAAGTGCTTTTGAACTGTGTTGTGAAAATGTCGATTTTCCTTTAAAAATAGAAATATTTTTGCGTCAAAAAACTTTTAAAGAGTCTTTTCAATCAGTGTGTTGTTTTTTGCCTAAATCTGAGTCTTTTTTGCATTCTTAAGTAGCGAAAATATCTATCTTTTTTTTTACTCGGTTTTGAAATCTTTGTAGGTTTAGTCAGAGTTGAACTTAAAAAGCGTCGGTTTCGAATTTTCCCATTTCTGTGGCCAACAAAATACTGATATCGCTGCATTTGTTTGAACCAATAGTTTCTAGCTTTCTAACTTTCCAGCAACTGTTTAGGCATCCACTCACCTCTTTAACTTTTGGATATGAGAATCATGACCCATCTGACTCCAATTCATCCATCTAGACTCACAAGGTTCTCGTCCGGCTAAACCACTTTGCTTTTTTCTGAGTTTTTAATCGCCCGACTAACTTCTTCGGTTGTAGTTTCGGTTACTTCAGTTAAGTTTGGTGCAGCAATTGGAAAATGGATCCTCTCGCAACCTGTGAAGAATTTTTTCGTTTTTCACGAGAAGTTGGCTTTGATCATTGTTAATGAAGTTTGGCGCACAAATCTCCAGAGCATTTCTCCTTCTTTGAGCAGCTTTTTCGAAGATGGTTGCGCACTTGATCTTGAATAGCTTGCCTTGTGTCAGCAGCTGGCGAAGGAATTTATTCTATATACTTTTCTATACAGGCTAAAGGCTTTAATCTTTGGTATCAAAAGCTGCTGAGTTCATTAGGGCGCCACTTGTGTAAACACCGGACTCCGGACTCAATTCAAACACAGTGCAAAAACAATGGGGTAAAAAAAAATGCCACATTAAATGCTTCAGAGCACGTTGAGGGCATACTAGTGCGTCCCAGCCCAGTGCAGTCTCAAAATCAAGAAAACTTTTCGCTCTTTTCTTAAAAAAAGGAGACAGTGCTGCCACGACCGACGTGTATGTTTTGTCTGCAACAGTGCTAAAGAGTTGAAAGCAGAATTACCACAAATAGTTTCTTAATCGATAGCATCAATATATTTTTTTTCCTCTAAATAAAAAATTCGTTTCATTACGCGAAATTGGCGGCGCAGGAACAAATTAACCATAAAAATAGGTCCTAGAGATTCTGTCCATATCGGTTGAAACCTGCAATTACAACCGTCGCTATTGCATCTGTCGACACCGTGTAAAGTGAACTGATTTCTTTTAAACATAGTTTTTCGTTTCAATCAATTATTGCTGACTGGATCAAATAGGTTATTACATACTTATTTATAATAATGGCTTTGAAATAACAATTTTTGATTCAGACCGGTAATTCATTATGTCGCGACGATATTAACGCGACGACATTAACGCGACGAACAATAATTGTAAAATAGTAACGATCAATCGGGTCATGGCATATTATGTTGGTCATTCTTGAATTTATTAATACATGCGCACTTAAATTGTGAAATTATACACCTTTTGTCCTGTTTCGTCAACGATAATTAGAAAACTATTAGTTTGGCTACCCAGAGGGGTACCCTGACCCATGTAACTACAAAAAAACACTCTTAGTATAATCATAGAAACTTCGGTAAGGACTCACTTTAAAAAAAATCTAGTCTTTGTAGCTTTTATAATGTGATGTACCTATACATCATGTATCTTTGTCTTCCGATCAACATTTCTCAGAGATGTGAAATACTGCAGTCATTTGAGTATTACAGTTAATTGAATGAAAAGTCTTTTTCTTTAAGTTTTTTTGATTTAAACTGTACTTTGACCTCTGAAGCAGCCAAATATTTTCAATTCAAGAGAATGCTTTCTTTTTTTACTGCTTCCACTTCCAGTATTTGAAGTCTTTAGAAAGTCTTTAACATTCTTTGCAGTCTTGAAGTCTGAAGTCTTTTGAATGCATTCAAGGTACTGAAGTGTTTTTACTGCTTGAGAATCGTTTTTTTTTTTTTATAACTTTTAAGGTTTTCGCGGTTGTTGATACATGACATTTTTAATTTTCTTTTCGGATTATCCGCGTTTATAAATAATAATTAGTGAGTTATATTCTTACTCACCCCGAACGTTTAGCTCAAATTATACTGAGCGTGGTCACCGGGAAACTGCCAAAGAGATGTTAGAAGCGATGTTGGCCACGCAAGTTGTAGCGGTGCGTAGAAGGTTCTATCTTTAAGCTGTTCTGTTGTTGTTGTTGGGAGCAAGTCGTGCTCACTGTATCCCTGTTGGTATGGAGCGGCAATTGGATCGAACGTGAGGGGTTGATGATGGGATCCCACGTTCGAGACAGCTTGAAACTGTCGTCGCGATTGAAATTACGATGACGCTTAATTTCGATCGCTTCGCGAACCAGCCGAGGGATGTAGTGTGGCTCGTTTGCTAGAACCTTGGCTTGATCGAAGTGTATCCAGTGGTGTTAATTTGGATGATCAAGTATATGCTCGCATATGGCGGACTTCTCTCTATGATTTTTGCTGACAGCGTTTATGTGTTCTTTCAACCGTGTAGCAACGCTCCTCTGAGTTTGTCCTACATATGATAACCCACAAATGCAGGGTACCGCATATACTCCAAGTGTTTGCAGAGGAAATTGGTCTTTTGGTGACTGGAGGTAATTAATTACCTTTTTGGGTGGTAAAAATATGGATTTTATACCATAACGTTTTAAGACTTTTCCTACTCTGTCTGTTACACCTCTAACATATGGCAGAAAAGCTTTTTTGTCTAGTTTGCTATCTTCCTTTTCAATTGACAAAGTATCTTTGTGATCTTTGTTTTTTGGAATAGCCATTTGCTTTGAGTACGTTGTCCAAAAGTGAAAGTTCAGTGGCAAGGTGGTCGCTATCACATATCCTGTGACGGAACATCACATAAAAGATTCCTCGCACTTTGTGTCGATTTTAGGTGGCTTAAGTCTCGAAGATGATGCTAAAATAGAGGCGCTCAATTTTTTTCTTTTCTAGGAAAACAAGTCTCTCTTTTTGACTGCTCCTTACTGCGGATTCGCCTGAAAACTCTCTGCTTTGAAAAGTCTTAACACCTCCCGGTTTTCTATTACTTCAGTATGATGTACGAGTATCCCAAATTCAAATCTTTTTCATAGCGTTAAAGAACCGGTTTTTTGTTTTTTTTTGGAGCCGATTCAACCGTCGTAGATAATTTTTGTTGACTATATTTTTAATTTAGGCGTAGAAGTCTCCGTACACACCATCCAATGCATCTTTGATTCGTGTAGTTAGCCCATTCTTCATTTCTTCGTTGAAGGGATAAGGGATCTCATGAAGGACGCATGTTCCAAAAGGCATAATTGATGAACTGCGGGACCTTCAGTTAACCTTCAACAAGATAGGAATGGATTCTTTCGTAGTATCGGCATGGTAACTAAGCTTTCCTTTTTGCTTCGGTGTTAATACTGTACTGAACTGTGAAACTTGGTTATCGGTTTTCGGAATTGAAGACCAATCTATTTGGCCGCCATCTTAAAATGTTTAGTTTAGTTTAGTTTAGTTTAGTTTATTTCATCAAACAAAGTTACAGTGCTTTAGTGATTACTTGATAATAATAATATAAGGTACAGTATAAATTTGAAAAAGAAAAAACAATACCTAAATTTAAACATTACCACCATTAAGGCTACTTAGAATTAATAGCAAATTATTTCTGAATGCAAATCTACTTAAATTAAAATCTATCATATCGCCAACAGTATTAGTTGATCTTAAGCACCTGGACAATGGTTCATTGGAAGCGTAATTTGTTGGTGCCATGAACAAACGCCATACGAATTAAGGCCATAATGGCGTTAATTCACATTTAAGTGTGTACTAGCACCATATCCAAGATATGGCTTTAATTCACTTTTAAAGGAGAACTATAGCCATAAGTCCAATGTGAACTAATGCCATAAAATGTTTTGATCTCTGGGGTACAGTTAGTACAAGAAAACAACAAACGTTAGGTGGGTGAGGAGATAGACGAGGAGCCAGACGAGGTGGCAGACGAGGAGGCAGACGAGGAGGCAGATGAGGAGGCAGACGAGGAGGCAGACGAGGAGGCAGATGAGGAGGCGCCTCCTCGTCTGCCTCCTCATCTGCCTCCTCGTCTGCCTCCTCGTCTGCCTCCTCATCTGCCTCCTCGTCTGCCTCCTCGTCTGCCTCCTCATCTGCCTCCTCGTCTGCCTCCTCATCTGCCTCCTCATCTGCCTCCTCGTCTGCCTGCTCGTCTGCCTCCTTGTCCATCTCCTCACCCACCTAACGTCCATTTTTCAAAATGAACTAACGCCATACGGCTTAAGTTCTCCTTTTAAGTTGAATTGAGGCCATATCCCGATTATGGCACTAATTCGTACTTAGATGTGAATTAACGCCATTATGGCCTTAATTCGTATGGCGTTTGTTCATGGCACCTAATTTGTTCTGTGGTATGAAATCTTAAATAATAATCGGTTTCTGAGCATCCTCGCAGGAACATTGAAGTTAATTAAGGCCAAAATATCGGGACAGTCAATATGATTACTTAATACGTCACGAATGAACATGATCTCAGAAAACTTTCTACGAACGTTTAGAGGCAAGATTCCGAATAATTTGCACCTTGTTCCATAGGAAGGCATATCTATGCCCCAGTGAAGTTTTCTCACCAATACTCTTGTAAAACATTTTTGGATTTTTTCGATTCTAAAAGAGTGAACTTCATACGAAGGGCTCCAAATAGTATTACAATATTCAAGAGTAGATCTGACAAACGCAAAAAACAGACATTTCAAAGTGTGAGGATCACAGAACTCTTTGGAATTGCGCAAGATAAATCCCAACATTGAATTACCTTTGGCGACAATAAAATCAATATGTATTAAGAAATCTAGTTTGTGGTCAAAAATTACCCCAAGATCTTTTTTAAAGGTTACTGTTGAGAGAAATATATTATTTATTTTATAAGAGAAGTTAATTGATGAACGTTTCCTATAAAATGATAAACTTTGACATTTAGCAATATTCAAGTGTAAGGAGTTATTCACACACCAATTAGATAGTCTCACGAGATCTTCTTGTAACAAAATGCAGTCATGTTCAGATTTGATACACCTAAGGACTTTTAAATCATCCGCATACATGAGGCACTTGGAATTTAGAAATACGTTGGGAATGTCATTGATAAATAACAAGAAAAAAAGTGGGCCAAGATGGCTTCCCTGTGGCACGCCCGAGGTGACATTGATAGGTGAAGAGAGAATGTTATTTATACGAACAAACTGAGTACGATTCCTTAAGTACGATCTTATCCATTTTAGTAAGTTAGAGTGAAATCCTATTTTATTTAACTTCACGAGTAAAATGTCATGATTAACGCGGTCAAACGCTTTGGAGAAGTCTGTATACACAACATCAAATTGGTAACCTTTCTCAAATCCATTTAATATATAATTTGAAAATATTGTAAGGTTTGTGCTAGTAGATCTACCAGCAACAAAACCATGTTGACAAGGAGAAAAAATACCTTTTAGAATTGGAGCTAATCTATCATAAATCAGTTTTTCAAAAATTTTTGGAATTGTACTAATTTTACAAATAGGGCGGTAGTTTGAAACTTCTTGCCTTTTTCCTGATTTATAAATTGGTGTTATGATAGAGTGCTTCCACTTTTTCAAAAACTCACCACTTTCAAGGGAACGATTAAAAATTATTTTTAAAGGAACGGCGAATACTTTTGCACATTTCTGTAAAATAATGGGAGCGATTCCATCTATATCCAGCCGTGTGTCACCATTAATCTGAGATAAAGCTTGTTCAATTTCAGAAGTTAAAAGTTTTAAACTACCTATATTTAAATGACTATCTGAAAAATTATTTAGATCACTAAGAGGCATATTCTAGGTACAATCCAAATAAACAGATTGAAAATGTTTAGCAAAAAAGTCACATACAACTGGGAGATGAGAAGATGATATTCCATCGTGACGCATTACATTAGGAATACCATTGGATTGTTTTTTAACATGTTTTAAATCTTCTTATCTTGAAAGACACTAATTTAAAAAAAAACTTATAAATATATACTTAATTTCTTATAACAATCTCAATATCGATATTTTGAGATTTGTATTATAGGAATAAAGTATTCATCGATAGAAAGCACCAAAGCATTTTGAAACGCTTGGAATCCGAACGATTTCCTGGAATCTCAAGTTTTTTTTTGTTCTCCTGAGTCTTTCTTTTATATAGTTTACGGAACTCGGAATGACTTTTTAGAAAATAACTATAATTTTTCTGAAGATTTGTGTTTCTAGCAAAATGCCACCGAATGCTACAAACCTAAAGCAAGCACAAGGACCATCAACTCCATGCACAACCGAAGTTGAGACCAATCTTGAGAAGGCTAGAGCTTCTGAAATAACAAAAGTTTTATTTGAAAACGATGTTGATCCGTACGACGATGAAAAACTGGCCAAATCAATTAAATTGAGTATTCCAGAAAAGCGAAAGATCGAGCTAGTCTGGAGAAACATCATTGCGTTTGGAATTCTGCATTTGTCAGCTGTCTATGGCGGTTGGTTGCTTTTTACTTCTGCAAAATGGGCAACAGTTTTATTTGGTAAGTTCATTACAAATACCAACTTAAATACTTAAATATTTCTTTTGTCCTTCACAGTTGCAGTTCTGTACGTTTTCTCCGGTTTTGGGGTAGCTGCTGGGGCTCACCGACTTTGGGCCCATCGCTCCTACAAAGCAACTTGGCAATTTCGGCTGTTGCTGATTATTTTTGATACTCTCGCCTTTGAAGATTCGGCTTACGATTGGGCTCGCGATCACAGAGTTCATCATAAATATTCCGAGACTGATGCTGATCCCCACAATGCTACTAGAGGATTCTTCTTCTCTCACGTTGGTTGGTTGCTGTGTAAAAAACATCCCGATGTCAAGGCAAAAGGAAAAAACGTTGATATGTCCGATCTTAAAAAGGACCCCATTTTAATGTTTCAGAAAAAGTAAGTGAATTGAATAAAACTCCCATGCGACCTTACAAATAACAAGTTCCTTTAAGGTACTATCTTATTCTGATGCCACTTGCATGCTTCATCATACCAACAATAATTCCCATGTACTTCTGGGACGAAAGCTTCCTCAACTCTTGGTTCGTTGCCACAATGTTCCGTTGGTGTGTTTTCTTGCATGCCACTTGGTTCGTCAACAGTGCTGCCCATATCTTTGGATACAAATCATATGAAAAGTGAAATATTCTAAATGATTCTGTTGCATCAATTAAAATGTATTCCTATGTTTCTCTTTCCCACAGATCCATTAATCCAACCGAAAGTCTTGGAGTTTCAATTGTGACTTTTGGTGAAGGATGGCACAACTATCATCATGTGTTTCCGTGGGACTACAAAGCTTCGGAATGGCCTGGTTCTGGATTGAATCTAACAACTTATCTCCTTGATTGTTTTGCTAAGATCGGTTGGGTATATGATAGGAAGACTGTGTCCCAGCAGGTTATTGAGAGGCGTGTTAAGAGAACAGGAGATGGAAGCCATACGACATGGGGTTGGGGTGACAAGGACATAACTAAAGAAGAACAAGAAGCTGTGCTGATTGAACGGAAGAAATAGCTTTAAGAGTTTTGGAAAATATTAATAAAGCATTTAATTGGTTTCCTGTTCCCTTAGGAATTGGTTTATTTAAATTGAATCATTCCGGGAGTGGGTTTTCACTTAAAAATGACAATCTTGAATAATTGCATTTTTGAAGTTAAAAATACCAAACAACCAAATTTACCAACCAAGAGTGAAGTTTGTTGGGTCTTTACTGCGACCTTAACGACTACTGTGCCCTCTCACTGAGCTGGATGAAAGCTCTCTTCTGAAGCAGCTTCTACAAACCTGTTCCTAAGAAATATTAAGCATTCAGGAAATTTTGGTTAAATTCTACAAATTTCTATAGTTTGTTGATTCGTGCTCCAGACTTACAGTCGACATATGTATATGTATATGTATATTGTCCAACTGCAAGTATAAAGCCCAGATGTTTTGGGATATCCAGGAATCTTTCGCTCTTGTCTTGGTATGGTTTTAGTTCCAGATTCCATGAATGTTTTCAACATCGCAAAGTGATTTCCACCACTTCTGCTTTATAATAAAGTAGTCGATTTGATTTTCAGTTCGACCATCTGCAGATTGCCAGGTGATTTTGTGACAAGTCTTGTGCGGGAATAAAGAACCACCAATCACAAGTTGACGAGCATTTCAGAAGTCAGCAAAAGCAGATCACCATTTTCCTGACGTTAATCTATGCCATGCTTACATATAACGCGTTCGCGACCTTTACGTTTTCCGAGTCAATTTTCGCATTAAAGCCCTCCCCATATCGTTCACTGGAACAATGCTGTGTACACTGAATTAATGTAAGCTGATGAATCATTTGTTGGCGCGAAGCATTGTATAATGATGTATTGTTGTCCAAAAATAGCACGCTAAAAGTTTTATCAAAATCGTTGGAGCCGAAACCGGTTTACAGGATACTAAGCTTTTGGTTGCTTACTTCGTTAGAATGATGGTAATTATTCGGAAAACGACAGATTAAATAAATGACAGCCATTTTGACAGATAAAGTTTCAGCTAATTGCCACAGTCAGCTGTCAAAGTTCGGAAGCTCTGCTTTTTCTGCCGCAATTATTTCTGTTTAGAAAATGCTACGCTACTGTTCCATTTGTATTGAAATTTCGGCAGTAGGCCAGTTCCAGTTGCAGCAGATGATTTCCGTCCATTACCTATTCTAACATTTAATGGTGTTTGATTTGATACTAGCGTTTGCAGTTGATAAAGTTGCCTATGCACTCTTTCAGCTTAAGTTATGACCTGTAGGCATGGCCGCCTTAAGCCATACCGGGGCCCTTGGGCACACAAGAAGTCGGGGCCCTATTGGAAAGTTAAAAAAGTGAATGACAAAAACATTTTTTTGTAAAGATCAAATTTCAATGTAATTTATTGGAATGGAATCGAAAAAAGTAGAGATTGATATATAGTTAACAATGTCTTTCCGTGGCACGTTTTTCCGTCAAGAAAACAGCAAAGACGGTTTGCCGATGGCCTCAGTTGCCAGTGCTTGTAAATGGGTCGACTTTGTTAATTCATCGACGGAGTAGACTAAAGTGGAATGTAATGCAAAGACGGTTTGCCAACATGCGGACAGGCAACGTACAGCTGACCGTGCGAAAAACAATTAAATTCGAGATTCATCCCACAGACTTCCAAATATTGGCCTTGCGATTTTTTGATTGTCATCAGCAAAGCCAATATAAAATGGAACTAAATTCGCTTGAATTGGAATGGAAGATCAGTTGGAATAATCGGATTTCGTGGGATAAGCACTTCCACTCCTTTGAACCTTGTCACTTTCAGCTGTAAATTATGCAGCATAGTTCCTGGCACATCAAACGCGTTCAAAAATTCCTTCAGATAGTTGGTCGCTTCATCTTCGTCGGTCACGCTGTCAACGGATTTGTGTGAATGCAGTTCTCCAGCGATTTGTCTTTGAATTATGAAATTCAAGCTATTGACGTTCTTATTCTTCGCTGCTAGTATTCACTAATCCAATCGAGATTTCTATATTTTTGTGCAATGCCGGGGAACACTTTGTTGACGAGTCCTTCCTTCGAGGAGGATGTGAACTCTCAAAAATTTGCGGGAACGATATCAATCCAGTCAAAACATCAACGGGAATTTGGCCATTGTCAAGCGCCAGCAGTTGTCTCGAGAATTCGGTAGTTGATGGGTCCCTCTGCAATGCGACTCTCATGTTCGTAGTCAATTTGAACTTCTTGTCTCGAATCACTAAAAATCTTTTCATAGTTCGGTCAATTGCCTCAAAACTCGTTTATGCGCCATGGTGCATTTATCCCAGATGATGATTTTGCATTCTCGCATCAATTTCGCTTTCGCCGAATTCTTGGTCATTGTGCACGTTGGCTTGTCAATAGTGAGAAGATTCATAGGCAGCTTCACAGCGGAATGTGCAGTTCCACCGCCTTCCAACAAGGTGGCACAATGCCAGAGAATGAAATAGCCAACGCCATTTGAGATCTTGACCGAATTGTTACCAAAGAAAGTGAATATAGAAGGTTGTTTCATCCATGGACAAACAAACTGAAAAGTGGATTTGATTTATTCTAGAAATCTTATAATTTTCCAGAGAGCCCACTTATTGTATAGTGTAATTGAATATATCAGCCTTTCGGGGCCCCCGTCTCGAAAGGGGCCCTGGGCACGGGCCCCGTGTGCCTTTATGGCAAAGACGGCATTGCCTGTAGGGCTTGCGTGTAAATCAATTGCACACGAACGTTATGGCTTTCCTGACAATTTTTCCAACGTTTGTGTTCCAGGAGAGTTTTCGATAAAGTGTAATGGCATTTTAACCTTCTTGTTTCTATTGCTTTTCCATCTAACCTTATTGGTTTCATGAGTGAAAGAGGTCTCTTTTTTAGGGAAATAGTAAACTATAGTTGTTTTGGCTAGGCTTATAAAGTCGCGTCTACGAGTTTCATATGTAGTCCATTCAATCAGTGCAATTTTTCACTACTTTTTCCAATAAATCTGCCCGTATAGCGCCAATGGTGGCTTGAGTATTTTCTTCCAATGCTTCAAGAATTGCTGGTTTTTTTTCGGCATAAACCAATGACTTAACATAGCCCCACACAATGGAATCAATAGGCGTTAAGTCGTACAAACGAGGGAGCCAGTTAACAGGACCTCTTCTGGAAATAAAGTTGAGCAAAAACGATCAATAACTGTACAAATTGTTTGCTCACTAGGTCGATTATGTTGACCGTAAAATAGACGAGTTGCTCTATGAACTTCGCGAACAGCTTTTTTAATTTTTCAAAGTAAATTTCAACAAATTGGAAGCTTTGTTTCGGCGTTAAAAGATTCATAATGATTCATCAAACTTTACTGAACTGACCACTGACCATGTCAACACAGTTTGACTTTTTCAACTGTCAAACCATAGACAACAACCAACAAAACTTCTCACCCTATATTTAATCCCACTGTTAGAAACCATTACCCCAAAAGTGTTAACCCTGCTTGTATTATGTCACAGAGGGTTTTTTTTCAAACTACCAACATAATGTCAACGCATGTGATCAGCAAAACTAATTCTTCGGAGTCCTTTGTTGTAAGCGATCTTAGAAATACTCAAATATTCTTGAAACGTCCAACAAAACCTTGTAAAAGAAAACAGTTAGTTAAGATTATTGTTACCAACTATTGTGTTTAAACAGTTATACAACGTAGCAACGTAGATACAAAAAAAGCTTTGAGTTGAAGCACTAAGATCCTTTAAGAAGTATACTTTCAAACAATCCAAACATTAGAAATCATCTTTTGTCCATCTCAAACGCGAATCAGATGCCCCCTAGCTTCTCAAGGTAATCAGGAGGAGAAACTATTTACCATTCAACACCAGGTCAAGAGTGCAACTTCCCATTACTCCAAATCATTTCCAGTCCCACTCCCAAAATAATATACCTTTATCAGACAATAAATGCATTCAGCAGAGCCAAGCGGCAGCATTTCTCTCAAATTCAATTCAAATGCAAGCCATTTCTGTCTGTCCATTTCCGTGCTAAAAAAAAAACCATTCCAGCAGGAGGCAGAGCATCAGCAACAATTGTCGACCATAAATTGGGTCTCCGGCAGCAACGGCTTCGGCCGGCACGGCAGCCACAACGGCTGGCAACATCTCCTCCGACTCCGATACTTATGGAATCTTTGTGTAGGCGATTAATGGGTTTATTGATGTCCATTTTGCGCATGTTTGCGATTTGAGGACCTGGACGTCCAAAGGGTTGCCGGGGTGGAAGCATCAATTTCGCGAATATCCACAAATTCGATTTTATTTGTTGGCACTTCATTGGCGTTTCGGCCTGTGCTCGTGCCCGTGCCCGTGTCCGTGTCCGTTCCCGTCGCATCCGTCTGTCCATCTGCAGCAGTCAAAAGTGCGAAAATGAGAGTGTGCGCCCGGAGTGTGAATGTGATGCAGAGCGGACAGCGTGAACCCCACTGCACCGCACCGTACCATTGCATCGCCATCGCACAGTTGTAAGGCTGAACGAACAAGCTTCATTCCGGCCTTCTGGGGCCAAAGTGTGAATATAATTTAAAGTGAGCAATTTTCCAACTCTCAAAAGCGGAGATTATTTATTATCCTTGATTGGGTTCCTTGTGTTGCATGCGTACTTCGATACCTTTTCGAGGAGCCTTTGCCATCCACGCCATCTATTTGGCGGGTGAAATGAGGATGCGAAGCTTTGCTGTTCAATATTTGTTTAGCGTATTCGATGACTAAACGTTGTAGCGCGGGACGGGGTGGCGCGAAGTTAACACACGAAAGTGCGCTTTGGGTTTGGCTATCATGGAACTTGGAACCTGGAACTTGGAAGTATATGCAGATAAATGTAAGCAAAGTCGATACATTCAACGATGATGATGATGTTTTTACGACCGATACAATATGAGTATTCTTGGTTTCATGCGTCAGATTGGTTGGTCATAAAATGAAACCTTGCGAATTTACAGTAGGTGTCAATGAAAATTGAAATGGCGATTTTAGCGTACACGAATACAATGCGCCAGTGATCATTTAAGTGGGTTTATTGACTTCATAAAATCAGCTAAATGCGCAATTATGGTTATCTTCCCATCAGATGAGTTTTATAGGTTTTCTTTAAATCGTTTAATGAGGTTATAAAAACTAATTGTAAAGATGTGTTTTTTTTTCCTTGGTTTGTATTGCGACCGCCACTCTTCACTTCTTCACTCCTATTTCCGAATATTGAAAAGCTGTAGAATAATCAAAACAACATTTTGACGGTGTGGGTTTAAGAATTCTTCGAAATCTTCTTTATCTGGAAACGAATACTCCAGTCCAGTTCTCTTTAAATAGAGACCATGTTTTTCTGACTCCACTTTTAACTTTACGAGTACCTACCTATGTCGAAAGTAAAAAAGTTTTTAAATCTTTCCTCTGTCGATTTACGAATTACGAGCAGACTTTCAAAATATCGTAGATTGCTTGCTTCAAAGTAACAAATTGATTTTGAAACCTACCCTCCCCTATCCGCACATACCATTCATTCGATAGATATTCTTCAAGTTTCGAAGTTTCTATATGTTTTTAAATATACATACCAAAAATATATGGACTCTTGATGTAAGGGAATGATGTCGAGATTTCGATCAAATAGTTTTTAGATTGTCAAAAGTGAAAGCAAATTTCAGAAAGCTCAGAGTTCCAGGTCCAAAAAATTAAATAATAAATTGAAGCCATTTACAATTTTACTGCAGGACGAGGACCTTAGGTGTTGACCACAGTTAGTTGACCTTGCTACTTGTTGATGGCCTAAGAGAAATATGCACTCAAGGGAAACTGCACGCCTTTAAACTAAAACGGGAAATTGTTGGGATTGAGGGGTATGCGTGGCAGATATATGAAAATTACGTCGGCAGCTCCACAGTCCGTAAGAATTTCGGCTTCTTTAATATAATTTCCAAGGCATTTTTAGAATGATGTTATATTAAGAGAGTTAAAAAACTCTATTGATGGTTCCTTCTAGAACTATGTTTATGGACCAGCAGGTTGACTATTTTTGGGTGTCTGTAAGTATTGGTCGTTCACAAACCCATGAATTGTCCACGTGTGTCACTGGTTTTTTTTTAGATGTATAGAACTTTAAGTTGGCAACACTATTTTAACTGGCGGCCATTTTGTCAAGTAAGTTATTTTAAGTTTGGTTTGGCATTTCAACATGAAATGACTTCTGAACAACGCTTCCAAATTGTGCAAATTCATTTTGAAAATCATAGTTCTGTTCGAAATACGTATCCAAATTTTTGAATATTGACGGCGCAACATATCACACAGTTTATGCCACAATTCAATTGATTTGTTAAAGGACTGTTCGGTAAGCGCATAATTTCGTGTTTTGATCCTGTGAATTGGCCTCCAAGATCGTGCGATTTTACGCTGCGCCGCTTGAATATTTTCTGTGGGGATATGTGAAGTCGCTATAGTCTACGCCGATAAGCCCGAAACGATTGACCACTCGGAGGATAACATTCTCCACGTTATTGCCGATATACGGCCACAAATGTTGGAAGCAGTCATCGAAAATTGGACCTCCAGATAAGACTTTGTCCGAACCAGCCGTGGCGGTCATATGCCAGAAATCATATTTAAATTATACGAGTAATGACAAAAGATGATCTTTCACATAAAGTAAATTTCATGTCAATTTTAAAGAATCGTGTTTGTTTTATTCCATTTCAAAGTTTTGTACCTCTAAAAAACACCCTTTAAATATCCAAAAACAAATGAGGGGTCAGTCGGGGTTAGTTGACTCATTTTCGTTGGGGTAAGGTGACTCATTTTTCGTTGGAGTAAGTTGACTCATGATTTTCTTATTATAATTTACAGGCAAGTGAAAACTTGTGTGAGAACAACATCTAGATTCCAGAATCACTACGTTGCAAACACAGATGAAATACAAATACGGACGATGTGATGGAAATATTACATCCCCATCAATTTGTATGATTTTGGAATAATAGCATAGTCTACTTACCCCGGTAGCATCCTTAGATTTTGACTTAAAATTTAATAAACGGGAATCTGGCTTTTACGGTTTTTTTTAAACTCTCCATAACTTAACGTTGACGAAAACAACATGATTAAGACATAAAGTGTTTTCAAAATGGCGTTCAAATTTTAAAGATTTGACACTTTTGATAAGTATTATATTGTGAGTATTTGGAAACTTACTTCTTACGAGTAGTTTTAGGTTAAGGTTCAAATAACTGAAATCAAGTTATAACGACTAGTAAAAGGCTGTTCAACTTAGAATAATCTATGAATTACTTGACAATTGATGTTACTAAAGGTAAAAACAGAGCATTGAAATTTTCTAATAAAAATGTTGGTATAGATAACTTTTGCTCCCATATACGCGGCTTAGTTTAAACCAAAATAATTTAGTTGAATTATATTATACTAGCAGACCCGAGATTTCTTGGTTGTCATCGCAAAAGCCAACCGAACGGGCAACTCAATCCACTTGAATTAGAATGAAAGATCACTTGGAATATTCGGAATTAGTGGGATCTTTATCCGTTCCTCTCCCATGAATTTGCCTTTGATGATCGTCGCGTAAATCATCAGTTTCTTGACGGACAACCACGTACTGTTGCACAATTTCGGATGATTCAGATCCCGCATCGTGATTATGATCGATCCTACTTTCAGCGCAAATTATGCAGCGGAGTTCCAAGCACATCAAGAGAGTTCTGAAATTCCGTAGCAAAGTTAGTAGCGTCATCCTCGTCGGTCACGCTGTCAACGGATTTCTACGAATGCAGTTCTCAAGCGATTTGAATTTGAAAAATGAAATTCGAGCTATACCGATGTCCTTATTCTTCGTTGTTAGTATTGCCCGTTCACTAAACTAATATATGTTCAATGCCACACTTTGATGATGAGTTCCTCCAAAGACGATGTTAACTCGTGCCAAATGATAATTTTGCATTTTTGCATCAATTTTTCTGTTGCGGAATTTTTGGTGTACGTTGGCTTGTTAACCGTGAGAAGAATCATCGTATCATCCTGATGTAAATTAAAACAGATTAGATTAACACAAAAATGTAAGCCTCTCTTTTTTTTGATTGTTTCTTGAAGTTTTGGCTCAGTGTATTGAAAAATGAAGCCATAAGTGAAATACTTCTAATAATTCCTGAATTCAATTTACACTCGCCCAACTTCTATAGAACTACTCTTCCAAGCATCGATTTTAACTGAAGTTGACAAATGAATCCCTCTTTTAAAGATAACCAAGGCCAGAACTGAATGAGTAAGCCCTCGTCGCCATCAGGTCAAATTAATTTTGCGAGATATCTCACTAAGCCGCAATCTTTGACACTTATTTAAACACACTCATGTAATCGCACCTCGACGTGGAATTTTTCAGTTAAAGTCCGAAAAAGAGATCCACCTTATTTAGCCGACGAGCGACGCACGAGGCGACACGACGCACTCTGTTCCATCCAATCCTTCTACCCCACTGTTTCCCATAAAAGAACATCGATGAAGCACAAAGAACTCCAGATGAGGTACAAAGTAAATGAAGTGGCATACCGGTACCGGACTGCAGACTGCGTATCCATTCGTATACCAAATACCTTCTGATGCTGTTCCGCTCCTCGTGTGCTTGGCCACGGAAACCGATGGTGATGCCGCATCGAATAATTTTGAATAGCTAAGCAAGAAATGATCGATGAGGTCTTTATAGTTACACCGATATGTGCTAATGATAGACATTATTCAATTTAATTTTCAGCTAATACCAAACACTCGCGTGAGCTCTTCCATTCGAAGGCGAAGGCGACGCGAAGCGACGAGACGCTTCAAAGCCAAAGACGGAGCCGAAACATCGTATAGTCCGCCACATGGACGTTTCATAGTTCTGGACGTAGGTACTTCGTATAAATAAGAATCTCATCATCGATTGGAATGACAACAAAACAACACGACAACAATGGCCCAAGCAAATTTATCATCCTAAATTGATTATGATTGAATTTATGATACCCAGACTCGAAGCCAGATAAAAAGGAACGGAAAACCGGAATCGAATGGGGGATACCTTTTACAAAAGTTTGTATCTTTTTGTTGTTGTTGTTGTATTGACAAAGAATTTGCATTTCGCTTTATCTACACAAGGTGGATGCCATGCAGGTGCAGGGGCGTGCGTCGCGTCGCTTTTTGTTGTTGGAGATTTTCTTTTTTTTTTTGTTACTCATTTTGATGCAATCAGCTTCTATTATCTAGTGACCAAGCCGGAATCGCGTCAGTTTATCTTGGCCTCAGAGGTTGTGACCTATTTTTCACACCTAATCAATTCGAGTCTGAGCCATTGATAGTTATCATATTTTAACGCCGAATAAATTGAGTCTTTAGTTATTTAAATTGATTATGTTGGTACTTTGGTTGGTTGGACGGAGGAGTCATGAGAAAAATTCTACTCGGATCTGAAGGAGAAAGGAGTTACTACATGACATAATATTTTGTGTATCTAATATCTTAATATTATTTTTCAATATCTAAATGTTAAACAAAATTTGGAAAGCTGTCGCTTGAGAATTGATTTTTTAATTGATGATTCAAGTTGAGCTTATAGTTTTGCATACCCTTAGGAGCGTAATTAAACGTTCGCATAATTATAAGTGCATTGTTGCGGCTTTCAGTATTTTTTCTGGATAAAAGGTACAATAAATGTATGTATAAACCTTCTGGATAAAATTATCTAGTTAATGGTAGAAACCGTTTTATTATCCGTTGGGTGGCTTAGAAAGAGTTAGCGGATAAACAAGTAGGTATCTTCCTTTTATATTCGCCATGTATATTTAAGATAGATGATTCGATAAAAGATAAGCATTTTCATTCCATTCTGTTTGAATTCTTAATTAACTCTGATTAAAATTTTGAAGTACTTGCTTCGTTAAACAAAGTAAGATAAAAACCATAAACATAACATTCGGATGAATTCGAAAAAGTGGATCCGGACAAATCTGTATGTCCGTCTGTTTGTCTGTATCGTTGCTCATAACCCTTATAATGGCTCAACCGGTTTGCTCCAGTTAAACTAAGTGACTTAAGTTACCACACAGAGGGATTTTGGAATTGGCCTTCTAAACCTTATAAATGGCATGTGAGACCAATGTAACCGGTATTTTCGAATAAGATTTATACAAAGGTTTCTATGTATTATAATGGATTTTATAAAAACGTATTGATCGTTTTTTCTACGTTTTGTAACTCAATTACCGTTTTCCTAAAAATGACATACCATCTCTAAATTTTTTTAAATAAAAGTTGTTTTTTAGCTGCATGAGAAGTTTCAATGTTTGATTTCTGTAATTTGACAAACTGTCTGTTCAGTAAGGTTTGGCAATGCATTGTGAATCGTTTAACGCCTGAACAACGCTTCCAAAGTGTGGAAATTTTCAAAAAACAAAAATCTGTTTCATAAAGCCTTTCGTCCATTTTACGGTCAGCAAATCGGCCTAGTGAGGAAGCGAATCATGCAGTTATTGAGTCGTAAATAAGCGAAATTGCCATATATGGAGCGAAGACAATCCTAAAGCCATTAACGAATCACCATTACATCCATTAAAATTGTTAACCACACCAAGGTTAACATGCTGGCGACATCATTGGTCCTTATTTCTTTCGAAATGAGGAAGGAGCTGCCGTTTTGGTAGCCATGCTGACTTAACGCTTCTATATTACTTTTTATGGGGTTATGCTAAATCATTAGTTTATGATGAAATTCCAGCAACTTTTGAAGCATTGGAAGCCAATACTGGGTCGTACGAACTTGCTCTAATGTGTTAAAATGGTCTTGGGGCTTGAGATTTTAGGAACAAAAAAACATTGAAAAAATCATATAAAATTTTATTAATCACTTAAAAATGAAGTAAGCCATCAGGTTTCTTTTACTTTTTTGAATTTTAACAAAAAAAAAATTTCAAAATTGTTCGACCCTTTTTTTTAAAAAACCGTTTTTTTTTTTTTTAAACTTTTCGAAAAAATATTCCAATTTTTTTTTTTGTCAAGTGGCTTACGAAAAAATCGGTTATCAAAAAACCGGTCCTATGGCAGGTACCGTTATAAGACTTTTAGTGAAAAATCTATTCCAACCAAAACATGAAGTTTGCACAGAAAACATTATTCAGAAAGCTTTATCAAAATCGTACCAGCCATTTTAAAGAAAAATCAATTTTCCCCTAAAAATCGTATCGCAGGTAGGTACCGTTAGTTTTAGAGCTAGAATTATAATTCCAAAAATCCCTCTGTAGGATGTCATAATAATATTATGTACCAAGTTTGAAGCAAATCGTTCCAGCCGTTTAGGCTGTAGGTGCCGATACAGACAGACGGACAGACAGAATTGTCGGACCCACTTTTTACCCGTTGGGCAAGATGGTTTTTCGTGGACTTCTATTCAAAAATGTATATTGGTGAAACAGCTGATACAAGGGACATTTGCTTTAAGCTTCTGATAAATACAATGACAATGTAACTTTTCTTGTCATAAGCCAAACGGTAAACATATTTTGCTAAGTTCTATACCTGAAAACCAAAAAGTGTACCATCTTGGGCCACTTTCCCCTAACTCGTAGCAGCAGCGGACACATGCTGGAAATCATAATTACTAAATAAATGCCATGCAAATATCTACCTGATTATAATAATAAAAAATTAATTCAAGCAATTTTACAGTCTTGTAATATTATTTAAAGTTCTCAAGCTCTAAAAAAAATACCCGCTATAGAGAGTATACAACTTAAAGTTGGCAGCACTGTTTTTATTAACAGCCATTTTGTCATCTGCCGTGTAATTTATTTTTAGTTTCAAGTTTGGTTTGCCATTTAATCTTGAATTGACTGACATCTGAACAAAGCATGAAAGTCGAACAGATTTATTTAAAAAAAAATATGGCTCTGTTCGAATCGAGCACTACGTCCATTTTATGCTGGACACAATCGTCCATCAGAGATCAGAGCAATTAATTCGATTAACGAGGGAAATTTATCGCACGACGTTTAATCTAAGTGATAAAACTCATCATCTCTATATGAAACATTTTTGAGCTAGCTGACAAACTCATGCGAAAATTGAAGATTCGCGATCACCGGACACGGGGTACATTTGGTGAACTAGTTTGCAGTTTATTCCGATTTTCACCACCGGCGGCCGGCCACTGTTATGTCCAGAAAAACTGACAGTTTGGTCACCTTTATGTGGCTATCATTGGTCCTTACTTCTTTAAAAACGATGCCGGCCATAGATGGTAACAGTCAATGCAGACCGTTATAGAGGCATGATCAATGCCTTTTTCGTTCTTGAATGGAATCGCCTTGATGTAGGAGAGCTGCGGTTTCAACAAGACGGCGCAACATGTCACACAGCACGTGCCACAATTGATTTGTTCAGTAGCGTGATTCGTCCAGATTATATGTTTTTAAGGATATTTTTGGAGGCCAGCCACATCATGAATCCTCGTCCTAATCACAGACATACAGATACAGATCTTCAACTCGTACTCCTCTTGCCTTAAACACTCTCAAAATATTTTATTTTTCACCGTATATTTATATCTCTGAGTGTGCATTTTATTTTTTCGTGTATTGGTTTCCCATTTAAAATACACGAGAGAGCTTAAAAGAGCTTAAGAGAGCTTTAACATTCTCAAAATAAAATGCACATCAAGTTCGTAGGCAAAGAGAGAAACTTTAAAGATCTGGCGGTCTGTATTGGATGTCTGTGGTCCTAATGTCGCTCTATTCGATTTCGTATAACCAATAGATTTCAAAACTTATTTGTAAACATCCATAATAATTAATAGTGATCTGAGATACTTTTTAATATTATGTAAACCAACAATTTCAAATATTATGTTGAACCATTATCTATTTATAAAACGTCTATTAATCTGAGATAAGATTATTTTAAAGCACCATGCAATCAAGTACAATAAAAGTATCATTCCACAAACGCTAAAAAACACAGACGCACATAAAGCTAAACATTCATTGACACACAAGTCACTTAACCCATTGATTAGGACAAAACAACAACAACAAGTCATTCATTGCATTTTATCTTGCCAACGATAAATCCTCCATAATCAAACATTAATCGAAATTCGAACAAAAAAAAAACGGGCTTAGAACTGAGAATGGGTGCAATCACAGATAAAGAAAAGTACTTGAACCGTGCAAACATGACTCGGAGCACCTCCCACCGGGGCGGCGCGGTGCAGCGTCTTGGCTTGGCTTGGCGTTGGGTAATCGCGAAATGGCTACAAGTAACACTTTGCTGCTGCAGCATTGGGCCAGAAATGTGCAGTTTTATACCAATCGAGTCTGGTGATGTGCTTTTGTACATGGCCTGGTCATGGTATTCATGCAACCAATGCAATGTGACCAGCGCGACCGCCTTGCATTCTCAGAAGAGAATTACTTAACGAGGTCGGACGGCATTCCGTGTTGTCTTGGTAGGAGCTGAAAGCGTGTTTTCCTTGTGTGAAGTTTGGCTATATAAGAAAATGTGTCTCTCTTTCACGCGCATCAAGCTGAGCATACCCGCCTTTTTTTATGTGTATGGTCCAAACAGGCGGCAAGGAGCATCGAAGTCAGTTCACTTAAAGGAAACACACAGCACACTGCTACACTGTATCTGGTATCATGATGCGGCTTATGTTGATCCAAGTGATGGCCGATCTCGTACAACGATCGAACGATCTCATGCTGAGCAATTTCCACGGGAAAGTGGATGGGCGCACGCCCGATATCGATCTCACACGCTATTTTTGACGCCCCGGGAAATTGATCCTAAATTGACATGTAAATTTATTTAAGCGTTCGTTTTAGTCGCATTTAATATGTTGTGTTGTTGTTGTTGTTTTGTTAGTAGTGGATGCTTTCTTGATTGTGTTGACTTGATTGTGTGGACCCAAGGTCTGGGATAATGGTGGAATTGGTTGGCGTGGCATTTAATTGCATCTTCCATTATTTGGCATTGGCAATATCAAGCATCACGATATATCTTCGCTCTTTGAATATATCTTGAACGAGTTTTGGCAAGAAGGAACTTTTTTCAGGGAGTGTCCCTATATTAATTAAATGGTTGGAAGTAAGGTGAGATGAGGCTGGAAAATTTGTTATAATTCATTTTTCAACTTGAATGTAGTCGTAGTGTCACCAGTGCAGGAACACATGGCATGGGTCATGAGTGTGAGTTTAAGCCACTTTATTGTAATTTAAGCCTATAGAAAAATTAAAAAAATCATATACTGGCTGAAAAACCAAGTGGAAAAGAAATGATTTCTTTGGCAATTTTGGCACGAAGGAAACATATCATTGAAGATAAGACCATACTTTGACTGCAATTTGTGTAAACTTCAATGAGTACTAAATAAATGATTAATACATTTCTTGTTTTTCGACCGACTAAATTGTTTTTCGCAGCCATTAAATAAATTAACACTTTACGAATCAATTTCTATAATTCGCCTCATAAATTGCACTAAGTAGATGGAAGACGCATAAGGCATAACATGAGGAATATGCGACCATTCTTATCTTAGCTCTGTTTTCAAACTAAATCTGTATTTGAACATCAGGATTCCCATCAGTCAATAACTTTGGTCTTTCCTGTTGTCCGAACTATGGACATTGATAACATCAAGGAAATACTTACAAATCTTTTGACTCAGAATTTGGACACATCAGTCAATGAGACTATAGAAAAAGAACCGATTTTAATATAAATATTCCTATCAAAATGGTCCAAACACTGGTCGCACATTTTTTGACTTTACTTAACGAAGCAGCAATAGTCACTGGAACAAAGGGTAATTTTTCCATTTTAAAGTTACAAACAGGAAACAGAAAAATCTGAGTGTTTATTAGAATAAATAAAAAAAAGCAGCCATTTTATGTAGGTATTAGGTATCCCCTCTCATTGAGGAATCACAGCCCACAGTTGAGTTTAGAATATTTTTCGGGATGCAGTTTTAAGAGATTATTAGAGTTTATAATGTGACAATAATGGGCAACCACTTTTTAACCATAGTTTTCTATTTCGAAAAAAGGTTGCATGGTAACTAAACTTAATATTTATTGAGGCCAATACTCATCATGGACCCATCCATCGTGCACCCTTTTGTCATTGTTTGGTGGATCAAATAACCCATGACTTCAAAAAAAAACAAAATGGAAGACTATCAGTATATAAAGGGAATTGTTCACTAAATGACTTTCCTTATCTTCGATTCGATTCAGAATTTACCAGAACCTCCTAAAAGCTGCCAATGACCTTATGAGCAACTTGAGTGAAACCAAATGTCTGTCTTACCAGTGGTGTAGCGTGGGTTAAGGCCGCCCGGCCCGGGCCACATGATTTTTACTGCAAAACACATTTTCCTCACGATTTTATCAAAGCCTTCTGACATTTTTGGGTAAACTTTATATTTTTTGGTTGAAGGAGATCTTTCAGGAAAAGTCGTATAATATGGAACCTCCCACTCCCATAGGACCAATTTTTTTCAAATCATATATTTTCGCAAGTCACTTGATATATTTTGATGAAATTTTTATAAATTTATTTCTTAAACAAAATAATGTTGCTTCTTAAAATTGGCAAAAAAGATTTTTTGAGTTTAAACACATTTTTTTTGTTGCAATTTTTGGTTATTGCAAAAACTGTATTTATGATCAATTTTTTAAAAATTTATTTTCCTGATAAAAACTAAAAGTTCTAGAAATTCAGATTCTTAATAAAATTTAATATGTTTCCGAAAAAATTAAAAAAAAAACTTTTTGAAAAAAAAACAATTAAAAAAAAAATTCTAAAAATTCAACATTAAAAAAAATCCTAGATTTTTCAAAAAAAAAAAAAAAATTGGTTGTTTGTAAAGTCGGTTTACGGACGATAATTTTACGTGATAACCAGTTAACAAAACGGTTCATGTGTAGGTTGTATCTCTTTAACCACCAACAACCCACTCCACTTACAACCACCCACCATTTTTGAATTTTTTTTCTCACCCCTTCCCCCCAAACATCAACCTCTTACCCCAACATACAACCAAAAGTCCACCATTTTTATAATTGTTTCTACCCCTCCCCCACCCAGTAAATACCCCCTCCCTTACCACCAACAGCCACCAACACCACCTACAACCATCATCAACCAACCACTCACTATTTTTGACAATTTCCTCCCAAACACCAAGCTCACCCACCATTTTTTATCATACTTTCTTACAATCACCAACCACCCAATACCCTTCCCTCCCACTTTATCGACTTTCTAGGCTATCAAAGCAGCTAGGTAACGTCACTGTGACTGTGACATTTTTTCGTGCGTGCTGTCCATATATACAGTAGAATCTCGAAAACATGAACGGTTCTAAAACATGAACAATTTGGAAAGATGAACGCTTTTTTCCGGGCGATAATCTAATATAGAGCAGTTTTCTAAAACAAATTTCTTAATAAGTCTGTTTTTTAACCCTTGAGCAACTTTTTAATATATTTCTTTATTATGCTTTAAGTTTTTTTGTTTTGTAAAATGATCGGCTAATTTAATAGATGCAATTTGAATGCATAGCTATGTTTTTCTTGAACTAATCTTCGATGCTTGGAAGGATGAACAATTCGAAAAGATGAACTGGGCCTGTTTTATATCTGTTCATCTTTTTGAGATTCTACTGTATTCCAAACCGATTTATTAGACGTTATCACGTCAAAAATCGTTTTAACTAGTGATTTTTAAGTGATTAAGAACAATTTTATATGAATTTTTCCTGCTTATTTGTTTTCAAAATCTGCAAGGCCACTATCACACCTATACAAGATCAAGTTTTTGAAAAGTTATTGTAAGATCTACTCCGGTGTATTGCAATTTGCAATCTGCTGCTTCTTTTTCTCAAATATACTGCGCTCAATCATCTATACTCCATTCTAAATGATGTGAGTTCAGCACTAATACTGTGTTATAATTCGTGTGTAGAGGGTTGTCACTTCTAATAAAATTTAGTTGCATACTAGGGAGCAGCGTTCATAGGATTTTGTTTTTAAGCAACTCAAGGCAAATCCGATTACTAACTGTGAAGCAGTTTAATGGATGGTTAACTTTTAAAATAAATTCGTTGCACTGAAAAAGAGTCCGTTTTGTAAGTTTAAGATGTTAAAAAAAAATAACCCTAGCAAAGTGCCGCCCGGGGCCTGGACCCCTTTGCCCCCTCCCTATGCCACTGTGTGTTACTGGTTGAAAAATTCAAAGGTGCGTCCTCATTTATCCCTATTGGAGTCTTCAAGAGTCTCAATTTGATGAGCAGAATGACATTAGATCAGCAAGAGTTATGAAGACGGTGTCAACTTTAAGAGGTGGCGGAGGACTTATCTCACTATCAGTCACTTATACGTTTAGCAGGATGTGAGAAGACAAGTGATCGATCTCTCGAAAAAAAAAACCAAAAAGGAATATTTTCAAGTTCATTCAGAACTTAAGAATCCGAATTTTTGAAGTGAAACTTCTTACGCGACTTCTAAAACAAGTTTGCGTTAAACGTCCTTTTGCCTACCCTACATAAATCATATAGTCCATTCGACAGGAACGTTTAGGTGGAAAAAGATCGGAAGTTAATGAAACTTGGGGATTTTTTTCAGGGGTAAATAACTAATATTAAGCTAAGTTTTTGAACTCGAGAGCCCTGTGGGAAAAAGAGGTTGTCGGAGGGGAACTGGAAATTTTTCGACCTTGCTCCGGTTTTCCCTCAACAACTTTTTTTGCTTACATCCTACAATTTTGTTGGTACGAAAATTGTTGTAAGTTAGTTTGCTACCGAGAAATGGCTCTTCAAAAACAGATATATTTTAGATCGATTCTAATGATTAATGATGTCCTTAAGAATTTTAGGCGCAGCACGCTAAGCAATGCACAAATAGGAACAATCACTCACTGAGTTTAATATAAAAACACTGTTTTGTTATATCAATTTATAGACATGTAAACATGCATTACATGTTTTCATCGACAAACCCCATTTGACAGTTATTTTAATATTTTGCCCCACTATAACAAAAAGTATTTCTGGTCTTTAGAAATTACTTACGCAAATTAATAGTAGAGATTGAACACAGATGCAAAAAGTATCTAAAGCAAACCAGTTTGTGTGAAAAGATGTACCTATAGGTATTTTTTATTTACTAGCAAGCCTGGCGAACTTCGTCCAGGCTCGCGCCTTAAATTGAATTCATTTCAAAATTTGCTTACCTGGCTGGATACAATTCCAACGCAATTGACACATCTTGCTTCAAATAATTGGCCAAATATTTGTATCAAATGTTGAACACCTATAATTTCTTGCACCGATGATAAACAGCATGAGATACTTTTGTATCTTCACGGAAAAAGCTACATTCTAAATAGATAGTCTAATCTCGAATAATTTTATTGCACAGAACTGTTATGTCGCTTTCCTAAAAACACAGTTTTTAAGAAATAAGAATTCAATTTGTTCTGGATATTAAATTAACGATCAATAAAGGTTCAAAATATGCAAATGATGACTATAATTGGTACCCTCAAGAAGTAGGTAATTAAAAAAGTTTGAATTAATTTTTCCATCTAACCATTATTCAGCTTCAAGCTGAAATTCTCCTTTTTAGGAGCTGTAAAGCTATATAATTCTATAATAATACCATCACCACGTCAAGACGCGTCGCATCGATCGAATATTCATGCGGGATTAGAGTCATTAAACGCGCTGCCTGTTTTGAGCTACTACTATACATATTACAAATACATTAAAAAAAAAAAAGTAACATTAATTGATGAGCGATATCTTAACGACATAATTAAAGACCTGAATGTCTTAGCGGATCCTCGCCTCAACGGATATGGTGATCTTATCCCACTTTAATATCCCAATGTGCCAATGCCGTGATGTGGTTTGGTTATAGTAGTGGACTGGACCCCCTAATGAAGTTGTTAAATTGCAATAAAAAAACAAACCGCCCATCAGTATAATGTAGATGTCTATCCAACGACCATGATAGTCACTCACCCATATAAGCGGTATTAAAACGCATAATAATTTAATCCTTGTTAGCTTAAGTTGATGTTGAACAAACAGGATGTATATGTACATTTTTGTGCTGATGTAAAAGAACATGAAGGGTAATTTAGTTCATTTTTCCTCCTTGCCCACTTATAAGTGCTTGCAGGAGCGAAAGAAAACAGACTTGATGCATCAGCTTATATTACAAACAATTATAATCGCTCGATTGATGGAACATTCCATCGCACTGGCCTTCTCCACCGACATAAATTCCAAAATGTGAGTTCTTTGCATGCAAAATGGAACACTTTTTTATGATCCATAAAACAAAATCACACGTTACCAGAAAATCGTAAAAACAGAACAAAAATTCAATAAATTGGCCATGAATCTAGAATTAAACCACAAGCCAGAGCCAGCTTACTTATACATCAAGAGTGGAAATCCCAATATAAACTTAAAGAATAATATATTCGCGCCCTTGAAAAGGATATGACTGGTCATCCTCATCACATATTGCTGATGGAGCTGGCCAATTCTTATTGTAGCAACAAGCTCACACTCCAACTCTTGACTCGTTGACAGACGATGATAAGTTGTGTACCCGACCGAACCCGTGCGAGAAGCACCTCAGTAAGTGCTATTATCGGTGTACGCGGGTACAATTATTATTATTATTATTGTTGTCGTTATTCCATTGTTGTCGCTGGCCCATCAAGTATCGGGAACGTGAACGGGAATGGGAACACAAAGTCTCTCTGATGGTGGACGACGACGCATGGTCTTATCAAATCGTCAGATCGCTAATAATTTCAACGAATTCACGAGAATAATCATTCTGAGTTGCCATATCAGATCGGACATGTCTCGAATACTCTTGAACATCAGATTTTAAAACAGGGAAAGGGCTTTGCTGATTTGTGATTTTTAAAATGCATTTTTGGAGCGAAGAAAATAATATTTATGATTCTGATAACATGTTTTGGATTATAGGAATATGGCTTAAAATGAACAAATATCAATCTTAGAAATGAACAATACTTCAAAAAAGGTACATGGAGGAGCGAGTGTTTACCTCCTTTATTGCAAATATACAGTCTTAATGTTTATTGGTTGAGCCAATAGAGTTAAAATTAATACATTTGGTTAAGAAAAAGTATGTCCCGACTGGCTTCAATTCTATGTTGACTATTAGTTCAAACATCCAGATGATTAAATTTGTTTTAAAAATAGCAAAAGTTTTTGAAGTGTAAACTGTAGCAATGTTGAATAAATGTACTAGATTAAATTGCCAAATTGCCACTGGCTGTGATTTTCGGAATTGAAATAGATAACTATTATGATGCTATAGGAAATTTAGTAAAGGGTGTTTTTTTTAGACGTGTGTTTTTCAAGATGAAATTAAACGCATATAATTCAATGTTATGGCCAAAAATTCAGCTTTATTAAAAAGACAAGGGTTTGCCATTATGTTTTAAAAATGATTTCGACCAAATGGCCGCCGCGGCTAGCTCCAATAAATACCTGGGCGATTATGTCGACCGAATATTGGACGCAGCGCGCTATGCGTCGAGCGAAAAGAACCATTATTTTGGTAATAAATTTGCACGATTTGCAAACGTTGTTCAGGAGTAAGTCTATTCATTATGAAATGGCAAACCAAACTGAGTATAAATCAAGTGACAGGTGTCAAAAAGTCCAACTCCGAAAAAATGATTGGCAGATTGAAAACTACACGTCTAAAAAAAAAACACCCTTTAGAAGCCACCAATATTGTACTCAAGGTGAAGCAAACCAAACAAATAAAAGCTTCTACGAGATTGGAACAAAGTATGTAAGGGAAAGGATAGGCTACAGCGAACTTGCTTATAGTTCCAAAAGTACACTACCATCAAGCCAAACTTGGTGGTGGAATCTTAAAGCTAGGAAATGATTAGTGAGTAAAAAAAAACAGCTTTCAAAGCTTAGTTGAAGTGCAAGGTGAAGAAAGCAAAATTCTTTGCAGGTGGCTGCACGCTACAGTGTTGTGATGGGCTATTATAAATGAACAGTTTCTCCGGCTAGACTTTCCAATTTCTGCAACTAACTTAACCAAATTAACCAGTGTAATAATGAAAGCAGTTAGTTGAGGCTTTTAAAGTCTCCGAAAAAGACAAAGCGGGTGGCTTCTGATATCCAGTGCTGGTTTGTAGCTGGTAAGTCAACAACACACCAGTTCTGATACGGGTGGTTTTCATGTAAAGCGAAGTTCCAGAAACCTATGTATTTGCGGATAGTCATGGACATGTGTGAGAGAGCAGTGACAAACTGCTATGGCTGAAGTACATATGTACATCAATTTTGTTTTCCTACTCACAAATAATTTGTGTTCGGAAAACCAAATTCTAAGAAGATGAACATCATGATTGATTTCAGCACTAAGATTTAAAGCACTATCAGAACAGAACGCGAGCGCAAATTGTAACCATAGTAAATTAATATTAATTCTAGATTTTGTCCATTCTAGATTTTGATTTTTCGAGATTATGTTTTCTAGATTTTCTGTTTTCTGGATTTTCCTTATTCTAGATTTTTTTTTCTAGATTTTCTCTTTCTGGATTTTTTTGCTCTAGATTTTTTTTCTAGATATCATGGTAAACCAAATTACTATTATGGAGATACACTATAACTAATTTTGCAGTAAATATTGACATTTTAGACTCGTTATTAAAAATACATACATCTTGCAAAAAAATTGAGATACAAAGATACAAGATGTAGTGTGTAGTTACTGCAGTGATAGAAAACCGTAAAAAGTGTGTCGAAAATTCTGTCCGTATGTCTGTCTATCTTTCTGTTTCTTTACAGCCTAAACGGATGAACCGATTTTCTTCAAACTTTATTCAAGCAAATATTTATTTGGTAGACTATCAGTGTTTTTAATTTTTACTTTAAGAGCGGAATTGCTAAAATATGATGTAGAAGAAGTATAATACGTATAGTATACGTTAGATTTAGAGTTATTGTTAGGGAGAGCTTACAGCTCAGGCTATGCGGTATCTCGATGATGCCTATTGTGTAAACCTGTGTGAGATTTAGAGCAGCTCTGTTGCTCCAGATTGAGACCAAAACTTTAAGACATTCTGTGGGTGGAAGGTTTTGAGTTTTTCCAAGGGAACGATCTCGTCACCAAGTGTCCGCTTTCTGAGCGGAGGAGAGCTGGTCATTCCATGAGGATGTGTAAAGATCTTTGTTCACTTTTGAGGCAGAGTCAGGCAGAGAGAACAGTGTCCGGTCTCCGGTTATGATTGAAGTCACTATTTTGAGAGTTTTCCTATCTAGGTCTAGTAGGAATTTTTTTGGTTTTGTTTGAATATTCTGGTACGAATTGTTTGGAGTAGATTTGACCAGGAGTTGTCTGCCAAGTTGCATTGCATTCCATGAGTAGGATGTTCTTGGCAGTGGTTTTGAAGTAGTTTTTATTTACTCCGCAGAAGGGTTCAGGACCGATTAATTGCAGTGAGGCGCCCTCTTTGGCCAGGGTGTCGGCCCTTTCATTGCCATCGTACTTCTTTTGTGCCGGGATCCAATGGAGGATCGTTAGATATTATACTATTTACCTACCACAACATATTTAATTTTCAAGCACATACTTAAATTTCAGGTGCTTTAAATTCAACGTTCAAAAATATATCTATATATTTCTATAAGCCCGATTCTGGACAGTAATTCTATTCTCACACTGAAATAGTTTGTTACGGGCGATTTAAATTCTACGTAGCTTCACTATTCCAGCCAGACAACACCCAAAAGAAGGTATGCCAAGATATTCGCTGAGTTAACAGCTTGACTCAACTTGTGAACAAGCCAACAAGAAGCTCTGACATTGCAGGTCATTTGCCAAACGCCCTAGACCAATTCTGATAACTACACCCTTAAAGTATTATCGCCTCCAGGCACTTCAGACCATTGTATTATTTCAGCTTATTTCTCATGCTCCAGCATACTAATTCAGCAAATAATCCCAAAGAGAACCGCATAGCGATATAAGAAAGCCAACTGGAACGGTCTCAACAGTTTCTTGGTCAACTTTCACTGGTGACTTTGTTTCCTCAATAGTGAAGCAGGCTTCAGAACTGATATGATTTCAAACATTATTCTCAATGGTTTGAGAAATTCTGTTCCAAACACGACAACATGTATCAAACCAAAGGAGAATTCATGGTTCGACTTGAGATGTAAAGTGGCCATCGAGATGAGAGAACTATGTTTCCGAAAGCCAACCCTTCTGACGAAAATCGGGAAAAAGTCCAAACAAGTTAGAAAGACCTACAATGGTCACATTTATAGAAATAAAATGAATGCATGAACGAAAATTAAGGCAAAAATATACTACAATGTTACAAAGGTAGTAAAATCTTTTGGTCATTTGTTAAAAACGTACAAGGCTCTACTATATATTTTCGGTTCCGACACTAGTTGAGAATAACAGCTTTCAAGCGAAAGCTTATTTATTTTGCTGCCAACTCAACACTACCATAGAGTAACATGACTTCTGTAAATGGGTTAAGTTTTACTGTTTTTGATTGTTAACAATAACTTGCAATTATATTTTGTTTTAAATAAACAAAATTGAAAATATTTCTATTATGAATCGGCTAAGAAGTAACCAAAGTACATTTCTGAAAAGTTTTAAATTAAAGGAACAACAAAAATGGACAAAACCTCATCTCAATTTGTATCCAATTCAACTACTATGTTACCTTAGCCCATAAAAATGCTTAGGTGTTTTGTAAACACTCCTGCTGAATTTCTTAAACAGCCTTTAAATTAACTTATCATCATCATGAATATTATCATCTTTGCATACTCATCGTTCCTTTCACAAATTAGCTAGTGCACTCCTTCCTTAAAAATGAAATAAAAAAAAAATTAAAAAAAAAAACAAGCAACACATTATATTACAGTCGAGACAGATGATATTTCTTGGATAGCTTGACATTAGCAAGCAATTTAAATGCAAATGAATCGTTGCATTATGATTGATGGCGTCATTTGATAAAATTAAGCAGCCATGCTGGCTACGCTAAGTCATCATAAGCGAGTCAACGCACTGGCACCTCATCACCCCGAGGCGATATTCCGAAGAGTAAAAGTCGTTAAGGCAATTACCACATCTTAAACACACACAACCTGGCCCAGACATGAGCACTTGAGCACTCTGCTCGCTGCGCGCAGTGGTGGACACAGAACACCACTGACTGAATATCACGATGCATCAGCCAGTCCAGCAAACAGGAATCCATCTCGGACATCTCGCTCATCTCGCGCAGCTGACCCATTGGGCCCGCAGTGGCGGCCACTAAGCTAATACCGATAGAAATAATTACTTGTCAGGTTCGGCATAAACGGACGCCTCCAAGTGAAGCTGCAGCTAATTTTCACTCACCACATGATGCTCCTCCGAAAATGCATCAGCTCGCATGTGTCCAGTCCAGGCCCAGGTCCCAGTCGCAGTCGAGCCGAAATTGATTCGTTACAGAAAACAAATTTGAATCTGTCCAAACGACCTATCATAACAAAATTAACAAAATCCATCAAATCATAATGATACCGAGATGTATGTGCTCTCAGGCTCGGGAGTTGGATTTCCAGTGCTGATTTGGCTGCCGCTGTCCAAGAGGCATCCATCCGCGTCCCGTCCAGCCGTTGTTGTTGGTTGGTGGATAATTAATGGTCGGACAATAAATTCTCGAAACAAAACAAACGAATCATCAGGAATCATCGCACTCTCTTCTTTTGGTTTCTGTGCGCTGTGGCTGTGGCACGTTGTGCATCACGTAAAATGAGGCATAGGCATCATTTCCACCTCGGGACATTTATGATGGCTTCGCTCATCTCAGCGGGCTGTGGCATCTTCATATATTTGATCCCTGATGCTGATGATGATGGAGCTGCTGTGCATGATTAAAATGTTTTCGGTTTCATTAATTTAAATGCGAAAGGAGCGAACGGATATGTTTGCATGCTATAGTTGAGTTCAAGAGATCATGTTACGTTGGAAATTGCTTCAAGACTCTTAAAGAACCAGACCACTGACAGTTTTTTGTTTTGCCTCGATTCGTTTTTTGGTTGTCTTCGTTTTTTCCAAAACAGATATTCTAAAGTTTTATTACTAACACTTGGAATGTGAAGAAAAGACTAAATCTCATTATGATGGCTTCTTCAAAAGTCTTGGTGATATTTTGTATCATCTTATAGAATAAAGGCAATGGTTTTTTACAACTTGGTTATGCAATACCAAAATTTTGATAATAAATTAAAAATTTAGAATAACAAAAAGTATGCAAAACCAAAACGGTCACTTTCCAAAATATAAGAATCAGTTTCTAAATTCTGGCAATTAAAATAATATACTTTTCATTGAAAAATTAAACACGTTGGTCTTTCTGCACAGACTTCTATGTTATAAGTAAGTAATACATGTTGATATAAATGTTGTGATAGTTGGTTACACTGACTGTAAGTATTTCAATGATCAACTATCATAGGTGGCAGTGGCAATAATTACAATTGGGTATTGTGGGGTAATTTTGATATAAAATAACACTTGCTCTGTGTCTGTGAGTGCTGATGTAGAAGTAAACTTACATTATGAGGGTATTACCTGGCGCCAGTAAGTGTGAAAGTAAAAATTTTTTGACTGTAAAAGGTAACACAAAAATTGTTAATTGTAAATAAAATGTTGGGTACACAGCTTCATAAGCTGGGCCGGATCGTAGCGAGTAAAAGTCAGAGTTCATACTTTCACTGGCGCCGGTAAATGTATGCATCAGGTTAACTAAAAGCAACTATGTACAAAAATATACCAGGAACTCAATAATACCAAGTTTGAAGCAGTTAATGTGACGTCGAAATGTTAATGTTCTTGAAGCAATATAATTTAACTGTAATGCAAAATTTAAAACAAGTTTGTATTCAGTCCCAAATTTTATTGTAAACTTAAAGTATATATCTTGCATCTGTTAAGTCTGAAACTCGTAGATAAGATAAATAAAAATAAATACAAATTTTGCATAACACAATAATTTGTGTTTAGCAATCCATTATCTATAGAAATTGCCATAATGAAATATTTGGGTTTAACCGTTTAACACACGTTATCTTGAAAACATAAATCTTGAACATATACAGAATTAAAAACAGTCTCAAAAATAATATAATCATTAAAGAAAAATAAAAATGGATTTGCATTTTTGAGGATCATATTTTATGTAGGTACGAGTACCTATCTGTATTAAATTTTGTATTGGAAAGTCCCTAATTGGAACGTGAAAAAGAAATATAATTTATTAATTCAAACACAACACTTATAGAGTGTTACGAAGCACCTGCAAAGTGTCATGGATAAACTTATTGTCTTGCCAAATCTAGAATTTTCTTTATCTTTGGAGATTTTTCTTAATTATTATCGCTTAGAGTTTTGAATTTTTTTTTTTTAGTAATCAAACGAGAAACAAGTTTTTTTGGAACATCTATGTTTAGACTTTTTTCTAACAAAAAAGTTGAGAAATTATAATTTTTGTTTAACAATAACCTTAACAAAATTATTTATCGGGATTAATTTTGCTGAAAAAAGTTGGATTTTTTTTTTTTAAATTAAAATAAAATAAATATACAAGCAACACAAAAATTTACAGACATAATAAACAACTAAATGAGGTTACAACAAATTTCTGGAATTATAAACTTTTTCCAAATTAATTTTGTGTTTAGTTATTCTAAAAGAAAACAATTAAGACAAAAATTGTCAATCCAACAATTTACAGACACTTAATATAAGAACTTCCAAAGTACTTCTGGAGAAGAACCTACTTCAATGGAAGTACATCTGGAAATATGAACATCCTCAGATTTGTACTTCCAAACAGTGTTACCGCAGGAGCAGGAAAATAAATGAGTCCTTTTGAAATTATTTTTTAAGTTTTATGATAAACCTTTTTTTTGGTTCAAAAAACCATCAATAATTGCGTTTCTATAAGTGAATCAAAGGAATAATTATTGTTTGTGTTTGAAAGTTTCTATTTTCCATATGAAAGAGTCCAAGAAAATAAAAAGAAGCGTAGTTCACACGATGCAACAATGTTTGAAAATTATTTTTTGTTCTGAAAATTCATATAACTTTGAACTTGGAAACTGATTTGACCATTTTAAACTATTTATTTTATTCTTACAAAAATGAGTCAAATCTTAAAAAGATGAGTCCCTGAGTCAACCTAAAAAAAGAAATGAGTCCTTTTGCCTCATTTGAGTCCCCGTGGTGACTCTGCTTCAAAAGAACTTCTTTGACGCTCGAAACAAAAAAACGCACACGTTCGAAGAATCATTTATAAGGTTGTATGTAGTGTTTTCAAGAAAACTACTGAAGGTTTGTTAGCATTGTAGAATTCATAGTACACTACCAGATGTGTTTCACTTAGGTTCCCTCTGGTGCCTCAAACTTCGCTTCTAATTGGGAAACTACAATACATTGTGAATATATAGCAGCTAGGTACCCCTAGTATGCAGCGTTTGTGACTATCTGCCTTATTATAACATGATACAGTTATACAGTTATAAGGAAGGATGTGTGAAAGTGTGCAGAGTAATCATAATACAATAAATGACGCTTATAAGAAACTCCAAAATGCCACAATTTTTGTTTCTTATATCGAAACCACGGATATAGTAGACAAGTTTCTTATAAAAATATTCTTTCAGAAAAAAACGCTTACTTTATTTTTAAATAAAAAAACATAAGCAAGAGCTACAGTACATTTGAAAAGAACTGTTGGATACCCTATTCCCTACATTTTTGTATGTGTATTCGTCCGCCTCCCGCAGCCAGCCGATGTTTCGGTTTCAGAAACAAAATTCTTCTTTAGCAGACAACAAAAAAAATTCAATAACATTAATTTTGTGTTGTGTGATGCCACGCCCAAAGTTAAGACTTTTGATTGCCAAGGCAATTAGTATGAGCTCAGTGACATTCAATTTTATTCTTGTAGATCGATTGGAACAAAACAAGACAAAACTTAAATTTTTAAAAATTAGGTTTTGAATGGAAATAGCGATTATGGGTGTTTTTAACAATTCTTGGACCACACTCTGCTACGTAACCAAGGAATATAAATCTAAGTGTTCATCCTTTTTACTTCAAAACTGAGAACGATAGTTGTTAAGAAATGTTAAAAAATTAATGCATTATACGAGTTTTGACGGAAACGCCCCTTAAAAGTGGGCGTGTCTTAAAAAATTGAAGCACTAATTGAGCTTTGATAATTAGTCAGTATTTAGGTATATGTGTAAAACTACAGCTGAATCGAGTAGTTTTTAAACAATCTTACCTGAACAAAGGTATTTTATCAAAATCACGCCTTTGAAAAAATTTACACGAGAAAATGTAGAGATATATTTTTCAAATAACGGACTTAAGGAAAAGGTTTAAATTGAATATTCGAAGTACTTTAAATTTTTGAGACTACGTTTTTCGTTCTTTCATGGACGTAAGTCACGCCCAAAATTCAAAAATTTCTTTTCATACACAAAGTTTTTAGTTTCTATTAAGAGACGCAAAATGTTGGCTTACGAATTTATTATAAATACCGTTTATTTACAAAAACAGTTTTTTTTATAGTTTCTAATGAAAATTGGGCGTCAGCCACCCCCAAAATAAATTTTTTTGATTTCATACACAAGATGTTCATGTGCAAGTAATACCCACAAAATTTAATGTTTTGCGCTTTAATATAACAATTGTTATTTTATAAAAACAATATTGATGGTTTTGTGTGAAAAATGGGCGTCAGCCACGTCCAAACTGAAATATTTTTATTTAATTAGAAGAAGGTTTACCTAAAGCTTACGTGTGCAAAAGTTAAGCGTTATACTTCTATCGTAAGTGTACAAAAAACATAATTTAATTTTACCAAATTGAGGTTGTTCTTCAAAAATGGCGATTGTGGGCGTGTTTGTAGGCGGATTTTATCGGTTTAAGAACTTAGCCTTACTTTTGAACCAAAGATTATATAAATCAAATTTTAGTTTTATAGCTGAAAAATTGCGAACTCTAGAGAGTATACATACGGACGGACGGACGGACGGACATGGTAAATTGACTAGGCTTTTGATTCTGAGTCAGAATATATATACTTTTCCATACTTAACGGTATTATTTCTCTATGTTACAAACTCCACACCAAATACATTATACCCATTCTATGGAATAGGGTATATAAAAAATATTAAAACAGAAATGCATCATGATACATACAACTAAACCAGATAGCGCCTTCCCGTTTGACGTCAAACTACATGTGTGTCACTTACGTAGTGCTACGTAGAGCGCAGATCAAAACAAAAACAAAAATGCAAAGGCGATGTGTTTCCGTGACGTAGAGAACGAATCAAAATGAAAACTGGAGGGCGCTATCTTGGTTAGTTGTATCATGGAAATGCGTATATGTATGTACATGTACATGATTTTCCTAACGGTGTTTACAAGAAAATTGTGTTGTTAAAATATCTTATAAGCGTGTGTTTCTTATAAGCGTGTGTTTCTTATAAGCGTCATTTACTGTACAAAGAAACAAATAAAAGCGACACTGATATAGGCAAATGAGTACATATTGTAGAAACCTCTTATATGATTGGCTTTGAAAATTATTAAAAAAAAATTTAAAATGATGACGATTAAAACGAAAATTGATTTTTATAAGAATAAGAAATATACAATTATAAAAATTCATACAATTTAGTATCTAAACGTTCAAGTAAATTATTACGAGCTAGTATACAACAATTAATTATATTATAAACAATATATTATATATTCTTGAATCACTATAAATACATATAGCTACAAGATTTTGTTTTGTGAGGAACTATAATTTATGATTCCACCGCAAATTAACAACATCAAGTAGGTATTTATATTTGCGTTTTGGAAATTTATGGCACACCTTTATACTAAAAGGTCAATTTCGTGTCACATTTGGATACCGTTCAAGTAGAAAACATCTGCCAAGCTGTCCCATTACCAGTTTTTTCAGTTTTTTGATGGTAATTTATAAAAATGCTCAAAGCGTTCGCTGAGATCATGCTTATCCATCACTCAACTAACTCGCAGCTCCAAAGTCCCAGTCCCAATCAACCATCAACTTCAAAGGCGGCAGAGTCATATACTTAGAGTCGCTTGATTTGTAAAAACTAATTTGTAAATGGCAAATTAATGCGTGTCTTAGATGTTTTCATTTCCATATACCCATTCCGCCGCCCTTTATACCAACCGCCGCCGAAGTCTCCAAACACACACTCCACACTCCACCCAAGGGCTATTAAATTAAAAGAATATAAAACTAAAACAAACAGATACTGATGAATATTTCACGGTGTAATTACCAAATGACCAACAAAAACGATAGATACTCAGAGATGGAAGAGCATTGAATCCATTTTCGGGCTATTAATCTTGGCTGACTGTGTTCTGAATCACGTTTGATGATGAACCAGGGCAAACCCATCAAACCAATTGTATGATCAAAAGATATAAGATATATATTCGGATTCGGATTTGAATTTGAAGTTGAAGTTGAAAATTTGTTTTTCCCTTTATTGTTTTGTGGGTTGGTAAATAAATACCTTTTGGTGCTTTGGTAAGGTAATAAACACATCTGTCGGTCTGACTGGCCAATCAGTCATTTAAACCGCAACAATCAATCATTAATGATCAAAGTTTCGTGGTCGTGAGTATTTTATAACACAAAAAAAAAAAAAAAAAAAGATGATCCAAACGAGCCGGAGAATATTATTGTGGTAATAACGATCCTAATTTGAGAGTTTGATTTTAAGGTCCAGTACCTTAAACAATCTACCGCATCCAGAGATCAGTTAAAGAACAAGAAGAAGAACACCTGAACATGGCGCCAGTCATGTCCGTGTGCTTTGTAGTTAGCTGTTAATTGCCAAACCGTTATGCATCAGACAAATTAATTCGATTTTAAATTAGGAATACATACAAGCAAAAGAGGAAATTATTTATCTGATATAGAATTATATCTGTGGGAAAAAAGTTTGATGCAGAAGGAAGAAAGTTGGTAATCAATACCAAGAACGGTAATTCACAGACAGCAACAATATTTTGTTTGTGCCAAGCTATTGAGTTATGACCACTTAGTTCTGTGGGTCAACATTAAAAAGTAATTTTTTTCTTAAAGGCAATCCATATTTAACATTAACGTTTAAACATTCCATCCATGTGGTTTTGACGGTTGAACACGAATTATATTAATATTTGTTTTTTTTAGGACTAGTTTTGAGGTTTTAATCAGTTTTTGTGATTTTCACCAGAAGTGGTGACTTCATCATGTTCTTGTGGCGTAGATTTCTGTTACTCTTGTTTTTTCAGAGTACAACTCATATAATGTCTCGTAGTTGCATAGTAGTAGTAGTAGTAGAATGTGTTTTTATTTAACTTAAAAGTTGCTTTGTTACATAAAATTTTCACAATAAAAAGCATTGCCGTTTGCCGTCAGCCCGAAAAAAAAGAGTTAATCTGAACAAAGTAAAATGACAATATTGATATTAATCTGTTAATATTTCTGGTAAAGGCTCGTTTAAATTACATAAAGTAAGACATTTATAATAAATTTGGATACTAAATTTCATTTATACTTTGATTTCTATATCTTACTGCTGTTTTTACGAAACTAGATAATACATTCCAATCTTCTCCCTTTAAAACATCAATAGCTTCGTTTAGAGTAAGTTCTCCTTTTCCCAGTGCGCTCGTCGAATTGAAGCAAGGATAGGACAGCTTCCCAAGAAGTGAAACACATTTTCCGTCTCTCTGAGGTTGCAAAGGGAGCACTCCAGATTTTCTTCTGTTCCATAAGGTCGGTAGTTTAAGCGAAGTAGCTCACCCATTGCATATATAAACTATAGTATTCCCACTTGAGGTGCGCCATCTATCGACGAAAAACTAAGCTCTAGAATACCATGGGAAGCAACAACAACAATTTCCACCATTTTATTTGTTGTTGTTGCTTCCCATGGTATTCTCGAGCTTAGTTTTTCGTCGATAGATGGCGCACCTCAGGTGGTAGTACTATAGTGTATATATAAAATGGCTCACCTCTCGTTTTGAAAATAGTAGATATTGTGTTTAAGGAGTAGCGATCATCAAAGTAATTATTTAAGCCAAGGTTATGGCGGAGAAGTTTGTAGGTGTTTCGAGTCTCACTACGCTGGGCCTGTTCCATGAAATTGTCGAAATCGTATTTGCATATTGAAAGCCTTTCCGAAATCAACCAACATAATAGGTTCGCAAGTAACGGTGTTTTCCACAAAATTTTAAATATCTGGGAAGCCTTCAGGTTAAAAATACCATCTTGCAAAAAAATATAGCACGACTGGTATTGTCAAGTTCAAAGGAGAGACTCTGAAAACCCTATCAAAAAGACAATATCATGAAATGCTGTCAAACGATCGCGAGGGGGGGGGGGAGGGGGCACAAGTTGCGAACTAGTATTGGAACAATCCGGAACAAAACCGGGAGGATTGCCGAGGATTTCTGATGTAAGCCCGGTGAGCCACCTAGTGTGAAGCAGAAAAGTGGGAGATTGGAGATTTGTGATCCATTATGGCGCACAAAGGATAAGAAGGATTGCTTTCATTTCCTTTAACTCGCCACAAGCTCGTACAGGTCGCATAAGAGCCTTATAAAAATTTGCAGTAGACTTTCTGAATTCTGTTCAACAGTTTCAACTTGTTGAGACATCCAGCTTGGTGAAAACTCTGTTTGTATATTTTGGGATAAAATAACTTAGCTTCAGCTCTTAACAAACTACTCGATTGCTTTAGACATACTTGTGAACCTAACAACCCTCGACATTTTCAGCAAATAAACTGCGGTGCATAGAAATAAGTCCCCGGGTACTAAGTCCACCGGGGGACTTTATTCCCACTTAGTGGGAATTAAATCCTCTTAAGAGAAGTGGACTTAGTTCCCATGAATGGTGAGAATTCAATCCCAAGAAAATCGTGTGCCTTTAATTCCCCGTTAATGTGAAATACGTTCTCACTTCTTTATAATTCTTGATACATTTTCAAAAATGAAATAAAACCAAATATCGATTTCGGATTTATTTCTAATACCTAAACTATTTCGTTTACAGACAGCGTGATTGGACCAATTTTGCCTTATACACTTCTAACTGTTTCTACTTACTTATAGTTATTTTCCAAAACAAAAGAAGTAAGAAATATGCAAAACAGGCATATGAAGCTTACATGGAAAAAAAGTGAAGTGGGTAAGGGGTGCATGCTGCCACCTGTAACCCCCCTGCTTGGGCTCACTGTTAGATTTGGAGTGGATGCGAGGTATGCAAAACTGCTTTTAGATAAAAAAAATACTTTGCACATATCCAAAAACGCATCTACTTCAAATCCAACAGTGAGCCCAATCAAGGAGGTTGCAGGGGGGCAGCATGGCCCCCTTACACACTTCACTTTTTATATGCAGCAAGCTTTATGTACCCATGTACGAAATTCACGGTATTTTTCTTTGATCACTTTTAGAATCTTTAAAGCCATTAGTTCAGTTTAGCAGCAGTTCAAGTTCAGTTTGTAAGATTCGTTTAATTTTTGGTGTTCCCTCTTCATGATTCGAAGTGTGTACTAAGTTCCTATAAGAAAGTGGAGCACGTTCCCACCTTCCATGGGAACTAAGTCCACTTCTCTTAAGTGGACTAAGTTCCCTTTAAGTAAGAATAAAGTCCCTGGGTGGAATTAGTACCCGGGGACTTATTTTGCTGCACCATAAACTGCCCGAGTGCAACTTTACTCAATGGACTTATAAATCAATAGAAATCATTCTGAATCCATTCAGAGTTTAGATCAATCAAAAGTTAATCTGACCTTTCCCAGCTGGTTTTTAACTAAAACTTCCGAGTCAACATTTAATATAGAGAAAACTTTAAGAAAATCTTAGGAAATAATTCAGTTAAATTTTTTTCTAGTGGCTCAAAACCCCGAGGTGGGTGAGTGGCTGCGGGTTCTTTGGATGGGCCAAATCTAAAAGTCTTTGTCTCTCATTTTGTCATCTTTTCAACTGTATTCCAAGCGGAATATTGGGGATCAAAGGGTTTCAGTCTTTACTTAAGGAAAACGCGATATCCACATCGAATATTCGCACTTTCTCAGTCAGCAAAGCATCTATTAATCACTTTGTTTCTGTTTCCACAAACTCATTAATTGTCCACAAATGGCCCTCATTATGCCATTTTACTTGTTAGGCTGCAGAGACAAAGTGACATCGCGGGAAACTGCAAAGTCGATGAACTCTTCAGAAATAGAACTATATTGTAACCAAAAAGACAACATTGATTTACTCAGAATATCTTTTTTACTTACTTAAGGTGGCGCAGTCGTTCTCCACTTGATCGTGCCACTTAAGATGAGGTCGGTCCTCAGGGCTTAAATTTAAAACGCTCCATATGCCCCAGCCGTCTAAGCCACTGTACTTTCCGCTTTTGGTCAAGGCCAATGTCGCTATATATCCATAGTACAGAGCCTCATTGAATTTTCTCTTCCATACTCCATTGATACATAGGGCTGAATATCACCCGAAGAATCTTATTCTCAAAGCACCCAAGCCACTTTTCATCCGATTGTGTCAGGGTCCACGCTTCTGCTCAATACAGCAGGACTGTGATGATTAGGGTCTTGTATCGTATGGTGTCACCTTGGTCCTTGGAGATAGGGCTTCTAATCTTCTAAACCCGAAGAATCAGTGATTGGCATGATTTATTCTTTGATTGATCTCTTCACTGTTTTAATTTTGAGAAAATGTAAGGGAACCCACATAGACCAAATTTTTTACTATACTTTAAAATTATATCTGTGCTTCGTGATGTGAAGCCTATACTGTGATGATGTGCTCTGCAGCCGTGGACAGCATATACCTATACATAAATTGTTTTATCTTAATTTACAGTCATTCCCATTTTCGACGCCACCTACTTGCGAATGCTCCATACTGACAGCTCGAATCGTTCTTCCGATCATGTCAATATCATCAGCATAGCCAAGTAATTGAATAAATCTATATAAAAATCGTACTTGGTCAACTAAAGCGGCTATTCAATAAGAGGAAAGATGAAAGATGCTGAAATGGGCACTCATTTTGATAACAAAGTATTATTATTTGGTGATTTGCCGTACTAACTGAATAATAAACAACATTATTTGACAGATGTCACCAAAAACAACATGGCCGCCAATTGCAATACCCGCGCCAATTGGCCCCGTTCCTGGATATTGAAAACACCTATCTGACAAAGAGAAATATTATCAGATACAAAAATCGATAAAAAAACATTCCTCGTAAATTAATACTACTTTGACCTTAGAATCTTTAAATAGCTAAGTTTTCTCTTACATGACCATTCGATGTTCTCAGACATTCACGACATTGTGAAGCTGCCATTCCAATCATTTTAATTTCAATGTTTAGACTCAACAGATCCTAAAGCATCTCCTAATCTGAACCCTGTGTATTTAACTGACCATAAATTTGTGCATTTAATTTTCCACAGACTTCAACAATGCGAATATATAGTCTCATGATGGTCCTCAGGGTAAATCCATTCACTTAACTAAACAACCCATTCGATAGCACCATCAAATTATCGTTGCAGTTAAATTACGCAAAATTTATTTAACACCTTGTGCCGCGCAGTATCCGAATCCCAAGCATCGCCATCGCCATCGCCATCGATTGGAGTCGAGTGGAAGATGAGAGAAGAGCTATTCAACGTTAACACGGCCTTCCATGTTTTTTTCGAATGTCCAATTCTCATAACGCGTCGAATGCGAATCCATTAAACGTCCTTAATCGTTTCTCCAATCCCGAATACGAAAAACAATTATGAAGCTACAGCTTCGGCGAGATGTGCGATAAAAAATACGATGAAAAGGAAGAATTGTAAGGAATCGTTCCTAAACGAGGCTCTTATTTATGATTTGTTATGTTTCCGGCCATTTCTTGTCTCACTCTGGCTTTTGGATAGGGCTGTGCCAGAGCTGGACTCCAAATCGATTTGTAAAGGCAGGCCAACACGCAGCCAGCGATTTGCTTGGCAGCAATCATAAATTATTGTGCACAACGCTTTTCCATTCGAATTTAATTCCATTCTGTTTGCAGTTACAACAGATGCATCCATCGAAAGGTGGCTCTGCCCTACCCTACCGTCTTGCCCTGCCAGTGTCTAATTCCTTCAACTGCGGGTCGATGGATGGACATGGACACGGACAGGGACACAAAAAAGCCGGAGCCCGTTTGGCTAAAAATCAAATTAGTGAATGTGTTGAAAATTAAAAACAAATTCTGCCGAGAGTGCAGGACGAAATGCAGACGGATAGATGGATGGGCATTCGGCATTGAGGCATATACGAATGGAATTATTATTTAAGACTTCCCTTTAAGGTTTGGGGGATTTGAATGGGAAGCTCTGCTGGCCGTTCTTATCGTTGCTTGTATAGGGATGCCCTGAAGGTGTTGAATATGCTCGGTAGTGTGTGAAGCTTCATCGCTATCCTATATGGTCGTCTGTTTTTGGGATGCGTTTGGAAGGACTTTGCTTCAGCGGGCGCGGTGCGCGTCTGGTATCAAGAATATTAACAACAACATTTTTAGTCACGAAATGGATTCGTTGCTTGGTCGAATTCCTTTTAGTATCCCTGCCCAATTTTACTCCATTAATAAATCGCTGAATGAATTATTCTGCTGCTGGCTTTTAAAGTGGCTCGAATGGGTCGTCGGTCGTAGCGTCATCGGTCGTCGGTCATCGCTTCGTTTCGGTTGCCGCTGGTCGATCGTGGCAAGGAATTAAAGGTGCTTTGGTGGTGAACAACAGAGCATACAGAGAACGCCTCCTCTTTTTGGCGAAATTATAATCCACCATACGCAAGTAAAATGATGGAGGAAGGCTCATTTTCAGATAGTTTCAAGAAGGGAATTGGGTTTTTAAGGAATCTGTGGGCTGGCAACTGTGGAAATTTTATGAGCCCGTCATTTAGCAAATGAATTTACAACCATGAAACGCCCAAATGTCTGGCGTTAAAACACAGAAAAGACAACAACTCCACAAATTGGCAGCGAAACTGTGTGATTTCTTTTTTAAGTATTCGTTCATGGATTACTGCGTATGAACGTCGCAGACGAACTTTACATCATTAAGGATAAATTAAAACGTTTCAATTTGCCTTTGCCTTAGAGGCACTTAGAACTTGAGGAACTTAATGGTTACATAATGATTTGATCTGAATAAAGGTGACACGGAGTTGACCCTTGACAAGGAATCACAACTTACCCAAATCATACTAAATGGATACTTGCTTAAAAATATGGTATATGTATCGATACCATGAACATGGTATTGGATCTATGCATTAGGGAACAGTATTTATACTTGGGTTTTCATCCTGGCTCGAAACATTAACGAAAATAGCGCCTATTTTTGTTAGTCTTCTTAAGCTGAAATTCATTGAACTTTGACTTTTGGAGATTTGCATAGAAGTGTAACGGAAATTATCGTCAGAACTCATTTGACGTGCTGAATAAGTTAAAATCTTAGCATTGTCAGCCATTTAGCCATTCACATACAAACATCATGATCGAGCTAGGGAACCAGAGGGGAGGGGGTGGATTGACCCGGGAAAGTTGTTTTTCAATGTGGCCCGTACCGTAAATAACGCGGAATCTCCTAGGGTATTCGATCTTCTTCTTTTTGTTTCCCGGAAGTTTCTATCCACCTTTCTCTGTTCCTAGCACGAGACCTCAGATGTCACCACAACAGCAAATTCTAGGATTGAGTTTCCTTCATGACACAGTTGACCTCCATTGTTTCCTTTGGTCTTCCGACCCGCCTTGCCTTGCTATGTTATCATCGGGCTTGCTAAGTAAACGGCCAATCCAGCGCCATTGTCTTTGTTTGATGTAATGATCCACTTCTGTTTGTCCAGTGCTAAGCCACAGTTCGTTGTTGGACATGGTTTGTTGCCACCAGATCTTCAGGGTGTAATGCAGACAACCAACTGTTGACTAAGAGATGTTGGAAGAGCATTTCAAATTGGATCCAAAGAGTTTTAAATTAGTACGAAGTGATATTTACGTGCGGGGTTCCACACTAAAGAAAACATTCTTTATTTATTCTGTTGCTGACGTATAGGTCTACTCTACCATCGAGTAACCGATAACTTCCAAGGTAAATGAACTGAGTTATCTCCTCTATAGTCTACTGCCTCACAACAATTTGTTGTTGTTGGTTTTGGCTATGGTTTGCACTACTTTTGTCTATTTGTACGATTCTTTTTTTTGGCAACAATTTGAATTGCGATTACTCTAGCATCAAGAGATCTTTAAATGACCTCACGATCAACGCGATCAAAGACCTTGTCGAAGTGGACTTCAAAAAGGCCTTTAATCGGCCTATGTTGGTCGGGCAAGCTGAACGATTTGATTCGGTTTGAGTTCGGTTCGGTTCGGCTTGGCCAGTCGCAACACTCGGCATAATATGGACGCGCCTTAAAGTGTTAATGTCATTGACACAAGATCGAAACTTTATCCTAATAATAGTTGCCATTAGTTTCGGAAACACGGACGAAATGGTAATACCCCGCGGCCAGTTGAGACAATATTCTTGGGAATACCTTTCTTTGATAGCTTGAATATAATACTTCCGTCCTTCCTTTCTTTAGGAAACGTTTCGTTTTCCCAAACAGCCTCAACTAGTGGCTACAAAAGAATTGCCATCCAGTTCAAGTCCAGCTGCTTTGTTGTTTCTTGAGAGTATAGGTCAATTTAAATGCCTCTGAAGGACCTATGACCGGCATTTAATAGTTTTCATTTGCGTTCTGTTCATTGTTCAGCAGTGCACAGAAATGCTCCTTCCATTTTCATAACTGGTCGTCTATTGGCCGCGGTTCGTATCAAGAACATGAAGATTAGTACTAATTTTTTGACCTACAAAGTCAACTTTAACTTTATGCAGCACCCTTGCATTTCCTCTTCATGTAGCTTCTTCAGCACTCTCCGCCGATTGGCCACCAAATTTGACAGCTTGCTTATCATCTCCCCATTCCAACCGAACATACTGCTCCCTTATGAGTTCAATGACGAAGCAGGACTAAAATAAGGGTGTTTTTTTTTAGGCATAGAACTTTGAGTTGCCAGCACTGTTTTTACTGACAGCCATTTTGTCATCTGCCATGTAATAATTTGGCTTGCCATTTCCTCATGAATGGACTGACGCCTGAACAACATGCAAATATTATGCAGATTGACTTCGAAAAACTTGAAAACAAAACTGGCAGCATTTGGGGTCAAACCATTGTTGAGACGCCGCTGCCGTTATATCCAAAAACAATTAAAGTAATTTATCTGAGTTTAATTTCATTTTATTATTTTAAATCTCAAAAAAAAAAAAAAAAAAAAAAATATTAAATTATGTTTGTCTTTTTTTTTTGTGAAACTGAAGCGTAAATGTCTTGTCCACAACAAAACTTCAATATTTATGCCTGCCATCATAAAACATTAACTTCAGCTTTTGAGTTTTATTTTTTCTAAAATTAAATTTGCGCACCTAGTTATCCTCGATATTTACGATCTCTCCATCCACTAATCGGTGCCTCATAAATGCTAATTCGTGAACTCAACAATAATTTCCCGCCATAAAAAACTCCACACAACAAAAATCTTAAAAAAAAAAAACAAGTTAAAGTTTTGGCCAAAAAAAAAAGATACTCTAACCAGGCTGCTTCTCGCATTTATGTTGATCACTAAATGAACTTTAATGACCGTAATGTAGCGAAATGTATGCGTTGTCAAAACAGCCCAGAGGCTGCATCTCGAACTCGCTCGAAATCAACTCGATTCCAGGCCAAAGTAGGCGCACAAACCATCACACAGCCATGATTCTATACAATATGCATCCTTGACAACGGATATACGGATAGCCGTATCTCTCTTTCTGTTTGTGTATATTATACTATAGAGTTTAAGGCTTTCGCAGGTCCGGGACCGGGACGGGACCGATCCGATCCGATCGTTTTCGGTGGAACATTGCTCAGCCATTATGGAGTTATTATGATCAATAAGACAGGTTAAATGGTGCAATTAAGTGTTCTTGCCTTGGTTTTTTTTTTTTTTTTTTTTTATTATTTCTTCTTACGGCTACGGCTGTCGATCAGAGGCCGCTTTCCCAGTCACGGCAGAGAGAGTCATTTTCATTTTGATGCAAAAAAAAGGGGGTTGCGTTGCACATAATTGCATTTAATTTGCAGGCTCATTAAAATTTACGGCCAGACGATTGATTATAATCGACCATATACGAGTACGGGACTGTAAGTGAGCCACCGAAATGTGGACACATCGACGATAAGGAGCTCCAATTTTGCGGCTCGCGTTACAGTTGATCGTAAAATTTTAAGTGGCCTTAGTAAGTAAACTAAATACTTTTTAAAAATTCTCATTTTAACTCTGTGGCTGGCTTGGCTGTGGTGGGACTGGGACGCACCCTACTTACTCATTTAAGTGCGGTAAATTAATAAAAATGCCTGAATTTACAAGTTGTGCATTGCTTAAAGTGATAATAGAGGTGCCGAAACATTCTTACACGTAAAATGTATTATCGTGAAGTTTAACGCACTAGCAAAATTTATAATTATTACAAAATTCGCATGATTTTTTTTTTGTATAAGATATTCCAGTTTGAAAATTAATGTTTTTGATAACAGACTTTATTGAAGGTGCGGTGAGAAAGCAAACAGCCCTTCGGAGATTGAAGGATACAATCTGGTTAAAGAAGTTATATTTCATTACACACTGTATGGTAAAAACAATGACAGGAAGAATAATTCATTTGAATTTTTTTTATATGTAGATAGATTTTATTCAATTTAGATTTGATTTGAAATTGTCGATTAGATTGGCAGCACAATACAAGAACTTAATAAAGGGACACTGTACTAAAATTTTTTACTTGCTCTATAGGGCAAGTATTGGTTTCGTGCAGAAAAAAAAAATCAAACATGACATTACGATGATAGAGAAGCCCAAAAAAGTGGTTTTCGCCATACCGTCCGTCGGTCTGTCTGTGCGTCTGTGCGGATGTGCGCTTTTTCACGTCATTCTACAGCCTAAACGGCTTGACGGATTTTGATAAGTTCGCAACGACTTAATTGAATTGACTCAAACATCGTTTGGCATAGTTTTTTTTAGTGTTCTATAAGAAAGAATTGCAATTTTTTCAATAAAGCCTTTCTAAATGGTGGCTCCCATACAACGAGCCGTTCAGTTTTAGCCAACTTTTTTTTGGTTTTTTCTAATTTGCTCAAAAATGTCTACAACGATTTTGTTTAAACTTTGTGTGTAATATTCTTTTAGTGTTCTTAAGAGAACTGCGTTTTTAGTTTTTGGCTAAAAATGCAAATAACGGAAATCTGGTCTTGACGTCTTTTTTCAAATTGCCATAAGTTGTCAACGGTTGTATCGATTTCAAACAAACTTTGTTTGGTATAGTTCCTTACGACTCTCTATCAGATGGCACTGCGTTTTTTCCAGTTTCTCTTATTTAAATGGTGGCTCCCATACAAAGAGCCACTAGGTTTTAGCCAATTTTTTTAGTATTTTCTAATTTACTCAAAAAAGGCTCTATCGATTTTTATTAAACTTTGTATTGAATATATACAAAGAATGTTTTGAAGAAAACTGCATTTAAATTTTTGGCTACAAATGATAATAACGGAAATTTGTGTTAACAATTTTATTAATTTGGCCATAATCGGACATTTATATCATTTATAGCACCCAAAAGATGACATCTAAATTTTAAAAATTCAAAGGTTTCTTAACGTAAGCTCACGCTCGGGTTTTCCAGTTTTAACCAACATTTTGTAGTTTTCCCCAAATTTTTCAAACAGGAGTTCTTCATATTGCTCGAAAACTTTGTTTTCATCGTACTATTGCACCCACAGAGCAAGTACGTGTGACCCAGTCGTGCATTTTATTTTATTAGACACACGCGCTCAAGGTTTTCGGATAGACCTTTTAATAACTAGTCACAACGAAAGCGATAGAAAAAAATGGCGGGGGGAGGTATCGATGAACACTGTTCTTGACTCTTTGCAGATCAAAACGGCAAGGAAAAATTGAAGCGGCTAATTTATTCAACCAACGTGTTGTGTTGTACGGCTAAAAAAGAAGCCCTATATTTCACAATACGTCCGAAATTGGGCTCAAGTATAAACTGATGAGCGTTCCTAGCAAGATGAGAATTAAGGGGAAATTGAACATGACCCCTCATACCCCGTCCTCCACTACCACCCCACCAACGACCAACCAACCTACAACCACCAACAAACCAACACGCTCCAGTCACACTTTGAAAAAATTTATCGAGCGTCGTGCCATTTTTCGTGACGATTACGATCGATTTTACTGCCTAGGTGCGCCAATAGATGTTTCACATCAGTGCTGTCATATTCTTCGAAGTGAATTATCTTACAATGCGCTAATTTCTATCAAACCGGAGGGAAGAAAGTTCGGAGTGCCCTATCACAAATTCTGCGTCATTAATAGACAAAATAAAAATGATAGGGCTCAAGTGACTCCCTTGAGGAACACCCGATGTAGCAATAAACGGATCAGATATTGAAGATCTGAATAAAACCTGGTATCTACGATTTAATAAGTATGAATCCATCCACTGAATAAAAAATAGGAGGAAAACCAAGAGCCTTAAGTTTGAACGATATAATCTTGTGTGAGATTTTGTCAAAGGCTTTGCTAAAGTCAGCAGCAATGACGTCGACTTCGTTTTTGTTCTCCATTGAATTAAGAGTATACGAAACGAATTCCGTTAAGTTGGTTGTGGTAGATCTACCTTTAAGGAACCCGTGTTGTTTAGTTGAAAACAGGGGCTTGCAATGAAAGTAAACATTATCGAAGACAATACTTCCCTCAAAGTGTTTGACACTGACGTATTCGATGACTGCCCTATTCACCGGCGGCTGTGAATTCGTGTAGGTGTAAGTCCATCAATACTTTAAGTTCCGATTTCTGAGCAAAGTATTTAAACTGAAAATAAAGGCTTTTGCAAACAAACACGAAATATTTTTGCGCGACAAAAAAACTTTCATCTGTGTTTCGTCACCCGTTTGCTCTAAAATTGCTTTTTCTGGAGCAGTAAAAAAAGCGGTTTTTTTTGGTTTTGTAGAGGTTTTTTAATCCATCGACATCGTAGCCATCCTCCAATGGAATTAGACAGTTCCTAGCTTGACAGAGCGAACACGAACTATATTTTGGGCGGAGTAGTGTATTTCGTTTCAAATGTCACCCATTTGCTCTAAAACTACCTTTTTCCAAGCAATAAAAAACTCAGAAAATTTTAATTATGTCTTTTATATTACCACTTTAACTAAAAAAGTATGTCATGCATCGCTTTCGCCATCCACATCCCCACATACTGGCAAGAGGCAACCAGCTGAAGACAATTTGGTTCAGATTGTAAAATTTTAATTCGATTTCAATTATTCGGTTTTCGGTTTACAGCAGAGAGCAGAGCAAAGACGACATACGAGTCGATGTTAAACCGAAACCAAAAACCGAGTGGACATACCGAAACCGAACAGAACCATTTATGCTTTGTCAACTCGAACCGAATCATTTTTCGGTTTACGTTCATGAACAATCTAGCTTGGCTTAATAAACCGAGTTGACACATCACTAGTTTTAAGATAAAATCGCCTTAGGCGAGACTGCACTTCAACGACACTGCACTGCAATTAAACTGCACGTTTTTTTGTATGAAATTGTATGAACTAAACCACATTTAGCGTCTGGACTGCTCTTCAGTGGCACAAAACGCAAAAGTTGGTTATAGTATACCCAACCATGGCGCGTCACTGCGCTGAAGTGCAGTTCTACTGGCGCGTGGTGCGTTTCAGAATAGAACAATAGGTACTAAATTGATTTAATACAAATTCAAAAATCATGTCGCGTGCCGTCAATTCCCTGCTTCTTTTGATTTCCATTGTAAAATTCATTTGTTTTACTTGAACAATTGCACAATTGTTTTCGTTTCGTTTAACGAATATTTACTGAAGTCAAATTTTTCATATAATTCCATAAAAATGACGAACTTTAGAATAATTTTCATTAACTTCTCTCGAATGGCACACATGATGACCCACGAATTTTCAAATTCCCTTCAACCAAAAAAAAAATAGTTTCTGTCTTTTTCATTGTTCAAGTACACGCAACATAAACCGATCATTGAACATTGATGAGAAATTTCAATTTAATGCATATTTTCCGTTTCTTTTATATTTTAGTAGCGTAATTTTTTATTTCTAATACGAAAATTATCATACATTTCGCGTATGATAATGGTTTCCAATCATACATCATACGGGAGCACAAATTATGTTACATGTAGCATAATTATCATACGGTTGGCAGCACTGTTTCACATCAAAAATCTTAAAATATTTTCCCAAACGTTTAAAAAAATCAATTTTTAAAAAACTGGGTGAACAATTTTCAGTTAGGTATTTTTTTTTTCCTAGATAGATATTAAGCAATGAAATTGCATACTTAGTTTTCCCACGAAAACTCTTAAACAAAATTTTTTAAATAATTTTTTTTTTTTTCAAAATACATAGCCGATAGCCCCTAAGCAATATCTAGCATAAGAGCAAGTTCGGGTCGCATGTCGTTCATTTTGTTTTTTATCATTTAAAAAAGAAATTGTTAGTTTCTTAAATATTTTGGAAACGGGTGAGTTAAATAAAATGGAAACCACACATTTTGTCTTATTGGTACACTCAAACAAATTTCGCAATATTTTTACGAAAAAAAACTTTAGAACTTTAGTTTTATGTTTTATTTTTCGGGCTGCTTTTCAACTATTGTACAGTACGATCCAATAACCAAAAACAGTAAAATTGATCTTTCCTAAAATTTTATCTTAAATATGAAAAGATCTCAAACTCTACAAAGATACATTTTTTAAGGAACTTAGCAGGACATTCTACAAAAATGTGTATTCTTTCAAAATTCTTGACTTCTTCCGCATAGGACTCTGTGTATCATATATCATATTTCATGTGGACCGATGGAAATTTTGAACTCTTCATGGCCTCATCTGGTTTCAGTGGTTTTATCCATAAGAGTGTCAAGTTCAATAAAACAGTTCATAACAGACCTTCAGTCTTAGCTAGAAAATGATGAAGATGCATACTCCTAAGCCCTAACACTTTATATGTTGCATACCAAAAATTTTAAGCGAGGCCGTTAGTGAAGTTTTCAAGAACATTAGCAAATTGGGGACCAAAACTAAACATGAAAAAAAAAAAAAAAAAAAATAGTTATGGCAGAAACAAAAAACAAATATTTTTTCTTTAAGAAAAACTATATAAGAGCCTTTTCTTTCAAAATCTGAAAAAAAAGAAAACTTTATTAAATGATATAAAATTTTACATTTATTTTTCCAGAAGAAATCCCATACTTTTTTTTCTGTGTAAAGCCCAACTTCATAATTTGAAATTCTTTAAAAGTTTTTATTTGCAATCTTAACTCATTAATTTGTTAAACATTAAACACTAAAGTGAATACCTGAACATTGCAAAAAAAAAAAAAAAAAAAAAAAATTATTGCATTTAATTCCTCACAAGGTCCATAACCAACCATGTATCTGAACCCATTATACCCATATTTGAGGAAATCGGTTTTTCGAAAATGCATTTACAATCCGTTACGGTCTATTAATATGTTTACACTCTCTGCCGCAGCAATCGCATTAATCAGTTATAATATGTGTGCTAACAATGTCAAACTGTCATGTGTCACAGCCCAAACACCAGCTTGACACCTCAAGTAATGTAGAGCTAGCTACGAAAAACATACGCCAAACGCGTAAACGTTCGTGCCTAAATACCACAGATAAATCAAAAATGGCCAAAGCTACTTTTTTTGTCGTTGTTGTTGTTGTTGTATAGTTGCAAAAATGCTTTGTGCAATAAATGTAGCAACCTATATGGTCTTGCTTTTGACAGATGCAATTTATTTACACTACAAACGACATCTATAAGTTTCTCCTGCTGCGTCGTCCCGTCGTTGTTTTCTAACGTCTAATATCTAATGTCCAGTGTGTCCAATGTCTTATAGGCTCTGGAAATGGCCAAATGTCACGTAAGTGTTTGGTGATTAAAAATAATTAACAAGCTTTCAATTGGTCCTGTTTGCCTGTATGCATTTATTTATATGCGGGCCACATAATAAATTATAAATTCTAAGTGAGGGATAACTTTTTCTCCTACTGTCGATGTCGTTAAGTGATTTTGGACGATCCCAAACCAACAACCAATGAACCAACCAACCAAACCAACAGGTGGACTCCAGCTATCGACATTCTTATGTTCGACTGTCAGTTGAGTGATAAGAGTTCATCATGGAGAGTTCTCACTGGGAATTGGTAATGTGTAAATGTTGCCACTGGAATTTTTGTTGACTTTACGAAGTATGGAGTGTGATTAATGGCCATTGTAGGGGCAAGGCGATTCCAAAGAACATGATGGTGTTCAGGTACAACCACTTCATGAGACACACATTAAAACTCTTAGAAGTGCGCGGAATCTAATAAAAGGGCCTGTTCGGCCAGCGCGGCTGCGCGGCGTAAGCATTATATTGCTGTTGGATAGATGGATGAAGTCCGTCAAATGTAAATCGTGGTTGTCGTCAACGTCAACGATGCCGAAGAACAAAACGAATTTGCGTGAATCGATTCAATGATTCAAACGAAAATGGTGTATTTGTTTGGATTTGATTGCTGTGTGTTATAGGATTGATGAGGCAGATATGGATTTATGGACTACACTGTGAGTTAAGGTGATATTGAGGTTGATTTTGTGGGTTTTTAGATTTGTCAAATGGCTGATGTAACTCGGGCATGTTTCCTTCTTTTATACGACTTAGATTGGCGCCAAAGATAGATTGGCGAGCTACATTCTTGAGTTAAGTATTTGGAGCACGTTTTAAGTAGGTATCTACTGAAGATGTAAGGGAGCAATTATTTGAAGTTGTTGCTGCTAATTTTATGGGGTTTTTAAAAAGGCATTCCTTTTAACGATAAGCTTACAAGTTGGAATGACAAGAGATCAGTAAAATAAGAAAAAAAGTGTCCAACCATAATTGAATGCGTATACGTACGTCGCCTTACGAAATAGTAGAAATACATGTGTTTTGTATACCCAACCGGAGTTAACTGTTTGATAAGATTCGGCAAGTTTCGTTCACTTTTGTTTCCGTACGTAATGTACGCTTTCAGTCGTACATTTCGCACGAAAATTTGACATTCCATATTTTTCATTTTTTTTTTTTTTCAAAGAAAGAGACAAATGCTTCTTATTTCTTAAAGCCATTATGGCAAACTGATGTATTTGAAATATCGGAAAAAAAATTTTCGTTCGGTTTTGAAACTTGCTACCTTTTTCTTTCACGTATTATATGATGGTTGGGCATTTAGTGTATTGAAAAGCTCTCAAAGAGTTCTTAAACGTCTGAAATATTGATGCCATGCGGTAGACCCGGAAGCCGGAAATGCCTTTTATCTTATTTGCAGACTAATGCATTTTTTTTCATTCTCTTTCGACCTCCTAGACTCTTCTCCGATCTGCCATCGATTTGGTCATTCAATCAAGCGATGTCAACAAGCAGCCTCTAATTCGGCATCGAAAATACTGTTGGGCTCTCATAACCCCACCTGAAAACTCCCGGTCTTACGTCAAACCGTTTGAGCCAAGACCAAGACGTTTGGCCTACAGACTGCGGCTCTATAATAAATGCAAGAGAGCGTTTCGATTGAATACTCGTACGTTTCTAAAAGAAGAGGAGAACAACTATTGCTCCTGTGGAAGAAAAAAGAACACCAACAGCATGCATTACAGATTGTTGTAGCAGGAGTCAAGTGAAACTATATTCTATAGAAAAGTGAATTAATCAGATAAGGCTTCAATAGCCACCTTGGAGCTGAAACCTGCAAAAATATTTTTGGTCACTTGGCCAAAAAAATGGTGAAAATTGCCGGCTCTACCCCAAACTGCAGACCACGGACCAATAAGATACAGACCGCCAACTCACTGTATGGTCTCTCTTTTTGCCTACAAGGTAAAAATCAGCTGATATGCCATTTTTTTAAGGGTTTGACGGTCTCCCTTGCTTTTAAATACCATTTAGCAAACACAGTCTGTGCTGCAGACGCTTAAGCTTATCGAACATCGTTCAGGATTCTACTCAACATTATACTTGACTCAAGCCAAATACTTTAGACCTAATTGATCTGCCCGTTTTCTGATTCACACATGCCGGTTCCAGACATTTATTTGAACGGATCAGTGATTCCTGTCTGAAAAGTTTCAATATTCGATTTACTTATGATTAATGGCGAAGCAACTTGTGATGAAAACATCGATCACTGTGTGAGCATGGGGTGGATTGGAAGGAAAATTCCGACATGTTGTGACAGAAGAATAAAAGAGTTGAACGGAAGACTCTAAAACTCAGTTGTACGTCCGGCATTCAGGTGCGGATCACGATGTTGGACAATATAAAAAGCGTATGAGAGTAAATTGACAGCAGCTGAGATGAAGATGCTCCGTGTCCCGTGTGACGGGAGGAGTAACAAGACTTGATCGAATAAGAAGCACCAAAATTCGAGGAAGCTTTCACGTCAAAAATACCATTTTGCACGACCGACTCAATAATTATTGCACGTTCCAAGGATAAACCACGAGACCACATCAAAAAGGCAACTTTGTGTAACGTTATAATAGGATTGCAATTCAAGGAAGGAAGAGGAGAGGCAGGCCTCAAAACTCCTGGTACAAACAAATGCTATCATTTGTATTTAGTTGGCATCAGAAACTTAAAAATCCAAGACTGGGAGGCTTGCCGCTTTCTGAGGTCAATCCGGCTGTGTTGCATCACGCTTGAGATGCAAGTGGGACATTTTGATCAACGTGAAATCATAAACGCGACAAATACTTTCCACAACACTGGAATTGTTCAAACGAACCTGTCGGTGAACACAACGAAAGAAGTCTACAATCTGTTCAATAAAAAATGTCAGTACAGAGCTGATGGGCTATCTTTTTTCAAAACAATATTGACAGCGTGAACTATTACGAGCTACTTTTACCAACCCATTGATTAACATGCAGAAATCAGCTTTGAACAATTTCGTACACCCTTAAACGATCATCCTCTTTCAATGCCAATGGCATTTTGATCTTTCTCTAATTACCACTAGCACTACCATGGATGCGTAAAATATAACAGAATTGGAAGCAATACAAAAGAACTCTTTAACACCGTTCCCCGACTGGCTGCGGTATAAATAATGGAAAGTACGGAAACCCTGTGAGAGCTTTAAATTGAGACAGATATTGCAAGTCAGGGCAACCCAACCAGATTGAGAAGCTATCGTTCTATCTTCCCTATACTGACAATTTTCGTTGAACAAGTAGCTATAAGTAGTCAAAAATTAATTATGTAACCTTTAAGGTATTGCTGGGCCATAAAAAGTGAATGAATATCGATGCTCTAGCTTGTTAAATTTTCAAGAACATTATCAAATTGGACATCATTTTTCTTGACAAGCTTTCATTAAGACTTATGGCAGTACCATAATATTGAAGAATGGGTTACGTACATACATTGCCTTACGCAACAGTAGAAATACATATTATGTGATTTGACTTTATGATTATTTTCGGCAAGTTTGGTTCACTTTTTTGTCGCGTACGTAATGTACGAATCATTTCGCACGAAAATTTGCATTTATTTTATTAAATTTTTTTTTGTTCAAAGAGTAAGAAAGAGGCAAATGCTTATTGTTTTTAAATGCTATTATGGCCAACTGGCGTTTGAAAGATTGGAAAGAAACTTTTCGTTCGGTTTTGACATTTGCTTCCTTTTTCTTTCGCAATCCCAATCATCTGGCTTTACGTTTCCAATAGTCGGTGCTTATAACTGAGTTAGTCAATAATGTGAGTAAATGTCATACTACTGAAACAGACATTCATCAGAAACTGCGGTCTTTTAAATAAAATAAAACCACTTATAACACCGTTATTATATTGAATATAAACAAATTCGTTTGCTGCTTACCAGTCAAAGTGAAAAAAAAAGTTATACCAAAAAAACTGCGCGCATTTCTTGGATGCACACTTTAAAATGCAGAACACCACCGCGCAACTTCCAGTCGCAGTCGGTCTCAAACATGTATCTGACACAAAAAAACAGTCAGCTCCAGCAGCTAACCACCAAAAAGCCACAAAAACAATGAACAAGCAAGAAGTCAAAGAATGCGCAGGCGATTTCAATTCATGATGTCGCCTTGTCCGCTTTGTGTTGTTTACACGTGTTTTTTGTCCTCGGGCCAACGCCGATCAAAGAATTACCCAAGCATTTAGCCATTTAGGTGGCATTGGCTGCCCTAACGCTTTGTCCAGCATCACTTACTATGCGTTCGTTTTGTTCACTGATCATGCTGCCCTGATGCGTTTCCCGATTGCTCCTAGCTCCTTGCCTTGGAAGCTTTTCGGCAAAGATATCTGAACTCTGAAGCCTATTGGAAATCGCCGATGAAATTTATGGCCTCACTGAATCAATTAGGGTTGCGAGGACAATAGGATGTCCGACAATGTCCAATGTCCATCTCTTTTGTTTTATTTCTACGTCGTCGTTCATATGATGTTGTTGCTCTTTGTCCGTCCAGTTTTGTATGTTTCTATCCACGGCAGACTTACAGTCGCGCCGGCTGATATTGTGAGGTTTTTTTTTTTTTTTGGGTGCCCAATTCGCGTGAATCTTTAGTTAGGGACTTTCGGGGCACAATCGCCGAAATAAAATCACTTTACAGTTAGCTTACAAATTTTTTCATCAATTTGTGTCCGTTTAGTGTAAAGAGAGAAGCCCGCGAACAAAAAGCCATCCAACTTTTGGCATTGTGATTGTGATGCTCAAATGCTCATGTTGCGATATCTGATCAAGAAATTCAGGTTGCCCTTGCATCAAATATAGGCTGGAGATGTTCCAAAGGACTGTCGAAATCGGACATCAGAGGGAGCATCGGCCCTTTTAGAGCGTTGAGAGCAGCTCCACAATGATCCAAAAAATGTTATGCGTCCGTCCGTATATACCTATAGGTACTCGTACGTCCGTCAGTCTAAAAGGAAAGATGGCTCGAAGATGGATTAGCTTCATTTCTGGGATGGATGGTGAATCGTTGATTGCGATGATACTAAGGTGACATTGAGAGTGAATGTTAATGGTCCTTTTGCGAGAGCTGAGGCTTTTGTGATGGACATCGTGGATTATCTCGGTCTGGCTGGCATTTTGGAGTTTCTCGGAAATGATTATGCGAGGAATGTTTTTGCGTGGAATATAATTTAAATTGAATTTGTTTGGTTTTTCGGGGGTAATTTTGGAGGAATTTTTTGTCGTCGCATTTGCGCAGTCTATATAGATGATTGTTTGAAATGGCCATTTATAGGGTTTTGAAGGAATAATGACTTAATCCAAAAGGGTGCGATTAAATAAAAATAAAGTGAAATAGAATAGCTTTGGCTTCACTTTTGGAAATATTCAGAATATTTCCAGAGCTCAGCTGTGAAAGAGTTCCGAGAAATTGTTAATTTTTAAGGATATTTTATTTCTCAAAAAAAAAAAAAATTGTTTTAAAGCCATCAAAAATACAACAACGAATCCTGTCCATTGAGGTCCTGTTGTTGTTGTCTGGAATCAAACTGATTGTCCACCACAGTGACTAAATATACTTTATGGTCTAGCGCTTTAGTTTGATCGCGCTGGAATAAAAACAAATCAATATACTGGAGCACGAAGAACGAACAGCCAAGGGAGCCAACAGAAAAAAGCCATTTACGTTTGTATGTCTGCAAGAATGGAAGGGACCTACAATTTACACCAAGATCCGAATGATTTTCCCGACAAGTTCTACATTTCGAGGATAATTATGTCACTTCTTCGCCAGGGTCAATACGAAGAAAAAAACTTTTGTGGAATGAATTTTTCAAACCAGACCTCTCGCAGATCAGTCCGACACACTATCTTGTTCTGCGAACAAGCACGAGTGAGAGTAAGTCTTAAGCAGGATTTTGAAGTGAGAAGGAATAAATGTGCTAAGTGGTTTTTTTTATAACATTTTGACCACTATAAATTATCGTATTTTATTCCTTTTCACATATTGCTTGAGATAGTTATACAGTCCATTGAGCTACGATACAACGGTATTTGTTCTAAATAGTAGAGTGATTGATTCCGGAACAAACGAAAAAGTTTATAATAACTTAACTCTTATTGGCAATAAAAAGCGTATTGATCGAGTACCTTAATTTCCACAGAGAATAAACCAGACTAGCTCTACCAAATTCAAAGCCTTTTTTTCTAAATATATATTGTGGATAAAATTGTTCTTGTGGCTGTTGACCATTAAATAGAATATAATGTTTAGAACCCAACATGTTGTCCACTTGAAAATTGTAGAACAACATATAAGGTAGGTAACCCTAAACTCCATCTTTCGAAATTTTGTAATACACACACTTTTAACTAATCTTATTCTGGTGTTCGAAGGTTCCGGTTCCGACTTTAATAATGGTGATAGAAATAGAAAAGACCAAGAATATATATAATAATATCTCATTAGCGAAACTTTTCGAAGTCCGATAATATGAACACCAAACGGTGCTTGTGAAATCACAGCAATTCATGTTTTATTTTCAAACCTTGTCTTAAAATTGTGTTTTTGTTTAGAAATTTCTTTTAAAAATATTTATTAATATTATTAAGAATTTGAAAAGTGTATGGAAAATATGAAAATATAAAAGTGTTAGTGAAACTGATTAAACATAACTTTGTTTTCAAATTTTAAATAAAACACTCAAATTTTGTTCATGATTAATGTTTTTTTTATTAATTTATTATGTTTTTTTTTTATTTTTTTTTTAACGGCACACGCGCTCAAGGGGTTTGTTATAGCCCTTTTAATGATAAGTCACAGCGCGAGTGATAGGAAGTTAGGAAGGAAGGGAAAGGAGGTGTCGATGAACATTGATCTTGAATGTTTGAAGATCAAAATGGCAAGGGAAAATTGTGCCAGGCAATTCATTCCACATTCGTGTTGTACGGCTAAAGAAAGAATCTCTATATTTCACTGTACGTCCGAAATTGGACTCAAGTGTAAACTGATGAGCGTTCCTAGCAAGACGAGTATTACGGGGGAAATGTTTAAGGGGTGGAACGCAGCTGGCTACCTCGAGTGAGCATTTTTTGTAAAAGAATCTGTAAAATAAGGAAAGACATGAGACATTTCGACGATGTTCGAGTGACGGAAATGTTTCCATAGTGTTTCTCTCTCCTATCAATTTTAACGCTTTTTTCTGAACTCTGTCGAGCAGGTGGAGAAAAGTTTGAGAAGCACCTGCCCAGAGATGGGAGTTATACTCGAGTTTAGGGCATATAAAGGCTTTGTAAATTGTAGCCAGATCAGAAGGGGTGAAAAACTTCTTGCATCTGTTAAGAAAGCCTAAGCATCTTGCAGCATTCTTGGCAATCTCAAGTATATGATCATTCCAACGTAGATTGTCACTGTGTATCAGTATACCGAGTACTGATAGCTTTTCGGCCTCCTCGATGCAAGTACCATTCATGGATAATGGCATAGGGGGTATGTTTAGCTTCAACGACAAAAGACAGCATTGAGTTATAGACGCATTAAACTCCACACGATTTCTAGTACCCCAATTCACAATGCTGTTTAAATCGGAGTTTAACGAGCTTATCATACGATTTTGTTGTAATAACACGTCCGAAGGCGAAGGCCGTGAATTATCAAACGTATACGAAATGCTGAGGGTTGAGTCGTCAGCAAAACAATTTAATGGATTAGAAGTCACAGACAAGAGATCATTTATAATAAAGTCCACGACTGGGTCGCACGAACTTGCTCTAATGTGTTAAAATGATCTTGAGTGCTTGAGATTTATATAAATCTACTAGCGAAACCCTCGCCCGCTTCGCAGGGCGAATACACAAAAGAAACTTGCGAAATTTTCCCATGTATCAATTTTCAGTAAAACTCATCCACAATCAATTTCTTACAATAATTTATTTTCAAATAAAAAGGTCGAAAATGAAAATACTTTAAAAATTAACTTAATGCTCTTTGATAAACAACGTTTTTAGTTTTTCCATCTTTTGTGTTTATAAATAATGCAGAGGGTTTACCACAACGTGAACAACCAACATACAATTGTCCATGCGAGAAAACAGGTTGCTCCAAATCTAAGCCACAAATATTCAAAGTCTGACCTTGAGCTTTATTAATGGTTATAGCGAAGGCAAGACGGACAGGAAATTGAAGCCGTTTAAATTCAAATGGCATATCTGATGGAATCATTGGAATTCGGGGGATTAGAACGTTTTCGCCTCTATATTTACCACTCAGAATAGTTGCTTCAATTAAATTGGCCATCAGTTTTTTCACGGAAAGTCTGGTGCCATTACAAAGCCGTGGTTGATTTATATTTCGGAGCATTATTATCGGTGCTCCCTCTTTCAATGCCAAATAATGCGGTGGCAAGCCTGGCAAATCAAGTGAGTTCAAAAATTCAGTAGGATAGTTCACTACCTCATCTTCATTTATTATCGTATCCACTGATTTGTATGCAAAAAATTGGCCATCTATTTCTTGCAAAATACTTGCATTTAAATCGCTCACGTCTTTATTTTTTCCTGCCAATATTGCGCGTTCGCTCAACCAATCATGATTCCTGTAGTTCTGCAATATATTTGGAAACACACGTTGAACCAGCTCCTTTTTCGATTGAGTGATATTACAAAAATTGCTTGGTAATGTTATTAATCCGGTTGATTTATCGACTGCAACTTTACCATTCCCAATTTCCAAAAGTTGTTTTGAAAATTCAGCTGCAGAAGGATCATTTTGCAATTGTACACGTACATTTTGATTAAGACGCAATGTTTTAACATATTTCCACAAAACTGAAGACTTCAAACATGCGTTTAGCTCATCAGCAGCAGTAGATCGTGGAATGACAGGTAAAGTTTGCCTAAAATCACCTGATAACAATATAAAGGCGCCACCAAAAAGTCTTTCATTTCCTCGAAGATCTTGCATGGTTCGATTTAATGCTTCTAATGATCTTTTGTGAGCCATTGTACATTCGTCCCATACGATTATCTTAGACTGCTGCAAAACTTTTGCCATTGCCGACGTTTTGGAAATGTTGCACGTAGGAGATTCAATCGTTGTTATATTCAAAGGCAATTTAAATGCAGAATGCGCAGTTCGACCACCGTCTAATAAGGTAGCAGCAATTCCAGATGAAGCAACTGCAAAAGCAATTTTATTATCCGATCGTATGGTTGCCAGAATCAATGACAGCAAAAATGTTTTTCCAGTGCCTCCTGGTGCATCAATAAAGTAAAATCCACCTTCTTCATTGTTCACACCTTCCATGATTTTGTCATAAGCATATTTCTGTTGACTATTCAATTGTGGAACTTTTAACTGCACAAATGTTCTCAATTGATTACGATCATATTGTTGTTCACGATGCATTTCTTGATTAATAACATCATGAACTACACGATTAGGCGCTATCATTCCTAACTGCACTAATATTCTGTTTGCAATCATTATACACATGTCTTCAATCAAAATCAAAGCTTCGTTATGCATTTCCGGTGTGATTTCTAATTCAGGATTTGAAACTGAACGTCGCACTCGAAGTAAAATGTCTTCCGTCATGTCATCACGAAATTTATGCCATATTTCAAGTGGATTTGATGGACTGCATGTAGATATTATAATTGCAAATAATGTTCGTATTTGATGTGGAGATGATGAAATTACGGAATCAGCAAGTGTAGCTTCCCAATGCATATCATCTTCAAGTAGATTCAAACGCTGGCATGCTTGCCGATAAGTCGCACACAATTCACCATGGACTGTTCTTAAATCTTCAAATGACGTAGGACCACGAACGTTAATCAATAATAAACGCAAATAAAAACATTCATCCTGATTTGGATGAACGGTATACACACGACCCAATGCTTCTGTAGAAAATACATTTGGATGGCCTCGTACTGGTTGCCCTTGTTTCCGTCTTTGAAAAACTTTCGCAGATTCATTCCATGTGAAATATCGTGGCACTTCAGAATACAATAACGTTTTAGCAAATTCGTCATTTCTGCATAGATCAAAAAATGAAGTCAACGTTGTTTTCGGTGGCTGTTCTGCTCGTTGCGCCGCATTCTCAGGGGTGAAGTACACACGTTGACCATTCTGAAGATGAACTGCCAAGTGCAGTACAGTTGGATACCTTTCGTGTATTGCAAATGAAAAAATTCGCCATATTGCTTCATTTGTACTAATATAACGGCCTAATTGATATGAAGTGATTTCATCACTTTTATCCCCAGCAATTCCAAAATAGGCCAAATCACTTCCTTTGTTAACATATTTGCATATGTACTTGATAGATTTTACTGAGTTACAATACTCAACATTTATATGAGCACCAAAAGTTTTGGACAATAGCGGCGAATATGGAACGATCCAACGATTGTCAATTTTAATGTCTTGATTTTTGCATTTCACCATAACTGTTTCGCCATCATCTTTAGGTGAACGCCTACGATATAACGGATAACCATCATTACCAGAAATTGTTTCCGCTATTAATGCTCTTGGGTACCGTTTTGTGCATTTTCCTTCAGCCATGCACGGTGAGTTGACATTTAATGCCCCACATGGTCCATGAATCATGTGCTTCGTAACTGATTCAAACAGTCCTGGATCAATGATTGGATTAGGAATTTCGGCTGATATTACGCTATCAATTTCATTTGGCGTAATTTTATCAACTAACCAAACCAAAATATGTGCATGCGGAAGTCCTCTTTTCTGCCATTCCACAGAATACATCCAACATTGAACTTTTCCAAACACTTGTTGTTTGACAATAAAATCCATAAGCGTTTTCAATTTTTGCTTGAACACACGCGCAACAATATCGTGGCGATCAGAAGCACTTTGACCATGAAACATTTATTGCTTTATTTCATTCCATTGAGGATTACAGGTGAATGTAATAAATAAATCGGGTCGATGATAATGCCGAACGTACGTCATTGCGTCTTGCGCGTACTCGTGCATGTGTCGTGGACTTCCAGTATATGTTGCTGGTAATATTGTCATTTGGCCAATATCGTTGATATTCCCATCATTCTGAATTGCATCGCGCAAATGAATATATTGTTCGGATTTTAACTTTTTCTGATTAAATCGAATAAAATTCAATCGTTCAGACTCAATTTTAGCGTAAACATCAACTATAAATTGGTTGCAAAGCCTTCTACAATTCAATATATGATTAATTTCGTTCAGCCGAACCATTAATCTGTACGAATAATAGTTCATCGCACTAACTTTTTTTGCTATTTCCAAGCCTGAAATAAATGCGAATATTAAGTATCAATAATTCACAAAATGTGTGATGCATTTTATTGTAACTAACCAGTTAAACGATGTTTCATCTTAATATTGAAATGGTAACCATCCTCGCCTTGCCAAAACAAAATTGGGTACTGCAACGCATCATAACAACGATGAGTTTCCGAAACATGCACAACACTTTGATCTCGACGATGAAGTACAATATCTCGACTGCTCGCTCCTTCATCCACAATTAATACGGCAACTTCATCAATTGTTGGTGCGTTTAACCTTCCAGCATGAATTCCACCAGGTGCTTTATCGGCCCGAATAACAATTCTATGAGAATCCGAAGGCATTTGATCAAGGGCAGTTTGAAATAATTTGATCAAACAATTTTCATCGTGAAAAAACTGCTGCAATCTTTCAATTATTCCTCTTCTCACTGCATTACCATCATTTGGATTTTGTGACACCACACAACGCCGTTCAATTTCAACATCTGAATTTCCCATGAAATATATTTGCAAAAAGGAATGATTGGAATCCAAACATGGTAATAACGATCCAATTCGATGATAGATTTGACCTTGAATCTGCATACATGAAACATTTGATTCAATCTCACGATAGAACTCATTGTTAGTGTCGTGTTCAGTAATTACCTTAAAAGTCATGAATCCATCTCTGATTATATTTGAGGCGCCGAAAGACGTCATTTGGAAACATGAATTGTACTGCTGTATTTTAGACAAAAAATGATTCGATTCTGGAGTCAAACCAGAAACTAATGACCTCAAAGGCTCAGGAGGAGGATTCAAAACAGGCAATTTTACTTGTCCATTTGCACAACACATTCCAGGAGTTTCCGATGGAAATTTCAATGCATTGCACTGTTCGCAGACATTAGTCATAGTTCCGATTGAAAGGCATGGAAGAGAACAATAGTCAACTTCACTATCATAATTGAAAGCAGCACGCATTACTCGCTGATTAATATTGTCATTGGCACGACTTCTAACAGCGCGATTGCGACTCATTCTCGCTCGATCCGAAGAATTACTCGCGACTCGTTCTTCGTTTGTTTGAGCAGAACGCGATCTCGATTGACGCTCTCTTTGCTGTTCAAGTCTCACTTCACGTTCCGCTTCAGATTCACCTGCTATAGCAGATGCAACTCGTCTTGCATTATGAGTACGACGACCAATATTGGCGCCACGTCTCGGTCGCGGCATAATTATAACTATACACAAAAATAAAACACATCAACTCACAGTCGAAACTAAATTTTAATTCCTATTTATTCAATTACCAAAATCCAAGAAAAAATATGTTTATTGACGATGAAAAATAGCAGATATATGAGATAACACTTGCACGCTCACTCAAATTCCCATTGGAATGCCCAATCGGCGCAGAACATTGATACGCTTAATTTGCCGGTACGCACACAACAACACAAACGAAGTTAACATGGTCCAGTATTAGTGCAAGACCAACGGTACTCGCAAAAATACATAGACACGTTTGCTGTAATTCTCAGTTCTACATTATTTGCCAATACACAACAAATGCTGCTCGTATCACAACATAGAAACGTGATTTGAAAACATTGTTGGTTGTACACAAATACTGGTATGCCTTGCCATCGGTTGTGCTGATCTGCTGTGTATAAACACGAAAGAGAATTAGAGAACAAATTAAACACAACAAACGCGTCTATGTATTTTTGCGAGCACATTGGTTGAGCACAAATACTGATATGCGTTGCTTTCGGTTATACTATTCAGCTGTAAATTAACAAAAGAATCAGAGAAACACATGATAATTGTTTACAGTTACGGCAAAAACATCAATCATTTGGCGCCAACAATTTTGCTTCACATAAAATCAACACACTTCACGAAATAACATTTAGAACACACAATATTTGATTGTTGCTTTATTTGAAATCAATATTCATAAATCATTTTAATAAAATACAAATATAACTGTATTTCAATTCTAAATTAAATTAGAGAGACATCGTTTTGTCCATCGTTTTGGTTCATTAATTTGGTTCCGTCAAGGAATTTGGTTTAACAAAGAATGATTTAAAAGCAAAAAAATTGAATAACTAAATGCAGCTTACAAAAATTGCAGCGCACAATAAATTGTTAATTTTTGACACCAACTTTGTTAACCTTTGACAATGGTCTACGTTGTAACCATTCAGGCAGAATTAATTTCTGATCGATGATGACCACTTGCCCAGTAATGACAAAGCACATCAAAACATCAAGATCCATTCGGTCTTCATACAGTGCTTGGTATACACCTAAAGAACGAAACTTTCAAAACACGTTCAAATTACTTGCAAATAAATTATACTTACGCTTGGCTTTAAAAAAAGAAACGCCTTCGTTCTTGAAGAATCCAATCATATTCTTTATGCGCAATCCATTTTCCTTCCGTATTTTCGCCTGCATTTTATTCGAATTCACACTTGAATCGCTGGCATTCGAAGCACTTGATAAATTAACATTTTGCGATGAGGACAATTCCACCATTGATAAGTTCAAATTTCGCAAAGAATCTGTCTTTGACGAATTAACATTTTGCGATGATGGTAACTCCACCAATGATGAGCTCAATTTTTGCGAAGAGATTAAATCATCTACAGACAAACAAAAAAAAAAACCGAATAATTTTGAATAAAAATATGAACTTCAGATAGGTTTTACCAACTAAATCTTCGTTAAAATCCAATGGTTCACTATTCCAATCTGAAATAAATTCACTTTTTAATTAAAACAAAAAAAACAAACCATAAAGAATTTTATTACCGAATTCTAACGCCATTCCAACTTTTTGCGGCGTCGAAGTTCCGTGTGCACTTCCAATATTCATCTCATCATTTGCCTGATTTTCTTCATTTTTGGCTGAATCGTTCGCGTCATCATCCAAACCAATGATTTTATAGACTTCTGTGATAGTAACTTGTTCGTCTTTTTCTTGATTCGCTTCGGTTTGCTGCTCATCACTTTTAAACGCTTCCATATTTTCTGTCATACGTAACACTGTTTTGGACTTGACACACGCCAGCAGAAAATCTAATTATTCGGCGTCTACTCTAAGAAATGATTGTGCACAACCAACGATGTTCACAAAAATACACAGACGCGATTGCTGTGTTTTCACTGCTACTCTGTTTCTCATTCGTGCTAATACACAGCACAATGCCACAATCGAAAGCAACGCACACCAGTATTAGTGCACAGCCAACGATTTTTTTTACTGTTACTCTGCTGTTTTTCATTCGTGCTAATACCATTGAGTTTGTATACATAGAGGAACCACGCTAGCTTGCGTTAAGGCGTCGCGTCGGTAGATGTCACCAAGTGAATAAAATCGACATTTGAAATTTTTGGGGGAATGCTCTCCACAGAAATTTGACTTAAAAAAAGGCAGCAGAAAAGAGAAACAGGAAAAACGTCATGGGTATGGAGAAATGTACAGGAAAACTGTTGCTTTGAAATTTCAAATGTCGATTTATTTACTTGGTGACACCTATCGACGTCTTAACGCAAGCTAGCGTGGTTCCTCTATGTATACAAACTCAAAGCTAATACACAACACAATGCAACGCTTGCAAAATCGAAACGCGTTTACTTTGATTCCTCTGTTTTCCGTTATGCAAAAATATTGCACAAAAATAATTTTTTTTAAATTAAATTTTTTTAAATTATTATTTCACACAAACCTTCTACAGGCAAATAATGAAAACATACCAAAAAATCAAGCAAATCGGACTTCACGTTCGCATGTTATAAACGTACAAACGAACAATTTATTTTTATATATATAGATATATATATAAAGAAATTCTTCCTTAGCCCACGAATATTTGAATATACAACACAAAAATCACTTACCATTCTGAAAAACTAAACACAAAAAATTCAACTTTGACGAAACTAATTTCAGCCGTGCAGTATAGGCCCATATTAATTCCAATTATAAACAAACTGTCCTAGGTGTTATGCCCATAAAACAATTTGCAAAGGGGAATTAATATAGACAAAAAACACATCAAATGCTACTCACCTATCCAATGCAAAACCTCTTGCGATAAGCCTCACAAGAGGCTTGCATTGCATAGAAAGCAACAGTTATGGGTGGCGCAGGTGGAGAGGATGGGTATTGAGCAAGGTTTGGTGTATTTTTTTTTCTTTTTCTTTTTCTTTTTCTTTTTCTTTTTCTTTTTCTTTTTCTTTTTCTTTTTCTTTTTCTTTTTTTTTGACACTGGTTTATTTAATTTTTTGTAATTTTGGGTATTTTAATGGGCTAAATTAATTTTTTGCACTATGTTATATGTAATATGGGGATTTAGTGGTTTATTTTGTTTTTGTTTGATTAATTTGGGGGGGGGGGGGGACACAACGCGCACAATTAGCAACGCGACCGCACACGACAATCGACCGCCCACGACGAGTACTTGATATTTTCTTTTTCTTGAATGTGTATTCAAAAATCTCTTGGTTGAGTTTCCTTATCCGAAAATACATTCTTGACCGAAAAAAAGTTTTTTTTACTCGATATTCACAAGTAATTTTGGCGTTTTCGGATACATCAATCAAATGTTGAATGCAATTCGAACAGATGTATATGCCTTGGTCTTCCTAATTCACAGCCATATTCACAGCATTGAAAACGGATTCCAAAAAAAGCAATTGGGTCATCACTGCTTCAGATGGCTTGGAAAGAACCTTTCATAATTTGTATTATAGGCATCATGACCCCAGGTGTTATGTCAAGCTTCTTGGCTGTTTGAAGCGTTCGAATTGCTGGAAGAGGAAAGTTTTTCCTCCTTAGCAATTTGTTTGCTATCGAACTCCACAAATAGAGCGTTAAGGAACGAGCTATGTCCTCTTCCGACCAAACAAGTCTTTTTGATACTACACTAAGAGAACTAATCGATTGCGACAAACGAAAAAATTGCCCAATCGACTCTTTCGTTTGTTTGACCATTTTTCGACTTCGGTTGCAGCCGACTCTTAAATTCTTTTCGGTGAAACACTTTTTGCGTTTGTCGTGAACGTTAAATCGTTCATTCCAAAAGAAGATATTACTAAGCCAACGCTTTAAAATTTTCGGTCAAACATTTCTTGCGGTTGTCGTAAACATTTAATCGTTTATTCCAAAAGAAAATGATGTTTAGCCAACCATTTAATTCTTCTCGGTCAAACACTTTTTGCGGTTGTCGTAAACGTTAAATCGTTTATTCTAAAAGAAAATATTACTGAGCCAACTATTAAATTCTTTTCGGTCAAACATTTCTTGCGGTTGTCGTAAACATTTAATCTTTTATTCCAAAAGAAAATTATGTTTAGCCAACCGTTACATTCCTCTCGGTCAAACACTTTTTGCGGTTGTCGTAAACGTTAAATCGTTTATTCTAAAAGAAAATATTACTGAGCCAACTCTTAAATTCTTTTCGGTCAAACATTTCTTGCGGTTGTCGTAAACATTTAATCTTTTGTTCCAAAAGAAACGAATGTTTATGTTAAATGGAAAATTAGTTTTCGCGAGCAAATAATTCGTTTAAATCAAACGAAACATTCGTCTGAAGTTTAAGTGTAAGGCGTTTGCCCCACACTCCATTCGGCGTTCGTAACAAAGAATCTGCAATAGCAAATACGATTTATCATAATTCCAATTCAATCTATTAATTAAAAAAAATAGTCAAAGATTCTTTTTCTTTTTACATTTTTGTTATTATTTATTATAAGCTAGAATAATATTACATATTATTAAGTGCTATGTAAACATTATTTACATTAAATAATCTTTAACAATAGTTAAGAGAATTCTTATTCTTATACATACAATTTGTTTTAGGAACACTTGCAAATTTTCTTGGAAAAAATAACAATCAAATTTTGTATTACATTTTTTAAAAACAATTATAAATTATCAGCACAGTAAAAAAATATAATGTTTAATAATCCCAAATAACAAATAATTCACCATTGTTAGACATTGATATACAGGAAGTATAAAAGAACTGAAGATCATCTAGATCAAAAACTAAAAAAGATTTTTTTTTTTCAATTTTGTAAGCAAAATAATGATTGTCAAAACATATGGTCTCTATATAAGATAGACAGAGGAAAATTTTTGCTTCCACCTTCACTATGTGCTCAATTAAGCGAAACTCAGGATCATTATTTTCATATAGTCCTGTACACACAACCAATTTCTCTTTAAATAATATACCTTTATGATTTATCCATGAAACTTTCTAAATATTTTCACGTTTAGAAGATCTAAAATTGAATTTAAGAAACTCAGATGATTTCAATTGAAAAGTTGGGCCATGTTCGTACAAATTCAAACAAAGTTCGTTATAGTTTAATAATAAATTCGAAACTTTAAATTGATGTTTAATGTTCATCGTCTTTAGTATATTTATTCTGTTATTTGAAATATAACCACACTTTTTGAAAGTTTGGTGTTTGGCCTCGAAACGCATTGAATTAATTGCTACGATTGGACCAATATTTTCAATAATCCTTGGATAGTGCAATAAGAAGTGAAATTTCGGTTTCAAATAACTCTCTGATATTGATATGTACAAAGAATTGTGTTCGGATATTATTTTCTTTAAATATTCAATTGAATGAACGTGATGCCTTTTCCTAAAAACTATCAACAATATTTCTCTTAATAATAGGTACAGCTTCCATTCAGGACATGCATTTTCCACTAAATCTCCAACTAAAAGCGATAAATGGGTGATTATAGTGTACATCTCGGATGCTGAAAGTTTGAATTTATTTTTGGAAAGGCTGTCAGAGTTAAAGAGTGGCGGTTTTTGTGTTTGCGAACCAAAATTAAATATTTCTATTCGTCGGTTTAATTGTTGCAAAGAAAAACATTTATACTTTAAGATTAAGGACTTTAAAATAATAATAAGGTCATAATGACAAACTCCTTCTAACAAGTCATGCATACAATCAGCACTCAAATTATCGACAACATGAAAATTGTTCAATGAATTCCAAATTGAGTTTTCTTTAATTCCGCTTATCTTTGGATTACCTAAATTTATATCGAAATCATAATTAGACTTATTTCGTACATGTGTGCTATCTTCCACTAATGAAGTTTTCATATTTTCTTTTGAGCACCTACAAAGCCGACAATAATGTAAGGAATTGAAAGATTCTGTAAAACCCAATATGGAATTTAGACCCAAATTATCGCCAGTTATCAAACACGGAATTAATTTAATTATTTTAAAATTTTTATAATTAATTTGAAGTCCTATATTTTGCAAACTATTAAGATATTCAATTAAAGGTTTCAAAATAGTCATATTGCCAAATTTTTTTCTATCTTCAGTGAAAAAAAGCATAGCTAAAAAAGTGTGAGATAATTTCGAAGAAATGAATTCTGGAAGACTCAAAATTTTAATATAAACAGCTCCAATTTTTTGAATTCCACTATGAGAGCCCAAAGGATTAAGGTATTCGAAATCATCAAAGTAAATAAGAAGGGGTATGAGAAAAATAGTTTCATCATTTTCTTCATTAAAAAGCCTTTTTTTCTCTTTCCAAAAAGGTGTCTGAACAATATTTACTATTGTGTATGTCAATTTTTGTACGTGATTTGTGTACTCTTCAATGAGTTTTAATAAAGGTGATTGGGTGAAAAAAGTCAAAAACAGCTGACTAAGATCTACTATTTGTAAAAAAAAGTCGCATTGAGTTGTTTTTATTTCATTATTTGCAGAATACACTTGTTGGTATTCAGAACCAAGGAAAATATTATGAAAATCAACCAAAATGTTCATGTTTGAGAGTTTTTTCAAAATTAAGAATTCAGATTTTAAGTATTTCGGACTTATAAGAGAAGATAAAATAGGAATCATTTCTTCATTGCCTTGATTTTGTGAAATAGCTAGAGAAAGATATTTATCGTAGAAAGAAAACAAATTTTTAAAAATTTCTAAGGCAGTACTCCTTGGTATTCTGTCATCATTTAATGTTTTTAAAAAAACTTTAAGTAAATCTGTAGTAAGGTCTTCTTTAAAGTGATTTGAAGTGATGGGAAGTGAAGTGAATTCAGGTGAAGATTGAATAAAATTACTTGTTTGATGGTTTTGTTCAATAATTGTTTTGGGATAAATCGGCAATTTATTTAGAGGATGTTGTTTTTTTATGTGTGCAATGTGTTTATACAGAATTGAAAACACTCTGCCACAACTTTTGTCATAACATACAAAACGTTTTATATAAGGATGTGCTTTCTTAAAATGTGCCGAATATATTTTCAGCGAAACAAATGATTTTCTACACTCTGCGCAGTGCATACCTATTAAAAGGATAATATGTGAATATTTACTTTAAATTAAGACGGTGGTGCTCTCTTCAGGATACCTAATATCTAACGCCTAGAACGTATAATCTTCAATTAGTTTTAATAAAGGTGAAGGATGAAAAAAAAAAAATAATAAACAGCTGATAAATTTCTACTATTTAAAAAAAAAAAATTGGCATTGAGTTGTTTTGGTTTCATTATTTGCAGAATACACTTGTTAGTATACAGAACCAGAGAAAATATTACGAAAATGAACCAAAATGGATAGTGAAAGGATAAATAATAAAATTGGAATATTTACTTTAAATTCAGACTATTCCAAATGCTCTTTATGCTTGATGATAAGTTGTCGAATTTAGTTCTTATGTTGAATACATAAATTTGAATAAAAGTCCAGACGGCGGTGCTCTCTGCCGGATACTTGATGTTTAGCGCTTGATACATGTAAAAACACTGTTCAACAGCATTTAGTGGATCCTCGAAAATATATTTTTTGTTTGTAAGTGTCACGTAAGCTTTCAAGTTGTCAAAACAGCCGACAAAAACAATTCTTGGCTGCAGCCCAATATTGCTGTCTAATAGCTGTCTCTCATAATCGTCTGCTTTCCCCAATGTCTAAAAATACAAAATTCAAAATTTTTTTTTATTTGAATTGATTTTAGGACAGTTCTTGTATAAACTTTAATATTATAAAAGGTTATAGTGTATTAAACAGAAAATTTAATACCTACTTCAAAATATAGTATAAATTTTTCTTGAATTTCCAGCTTCGATGCCTTAAAACTTTGTTTTCCTCGTCGGGCTTTTATTTTCGTTGACGGAAATAAATACGGTAGTACTAGAAGGCCGATAGCTTTTTTGTTTTCTGGAAAATGATGCAAAATTAGGACAACATAATATATAAAGGAAAATTTGGTTGTACCTTCAGTACAACTTATGCTTGCAGCCATCCAATTTTTTACAGCGGGATCCTTCAATTGATTTCCTTTTTGTAAAACCTTAGTGCAGACCTCCCAATCAAAATTTAAGTTTATGTCCGGGTGCAAAATTTTTGAGTCTTCGAAAAACTGGTGAACGTTAAATCATGCTCAATTACAAATAGATACGATATATATTTTTCAATAATTAGTGTACTCACCAACTGAAAAATATTGATGTTATTAATAGTAAAAATTGGAAATTTCTCTAGATACTGAACAGTTTCAATACTATTGTCCTGTAAAATTTCCCATCTTCTTGCAAAAGTACTTTTCCACTTTTCAAGGATTTCTTCGAATTGTTCGGTATTTTCTTGTATAAATTTATAGTCATCGCAGTTGTCGTCGCAAATATTCACTGAATAAAATAACAATATAAAGGTAAGACAACAGTCTATAAAAATGTGTAAGTGTGAAAAACTGAAAATTTGTTGCGTTTTATTATCCCCATGATTTGATTATAGAATTTTCTAGAACATGTGTACCGATGAAACCTCAAAGATGTTTAGGAACTATTTAAAAAATCAGTATATTAAAAAATGGTTGTTACCAATAGTAGAGTGTAGGTCCTTTGTTGAATTTTTTGATCTTCTTGAAATAAGACCTGTGCTTGATAATACATTTCTGTAGTTTGCAAAGGTGTCGTACAATTTTCCGGAAGCCTTTTGGCCATTAATTGCAGGGGTGTAATATTCTTCTATTGCTTCGGAAGCAAAAAGTTCGTTTATAACTGATGCGATATAAGCAAAATCGTAGCGATTCAATCTGATAAAACAGTTTATGTGAGTTATTTTATTTTTTCAAATTAAACTTATTCATATTGAGAACACCCAATCAAAATAAACTTTAAAAAGCTGTAATTCTTTCCGAATGGTATAAGAATTGAAAATCAGTGATTTTATATAATCATTTTAATGTTAAGTTAAAATTTTGACTGGGCTGCCTTTATATGGATTAGCATTTAAAAATAATATTATAATATACATAAACATATAATTTTATAATATATATATAATAGGTATATAAATATATTATTTTCTTACTCCAGTTTAAGGTCATCTTCCAGTAAAAACTGTATAATGAGCTTACTAAGCTTGATTTTTTCTGAATTTTTGAAATAGGAATTCTTTTCAAATTGTTTTTGCAGGATAATAAAGTCTACGTGCTTATATTTTTTGAGTACCTGTTAATAATTTTTTATAATTTTTCACTTAGATTTTTTTATTTAGAATACGTGTATTGATTTTCTAAATAAAATTTCTTAGCCGATATTAAATCGTCAAGTAAATTTTAGAACGAGATTAAAAATTCAATTACGGGTATGAAGTCTTTTTTTGGTTTTGAGTAAACAATTATTTCTAAAGAGTATTTTTTAGAAGTCTTAAATGCAAACAATTGTTGCAAAAATTGTTTTCATTCACTTGATAATAAAAAGAGTAAATAATCTGAAACTAAATCAAGCATTTTAATTTCAAAAAATTGTGATGCACAACGAATAAGTCATTTCGAAAAATTCCTTTAAAATGCTTACGTCAAATAAAGAAAAAGAAAATCAGTATGCTGTATATGTCCTATGTATTTTTTAAAATGGTGAAGTAAATTAAATAAGATATTTTTACCTCAATATTCATTTTTTTTATAATATGCGATTGTACGCCATTAAACCTTGAAGTATTATTGTTGAAGGACGTGTCCTCTGGAGGAACTGTATTTGCGATTTCGATGTTGGGTCCCTGATCAATTGTATATATTGTCTTGATGCCGGGTCCCTGAATGGTCACATCTAAGTCTTCAGACTCCAGAAACTCTATCGACTCAACTGATGGCGATGATGGTATTATATCATTCAGTAATATAACAGATTCCTCTGATGCTGGTCATGTAAATCAAGGAAATTAATTGATATTGAAATTATTGATAAAAAATGGCTGGCTATGAAAGATTCAATATAAAACATAAGCGAGAGCTACAGTACGTTTGCAACGAACTGTTGGATACCCTATTCCCTATATTTTTGTATGTGTATGCGTCTGCCTCCCGCAGCCAGCCGATGTTTCAGTTTCAGAAACAAAATTCTTCTTTAGCAGACAGAAAAAAATTCAATAATATTAATTTTGTGTGGTGTGATGTTCAATTAGTGCTGGCAAAATAAAAAAATTCGTGCGCCACGCGCAAAGTTAAAACTTTTTATTGCCAAGGCAATTGGTATGAGCTCAGTGACATTCAATTTTATTCTTGCAGATCGATTTGAACAAAACAAGAAAAAACTTAAGTTTTTAAAAATTAGATTTTGAATGGAAATAGCGATTATGGGTGTTTTTAACAATTTTTGGACCACACTCTGCTACGTAACCAAGGAATATAAATCTAAATGTTCATCTTTTTACTTCAAAACTGCGACCGATAGTTAAAAAACGTTAAAAAATTAATGCCTTATACAACTTTTGACGGAAACGCCTCTTAAAAGTGGGCGTGTCACAAAAATTTGAAGCGCTCACTGAGCTTTGATCAGTATTTAGGCATATGTGTAAGACTACAGCTGAAACGAGTAGTTTTTAAACAATCTTACCTAAACAATGGTATTTTATCAAAATCACGCTTTTAAAAGTGGGCGTATTGAAAAAATTTACACAAGAAAATGTAGAGATATATTTTCCAAATAACGAACGGAAAGAAAAGTTTTAAATTAAATATTGGAGGTACCTTAAACTTTTGAGACTACGTTTTTCGTTCTTTCATGAAAAGTGGGCGTAAGCCACGCCCAAAATTCAAAAATTTCTTTTCATACACAAACTGTTTAGTTTCACTTAAGAGACGCAAAATTTTGACTTGCGAATTCATTAAAAATACCGTTTATTTACAAAAACAATTTTTTTAGTTTTTTATAAAAAGTGGGCGTCAGCCACGCCCAAAATTAATTTTTTTGGTTTCATAAACAAGATGTTTTTGTGCCAGTAATACCCACAAAATGTAATGTTTTTCGCTTTAATATAACAATTGTTATTTTATAAAAACAGTATTGATGGTTTTTTATGAAAAATGGGGGTCAGCCACGCCCAAACTGAAATATTTTTATTTAATTCGAAGAAAGTTTACCCAAAGCAAACGTGTGCAAAATTTTAGCGTTATGCTTATACCGTAACTGTACAAAAAACATAATTTAATTTTACCAAATTGAGGTTGTTCAACAAAAATGGCGATTGTGGGCGTGTTTGTGGGCGGATTTTACTGGTTCAAGAACTTAGCCTTACTCTTGAACCAAAGATTATATATACCAAATTTCAGCTTTCTAGCTCAAAAATTGCGACCTCTAGAGAGTATACATACGGACGGACGGACGGACGGACATGGCTAAATCGACTAGGCTTTTGATTCTGAGTCAGAATATATATACTTTTCTATACCTAACGGTATTATTTCTCTATGTTACAAACTCCACACCAAATACAATATACCCATTCTATGGAATAGGGTATAAAAATACAATGATACGCCAAACCTTCCCGTTTTCAATCTTTGATTTACAAAACTTTTACGATGTTGTTTCAAAATATATATATACTTTTTTATTTTCTTAAAACATGATATCTCTCTCAGATTTTTATTAAGCGCTCAAAATAGTTATGACAAAAATATCATTTGACCTTAATTAAAATTGATCTCTGTTTATTGTTGAAAAACTACAAAGGAGAAACAAAATTTGAAAAATCATAATGCTAACAAGCACACAAATTTCGTCGTGTATTCAGACAGCTTATTTTTTAGTTTAGAAAAATGTCACGTGAAATAAGCAGATTGGCGTAAAAATGATTTACTTATACTTATGTTTACCTTGTTTATCGCTCACACAGTCATCAAGAACTCCTAGTGCCCAGCCTGGAGATGTTTTGAATTGCATCAGATAATCAATAACATCTTCGTCAGATATGTTGGCTGACGATTTTGCATCGAAAAATTGAATATTGCCATTTATATTAAAATGGTTTTTAACTTAGAAAAAAAAAAGTTATTTACACACAATCATGTATATTAAAATTAACACTTACCAGCATTAACTAAATCGGCATTAGTAATTGAATCTGCTGATGTCTTAATTTTGATAACCGAAGATAACCTTTTATACGCGACAGTTACAAAAAGAAGCATAATTTCCTATTTTGATGATTTTTAAGATCCAAAGAAATGGAAAAAGATTTGTATGTTTAATATTAAGATGAAAATAATATGAGAAAAAATGCTGAAACTAGACCTATTATCGACCTAAGTTATGTACCTAAGTTTAAAGCTGACTCCAAGAGTCAAATTCCAAAATACAATGTTTTACCAAAATGTTTTGATACTATATTTTAGTGGTTGAGAATTCGAACTCAATGGTATCTGAATCATCCATTTTGGATAAATACTTTGGAAGTTATCGGTCAAAATATAAAATTATTTTTTTGAATTTCGACTCTGGCCGAAGGGGTCAGGTATCTAATACGCCACCCCGACCGATAACTTCCAAATCACTTATCCAAAATGGATGATTAAGATATCATTGAGTTCGTATTCACAACCACTAAAAGATTTTGTCAAAACTTTATCATACAAAAATGTATTTCATAAAACGACTTATTAAAGTGTGTTCCTTCTTGAAATGTACCTAAGTTTAAAGCTGACTCCAAGAGTCAAATTCCAAAATACAATGTTTTACCAAAATGTTTTGATACTATATTTTAGTGGTTGAGAATTCGAACTCAATGGTATCTGAATCATCCATTTTGGATAAATACTTTGGAAGTTATCGGTCAAAATATAAAATTATTTTTTTGAATTTCGACTCTGGCCGAAGGGGTCAGGTATCTAATACGCCACCCCGACCGATAACTTCCAAATCACTTATCCAAAATGGATGATTAAGATATCATTGAGTTCGTATTCACAACCACTAAAAGATTTTGTCAAAACTTTATCATACAAAAATGTATTTCATAAAACGACTTATTAAAGTGTGTTCCTTCTTGAAATGTACCTAAGTTTAAAGCTGACTCCAAGAGTCAAATTCCAAAATACAATGTTTTACCAAAATGTTTTGATACTATATTTTAGTGGTTGAGAATTCGAACTCAATGGTATCTGAATCATCCATTTTGGATAAATACTTTGGAAGTTGGAATGCCGGCCCAAGAAATATGAAAAAATTGTTTCATAAAAAGAAGAAAAACAATTTCACTCTATTTTCTTACTTTTATGCATATTTTATTATAAAATATTGTTTAAGAAGTATACTTACGTTATTACCAACCAATTATTTGGTCGCCGCAACCGCAGTAATTTTTTTCCTTTTTTTATAGTTTTTTTTTTTTTAAGACGGAGAAGAGAACGAACAACTAGATACGCGCACAAGAACAATCAAAAATCAACTAAACTAATGATGACTGGGATATGATGAAGGATGACGATGGCAGGCGATGTGAAACATAAGGCCAGGGCTGTTATAGAGGCTTATGGAACAAATTTTTTAATCAATGCAAGAAAATTATTTTTAAATTTAATTTGTAAGTCGACTATACCTATCCATTTTTTTCATCATTGACATTTTCAATGAAAATTTTGAGGTGCTTGCAATACAAAATCAATTAACATTTTGATGGAAAGCTAAAGATTGCAGCTCAGTTATTATTTATATCAAAAAAACGTTGCAAACCCGTCGAAAACTTGTTGGAATACAACGCAAACACACCTAAGTTTGTGATTCTTGCCAAACTCACCTAAAATTCGCATAAACGTCATCAAACAAAAAAATCAATCTAGCAGCCGAAAATATTTTCATTTCAAAATTTGATAGTCAGTTGTTGTAAAAATAAAATAAAATGTCAAACGAAAACTTGAAAAGTCCGGTGTGAACGATTTTCAGGTTTTCGTAAACGTTTAGCTGAAAACCGGGTTTTCGGCTCGGTGTGAAAACCCTATAAGTTAAATTTAATAATTTTATTTGCTTAAGTGCATTAGGTAGATCTAATTAAATTAAAATTAAAATCAAATCAATACCTACGCATATTACCCACAATGCACATTAGTAATAAATCGATTTATATTTTTGAAGTGCCTTTTAACTTCAAGAAAAATATTAAGTGTCACTTAACTGCATTACTCATTATGAATTTTAGTAAAAAAAAATTATTTGCATTTTCTTAAATGCCACGTAAGTGAGAAAAATTCTAAAAAAGAATGAATTGTTGTTTGTTCTATTTTAAAATCAACAACAATACAAACGTAACCTTATTTCTCATTTGACCAGTCCATGTTCTATATGGTTTTAGGTAAAAAGACAATAGGTACCTACATAACATCTCTGTATAAGAGATATCTCTATATTTGCCACATTCTGTTGGCGTCACTGATAATATATACCAGGAGACTGGTGTCTGTTACCAGATTACATATTTTTTGTTAAGCGAGGGAAAGGGAAAGATACATTGAGGCTTACTTCTTTCTTCGACTCGTTTGGTTTTCCTGATAATATTAATCAGGGGAATGATACTATGTACCAGGCTAAGTTATTTTAAGCGGGAGGGATACAGAAAAACAGGGTTGTATAAAGCTGAGTGCAGAACAGTCTGCATTTTATAAAATTTATACTAAATCAGACTTTTATATTCTTAAACTCTAAAGCTTGAACTACATTGGCCAAAAAAGTGAAAAATTACAAAAGTAAAAATTGTCAAACTCATTTTTGGAGTTTCACATTAGAAAACCTATAAAAATGATGCAGAAATCTTCAATTTTGGTTTAAGAAATAAATTTGTATAATTCCTTTTCATAAAACAATTGTGCTAATAATAATAAATCGATTTATATTTTTGATGTGCCTTTTAACTTCAAGAAAAATATTAAGTGTCACTTAACTGCATTACTCATTATGAATTTTAGTAAAAAAAATTATTTGCATTTTCTTAAATGCCACTTAAGTTCGAAAAATTCTGAAAAAGAGTGAATTGTTGTTTGTTCTTTTTTAAAATCAACAACAATACAAACGTAACCTTATTTCTCATTTGATCAGTCCATGTTCTATATGGTTTTAGGTAAAAAGACATAACATCTCTGTATAAGCGATATCTCTATATTTGCCACTTTCTGTTGGCGTCCCTGATAATATATACCAGGAGACTGGTATCTGTTACCAGAGCACATATTTTTTTGTTAAGCTAGGGAAAGGGAAGGATACACTAAGAGGCTTAGGTACTTCTTTCTTCGACTCGTTTGGTTTTCCTGATAATATTAATCAGGAAACTTCAGCAAAAACAAATAAAAATTTCACCAGGAATCTGGTAACTTTTACCAGGAAAATAAACTAAATTAAAAAGTCCAATAATATGTACCATAACTTCAGATTTTATTTAAGTGGTAAATATAATCAGGGTTCTGATACATACAACCAGGAGAATTTTTTATATATGGTATATATATGGTAATGTTTATATAAAATGTGAGAATGTAATACGTAATTGGTTTCACATAACATCACTGCTTAACAACTTGTATTGCGTAAATTGTTAACGTAAAAGTTATATACATGACAGCTGCTGCTGTTCTGTTCGTTCTCTGCGTTCATGTTTCATGCGATGCGAAAAGATCAGTGCACCCAGTTCATCGAAACTTTGAATATCTGACACGAAACCATGATGAAATTAATGTTCCCTGAGATCATTAATTCGTTTGCAAAAATTAATTTCTTCTTGCGCTATAAAAATTGTGATCGCAAAGCCTTCATTTATTTGTTGCAAATGAATTGCTTATTTAAATGAAAAGTGAAATTCTTTGTCACAACAAACATTCTGAAAAGCTTCTTGTAAATTATTCATTCGTCTGCCGTAAACAACAGCAGTTGGTAGTAAGCGACAAGGAGTTTAGATGTGAGGAGCATTTTCGTTTGTCTCAATAAACTCGTAAAATAGAGCTTCAAACGAAAGGGTTATTTTGCAATATGTTTGCTGTATCAGAATTAAAATTTGGACCAAATATTTTTCAGTTCCTACGAATGAAATTCGACTACAATGAACATTTTTACTTTCCAGCAAATGATTTTCATTTGTTTCAGACGAAATTCTTTAGCCACAACCACAAGATAAAAAATTATTTCTCTGAGTGTAGTTTTCGTATTTGTCCCGCGGAGAAAAATTGAAAGAGCTTACTTTCCAGATTGGTATGGTGGAATTTAACAAACACAAAATTTATGTTTCAAACTTGTACAACCGCACTTCCTTTTTCCAAAACGAACATTAAACGAAGTAAAGCAATTTGAATACCGCCAAAAATATGTATATTAGTTGAGTGTCGATTACGTCACATTATTTTGACAACCAATACCTAACATGCGCAATGCCATATCTTGTGTAGTTGTATCATGGTATTATTAACACATTAATTTTCGCACTAGACAGGAAAGTTTTTAGTGTTTATTTGGTCGTTCCTCTGAAAGCATTTTTAATTTTAGGCCCAAAAATAAAATAAAATGCACGACTGAGTCGCACGTACTTGCTCTGTTGGTGCAATAGTACGATGAAAACAAACTTTTCGATCAATAAGAACAATTCATTTTTGAAAAATTTGGTAAAAACCAAAAAAATTTGGCTAAAACTGGAAAACTCGATATATGGGAGCTTACGTTAAGAAACCTTTAATATTTAAAATTAAGACGTTATCTTTTGGGTGTTTTAAATGATACAAATGTCCACTTATGGCCAAAATAATAATAGGTACTGTTAAAAGCAATTTCCGCTATTATCATGTATAGCCAAAAACTAAAAATGCAGTTTTGTTTGAAGTATTCTATGTATGTTACATACAAAGTTTCATAAAAATCGGGGGAGCCTTTTTTGAGTAAATTAGAAAAACTGAAAAAATTGGCCAAAATCTAGTGGCTCTTTGTATAGGAGCCACCATTTAAAAAAGAGAAAATGAAAAAAAATCAATGCCATCATCTGATAGGAAGCTGTAAGGAACTATACCAAACAAAGTTTGAGTGAATTCGATGCAACCGTTGACAACTTATAGCCATTTGAAAAAAGCCGTTAATAGCAGATCTCCGTTATTTGCATTTTTAGCCAAAAACTAAAAACGCAGTTCTGTTCAAAACACTAAAATAATATAACACACAAAGTTTAATCAAAATCGTTAGAGCCATTTTCGAGAAAAGTAGAAAAAACCAAAAAAAGTTGGCTTAAACTCAACGGCTCGTTGTATGGAAGCCACCGTTTAGAAAGGCTTCAGTGAAAAATTTACTAAACCATCCTATAGAACACTATGAAAAACTATGTCAAACGAAATTTGAGTCAATTCAATCAAGCCGTTGTGAACTTATGGCTATTTGAAAAAAAGCCGTTAAAACCTGATTTTCGTTACGACCATTTGAGCCAAAAAAAAAAACGCAGTTTTGTTAGAAATGCTTAAAGTAAGCTAAATTATAAATTTAATCAAAATCGTTAGAGCCGTTTTCGAGAAAATCCAAATTGAAAAAAACCGTTACTTGAAAGGTACCAGTTTGAGCCGGGCTAAAACAAAATAAAAAAAACCTCAGCAACCGTTTTTCTTCAAACTGCTATATACCAAGTTTGAAGAAAATCCGTCAAGCCGTTTAGGCTGTAGCATGACGTGAAAAAGCGCACATCCGCACATCCGCACATCCGCACATCCGCACATCCGCACAGACGCACAGACAGACCGACGGACGGTATGGCGAAAACCACTTTTTTGGGCTTCTCTATCAACGTAATATCATGTTTGATTAAAACCTCAATTTTTTTTTTCTGCACGAAACCAATACTTGCCCTATAGAGCAAGTAAAAATAACGTTACCGCTCATACCTATACCGAACTGTTGATATTTTATTCGTTTGAAAGGCCTATCGATGCCATTATGTGTGGAATATACCATCGTTTAAATGTCCGCCAGCGGCATCCAAAGTGTCCAATTTTCCATGACTCAAAATTCGTCAAGTTGTAGTCTACTGAATTCTTGTGGAGCGATGCGAAAGCACAATGAAGGATGGCGACGATATTTTCAGCAGATCTTGCGTTTCGTTGACGAACGGGTAATGGTTGGATTGTTAACTAAATCAGTGGACTTAAATTTATCCACCAAACTGCGAATAGTAGTCTGATAGAATGACTCTGCCGACCGTACAATGCGCGAAGCTCATCGCCTGAACAGAACACCCATTTTGATAAAACAATTTTATCAATTGCACGTTTTGTTGAACGATATACCCGCCTATGGTGATTTGGCAAAACAGACTGAATAAATGACAGCCAATTTGATAGATAAAGTTTCAACAAGATCAACTGTCAAAGTACGGAAGTCCCTATTTGTTCAATTAATCAAGGTATAGCATTTCTAATTGTGAATTCCACGAAATATTCAGATTCGCTCTCTAATTTGATCTAAATTTCACGATTTTTCTGTTTGCATGGAAAACAAAATGAGATTGATTTTCGTGTGTGTGCCATTAACAGCTGAAATGATAGTCCACTTCTTCGTCTGATTGATATGCAATAACATCTTTGACAGAATGCCTATCGCTTTACTTTAACAAATTTCCAGTTTTGAAAAATTATCCAACATAGAATGATATTGAAATACAGGGTGGGCCAAAAGAAGTCATCCATCCGATGTTGTTTGGGTCTCTTTTTTTTCTAAATGAAAAACTTCGATTCTGTTTTTTGATTATGTTTGAACCTTTAGAATTGTATTGGTCAAGTCGAGAAGATGATATCGGCCAAATGGGCGCGTGCCGTAACAATTGATTGCTCGTTTTATGGCATTTTGTATCACTTCAGCGTGAACTTCGGGCGAGAGATTCTCGCACTCGTGTCGAATGTTGTCCTTGAGGGCTTCCAGAGTCTCGGGCTTGTTCAAGTTAACACGGGACTTCAAAAAACCCCCCCAAAAAAAGAATGAAACGGTTAAATCGCCAAAACGAGAGATGATTCGACCCGGGAACGCCGAATTCAGAATATCGGTTCTTGTCGGTGCATTGTATCGCTCCATTACTTGTTCACTTGTATTCTGCATCTGTCTAGTCCAGAAATGTCAAAACAGATTTGACATTGGCGGCCATTTGCAAAAATGAGAGCATCATCCAATAGGGTGATTTCTTTTGGCCCACGTTGTATTATTAATAATTGATGGTCCAATTTAAAAAAGAAATGTATATATTAATTTGCATATAAATGTGCTTCATTTCACAAAACCACAATGAGAAAAACAAATTTCCAACTGATGACGTTTAGGAATGTCAATTTTGTATGTTTGAAAGTATGTGTAAACCTAGCTCTGAATAGAGATTCGCAAAAATTGATGTAGATTCAATCTGAGGTCAAATCTAGATTGCTTTTTTGGCTTTATCGAAAATTGAAGTGCTCCAGATCAAATCGAGAGTTGTTTTTTGTTGCATGGAATTCAATATAAATTTTCAAAAATTTCAATTTTTAACAAATATTTTTAGGTTTTGAAATAGATATATTTTGAAAACGATTCCCAAATAGTAAGTTAAGATTTCCCTGTTTTCACATACTGAACTGATTCCAAAATGTCCTTTCGTTTGTTAGACTTGTCTTCCTTCGAAGGCAAACAAAAATCTAATTTTTTGTTTTTGAGGATATTTTTAACAATCGTCAGTCTTTGATTTCAATTTGTTTTTTTTTTTTTTTTTAGGTACTCCGCTACATCCCTAAACGTGCTAAGGGATGCACTAAAAATCTTAAAATCAAGAAAAGCATGTTTCAGGGATCAAGGACACCACTTCAGTTGGTTGCCTTATTAAATTTTTAAAACAATTTATGGGGTAGATCGTAGATAGGTGCATTTGATATCTTGAAGTATGTTTCTAATGATAGTTCCGAAATCAAGAAAAGTATGGTCATCTTGCAAAGCAACTCTTTCTACTTTTCAAGCCATGATGGTATGCAATCGAATTCGTTGATCGTCCTTCAAAACGTTCATGGGATTCCCATGAAGGGATCATTTACATTATTATACCAATAAGGCACGTTATTTCGCCGCGTCCCATCCGCTTCCACATCGTATCTGTGCAATTAATCTTTTCGAAATGCAAATTCTCCTAACTTCTTATGATTCCGCACACTGATGGAGTTGCGGAGTGGATATGGTTTGGACCGCGCGACCGTCCGGCCCTGAGCCTGCGAGCAGACTCTGAATGCACGAACTCAATCCCATTGTCGTCATACGATGTAGCCGCTTTGGCTGGCAAGAGCTATTTTCCCAGATTGTCAACCTAAAGTTTCAGTTTCTCTGGCCAAAATATATATTACTGGCTGGCATTAAAATCATTTAATTTGTTGTTCAGCTTTCGAGTGAGTTATTAATTGTAGATGGCCTGACAGTGATTTTAGCATAGGCCCAATGCGTCTTATCTTCTCTGATGGAACTTTGACGAACGGAAGAGCGAGAGGAGAAGGGGACAGACCTACAGAAAGGGGGCATCAGTGACTCGGTCTTGGTCTTGGACGGAGGACATGAACATGAGCTTTAATTGATGGCCATTATGTGCAATCACTTTGAATGCTGTGAGGTGAATTTTAAGCGCTCCCCCAATGGAGACATCATGCGAACGCATGGATTTCTCCGACCTCTCCCACCTCCGCCAACACCGTCTACTCGGCCAACAACAAACGCGTTGAAAAAATACGCGCTTCATGCATGCTCTATCGCTGTTAGCGCGTAATTACAATAAGCGCGCGCGCATGCGTGGAACTGCGTTTGGTGCTTATCGCTGGTTTGTTGGCTCTAGCTGTAGCTGTATAGCTGTAGCTCTGTGTATAGCAAGGTAGGTATCTGAGTATCTCGACCACGGTTCGCGGTTTGAATGGTTTTAATGGACATTATTAAGAGATCGTATCTTGAGTGATTTATTCATTAAAAGTCATTATGAAAATAAGACACAACGACTGCGACAGCGACAGCGCGAGAGTGCGGGTTGCGGATGATGATTTTAAAATTCAGCTGGCGATCGCAGTTCCTGGAAAGAGTGTCGCTGCGCTGCTGTTGTTGTTGGTTTGCTGTTTCGCTGATGTGACTCTGACTACTGCTGATGACTTTTCTGTTTCCATTAAATCAGCTAGCCACCATCACCTCCACCATCACCACCACCACCATCACCAACATAAATAGTTTTGTGAATATAATTTTTTTTAATTTTCTTCTATCTAATCGCTTAATTAATATCACTTTTGGTTTGGGATGGGGTTTTTGGTATTCGTTAGAACGTACGATATTAACGTCAGTCGCGGAGACATTTTGACATTCGCTTTAATTGGGGTTTGTTCAATTGAATTTGCATTTTAAGTATAAATAACTTTTTTTTATTATGGTTTCGTAATTAAATAAATATTATTTGAAATTTATTATTAACTCGAAGTCATTAATTAATGTTAATTTGTTAAGTCTTTTATAATTATCTTAGAGTGACTGAAACGAGCTTAATAACACAGCGGGAGACTGGCCAAGTGCAGCAGTGATTCATGGGATGGTTAGTGTAGGTTGTGTTGGAAAAAAAAACTTGAATCGCAAAAAAGGTGACGCCATTCGAATTGTTCGTTATTTTAATTTTTTTGAGGGAGTTTATTCCAAAGCGAGGTGCCGTTTAATAACGTCAGAGGCAGGCCCGTAGCCAGGATTTTGTTTCGGGAGGGGCTTGTCCAATTTCGAAGAAGTAATTCTGTACATTTACAAACATTTTAAAAATCTATATTGAATGTTTAATTTTTGGTTATATTTTTTTTTTAAGTGAAACTTTTTTCCATTGCCCCAAATTTTGTCTCTCTCTCGTAAGATTTGTCAGTTCCTCGCAAGAGTCAGTACCCCGGAAAAGAACTTGGGTGGAGTTAGGGATCGAACCCAGAACCTTTGGTGCGGCAGTTCGACACACTTACCAATACTCGACGGGGTACTAATTTATTTTGAAAAGAAAAGTTTAATAAAACTTTTCTTTCAGACACCTTACCTTGTATAAACATAAAAAGTTACTAACTTACATTGGTCACTTTTTTTTAAGAAGCAATCGAGCTTTGCCGTTTCATTGTTTTTGATTTTTTTTAAGTCAAAAAACGCAACTTTGAGTGTAATATGATAGCCCAGTCAAATTAGGAATGAGAGATAATAAGCTGAAAATTGTTACACACCTTCGTTTTGGTGTTCCAAAACTTGTCTCAAAAGTCACATAAGATCTCGTGCCTGTGCCGTAGGTTATTCAAGGTCAAAGGTCACGAAAATCAGTTTATTTTTAATTCACTCAAAAATGGTTAATTTCATTAAAATGTTTGGGGTAGTAGTTCATAAAATTAGTTCGATTAGTACTATTCTTTGAATTGCTATAACTTTTTAACTGTTAATCTTACGGTCAAAACTCGAACAACCATTTGTGTTGGGAATTCACTTAGAATTCGATTTATAGCCTAAAATGTATGCTATTGCATTGACTTCATAAAACAATTTTCATCTTTATAAAGTATCAAATAGATGAAAAACATTAGTAAGATAACCTAAACAAAAATGAGCAAATTGAAAAAGATATTTATATTATGTCTATTCATGTTTTAACAACAAATTATTAAAAAAAAACTTGACTTTAAGAATTTTATAATAATAAAGAATATTACAAAATTTGTTGCGAATAAATCAGTCGATAACTTTCTAACATCCTGCGTAACAAACAACATAATTGTTACATCTTTATAAAAGAGTATATATATAGATAGTACCTTAATAGTCTCCATATTGCAACCAGTTGTTCAATAGTGTTTCAGCGCTGGACCTTGTTTTTAAATTCTTGATACGTGAATCAACTTTATTTGATCTGCGGAAATCGGTGGGTTCACTCATAAACCACTCTTGAACCACAGTCTAAACTTTGATTTTGCAAACAGGAACCGAGGTAAATCCATTTTAAATTTTGATCCGAGGATGAACCACGATTGTACAACTGGTCCTAAGAGTTATTTTTTTAACAAATTTTGCTTACTATTATTTATACTAACTACACAAATTCATTTATTAGTGCCTCACTACTTATATATTGTTCTGAATACATGTTACTTTAATAAATGTTTATATTATATTTATGTAAAAATAAACAAAATAACAAAATTAGCTGAACTTAATTCAAATATTTTCTTTCAAACCATTTCGGGAGGGGCTTGAGCCCCTCTAGCCCCCCCTCTGGCTACGTGCCTGGTCAGAGGCAATGAGATATACTAAGATCGAATTTTTAAGACTGGTAAAAAGGGAGAACTTGGTACACAGTATTATTACTACAGAGGGATTTTTGGAATCACCATTCTAGCTTCAAAATTACCGGTACCTATCTGCTATGTGATTTTTAAGAAAAAAAACTCATATTTCTCAAAAACAGCTCCTACGATTTTGATATATAACGTCTTGAATGGCGATTTTTGTGTAAACTTTAAGTTTTGGTTAAAATAAATTTTTCAAAAAAAGAAAATAACTGTAGGAACTTCCCATTGGACCAGTTATTTTTAAATCAGATTTTCTCGTAACTGATTTTGATGAAATGAATGAAAAATGTGAAAGCCCTTCTCTAAAGTATTTTTTTGAAGTGAAACTTCCTTAAGTCCTACACGAAGCAGTTGTTGAGAGAAAGTAATATATTTGTTATCTTTTAGTTCATTTAAAATTTTGTATGCTAATTCGTTTGAAGGTTAGGAAGTTTTAATATTTACAAATAACATATTGCATTTTATTTTTCCACTCGTCATTAAAGTATTTAATATACTATTTTTCATAAAATATAAAATAATAATATTTCATAAATTATTTTTTCTAAATTTTAATTTAAAACAAACAAATTAGTTAATAATTTTTAATATTGACAAAAAATTAGTTTGCCAAAGAAGTTTCACTTCTGGCGTGTGTACTTTGTACGCACGCACTTTTTTTATTACTGGTTTTTTTCAAAAACGATTTAATTAATTTTTTTTTCTGATAAAAACTACAAAGTACTGGAATTTGGAATACTCAAAAAAAAAAAAAAATTATTTGAAAATAAATGTGTTCGAAAAGTTTTCCGAAAAAAAAAAACCATTTTGATTTTTTTTTAATTCAAAATATTAAAAGCAATCAGACTCATTTTTTCCCAAAAAACCTTTATTTTCAAGTGATTATTAAAATTTTATATGATTTTCTACCTGCCTTATTTCCAAATTCTCCAGCTCCGAGTTCTGTCACACATTAGAAATTTTTTAGAATTTCGCTTCCAGGCCAAAAAAATTTACGCTTCCTGGTAGGTAAGGTCATGGCGGCTGTCAGCTAGAAAGGGGTATAAACTGACACATTTCAAAAAAGAACAGTTGTTACCACAACTTTGGGGTGCTACCAACAGAGAAAGAGAAATGATGACCAAATCTATGAGTTTATCAATGCCGTTTTGGATGAATTCTCCTCAAAAGGGTTTTCCGTCTCTTAGCCTATTTAGGACTTGTTATATATATAGGATATGGATAGTTGTCTTGTCCTCTTCTTCGTCCATACAGTTCCGCAATATATCTGAGAGATGATCTTCAGTCGTGAGCTGTTTTGGAATAATTGGAGGTAGAATCCAGAGATTTCAGAAGATAGCCATATCAGGGAAAACAATTATATGTCCTTGGAGGACATCACGTTTTCCTTAAGCCAGGTTAAAAACGTCATTAATCGCAATCAATTCTGCCTAGAATACGATACAATGGTTTGAAAGACGGAATAATATTCTGGAGCATTCCATGAAAAAGCGGAACTTTCAACCAACTTACAAACAGTAGATTTTTAAATTTCAATGTACATTTGGAGGAAATATGAAGAGACTATAGTGAGGGAAAAAATGTTAAGCCAAAGATGACAACGTTGTTGTGCAATCGGCAAAAAATTTTGCTGATCTGGTATCACGGGTGGTGTCCAAAACCCGAGTCATTTACCAGTCATCATCAGAAATTAGCAACAAAATAATGACTGTGCAGCCATGCAAAAACGCCGAAGCCATACCTGGTATTTCCAATATCCATTGCATTCAAACAGATTGCAAATCAGAATATAAAAAAGTGTTTAACTACTAAAAAACTTTAATAAAATACTAACGTTTTCAAGTGTGTCAGACACGTGACGTCGTTTGTCCGTACGTGACAATAACTTAAGTTATTAAAAAATTTCCAAAAAAAACTAAATATGTGTTTTTATATATTTTTTTTCTCCTTATTATCAACTTTGATGCTCCCTTATTATTTGCTTCTCACTAATCAATAATCCCTTTTTAATAGTTTCGCTAAAATTTTAATTTAAAGTAATTAATTAAAAAATTGGTTGACTCTAGCCGTCTGTTACGTGACAGCTATTATAATTCTTTTTTAATGCGATTTTAAAAATATCCTTCAGAATGTTTGCATATAATAAAAGACTGATGTATAAGGTACATATAAACTAAAATTAGTACATGGCATATCCCATTTACGTACCTAGTATTGTAACATAAAAGTAGTTGGATTTGTCTGTACGTGACCTCCTTCTAGAGTTTAACACCTATACCCGTTGTTTATTTTTGAACCATATATGTGATAAACCGGATTTGTTCGACTTAAAGGGTGGTATTGACATGAAGAGTACCGTTATTGAGTGCCGTTCTTTTTCAAAAACGCTCCATTTGCTGATGATTCTTTATTAATTTTATCTAGTTGTAGTTTTGATGAATGTAAGTTTTGATTCACAAGACTTTATGAGTTGTAACTGCTTCGCAAGAAAGAAGCGTCCAGAAGCATCTGGAAGTCTTCAGAAACGGTTTCCATATTATACAAATGACACTTCTGGGAAAAGAATTTCACACTAAATTAATACAAATAAAACACAAATGTCAGCTGCAGAATATTCATTTGGGTGTGTCTACTCGCATGGAGCACTGGCGTCAGTTTTGGTAATGTCGACATATGTGACAAATTTTTGAATCTAAATCGGATGATAATATCGTCGAAGTTATTTTGTTTGTCCCATCGGTTTTCAGAGTGAACGGTTTCCCAAGAAAAATCAATGGAGGGTGCTAAAACTTTCATACGACCAGATAAGCGTCATGGAATCTAGTTTTAACCGTCTATGCACTCGTAGGTACTCAAAAAACTTGGTTTTGGAGTCCTCTTGGTGCAATTTTTTTTTTAATTTCAAACAATAATATAAGATTAAATTATTTAAGACACAAATAGTACCAAATTTAGTTTCTTAATTAATAAATCAATCGGGAATGCTGTTAACACAATTTTCCATATGTTTGCCTGGACCGAGATCGGCAAGATGAATTGAATACAAACTCAAAAGAAGGGTTTTCAAACTTCTTTTGTCCAAAAAACTAATTAAAATCGGAATGTAAATTTTATTTCCTCGTGGGTGAAGTCTCGTGGAGAATTTATGAGATCCCCGTTTCGGCTTTTAAAAAAAAAACCTTTGTTATAAGCCTAGTTCAAAAGCAGACGTAAAAAGTTCAATAAAAAAATAAACAATCAAACACCAAATGGGACAGAAATTATTATGTTCAACGACGTTTGCCAGTATCATAAAATGTGTGTTATGACGGACGGCATCAATAAAATGTTTTAAAGATTTTCACTTTAATTGATCAATTAAGTGGCTCTATTGGGTTTCGATTGAGGGATTAATACACAAATATGGCCTCACCTTTTGGAACAAGTGTTTGAACTTTCTGGAACATGCGTTTATCAAATGTGTGAAAATATAGTTTGGACTGTAGTTGTTGAGGCATCAGTATGGGTGCTCTAAAACCATCAAGAGTGTGAGACATCATGCTGTGAGATGAAATAAGAGAAACTAATTGGTATCAATGCCGCCGAAGAAAGAACTTAATTTTTAAAATGTTTCATTCCATCAATGATGGATATTAATTTAAAGGATTTTGTAAAATTTATTGCATGTTGTTTGTTATGCTTTTGAATGGATCTGGAAATTAAATGCATTTTGGTACTTAACCGAGCCATAAACGCTGTCAGAAACAAAAATAGTCATTCAATATTTTATTGGAAATTTTATGAAACCGTTTATAATGAAAGTTGATGAATAAATACTTTTCATCGACTTATGTAAGGAAATAAAGTCATTCGTATGAAATGTGACGAAAGGTTTGGGGCGATTCCGCTGTCATGATATAAAGCGGCAAGTTTTTGGTTAAAAAAATTAGAATAATAGGAAAATAAATTTCTTAAAAGAGCTATTGTTTTATAGAAGCAGATAAAACTATGAATCCTACAATACATAATAGGATTTAATAGGTAACCAGGTCTAAAAAATAATAATTTTATTATAAATTCTTTGAAAGTTGTGATATATTCCTTTTCTATTAAAACTCATGTATTGGAAGAGAATGAGAAGATATTTAGTATACCCCCCCCCAACTCTCAGTAGTGTAGTGGTAAAGCTTATCGGACTGCCATGCAGGCGAGGGTTCTGCGTTCTTGGTTCGACCACCCTGTCACCACCAAAGTACGAAAAGTGAAGAATTGTCCAAAAGTAAATCTTGTCACAAAAAAGTGCTAGCCGTTTAGATTTATTGGTAAGTTGAAGGTCTCTTTCATTTCTACAGAGCATCAACGCAGCAAAATGGTTGACAGTGTATGTCACAAGCCCCATTAATAGCTGTGGGACTATTTGAAAATCATAAGTTTCTCGAAAGGGTGTCATTGTCATTACTGATGTGTGCAAATCTTAAACTATTATGTATTGACAAAATAGGTCAAGATTAGAAGTTGGGTTAAAGGATTTAAGATATCGTAGACGCATATGATGCAATAAGAGTTCTAAATAAAATAAATAAGAAGAAGATCATTACGTTTAATATACTTTTTTCGAAAAAAGGCGTTGTACAATAACTGTTTAACTATGGCTGGGACTCGCAACTTAGTATTAAATACATAACTTAAAGATAGTTGCACTAACATTTTTACTTGCGATATAAGGCAAGTTATGCATTCGTAAAAAAAAAAATTCTAACAATCAAACATGACATTACGATGATAGAGAAGTCGAAAAAAGTGGGTCCGACAATTCTGTCTGTCTGTCTGTCTGTATAGTTACCTACAGCCTAAACGGCTGGACCGATTTGCTTCAAACTTGGTACATAGTATTATTATGACGTCCTACAGAGGGGTTTTTGGAATTAGCATTCTAGCTCTAAAACTAACGGTACCTGCCATACGATTTTTTGTGAAAAATTAATTTTTCTCAAAAACGGCTCCTACGATTTTGATAAAACTTTCTGAATTGTGTTTTCTGTGGAAACTTTATGTTTTGGTTGGAATAGATTTTTCGGGAAAAGTCTTATAACGGTACCTCCCATAGGACCGGTTTTTTGAAATCCGATTTTCTCGTAAGCCACTTGACGGATTTCGATGAAACTTTTAATGTAGAAGCCCTCTTATAAAAGAAATAATATAATTTTTAGTTTTTTCCAAAAACGGTTTAACCTATAATTTTTTAATTTTATTTTTTTGATAAAAACTACAAAGTGCTAGAAGTTGGCATACTCAAAAAAATTTTGGAATATATTTTCGAAAAGTTTTTCAAAAAAAAACTGTTTTTTGAAAAAACTGGTCCGACGATTTTGAAAATTTTTTTCGTAAAAATTCAAAAACGTAAAAGAAACCTGATGGCTTACTTCATTTTCTCCAAAAAACGGTTAAGGTATTGATTTTTAAGTGATTTATAAAATTTCATATGATTTTTTCAACGCTTTTTTCCCAAAATCTCAAACACCCAAGACCATTTTAACACATTAGAGCAAGTTCGTACGACCCAGTCGTGCACTTTATTTGAAAGACGTTTTTTAAGGAACTTGGTGATCGACTTCATAAGATATAAGGTATTCAGTTCCAGCTGGCGTTTCATATGCAAAAAAAGATACTTAAAACAAGTTTTTAGTGGGGTGAAGAGGAAACTGCTCGCCTTCGGTTCAATAATTGTTGTCCTTGTTCAAAATTGGAGAAAATCGACGTCTCTCATGTTTGGGTCGCATTATCATTGTTAAACAAAGATGAGTATGGATCAAATGACTTGATATGGAAGCAATCCGGGGAGGAACGGAGTAAGCAGTGCAGGTACCATGTCTCATATTTACCGAGAAACATTGGGAAAATACAGCGATTGATACACCAGCTTGAAAACTTTAATATATTATATAGTCCACTTCTTCCGACTTCCGATTTTCGATCACTCTTTGCAGCATTCGGGGTCGTACATCGGCAATATAGCGAAGAATGTTGTTCTCCAAGTTGTCAATAATTGTCTCTAGCTCATAGTTGTAGGCTATACTTCACAACTCCCCCCCCCCCCCATCCATAAAATAGTCTAGCGGCGTAAATCGCATAAAAATTAAGGACCAAATGATTTCACCTGCCCATATCGCTCTACCAGCAGCGATAGCTTCTTCAGTAGGTATGTATAGGTACACTGTACGACGACGCGACGTGTCAGATGATGAGTATTTTCAATTAGATAGTAAACGTGGTGAGAAAACGTTTCATAGCTAATGGAATTAATTTCTCTGATAGACAATTGTTGCGACCACCATAAAATAAACGAGGTACGCGATTCTTTTCAAGAAGAGATCTATGTTTTTTGAAATAAATCTGCACAATTTGCATGCAAAGTTCAGGCGTCAGTCGATGTTATAATGCAATGGAAAACAAAACTTAAGATACACCACATGGCAGATAACAAAATAGCTGTCAATTAAAACAATGTATCCTACCTTTAAAAATAACACAAATATTACATTTCATATTTGAATTAATATGCTATTATTTTGCTACTCGAGCAATTGGTTATTCAAAATTCCGTTGCATAAGTCTGGATTATTATCACCATTTTCATGACTATTGTGCAGTCCTTCAAATCACACCACAGCTTCTGCCATAGTCACAATTTAGGTGTCTTATTATTGATCATCTTTGCTTTACTTACAATAATTGTCTAAATTTTGTGTTTGACTGCTGGACTTTCGACTTTGCTTACAGCAATGCAGGTAGCATTCTCACGACTCCTTCCTACATCCCATCAAATTTTTCTTGAACATATCATATGATATTTCTGATGTGAAAACGAATTGGTTTCTATCTAGGCATAACGAAATCATTTCATATTCTTCGAAAGGCCAGTATCCCTAAGGAGTAATCCTTCACGGATTGATTCCTTTCGTTCTTCCACAGCACCCAATTACTTACAATCCAATTAACAAAATACCAAATTGTTCCACAAATTGATTAGGTTCACTGATAGCATCATCCAGCCACAAACCTACTATCTTCCAATGACAAATAAACCAAGTCATCTTTACTATAAGAGAGATCCTTTGGAATCGTTCACCAAGCATAACTAGAGGCTAATTTATAATGCTCCATCATTATTTCTTTTTATCTTCTTGTCGCAGTAATCACTTCACGAGTCGTAGGACTCAATTGACAGCGATGTCATACGGTCACATGAATTAAGATAAATCGAAGTGAACATGGAAAGGAGACACGATGAGAATAGTCGTATAAGGTCCTCCGAGGATCGAAGTGGCAATTTGACACCAGAATAATGTAAATAAATCACACACTCGTTCGGAGGATAGTAGGTACTCGTAAGTTCTTGTGTCCACTGTTTCGTTCACATTGCCGCAATATGCAATAACCAGATAACGCATTTAAATTGTCATGTCATTTAGCTCGACCTGAAAGACGAGGTCCGTGCGACTTGTATCGTAAAGTACTCATTTTGACACGAACTGTTATTAGTTTTTAAAATTTATAATCATTTGCAACTGATTCAGGATAGGAAATGATAAAAAAAGAGATAATTGACTTATTAAATATTTATTTTTAATCAAAAAAAAAAAAACCTGAGCGACTGTTTGATTTATCAATTTAAATGTTTTCTCACGACAATAGACAGAAGTATCAATTCAAAACCCAACTTAAACCAATATCTTAGCCACAAACACTTGCGTGAAGCATGCAGATTTGTATCATTAGCACCGCGTATCTTCTCTTTTTCCCCGCCGCGCCGCTCCACAGTAATAATAAGGAAACGAGACTTTATACTTGAAAAGTCCAGCTCTGTCCCAAAAGCCAATTTTTTTGTTGTTAACTCTTCCTCGTTTTGTATTGTGATCCTTAATCCTTCTTCAAATTAGATTAACAGAAAAGCAAAAAATCGCTTATTAATGAATGCCAGGCCAGGACGACCGACCGACGTAACCAAACAACTTCCCACCAGCCACCACAAAACTTCACATGCCACATCGTCGAGGATATAACAATGCAACACAATAAACTGCTGCAAGAAGCCCGTAGCCCTTCATATCTGATGTGAGACATAATTTAGTGTTCTTTTTTTTTTAGCTTTTGTTGGCCTAAAGCAAACGTGTGTAGGACGGCTGTTCATGTTCACTACCATTTTTGCATTTCGGGTAGGAAGGAGAGCACACCAGGGACGCGCGAAATTAAGAGCCAATTTGCACGAAGATAAATGACCCAACATTAAACACGCTGACCAGTTGTCAGCAGGTTGCAGCAGTTCGCAGTGCTCTGGAAGTGAATGCTTCGGAATTCTCGATGATTCCTCTGTGTGAGAGGGAATGGTGTTTTTTTTTTAAATGGCAGTTGTTTTTTTTGAGAAAAAATTTAAACATCCGTCCGCATAAACTTGGGGAAGTTTTCGGGGCAAACAAATTGAAGTTTGAAGAAAAAAGTAAGAACAACAATATTTTGGAATAACTTATCAAAAAAAATCAAATAATAAAAAAAAATTCTAAAAGTTAAGTAGATTTAGGTTAACAATAAACCCATTCCCTATTTGTGCCTCAGAGCAGCTTGGAACTTGTGCAGAAAACTAGTCGATTTAGCCATGTCCGTCCGTCCGTCCGTATGTATACTCTCTAGAGGTCGCAATTTTTGAGCCAGAAAGCTGAAATTTGGTATATATAATCTTTAGTTCAAGAGTAAAGCTAAGTTTTTGAACCGGTAAAATCCGCATACAAACACGCCCACAATCGCCATTTTTGTTGAACAACCTCAGTTAGGTAAAATTAAATTATGTTTTTTGTAAAGTTATGATAAAAGCAATACGCTAAAATTTTGCACGCGCAAGCTTCAGGTAAACCTTCTTCCAACTAAATAAAAAAATTTCAGTTTGGGGTGGCTGACGCCCATTTTTCATACAAAACCATCAATATTGTTTTTATAAAATAACAATTGTTATATTACTGCGAAAAACATAAAATTTTGTAGGTATTACTTGCACATAAACATCTTGTGTATGAAGTCAAAAAAATTGATTTTGGGCGTGGCTGACGCCAACTTTTCACTGAAAACATAAAAAAATTGTTTTTGCAAATAAACGGTATTTATAATGAATCCACAAACATCTTGCGTCTCTTAGTAGAAACTAAAAACTGTGTATGAAAAGAAATTTTTGAATTTCGGGTGTGGCTTACACCCACTTTTCATGAAAGAACGAAAAATGTTGTTTTAAAAATTTAAGGTACTACCAATATTCAATTAAAAACTTTTTCCCTTCCGTTTGTTATATGAAAAATATTTCTACATTTTCGTGTGTACATTTTTCCAATACGCCCACTTCTAAAGGCGTGATTTTGATAAAATACCATTGTTCAGGTAAGATCGTTTACAAACTACTCGATTCAGCTGTAGTTTTACACATATGCCTAAATACTGACTAATGATCAAAGCTTATTTAGTGCTTTAAATTTTTCTTACAAATTTTTAGGGCACGCCCACTCGTATTATTTTTGCATTAATTTTTTAATGTTTTTTAACTATCGGTTGCAGTTTTGAAGTAAGAAGATGAACACTTCGGTTTGTATACCTTGTTAACGTAGCAGAGTGTAGTTCAAGAATTGTTAAAAACACACATAATCGCTATTTCCTATCAAAATCTAATTTCTAAAAATTTTAGTTTTGTCTTGTTTTGTTCAAATCGATCTGCACGCTTAAAATTGAATGATGAGCTCATATAGTGATTACCTTAGCAATAAAATATCTCAGCTGTAGGCTTGGCACACGCCTTTTTTTATTTATTGTGACAGCAGTTATTGTACATCGGCCAAACAAAATTTATTTTATTGAATTTTTCCCTGCCTGCTAAAGAAGAATTTAGTTTCCGATACTGGAACAGCGGCTGGCTGCGAAGGAGGCGAACGAATATGCATATACATATACAAAAATGTGGGGAATAGGGTATCCAACAGTTCGTTGCAAACGTACTGTAGCTCTCGCTTATGTTTTTTTTTTTATGACAGGTTTGTGGATCCTGTGCTGTGCAGTACATGAAGTATTAACATCGGTTTTGGGATAGGCTCTTCAGAGTTCATCTTTTCCTTTAATACTAGGTCCTTTTGAGGATAACTCAAGGCTCTACAACACAAGGACTAAACTATCGTAGTTGGTTCCCCATCCTACTGGACAGCAAGAGAAGGTGACGATGCAATTTTGCTCCGCAACACCGTCGGCTTTTTTGGCTAAAGTAAAATTATGATATGCAAGTAGGTATTTGCTTACCTGAAGCAATATAACGATATTCGAAAATTGGGGTAAAAAAAATACAACCTAATTATTGTGGATTAATAATCAAAATATTCATTTTTGAAATTTTGAAAATTGTCTTTTAAGATTAAACCACTTATGAATCCACTTAACTACGTAATTGAATGTCTGCCTTTTAGTGGTATTAACAAGTTGTTGGTAAAAATATCGTTGAGATAAGAAATCTTTACTAATTGTTTCTTTTAATTATAAAAACAGGTACAGGGTGTTTCCTCATACGCTGATAATAATTTGGGTAGTGATTAAAGGGTGTGTTTTAATGTTTTGCAGGAAAGGATTATCTCCAATTTTTTTATTTTTAGTGAAAAGTAATCCCAAACTCAAAAATTAATACGGACAAGAATACCTAATGGAAGAGACTTAGAAATTTAATATGTCCTACGACTCAAAGAAAATATCAAGTTTATCTAAACACAGTTTTTCTTGTAAAAATGAAGCCTATAACATTCTAACCAAGAAAGCCTTAGCATGCACAGGGTTCAGGGTACTCCAAAGTAAGTCTCTTCTAAATACCTGTGAAAGGATGTCAAAATTATAAATAAACCATTACTTATGAATTTATTTTTCCAACCATCGAACTAGGAAACACCCTTTTTAAAAAGACAAGCCTACAATATATACCTCCAATTGAACGATTCTCACTTTACATTGCCACTCTTCGGTTCGCATTGAAACCATTTCAATAAAGTGCAACTTAATTCACATCTCCTAGTGTGTGGTCCTCAATTATGGTGTGTGTAGTGCCTACATCCCGAAGGTGCTCACTCTCTTTCCCGACAGAAACACATGTCCTGTGGCCCAGGCCCAGCGCAGAGCACAAATCATTCATAGTAATTATGTTTCAATTGCCTAACCAAACGACCACCGTTGCGTCATCCAATATGCATATCTTAGAGTTAATTTGTTCTAGCTAAGCACGACGACGACGACGCTACCACGACGAATACTTTAGGCAGACGAAACCACTTGAAACAGCTGAAGGCGGCAAATGTCAGACTTCAAGTTGGAAATCTTCCTGCTTCATATATCCTTTTAGCAGCGAGTACGAGTCAGGAGTGAGTGTTTCTCATGTTCAATTTAAAGTGGTCGAAACGAATTACATATTGCCAGCTCATAAAAAAAAATCATGAATCCCCTTTTGTGTGTCCTTATTTCTCGGATAAGCGAATACAGTGGGCAACGATTTCACGGTTAATTATTTTTCTGAGTTTCATTGCCGTTTTATTAAGCAAGTGTGAAATCTCACACAACAAGTTGACTGGTTATACTCGTTTGGTTAACAATCGTTAAATTACATTCTCATAATCATGAGCGATTCTAATTGAAAAGCATAAAATGAGCTCGTAATTTAATGTGACCAGGCCAACTTCTGGTCATTACGTAATGCTTGTCATCCAGTTTCATGTATGAAATTGTGTTGTTTCCTGTAGCAACGTATTTTTAACAGTGAAAAGTATTATTATAACGATGCTTGATATGATTTATAATGAATTTAAAATAAACATCTTAAAATATGTGTTCTACCAAAATATCAATTTTATTTAGAAACACAAATATTTGTTTGAACTTCGAAATAATAAAAATACCACCCAGATACAATGCAGCACTGTGTTGATATTTTAATAAACAAATCTCGAATTGGTATATCATCAGGATCCTTGATTTTTTGTAAAGATCAAAACTCTGGAACATTTTTTTTTTTCTGTTGAAAAGTTATTGAAAAGAGGACGAATATTTTCACAATTTTGTAAGATTTATCAAGATCTTGGACGACTTTTTAAAATTGTAAAGAATTTTGTGTAACAGCTTTTATTGGATAATTACAATTCCCTGAAAAGAAGTTATTCAATTTCGAGTTTCTTATTTAAAAGGCGTTTGATTTTCGGTATTCCAATGCTTGCATGATAAAATTGCGTCAACTTCGATTCGGGTACAACTCGCTCTGGTGCTTTTTTTTTCCGAAGAGCAAGGTAATTTTGCCGAAATATCATATAAGCGAGTATGCCACATAATGTAACCGCACTTTACATTCTTGAAAGATGGCCTTAAGAACAAGGTTTTTATAATTGATGGTATTGAAAATCTTGAGCCATAAAGAAGTTGATGTCATTTACCCTCCTTTCCATCACGTGAAAATTCTGTTCAACCGGACATGGGTTCCATTTAGACCCCACAATGTTTACTATAAAACTTTTTGATATAATTCTTCTAACAAATGTACGTATGAATGAATTGCAAACCTTTTTCAAAACCGTAAAGTTGAAATTTAAAGTTACAAGAAAATTTCGTGTAACTAGAAATGATGATCCAATTCAGCAAGATCCACCCACTGAATAGTTTTTCCTTACTGCAAGTGAACGAAAGTGGATGGAAGAACCATGGGAAGCGGATTTATCTGCGTACAAGGTGCTAATGTCTTTAAACCTCGAGGAACTATTGGGCATGTTGCTAATTCAAAGCATGCATCTCTTTTCGAAATTTCAAAATCAATCGGTTTTTTAAACAAACACATACAAAATGAGATCACAAAAAGCGGACATTATGGGACCCCATCAAAGGAACATTAAATGCTTAGAGCAGTGGTGAACCTGACACGTTTTGAGATGATCAACGCTTTCCTTTGTTTTGATGATTCTGTTGGTTGTCATGGCAAGCTTCAGCAAATCTCGCTTGTTCAGTTGCTTCTGAATGAAATTATTGGTGAACTATATTTTGTTTGAAAATTTAACAATCAATGAACAGTTGAAAGGATTTCGTGGCCGCTGTAAGTGTTGCCCATACATGCACAGAAAGCCTTCCAAATATGGCTTGAATTTCTAGTTACTCTATAAAAGCTCAATGGGTTATCAATTAAAATGTTCAATCTACACTGGAAGCTCTGACCAAAGTACAGAACTTGGTCGTGGATTTGATGTGGTGTTGTCGTTGATGCGGTGCCAATTTATTTCAACACAGGGTGCAACATTTCTTTTGATATTCCTAGCACCCATTTATTCTTGTCAATCAAATCGCTGCCACTTCTAACAATTGTACAACTTGTTAGAAGTGGCAGCCCTAGCAAACGTCATCATTTTTCGAAACTTCAATTAGAAAAAACAAAAATTTATTCAGAAACGACAAGCTTATCAAACTGGCGGAGGAGCTAATGGAGTCGGAACGGTACTGAATGACCGTTCACACCCTGGATCACGATAAACTATAGGAAAATAGGAAAAACTGCTTTAGATGCCCTCCGCATTATGGGAAGAGTTAAGTCGGTCTTATGAACAGTCTCCGAGAGGCTTCCTTGTAAAAGGGGCAGATGTCACCTTTGGTCAAGTGAAGAAGACAAGAAAAGACAGAACCACCTTCGATTGTTGTGAAAGATATATTGCTGCCTTGGCCTCACAAATTTTGAACATATATGTTAAATATCCCCAGGATTTCCCAAAAACTTCAAGCTAAATGAAATAACTAATTTCTAGAAAAAAAAATTGGTTTTTATTATAATTTCAGAATTGGAGTCCAAAAAACCCCATATGCCAGGTGCATGGATTATTTCGAGAAAAAAACCTCAGAAAATTCTGTGAAATTCCAACTATCATTTAAACATAAAATAATATATGTGGGAAATTTAAATTGTAAATGGTACCCTTCTGACATTAAATCGGTATAAGAACTAGAAGAAATTGCCATTGTTGGAGAAACTCCGCATAAAGTAAATTGCAAATTTTAAAGCGACGATGTCTATTTTCATCTTAATGAGAATGTTAATTAGCAAAACAATATAGCTACTGCGGGCTCGATACGAACTTGTAATTGACTGGTGTTATTTATCTCAAGAAAATCCCTCTGACGCCAACTAGGCAATTGAAGTAAAGGAAATAGAGAAAAATTCCAGCCTAGGCTGGGTTCGAAACCACAACTCTAGAAGTTGGCATCCAAGCATTCAATAAAAACATTCTTAATAGATGACATCTTGACACATTTTAAGAACTATATATTTTAAGCGGCAGTTACACAACCAATTGGAAAATACTCTGGGCACTAGGGTGACAAGGTTTTTCATTGATTTTAATGAAGTAATCAAATATTTCGCTCTTTGCCCAGCATTTACTTAAACTTTTGGAATAAATCTATTGGAATATTAAAAAACTACTATACTACTCTACTTATTCTTATGCTCCTCCAATTTGTTTTTTGAAGAATTAAAACCCAAACAACATATTCCAAACTATACCAACAACCAACACATATCCAAAATATGCTCCCGTCTATATAGTGTAGTACAAACCTAAGTTTCTGTATAGCTGGAGGACTATTTAACACAAACAATTTATTTCCGTGACAGTTGCATCTTCTTTTATTACAAGCAGATCCAACAAACAAGAATTGTACAAATAAAATGGTTTAACATATTGGAATGACAAAACCTCATCACATAGATATTGTTCAAGAAATGTAATTCAACACCATGTACCTTGTTCCTACCCGTGTCATGTATAAAATTGTCTCTTTATTTCATTCATCATTACCTCTAACATGATCCACTTACTACCACAGTTCAAATTGACTGCATGCCACCCGCATACTGCGTTCCTTTCCATAAGCAGCCATAAGGGTGACATGACACCGAACAATTTGACACTGACAATCCACATAAATACACCGAAATACGCATAAATAAGACAAAAATCTTGTCCCATACCCTGGTTGTATACCGTATACATATATGGAATGCGTGGATGTCTTACTTTCGGTTTTCTTTTACGACAAATCATTACATCTCCGCCCATTTACAGTAAATCCACCCTCGGGAGTAATTGAACGTGATGATGGCGATGATTTATCCCCGCATGATGTTCAACGTTTAAGTTGAATGAGTGTTTTGCTAGCTGATGCTGATGCACACCCTGTCATTTAGCTTACAGCCAGCAGAAAATACAGTCTTTGGCGAAATAATGGAAGACGTGACCCTCAGCCCTGAAGCTCTTATTGCTTTGACTTGATGCTTCATGGTGCTGACAATTGTGGGTGTTTTATCATAACCATCCCTTGTTTTTATTCACGACAACACCAAAGGACATTTTACTTGTTTTTTGGGGGCGGAGCGGCGCGGTGGGTTGTTAGAGTTTTACAACCCCAATTTAGACTGATGTTGGTTTTTATGATATTCGCATAAAAATATGGAAAATTATAAAATTGAGAAGACAAACCTAAATTGGAATTTGTTTGCTTCTTCTTTTGTTTGTCTTTGTAGATAGGTATTGGTGGTAAAGATACATTTTGGTAGTTAATCGGTTTACTGTCTACAAAATGAGGAGACAAACAAATCTGTTTATTTTGCCTTTGAAAGGGCGAAGGGATTTTTTTTTAAAGGTTTATTGGTTTGAGGTGGATACAAGTCGAGAATGGTTGTTGCAAAATTTTATGTGTAATCGTTACAATATTCTTTTTATCTTTTTAAGTATAAAAGATATTATTTAGAAAAAATTGTTTACAACTCCGGCATATTTTTTTTAAAGGTTCAAGTTATAGAAGCATAGACACATTTATCCTTTGTGAAGAGGAAATTTTATGTCTCAAAAAAAAAAAAAAATGTTAAAAAAAATTCTTTCAGAATTTCTCAAGAAAGTAGCTTCTTGTTTCTTTTATCAGTTTGCACATGCGCATCTGAATATTTCTGTCCAAAAAGTTACAAGTTTTGACCAAAAGCCTGTAATTAAAAATATGAAATAACTCCCTATTTTTGGGTATTTATTTCATGTTTTTCGGGGGCTTATTTCATTTTTTATTTGGGAGTTTTTTTTTTGGGATTTATTTTACGGATAAGTATAAGTATCCGTATAAGTCAGCGCTTTCAGATAAATAAAGTAAAGATTTTTTTTTGTATATGTGATGAATGAGCCGAAGTAAAATGAATTATACATGATATTTATAAATGGTTCTATGGGACAAATCTCCTTTCGCACTCGATCAGTTGCAAGAGTTCTAAAAGATCTCGATATACACAAATCCGCTGGCCCGGATAGTATCTCCCCAATAGTTCCGAAGAGGTGTGCTTCCGCGCTGACAAAACCACTGTGTATGCTTTTCCATCTGTCCTACTCTACAGGTCTCTTTCCGATTGAATAGAAAACAGCATTTGTATAGCCCGTTCCAAAAAAGGGGTACCTTCATCCCCTTCAAAATACCGACCAATTGCACTTACGTCCCTTCTTTCCAAGGTCATGGAAATCCTGATAAATTTTCAGATCAAGAAATATCTTGAGAAATGAAAACTTCATAATGACCGGCAGTACGGCTTTCGTAGCAATAGGTCCACTGGTGATATGATGGTATATCTCACCGTTTTGGAAAAAGTAAGATTATTGCGCTGGATATTTCAAAAGCATTTGAGTTTGGCGCCAAGATCTCCTATCGAAAATGCATGCATTTGGCATCGATGAACCCCTTTTTCGATGGATTAGAAGTTACCTTTCGGACCATCCACAAAATAAATGCTGGGGTGCCCCAAGGCTCCGTTCTGTCTCCGACTCTCTTTCTAATATTTATAAATAATCTCTTTTCTTATATGTACTTCTAATCCACTAAATTGTTTTGTTATCGACAGTACTCTCAGCTTTTCGTATTCGTTTCCAGATTCACATCATTAAATTCAGATCACAGCATTGTCCAATGTGGAATTATCGACCGCGTGGAATTTAATGCTTCAAAAACTTAATGCTGTCTTCTGTCGTTAAACACATAACCTACCCCCTATGCCACTATCCATGAGTGGCACTTGCATTGAGGAAACCGAACAGCTTTGCATTCTAGGTATGTGTATTACTTGTGACACTTAGAACTACTTTTAAATTTTGTTTGCTCAACAGTAGGACCAAGTGTAAAGAACATCATGTATGCATCTGTATGTTTTTTAAAGTTCAGCTCGTTGGTTAAATGGATACCTTCGTGGATGTATTGACTGCTACCTCGGTGGTGTTTGGGAGTTTAATGCTTATGCTCTCACATCGAGTAGCAAAGGCCCTTCGTCCTCTTGTAGTGTAGCAGTCACCAGTGTCCGGAAGCAGATGAGTTCCGTTTTGTTGTTGTTGATCTTCAGTCCCCATTTGAGATAGTAGTTCCATGGGTTTTTGATATGTGTCTGCACTTAAATCTATGGGACTGGATGTCTTATACATTATTCGGAACAAAGTGGGTGTAAATTATAAAGATAAGAAGTAGGTTATTTGCTTTGGTTCTTGTCTTCAGTGGTTCTTCTGTTCAACTTTATGTGATTTTTGGTAATTTACATTTATTCAAATCCTCCGAAGAACCCTAACAAAATTTATATGTGTAAATTAAAAATTTCGATACAAAAATGCATCTTATTTCGAAACATGAATGTACAAGTTCAAAAAAATAAAAAGTCTTTCGGCGGATCCTGTAACCACAACAAGGTGTTTCAAAGAAATTTAATAAAGCGTATACTTTGAAAACATTTTTACTCTTACTTCAAAATATGGTTTCGTCTTAATTTCCAATCAAATCTGTATTCAGCACCGTGACAAAATTATATAATTTGTCAAAGTTTACACTGTGTCCCTAACCTCTTAATATTTGTGTTGCTTTAAAATTAACGATTCTCTCCGGAAAAGAAGCAAGCAATAGTCATGTAGTTTATTTTTTCACCAGATAACCTACACAGTGAAAAAAAAAACAGAAAACCACAAAAAACAGGGATGGCCAATAGAACGATAGGTACAGCAGTGATCCTGAAGAACGAACTTAGGGTTTCGTTTAAAAGTAAGTGTGAGATTCCCATATTTTTATTGGGTATTCAAAAAAGAGGGTAGCTGGCAATAAATCCAAAAAAAAGTGGGTTATCTGTCAGGACAAGGGAAAGCGATACAACATCGGCATCAGGATTTAGGGATATTGTATAAAACAGGAGCATCATGGCCTTATGCCATGCATTACAAACAGGCACGTATTTGTTAGATAGGTATGTAGTTTTTATTGACTATCAATGTCGCAAAAAAAAAAAAGAAAAAACATAAAAATGAAAGGCGAATTACTTTCCGTCCATATTTTTGTCGGGTAATTTTATAGGGGTTGTGAATTTGGTTTTCATGATGTGTGAGTGTCGTGTTATAAAAACAACAACTAGGTATTATACTTCACTCTGGCTGTGTCATCATTTATCATTTCGATTTGATTGCCTTGTAACGAACTAAATCAAATGGTAATTTGTAAGTTCATAAAGGATGCGAATAGAGTATACACTCGGCCATCCTCAGAGACTTCAGACTTGATATAGTAAAATGGGGGTTGAAGTCTTGATCAATTGCCTTTTTGTGTTTTTTTTTGTTCGGCTTTTATTGTTAGTTTTGCGAAGGGTTGACAGCAAAGTCATCTATCTTTGGGATGTTAAAGTCATGGGTTATTTGTTTGATGAATGGCGTTTGATTAGAAGCGTTTATCCGTTGGGATGTAAATTGAGTGATTGGTCTTACAATTAAAAGTGATTTAATTCTTTGAATATTAGAATTTCTTACTGGTTTTTATTTTGTTAAACTTGACATTGAGATGGAGTGTGTAGGGTTACTATCGTAATGAATGGTGATGGCATTATATTAAACAATAAGTGCTTTTACTAGATCGTAAAGAAAAATAATTTTCCGTTGCATTTAAAGAAAGAAGGTACCTTCTACAATTATTAGATTTATTGAATTTTAAGAGATATAGGGAAGATATGCAAAAGTCTAATCATATTTTGATATCATGACAGGTATTACAAATAAGTGGTTAAATAAAAACTGCATTTCACATTCTAAGACTTTTTAAAAATTTTAGATTGGTTTTTTTTTTCTAAACTAAACACAGCGTTTAAGATAGGGTTTGGTTTTTTAACAATAAAATTAATGTGTTCCGTAAATTCAAGATTGCTGCTCAAGTAAATAATTTGAAAGTTTTGAAAATTATCCATGAAAGAGAATATCCTGGGAAATTAAATAAACACAAGAAATTCTTAGTATGTTTTCATTTAAACGATGTGAAGCATTACATTAAAACATTTAAATGGCAGTATAAAGTATATGACATGAAACAATAGGTTACGCATTCTATTAATGAAATGTAACCCACAACAGAGTTTAAATAAAAAATTGAAAGTTGATCGAATTTGCAGAATCAAGATTTTGAAAATCTTCACAGCCGTACATAAGCAAGAGTGAACTGGCGTGCCTCTGAATAGTTTTCTAATTGCTGCCGGAGTATACATGCTGAAACTTCAAACTATGGAATTAATGTGAAAGTTAATTTTAAGAACGTGTCAAGACTGTGAGCTTAATCTTAGGTACCTATTACATTTTTAAATACAAATAGAGTTTAAGACCAATAAATTATTCCGAGCATAGTTTAAGTTACTCTGGGACCTCGTGGCGAGTGAGAGCTGTTCTTTCGATCAATCTTGCTCACTTTATGAGTATGTAAATGTAATACAATTGAATAGATCATTTATGTCTTTACAGAAGAGCAGAGGGGCCAAATATTGATCCTTGTGGGACAAAAGTACAAACGGGAAGGGATGAATACGGTGCAAGACCAAAACATTTATATACAAAAGAACTACCGCAAAAGTTTGTCTTTTAGAAGTTAATTTTATTTTAGGCCGATTTTTTAAATACCTTAAAACTTTTTGGACGATTTATTACGATACTATATGACTGTGAGTTTAGTTTATGGAATACGTTAAATCCTAACGTTAGACAGTTAGTGTTGATTGTGTTAGGGTTTTACATATTTTCTTCATCAATATATAGTAAATTTAGGATAAGTAATTAGTTCCACCAAAATATTTGACTGAAGAACAGACTGGCTTGGACAGGAGGGTTCAAAAGAGATGTTTAAAAGATTTAACTTGCAAATATTTATGTTCAAGGTAGCATCATGGACCCATATATAAATAAACTAATAATGAAGTAAAAAACGAATTAACATGTCACATGTGAGCATGTGGTCATTACAGAGATCTAAAGTTGAAATGTATAGCAGAGCTTTGGGCTAAGAAAGCTGAATGAAGCACATACGGTCAATACATTATTATAGCACCTACATAACCTACATACTTGTAAGTTTTTTCTAAGTTCTCGCTGTTCTGTTTTGTCTTTCCCAAACATTTTTAAAGATTGTTTAAAACTAAAGAGAATGCAAACAAACAGAATGATAAAGGGTGTCTTGGGATCAGGATGTTATCTAGAGTGACAGAATTTAGGGGGGACAAAATCTATAAAAAAAATTTAGGAAGATACAATCTAGAAAGACCGACATCTAGAATAATCTAGAAAAAAAAATGTTAAGTCACATGGCTAATAGGGAGACGTACGAATGGTCGACAAAAAAATGTCGACTGGATAAATAAAAATTTCATCGACTATCAAAATGTCAACTTTTATCCTGATAAAAAATATAGTTCTTTTGATTGCATCGACAGTTTAAATTTTTAATTATTTTTAAATCATAGTAGGAAGTAGGGCATAGTAGCGGCGCCGCATGCATGTGAACATCATTCACTTTGCCACTGTCGATCTTTTTTCGAGTCGACATTTTCAAAATCGACTTTATAAGAGTCGACATTTTGATCTGGCGGTATTTTTACCAATCGACTTTTCGAAAGTCGACATTATGACAATCGATTTTTTCAAATCGACATTTTAAAAATCGGCAAATCGGACTCAACCCGCCTAATATTGTCCTACGCTATGTACTTGATTCTACTTTAGAGGAATTTGCGCACGCCAATTGTAACCATTATTGTCTTGGTATTAAGTGTTCTGGATTTTCGTTTTTCTAGATATTTTGATTCTAGTTTTTTTTTCTATAGATTTTTTTTTCTATATAGACATCGTGGTAAACCCGGGTTTTTTTCTGTAGAGGAATATAGAACTTTTAGTTTTCATTATGAGCCATTTTGCCATCTATAATGTCATGTGAATTATTTTTAGTTTAGTTAAATTTTATCACCAATCGATTAACGCCTGAACAGCGCATGCAAATTGAGCATGGTTGAAAAACACTGTGGATCCCGATTTTCGCAAGAAGCTTTTTTTTTTTTGAATGTATAGGTGCGCCTATAGTAATCCTCAAGCAATCATTGGTCCTTACTTCTTAAAGAACGTTGCCGGCTAGACGCCAGAGGGTAATAGTCAGTAGAGACCGCTAGTGAGCTATGATCATTGACTTTTCCGGTAGTGTATGTGACGTAGGTAATCTACATTGTAAAGCCAGAAACGAAAACAACATTTGACGAGTTATTAACGCAACATTTGATACCTCGAATGTTGCAAGGAAATATCGAAAATTGGACCTCAGGATATTGCACTAAGATTCGCGAGTAATCATATTGAAATAAATATGGCAGAGAATTATCTACCAAAAAAGTTAACATCATGTCAGTTCATATACAATTTATCATAGCTTTAATTAATTTTACAATTCTACAACTCTAAAAAAAATACCTTATTTAGCTAATATGCCAAGCGGGGTATTCATATTACTTCTTAGTTGTTCTATTATTCATAGATCTCTGCATTGTAATAGATTGGGCTAATGTTCTTTTTTCATTCTTCCTCTCAAAATGTATAGATACATTTATGTAAAACGTTTTATTTGATAGAAAGCCTAGCTTGCCAATTAAAATCAAATTTGAGACCACGAGATCATACGTCATCTTATTGAATTTAAATTGTTTATATTATAGAGTTTCAAAAACAAAGCCAAAACAAAAAAAGCCTTGCAAATGTGTAACTATTTTCGGTTCCTTACAACATTTTCAAAAAATCTTTCTGAGCAGAAGCACCCCACAAAATCCATTTAAACAAAACTCTAATTTATTTAACAATGATTGCCATTGTGTCCTTTTAAATGAAACTTCCACTTAACCACTGAATTGAATTTAATTGAATTTGTGAAATATACTTCTGCATGTGTGCGTGCGTTCATTGTTCTTTTTTCCAGAAAGGATGCAACATTATATCGTGTTGAACATGATGGCGTCTATAAAAATCTAAATTGATATCCACTCCATCCATCAGAACAGAACTTTTAAAATTGTAACCCTCCCTTGTTGACATACACTTCACCCCAATTACCTTATCGGATCGACCCATTTAATTTGGTGAGCTGGCAAAGATTTCACATTCACATCCCTTGGATTTTGTATCTGATGGAGTTTGAATTCACTGGATTCATGACTCTTGTTTGCTTCAAAGCGCTCGTTCCCAAGGGACGCATCAATTTCGTTGCAATAATCTACCGGGCGTATTAAATTACTCATCGCGTCCGTATTTTCTCTGGGATTGTCTTGTTAAGGATACAATCACTTCGACATGGCACTCATGTATCCATCCATACAATTTGTGGTTGATTTCTGAACTTGTAAAACATGAAGAAGCACAAGATGGCGATTAAGGAGATAATAATGTTTTATATCTGCCTTAAGTCAATATTCGTGGTCAGCGTGTCGGTCGGTCGTCGGTCGTGGTAAGGGATGGTAAGTCATAATTTAATTTGGAAAATCCGGCTCCAATTCGTGTGGAATGACCGGCACTAAGACCGCAAAATAAGTAGGTTAGCAATGTTTTTCATTCTGACATTCTGGCATTCTGGAATCCTGCGATGGTATAGGTAGGATGCTGCGCCCCTTGTGAGAGATGATGTTAAACACCTGGTCGATTCGCACGACCTCTTTCAATTCGTGTGTATAGGTATACTCGTTTCTCAATCAGAACACAAAAAAGGATAATTGGCTTTTACACAATAACAAATTACGTGGCATATGTTCCTCGGCCGGAATCAAATAAGACAAAAAAATTGAATCCTTATGAAGTCGTTTAGCAAAAAGCGGTTTTTTTTGCAGTGCAAACGGTTTTGATTTTTTTTCCTTTGCAAAGATTATTGCGTGATTTGCTGATGAAACGGAAAACGGGTGTAATTTCCTTCTTTTGTTCTTAATTGCTTTTGTTTGGCATTTTGCCACAAAAAAGTTGTTAAATTTGCCGCAGGATATGAGATTAAAATACTTCGGGTTCGGACGATGACTGATGGCAAAGTATTTATAGTTTTAGTGAACATTCTCTTTTCTGTATCTTGAACTAGAACTGCCCTTTTTTATTTTTATAATTAAATCTTTTTTTTTTGATTGTACATTTGAATCCACATGTCACATTTGATACAGATTCAAATTCCATTCCTCCCTCTGGCATGTTTCAAGAAATCAAGAACGAGAACTAATAACGCTGATTAGTTAACACCTGCACCCACTGAGAGTGCCTATTAAATATGGATATTCGTGGGCTTATTAATTTTAAACCACATGTTATATCAAAAAAAAAAAAAATTTAAATAGTGTCTCGAACTCAACCGAGATGAATAAAACTGGGGTCTCTGCACGCTATATTCTTGGAAACACAAAATAAAAGGGGAATTTCGAGTTGAGTGTGGCATCAATAAACATTATAATGCCACAGTTTTATATTATGGTTTTGTTTAAGGATTTAGTTAATGAAGATACGAATATGTAAATGAATTTAGTATGCAATAATTGTCTTAAGCGTTTAGAATCTTCAACCAACATAATTGGTGTAGGGTCTGAAATGAAGATCATAATTTTGTATAATATTAAGAGTTAAAATAATAAGTGGAGAGATAAAAGTACATACACAAACTTTCAATTAATTTGATAATCTTTTTTGTTTTACAGATAAATATGACCAATTTCAATTTTGCAGAAGAAAAATATTTATCAACCACATAAAGTGTGTTTTTTTTAAGGTATATAAATCTTAAAGTTGGAAGCACTGTTTTCATTTACAGCAATTTTGTCATATGACATGTGTTTTGTCTTTAGTTTGATCGGACATTTCATTATAAATTGACTGACGCCTGAACAACGCATTAAAATTGAGTTGATTTATTTTTAAAAACATGGATCTGTTCGTGAAAACCACAATGGTCGATATGATCTTCCATCGATTAACGATGAAACGTTTTTGCGCGAAGTTTACTCTGAATAATAATACTCATCATCTGAGACGTCGTAACGCATCGACGCGACCGACCGACGCGACGTGGCGCACCACAAAGCAAGACCCGAATAAATCCACCCGCCATCATGAACAACCGCACTGGATCTGTGTCCATCTACTTGATGCAACATTTGGAGGAAAGATCTTAGTTTGCAGGCTTACAAAATTTAACTCGGGCAAGAGTTGAAGCGTCAAGAGCACCGGAACGCATCGGCGTTCATTTGGCGTACGAAAATGAGATTGCTGCTTATCCCGCCACAAAGAAGTTTTGTTCACAGATGAAGCTCATTTTTGGTTGAATGGCTACTTCAATAAGAAACACTGTCGCATTTGGAGTTTATGTCGTAGACGCCGTTATCCAGATAAACTGACAAAACATGATAAATGACTTTTTCATTCCTAAATTGAATCGCATGGATGTGGACGAGCAGTGGTTTTAACAAAACCGCACCAACACCCTTTATTACGACATTCTATTTATTGTGTTGAAAGAAAACTAAGATATCTATTTCAAGTGAAATTTCTTTAGAAACGTTGTGATTTGAAACTCCATGAAACGAAAATGCATCACGAAAAAGAGCTAAGCACATCAATATCTATACATATAATAAAATTGTAACGGGTCGATGTCTGTACATTGATGATATAGATGCAACACTAATATGGGGAGTCTCTATTAGACCCACAGAAGCCAAAACAACCGTTTTTAGAATTTTTGTCTGTCTGTCTGTCTGTCTGTATGTTTGTACGCGCATCACGCAAAAACTACTGCATGGAATTGAATGCGGTTTTCGCAGATTTATTGGTAGTACGCCAACTTAAAATATAGGCTACATTTTATCGCAGGAAAATATATAATTCTGGTTGTTTTTTTAATATTGCTGAAATCGAACATTATTCAATGAACTTAACACAAAATTAAAAGATTTTAAGGAAGTTAGCGTCTCACTTACATAATAAAATAGTGCCACACTTACCTACGTATACATGAATAGAAATAAGTTAGTCGTTCTGAATAGAAGTTACATCAAAAACATCATAGATGGCGCTATTTACCACCATATAGACAGTGCCTCATTCAGCGAAAGCAGAAATCGAAAAATAATGTAACCATAAAGAACGGTGAACGAGCAATACTTACGCCCAAAACTGATGAAGCGGAGCTGCCATAAATAGCAGTATCGGCGCGCAGCATCGTTTTGAAAGTGGGGATTCCAATTAGGTATATTCGTATATTTCTTCAGAACTTAACCCTCCAACTTTGCAATTTAAACCGTTATGATACTTCGAAATAATACTATACAGAAGCCAAAAATCTTACGGCTTTAGAGTTGGTAAGGTATGTAGCTTTCATACCACGCATACCCCCCATTTTGAACCGGTTGTGCAAAAACAAAAATATACTGAGATACCTACTATATTCTAAAATCCACGCGTACGAAGTAGCGGGCAAAAGCTAGTATAGGATAAAGTCGGTGGTATACTTATGTGTGAATGCTATTGGATGTGCGTGTTACAAATCTAATGACGAATATTTTTATCTCCTGAAAATAAATGTTGAAAGTAGTCGTTGATGTCAATATTTAGCAGGTTACCTAACCGAATTTTCACTTTATCTTTATGCATACACAAAAAAACCTAGAATTTGGCAACAACTGTCTTATTCGTTACAAGACAGCGGACAGCCCATTGAAGAGTTGGGTCAAACTGCATTCGATATGGGTCTTCCAAAAGATCCAGCTACATAACATCAAATTTTGTAGTTTAAAGTTTTGGTATGCGGTATCTTCCAGTTTGGGATGGGGCAACAATTTGTTCATCTTTCTTTTCCCCTAAAATGGCTTTGTATTTGTAAAGTCTTTATATGGGATGCTTCTAGAATATTTTCACGTTTACGTAAAAAAGTTATTCACTGGCATATGACCGAGAAACTTATGAAGAAGAGAAAAATCTTGTGTCGAAAATATTGTCATATAGAGCTTAGTGAGAAATAGGCATATATTGTGACCAATTCAATAAACAAAAGAAAGAATAAAAAGAAGAGGCCCTAAGTGACTGCCTTGGGGGACCCTTGACTTAGCTGAGGAAGAACTGGAATAGGCAACAATAACCGTATTTAGTCTTCACTTTATTTAATGTTTGCTGATTTTGAGATTTTGTCGAAGTGATCCGAGAGTGCATAAGGAGGTCACTTCTTTTGGCTAAAAATGATGTGTATACTGACTTCCACTGATGGTAAGGAGCTAGAAAATACAATTAAGAGTATTTCAAAAGCTTATTCATTTAGACTATACGGCATCGTGCTTAGGATATAGAAAAGACGTCAGACACAAATAATGCCCAACGGTGGCTCCACAAATTAGGGTTTTTTTCAGTAAACGACTATTAACGAGTTCGGCAAATGTATCTACTTATTTAAATCCTTGGAGATATGTTAAGACCGTGCTATTGTATGCTTGCAAAATCTAGGATGTCTATTAAGATTTGTTGGGAACATACGACGAATGAAGTCTAATTGCTTGTCGATATAGAGATATAGATGTGAAAATGCCGATGTATTGGTCACACACTGAGGAAAAAAACAGAGATGAAAATTCCAAACAAGAAACTAAAGTTGCATCGATTTTTCTTCGAAATCACACGAAAAATGCTTCCACCTCCTTTGAACGTGTTCCTGGATCAAAGCCTGAATCCGATTGGTTTGGAAGTCATAATGTTTTTTTTAGTTACTTCTATAATTGATATCCAGATAGACCAATACATTGGCTATCCATCGGTGGGAAAACACATCAACGCTGAAAAATTATCACTTGATGTTAACATCATGTCAACTAAAACATGAAAGCACTTTAACATGATCCTGCGATAAAATTTTCAGATATCATCAATAAATCCGTTTTAATTGGCTTCTCTAATCCTTAGTCCAACAAAAAATTACTGTACTTTACAGACAAAAAAAAAAATTGTCGGCTAACCTTTTGACACTTATGAAGTTCGATCGAAATTTAATAGTGCGAAGAAATGCAGCAAAAAGGACATAATCATGTGACCATCATCCTAATCAGAGGCGCGTTTGTAATCACGTGTCTTTGAGCGTGAATACAAATGTCTCCTTGTGGTCTTGTTAAATTAAAATATTCAAGGACCTGCATCTGGGATGGCGGATGGATGATGATGGTGGAGAGTTTGGCGGGAAGTCAGCATCATCCTCGTTGCGTTGTCGGCGCGGCGCTCCGCAGCTATTGAATTTCAAAATTTATTCAAAAATCTACACAAGAAACGCTCCTCTCATCCACCAAAAGAAATATCAGAGTCCAAGCAAAAACGCTTGCATTGCAAAGTGCGGCCAAGATCAGAACACACAATGACAACGGCGATGGCGATGGCAATGGCAATGGCGACCACCACGAGTGGCGGCCAGGTACCTATATGTGCCACAATGCGTGTTATAAGTCAGATTTAGATACACCTCTAGCCAGCGAGGTGAGCTGATTGAAATTGGAATATTGCCGATCCAATGGTCTGTATTTATGTAGCAACAATGTGTATATGCGATCACCACCAGGACAGCCAGAAAGTGTGGCCAGGCCGGGATGATCGCCGGACGGATTCAATCGCTCCATATACAAATAGGCGTTTTGTCGTCGTAGCGTCGCGTCGCGTCGTGCCGTTGTGTAGTCGTTTGTCCATAGCCTGTTTGTTTTCGTTTTTCTGGTTCTGCATAAGGGCAATCGAAGAAGAAGACAACCCAACAGCAGGCACCCAATGCACTGGACATTGGTCTTCAGCTTATGGCCATCGGTCCACGCCAGAGAAGAGGCTTTGACAATGTGTGCGCGCAATTTGATATTCGAATCTGATAGCAAAGAAAATCAAAGCGCGAGAGACAGAGTTCGTGAACACCAATTATTTATCCAATTCGCGATGTTTTATTTCATGTTGTACACATGTTGCGAGCACAGGCAATATGCGCTTCGCTTACGACCAAGACCGCACTTTGGATCGGATCGGGCCAAAGGGCTCAGACTCAGGTGAAGGAATCGTAATGAAACTCGAATGAAACGGTGACATTTCGCCCAGCTTTCAAAGGTTACATGCGACAGTTGGAATTTACGCGTGACGTGTGTTTTATGTTTGAGACTTAAAACGGGTCATTTGCTTGAACGTCTTGAGAATTGCAACCACTCATCCATAAAGTGAAATTGAGAAGTAGTGACCATTCCATTGCAACTGTCACTCACATTTCGAAGTTGCAACAAATGGTTTGTCCACACAAATGACTATTTGTGCCTTGTGCGTCTTCCGAGGCTCAAGCTGAAGCTGAAGCTGATGTTAAAGCTGGAAAGCCCCTCAGGCACCTCAGTGCGGATCATTACTTCGAACACAGCCATCGTTTGCTGCTCTGAATACCAGTTCAGATAAATAAGACAAAATGATAGGTCTTTAATGAGAGCTGGGGAACGTTTGCCCAGTTCTGACAATTGTTGCACTTCAATGCGTCGCGTCGGTCGCGTTGCGTAGTTGTCGTCTCGTCGTCGTTGGGGTATATTGTGGCCACACTACATTGGACATGAAAGTCGACTATGTTCGGCTGACTTCGCTGTTTTATTGTCTTGTTTGGGTATTTTTATATTCAACCATCTTTAATTCAATCTTAACCAATTTATCTTCATATCAATGAAAAGAGTTAAGAGTTAATGAATGAGTGCTGCGATGTTGGTGGTGTAACATGGCCGGATTCTAAATTGGGAGTTAATGTAAGAAATAATTACCAGGATTGTGCATAACTCGTATATGATGCTTAACTATGGAAGCATTTAACCTGTCATTCAAAAGATAGTTTGGGTCCGAAATAATGTGATTCGGAGGTATTAAGGCGTCAGAAATTCATTAGAGAAGCTAATTTTCAAAAGGAGGCGTAATAAAGTTATATAGGTAAGATGCAGGCTTAAGACCTGATTTCAACATGCGAAATCGTTTGTTTTCTATTTTTGCAAGAGATTGGGGAGGAAAGGAAAAATTAGGCTCATTTATTGCACGCGGGATGAAGTACTTTCAGCCGCACTATTCATTTTTGGTTCCACAAGCCAAATAAGTTATGAATTAAGAAAAGCTGTGGCTAAGTTTGTTGTTACTTGAAAACCATAAGGTATTTTTGGAAGCAAGCTTATGCAGCAAGGTAACCCAGATTTTCACTATAAGCTACAATTTGATAGAGCTGTTAGTCAAAATCCAAAAAAGCGACATGAGTCATATGTGGTAAAGTCTGGACTAAAAGTGGGAGGGAACTTAATTCGATGTTCAAACTAGAAGACATTTTAAGACACTGAAGACAGTGTGAGATGTAATTCTTCCTGCAACTCTCTGAAAGAATCAAAGATTATGCTTTTAGAAGAACTTCTCTGGCACAAAAAGCTTTCTGTATGTATGTGTAAAACGATGCGACAAAGAAGTCTGTAACGAAGTTACACCTTTCCTGCCGCCCCCTCCGCATCCGACCGCAATAACCAACTAACCGCCGCCACCAACCACCACAATAGTTCCACCACCGCCACCGAACGCCAAGAAGATTCCATACATTTATTCATATAATGAATAATCGAATCACCATCACGTGACGTAACACCAACACTGCATACTATTAAATAAATTCCGCCTGCCCCTCCGCCCCGCACCGCTGATTTGAACTGCCAACCACTTCCTAGGACCTAAACTAGAAGAGCAGCCAAATTAATGCATCACTCAAAATGAATTACTCATTTGCAAGTATTTTTAACATTTAACTTTATAATTCACAGTCTCTCCTTTCAGGGAAATTCCATAAGTAGATGTGAAATTTGCATGGAAAATCAGACTCGATCTCCCAGCCATTGGAAGAAGTTCTATTGCAAATAGAAAACCGGGATAAGAGTTCTCACTCGAAGGTACGCTGCGGGGAATACCAGCAGAAACCTCACAAAGTTTTGAAGCAAAAGTTTTTTGTCAGCTTTCCACTCCGCTGTTGGTCGTGGTGGATCGTTGACCGGCGTTTAGGCCACTCGTTTATTGTCGTGGAGCTCTGCCTTTCTAGAGGAACCTCTACTGACCTCCGTTTATTGTCGTGGGGTTGCTGCTCTCGTAAGCTTCTCCATAGACCTAGTTTGGAACTACCAGTTTTTTGTCGTGGCTACTCCTTTTCTTAGGGGTACCATAGACCGAGCCTTGCTCAACCGATTTTTGCCAGCTTTCCACTCCGCTGTTGGTCGTGGTGGATCGTTGACCGGCGTTAAGGCCACTCGTTTATTGTCGTGGAGCTCTTCCTTTTGAGAGGAATCTCCACAGACCTAGTATCTAAGGTATCATAGTAAATGAATTGTAATCTTTTATTTTAAGAATATCAATAAGAGTATGAAATAAATTGTTAAGAAAATTAAGATCAATAAAGATATTGTTGTTTTGGAGTTCGACACTCGGTGTCACACACATTGATACTTTTCACGTTCATCATTTTCACATTAATACTGTCATGTTAATATTATTTACTTTCGTTTTCAGTCGTTTCATCACGGGAACGTTCGTACAATGAACCGGGAAAGTTCACTCGTTTGGCTATATAAAGAATACATATTGGAAGGTGGAGTCACCATTTTTTACTCATATACTGTGAATTATAGGGAGGCATATTCTTTATTATTTTGAATTTTCTTGTGAATAGAAGAATGAAGGACAGAGAGAGTAAGAGGAACTTTTATTAGTTTGGCAAATGGAATGGGATTTGAGATTTATTTTGAATACAAACAAAATTATGAGAAAGCCAACATTATAATAGGGGCCTACTTCATAAAATTTATAATAGTATAGGTGTATAGGTTATGGATGGAAGAGAGAGTGCGCGCTTAACTTTTATTTGTTTTGGAAGGCCAAGATAGGCAGGTGCATAGAGGAATAACAAATGCTTCGTACTTCTTGGCATCTTTTTTTAATTTTGTGTCTGTGAATAATAATTGTGAAAACCAAAAACAAAACAAAGGTGACAAGTACCTACCCATAAGAGCAAAATTGTGTGAAAATGAGTTTCAACCCTCAAATTGTCAATAGGTCCAAACTATAAATCATAATAACGCAGTTATTTAATAACTTTCTTATCATGAGTGGGAAAGAGAGTTAATTTTAATGGTGGGGTCGGTTGATAGTTAAGTTTATTTTTATTTTATTTATGAGTTTGTATTTTTTCTTATAAAACTTTGGAGGGAAGTTAGATATTTAGGTATGCACATACATACCTATATATTGTGTGTTTCTACGTATAGGTATACAATTTAATTTGTTTTCTGTAAGAAATGCATACTAGAGGATCTGTTACAATTTGAGTTTTTTTTTGTATTTGAGTGATAATGAAAAAAGAATCAGTTTGCCGTGCTCATACGAATAACTTTTTTACTTGCGATTATATAGGTATAGGTACTAGGTATAGCAAATTATGCATTTGTCGAAAAGAAAAGTTTTGAGATAACAATCAAACATGACATTACGATGCGAAGACGAAATAAAATGCACGACTGGGTTGCATGAACTTGCTCTAATGTGTGACAGTGAGATATTGATAAATATAAAATTTTCAAAATTCTTAAATAAATACTTAAACTAATTTGAGCTGAAAAAAAAGTACGCCATTTTATTTCTTGCATAAATTTGAATTTATGAGAATAAATTTATAAAAATCTGTGGAGCGGTTTTCGAGAAAAAAAGATTTTTTTGAAAAACTTTTTGAAAAAAATTTTCAAACAAAATTCAAAAACATCAGAGCATAGGTATTCAGCAAACACATTTATTTATAATTTTTGGAAAAAAATTGTATAAGCCGTTTTCCAAATATTAATTTTTTTAATTTTTTTTTTAAATGCCTTTAAAAATACAAAAAAATATTTTTTGTAAATATTGGTATGCAGTACAAATTCAGCTACCTACAGCTATATATGTGTAAGATTTCGAAAGAATCGGTTCAGTCGTTTTCGAGATAGTTGAAAGCAAAAAAAACGGTCCTATGGAAAGTACCGTTCTTAGCCATTTTTTAAAACTTTTTTTTCAGCCATATGATTGGTCATACCTAAAAAGCAACACTGATTTTTTTAAATAAAAATCGTTAGAGCCGTTTTTGAGAAAAATAAGCTTTAAAATAACGGTTGTATGGCAGGTACCGTTATTTTTTGAGCTAAAAAAAAAATTTCAATTTCCCCCCTGAACAATACCTAAAAATCTCTATGTACCAAGTTTGAAGCAATTCGGCCCACCCGTTTGGGCTGTAGGTCTCTATACATACAGACAGACAGACAGACAGACATACAGACGGACAGAATTTTTAGACCATCTTTTTTCGTCTTCGCTATCATCGTAATGTTTGATTGTTATCTCAAAACTTTTTTTTTCGACGAATGCAGTGTCGCGAATTACTTAACAGAACGTTGATTCCTTCTTCTTAAAAAAAGTCAAATAATCCAAAATCCAATCCTACTTGTACTCACGCATTGTGGTTTGTATTTGTAGTTGTTGGCTAATATTATATAATGTAGTTTGAGGTGAGTATCTGCTCTCTCTCTGAGAGGAAATTCATCCTATCTACCTGTGTGTGTGTATTAAAAAAAATGAAACCTATTAGCTACTCTGAAAACTTATGTTAGCCAAAAGAGTTTGCGTAGACAAAAAAAAATTTCAAAATGGCCGCAAGAAAAACATTTCTACAAAAACAAACAATGTGAAGTCATATAATTTTCTTATTGGCTTGTGGTTGGGAGGTAGTTACAATTTATTTAAAAATGTGCAACAGAAGATTATGATAGGTAAATATTATTAATAATGCGTGAGTAAAATAAGGGTAGCAGTAAGTAACTTCTTCAATATATTGCGCAGCATACTGCGTCGTAGTAGGTAGATAAAAATTCGATTCCTATGTATGAGATTTGCCTTACACGACGCAGTATGCTGCGCAATATATTGAAGAAGTTACTTACTGCTACCCTTATTTTACTCACGCATTATTAATAATATTTACCTATCATAATCTTCTGTTGCACATTTTTAAATAAATTGTAACTACCTCCCAACCACAAGCCAATAAGAAAATTATATGACTTCACATTGTTTGTTTTTGTAGAAATGTTTTTCTTGCGGCCATTTTGAAATTTTTTTTTGTCTACGCAAACTCTTTTGGCTAACATAAGTTTTCAGAGTAGCTAATAGGTTTCATTTTTTTTAATACACACACACAGGTAGATAGGATGAATTTCCTCTCAGAGAGAGAGCAGATACTCACCTCAAACTACATTATATAATATTAGCCAACAACTACAAATACAAACCACAATGCGTGAGTACAAGTAGGATTGGATTTTGGATTATTTGACTTTTTTTAAGAAGAAGGAATCAACGTTCTGTTAAGTAATTCGCGACACTGCATTCGTCGAAAAAAAAAGTTTTGAGATAACAATCAAACATTACGATGATAGCGAAGACGAAAAAAGATGGTCTAAAAATTCTGTCCGTCTGTATGTCTGTCTGTCTGTCTGTCTGTATGTATAGAGACCTACAGCCCAAACGGGTGGGCCGAATTGCTTCAAACTTGGTACATAGAGATTTTTAGGTATTGTTCAGGGGGGAAATTGAAATTTTTTTTTTAGCTCAAAAAATAACGGTACCTGCCATACAACCGTTATTTTAAAGCTTATTTTTCTCAAAAACGGCTCTAACGATTTTTATTTAAAAAAATCAGTGTTGCTTTTTAGGTATGACCAATCATATGGCTGAAAAAAAAGTTTTAAAAAATGGCTAAGAACGGTACTTTCCATAGGACCGTTTTTTTTGCTTTCAACTATCTCGAAAACGACTGAACCGATTCTTTCGAAATCTTACACATATATAGCTGTAGGTAGCTGAATTTGTACTGCATACCAATATTTACAAAAAATATTTTTTTGTATTTTTAAAGGCATTTAAAAAAAAAATTAAAAAAATTAATATTTGGAAAACGGCTTATACAATTTTTTTCCAAAAATTATAAATAAATGTGTTTGCTGAATACCTATGCTCTGATGTTTTTGAATTTTGTTTGAAAATTTTTTTCAAAAAGTTTTTCAAAAAAATCTTTTTTTCTCGAAAACCGCTCCACAGATTTTTATAAATTTATTCTCATAAATTCAAATTTATGCAAGAAATAAAATGGCGTACTTTTTTTTCAGCTCAAATTAGTTTAAGTATTTATTTAAGAATTTTGAAAATTTTATATTTATCAATATCTCACTGTCACACATTAGAGCAAGTTCATGCAACCCAGTCGTGCATTTTATTTCGTCTTCGCATCGTAATGTCATGTTTGATTGTTATCTCAAAACTTTTCTTTTCGACAAATGCATAATTTGCTATACCTAGTACCTATACCTATATAATCGCAAGTAAAAAAGTTATTCGTATGAGCACGGCAAACTGATTCTTTTTTCATTATCACTCAAATACAAAAAAAAACTCAAATTGTAACAGATCCTCTAGTATGCATTTCTTACAGAAAACAAATTAAATTGTATACCTATACGTAGAAACACACAATATATAGGTATGTATGTGCATACCTAAATATCTAACTTCCCTCCAAAGTTTTATAAGAAAAAATACAAACTCATAAATAAAATAAAAATAAACTTAACTATCAACCGACCCCACCATTAAAATTAACTCTCTTTCCCACTCATGATAAGAAAGTTATTAAATAACTGCGTTATTATGATTTATAGTTTGGACCTATTGACAATTTGAGGGTTGAAACTCATTTTCACACAATTTTGCTCTTATGGGTAGGTACTTGTCACCTTTGTTTTGTTTTTGGTTTTCACAATTATTATTCACAGACACAAAATTAAAAAAAGATGCCAAGAAGTACGAAGCATTTGTTATTCCTCTATGCACCTGCCTATCTTGGCCTTCCAAAACAAATAAAAGTTAAGCGCGCACTCTCTCTTCCATCCATAACCTATACACCTATACTATTATAAATTTTATGAAGTAAGCCCCTATTATAATGTTGGCTTTCTCATAATTTTGTTTGTATTCAAAATAAATCTCAAATCCCATTCCATTTGCCAAACTAATAAAAGTTCCTCTTACTCTCTATGTCCTTCATTCTTCTATTCACAAAAGTATTCAAAATAATAAAGAATATGCCTCCCCATAATTCACAGTATATGAGTAAAAAATGGTGACTCCACCCTCCAATATGTATTCTTGATATAGCCAGTCGAGTGAACTTTCCCGGTTCATTGTACGAACTTTCCCGTGACGAAACGTCTGAAAACGAAAAAGAATAGTAGTCATTTTGTACCAACATGAAAATATCAACGTGAAAAAAATCAATGTGAATTGTATCAACAAATACCAACCCCGACACTCTTCAACCCTGAGTTTTTTGCTTTCTTTTGGGAACAACCCTGGACATCCATGAGCTAACCTCAGCCTGAGTAAAAAAAAAAAGCATCACAAGTCTTCGAATAATTCGCTTATCATCGACAAAAAACTTCTACAAAACTACTACCTCCTTTTCGAACAAACCAATCAAAAGATTTCGGCAGATACCCGTCTGGGAAACATATACCTCGCTTATAGGTGGGCTATGTTTCTTGGAGACCATAAACAGCATAAGACGGCATGAATTGTAGAGTCTGGTTATCTGCATGAAATCGTTACAGGATTAGGTGGGCTGATTGAGTCGAATTCCAGGAGAGCTTTTAGCTCATTCCGTCCTTCTTGTCCTAAAGAACTAAGGGTGAGCAGAGGTACTTTCTGGGCACCATACACATTGTTAAGGTGGCGGGCACAGACCAATACAGATACAGACCGCCAACTCGTACTCCTCTTGCCTGAAGTGCCTTTAGTGTCTGTGAACACGTGTACAATGTACATCTCTGTCTGTGCATTTTGTGGTGGCAACCATCCCTGAGTATGTCCTTTATTTTGTTGGTGCGTTTACTGCTCCCATTTAAAAAGCAAGGGAGAGCGTCACACTATCAAAATAAATGGCATATCAGCTGATTTTCAGCTTGTAAGCAAAAAGGGAGACCATACAGTGAGTTGAATATCTGTATCTTATTGGTCCGTGTTGGCGAGTTTATGATTCTTCGATGGATACCAATCAAACCCGAACCGAACTCTCTGGTACACCAAATGCGACTTAACCTGACTCGACGGCATGAAAACTGATCACACCTAGTCTGTGTAGATAGCGAGTTATGATTCTATAATTATACACAAAACCAACCCGTAAAGTGAACAAACTGATGAATTAAATGTTCCCTGATTAACCAGCAACCTGTCTATGTCTTATAAAGTCTGAAGTCTAGTCATATTGCTCTTCTACGTGTTAGTTTGACAGATTATTCGCCCACCAAATTCACCATTTTGCACCGTGTGTTACGCGATACTCAGTATACACGATACACGAGACTCGCAACACCTTTCCAATACATAAAGCCATGATCTTTATGGAGTTTTTGCACCGAGCTGAAAACAAGGTTTGGGTGAAAACCCGTCAAAACCTACACCAAAACACAAATTTTAGCATACATTTTTGATAAAGTTTTCGTAATCAACTCTGTTAACATAATATAAAACTTGTCGAAAACTTTTTGGTTGGCTCAAGCAAACACACATTATTCTAACTTTTTGACTCAAGTCTTAAAATACAGTTTTGATATTTATCCCGGCATTGATCAGTCGTTTCTTTTGTAATAACTGCATCAGCTCTCTGTTGAGCTAGGATCAACGTTTTTTTCGAAATCTCAATTTTTTTACTAGATAGATATATGTCGATTGTTTTGAAATAAAAGATTTAACTGTATAAGACGTTTTGATGGTTGTCAAAACAAAGTGAAAAGTAAAACGAAAACTTGAAATGTTTGGTGGGAATACTTTCCGATTTTTTTGCGAAAAATCACGTTTTCAGCTTAGCGTGAAAACCCTATTAGAGAGAACACTAACCACCAACCAGCAATTGCCATTTATGCAACTTTAATCTTGTTACTTAAGGCTGATTATTGATCGTCACTGAAAGTCAGCTAATGGCTAGAAAACGAGCATGAAGAGCGGGGTCTATGCGGAATCAACCAGTCTCCAGTTTCAACTTCCGTCTTCGAAACAGCGGTAGCATGTTTCAGGCTGTATTAGTGTATTATAAAGGAGCTTTTATCCTGGCTTAAAGAAATAGTGATATACTCCAAGGACATCATACATTTCTAAGATAACGAAGACTCATCTCCAGTAACTCCAAAACAGCTCTTGATCCTCGATCATCACTTAGAGAGATGGCGGAACAGTTAAAAATATACCTCTGTTGGATACCAGGGCATAGAGATATTTCAGGGGACTTCAGATTTGACGGACTTGCCCAGCAAGGAACATCATTATCTTCTTTAACAATGCACAGCTTTCGGGGTAACCCCTTCACTACACATACATTTTTGATAGGGCAAGACGCTACTGAGAGCACAAAACTTAGGTGAACAGGTGATAAGACATATCTAGCGACAAAACAGATTAAGCTGGATCCAATCTAAGCAAACGTCACATTTTATCTAATGAAACTGTCATCACAGAAGACTGTCCTTGACTTTGCGTGCTTGAAACACCTTTGCAGAAGCTGTATGAACGAAGAAGAGGAAAAGACAATTGTCCATCTTATACGTACATGCCCTGCTTTTGCTTAGGGACGGAATCTCATTTTAGGAGAATTCTTATAAAAACACATCGACTTACTGAGAAATTTCGATTTCAAATCTCAAACTGTACGCTTCGTAAGAAGTTTTATTTGGTTATAAAATAAGTTTGTAATTTTGGAGGCGATAATAGCCCGAACCTTGTGGTACCACAACGGTCCTCTTTTGGAATAAGTATGTCAGCAAACACCTTTCTATCTGACAGTTACTTTAACATAACTATTCATTTCCCTCGACAATGGTGGTTGCTAATTGTTTCGGAATAAACTGAAAAATCATTACTATACCTACTTTATTATAGTAATTTGTTCAGTACAGGGAAGATAGGACGTTTGCCTCTCAGTCTGGCTATATTGGCTTGCATACATCGGTCTCAAGTTAAAGCTCTCACAGGGTTTCCGTACTTTGCATAATAAATTGCCGCAAATCGAGTTAATTGTACATTAGGGCTACCATCTCCTGGTTAAAAAAAAAAATCAAAAATTATTTATCTTTTTCCACACCACGAAGCGGTTATTCAGAAAGGATACAAAAATAAAAACAAATGACAACACCTCCCTATCTGTTCCGAATGGGGACCATTCGTAGTATAAATTCCTACCATCTAGGGACGACAGCCCTGAGAAGCCAGCAACATTACACTAATACAGCAATCAACAATTATATATATTAACTTATGTACAAATATTTTTCCATGCCAGCCTGCGAGCGGTATAAAATGTATTTTACAAATCAGTCATCTCCGAGCAAGTGAAACAGCGAGTAATAAATTGGGTTTTTTCCGCAAGTCGGTTTCTCCCAAACAAAATGGTCGGCTTTTATATTTATTTTTTACTAGAATTAGTTACTTAATGGTGGCGCCTCCTATTTTTAATAGCAAAAATAAGTCGCGCCTATACACTATCAATCAAAAGCTGAAAAAGCTACAAAATCCAAATCTCAACATAGAAATGCAGTAGCGAGATCTTTTTTTTTACATCATGGCAACACCTTTCAGATGTGCTTTGTGCGATGACGATGAGGGTTGTTTTTGTTATACCTAGCAAAAAGAAACAAAAATTAGTCTGCTTTCAAGCTGAAAGGTCATGGGTGCGGACAAATTTATAGAAATTCACAAAAACAATTCTTGTGTAATTCAGTGGTTTGTGTTTAATTTCAGAGGCAATTTCTGTTCAAGTTTGCCATTACCTGCAGGCATCATTGGTAGATAAAAAGCTCCCTCATAAGGCATGTGCTGAACGAATTACTTGAATAGAGTATAGATAAAATTTCCTGAGATCGATTCTCCTTGGAATTTCAAAACAGCAATGGCTGCAACTGAATCCACAGTAGGTACCTACAGTAGTAAACTCTGCTGTCAAACATGACTATATTTGAACTTTGAAATGTTTCTCCAAAATCAGAATACGCAATCCAACTGATGAACAAAGTTTCACAATGACCTTCCGAATCATTCAAAAAAACACCTTTTTAAACCTTATTAGTAGCTTTTACAACATTTTCCAGATTATTTATGTGTCTGATGGTTCTGCAATCAAAAAACACCCACGCAACGCCGAACATCAACAGCGTTTAGTCTGATTGACGTTTACATTGCCTTTGTTTCAAAACAAAACCAAAACTTTTCAATTCCATTATTTGTCCATTGTTAATGAATATTAGGGTCAACTCTTATGGACATAAAAAGATGCAAATCTCGTCAAAGTATAGAAGTAGAAAAGAAAAGGGCCACACTCACAGCATAAAGAGACTCTCGATCACAAGCCATCAAACATCATTCCTTTAAATACAAAAACAGAAGCCTACAATGCTTTATTCGATTTTAAATGCATCCAACAGTCTACATCCGGATGTGTATCTTTAGCATCTTTGCCACCAATAAATAATGGTAATACCCACTTACCAACGAGATTTCCAATGATTTATAGAGAAATTATGCGGCATTAAGAAATCTATCTCGATCGAAGTGTTTAGCCATCCCATCCCATGAGCGTGTCTGCGTCCGTCCCTACATCGACACCGACCCCGACTCTGACTCCGACACTGACAACGACTCCAACAACTTTAATACAACTCCAATTCCGAGACATCGACATCGACATCGCGACATGGAATGTGGATCGCACCTATTAAGCGGTTATTAAAGCATCGTCGCGAGACCAAAACCAGTTGACATTGCCAGTCCAGGCCAGGCCAGGTATAACGAAAAAAAGGCATCCGTCATAGACCTGGCGGACTTCCTGCAGCGGCTGGCAGTGGCCCGCGATGCCAGATATGTAGGGAAGAAGGAAGAGGTGGAGCAGAATAATCTTCGGGAGAATCGATTAGTTTCCATTAATTCACGATCTTATTAGAAGAATTAATATTGTGGATGGTGTCTGTTGTTCGAATGTTGAGCCTGCAACGCTGTGGAATCATCTGTCTCTGGTGTCATAATTCCATGGAGCGAGATATCTCAATTAATGGACACGAGTGGAGGTGGTGGAGGAGGTAGTGGTGGTGGTGGTGGCATCAGAAAAAGCCAGTATACTTAAGCTGGAGTACTATGTAAATATCACGCAGGCATCAGGAGACCTAAACTCTATAGTGGAAGAAGGACGAACTATGCGCAACACGACACACAGACGCGAAGCACCACGGTGCGATGGGATTAATTTGTTTAGATGCATTATCTGGAGTTGGTGAGATCGGAATCTGTTGTGAAGATACCTGTGCCCTTGTGTTTGCCTGTGCACACGTTAATGTTCGAAGTTCCAAGGCAGAGCAGCAGGATGACTTATGCGAGGTGTTTGAATAAGTTTCCACTTAACTTAATGACGTTGGAATAAATAGGTGTGTGCCTGTGTCCGAGCAGGGTGCTGAATGGATATGCTATCAAGCTGCGACTCAAGTTGGGCCTATATAACTTGGGGATCTGAGCTCTGACTCTGGTGCACTGATGTGTGATTGGAATACAGACGCTCACGGAACATGGACATTTATAAAGTTGTAATATGCGTTCCAATGATTTTGTTGTTTTTTGTCTTCGTTAAATTACAAAGTAGATGCCTTAATGCGTTCGAAAGATCCAAGTGCTGGAAAATCACTTCGAAGACGCACGTAACACGTGTGGTGTTTGTTTTAAATCTGATTTGGAGATTCTTGGTAACGAACGGTCTGATTCAGAGTTGTTAACGAAACGCTATTTGTATTTTTCCGTTTAAGCATATAATAGGAATTTGTTTAAGATGATTTGCGATTTGTTTTTTTTTTAGGGATGAACTTTTTCCAGGAGATTGAAGATTCTGTCAACGGTGCGGTGTGTTTGAGTTGGTATTTTAAAAGCATTGCTCCACATTTCTAAGTTTATAGAAATCAATTTCCGATCTTCGAAATAGCTCCTCAAAAAAAGAGAAATATTCAGGAGATTTGTTCGCCAAAGTTCATTGAGAATGCTCAAGGCCAAAATTAATATGGAAGACGACAAATAATTTCAACAGTTTTTTTTATAGCTGCTCTTTACTTTAATGACGTACCCAACCCCATAATGTCACAATCGAAGAAGCTACTGAGGTTAAAAACTCCAAAATAGGTAAAACTGCTGGGCCCGACGAGTTTTGGAAAGAGAAGCGTGATATCGGGGTCCGATAACTCATTATTCTCCTCTCTCCGAGTTTCAAAGAGGTGGTCGGATGCCTATAATCAAGGGGGGAGGGGGGGAAGTTACCTTCTTCGAAAAAGTATATAGTATAGCTGTGTTACACACTGCGAAGATCGTTGAGCGAGTTGAGGATAGCCGACTGCGAATGCATAGCGACAAAAGTAAGAAGTCCAGCTGGAGTGACCGAAGAATTCCAAATTACTTCACACTATAGAATCGGACTCCAGAGTGCATTTTTTTTTGGCAATGGAGCCATAATAATCCTTCATCCCTGCAACGAGCTTTTGTCTTATGGCGAACGTTTCGGAGGCAAATGGGTACCATATAAGAACAAAAAAGGCTGAATACTCGTGCTGCTCGTTTTTTGTTCTATACAAACGTCTATTCCAGATATGTATTTGTTTAAATGGAACAGTGATTCCCAAGAGTAGGTACACAGTTTAAACATCTGGAATCTATGATAAGTTGCGAAGTGACTTGTGATGGCGAAATCATAATTGTAGAGGTTTGGATGAAGTGGCCGAAAACTTCGCTATCTTCTGAGACCAAAAAAATCATAAAAGCTGAAGGAAAGACGTCTACACCATACCAAGGCTTTCTGAGGTCAAACTGGCGAGCGTCACAAGCGGATCACTATAGTGCAAAGCAGACAAGTGGGAGAGTTTTCATCCACCTAAGGTTATAGCACCACCGAAAAGAAAAAGGAGCAGTAGTCAATTTCCGAAATAGAAGAATTAACAATTCAATCTTTCAAATCTTACTTTGGTTCCAAAAGGGACAATGTTATATATATTTTTGGGAAATACAAATGTTTGCTTCTAAGAATGTTTACAATTTACGACTGATTAAGTTAATATTTTGAAAAATAAGCAGTAGTCTTTTTAAGAACCAACTGCATTTTTTGGTCTCATTCAATCGGCTCCCAGAAATTACGCCATAGGAAATTACTCAAAAAAAAAAAAAAAATGGATTCAAGAAAAACAAAAGCTTAAAGTTTTTTTTTTGAAAAAACGCCAGAAAAAAAGCTTTTTGGCTTTATTCCAAATCGCAAAGGATAAAACGCCAAAAAATTAACGTTTTGTTTTTTCCCAAATAATTATTGTTTATTATTAAAATAAAAAAAAACTGTTTTTTTTTGAGTACCTATTTCCATTTTCATTTTTTGACGTAATTTCCATGCTTTTTGGTGAAATTTCCAAAAATATTTTGGGCATTTTTTCCAAATTTTTAAAGCCCAAATTGTTTGTGCTTTTTTTCCAAAACTCATTTGGATTTCCCATGGCGTAATTTTAGGGAGCCATTCAATCATTTTACATTGACTAAAGGCAATGGAAATTAATTGAGCAAACAATTCGGAAGAACGAAAAAAACTTGGAAAATCGCCAAGTCATGCATTACCCCAAAATCAATGTGACATAATATTAAAATTTATAGATAAAAAACGTCTTATAGTCTTGTTCTTAAAAAAAAACTTTTTATTTGCAAACTGTTGATTCTGATAATGTCAAAGTACACGAAACGCGTCAATAAAAAGTAAGTTTTATTTTTAAAAGAACAACACTATAAGGCTTTTTTTGTATTTTAATAATAAAAACGGAACTCCCTTTATTTATCAATGTCGTTGAAGGATTAATTCAGTATCTGCAGGTAACTGGCAAGAATTACGAAGCCTGCATTGTCAGATTTTATTTGCAGAACGATTTGATATCACTTTAAAATAAAGTATTGCATATTTATTTTGCACAGAAAAATAGATTCAAAAATTCAAATTTAAGATAATTTTTAGAGACTTACATAATTGTTTTCTTAAAAGCAGGACTTTTTTTTTAAAATAAATGAGTTGCTTAGGGTTAATAATGAAACCGTAGACATTATATTTTTGACTTACCAAATACTTCATTCCAAGTTAAGGTCGTCTTGTTTTTGTGCAGGATTAACCGTTTGAACCAGAAATTGTATTTAAAATTTCGAATTATGATACTTAACTTGCATTTTGTCTTGTTTGTATAATTTCTTTTTCGTGATTTAATGTGAAAAAGTATTGTACTCATTTAAAAAACTTTTTCATTTACTTAACTTTCCATCAATAATTTCAAAATATATGTATCTAAGTCCTTTGCAATGATTTAAAACAAAAATATACATAAGTTTAATATTGAAATTCCTGTGACATATACTATATACGTATGTAAAAAAAAAAATTTAAAAATTACAAGTGCTTACTCTCTAATTTGGAAGTCAAAACGTATACTCTGATATTCATTTAAAATTCACATGGGCTAAACAATTTAGTCTTTGCACTGTGCTAGCTATTGGACTTAGCCTTTATTAACATTTTCTCGAGTTCAATCACTTTTAAGAACATTACGTTGAATTCCACGACAATTTCAGATTTGCTCTCAGATTTGATCTAGATTTTCCAATTTTTATGGTTGCATGGAAAACAACGAGATTGAAATGATCAAGGTGGGTGAATGAATGATATGCAGCAACATATTCCACAAAATCTTTGTCCGATTGCCATGCTTTGCATTAAGAAATTTTTAATTTTGAAAAATTCCACATCATTGGATGATATTAAACCAATTATAAAATATTATTTTGCAAATAAATTTGTTTCTTTTCACAACACCACAGTGAGAAAAACAAATTTCCAACTGACGTTTTGGAATGTCAATTTTTTAGTGTGTGTAAATCTGGCTCTGAATCGAAATTCGCAAAAACTGATTCAGATTCAATCTGAGATCAAATCTTGATTGCTTTTTTGGCTTTATGGAAAACAAAAAGTGCTCGGGTCAAATCGAGAGAGTGTTTTTTCGGTTGAAATTTAAAATATTGTTTTCTTTTTTCGGAGTTACCCACATTATTTGTCTTCCAATATCACAGTTTGAGAAGCGTAAAGGTAATTTCTTTAAGTTATAAAACTTTTAGCTGGTACGAAAACGAACGACTGATTTCATTTAACAATGCTATACAGGTATTTGGTATAAGGTACGTACAAAAGCTAAGGTATGTAGTTTGGGTTAAGACAAGAACAAAATCGTATGGCAGGGGGTTTACTATCCTCCGTTTAGCCGGGAGGGGCAATTTTCTAAAACATGATTTAATTTGAAAAAAAAAAATCATATTAAAAAATAATAGTACTTTCAACAATGCCAAATCATACTTTTTTGTAAAGCAAAACATTTCTTCTTTTATTGTTACTTAAAATAAAGTTATTTTAGTGAACTTTTTTTTTAAAATTAACTTTCAAACTAAAATTTTTTTTTTTTAAATTAAAAATTAATTTTAACTAATTTTTTTTCAAAATTTTACGTAATTAAGTACTTTTTTTGTTGTCAAAATTGAATGCATTTATTAGTTTGTAGTACAACACTAAAAACCGTATGGCTCTAGGACTTTTTGTTGACAAGCTATTTAAAAACAACCGAACCTACTTTTGTATAAAAACACGAACGAATTAGCTAAATGATCTCCATGTGATGATAGTAAGGACTGGTAGTCCGTTTTGCCCCACTACGTGCTAGTTCCATTTGCCCCATAAGAAGTTTATTTACAAAAAAAATATTTTTTTTTCTTAATATTATTTATTTACCTTTATTTCCAGCAGTTAAAGTAAACACTAACGATCAAAAACAAAACACAATGAACAAAACCTTCGGGATTATTAACCTGTGGTCTTGGGTGGGTTTTACAAATTGGAGTTTTTTTTTTAAAGATAGGCTGTTTTCAAACTTTCATCATTTAAACCGCAACTAACTTCAGTTTTTCAATGAAACTAAGGGATGTGTTGGAAAGTAGGTTTCTTATTATTTCTAACTATTGAAAATAAGATGGAGTTAAAAACCATGGTAAAAATCGGTTTGGTTCTTCTTGCCCCGTGGTCCTTCTTGCCCCCCTCTCCCCTACCACTGTTTTCATTGACAGCCATTTTGTCATCTGCCAAGACGTGATCAATCTTAAGTTTTGTTTGCCATTTCATTAAGGTTCGGTTGACGCCTCAACAACAACTGTATAGAACGCAGCATCGGCGATGATCCGAATGAGTCCATCTGCTATCGTGCACAAATAGATCAGTGTCCATCCATATTGGCTTACTGCGGATAAAAAAATCCTATTCGTGCAAAAACTAAAGTCACATTACTATCGGACACGAGATTGCTGTTGATCCGGATTTTTAGAAGAAAATTTTGTTCAGCAACGAAGCTCATATTTGGTTGAATGGTTACGTCAATAAGAAAAACTGTCGCATTTGGAGTGAAGATGATCTTCAAGCCATTGTTGAAACGCCGGCTATTTCATCTAGAAACCGTTGACAGTTTGGTATGCTTTATGGGCTAGTATGGAATCATTGATCCTTACTTCTTTAAAATGGACGGCAGCCAGTCAATAGAGACCATTTTAGATCCATGTTCAATGACTTTTTCGTTTCTGAATTGAATAGCCATGATGTGTGGGGGCAGTAGTTTCAACAAGACGGTGGAACGTATGCCAGAAATTAAATGCAAATAAAAATGGCAAAGAATTATCTTGCCAATAAAGTCAACTTTATAGCACTACAAGCATTACATCCACAATCCACTGTACCATAATATTGCCACCCGCTATTCCTCTAAAAAACACCTTTCATATCTTTAAAGTAGAAGAGTAATAAGGAAGGAAAAGATGATCAAGTGCAATCTCCTTTAAACAGACTGCGTATGGCAAGGACAACTTGAAAAAAGTCGCTGCATACACTGTAGCCACACATGCAAGCTACTGGCAAGCAAGTGACTACATGTATTAATTGTCAGGTACTTATCTGTGTTCCAGTTTGCTGGAAGTTTGTCTGTGTGACTGGAAAATGTGAGTGTATTGGAAATGTCGTGACAGTATCTGGCATGTGTATCGTCTGGGAAAGAGTGATCGAAAATTGGACCTCAAGATTAGATTACATCTGGGCCAGCCGCGGTGGCCATATACCAGAAATCATATTCAAATAAAATGGCACAGGATTATCTTGAAAATAAAGTCAATTTTATTGCAATTAATACAATTCATTTCATCATAATGTATTTCTACACATCTATACAAAAAAAAAAAACACCCAAACAACAAAGTGGAAGAGGAGAATAAAAAATCGTGTTTCTATAGTTTCTGAAGTAAGCTTTCAAACAGAAAAAGCAAGCAGAGCTTTTATTTAAACAAAATTTATTTTGGCATCTGTTTTGTCAGAAATTAAAAAAAAAATCTTTATTTCTTTCAGGAAAACAATAATTGTTTGAAAATTATTTTCAGACGGGAGGAGAGAGCCTCAAAGAACCAAAATTGAGCGACAACTTTCTCCAAGCATTGATACGAAAAAACTGAAGCTCCATTTGTGTGCTCACTTGCTACCAGAAATCAAAATTTCTAACATTTTCTTTTTCGAGGTTATTAAGCGGGATAAGAGCAAATTGTATGTATGTATATCCTATGTCCCTTGGATTTACAATAAAGCAACAAATTGTTTCCCCGAAGTAATTTTTTATCACGGTTTAGCAAGTATATGTGGTTTTCGTACATTGCCTTATTGACGGCGTTGACGTTTCGCAAAAAATTGAATTTATTTAATAATAAAGAAAGCAAAGTTTCAAACCCAGTTTCGTGTGCTATGGCCTATGAGTTATATGACCTTATTCTTATATCACGGTCCAAACGGTACCCAATGGATGGTACTCCGAATTAATTTTCTCAATTTAAGTCCTGAATACCTAGCTATCCTCTGTTCTTCTCAATTAATTGCCTTTTTAAAAGTAGGTATTTAGCACATATTCGAACCGATATTATATAAATGTCGCCCAAAACCTTACAAATGTCTCAAAACGGTTTGAGGTTTAGCTAATCTAATAAAATTGTTTGACGTCATCATCCGACGAAACAAATCAAAATTTGTTCATTGCCCACTTGGGGGTCTGTTGGGCAGTTATGTATCTCATAGGGTTGGGTGGGGCCATTCGGTTATATATGGCAGTTGCTGTAAAGCGACATAAAAGCTTACAAAGTTACTGTAAGGACCGCAATGCTAAGTACGACTAGATAACATTGCGTGGAAAATGAGATATAATAACTGCGATCCCCTTTTCCTAAAAAACCAAAATATGATTGTATAAACGAGATACTGTATTTGAAACACGCTGGTGGTAAGATTTTTTTTTTTTTTTTTTTTTTTTTTTTTTTTTTTTTTTTTTTTTTTTAGAATCAATTTTATTGGAACTGATATGAAATCTGGTATGAATGTGCATATATTTAAGACATTGACTGTTTTTAATGTTAAACTATGAGATGGGCTCTTTTAAAGAATTGGACATTTGCAGACGGGCAATGTTAAAACTGCAAATTAACTCATCTGTTAGTAAAATAATTTTTTTTGGACAATGAACACTGAAGTCTAAGACAGGGTAAAAGGGCTCTGATTGCAGAAGCTGGTTCTTTTCTGCATGTTGACTGCATTAACAATTACCGCCCGTATACAAGTCATTATATAATATTGTTGTGATGCTTCTTGAAAACATTGGTTTTGAGAAGCATAACACGAAAGACGAACAAAATGAGTAAGAGGGATAGGGCAAAAAGAACGAAGGTATAGGTGTGTGAGAGGAGGATATGGTGGAAGACAGATGACAGATGACAGATGACAGATGACAGATGACAGATGACAGATGACAGATGACAGATGACAGATGACAGATGACAGATGACAGATGACAGATGACAGATGACAGATGACAGTAGACAGTAGACAGTAGACAGATGACAGATGACAGATGACAGATGACAGATGACAGATGACAGATGACAGATGACAGATGACAGATGACAGATGACAGATGACAGATGACAGATGACAGATGACAGATGACAGATGACAGATGACAGATGACAGATGACAGATGACAGATGACAGATGACAGATGACAGATGACAGATGACAGTAGACAGTAGACAGATGACAGATGACAGATGACAGATGACAGATGACAGATGACAGATGACAGATGACAGATGACAGATGACAGATGACAGATGACAGATGACAGATGACAGATGACAGATGACAGATGACAGATGACAGATGACAGATGACAGATGACAGATGACAGATGACAGATGACAGATGACAGATGACAGATGACAGATGACAGATGACAGATGACAGATGACAGATGACAGATGACAGATGACAGATGACAAAACCATGTCATGTAAAAAGCTATAGAGCTCAAAATTAATATTTTTTTAAATATATATATGTAGCAATGCGGATTATAGCAATTGTTCCGGAAAGGGTTGCACAAAAATTGAATTTTAGAAACTTGTAAAGTTAAATGAAAAATAATTAAACACACCACAATCATTATTTTTGCAATTTTTATCTTCAAATAACGACATCTTGAAGACTAGCACTACATTCGTAGGTAGGTATGTTTATACTATAACTACTCCTGCACATTTAAATGTTTTCCAAATGATAATCCAAGTGCTGTTCCTGAAAAAAGAATTGGGGACAAGAAATCTTTTTTAAAATTATTTATTTCGAAACTTTTTATTTTTTTTTCTTTTTGAAACCAATGCAATCTTTTTTTTTTAATATAAGATTTTCCTAAGACTTTGAAGAACATATATACAAAAATTAAATTCGAAAAAAAACTATCTGACATTAGATGTTTTTTTTTAATTTCAAAGCCTTCCTTCCTTTGTTTTTTCAACATTTCAGATTTAACTTCAAAAATTCAAATTAATTAGCAGCTAAGGCTTCAATACGTTTGAAACGAGCTGTTGCATGAATAAGTATCTTATTCCAGCATGATTTCGTTTCGTTTTAGTAAAACCTTTTTAGCACCTTTTCTCAGCACTAATTTTCTGTCACATATTCTGTCAAATCTGGTGCAAGTTCTGCTGAGAACGATAAATACATTTTTGGGTACTCGAATTCAGTTGATTCGAGCTGTAGGGCTTTGTTTACATGTAAGAACAACAACATCAATTTTGATTAAAAAAATACATATAAAAAAAGTACATGTTAAACTAGTATTTTCATAAAAGGTTCCTGGGATAATAGTGATCCAGGAATGTCTATTGCATATTCGGCAAATGACTGGGCGCGGTTTGCCGAGACTTGAAATACCTTCAATAAAATTTAAATACGTACATTTTGCTTTATTTAAAGCTCAAAATATTCATCCTTCAAATGACAAAAGATGCTGCGTAAAGTATTCATTAAGAAGATAATATAGAACGTTGTTGTGCTGATGTTAAAGTTAAAAGTATACATTACGTCGACCGTTCTCATTAGCAGAGATTTAAAACATTTAATACTTGCTCTTAATCTCTTTAATGCCAGAGAGTCAACTGTTTTGCATTTTAAGTCCACACACGAGAGTCAACAAAAATTGACAAAGAATCGACTCCCTAAAATAGTAGTCATTAAATGTGACCTCCCGTATTAAAAGGGATTAAGAGCCGGTATTATCTGTTTAAAATTTTGCGCCTGAGGCAATAATCGACGTAATACATACATTTTTCTTGATGTACTCGTTTAGTTTTAATAGCTCCACCGCATCATGTTGCCTTTGAAATGTACACTTCGTTCAGCGGTGTTTATCATTTAAAAAGAAAAATATTGAGTATATGAAATGGGTTTCAAGGACATCCCAAAGAAGTTAAAACGCTGTTTATAAGATTTTGAGATAAAAAAAAAGTTCTTACCTACTTAAATTTAATCGGATATCAGGTGTTGTGAACAAAGTAAATTCAAACCGAAACGTCTTTTATTATGTGCTCTATTTAACAATATTTTTCGTTTAAAAAGTTTTACGCGTTAACAATTGTATTTGTTTTAAAATTGATGTCACCTCTGTCTCGTCTTGTTTCTTTATGCCTTTTTCTTGACAGCTGGCTGTCACTTAATTTTCAGTTCTGTTCGTTCGATTATTTCAAATTAGGCGAAACCATTTTGGTATGCCTTTGAAAATTGTACATTAAACAGTTATCGAAATGGGATCAATTTCTCTTATTGTTGCCACACTTCCCTTAATTGTAGGGAAATATTTACAGACTGAAGTGTTTCAAAAGAAAAAAAAATGTTCAATTTGTATGAAATTTTTAGGATTTGTTGTTGCACTGTTGAAGCCATAAAGCTAAATGTACTCATTTTATGCAAGAAAAATTTTCTTTAAATTTTTATAAGTTTTTGAAAACACTTTGAGAAATAAATTTTTTGCTTTTTTCTATCAAAAAATATAATTTATATAATGCGTTAAATTATCAGGTTCTCACTTCAACTCTTTTGTTTTCGTAAGAGTTTCTCCCAAACGAAATTCTTTTGTTGTGAAAACCTGATATCTGGAGATGTAATTTAAAATTATTTTATTACTTAAGTTCTGTTATTTAAAGCAAAAGTAAAAAACAATAAAAGTATACAGCCTACCTATGTTTCCAACAACTGTGTGCGCAGGAGTATAAAAACCAAACAAACGAAAGGCAAAGTGTTAAAACCAATGATGTATTTAATCGTTACAATATCTTTAATTTTAAACACCGGAAGTATTATAAATCATTTTTCATTTACACTTGTCAGCTCACTCCGTGCACAGCACATTCCTTCTTCCACTGGGTAGCTTACACATCCAATATGGAAATCATGCGATGCTACTCGATTCTTTTGTTCCATCATTTCGCTGCGCCCGGCCGGCCCAGTCCTGCCCGGCCCATTCCGACGAAGGTGTCAGATAATATCGGTAAGTAGAAATCTCTTGGAAATTATTAACACAAGTTTAAAACACATTTATGGTGTATCACGCTGTGAATGAAGTTGTTCTCCTCACCAAAAGTATATTTTTGTTTTGTTTCTCAAATATCACTGCGCGAAGTTGGCCACAAGACTATATATAATAAAGACGCTACGTTGGCTAATAAAGGGAACAACTTAAGGTGAAGGCGCGAAAATACACACAGATACACACACTCAGACACAATTAGGTTGGCTGCAAAGGCTTAAATAAAAGTAAAATTTACATTTAAATCGCTGGAAGCTGGAGACCAGCGCAATGGATCCCTTATAATGTCCGCAGTCCATCCATGCAGGGATGCATAAGGATAAGGCGCTTAGATTGAATGATGTCCGATTTGCTTGAATGTGTATGGTGTGGATGGTGGTGGTGTTGTTGCATTTTGTATTGCAGTTGGAGCTGTTAAGGAACGCGTGTAGATATAACAATAATAAATGAAAAACTGTTCGATGGCCGAAGGCATGGGGCGCGATAAATAATGGTCTCGACTTAACAAGATCATATCTCAAGATTAGTTTCATATTTGTGTTTAGGATTCACACTCAACTCAAGGCAAGGAGTATATGCAGATTGGCTGAAGCTATATGAGGCTGAATCTCAGGCTATCGATGTGCAGATGTTCAAATTCAGATTCGAGCGAATTCTTAAATGAGAAACAATGGGAGTGAGAAATTTATTAATGCTAATGGCTTTCGTAATGGAAACATCACATCGGGGAGTGTGAGACTTGAAGAAGTTTGTTTAAGGTTTAAGATAAGACGCAGCTGTTAACTAGATTGCTTTCCAGGCAAATCAATTTGAAATAAATTGTTTGGATTTGTATTATGTATCATGCAATGTAATAATTATTTTGTGTTTACTGCTGATCAATTGTAGAAAAATTTAGAAAAATTGAAAAAAAAAATGACAACCACATTTATTTGACTTCAAATTGCTACAGAATACGTTAGGAAAGTATAACCTCTGGAAGTATACAAATTTCATTCTGTATTTTGAAGTAGTGTTTTGACTGTTGTGAAATTTCTTGATACCATTAGTGACGCTTAATTAAATAATACACTTGAACAACAAAAAAATCAGCTCCAAAAAAACATAGAAATCTAAAATAAAATACATGCGAATACTTTGGGAATATTAGTTATTTTGAAAGGTAATACCTGCTATAACCCACTCCATATTCAAATTGTCCAAAAGGTGGTGGAACATAATACAGCTTTAAGTATCAATAATTTAATCATGCGCTGCCATGTTGAAAAAAAAAATAGAGTCTCTTAGAAGTCTTAGATATAAGAAGAAAAAGAAATATAATCGGAGACGAAACTGAGCCTTGTGGCACACCAGCAACAGAAGCATCCGCCAATTAAAAAGGTTGGAAGAAAGCTTGATCCCGATTTTCAGGAAAGGCTTTCGAAAATCATTTGAATGTTATGGTAGAGATAACGGAACTATCTGCCTCAAAAGAAATAACTGCCCTGGAATAAATGGGTCTGGAAATTCCGTCTGTCTGTTTGCACCCCTACAGCCTGAACGGATGGTCCGTATTTATTTGGTTGTCTCTTTGAAAGTGTTTTTAATTTTTACTCTGGGCCCAAACATAACTCGTCCTGACACTGACATACAACCGCAAAGAAGAAGTTTAAGTTTCTCGGAAATGGTTCTAAAGATTTTGATAAAACTTTATAAGTGGAGTTGAGTTAACACAATCTTGGCAATATTCATAGATGTTTACTAAAGTTATGACTTATTAATCTAAATGTTAAGCTGACTTCCTTAGATAAACACAGCTTCTATTCATGATAGGTACAACTATACAAGATAGCGCGTGCCAATTGTCATTCTTTTGTTCGTTCTGCGCACCTACGTCACGGACACGCAATGAAGTTTTCGCCATCTCGTTTAGCATTCCCTCTATAATTTTTGTTTTGTTCTACGCTCTATACGTTCTACGCATTGACATAATATACGAGTATGTAGTATGTCAATGTGTTGAGCGCTCTACGTCACGGACACGCACTGGAGTTTGACGTTTTTCATTGTATCATGCGCAATGCTATATCTTTTTTAGTTGTATCATGACTGCTATTCATAAAAAAAAAAATTCTAGCTATGTTTAGTGTCAAGTGAACAAATCTACTACAGTAATAATTCAAATTATGATAGCACAAAATGTCAGCCAGAGGTATTTTTAACAAAAGCTGTTTTTTTTTTTGGTGTTGTACGAATGAAAGTGTGTGCCAAAATGTAAGATTCACAATTGAAATATTAATTTTGATATAAGTAAAGAATCGTATATTTAATTTTAGATGATGATGATACAAAAAAAATGGTATCAAAATAATCGAGAAAAAAAAACCGACATGGTATGAAGGACGCTGGTGACTCCAGAGTTCCACAAAATTTTTAAGGACCAATGGCGTAGAATCAAAGTTGCTGCCAGGAGTTCAGAAGAACGCACAAGCCACTGGCAACGATGTTGAGCGTTGAGGTGAAGCATCTATCTTAAAGAGCATGTGATTTCAAGTTCTAAGACATGATGAAGGACGACTTCTTGGAGGACTCAATTTTGATCGACAGCAACACAGGTGTCTTTGAAATTCAGTACCTCGAGCAGAGTCCACAGCCTAGATAGAAGCAACCAATTGCAAATGAAAATATGAGCCAATTTCTTGACGAGAAGGCAGTTATGAAAAGTTAAACGTTGTCACCTTTTCAACCAAATAAAGAATCAAATAAAAATCCCAAAAAAAAAAACCTAAAATAAAATACACTGTTCGAAAAAGAGAAAACTTAAAATTTGAAAAAGAAAAGGTGAACGGTGGTTTAAAAACTGATTTATATGTACATACAAAGGTAACAAGTAAATAATTTAATAAACTTTTTTTTATTTTTTTTACTTTTTAATAGAAGATTTTATTTAAAAATAGTTTGTTTAAGTTTAAATAAAATTACTAACCCTCTTTGACTTTGTACTTCTTCAATATTGGACAAATTTATGAAAAATGTAAATGTGGTTTCTTTGTCGAATAGATATCATTGAAAAAAATCTTTATCAATAAACTCGAATGGGCTGATCCCACTTCAAAATTAAAAAATCTCCTTCAATTTCTACATCTATTGACATTTTGCTAAAAACTTGTTTTAGAATTAATTATTGGTTCTAAAGGTGTTTTATTTGTTTCGACTTACTGACGACAGGCAAAGCATCTGCGTTTTTCAATAGACGCTTAGAAAAAACATAAACACAACACCACCCACTTTTAAAGTTAGAACCCAAATTAAGTCCTAATCACAGGTCTTAATAAATTTATTTATAGCTTAAGCCCCTGGTTTAGCTGATCAGAACTTAGCAGTAGCTTAAGATACGTCTATGAATACAGCCCTCTGTCTTTTGGTTGTTTTGTTGGAATAGAATTTTCGGAATTGGTCTTATAAAAGTATCTTATTTTTTCGTAAAATATACAACCCATTTTAATAAATTCTTGTGAGAAAGTATCCTTTGCTTTATTGCATATTGAGTTTCAAATTTTTGAAACACTTTGTGTTTTTGTTCTCAGGAGTTTAAAAACTTAGTTTTTTTTCGAATTAAAAAAAAAAACCGGTCCTACGATTTTCAATTTTGTATTTCTTATGTAGAAATTTTGTTTTCAAATTTCGTTTCATACTTATTTCTTCCAAGAAAATTCTTATACTTTTTTGTAAATAGGTAGTTTTGAATTTTGTTATTTCAAATACATAGCCCCTAAGCGCAATTATCTAGCATACGAGTTCGTGCGACCTAGTCCCAGCATTTTATTTTATTTTAAATCATTCTCCTTTTTATGCATAAAAGAGACCGCAAAGCAGATATATTCCGAATCTAGGTAAATAAAGTTATTAAGTGAACAATCAGATGTCAAACTCGATTACAATAGCCACAAACAAAATGCCAAAGTCACACCCCATGACGACTTAATCCAATATCCATCGATCAATGGCCTATTCATATACACAGCCACAGTAGTATCATTTGTTCTTCATTTCAAGTGAGTCCTTGCAATGACTTTTCATCCTCGTCATCATCAGCATCATCATCATCCAACAACAGGAGTGGTAGCTTCATGTACTTACCGAACATGAATCTTTTTAAACATCTGCCAATATCCTATTTCAAAAAAAAAATATATATATAGTACCACTTCATATATGACAATCATAGGGATCGTATATGTATTTCGCAAATGTAGGACAATGAAAGAAGTCCTTTTGAACATAAATCGAAGATAAAAAGGTTATCAGTACTTCAAAGGTCCTGTTCTGTCCGCATGGGTACAAATGTGTTAAACTTGACCACTGTTCATTGTCGGCTGCACAATGGTCGGGTGTATTTATTAGCAAAACAATTGAATTTACAATGCCCAGTTGGAACTGAGTCAAGGGCTGGATCATGTCCACTCAAGTGGTGTGAAATATTAAGAGCTACTTTTTGTTGCAGAAAGGACACAAAAAATAATAATAAAACGATTATTTTGATAGCGATCTTGTGTTCATTTTGGAATTTGGTTTTTCCTTTGAAATTAAAATACAAAATCAATTTATTGATGTTTATATCGAAAACATTCTGGACAATACCAAAGGACTTGTTGACTTTTCAAAATTCAACACCTGAAAACAGTGGAACAAAGGACATATAAGAAAGATCATTCGGGTAGAAAATTGTATTCCTTTTTTACAATACCAAGTATTTTCTGACAATTTTTTTTATTGTTATTTTATAATTGGATGGAATTTTGTTTTTTTTTTTGTTTCATTGCGAATTCCATCGAAAGCAGATGTGTGTTTCTCGGATGGCAATGGTTTATTGTCATCACAAATCAAAGTACTTTATTGGAACGGCCGGCCGTAGTCGGCGCAGTGTGGCAACGGTGCAACATTCCAAACGCCTACTCACACAATGGCCACAATAGGGTGCAATAAAGATTGAATCATTTATCTAATGTTTGGCTTTAGAAAATTAGAAACGCTATTCAACTATGCAACAGCAGGACATGCGCTTCGTTGAAAGCACCCGCACAAGGACCCCCTGGAGTTGATTATTGTATCTTGTTTTTAAAAGGAATGCAATACGATGGGAGTTAGTTAATGACCTTTAAATTGTTAGAATAGTTGAGATCGTGAAATTCGTATTCAATGTGATGTATTGTTGCGTTTTGGGTAATTAATTAATAAATTTTGAATGCGTTTTCCTTGAACTGAGTTGATATTATTTGTTACAATTTTGTCAAAGGCCAGTCATAAATTTAAAATAAAAATAAAATTAAGTAGGACGAAAATAAAAACAATTAAATTTGATTTATGCGGTATCACTCAGGGAGAAAAGTTTCTACTTGGCTGATGTGCTGCATTTAAAGTTTTAAGATACCCACAGAAACAAAAATAACATATCGACAGAGTTCTATAGCAATTTATTTTTTTGCGATTATAGGTACTATAAGGCAAGTTATGCATTCGTCGAAAAAAAAGTCTGTCTGTCTGTTTTTTTAGCTAAAAAAATAACGGTAACTGCCATACAACCGTTACGTTAAACCTTATTTTTCTCAAAAACGGCTCTAACAATTTCGAATTAAAAAAATCAGTGTTGCTTTTTATTTACGACTAATCATATGGCTGAAAAAAAGTTTTAAAAAATGGCTAAGAACGGTACTTTCCGTGGGACCGTATTTTTATTGCTTTCGACCATCTCGAAAACGACTCAACCGATTCTTTCGAAATTTCACACACATATAGCTGTAGGTAGCTCAATTTGTATTGCATACCAATATTTTTGAAAAATATTTTTTTGTATTTTTAGAAGCATTACAAAAAAAAATTTAAAAATTAATATATTTTGAAAATTTTTTTCTAAAAATTTTAAATAAATGCATTTGCTGAATTCCTATAAATTGGAGTTTTTGAATTTGTTTTCAAAAAGTTTTTCAAAAAAAAATTTTTTTTCTCAAAAACCGCTCAAGATTTTTATAAATTTATTCTCATAAATTCAAATTTATCCAAGAAATAAAATGGCGTATTTTTTTTCAGCTCAAATTAGTTTAAGTATTTATTTAAGAATTTTGAAAATTTTATTTTTATCAAAATCTCAAGCCCCTAAACCACTGTCACTCATTAGAGCAAGTTCGTGCGACCCAGTCGTGCATTTTTTTTTTTTTATTAAAGCATCTCTTGAATAAGAAATGAAATGCACAACTGGGTCGCACGAACTTGCTCTTATAATAAGCAACTCCTTCGTGGAGTGGAGAAGAATTTCGAAAACTCTTTTGTTTTTTAAATTAGTTTAAGAGTTTTCTCGAAAAACTCTAAGTATGCAATAAAATTTCAAATATTGAAAATCGTTCGACCAGTTTTTTTTAAAAAAGGTTATTTTGGGGCCAGTTATAGCGATACGGAAAACCAAACCGAAAAAATTTTCAAATGGAAAATTTTGTATGTTCTGATTCAATTCTTAAGACAAACGGTACAGTGATCGATGGCTATCAATGCAGAGAATGTCTTTTGTTCATAATAATTTTAATTGAACAAATACTTTTTGTTAAAAATGTATTTATTTATTTTTCTGTTACACGTATAAAAGAAAAATTAAAAATTACATTTTTAACAAAAAGTATTTGTTCAATTAAAATTATTATGAACAAAAAACATTCTCTGCATTGATTGCCATCGATCACTGTAGCGTTTGTCTTAAGAATTGAATCAGAACATACAAAATTTTCCATTTGAAAATTTTTTCGGTTTGGTTTTCCGTATCGCTATAACTGGCCCCTTTTGAAAAACTTTTCCAAAAAATATTTTGAAATTTATTTGAGTAAGTAAATATATGGCAATACGTAGTTTACATCTGAAAAAATAATGTTAAAAAAATCAATATACCCGTTTCAAACATACATATTTCGAAAACCAAAATTTTTTTTGAAAAATTATAAAAAATCCAAAGAAAAAGTTTTTTTTTAAATTTTGAAATGCCATATTAATAAAATTATGAGTGACGTCCTGTGCCCTACATTTTATTGAAATCGGATGTATAGTTTACGAGAAAATTTGATTTGAAAATACTGGTTCTATGAGAGGTACCGTTATAAGAACAATTTTGAAAAATCTTTTCTAACCAAAAGATAGGTTGTCTTACAAAAATAGCATTCTGAAAGTTTTATCAAAATCGTTAGAGCCGGTTTTGAGAAAATCAATTTTTTTCTTCACGATTGTATGGCAGGTGCCGTTATTTTTGGGCCTAGAGCAAAAATTAAAAATATGTTCCGAGGGAGGGCCAAATAAGTCCTAAATACCAAATTTTAAGCATATCGGCCCATCCGTTTATGCTCTAGAGGCGCGAACAGACATACAGACAGACAGACAGACAGACAGGCAGACAGACAGACAGACAGACAGACAGACAGACAGATAGACAGACGGACGGAGTTTCCAGACCCACTTTTTCGACTCCTCCATCATCGTAATATCATGTTTGATTGTTATCTCAAAAACTTTTTTTTTGCACGAATCCATAACTTACCTTATAGTACCTATAATCGCAAGTAAAAAACATGTAAAACGGTTTGCTTTTCATATAATTCACTTTTATTCTACTGATTCACAAAAATCATGCCGAAAGTGCCCCAAATGCATAACGAAAGCTCCCCATGATAGGGCACAGTTTTCATTTTTAGGTATAACATTTTGAAGAAATATCCTTTTAAAAATGATGCATTTGTAGTCTTATAAACACCAGTTTTCATTATAAATGAAACAATTTAATTTAAAAGATTTTCGGAAAAGAACGAAGAGCAATAAGCTGAAAACACACAAAGATCTTATGGCTAAAGGCTAAGGAGTTGGATTTAAAATTTTAAGTCAGCCAATAAAACAGTTCAAAATTCAATTCAATTTTTTCTAAAGGCTGCTTTAGCCGTAGTATCATCAATCTAAATCGATTTTATCTTTTTCAATTATGTTTTATTTTTAAACCCTTAACAATATTATATACAAAATGACAAACGAGTACAATGTCCTTTCCTTTTGTGTGCCGTATATTACAATTGAATACACATTGAGCAATCAAATTGATTCGCTCCATTCGATTCTTCCACCCAATTTAACGCAAATCTCTGTTGTGCCAGGATAGGATATTGCTTCCAGTCCAAACAACACTCATACCAACAACCAACCACCGACAAACCCTTGTAAACACGTCGTCCTCATAACAGTCAGCATCGGATAAATGCGACATTCCTCGAATATCCTGTCCCCGAGTAAATCGTATTTATTTTATAACATTGCCAATCAAGATGGCTGAACAAACATAATCATTTGCTCATACTTCAATGGATTGCAATATAGTAAAGAGAGAGAGAGGTCGTCTCGTCAGTATCAGTATTCAGTAGTCACTATGGCCGACTATGTTTTGTTGAACAGAATAAACATTTTGGCAAAATGGATAAATGTTGAACCATTTGCAAACGGATATCTTTTTGTATTCTGTAGATACAAGCACAATGCCATGGATCTATATATAAATGGCTCATCGGGAGTGCTATTGAAAAAGTTTTTTTTTCTTGCAATTTTAATGCAGACAATTCAATTTTCAAACTATACAGACGAATCTATAGTGTATAGAGTCCCTCTTGGATGAAATTGGTTCTTATAGACATTTTTTTTATAATGTAGGGGATGCAATTGTAAAAGGGTTGTTAGATGCTATTGATTATCCGCGAGGTCCAGCATTCAGACAATTTATTGTTCCTTCTTCTCAATTCTGTGAAGGTGTTTTTCTTTTTAGATAATAATTATACTCGTCAATATCATCCTTCCTTTTCACAAATAATTTTAGAGGATATGTAATTCTATGGTGGAATAAATAAAGTTCGTAGTGTTTTCGGAATTTTTTTTCCGTGTGGAACTCAACAAAATAAATTTATCTTCGAAACTGTTTAAATCCAATTTTAAATCTGTGCTGATATGCCTGTGAAACTTGGAAATGGTATGCAAAAATCTCGAACCATATCCTTCGACGAATTGTGGCTTAGTACTACAAACACAAAAGTGGATATAGATATTAGAGAATTTGACGCTGGATTGGCCATACACTGATGAAAATCAAGAAAATAATATAACCAAGCAGTCTTTTCAGTGGAGTCCTCAAGGTGAAAGGCGCGTTGGAAGATTAAAGAAAACCTGGAGGCGCACTGTTCTGAACAAAGCTTATTCCCCGACCAATAATTCTTTATCAATTAAAATACGAAACTTGCAACAAATAATTTCGTGCACGCATTAATTGAAGACAACATTTTGATCAGTTTGAAACTTATGACAGAAAAGTTTTCAAAAATCTTAACTTCGTCAGCATAGATCAAGCAGTTTGTGCACCTTAAAACTGATGGCAGAAATTATATACTAAAAGAATTGGACCTAAATGGCTACTCTGCGGAACTCTAGAATTAACAAAAAAGTTTTTGGACGGTAGCCATTCAAATTCACAGAATAGGATCTGTCAATTAAATAAGATTTGAGCCACGCGATGAAGTTCACGCAGTCACGATATACCCCAGTTTTCTCATTTGTTGAAATCTTTAAGGACACAATACATTCGCTTTTTATTTTTAATAGAATCAATAAGAAATTGTGTTGCCATCACTAAAGGTATCGCTAACAGGAAATCTTAGGCAAAGTAAAGCAAACGCTTTATTGAACATTGTTCCATTCGAGCTATCTAAAAAGGTCTGAGTTTTTCTAATAGTTGGCGCCCAAATCGCATAGAGTTCTAAATTAAGTCAGAATTGGTTTCCATAGTATTCCAAGTAAATAGAATTTTCCTTTCTAAAAATATTTACACTTTAAGACCACCATAACAAAATCATAAAGGCTGAACTATAATAGTCTAAACGGCGTGGACGGAACAAGCAATTAGAATCTCAAGCTCGAAATAGCGAATTGCTCCGTTTCGTCAAATTTCGAACAGTTTAGTTTACGGACGTAAACTACGCTCGCTATCGCACTTTACGGAAGAAATTTTGACATCTGACTGTGAATGAATATGAGAGTGAGAGTGAGAGGTCTGCTGACTTGTGTATGACATCACAGTCATCTTATTGTTCAGAGGAAAATACATATTTATATGCTTTGCTTCCGCGGCAATCCGTCCATTTTGGGTAAGTTATTCATTTCACAGGTTGCACGGCAACATTTCGTTCGGTTTTGGCACTAGCTCCCGTTTGTTTCCTTAGAAAATAAAAAAAAATAGAAAAATCAGCAGAATGGGCAAATGAGCTTACTTACTTACTTAAGGTGGCACAGACAGTCCATTATGTAGTTTAATGTTGGTTTCTATTTTGCCTACTATGCCACTGAAAACGTGACTGTCAGCCCGAAGCGTAAGCATAACGATGATGAACAATTCGTGTGGTAATCTGCTGCTGAAGGCTCGTTCAATGTTCAGCAGGACAATTATCTGCCTCTGGGACGTTGTACAAGGATAGTTTTGTACATCAAGGAGCACTTGCACTTTTATAATTCATTGGCTATCCAATCGAGTTGCTCGTCAAGGTCAAGGAAGAACGTGACCAAAAAGTTATTGACGATGAAGGTGAAAAGAAAGAAAAAGATTACAAGGAAATAAAGAATCAAGATCCTAAAATTGAGGATGTTGATACCAAACAAGGACGCCGATAAGAAAAAAGGTGTCCAAATAAAGTTATATTTGCATTTATTTATATCAAATGATTTTGGAACTTTGCTTTGTCTTTGCACTTCTTTTTCTTTCCCTCTTCTTCAGGCGATTTCAATCCTTGCCTTTATACTGCTTGAGGTGCTGGATAGAATATTCATGCGGATGCCAATTAGCAATAGTTTTTGCCCAATACAGATGTATGGAATCAAAGCAAGTTGGTAATTTTGGCACCCAATTTAAGGTCCTTATTCAACTCACTTAATATTTTTTGAATCTCCTTGTCTTTGTTCAGTTCCATACACTTTTTCAACAAGTTCTTTGAATGACTGAGATCTCTCTTCTGTTGCTCATGGGAGATATTCAATGGGAGACCTTCAGGATCAACAGCAACGACGCTCGTTCCTTGATGATGTTACGCTTTCTTCTGATTCTCAAAGAGAAAAGAGATCGATAGGTACTTCGTTGTGGTATAAAGGGCACGGCACGGAATTCCAGATGAACCTCCACAGAAAAGTGCTTCACAACTAAAAAGTCCTCCCATTCTAAAAAATATTACTTATCAAATTTCAAATCGTAGATATTGAATTTATTTTGACATAAAGCCGTCAGCTGTTTTTGGTTGTTTTTTTTTTTTTAGTGTTTATTCACAATAACTTCACAAAAAGATCTGTTCGTGTAGTTCATCTTGAAATTGCAACTCGTTTTCAAGTCGTTTTAGCAAAAACGGTTAGTCGTTTGCGGAAAACGAGTAAATGCTCGTTTATGGTTTGGTGTGAATAGGCTATAACTCAACACTCAGCGAGCTTCAAGCTGGGTAATTTTCATTTTTATGCGACGTCCAACTAAGTATGTATTTATTTTGTTAAACATTGAGGAACATAATACATAACTTCACAGTGGGAAAAATCTCTATGCTTTCTTTTTATATAGGTAAAAAAGCAGCATAGATAGAAAAGTTTTTTTTAAACTTCAAATTGTTGTGTGTCTTCCAAAATTATTTGATTTTCAAAGCTCTTCATGCTAAGGATTCTACCTATATGTGTTTTTGTAAAGGTGAAAACATATCTGAACATTTGAGGTCTTCAATCTGCCTTAAGCAAAGAAATGGTCTCAGTGTCCCTTGTTCACCCTTTTTTATGGATGGCTAATTTCAGTCCTACTCCTAGGTACGCTTTAATTGACGATATCAACTTATTATAAGAGTGTCCTGCTCAACTCCAAGAATTGATTGTTACACTAGAAGAATATGTATGTAGGTACCACAAAAATATGAACTTAGAACCCTAAAACACCAGTTTAACTCACTTGTATCCAAGCGCGACGCAAAATATTGGGAGAACTTCATTAACCAGTCCAAGAATTCTCAGTATAGAGAGAGAATACTGCAGTATCGTAGAGTTAATTACCTAGTCAAATCAAATTAAGCATTCCATGGATATGATAACGACTATTCTTTGAGGCAGAGGGTAAATTCTAAACCTAAAATATGGACCGGAAAAAAAAATATTAGACTTTTTAAAATACTACGAGAAATTTGACGTGACGTGTTCGATAAAAAAAACCCCGACGTTGAAGAGAGTATGAACATTTTCAACGGCAGTGAAGCTGGAGCTATGACAAGCTTTATAGATTTCTTCGAACTGCGATGGTTTATGCTTTAAGACACACAAAATATAACTAAGTAAACCCATCATGAATCATATAATACAAAAATAAAAACTTTGAAGCGAAATCATCAAAACGCTTGGGTTCACACTAAAGTTTATATCTTGGCTTGATTTGAAACCTTACTATCTGAATCTGCGAATACTATTTCTGTAATCTTTCTTTAAAAGCATTTTCAATGTGTTTTAAACACGTTGTGGACTTACTAACAAAAGTTAATAAATGTTTAAAAGCATTCGTGCACATAGGTAATAAATTCTAAAAGAAGAACCATTAAAATTGAAATATTTCCCAGAAAAAAAAACATGGGTTTGAAATGCCGTCGGCTTTAAATTTTATCATTCTTCCAACTCATATACCTATACACTTCTAGAAATACACGCCAGTAAACTTCTTCATCGAAAAACTTAATTATCCTCTTAAGGAGCAAAAAAAAAAAAAGAAAAAGTAACCCAACATATACAGCAGAGAGCAGAGGAAAAACCCTCAAACAAACATAATTCTTAAACTTCATTATCAGCACCCATCATCGCCATCTCCAAGGTGCCAATTTGCGTCCCATAATTCAGTTCCATTTCAACGCCTGATTAACCCAGCTATGTACACACAATGAAGTAATGTTCCGCCACCAACCCCCACACACAAGTAGAAAGGTATACCTACATAGCGATATACCTACATATCTACACCTACAAGTTCACAAAGGATGTTCCCAGCACTCTTCCCACAATATAATGGCTATGGCACCTCGAGGCCTCATGCAATTATCAAATGAACTTAAACGGAGCATTAATTTCCCGCGCGTATAAATTACTCCAATACTTACTTACATACTAGAACCCAACAACCAGATCCAGTATGAGTTCGAGAAGCACCCAAAGGAGAGCCCCGCCCATAGCTCTGCTGTAGTTACCAAAACTACTACATCAATACATCCAAAAAGCAACTGGAGCAGGAATTTCACTCCAACTTTAGCATCGTGGCACAGCAGCTCCTCTATAAGCATGACCTAACCATGAAACTGCGTAGTAGGCATCACATCACATGGATGCTGGAGTTGAAGCTGGATGTTGCTGCGGCCTGGCAGCAGAGGAGATCCTTATCGCGCGCATCACTCGCTGGATGCGAATGTTTGACTATGGCAACGCCTCCTTTTTGCAAACAATCACCTCGTAATGCAGAATTTATTGGCTGCTGATGCAACTGCTGCAGCTTCGCATGGCTCGGCTGGGTAATTGATCAGCCATTGATTGTGGCGGGTCTCCCAATCCCAGTTCCATTTGCACAGAAATGAATGCAGTCTCTTCCTCTTATACCTTCCTTCTTCCCGTCCCGCTCGAATATGGAATTGTTGTCAAGCCAAGTCGAAATGGAATTGGAATTGGAATGCACTCTGGCTCGGTTTGTGTCTGTTTTGCAGTCTCTGCCGCATCTCTGATGGTACACTCACTATCCAAGCGATATGGTATAAGGCTTAGGAGAAGAAGTCATTTTCCAATTTGCGTCAAATTGGTAGCACTTGGAGTGGGTGTTTGGTTCGGTTGGAGTATAGGTATACAGACATACAGGAGTCTTTTGCTATCAGCTGCACGAGTGAGTGTTAGTGTTGGTATAAGTTTTGTTATTGGCCATCATGGCAAATGGAGATAATTGCACATTTCTTACCCCTTCGTCGCTTTACGCCGTTAACCTCTTTAAGAGCTGCGAAGCTTCAATTTATGGGACAAAATTTATTGGAACATCTGCAATTGGCTGGGATAATTTGTGAGAATTGCCACCTTTATCCTGGGCAATTGGACGCGGAGAATCGATTTGGCAAAAGAGATTGGAAATTTATGTTCCACTTTAATTGGGAGAGATTTATTGCCATTGATCCATAGAGTCGAAAGTCGAGAGTCGGGGTGAGATGGTAGGTATAGCTTACCATGAAGATGTCGTTTTGTTGACGTCTCTGGCTAATAAAGTTATTGGTTATTTATTTCAATTTGCTTTAAAAAAAGGTTCGGTAGAAAGATCGTGTGGCATTTGAACTTTTGATCTGACCTGGAGACAATGGGCCTTGTTCGAGGTTTTGTGTCCTGCTACGATGTGTATTCAATTAAAGTTGCACCGTAGGTAGGGGGAATAAATACACAAAGCCTAACTTTCACTTTCTGAAAACTAATTGAAAAGCTTGCGGAACAAAACATTGTTTGCCGATTTATAACCATCACTTATACTCAGTACACCAAACAGACGGGCTAACTAAGCCTTAACATGAAAAAAATATAATTTACAGGCATACTAGCAGGCCTGGCAGACGTTCCTCCGCACTCTTTGGTTAACAGGCACACAAATCTGGATTTGCCTAAACATGAAGTGTTTTTTTTATTGTTTTTTTAATTTAATTTGAGTCCATTTTCACTTTGAATACACATCATTTTATTTGGTGTTGGATGTTGGTATCTACGGTTATGAATATCATTGTCGACCACGTCCTTAACCAAGATACTCCGCCAGCCAGTCCAGTCCTTGAAAGTTGCCTCCAGAGGTTGTCCTAAACTTGATCGCGCCACATAACACCTAATACTTTACTGGGTCTTCCAATACTGCATTGGCCGACCGGGTTGGGATTGAAGACATAGCGCTCTGATGCTCTGACTCTTCTGTACAAAACCGTATAAATTTGAGTGATGACCTGTGATGTTATGTTTAATCGCGTAGACCGGGGACATCAGGAAACGCCACAAGGAAAAGTTAAGCTAGGTTAAATCGCATGACACTGTTGGGGTAATCGCGTCACATCTGCGACAACAAAACATTTTGCTCAAATTTTTCATGCAAATGTCAATCGTGGCTTCCCCTGTGTCACACGTATCACGATTCTGCTGGCTTTTAGGCAGCGTTGGCAAGTAAGTTACATGAAGTAAGTTACTCGTTTAGTTACGCGTAACTAATATGAATTAGTTACGCCCAATATTTGGCGTAACAAATGTAACTAATGTAACTAAATGTAACAAACTGTAACTATATAAAACTAACTCTAACTTAATAATAAAAAAAATTAAAAAATCACATTTCATCCTGAATCCCAATCGACTATTGACGAAATTTTTTTATTACCAAGGGCAACGGCAACCTGGCAAGGAATACATATTGAAATTACTATGTTCTTCATGAAAAGGAAATCTAATAAAATGTTATATTCTTGGAGCATACAATAGATTTTTACTTACATTAAAATGTTTCCCTTCCTTATTGAGATTCTTGGACATTTCTTTTTTTATTGTGACTTTTTTTTCTATTGTATGCTCCAAGAATATAATATTTTATTAGATTTGCTTTTCATCAGGCACATACATATAATATTATCATATTATTAATTTTTTTTTGCAGAGAAATAGTAATTTAAAAACATATTCCTTGCCAGGTTGCCGTTGCCACAGCTGGCAGCTGGCCTGACGGCAATTCATCAATCATCCAGCTTTGCCCTAAAACAGTGTAGTCAATCGTCATTTGATCGGGTTTGTGGAGGGAACTTCTAAATTTCAAATTAACATAAAATTTGAGTTTTTGTATTTGACAAATTCTATTACTTATAGTTAGTTACATTTAGTTACAATTAGTTACATTTAGTTACAATGGTTACATTAGTTACATAAGTTACATTATTTACATGTAACTAATTAAAATTTCAAAGTTACGCGTAACTATCCAACACTGTTTTAGGTCCGTATGGTTCGAGTGGGGCAGTAAAAAAACAAGTTTTCATTATTCTCTTATCGCACACAATTGATATTGACCGCTAGTCAACCTCGTTTTCGAATAAATACGGACAAATGATGCCGGCGCGGTGTCATCAAAGTTATTGTCTATGGTCATGAATTTTGAGCTAATTAGTCAGATTGACCTTGTTCGAGTGTCCCCTCAAGTAATCTTTCTCCAAATTGAATTCTGTGAACGGTTGAGCTCTTGTACACGATAAGGGATCAATTGCCCCGGGTTTTGTTTTACGCTTACACGGGTTCCTCAGCTGATCTTGCGTTCATTTGACGTACGAATGTGAGCGCATTGACCGAACCGGTTGTCTCAAAATTTGCAACCAAACGTTGAAGTGTCAACAACTTCATACAAACAACGTATGCACCAACGAACGCTCATTTTGATAATAAGGTTTTGTCATTTCGAAATTTTGTTTAACCGTGTCATCAGTTACAACACATTTGACAGATGTCACCAAAACAACAATTGATGAGCATTCTCTACGTACATATATTATACTGGGAACCACTAGAGTGTGGTTCTTATAGGCCTTGCTTAGTATGCCCTCCAGCCGGCTCGATCTCTAGCCTGCCGTCTCCACTTTAACACTCCAAGTGGTCGGAGTTGGTCGCTCCATCGAAGATGAGGTATACCTATGTAGACTTTACGAGCTGGGAGCATCGATACAGCACGTATAGTTCGTCGTTGTATCTTCTTCGCCAAAATTTTGTTTTCACGGTTTATGCAGACAGTACTATAAATCGTGACCCCAAGTGACTTTTCATCCGATTGGGAGAGAGTCCATGCTTCTACACCATTATAGCAGTGTCTCCTTAATTCTCCTCGGTAGGGCTTTATTCTTCAATTGCTTATTCAACCCAAATAAACAGCGATTAGGAAGAGTTATTCTGCGTTTGATTTCAGCGCTGATATTATTGCCTGTACTTACAGCAGTACCCAGGTACACAAATTCATTGACTACCTCAAAGTTATACCTATCAATGGTTACGTTCTGACCAAGTCGGTGGTGAGGGTGGACTTTTGTTGATAAAAGCATATACTCCGGCATCAGTTACTGCTCGCTTTTTTCTTCCTATCACATCAATGTCGTCTGCAAACCCAAGTAATTGTGTCGATGTATTAAAGATGGTGGCTGGCATGGGTGTTCCGTATGATATTTTCCAGCACAATGTTAAAACAGCTACATGACAGTGCGTCACCTTGTCTTAGCCCTCTGGTGGTTTCGAAAGCTTCAGTAAAGTTCCTACCAACTTCGACGGAACAGCGAGCATTTTCCAACGTCATCCTGATAAGGCGTATCAGTTTAGCAGGGATTCTAAAGTTTGATATGGCTGGGAAAATGCATTCGGTTATTTTGCTGAAACGTTGAAGATAAGTAAGAATAAGGAAAAAAAATGTTGCCTAGCTACGTTCGAGCGAAGTAAATGTTTCTGGCAAAACAATTCAGTGCATTAAAAAGTAACAGAACGGATTCTTAGAGCGTACCAAGAATTTTGTGAATTTCATACCGGAAACCGTCCAAAACTTTGAAATTACAAACCCTTAAATGCTTTAGAAATGTCAAGTGCAATGATGTTTCTTTCTTCGAAAGCCAAAACATTGTATGTATTGAAAACAGTACTTCCGGCCATTAAGAAGTATCCTTTTCTCAAGATATCAATTAATCTAGTTGTTTATCAGAGTTCCAATGACCTTGGAAAGAAGGGAACACATTTTATTGGTCGACATCGGCAGTTTGAAAGGGATAAAGATGAGCCTTTTAGCGAAAAAGCTGGACAAAACCTGTTTTGTATTCAGTCGGAAACAAGCCTGTAGAATAAAACAAATATACAAGTTTGCGCAGTAAGTTAGCAATTAGCTCAGGCTCAAATTCTTCACAGATGGTAGAGATACTATTCGGGCCGGGCCAGCCGATTAGTGTATATCGAGATTTTTGATAAGTCTTGCAATGTTGTACGAGTGTGAAAGAAGATTTTTCATAAAACCACTAAAGGAATGGAGGAACCAAATCGTTTTTTGGTGGCGTCAGATTTTCATCAAACTTCACGACGAATGAATCACATTTCACATGGGAAATATTAAAAAATACTGTTCTGTACTGTACTGTCTTATACTGTTCTTCTTCGTAAATGCGTGTATTTCCCGAAGCTGATACTTTATACTTTATTTATTTCGATTTGTTCGCGTATAGATATTGTACTCGTATAAATTCGAATTACAATAAAAGTCCCAAGATATACAACCCAATTGAACGAACATCAATATCTGGAACCAAAGAAAATGTTCCCTTTTTAAAAAGAAGAAGTTGAAAAACATTTGAATGCAAATTTCATGCATACTGCTCCTTCAAACCATATTCAAAGTTTAAATGCAAAAATTCCTTGTGTTTAATAGAAAGGCGTATCAGATTTCAATTTAATATCTTTTCGTGAGATTGGTTTGATATTTTTTGCAGACTAACACCCCAATCATCACCCCATCAAATGCTGCTCCCGAGTTAACAAAACTAATTCCACAGAAGATGCCACCACATCTCTGTGGAGCAATATTACAAATTCACATCTTGAAACACCAGCTAACAAATCCAATAAACTATCGCCCTCCTAAAGAGGTGAAACAAAAAAAAACAATCACTATGATCTAAGCCAGAAATCCAACGATGATATGAGCAAGTCAAAGGCATCACCAGAACTCACCAGATCCACAAATCCAAACAACAAACCATGTTCCCAGAAAATTTACGACCCAATCGCCTATCAAGTATCATATTACACGATGTTCGATGAGATGTCATGTGTTCATTCGTGTTCGTTCCTTGTTCCACGGGACTTGTTTCATTTTTTTTTTTTTTTTTTTTTTTAAATTTTTTTTTATTTTGTATTTCTTGTCTCAGTTGAAAATTGGACACAAGTTAACGACAATAAAATATTTAGATCAGTTTACATCCGCGCCAATGGGACCTTACCTTTCCAACGACCATCAAGAGGGGGACCTTGTGTCAGGAGAGTAGTAGAGTGAGTGTGTTCGAAGCGCACAACATTTTGAATTACAAGTTGATCACTTTGGCCGCCGCGCCGGCCGCGCCCGCCAAGTCAGTCGGGGGCCTGAATCAATTCGAATGTAATCGAAAGGATTTAATGCTTGTAGTCGTTAGCGACAAATCGTCCTTTCGCTTTTCTGTTTCTTGTGTCATTCTTTTTTTTTGCATTCCAATGACTGCTCTCCTGGCTGGCCGGAGCCCAGTGGAGTAAATTAGACATTCGATCGGCAAACGATGAGAAAATGCTTTCTGCCTAAGTCACCGCAGACGGAACTGCAACACGGCGATGTGGTGGCCCGTTTGAAGAATTGCAAGATTGATTTTCAGGTCTTTGGCTGAGAAGTGTGTTCCTTGGTATTCTTCAAATCGACTCTGTTCTAGTTTAGAATTCATCTTATTCCATGAAATGATTTTGTTTAGAGAAATCGATAGAGAAAATATGTATATCAACATGGTTGTGTCAGAAGTGCATTAAGAGCATCTCGGATGTTGTTTATACGAAATACTGCGTGTAGTTGCATGGGAACTGTTACACTCGACTATTGCCTTGAACTGACCAATACTTACTTGATTTGAAATTTGGCATTACCCATTTTATTGTTAGTAGGTCTCTCTTATTATTTTGTTCTTATAAAAAGTTTTTCCAATAAGAATAAAAAAAAACTGACAACAGGCCACAAGGTTCACTTACAATTGTGGTCAGTTATGAAGTATCGGCAACAAGAATGGATCTTGACAAAGCTCGTTCTGTATGATTATCCTTTTTACTTGCAATTGTAGGATGTATAGGATTAGTTAAGGATTCGTGAAAGAAAAATGTTTTGAGATATCCATCGGACATGAAAGTATGGGTCTGAAAATTCTGTCCGTAAGTCTACCTGATGTTCACACCTTTATACAAACTAAACAAATGTATGCCGATTTTCATCCTGTAACGAAGTTACACATTGCCTTCCGACCAACAGTGAGGCTAGAGCCAGATAATAACCACCATCTACCGCCCGTCTCCACCGACCGCCAACATAATTCCACCAACGCCACCGAACGGCAAGAGGACTCCATACAATTATTCATATAATGAATAATAAAACCACCATAACTTGACGTAACGCCGACACTTCTTGCTATTAAGGAAATTCCGCCTACCCCATCCACCCCGCACCGCTGATTTGGACAGCCGACAACTTCCAAGTACCTGAACCAGAAGAGCAATCAAATAAATTCATCAATCAAAAAGATTTTCACATTTGCAAGTATTTTTAACTTTTGACTTTATAATTCACAGTCTCTCCTTTCAGTGAAATCGCATAAGCATAAGTGAAATTCGCATGGCATAGCAAATCAGACTCGATCTGCCAGTCATTGGAAGAAGTTCTATTGCAAATAGAAAACCGGGATTATAGTTCTCACTCGAAGGTACGCTTCGGGGAATACCAGCAGTAGCCTCACCAAGTTTTGAAGCAAAAGTTTTTTGTCAGCTTTCCACTTCGCTGTTGGTTGCAGTGGATCGCTGACCGGCATTACGCCACTCATTTATTGTCGTGGAGACCTTTCTTCTTAGAGGAATCTCTGCAGACCTAAGGAATCGTTTGTTTTCGTGGACAGTTTCTCGGAACTCCATGGACTAAGGTATCATAAGAATTGAATTGTAATCTTTTATTTTAAGATTATGATTACGAATATGAAATAATCTGTTAAGCAAATTAAGATTAATACAAATATTGTTGTTTCGGAGTTCGACACTCTTCAACCCTGAGTTTTTGCTTTCTTTTGGGCACAACCCTGGACATCCGTGAGCTAACCTCTGCCTGAGTAGAAAAAAGCATCACAATCTAATCCCCCAGTGAAAATTTCGTCAAAATCGGTGAAGCTGTTTCCAAGATTAGCCGGAGCAAACAAACAGAAAGATAAAAAATTTTAAAATTGCGTTTTTGTTATAATAGGTACGCACACACACTTTCATAAAGCTGATATTTTGTCAAGATTTCAAGGGTTATTCGCGTAAACAGGAAAAATCTAACAGAGCCAAATCGCATGATCCATTGAAATTAGGCGACCAGGAAACTCCCTATGCAATAAAGCCATAATTGGTCTTGTTATGTGGTTCTTTGTTCCGTCTTGTTGGAACCACATATCGTCCAAGTCATGATCTGAAATCAACACGCAGGCCAAAAAATCATTTATCTTGGATCAATAGTGGGTTTTCTGAGCTCCATACGCAGCATCAATTTCGTTTGTTTACGTACCCGCCGCCGCCGAGTGAAAAAATGTGCCTCATCGCTGAAAAAAATTGTTTTTCGAAAACTTTGTGTTTATTGTTTGCTGTTCCTACACCCACTTTTGTAATAAGTTTTTATAATTAAAACGCGTTGTTCGGTTGTTAAACGATCCATAATCGTAAATGGAAAAGATTCAACTAATATTAAAAGACTTCTGATGACGCTGAGTTTGACAGGTGTCAAATGCAAGCGCTACCAACTTACTTTTTTTTACTGAATTTGTCAGCTGACCATACTACCATTCCTGTGTGTACATTTGGATTGGAATAGATAATATAGGAATAGAAGAAGAAACAAAATTTTGCTTGCTGGCAGACATCTATTGCATCTAATGTTTCAGAATTGATCATTGTCTTGTAAAGGCCTTGAAAAAACTAAAATGAAAGCTCAAATTACCGACGACGGTATAGTTTAAAATCGAGAAACTAGCTAGGGGAGACTTTTTACGAAAACCTATGTAGCTCCTAAGATTTTTAAAATCAGTCAGCCAAACCTTTTTTAAATTTAAGAATAATGTTTCAGCTACAAGATCCACCAAAAAAGTTAAACAAAGTCTGCTCAGAATATGTCAAGATTTCACAATGAGAAAAAAAAAACCTGCTGTTACAACTTACCCTAACAATGAGGCTAGTTGTAACATAGGTAGGGGTAAGTTGTTACCAGAATTATTAATAAAACAAAAAAAATATTATCTTAAGCCAGTTATTATTTTACTAAAATCTGATATGAAAAACCATAACTTATAATTTGATTAATTTGATTAAATAGTACTTATGACAAAAATAAATATTATTTAAATGTAATAAGTGAAAAACAGCCATTATAAAAAAACTAACTTCAAAACAAAAAAGTATAAATCAAAATTCAATCTTTAAGAAGCATATACCTAGGACTAGAAGGAAGAATCTTAATCACAATTTAAACATAAGAATACACGAAGAGATCCTTTAAGGTTGTTTTGGTTTTGGGCCCCTTTTTGGTTCCGTTCTTGTTTCCTTTTTTTACTACATTTCTGACAAAGACTTTGTTTTTTTTTCCTCAAAAATCGCTGTTGGTGAGAACTTTGGAAATTTTTCTAATTATCTATTATCAAGGGGAAAGTATGTTACAATTTACACCGCAAAAGTGTTACAACTTGCCTCACCATTAAATTTCAAACAAAAAAATTAATTTACAAGAAACCGGATGTCACACATATGATATACACAAAAAAAAAAAAACAACCAAAACTCAATAGATGTTTAGAAAAAACAACCACCGCCCTAGTTTTTCCGTGCTAGGAGGAGGACCAAAAATAAAAAAAAATAAAAAAGTTAGAAACCTGCTATTTTTTGGGACACACCACAGAACTTTTCTCGTTGACGTCCAGGTCCAGTTGACACCTGAAATTGATATGGTGGTAGATATGGAAAAGATGCACATTTGTCTCCTTCACGCTATTTTGAATTTAAAGGAAAACCCTGTTTTTTTGATCTGTTACTTCTTACCCCTGTTACTTTAAGCCCCACTCTCCATTACTGCTCTTAAGAGTTGAAAAGGCAACACACAAATCCTATCAAGTAATATTTCGTTTTTCAAGTTAGATGTTCGTATATTCCGATTAGAGAACCTGTCGATGGTAGTACAAAGAAGAGATTTTATTACCAGAATAAATGGAACTCTTAATGATACAGAAGTCAGTTACAAAATATCTAGTTGATAAGCTTAAAACATTTTCACTTTGAAGCATAACCACTTGCATATGGAATGCTTAAGAGGAGATGTGTCTGCTCTGAAATCCTATCCTTCAAAGTGTAATTAATCGATATATAAGCCAATTACTAAGCAAAAATTGCAACATCTATATTGCGTGTTATTAAGTTGCTCCAGACCTCAATAAAAATGTATAAATTTAATTACTTACTCTGTCCCCACTAAACAAAAACCCAAAACGATAAAAAATCATCTTAAAATAAAATCTTAAAAAACCTCAATTAGCAACTATCTCATGCAATAAATTTCCTCTTGTCAGTTGAACACAAGTTCGACAAAAAAAGAAAAAAAGAAACACTTTTGACATTTAAGTCTCAATTATTGTTTTATGATCACTCGCGCCACAACACTAACTAAATACCTTATGTGTCCCTTTCAACTCTCGAAATAGGTCCACCCCATTGCGAGAGTTAAACAAAAATACCCATAAATTAATTACCCAACATTCAATAAAATCATTTGAATAACCAACTCGGACGACCGACCGACTAAAGACGAGAGACGAAACCTCGACCACAAGCCCCGAGGAAGAAACAAAACAGTTTACAACAGCACGTCACAAATGGTTTGTCCCATAAATTTGCCTCGACAACAAATCTAACAAGACAGGATACACTTAATTGGCGCATAAATCTTCTACCAATCGCCAAGGCATACATTCGTATAAATTAATCAAAGCCTAACCTGGCAGCCAGGAGAGCCCCCCAAATAAAATTTAAAAAAACCACAACAACAAAAAGACGAAAGGGAAACCCATCACATGCCTAGGCAAAGGCGTATATAGATACATTTAAACTTCAACTTATAGGTATAGAACTATACGACCAGAAAATTAAGACTTTAAAAAACGAAACTTAACTAATAACCCATTGTCAACCTTCCAAGTCGAAGTGAGTCATTAATTTTTTTATTGATTTTTTGAGAAGGTTGAATTTATTATTGTTGGTGTTTCTATACCTACCATCCAGAGCTTGAGGGTTGATGTTTCAGTGCGATGGACTAGGCAAATGCATTCATGGCCGCTTTCCTATCCTTTTCGATGTGAAGTTTTGATGGCTTGGAATCAATGCTTTTGTATTGCTTAATTTTTTTTTTTATAATTTGTGAGTGGTTATTAATACCCTTAACATGAATTAACACAGCACGAGCGTTTAAAAAAAATGGATATTAATGCCTGTAAATCACAATGGGAGTGAAAAATCAAGACGGGTAAAGCATTCCACATTCTTTTAGTACAGCTAAGAAATAAGTCACTATATTTAACAGTACCTCCGAAGTTAGGCTCTAAGGGTAAATTGATGGGAATTCTTGTAGCGATGCGAGCGTTACTTGAACATTGTTTAAGGGCAGGAATGCACGTGGTTCTGGGTTTTTTCAATGTAAGTGCCACTCATGGAAAGAGGCAGAGGGGGAATGTTACGCTGGAACCAGAAAAGACCTATCATTGAGTTTTCGAAGCATTAAATTCAACGTGGTTTGAAATTCCCCATTATACATTGCTTTCAAGATCAGAATTATTGCAATTTCAGTTCCACATCCGAAGAACAGGGCCGTGACGTGAGTATGGAATGGAATAAGAAAAACTATGGGTACTGCCGCACGGGCGCCACCGCCAGCAAAACAATTAAGAGGATAAGCAGTCTTAGCCACAACATCCTTGATAAAGATTTATTTTGAATATCAGGTTGAAAACTTTTAAAAACAACTCGAAAAGGACGGTCTGAGAGCATATTTCTAATCCATCAAAGAACAGGTTCGTCGATACCAAAAGCAATCTATCAAATGCTTTTGAAATATCAAGCGCAGTGTTCTTATTTTCTCTAAAACGATGTAAAGACTGTTCGGTGGCCTATTGCTACAAAAACTGTACTATATTAGCGGTCATTAAGAAGTTTCCGTTTCCTAAGACATTTCTTGATATGAAAGTTTATCAGAGCTTTCATGACCTTTCAAAGAAAAGGACGTACATAAGTGCAATTGATCGTTAATTTTAGGATTATGAAGTAACGCCTTTCTTTGGAACGGGCTGGACAAATTATGTTATCCATTGACTTGGTTAAAAACCTGTAGTTTTGCTTAGAGGGGTAGCTCACCGCTTCAGACCAGTGTTGCCGTTTTAGCGACTTTGTCAGCATATCTAGCGGAATTTTCAAAAGTTTAGCGACGAAAAATAATTTTTTGTCGCTAGATATTTCTAGCTACTTTTCTAGCGACTTTTTGCAAAAACATATTTTTTGTAGATATTACGTCCCTGCCATTCGAGTTTGTCACTTATGAAATGATCATGATAAAAATACCAGGTATGCTGACTAGACACATACAAATCTCCATCTTGGTATTTTTAGACGTCACTATCATCTTTTAAAATTATTTTATTTCTCAAGTGAAGACTATATTTTTGAATTGAGTATTTAAACAAATTGTCGTATGATTATAAGAATTATATAAAAATATAAAAACATAATAAAAACCGGCTGCTCAATACATTTATTGATCTTCACTTCGAAAAAAAATCCGACGATAGTGACGTCACACGTACCATCAGCATACCTAATATTTCTGTTTATCATGTGAAATGATAGATACATTAGGCGTTTTTCTTTTTTAGTTCACAGCAGAGCCTGAGTTGTCAAAAAAAAATAAGTGTTTCTTTTTTGCTTCAGAGTGTTCAGAGCTTCGAATTCGTATTTCTTTTTTCCTTCAGAGTGTGTTCAGAGTGCGCTCTACGAGCTCCAAATAAATAGATGGGGCAGACTGAGCTAAAAGCTGAACAAAAATATAAACGTCAAAAGTGAGACGCTTCCAAACCAATCAAATTGATAAAAAGAAGTCTTTAGAGGCGGCTGGAAATAAAAAGAATTAAAATGGCCGCCGAGGTTTTTCTTGAGGTTTTTCAAATGACATGAGAAAAATAAATTAATGGGATATCAAATTCGTTTCATTATTTGTTCAGAGCGCTCTGAACACAATTGGTTCAGAGGACGTTCAGAGCGAGCTCGATATACTCGAACTCGGTTCAGAGCTCGTTTCTGAATGAAAAAAGAAAAACGCCTATTATGTAATTTTAAATGGTTTTTTTTATAAAATGTGAATCTTATTACTTGTATTTTGCAGATTTTCTAATAATATTTCTCCAGCAAGCCGTCAAATAAAGTTTGGAGTTTGACTAGTTCCTTCCAATTTATGACTACAAATACTAATTTTAGTGCGATAAGTCCAGATCAAATGTGGATTTTCCGTTGAAAAAGAAAATATACCTGCAAAAGTATAGATATTTGTACTACATTTTTTTCTAGCAACTTTTTTTTTTAATTTTGGCATATCTAGCGGCTTTTTCAGTTCAATCTAGCGACTCTTTTTTTTTGGCTTGCGGCAACACTGCTTCAGACCTAGGGGAGATACTATGCGAGATAGTGGATGTGTGTATGTATATCGAGATCTTTAAGTTCTCTTGAATAGAACTATTTAACCTCTCAAGAACAGGAGAGTCGAATTGATAATAAATTGTTCTAGAAATAAGTCATATGTCGCTTGAAAGCCTACCACATTAGTATCATTGTCCACTAGCGTCAGATGCTGTAGAGTCACAATGTTAAAGCATACTTATTTAGTTGCCATCAGTTAAAGTTATCGAAAAAGTTGTTGATACGGACCCAGCTGGCTTTTTCGTGTCGCCAAACGGTTCTCTTTGGAACTTTTTCTTTGTTTAAATGGTATCGGTATGCTGGCGCAATAAAACAATAAAATATAAAATGTGCATTGTGATGCTCTTTTTGTACCTAGGCGGAGGTAAGCCATTGTATTTATAATCTATAGTACTCCTAATAACAGGAACGTTTGGGGTGTAAATTAGATAAGACAACTAGCGCAACCATTGACGAAGTTCAGAACTAAAAAAAACATGTTAAATGAAATTAGGGTAAAGTCGGGGGATATGGCACCCATTTTTCTTTTTCCATATAACTTCCAAATTAAAAAAGATTTTTATTTCAAACCAAAATAATTTTATTATCAAAATAGTTTATAAGCAAAAAATAGGAACTTCTTTCAAATTCACAGTCAGTTGAATAATTTTTTTTTTCAAAATAAAAAACCTTAAAAAAAAGACGTCTTAAAAAATGGAGGGTGATATGGCACCTGCTTGAGGGTGAAATGGCACTTTGCTTTTTCTTGCTGTTTTTCCACATTTGTTGCAGGTGTTGTTATATACGATGAACAGGAATTCATGTGATTAAAAGTGACATATTATGCAGTTTAGCCACTCGTCCTGTTTTGTTGTAAGGGCATAATCCCCACACAAATATTTTCCCCGAAAGCTTTGGTACCATTTGAGTCATCTTGCAACGATATTTGCTCATCGTAATCTGACGTACTGTCCTCGGCCGGCGCGGCGTTGATTTTCTGTTTGAACTGTTTTTTTTTTTTTTTTTTTTTTTTTTTTTAATTTAAGTAAGTGCCTAGTTCAAAATGAAAGTAAAGTGAGAGTGGGAGAATTGGCACCGGGGGCCATATCACCCGAACTTCTGAGGTGCCATATCACCTTTTTGACTTTGCTTCTGCTATTCCAAATAAAATAAGAAATTAAGCTCGCACAGTTATAACGGTAAACAAACCCACACAAACACGGTTATTTCTTTTTTTCTTTTTAAATTGAACGCCTGGCGTCAAATATCTTCGAATTACCATGAACTTCACTAATACACAAAAAAACTTTTTGCTTAATACGAACCCACTATTTTTTTTATTCGGCCGTATTTATAGTATTTCAAGGGCTGCTGAGATTTGAACTGGACAATCTAATAGCTTACTTTAAACTGATTGATATGTTGTTCTCTTTGTCTTGATAAGAAGTCAGTAAGTGGGAGATATTGAAAGGGTGCCATATCACCCGTGGTGCCATATCACCCGACTTTACCCTACTATAAAAATATATTTACAAAGAGTAAGCTCGTCCCAAAGAAAGTGAAAGCTCAGGTTATTTCATATACTTAATGATAAACTTGAACTAACAATTCTTATTCAATTCATATAATATCTCGAATACTAGGTCTCTAGAATTTTGCCCACTACAATAAACTGTGGTCTGTATAGATTCCTAGAGGAGGCGCTCCACGACAATAAATGGTCCCTAAAAACTTGGTCTGTAAACTATCCTCCACGACCAGGCTTGCCAGATTGTGCGATATATCGCAAAACGTGCGATATTTTTTTTTAATTTGCGGCGTAAAATAAGATTTTGCGATATTGCATATTTTGTGCGATATTTGCGGTATATTTTTTCCCTACAATAAAATTAAATTTTAAGATAAAATAATATCACAAAAAATTAAAATAACTTAGAACACATACGTGGACCACGACAATAAACGGTGGTCTGTAGAGATTCGCAACGGAAGCGCTCCACGACTTTTAACGGTCCCTCAAACCTTCAACTTAAAAAACATGGTGAGGCTTCTGCTGGTATTCCCCGCAGCGTACCTTCGTGAGATCTCTATTCCCGGTACTCTATTTGTAATAGAATCTTCTTCTTCCAGTGGTAAGGAGGTGGAGTGGGAGTCTGATTTTCAAAGCAAATGGTACTCCTACTTATGGAATATTCCTGCAAAAAGAAAATGTGAATTATGACATCAAAAGTTAAAAATACTTGTTAATGTGTAATTCTATTTGAATAATGAATGTATTTGACTGTTCTTCTGGCTAGGTACTTGGAACTGGATGGCATTCCAAATTAGTGGTGCGGGGTGCCGGGATAATCGGATTTGCAGCGGCCGGCGCGGCGGTGGGTATTGCGTCACGTGATTGTTTTAATAGAAATTTATCGAGTTGATCAGGGGCAGTGGAAGCAAAATGTGTTACTTCGTTACAGTATTTATCGGGATGAAAGCTAAGAAAATAATCGAGGGTGTTTGGCGAGTAACCTGCAATGTCAGAGATTTTTAGCTGAGCTAAGTTGTTAACCATCAGTAGATTTCTCGTTGTACCTTCCTTCGGGTGTTGTCTGGTCAAAATAGAAAAGCTTCGTAGAATTGAAAGGACGTTGAATTTACATGTTTATACTGCTTTTATAATTTTTTTCAAATTAACACTGATTTGAAGCATGTTACCGATTTCAAAAACATTGTTGTTTAAAGATTAAAAGAAAAATGTGGTGGAATCGCAATCATATGAGATCAAACTAGACATTTTTAAAATTAAAATAGCCTAGCTTTGAGTAGAAGCAACGAAGAGTTGATTAAAATTTAGTAGCCATGACTCTAAAAAAAAATGTATCCACATTTAAAAACAAAGTTTTTAATTGTAGATATTATTATAATTTCAATTGTTAGTTATTGTGTTTACTAACAATGGTATGCTTTCAAAAACTCAAACTTCCAGATAATGGTATATCCTTAACTATTATGTGAGAAAATTTAAGCAGTAATTTAAAGCATTAGCGAAACCAATTAAAAACAGAACAAGAATTGATCAATTAACAGATTGGAAATCTACTGCAATGTCAGGAACAAAAATATAACAATAACAAATAAAATGTCTTAAAATCCCTTTGGAACTCGAAACAACATTCCAGTCCAATACGACAAGCGTTCATCGAATTCAATGCATTTATGTTTCCCCAAGTGGCCTGCAACATCGTCTTTATCTCCTTACCTCTGGCCTTTAGCGATCATCCCAAATTTTAAATTTAAAACGGATTAACCAAGGCAAAACAAATTCAACGACAATTTGTTAAGGGAATTCCTCTTGGCCTTTCATGAAACAACAACGACACAATATCTATGCTCCAGAGTCGAGACTACCATAAAGCCGCAAAAAGAAATACCACTTTAAACACGGCTGCGCGCAGTGCAGTGCGGGGTATAAGTGAACGAGGAATATGGTCCAGGTCCATCCGACTGTCATTGTCATTCGCGTCATCTTGAGCTCACATCGTCACCATCATTTCTTGGCGAAGGGCAAGCGAGCAATTCAACAGGAAAATACACAGAAACAGAGGCAGACACAATGACGATGGCGATGATGGCAGCCAGTATCCGATTCTAAATCCCATAGTCTCAGAGCCAAAGGGACGAGCCGACGACTGAGCGGCGGCGTTGCGACGAAGACCAACCGACAACGCTCCTTGTTAAACAAAAGATTAACTTCGCTTGGTGTCGTGATCCACTTTAACGGCAGCAGATCGCGCGTACGGCATTGATCGGGCAGCAGCACAACACCAAACATCCACACTTTCAGGCTAACGAGCCCGAAATGAATTCCCGTAACCCGTACTCCAGCCGCCGCGCCATCGCCATCTTTACACATATACACGGCCAACAAGTAGCCACCTTGTCACCGCGTCGCGTCACCCCATCGCGAATGGAGTGCACACTGTCCAACGACGGCGACGTATTCAATTCACGTCATGTTTTTGTCGGTTTATGGAGTCCTAATCGGCGATTCCATCAAGAAGCTCACAGCATCACCCATCCGAGTGCTAACAAAGTTTAAAAGAATTAAATCACGCAGAGCTCTGGAAAAATGCTCGGATTAAGATATTTAGATTGTCCCCTTCGCTCCTCTGCTCTGATCCAACTTTTAGGACCAACTCTCGCCAAAAAGGTGTGAAGACTCTTACTGGCCTCGCAAATGCAGTGAGGTTTGAGGTACGCAGCAGAAAATTCGCACCTATATCGGACGAGGTGTGAGATAAAGAAGACGTCGCGTAGCGTCGCTTTGGTCGCAACCTCCAACGAGATCGGGGGTTTCGGGGATCAACCCGCGCAAGGAGGACTAAAAGGGGTCCAGTTCAAACTCAATCTCGGAGACACATTCCAACCAAAAGGTAATCGTAGAGGAAATTTAGATCCATTTTACCATATACGCCCAGGTAACGAGTGAATCAGGAGACCTTGTTGTGTCCATCGTCAAGATAGAGTCTTTGGCCTACGAGTATGTGGATGGGATTTGGATGATGATGATGCTGATGTTAGGTTTGCTCTGTTTGTCCCAGAAAAAGGTGTGAATTATTCGTTGGCAGTCCTATCCTATGGAATACATTTGTGCACTTCACAGATATGGGCATCTGGGGACTTTCAAATCTGAATAAATGAGTGAGCTGTGCAACCGTAAACGACTCGAACCTACCATTACATTTAATATTCGAAGACGATAATCGAATATGGTCAGATTGGGTGTTTGTTTTGCGTTTGTTTTGGGGGAGGTTTTGGATCGAAAATATTGAAACTGATTGTCAAATGTTTTCCAAACAATGATGGGGGGAGTGCGTTTGATGGGAAAAGGATAATTGGTTTTGCATTGATTTTTGGTTCAGAGTTTAAGGGGTTATAAAATTGTATGCGATACAATGAAAATTTGAATATATTTTTTTTTTGCAGATTATATTCAAGTTCAGAATCTTTAAAAGATTTTCAGTCATATGTCCGATAATAGAAATAACGAATTCATATTGCTTTTATTACTGAGCCTCATATTCATTTAAAAAAGGGGATTTTAAAAAAGTGAATAAGTAGCTAGGTTGGTAAAATTTACAGTAACAAAAATGTTCTTTCAACTCCCTATCCTTTTTCCCATATTCCTATTTTTTTTATTATGCAGGAATTTGCTGTCAAACTACTTTAGGAGCACCCATGGCCTACCAGCCATTGCTTATTTCTTTCAGTACTTCGAAGAAAACAAATATTGGACTTACAATATATCCGACAGGCGGTCTGAAACCACAAATCTATGAAGCTACAGAAGTTCTTACCAACGTATTAACCACAGACATTCCATACAGATCGCCAACTCTTCATAGTTTCTCTCTTTGCCTACACACTTGATGGCATTTTATTTTAAGTATGTTTTTGTTCTCTTTTAAGATCTGCCATACATTTTAAATGGGAACCAATACACGAACAAATTAAATGCACAGGCAGAGATATAGGAATTCGATTTGGCGGTCTGTATTGAGTCGTTGCGTCCGTGATATTGACGATACTAACTATACTTCTAAAAAATCTTCGTAGGGTTCGCAGTACAAATGTGGTATATGGCCGAGTGCCCAACATAGCTAACATTTTCTGTGTATAAGATGGACCGTTTCTAACCCTTCAACCGTTTCCTTAAACCTGAATAGTAATGAAAGGATTTTTAAATATCGGAGATTTCCCAAGAAGAAAAGAAAGGATTTTCATCAGGAAATAGACGTCCAAAGGTTTAGAAAGTTGAAGCATTTGCCAGGAGGAAAAGGAAAGTGGATATTTCAATAGAATCTTGATATTTTAGAAGAAAAAAGTTGTAATCGCTTGACGTTGTTTGGTGTAAAGTGGTTCCCGTGACCAAAACTCCAACCTTCCCTTGTTCACGCAACAGTCCATTTATGTCCGTTCCATATTTCCTACCCTTTTTTTAAATTAATTTTAGAATTTATATGGTCTTAGCTCTACTTAATAAACTGCATGGTTTCTCAAACATATCTCATAAAATTAACAATGTTTGAAATCCCAGATCGTTAATCAAAATAAGGACTTTTTCCGATGTTCGCTTTCACCGTCGCGTCGGTTTCGCTTGATTTTTTCTTGCGCCCATTGCATAATTTATTTCACTTATAAGTACGTCCTTGTAGTACAAAATTTAATTTGTTTACTTTCGATCAATAATTTTATTAATTATATATACACACTATATTAAATCATATACAATAAATTTAATTAGCCTCACGCTGAACCCACCTCTTTTGCTGAACTAGACCGACGACGCACGCACGGTTGTTATTAGATCTGCTACTTGTTACGATTATTGTGAACCAATCCATCGTGATCTGACAGTTTCCATTTGCGTTAACAACAAATTATCGTAGTAGCTTTGATCGTCGCGTCTTTTCCCGTTCATGCAGTTCGTTGTTCGTGTTAAATTGTTCATAAATACTTAAAATTAAATTATTCGATTGATTGTGAGTAATTTAATTAATAATAGAACGCGTTTGAATAATCGTAACAAGGTATCTACCTACTTTATTATAATGTATGTATTTATGTTTAAAAATTGTATATAACAATTAAACACTCATTAAATACTGTCCGTCGTTTGTCCTTCTATACATATCTATCTGCTTGCAGCTCGCACCTCTGTATCTTATACGAATATAGCCCAGTCATTTTAGGCATTTTAAACCCCAATCTGCGGAAAAATTCCAACCAAGTTGAATTTTTTTACACACATTTATTACGGCATTGTAATGAAGATGTGAAAAATCGACATTGATATCGTACCGGCAAAAAAAGTTATGAAGGTCACGAAAACCTAAAAAAACCGTTTTTCGCAAATATCTCGGTTTCTATAGCTCCAATGATTTTAACGTGCATGACAATTGTAGAACATAAAATTTGCTACAATTTCGTTAGTGCAACTAGTTTTGTATGTGGATTAGTTACCGAGATATGGCACTTCGAAAAACAGGTCATTTTCCAAAATTCGCCAAAAAATGCAAAAACAAAAGAAGAATTCCACCTTATTTCTTCGGATATACCCAAGAAATCATGAAATATTGCTGTTTTTATGGCTCCTTGTTAAAATCACCAACTTTTTGCACCCCCCAACGATCCCCGCTTGCCCACCAGGTACCAGGCCATGCCCATTACTATTGTCATTCCGCCGTAATTTTTATATATTACTTTGTTCTTAGTACAGTGGGCAGGTAGAAAAAGGTCGGAAGTTAATCAAACTTTGTTCAGGAATATTTAAATAACATCTGACGAAGTTTTGGACCTCACCGGCCCTGTTGAATAAGAGGAGAAGGGGAACTGCAAACTTTTCGAGTTCGCTCCGGTTTTCGCTCTATAACTTTTTTTGCTTTCGTTCTACGGCAAAAGTGTACAAGACTTTTTTGTAGAGCGTTAAATTTACTAAAATACTGTTAGTACAAAAATGGTTGTATGTCATTTCGTTACCGCGATACGGAAAAAGGGGAAAAGGGGGAATTGCAAAATGTTCGACTTTTCTTTTTTATTTGCTCTGGTTTTCCCTCAATAACTTTTTTTCCTTACATTTTATGGAAAAAACGTTTTGATTTTCTTGTAGAACGTTAAATTTTCTACAATTTTAATAGTTCAAAAGTTCTTCTTTGTTGATTCTTTATGAAGAAATGGAATTTGATGGAATGGAAGGTCAAAAATGTAGCTGTTCCACCCTCCTCCACTTATTCCATTTCTTCATAAAGAATTGACATAGAAGAACTTTAAAACTATTAAAATTGTAGAAAATTTAACGCTCTACAAGAAAATTAAAACGTTTTTTCCGTAGGATGTAAGCAAAAAAAAGTTATTGAGGAAAAACCAGAGCCAATCAAAAATTTTGCAATTATACCCTCCTTTTCTAATTCCATTTCTTGGTAACGAATTGACATACAACAATTTTCGCCCTACTTTTATTTTAGGAAATTTAAAGTTTTACAAAAAAAGTCTTGTATACTTTTGCCGTATTAAGTAAGGAAAAAAAGTTATTGAGGGAAAACCGGAGCAAAGTCAAACATTTTGCAATTCCCCCTTTTCCTCTTTTTCCGTATATCGGTAACGAAATGACATACAACCATTTTTGTACAAACAATATTTTAGGAAATTTGACGCTCTACAAAAAAGTCTAGTACACTATTGCCGTAGAACGTAAGCAAAAAAAGTTATAGAGCGAAAACCGGAGCGAACTTGAAAAGTTTGCAGTTCCCCTTATCCTCTTTTTCAACAGGTCTTTTCGTATAGCCAGGATGCGATAAAAACCATGGATTCCCTCTCTTTTTAAAACAGCTCTCGATTATCGATTATCTCTCAGAGTTCAGAGAGATATCGAAACAGTTTAGCATTCACCTCTGTTGGATGCCAGTGCAAACCAGGAAACTGTAAAGCTGACACTTTGAAAAAATAGAAAGGACACTGCCCTTTTTAAGTAAGCACAGCTTTCTTGGTAATCTCTTTGCTACAAGTGATTTGCAAGTTTTTTGAAACAAGATACTGCTGAGAGGACCAAAATATAATATGGACAGTAAAAGATTCAGTAAATCGAACATTTCTTTAAAGCTGTCATTTCAGGAAATCTAAGGTAGACACAACATAAGACGAATTTCGCAGAAGCTGAAGAGAATCCATATTATCTTATTGAGGAACATGTCCTGCACTTGCGTATAGAATTTTAGTAGAATCCTTTTTAAGTGACATTGATTAACTAATGGGTTTAGACATCAAAGATCTTTTACGCTTTGTTAGAAGCTCTAATTGTATGTATAAGTTTTAAGGAGTTAAAGCCCCAAAATGAACCACTTTCGTCGCCCTTTAAGCAAATTCGTCGCCCCTCATGGGGGCGCAAAATTGGAAGATGAAGAAAGGAAAGTAAAAAAAAGGTCTTCAACTTTTGAAAATGATAAACTAATTCGGTGCCCTTCAGCAGCGCGCAAAATTAAAAGATGAGCAAAAAAAGAAGTAAGAGTAAGAGTAAAAGAGAGTCGCAAATGTAGGAAAAATCCCTTTTTTTGGTACTGAAAACGGCTCTGCAATAGTTCGGTAGACTACCAACCGTTTACTGTCACTAAAATGCAGCTCAAATGTAGTGTAGTGCGACTTATTTCATATGATTTCATACAAAGAATACGTGCATTTCAATTATTGTAGTGCAGTTCCACGTAGTGCGGTCTTGTATATAAACAAAGAGTGAACCATCATCTGTTCGTCGTAATTAGTTGCGCACAATGGTGAAGCTGCAGCTGTAGTACGTAGCATGTCAAATTTAAATGTTCGTTAATCGTATTGCACGGCTACAATGTAAAGTAGCAGCTGCAGCACAGAAAGTAGCTGAAGTTGAAGTCGACTGAATTTGAACCTCACGAACGTGCTGCAATGGAAAACAACAACAAACGAAATGGTGGACACGATTTTTGTTTGAGTTAAGTGCAACACCATTGTATTCGTGAATGCTGCTTAGTGAGCTACTTTTTTTGACATTTACTCCGGCGCTAAGTGCTACTGCTGCAGCTTCACCATTTTGCGCAGCCAGTTAAGCATAGTTCAAGAGTTGACGACAAACCAGATAGGACCTTCCCATTTGGCATGTGTCTCCTTGACGTAGAATGCAAAACATAACAAAAATGCAAGGGCAAGACGAAACAAAAAAGAGAACGTGAAGGCGCTAGGTTTGAATTCGATACAACCGTTGACAACTTATGGCCATATAAAAAAAGCCGTTTAAACCTGATTTTCGTTACGACCATTTAGCTAAGTTATATTCTGAGTTTAATCAAAATCGTTAAAGCCGTTTTCGAGCAAATTCAAAATGAAAAAAAACCGTTACATTAAAGGTACCAGTTTGAGCTGGGCTAAAACGAAACAAAACCAAGTTTGAAGAAAATCTGTCAAGCCGTTTAGGCTGTAGCATGACGTAAAAAAGCGCACATCAACACAACCGCACAGAGACACAGACAGACCGACGCACGGACGGTATGGCGAAAACCACTTTTTTGGGCTTCTCTATCATCGTAATGTCATGTTTGATTAAAACCTCGATTTTTTTTCTGCACGAAACCAATACTTGCCCTATAGAGCAAGTAAAAATGAAAAAGAATTTTTGTTGTGTACTACTGAGCTATTTCACTAAAGCTGTTCTATGGATTAGTTATGATTTTGTATATCGGTGAGTAAAAGTTAAATGTGCAATCAAAATATCGGACAGAATCACAAATAAGCATACAGCCTTTTAACTTTTTATGAACAACATTAGCAGGTTCTCCGCTGTCGTTTATTGAAATAGAAAAATTATCAAATCAATCTGGATTATGGCACATACCCCAAAGGTTTTATTTTGCACATACGCCAAGATTGCATTTTGAGTAATCAGTAACATGAGAACCCTTAGCAATACCTTATTTTCTTAGGTTGGTTCACACAGACTTTTATGACATGTATCGTACATTACATAAGCTATTGTCAACAGCATCAAGCATTATAGAGCATAAAGATAAAAACAGGTTAAGGATACGAGTTCAAGTTTTGTACGTAAACTTAAAAAAAAAATGCGGGGGGCGCCAAATTCAACTTTTGCCCCCTCTTGAACAAATCCTAGCTCCGGCGCTGTTACGGAGACTAACAGAATCGCTTGGAAATTTTATCTTTCATCTCAACAAGTGCTGTAAATAGAACGAAAAAAAAACTTATGTACAAAATCAATCTCAACGCATTAAAACTTATTGAAGGTTTAAAACATTAGTGACAGCATATATTTTCAAAGGTATTCTTGAAATACCCCTTCATTCAAGCTAATGTGTGTTTAAGAGGAACTCTCTGATTCTAATAAGCATAACAAAAAAAAGTTGAGAACATCTCTCACCAATCTTCTAAAGGCAATTCTTTTAAACACTTAATTTGCTTTTTCTTTAACAGCTCCAAGTTCCAATTTCCAACTCAATGATTCCATTCCTATTGTTCTGGATTCTATTCGAGACATGCGTTTTTATTTAATTTATTTTTATTTCCATTAAACCAAATAAATCCATCGTCATAAAGAAATTCGTTAATTTGGTAATTAAGTTTCCCAAAAACTTGTTAATAACTACCAAACAAATACTAAATTCCCTTTTCCAACAGGGTCAATGGTTTAATTTTCATGTTCCAAAATTAAAAGCCCAAACACTTCTTGCAACCGATGGAAATTAACCCCAAAATTATGATCCCATGACACGCCATATATACAACATACATAGTCCCAAACAGGCTATCCCATATGGCGCAGCAGCCAGCCTCCACTCACTGCTCCATGGCATCATTTATCTAGAATCGAGATGTCAACTAATTACATGATGGTCTAAGGCGTAACATAAACAAATTGAACTTGACCAAATGATATTCCAAAGATCGGGCTCCAGCGATAACCACGCGGGGAGCTATATCGTATTTTCACACTTATCGACGTTTCTAATCGAAAACGATCATCAAACGTGGTTTTATTAACAAACTGATTTCATTGACGTTATACTGTATGTATAGCTGATGATGACGACGATCGTAGAATCGCTGTCCTATGGCGATGATGATGGGCTTCAGTTTGATTGAAAAATTCAAATTTTCAAATTTCGAAACGAAAAAAAAAGAAACAACATTTAATACTTTTCGGCTTCGGTATTTAAATAAAAATGCAAATGTCTCCTGCTCATCACAGATGACAGTTGATGGGTCTGATGTCATCGGCGCACGATAAGGGATCTTAACGTTTATACTTAACGACTCTTGTATAGAACTTTTATTGCTGTTTGAATGGTTTTAAGAATAAAATCTTAAATTAGGCTAAAGATATTTATATTTATTCATTGTTGCTGCAAATTGAAGATAGATATAATTTCAAATGTCAATCGGGCTTTCGAATATATGAACATTTAACACTGACATATGATATTGGATTGTTTGTTCGAATAGGAATTAAAATGTTGGACAAGTTCCATTTCGGATTGAGTTGTTGACATGTTTTTTAATAATATTATAGATTCACAGAAGCGGTTTACCACGCATAAACAACTAACAGTTTGCTAGCCAGTAGTTAGGTACATGAAGCTTATAAAGGAAGAGTTCGGAAGCTTCTTACCACATGTTGCATATTTAAAAAAAAATACACCGAGTAAATGCTGTATTTTCCAACTATAATTAAGAATTCATTCTGTTGCAACGAGATGATACACATCTCCTTCAAGGACATTTGTATAAATTATAAAAATTAACGAATTACACAAACACATGAGAAATTCGTTGGTGCCGAATTCGTCCGAACCGATTTTGACTGACAGTTTTTATTTTCAGAAATTCTTTGAATCACTGTTATCAATATTTTGATTTTAATTTGTATTGTTTTTTTTTTTTTTTCTTACGCATATAAGAATTTTTGTTCATAAAACGACTTTGTTTACGAAATTTTGTATGAGTCTTATTCTGTTCTCACCCTTAATAAAATCATTTAACTTTCCAGTGGAATGACAGCAGTCACTTGGAAGGAAAACAAAATGCCCTTAATTATTTGACAGCTGATTTGTTTGACTTGTTGTGTACATTGTGTTTTGCTTGAATTTTTGTGGCAGTGCTAATTTTTTCTAAATCAAAATGTTTAAAAAACATTTCTCTTAAAACTTAAATCAAGATTTTGGATGAAATTAAGTCCGGGAAAATAAGAAAACAAGTTGTGAGTAAGTTTGAAATTTCTGAATCCACTTTGAGCAAAATAATCAAAAACGCAGGTGTAATCGAAGCGTCCAGGTTTGTCTGTAAAAATTTGGACAAACAAAAGGAACAGAAAGCCAAAACATGAGCTTTTAAATAAAACTATGAGCAAATGGTTTGAGCAGATGTCTGAGAAAAACGCTAAATTAACAGGAAACATACTGCTTGAGAAAGCTCAACAATTTGCCTTCAAATTGAAAATCCGTGATTTTGAAGCTAACCAAGGCTGGCTTTACAGATGGAAAAAGATTGAGAACATACATATCAAAAAACTACATGGTGAATCCGTTTCTGTAGATGCGAATGCAGCTCAAATTTTCAAGGATATTGTCATCCCTGATTTACTGAAAAAATATGCACTTGAAGACATTATCTTTTAAAAAAACGAATGTGATCATTTTTGTAAAAATAGATTAGGTATATATATATCTATCCTTTAATTTTATTTGTTGTTGATGAAAGATTTTATTTTTTTGTTATTTTTGTTAAATAAAGTTCTAGTTTTATAAAATATTGAAAGCAGTTTTTATTTAACTCTTAGCGTTTTCTACTTTGGGAAGTATGTATTTTTGAAGAGAATATTTTTTCTTGTATGCATTTTTGTATTTATATAAGAAATTTTTTTCTTATGTCCGAGGTTTTCATATAAGAAAAACTCGGATATAACATATAAGAAAGAAAATTTTTGAATTTTCTGACTTTCTTATATCCGTGATACACTGTACCTACATATTTCCGCGTTGGCAGAGTATGGTTTCGAAATTTTCGTTCAAAGATCAACGTCAAAGATTTTTCGTTTAAAGTACCTATACTGATCGCGTGAGTCTATTTTGAATCAGGTAATAATTCCAACTCTGCCCATAAACTCCCTATCATAAAAAAAAATGTCTGTTATCAGAGTTATGTAAGCTAATTTGGAGTAACGGCCTTGTCGTTTTATTTCAGGAGTCTGAATATTCAAATTAGTTAGAAAATAACAATGTATTGATGCGCTTAGGTAGGTCGCTCTATAACTACCATAGGTATAGGACCTTTTATAAACTACTGCATGTAGAAAAAACACCGATGATATTCTTTGAAAAGGCCAGTAAGGATTTTTTTTTATACATTTAACAGTTTCATTTCTATTAAGCAACAATAAAGAATTCTTATGAAATAAATAATGGCAAGTTGGACTTTGTTTAAACAAAAATTGGCTTAAACTGAACTGTATGGGAGCCACCGTTTAAAAAGGCGTATCTAACTGAAAAAGCTTGCAATGTCACCTTATAGGAAACAACGAAGAATCATGCCAATCAAAGTTTTAGTGAATTCGATCAAGCTGCTGCCAAATTATGGCCATTTGAAAAAAAAGCCGTTTTTACTTGATTTTCGTTATAACCATTAAATCAAAACAAAAACTCAATAGAGTAGACGTTCGATATAGTGAACTATTCAATATAAGGGGTATTCACGATCTGGTGCAAACAAGTATTCTAAAAGTGCGAAATTTTTTGCATTTCTTGCAGATCGTGAACTCACTTCTTCCAATCTGTAGCAAAACTCACACAAATGTCAAAATCAGGTTGACACAAACGTCAAAATCAAAAGTACAAACTTTGCACCGTTGTATTTTCCTGTTGGAATGGGGTTGAGGTATAGACAAAATGCAAAAGTGTAACAAAGGACATCCAGTATATTTTGTTGTTGTATTGCAAGAAAACGTAGCACTTCTACACTTTTACAATGATGCAAGACAAGTTACACCAGATCGTGGATACCCCTATAGTGAACCACAAAAATTTAACACTCTAAAAAGTGAACTATGACAATCTCAATAATAAAGCCTGTATGGTAAACTAAATTTTCTTGGACAAAATTCAAAGAAAATTTTTTCTGTTACAATGCTTCTGCGAATGCCGACTATTTTTTTTTTTTTTTTTTTTTGAACAAATAACCATTCCTTTGTGTGAATTGATTTTAAAACAAAAGGAAATTTCAATTAAAAAACAAAAAAACAAATATGGAAGCATCGTCGCAAGTGAATGCTGCTTTGAAATAAAAAATCATGTTTTTTGTTCTTCTTCTAAAACTGTTGAATTCATTTATTTAAAATATTTATTATATTATTTTCTTATCAAATTTAGTGTTGGTTCTGCACTTACAAACTCCCACTCGAAATAGTGAACAGTTTCGATATAGTGAACAGGCTTTTTGTTTATTAGTTCACTGTATCGAGTGTCTACTGTATTATCAAAAATGTCCTAGGTTTGTTAAATTAAAAAAAAAGTCCACAACTTCTACACCTTTTGTATCTATAAATTTAAACAAAAAAATTACGCAAGCTTCCAACAAGGAACTATACTAGGACCTAATTTTAATTTTCTGTTTACATATTTTGCTCTGTTTGCCCAATTTCTGTTTCTGCTTGTCATTGTTTCATAATAAATGGATTTGTTAACACAAAACCCTTTACAATCTTCTTGGAACATCTTACCTACCAAGGAAGCAATAATTTTAACATCTCAATTCAAAAACCAATCTCATGAACGAAAGTGACAGATGAAAATTACTCAGAACAGGGCGTAATCGTATCGTAACGCTATCTAGATCACGCAATCGACTTGCTCTACTTGAAAAATAAAAAAAATAAAAATTAATCACTCGAAATTGTTTCCAAATTCTCATTAAAAGCCATCACGACCACGACCAACGACGCAACGAACAGAGATCTATGAATGAAAAATGCATCTCGAATTTATTTTGAATTCATTCAAAATCTTTTAATCCAATCAAATCACGTATGTTTATTTCGAACAAAAGGAACCCAATTAACTGAACAATAGTTCGGAGTACCTTACTTCCTCTTCATATACGATACTCGAATTCTCGGATTCTCGAAAATTAACACCAAGAAGCACACTAAATCGTTGTGTCCCTACCCCATTATTCCGACGAATTGGGCATGTTCGTCGCGCCAGACCATTCATATATGCTCTCCTTATCGATCTGTCATCTAATGGAGGACTCCACTGGAAATCCGTGTGATAGACAACGATCTTAAATGCTCATAAAATGTGCCCAGATATTTGCACCCAGAGAAGTATATAGGAACGTATAATCAAGGGACAAAGGGCACAGTTACTGGCCGTTAATAAAGAAAGGTCTATCTTCTCTTCAATCCTCCTACGTCTAGGACACACATTTTAAATCTATGTGACATCGTCGTCGTCCCCATCATGAGTCCCAATACGTGATCATTGTTCTTTCTCTTATTTCTAAATCAATTTAACATTTTTAATACGAATTAAGGCTGACCACGATGAAATGATGGCAGGAGGAATAGTACGAGTATAATGGACACATGGTTGAAGGACGCATCAAGAATGCAACACCACCGGAAAAAATTATTCATTTCATGTGAAATTTAATAATTTCCACGATATCGTCTCATTTGGATTCCGATTAAGGGACATGATTAATTTCTTAAAAATGCTAAGTACATCTAATTGTTGTTGTGACGCGATGTGGTTGCAACTGGTGATGGTGGTGTATAATAGCTTGGGTTGCGTGATGGACGGGGACGAATATGAGCGACGTAAAAATGCAAGCCTTTTGAGGAGCGAGGAATATTGGAAGCACGCATCTCTTGAATTTTAAACAATTTTCTGACTTGATTAATTGCTGTTGGTCTATGAGGCATATAGCATAAATGTTGGAGGAGGCGATGCGATGCGATGCATGATTTGTATGGTTTCATGAATTTAGGTAGGTATATCTTAAATCTTTATTAAGGTAATGGTACTCTGAGTTTGAAATATTACTTAAACTTCATAAAAACGAATTAAAAAAAAAGTTATGTAAATATTTAGGGTGCACTTTGGGATGAGAATGTGAGTTCCAATATCGACGGTCAGCTTTTAATCGCCAGATGTGTTTCGATAAGGGCTTTGTATTCGGATGGGATCTAATCTGATCTGACCTTAAGCTTATTAAAGACAATTAATTTTTTCATTTATCCGTAAAATTTGACATGTAAACAAAGGTGTAGCCGTAGCCGAGGAAGTTGTGATAGCGCTTGTGTAATAATTCCTACCTTTCAAAATATTGTGCTTGAAATTCGAGGTGGAGTCAGTGAAAGGTTTTTAAATGGAAATTGAAGAAACAAATAGGACAATTACATATTAATTACTCAAAATTAAGTATGCGAGGGGGGGGGGGTTGTATTCATCAATGCAACAATCCCTCCTTTAAAATGTTGGCCATCTAACCAACATTTGTATACTTTATTGGATGATTTAAGAATTTTTTGTTATTTCAGCAAAAATAAATTGTATTTAAAATTTCAATAACTCGAACAAATTTGACGGACTGCAAAATGTTAGTCATCTCATTGTGAGTAAGACAAAATGGCCTGAGTCTTGAATAATTATCCAAGTCACAAGACAGAAAAAGCAGTAATTATTGGAGAATTTTAGAGAATTTAAAACTCAGAAACTACATAATTTTAAGTTCTGGTAGTATCAATCTTTATAGATTTTCAAATTTTTTATTTCCAAGCCTGTTTGGTTTTTTTTTTTGCCTTAAAAATTTTCACTTCGAGGCAATTAATCTCTTGAATAGATTCACCAACAAAATTTCAATTTTTTTTTTACTTTCCGGAAGAAGTTTTTCCCCAAAAAACTAAATAACAGTAAATCAATTCCCAAATTCACTGTTGGATTTCTGCTAAACACAAACTTGAGCTTAAAAGGTACAGGCTAAACTGTTTCAAACGTCATACATTGAAATTAAGAGACTACCGGTTGTCGAGGCTTTTTACTGTAGGTACCTACATATTTAAATTATTTCTTTTATTTTACTTGCGATTATGGTACTGCAAAAAAAAAATATTTTGAGATAACAATCACACATGACATAACGATGATGGAGAAGTTGAAATAAGGGGTTCTGGAAATTCAATCCGTCTGTCTATCTGTCTGTCTGTCTGTTTGCGCCTCAACATCCTAAACGGATGGTCCGATTCGGCTGGTTTGATTCGGCTTCAAACGTGTTATTTAATGTATTTGGAATTTTTTAATGAGGTTTTTTTTTTATTTTTGCTCTAGGTCCAAAAATAACGGTATAGCTGTCATAAAAAAAGTTTGATTTTCTCGAAAACGGCTCTAACGATTTTGTAAAAATAGATTTTTCGAACTTTTTCTTATAACGGTAACTCTCATAGAACTGGTTTTCTCAAATTTTTATAATACTTTTAACGCAGAATGCCATTTTTAATTGAATTTCTAAATGCAATACAAAAACTTTTTTTTCGATTTTTAATAATTTTTGGAAATAAAATTTTAGCTGTCGAACTATTTTAAAAACAGGTTTATTGAATTTTTTCAATTAATTTTCCCACATGAAAACTGCAGATTTTCTTATAATAACATACCTACTGCAAAAAATTTAAAATATTTGTTCGAAAAGATTGAAAAAAAAATCTTTTTTTAAAAAAATCTGGTCGAACGATTTAAAATTTTTTTTCCTGGATGATAAAAAGAATACTCGTATAAAATTTAAGATTTTTTTTTTTTTGTTAAATATATACCGATTATCTACCATTTTAAGAGCAAGTTCGTGCGACCCACCCGTGCATTTTATTTGCATTTGATCAAACGTTGCTCTAACGATTTTAATTAAACTCGTAAAAACTTTGTTTTTCTAGACGGCAACGGCTGCTCCGAATTCCCTTCCTAAAAGCTTCGTTTGACGTGTTTTTTTTTAGAGGTTCCTCGTAGATGACATTGAAACTTTTTTAATAACTGGATTCTGAATGGAATTTCTCGAAACCACTCCAGCTCCAGCTCCGGTGATTTGCATTGATTCTGTTATTGTTATACAAGTATTTAAAGTTTTTAGTCGATATTTTTATTTGATTCTTATTTTCCCCAAGAATAATTGAAAATCAAAAAGTCTACAGCAATTGTTTAATAAATTTCATATTTTCTAGTATTAAACCTTTTAAACAATAATAGGTATGGTATTGTTTTTCAAGAAATAAAATATTTTTTCGCTACCATTTTTTTGTATCTGTTATATTCAAATCTTCTTATACGTGTTGACAATTTCTTTGTTGTACCATAATTACCGAAGTATACAATTACAAATGAATCAAACTTTTTAGTATAATTATTTGTTTTAAATGAAGGTATGTTAATAAAAATTCATATAATTCATTAAAACAAGAAACAAAAAAATTGTTAATTTGATAACAAATCAGATCAAATATTTTAAGATCCTGCTACAATTGCCTTGCCTTTCACATATAAAATTTTTTGCACCCCCAGTTTTTATGTATAGTTCGAGTTCAAGCAATATTGACTGAAAACGTTAATTGCGCCAATAAACTCAATAACAGCCATATCACACCGTCTGTGAATCTATTTGTACTGGAGACTCTAATTTTTTTAACTCAACCGTTTTTATATAGTACATACCTACTCGCGTGTTCAACAATGATATTTTGTGCAAAAAACCTAAAACTAAATTCTTTTTTAAAACTCATTATGCAATATTATCACACAATACCTTTCCAATAGATCGCAATGGAAATGTCATCTCAGCAAAAGGCTCAATTATATGTACATAATGTCTATAAGATATTTCCGAAATCAGATGTATAATAGTAATAGCAATCACCAGCCTAATGAATCAGAAATTGTGTAAAATCTGAATCCGGCCTGTTGAAAACGGGCTGAACCTTGATCATTGTATTTTTAATCTATAGCATTCACAATAAGATGAACGTTTGCTGCGCCATCTATGGATGAAGTTCACAACACAACACGACCCGGGAACGCCGCGCCGCCGCCGCCTTCAGAAGATAGGTCCATGTCAGTTCATGTATCGCTCCATGGCTTGTTCACTTGTGTTCTGCATCTGTCTAGTCCACAAATGTCAAAACAGATTTGACATTGGCGGCCATTGGCCACTACATAATATATATAATTATACAATGCTTTGATCCAAACAAAACACTGCTGAAAAAAATGAATGAAAATATTTAGTGAAATCGTTCATTCTGCCCATTTTTATGTACCTACAGTAACAGTATACAGCTGTGAGTTATTTAGTTCCTGATTTGAAAAGATTCGAACAAACCTACGACTGTTACAAACAAATCGCAGGCTGCTCATTATCGAACCTTAATGCTTAATATTATTACAAATACTAATGCAGTAAGAAAAAAAAAACAATCTTGTTGATCATATGAAGTTTGTTAGAAATCGAAATGGAACATTACAAATAATTTTACCCAGACATAAATGTCTCCGTCACTATTTACGCTTTTAAATAAAACGAATCTTTCCACTAGTTTACTTTCTTACATGTAGGAGAAGGTACTTGTATACATACAATATTAAATACTTTTCTAAGTATTTTCGAAAATCAAAACCTTCTAAGTAACTAACATCCAGACCCCCAAAAACTTTAGATTCTTCCAACTAGCAGTGATTCTGCATAGAGATGATTGATTTTAATGAATTTTTTATTTTTGTCATAAAACACGATTATGACCAATTTTTTATGAAAGGTCAGGGAAATAATGACAATGTAGGTACTAATAAAATAAAACTTAAAATATTAAATAACCACATTAACGATTCAACAGACGGACGCGACATCTTCCCCTTTTATTTTCTTAACTAACAAAACGACATTAATTTACTTTCAAATTATTGAATCTTACATGAAAATCAAACTTGACAAAACACATTCGTGTTAGTCTGAAAAATATCTTGTGAAGAAACTATAAAAAAAAAACTAAGAAGAAAAAAAAATCGTTTTCACATAATTCTTCCGATTATAACAAAAGCTAGTTTTACAACAATAAACAAGATTTAAATAAAGTCGATGAAAAAGTTGTTAGATATTCTCAGTCAAAATTAAGCCACTAATGAAATTAAATTTCCATATTGATGTACAGTTTTGTATAATATAAAGCGTTATTTAAACAGCCAATTAAAATTTTGATTAACGAATCATGAATAACGCAGATACATACGTTCTCCAACAAAATTAATGCAAAACATCAGCTTATTAACGCCAATCCAATTTAAGCCTTGCCAACTCATAATTTTGTAGCAAGTTTTTTTTTTTTTTTTCTTAAAGATGTGTTCGAGCATCTAAAGAATACCAAAAATTAATCTTACAGATACAAAAACAACATTCAATTCAAAGCTCGAGCAAACTTAATCCGCTTTAGATTAAGAGATTCGAAATCATTGGTTTTTTCTTTTTTATTTTTGTTTTTTTTTGTTTAAATTTCGATTTTATTACCCGAGAATTCCAATAAATAAAACCGTGCCATTGGTGTATCTATATTGTTGTAAGTTACAATCGGGCAATAAAATCGAACGAAATGGATATAAAAACTCGATTTTGGAAACAATGTGGTGAAGGAAATTGGAAAATATTAGATACTGCCACCTGGGGAGCGATTTTTGTCGCATCAATTATTTTCAATTGCCATATGCCATTGCCATATCGAATAAATGAATGCGCTCGTTTGGAGTAACGAATTGGTTAAACGAGAGTGTGTGGTGTAGTTGGTGTCCTGCCATCATCAACTTCAATTCCAAGTTGTTTTGGGAATATGTATCTTCTATATGGACTCGGACTCGTACTCATGTCTAGTATAAGAAAAGTTCCAAAGCGGCTTGGTTAAAGTTAAAAAACAAAAACCTCTTCGGGGCGAGGGAAATTTACGACCTTTTCTTTAAACTCAATGGATGGAGTATTGTGTTTTAGTGCTGTTTTATTGCTTTGACTTTGAGTGGAAAATTGGAAAAGTGGGAAATGTGTATTGAGTGGCGTTTACAGTTTTGTTTTACACATTAGTTAAGAATTTATTGCCGGCAGTGATTAGTTAAACTGGGAAAATCATTTCAAAATGGTGTGAGCTGGTAATTTGATGCTGGGGGGAAGTGTTTAATGAAATACAATCGCAGTTAAAAATTAACTACACTAAGAATCTTTAAAGCAGAACTTTAAACAAACTGTGAGTTTGAGCCTTGCTATATAGAAGAGATAGCCATCACAGATGGTAAATTTTTCAATTTTTACTGCTTTTAAAAATCGTTAAAATACTTTGAAATTATTTAACGACTTCCTGTTTATATGGGTCTCAATATTACTGAAGTTCTTCATGGACACACACTCAAAAAATAAGGTTACGGTTTTTATAACTTTTGGCATATACACTGAAAAAGAAAAAAACGTTTTTTTGAAGAGGAAATTTAGACCCTGTATATTTTTTAAGATTTTTGATCACACCTGCTTACTAAAGTCATTATAATGCTTTAAATCAATATGAAACCAAAGACTCTGTTTTAAATTTTGTTGGCATTCTCTGTTTGAAGATTGCAGGTCTCACTAGGTCATCAAATATTTTTCAGCGACTAAGCTTATAAATTTCTTTATGTTTTTCTCACCTTTTATAGCTGTTGCATAAAATATTTTGCCAATATTGAGTATTATGACCATGCAAACACAAACGGAAGTAAAGCGTTTAAAAATGTGTATCTCAGGATGAACCACTGTTGTACAACTGATCCTCTTTAATTTTTGTGGAAAAACTTCTAAAGAATCGAAATATCTTGTCAATTTAATTCCAAAGTCCATTATTAGACTTCCTACTTGGTTGATTTTAACAGATCAAGTGATAAAAGTTTCGCGTTAAGATATTCTATTAGAATCTATACACAACAACTAAATAAAACTAACAGAAACAATATTTTTTAGATTAAGAATCTTGTCTTCCTATATAAGGTCCCTCAAATGAAGTCTTACTGATTTTATGTTGGCATCACTCGCGACGCGAGTAAGAAAATTCACCGTTGTACTTCTGGCTTTAAAACTCAGCACCGTCTCATAAAGCTTGTTAAACGCAACAATTTCTTGCAGATCACGTTCCTTAATTCATTTCTTCGCAACAGTGGCCTCCGTACTCATCAGATTTGAATCCAATGGACTTCTCTGTATAGTCTAAGGTGTCAACAACAAAATATGAGAGTGTTGTTACATTGAACTTAGCGCTTCATCGGGAATAGGCACGGATCCCACAGAACCAAATTTGTGCAGCGTGAAATTATTTCTCAATAGGATTGATGCTGTCATCCGTGCAAGAGGAATTTATTCTGAGAAGTGGCATCAAATCTGGAATGAAAAACTCAAAAAATGAAGGATTTTTTTGAACTTTGAGTTGGTAACACTTCATTTTTCCAACGTTCTTTTATACAATACTATTTTTTACAATATCATATACAAAAATGTCGACTAACTGGCTGTACACAATGGTGTAGCCTGTAGCTGCATCAGTAGTACATAGCAATGTCAAAGTAAATGTTACAAAAAATAGCGCACTAAGCAGTATGCACGAATACAATGTGAAATCAAACAAAAATCATGTCTATCATTTTGATTGTTGTTGTTTTGCAGCGCAGTACGTTCGTGAAGTTTAGTCAAGTCGACTTGTGCTTCAGCTACTCCCTTTGCTGCAGCTGCCTCTTCACATTGCAGCCGTGCAATGCGATTTACGTACATTTATTTTTGACAGTGCTACGTACTACTGCTGCAGCTGCACCAGTTAAGCTATTGCACCTTGGATACAAATATTAAATGACAGATACAATCTTGCATCTCTTCAAATACTTATAGTCCTGGTGGGCCTGTATCCATCAGACAATGCCATAGCCGTCACTAATATGAATACCACGTTCAATGGGAGACAATCGGCTTGTAGCCCTTGACGTCCCTTATGCTCAATACATATGGGCATTCGAGCAGAGTAAATAGTGTTGCATACATTAAGGAGTGTAAATCTGTATTTTTCGGGATAATTGGTACTTTATACAAATAAACCTTCCAGAAAAAATTATCTACATGAAAGTTAAAATCGTTTCAAAATCAGTTGCGTTTGTTAAGGAGCTAACGGATAAACAATAGAAATAAAATAAATAAAAAAAAAATACTTTTATACTATAAAATCTATACAAGGAGTTTTTATTAAAAATTCATAATTCTATAGGTACTTCTAAAAAATACCATTAGCAAATGTTGTTATATTATAATACGATGAAATGTTAAATTTGTAAAACTTTAATTTTTAAGAATAATAAATAGTGTAATATACATACAGAGGTATATAATATTTTTTTTTTAGTTCAAAGCATCTTAAATAACGAGTTTGCGCTTTCTTTAGGCATTGACAGGCCCATATACGGATCTGCATTTCTTTTTCTCTTTTGGTTCAGTGTTGTCATTCATTGATCACTAGCTATATTGTATTTTCTAAATGAATATATACTTAATGACATGAAAAATTGAACGCAAAATATATTTTAAAGTTCAAAAGCATCAGTAATTACTTCAAACCGTTTCGAATTTAAGTTTATTATAATTATCGGGTATGCTGTTATAAAAAATAGGTAATAAATAATTGTTTATTGCCATTTTAGCAGAAGCTAATAACTATATTGTTTTGTATATTAAAAAATTTAAGAAAAAGTAGTCATTGGGCATTTTATTTAAACCGTTTTGTAAAACAGATAATAGTTATTAATAAGACGGGTGCCTTCTGAAATTGAAGCTGACCGACGCGACGTTTATCTTTTTCACAGCACAGATTGGTATTTTAATCGCTTATTCCCAATGAGTGCATTTTCCTCAAATCCTTGAGTGCCAAACTGTTCCGTGATAAAAAGACGGTATCAGTATGTATTGTTACTTAAGTGACATAGGCTCTCTTGCCGAAATTAATTTTGAGAAACTTAACCAAAATCACGCGATCTCTCAATATCTGAATATCATTTTATAACCTTTCCAATTCCAATGACATATTTTAATTCAATTCTTCGAGTGCAATAACGAACGAATTCGCAGACCATACCTTTCAACGGGAAGCTGGCCACATATTATGTGTTCTATATCCTTGTTATCTTTCGTCTGTTGACTGATTTTTTTTTTAATAATTTGCGCTGTCTCAAGGGGTTATTAATACCCTTAACATGAATTAACATAGTGCGAGCTTTGGATGATATAGATAATAGGAGATACCGATGCTTATTGGTTTTGAAATTGTAAACCACAATAAGAGGGGAAATCGATCCGGGTAAAGCATTCCACATTATTGTAGTGCAGCTAAAGAAAGACTCTCAATATATACTATACAATTATACGTCTGAAGTTGGGCTCGAGGGTAAATTGATGGGAAATTGTTTAACTGGAGGAATGCATCTGGCTATTTCGCTGGAGCACTGATCATTGAAATAGCGATACAACAAGGTGACACAAGAAACATTACGGCGATGTTCAAGAGAAACGAACGTTTCGGTACCAATCAGTCATTATTATCGTTAATACTTTAAGGTTTTTTATTATCCTATCCAGGAGATGCAAATGTTTAACAGGAGCACCTGCCCAGATATGAAAATTATACTCGAGCATTGGGCAAATGTATGTCTTTTAGATTATAGCAAGCTCAGAAGGGGAAACAGAACTTCTTACATCGATTTAAGAAACCTATTCATTATGCGGCATTATTATGTGATCATTCCACAGAAGGTGGGTTTGTAATGGCACATAGCTAGAACGCGAAGCTTATCGGTTTCCTCACTGCAAACGCCACTCATGGGGAATGGGGTAGTGGAATAGGGGCTAGGTTATGCTTGAGCAATAAAAGAAAGCATTGAGTTTTTATTTGGCTGGTTATTAAACATTGGACAATGCCTTTAGATCGGAGTTTAATGAGGTTATCATACGCTGCTGTTGCAGATCCACAGCCGAAGAACAGAGCTGTGAATCTGGAAACGAATATGAAAAGCTGAGGCGCAGGGAACCTTGTCCCGAAGTCAAAAGTCCCGAACTTGACTTTTGGAACCCACTTAGGTGGGTCATAATCCCTGAATATGAATTCTGGACTTATGACTCACTGTACTGGGTCGTAAGTACCTTTTGTATTTTGTTTCTTATAGGACAATGAAACAATGTTGTAAATTAAGTTCTTTGAAAAAAAAATCTTTTCATTATCAAAAAAAAAAAAAAAAACAGAAAAATCAAACGCCAATGGTTTAACATTTATGTATGTCCGCATGGCCAAATGTCACGGCATGAGAAAGTCATCGTACTCGATTTAGCTATTATTTTAAGGAATGCAACAACAATTCGCGCAAATTTTTGTTTTCTCACACTAGTCCAGGCAAACTAAGCCTAAATAATAAAAATAAACCAAAAAAATCGTGTAGTTCCAAATTTTTCAAGAATGTGTTGGGGGAGGTCTCCTGATTATGCAATACAAAATCCTGGTCAATTGGGGTGCCACGGGGGTGGGGGGTCGATTTAAAGGAACCTTCCCATGGTTTCGCCGGCATATCTCGAAAACGGTGCCTCGTAGAAAAAAATAAAAAGACAAAATATGAAGCTGACAAAATTTCCTACAATTTGATATTTTACATTATTTGAAAACAACCAACCATTTCCGAGATATGCCCTCTGGAAAATAAGAAATTTTTCGAAAAATTGTTTTCTTTTCCAAACTTGTTGTTTTTAACTTCTTCCCACATTTTTTTAACACAAAGTGATGAATCGAAAAGTTGAAGAAAATTTAATTTCCTTCAATAAGATATGAATAAATGTTATGTATATTTAAAAAAAATTGGAATATATGAGTACCTAATGCTAAATAATGAACTTTGGAAAAGTTGGCATAGATGGCACCACTCAGTTCTATTCCCCCTACCATCCTACTTGCCTCACCTGGTAGGACCGAAAAGTAGGGTGTTGTTATCTGTTATCTGTTATCTGTTATCTCTCCAAGTCCGAAAAAAAACATCACATACAAAACAGGGTTTTCTGTCCCACTGTTGAACATTGATTGTTGACTATGGCCTCTTCAGTTCCCGCGTGCTTTTTATCCGCTATGGTTAAATATTTCGTTTAAATATTAGAATAGTTTGCTTAAAAAGCCAAGTTTAAAAGGAACAGTGCAATTCTCAATAAATTGTATTTAATTCATTTATAGTTAAGTGTATAGTATATATGTAGATTTCTTATAGTGTATATAAAAATAGTGGTACGTCCAAAATGGAAGATACGGAAACATGTATAATATGCGACAACCCAGTGGTGATGGATGCAGTACAAAATTGGGCTTCACGTTAGTTTAAAAGCAAAATAACAGCCATCAACACCTCCCGGAAACTTCCCCCAGAAACGAAGGCCGTATCCAAGATTTTCTACGACCGCCAATCAACACATGAGGCGGTCGCACAAACTGGGGAACAGATGTTCCTGTTACTGTACTAGACTCCAGCTTGAGAAAACGACTTGGATCGGCACCGGTACAATAGTTTCATAAAGTCCACCATCCGTACAAGGGCGAATTTTCCTTCTCTTCCACCCACAAAAAGCGCTGCAGAACAACACTCATTCCGAGTGTACCATCAGGTGCAGCAATGGCTGGGCAATGAATTGTCGCCTGAATGTTGGGGTTGGAAGAGAGGGAAAGATGGTTTTTTTGCCCCGGTGAAAACCAATGCCCCTCCAAATATTAAATAAAATATTCTGCTAATGCACTGGTGGGTGTGCTGTTAGGTGTGGCTGCAGAAAGGCAGGATTATTCTGTTTAACTTTGTGCGCCTCCTGCCGGGGTAACTGTACGAATACAGCGGCGGTGGAGGACCAGGACGGCGAGAAATAAGAAGAGCTGTAAATCCGAAGTTTCCTGAGCGCTTATTTTAACCTTACAATACTCATACTTCAAACTATATCATATTAAACATTGTATGTAACTAATTTGGTCAGTTATTTAAAAATAAACACTACCATTTTTTACACAACTACTTCGTAAAACTATTTCTTAATACCTTGATTACTCCTTCGATCTTGCATTTTTCACCCCTCCCCCCCCCTCCTCCCCCACCTTCCTACCGGGGAAACGTACTTTTGGGAATTCATTATAATCCATAATTCGTTATCAGGTGATCTGCTTCTCATTCCAAAAGGAATTGGTGCCTAAAAACAAGTTCTGGTATTTTATAGATCCTAAAAGCTGGTGTTTTTATCAGGATGAGAGATAAGAAACAAGTCTGTGTTTGACGAATGAACAGAATCCAATCAATGTCAGGGATTGGTGTTGGTTTGTCATTAAGCTTCGAATCTTCGAATCAAATTGAAACATATTAAAATCATAATATGTATTTAACTTTCGCTTTCAAAAACACTTTTTTTTTTTATCAATATCCAATCCAAGCAACAATTTCATAATTTTGTTCTATAATCAATTTATTATTAAAAAGGAACTTATAAAAACTAGTGTTGAAGAAACCCAAAGAAAATAGGGAAATTAAAATGTTCCCCCCCAATAAAAATTCTTGAGAACCACATTTTACAATCAAAGACAAACCATTTACATACGAGCATATATATATTTTAATAGAGCTATATATTTTGTTTGTAAAACCCATCTTACATTGTCCGAAAAGACCCAATTTAAAAAGAAAGAATATCCACTTTTGATTGCCTATTTTTCTCACTCGTTTTTATAAAGCTGTCGTGTTTAATGTCACTTGATTGGATTAAAACATTTTTAAAAAACAAACAACAACACTTCACACGGTCGATTAATTAAATAACAAGAAATCGTTTTGTATCAACTGACATTGTATCGCCCCGTATAATTTATTTGATTTTTGAAAATAAAAAGAACGACACTACGCGACGCGACGCGACTCGACGCGAGTCCAGCCAACTCACACGCCCACCACAAAAACTCTTTTTTAGGATTTATGAATTTTTAAAACGTGAAAACATAATCTTTGTCTCCATTTGTGTCGTATGGACAGGGCAACATCTGTTAAAGATGGTTAAAGATAGATTTTTCATTCGAATTTATTCGAGTGGGCTGTATCTACTGTATACAGTCCGTCGGTCGGTCGGTTCGGAGACTTCGGTTCGGAGAAGCTAAATAAAAGCCTGATTAAGGTTCTGATTAATTTATTTGTTTTGAAATTCGATTCTCTTTTCACACTTGATAATAACATTTTACAAAACAAAACTGCATAACGTATTTAACTTGCTAATTAATTGCATCCACGACAGAAATAAAAATGGAACCATCAGAAAGGTATTTATAATGTTGAAACAAAACCTTGGTATCCCGTAATCCATTCTTTTTCTTATTTCGAAACGCGATGCAAAGGCGGTTATGGATAAATAAATTTAATATAATTATTTTTTTAATAATCCCCAACACCAATTTTTTGTCTCACCTAACGCGCCAAGAAAATGAATCACTTGTGTCGCAGAGCAATAAAGGCGCGCGAACCATACCGACCGCATCCACATCCATGACCATGGTCGTCATAATGTGAGAGTTTCATGGCTCCCCGCTGAGACTTATGCCGCTTAATCTTTCGACTGAATCTCATTGGGAATCACTTAGATCCCAATAAATAACCTAATCACCTTGCGTCCTGATATCCCAGGAGGAGTCCGTTGTTGTTTGGAAAACGAGCACCAAAAGAAAACAAGTTCGAGTGAATGCATATAAATTTTTTATATATTTTGGATGGGATAAACGAAGCAGTATTCCCTGTCCATTCCAACACGACGACTCCACTGGACTATGGACGGACAATGCCAATGGGGTGTCTTAGAAGTGCGGGATATGTCTAGGCGAACATTAATTGCTCGTTACTTAAAATCTAATACGAGCTACAAATTAAGACATTTTGCGTGTTGCCCCACGACACTCTTGGTCAATATCCTTCGTCGTTCCTTCGTAACCGTCGGAACGGCGCGGCGTCGCGTTGCGTCGAGTTCATGTCTTATAACAGCAGCCTGAGGCGGCTGCTGTGGTGTCACACTGATTTTACCAATATCCTCTGAGATGGAGATCGCGCGAGGAGTTCACGCTTCGTATATTCGTGCCAAGCCTTGCGGGTGTACAACTTGTGTAAATTAATGTGAACACGAAAGTGCTATCCTGAGAAATTTACACTGAACAAAATTTATCTTAAGGCTGAAATAATTTACCACGTAATGATTTTTTTTATTATTACTGCTTGTATTTAATTATAAGTATCTATCACAATGACGCATTTACAGTTAACTGTGCTAAATCCGGGGAACGAGAACCAGCAAGTCGTTTCAACGAGACTCGAGACTATTTTGTGATAGTTTGTATACCTATCAGTTGTTGCATGAAATCTGAATGATTTGAGACTTACGATGGCATGGTTTCAAGCTAACAATTATAAATTGTTTTTCTTTTCCAATAAATTATAAATAAATTTTGCTAGTCAGAAAGGAACAAAGAGCATAAATAGAGCCCTGGACTATGATTAGAATCCAACTTCCAAAGCTCCAAATGGTATGAATAGGAGGAGATTTGATGAATTCATCAAAGTTCTTACTTGTCTTTAAAAATATTATTAAAACAAAGTAACAGTGATTTTAATGTTGCTAAAAATCGACAACAAAAAATAAATAAAACTCAAATCAAATAAACAATTGCTCGAAATCTACTATCGATACGTAAACCGATTTGTTTATAAAAAATAATTCGTTCTTTTTAAAAATACCTATATTTAAACTTACAACACCAATGCTGGACCAGTTAATAGTTTTCGCTGAAGAGAGTCTGCAAAATAAATTGTTAATCTAAAGCAAAAGCAGGTGATATTTTATTTTTATGAATTTCTCAGCCATTAAAAAATTTAGAATTTTTTTTTTTCTTTTTTTTTGCAGAGGTAAAATTGTTGTTTTTAAATTTGAGTAAACTTAACTCAATCAATCATTTCTGAGTTTATAGGAAATACAAAATGGTAAGTAATGTTACTTAATATATTTTTTGTTATTTATGTTGGCAGTAAAATTGACAACTAAACGATACAATTTTTCTAAGTTCTTACCCGTCAAATTTTTGTTTCAAAGACTTCTGCCGAATTGTAGTGAAGATTCTCCACCAGAATCAGAATAATGTAGCTCATTTTCCAATGTGTTTTATCAGACTCGGGAGAGGCATTTGTTTCCATAAATATATCAATACATGTAGTTGACCGAAAATTCATTTCCAATGCCACTTCTTCCTCTAACGCTTTCTTCAGTCTTGCTTTAAGAACAAATAGCTTACCTTCCAACTAATATGTAACCTCTGAGCTGTGACAAATGTTGTAGAAATTGTATCAAGCCATAAAGTAATCAAATAATACTTGAAATCGGTCCATAAACCCCTTAGTAATGAAGTTTTACACAGCTTTGGAGATGTAATTATTGGAGACAACTTTTAATCTGTTAAGAATTATGTGACACTTTTCAAGTACGAGTACCTACTTTCCTTAATACAGAACTTACCTAGGTTCAGGGACTCAGCCTCATTCAAAACCGATCACCTCCAGATTTTCTTCCAACTCGCCTTTCCTTGAAGATTTCATTGACGCCCTGAGCCACAGTTCATTGATGGATAAGGGTTGTGTTCACCAGATCTTAAGAATGTATTGCAGATGACAAAGGCTTGCAAACTATTCGATATGTTGGTAAAGCGTTTTCATGTTTCACAGGCATAAAGCAGCACAGATTTCACGTTGAATTAAAACAGTTTCAACTTGGTACTAGTCAAACATTTTCTGGAGTTCTAAAGTGAGGAAAGGATTCCAAATGCATTACATGTTTTGCTTATTGTTTTGTTGTCATCCAGGTCTATTCCACCATCGAGTCACACTTAACTTCCAAGGTAGTTGAACTGAGTGAATGGTGGCTCCTGTTTCACAATAAGATGCTGTTGTTGGTTCCAGCTGGTGTGCATTATTATTTATTATTGTGCTTTTGGCGTTAATCCTTAAACCAATCGTTTCTTCATTTTGCTGAAGCGATATACACACTTGGTTAAGGGCATTAATGCCGTTTGCTATTAGAATGATATAATCAGCATCGTTCACGCATTTTGAATGCGTTGGAATTGGAAAGCTTCCCACTGAGCAAAATAAAACACCTTGCTTTGTTGTACGATTCTTTTATTATGGCAACAATTTTATTATTGATGCGTCTAGCATGAAGCGATCTCCAAATAACATAGGGATTAACTCGACCAAAGGCCTTCATGAAGTCGACGAACATAAAGTAGTGCGGTGTTTTATGCTCCGATGGTTGCTCATAAAGTATTGGTTAGGTGTCGGCTTAATTCAGGACTTTATCTTCTAAATCGACACGATATCGACCACGCCGAAACCCCGCTTGGTGCCTATTGGTTCTGGACCTAATTCTCTCGAAAATACGAGCTGCCATTAGCTATACGGATAAAATGGTGATGCCAGGACAGTCATTACAATTCTTGAGATCACCTGTCTTTGGTATCTTTACGATAATTCAATTTGTTTTGGGGAGTTAAAGTTTGAAGCTCAAAAAATAAATGCTGATGCGCCTCAAGGCTGCGTACTCTCTCCGAATTTGTTTCTTATTTTCATTAATAATTTCTTGTCTGAAACTGCCAGCCAACTAAATTGTTTTGCCTACTACAGCATCCTTATACTAATTTCCAAATTCTCTCTCTATTACTTTGAGTGTTGCACAACAATGGAGGGGAATATCAATCTCATTAAATTCAGACCTATATGCAACATTGTTGCCTGGACCCTGGAGTGACAAAAACCGTTTGGAATAAATTCAATGCTATTAAGACCCAAAGATGTTTTCTGTCGTGGAAGCAAAAGATTCCATCCTTTAATCATCCATTAATGATATTCCCAAAAAGGATACCAAAAAAAACTTTCGATACTTTGTATGTGCATTAGTAACCACCTTCTTTCAAACGATCACATTTGTATAAGATATGACTATAAATTAAAATGCAGCGAAACGTTAATGTTTTCTTATGGTACATTAGACGACATTTTCAGAATCACTCTCAGATTAGATCTAGATTTCACGATTTTTCTGGTTGCATGGAAACAAAATGAGATTGATTTTCGTGTGTGTGCCATTAACAGCTGATATGATAGTCCACTTCTTCGTCTGATTGATATGCAATAACATCTTTGACAGAATGCCTATCGCTTTACTTTAACAAATTTTCAGTTTTGAAAAATTATCCAACATAGAATGATATTGAAATATAATTAATAATTGCTGGCCCACTTTTAAAAAAATATAAAATATTATTTTGCAAATAAATGTGTTTCTTCTTTACCAAAACCACAATGAGAAAAACAAGTTTCCAACTGATGACGTTTAGGAATATCAATTTTGTATGTGTGTAGAAGTATGTGTAAATCTGGCTCTGAATCGAGATTTGCAAAAGATTCAATCAGAGATCGAATTTAGATTGCTTTTTTGGCTTCATGGAAAATGAAAACTGCTCGATATAAAATCGGGAGTGGTTTTTTAGGGTTTAATGGAATTCAATTTTACACGATGTAAAAACTTTTTCTCCAAAGCTAGAGTGCAATTTTTATATCTGGTTGGACCATCAAAAACATTAAACTTTATTCCTAGATAGAATTCAAAGAATGAGTCTTAAAGCTGATAGATGATAGGGATCAGTTTCAGAAACATTATTGTTGCATTGGAACAGTTCATTTTGGAATGTACATATCTTGCCTCTCATTGTCATTTCACTATTTTCTAGTGAAATATCCAGTTGCGTTCCTCCCCTTACGTAATACCAATTCCGCTCAGAACGCCCATCTTCATATCCTTGAGCCAAACTTCGGACGTATCGTCCGTCGCGTCAAGTACCTAAAAAGAGATTAATTTTTAATTGTACTGCAAGGCTGTTGACTGAACTTCTCATATCAATGTCCAATTGTTTCAGACAAGTGTACATCGTGTTCTGCTACTAACTCAATCCTACCTCTGTTTCCTAAACATTAAAACTGTTGTAAAGGGTTATCATAACCCCTTGAGTGCGCGTTGAGGATGTACTCCACAATAGCATCTTGAATCTACTCATGGCGTTTTTAATTGGCAATCCGGAATTGTTCTTCGATTCGGAATTGAACAGTTTTTTTTTATTCCGAAGAATCTGAACTTTGGTGTGAATGTATTGGTTGAATTTCACTTCACTGCTGGTATAATTTCCAAACAAATGTGTAACAAAAAATATGACATTGGTCAAATGTGACATCTGACATTTAAATCTATGAATGTGTGAGTGATTCTGCTTTTGATTCTGTTTTTAAAACCAGAAGAGAAATTCTCTTTTTTTCAGAATCAGAACTGTCAGTTTTGCCCAATTGAACGCATTCAGATTGCTTTTCTTTGCTTCCAGATTGCCAATTAAAAACGCCATCACTCTCGGAAAACTCGGTTGTCCTCTGTGATCGAATATAGCTCTAAAACTCAAAAGGAAACACACAGAAATAGTAACAGTTGTTTCGACTTTTGCTTCATCATCGATACATACTACGTGGTTTGTGTACTTACTTTCTGATGCCAAAACGTAACGTTAAAGCTCACCGTCTCATTGTGAGCATTATACACGAATTACTATGTCTGAACTTTTGCGCTTTGTCAAAGCGAAATTCAAAGCGGCGCGGCATTGTGAAGCAGGCATTCATTTTTTCGAGTGTATTTTGGAAAGGAATTCGCAGACATGATAGGAACTTTCATTCAAATATTTCAAACGAATGTCTCAAAGATAATTCACCGTACGATAGATCCCACTTAAATTTGAATTTACTGCCCACAGAGAGTGTACCACGACGCTGGCTAACTGGCTGCCTTTAAGCCAGAAAAGTTAGTCTAAGTTGTTTTCTTAAGTTTTTCAAAAAAAAAAGTAATAAAAAAGAAATAGTGCGCGTAATTAATTGATTATAAATAGTTGTTGTCCCCAAAGGATTATGTTTCAGTTAACGATCGAGTAATACTGACCAACACGGACCCCTGTGTTCTGTGTCCTATCCTATGTCCAAGTCCATTCTGCTTTCCTCCATTAAAACCAAACGAATCGGTCCCGCATCCAACTTCATGTGATACAATCGATATTGCGTGTTATGCGAGTGTTTATGGTGATTTAGTCAGAGGTATGGCTCATAAAAACTTTTGATAGCTAAATTTTGTAAACTGTCCCACGCCCCATAGTTTGGTTCTTGGTTGTTGTTGTTGGGGCAGTATAATAGTTGCTTGGATTTCGGCTCTGACCGATGAACGTAATAATTCGAAACGAATAATAGCGTCGATGATGGTAGGGCATTGAAATATTTATACCAAACAAAAAGATATCAAAATTCTTGGGCAATATATTCGAGTGTTTACGGGGGGATCTTTATTTTCCTGTTGGATTTAAATAATATCAAAAAAAATACACAATGTTGGTTATAAAGTGACCGCACGTATAAGGTCACCATACACCAAGCTAAATGCGCGAATTATGAATGACATCAATTTATGATTATTGGGGATATTTAGACTTCATTATGGGTTTGGGAGATGAATTCCATTAAATATGCAAACTTGTATCTTGTATCTTATTGTGAATTGCAAAGTTTTATGGGAAATTTATTGGTTTTAATAAGCCGCGGTAACACACCTCATGTTAATTTGAATGAATTGCTTTTAAATGTCAGGGGAATATAATTATTTTAAGATTTTATTGATCGATAAAGTTGATGGTTATTTGGCAATTTGCATGGTTAAAGTACACTCGTGGTTCTCAATGTGGGTGGTGTGGCCTTCAGGAGATAGATATCACCGGATGAATAAATATTTATTTAGTAAATAAATTGAAGCAGGTGCAGATCTACGTCAGCAAAGTCTTTTTAGCCCTCTTTTGTATTATACTGAAGCCATTGTATACATATACATTTTTATAGTAATTTCATGGATCATGTTTTTTTAGTTCTGAACTTCATCAATGGCGGCGCTAGCTGTATTATCTGCTTTATACTAAATGTCTTCTATTGTTGTTTTTGCTTCCCATGGCAATTTAGACAAAAACCACTCCTAACCACCATTACCAATCAAGTGTTTGTGAACTTCGTCCATAGATGGCGCACCAAACGTTGCTCTAATTGGGAGTACTCTAGATTATAAATACAATGCTGGAGCACAACACTTTTAGATTCTTTTTGTTAATGTCAAATTCATGAAGGCGTTTGTTTACTCGTATATACAGGGTGTTTGGTTTAAAGTGCGCCATAGAGCTAAAGCATGTAGGTTGGGTCGGGACAAGAAAAAAAATCGTATGGGAAGAGGTTTATTTCCCTCCGCTTAGCCGAGACGTGCAATTTTCTAAACACTTTTGACTTAAGTTGGAAACAAAATGAAAAAAATAAACGGTAACTCATACAATGCCATTGTTATACCATTTTGTAAAGCCAGAAACCTCTTCTTTTATAATGTTTTTAAATAAAGTTATTTAATTGAATCATTTTCAAAATATTAATTTTCAAACTCAAAATTTTGACAGAAAAGAATAAAAAAAATGTTTTAACTAATTTTTTTCAAAACTTTACGTAATTGAGTATAAATTATTGTATTGCCAAAATTCAATGCTCTTAATAATTTTAAGCCAAATACTGAAAACTGTTTGACTTTATAACTTTTTGTCGCTAAGCTATTCAAAAATAACCGAACCTACTTCTTCATAAAAACACAAAAACTAACCTTACGAGGTGATCATTTTGCTAATGTTTTCTTGGTTTTATGCTCTAGCTTTATGGCGCACATTATATCAAACACCCTGTATGTATGTCATTCTTCAAGTTATTTTGATGTTTCAAAATTAACATCTTACTTTGCACGAGCTCTAATCTTGTTTATTTAAGGGTTAATAATATTGGCGCTGGTAAATTTTAACGGACTGCGGCAGCCATGTTTCTTGGTGACATCTGTCAAATCTGTAGTTCTTTTTTATGGTTATTGATGCCAAATCAATATGACAAGTTACATGATTCAATAGCACGACCAAATGATAAAAGTTGAAAAGTGCACTCTTAATTTAATAATAATTTAATAATTGACATTTGTATATATTGTTCTTTCAATTTGTTTACGCCATCAACAATTTGAGACTACTTTTAATAATTTTTATCATATCTCTGTAGGTATCTAGTAGATTTGCTTTTAATGGATCTCAGACCATTTTAGATATTCTACTATATTTAATTTACAAATAATTGCTCTTTGTATATAATTTAATTATGTTATGTTATTTTTCGAATAATTTAATAATAGTCTTTAATGGCGCTTCCAATGGAAGAAGTCGTTATAGCAAACTTGACCACTTTTCTGACCATAACCACTTAAACTATTCCATTCAAGTGTTTGTGTCCTAATTAATTAATTTGCTGAACTCCTCAAAAATAATATTTATTCCATTTACATGGCCAATTTGTCGTTGAGAGTTTTCTCGAACCATTTCCTATACAAACAACAAACAGTCCCTGTCCATCAACAGTGCTGCTACTGAATAAACAAGCACTTTGCTCTTACTCCTATATTAAGTGCCCATTATGCCTAATTGGAAAATAACCATATTATAAAAAAAATGGTAGGCACCTCCGTAATGTCAAGCTCTTGAGACGTCCCGACATTAGCCATAGCCAATAGTATAAATGATGCCAATCTTTAACTCTCATACAATTTCCATGCATTATATTAAAACGATGAACAGGAAGTGCCATCAGCTACCATTTTAAATTTTAACAGGTGTCGATTGTCGATACATCGGCAGTAATTATGGTCATCCAATTAATTGATTCATTTCTGGCTCCAAAAAACTACCGGGAGAAGTGGATAATTGCCACCACGCCCGAATACACTTCTCGTAACTATGCGTACTTTCCAAATCATCTTCTTATACACCTACCTGTGTTTTGTGTTCCTTAAAGTATACCCATACCCAACCCATGTCCATGTCCAAGAAGTCCCATATGCACGTTATATGCCCATAAAATAGGTGTCCTCAATGCCCATTGTCCAGGCCATTTTGTTTGTTTTATCTTTTATCTATCTAAGTATGAAGTGACACAATCCGGGAAGACAATAAATGTACAATCTTCTTGATTTCTTGTGTTTTTGTCCTTGATGTGGGTTTGATGTCCTTTTTTTAATTTTAGAAGGTTTGTCAACTCATTCCGGGAACTATAGTTCCTCTTTTCAACTCAACAGTTAGATGTGTCCATGTGTTCCCGGGTAATGAAAGTGGTGCTCAACCTGTTGTGTTACATTATAGTGCACTGATGAGATCTTGTTTGTGCAGCAACTCATGCTGGGGTGTCCATATTGTCCTGTTGCATTTTCTGTTACTTTTTTTTTATCGATAAATGTAAATTATCGGGGGAGGGTGTGTTATCGATGACAAAAGGTAACTGTCAAAATACATAAACAGGTGATTAATTGATTGCTCAGCCATAGTTTCTTGGAGAAATTTAATACTTTATTTTGTTTGGTTATGGAGAAAACATTTCTCTGAAAACAAAAGGTTTGGGTTTTTTTTCGAGAATTCAGGAAGCGTTTAGGCCTTATTTTTGATGAAAATAATAATCATCAGGGGCTGTATTAAATAATGTGTGGTCAATACACACAAACAAGCTGGTAATTGTTTATTGTGTTTGATGTCAGAAGGTTAGAAGAATACAGAGATGTCAAGCCATATGGTTTCCCAAATTTTATACTTTTATATTTAAACAGTTGAGGTAAAATTTTTGTTTTTGTATAGATCGTAGGTATACCATTCGCAATCGGTTTAAGGTTAAGGATCTGGAAAATAATGACAAAAACCTAGCCACAAAGTCGCTGACTTGGTTCAAAAGGTACATGATGTCGAAAATCGGGTTCGTTGTAAGTTTTGTTGAACCTCCAAGAAACAACTTTCTCATCGAAATCGGCCCAAGTCGAAAACAAGCAATAAAGATTTTTTTTATAAAAATTTGTAACACATCTTTTAACACTGATGTTAAGTTTGAATCAAAAAAAAAAAAACTAAATTATTCGCAATTAAATTCTGCAGTCTAAAATCATACTTTTCCGAAACAAAAAATTAAATCTAATTTGGAGCATGAACATTTATAAAAGGAATTGAGTGACAATCAGCAACTACTGACTTCAGCTTGCAGTTCGATTTGTACAAAACAAGACAAAACTTAGATTTTAAAAAATTAGATTTTGAATGGAAATAGCGATATGGGTGTATTTAACAATTCTTGATCCACAACCTGCTATAACCAAGGAATACAAACCTTCATCTTCTGACTTCAAAACAGCGACCTATAGTCAAAAAACATTGAAAAACGGCCCTTAAAAGTGGGCGTGTCCTAAAAGTTGAAAAACAAATTAAAGCACTAACTATGAGCTTTGATCATAAGTACATTTTTAGGCATATGTGTATATTTAAAGCTGAATCGTGTAGTTTGTGTACGGTTTTACCGTTTTGAAAAAATTTACACAAACAAAAATTAAGAGATATAAATACTAAAACTATGTTTTTTGTTCTTTCACGAAAAGTGGTCGTAACTCGTAAGCCACATCCGATATTCTTAAATTTCTTTTCATACACCAGGTTCTTAGTTTCGAATAAGAGACACACAAATTTGGACTTGCGAATTTATTATAAGTGCCTACCGTTTATTTGCAAAAATAAGTTCTTTACAGTTTCTAATAAAAAGTGTTTGTCAGCCACACCCACAATCGATTTTTTTGTTTTTGAAGTGAAACTTCTTTAGAATCGTTGTGATTTCAAACCGGATGCAACGAAAAAACGACAGGTAAGAGACACAAATACAAAAATGCGTAGGATGAAGCCAGGAAAGAATGAGGCAGAAATATACATACTATTTTATATTATCGGTCTCTCCTCTTTGTCCCATACTTCGTAGCGTCCCCACTCCCGTCTTCTAAGCATAGTCGCCTGTAATTTGTGCGCCAGAGCGAGAGAGCAGATGTTGGTGTGTATGTATATTACACACTGTTTAATACGTGCTTGTATTTTAGCATTTAACGTGTGTTAGTGTATGTGAAAACTACGTGATCTACTGTACACTGTATGCGGCTGCGTATTACAGCTTTTTAGTAAGATGTCAGCGTGGTGTGTTATTATTGAAGTGAAACTTCTTTAATATCGGGGTAATTTGAAACTCGACGAAACGGAAATGCAACATGACACTTTTAAGCAAATATGTAAATCAATTAAAAAAAAAAAATATATCGCAACAAGTCAGAGAGAGAACGAATGAAAAAAAAATTATGACACAGTATTTTATATTCTAGCTCTCATTTTCTCCTATCATACGTTTTGCCTCTCACTCAGGTCTACTAAGCATTATGTTAAACAAAAGCGAGTGAGCAGGCGCGTTGGTACGATTAAGTTAGTATGTTAGTTAATATAGGTACGTGATTTGAATGCTGTCTAACAAGAAAAGCTTTACAAAAGGTTTCAATAAACTTAATTCAAGAAGAATGTAAAATTCAAACAAATACATAACAAAAGTATTTATAGAAAATTGGCATTCAAAAAATTATTTAAATTTTAAAAAAGTATCCTGAATTTTTGGAAATATTCAGTTTTCGAATATTTTTTTGACTTGTTTTAAATAGTGGCGTCCTGGAGTTCATACTTTCAAAGGAAGTCAAAAGGACGCAAATTATGTCGGTACGTCTGTATGCTTGAATATGTGTTGAAACTTTTGTATTTGTATAGATACGTGTTGAAAGCATTTAGTCATACATAACATAAGGTTTGAAAGTAATCCGAAAACTGGTGCTGGGTGGCTGAGTTTTTCATCTCATTCTCTCGTAAATTAGGTATACCAACTTCTTTGAAGTTTCACTTCAACCGAGTGTGAATTACGCACACACATTTTTTTTATACACAAGATGTTTACGTACAACTAAAAGACAGAAAATTTAAGGTTTTTTCCTCGGATAATATTGATGATTTTGTATGAAAAGTGGGCGTAAGCCACACCCAAGCTGAAATATATTTAATCAATTTAGAGAAGATTTAAATATAACTTGCGTGTGCAAAATTAAAGCGTTGTGCTTTAATCGTAACTGTTCAAAAACCATTTTAGTTTTGCCAAATAGAGGTTGTTAAATAAAAATTGTGATTGTGGGCGTGTTTGTCGGCGGTTTTTACTAGTTCGAGAACCAAAAGCCTTGCTCTTGAACCACATAGTGTACATACTGAATTTTTTAGCTCAAAAATTGCGACCTCTAGTGAGTATACAATATACATACAGACGGACCGACATCGTTAAATCGACTAGGCTTTCGATTCTGAGTCAAAAAATTCATACATTTACTTTTCTATACCCTAAAAACACGTACGGAAGCAGATTTATTAATTCATAAATATGACAAATATCTTAAACGTTTATGCATAAGTCAGACTTTCCGTATATTAAGGTAATTTATTATATTATTGTATGGTTATAGTGTGTCGCACTGCCACGCCAAAGGTTCTGGGTTCGATCCCTGACTCCACCTTAGTTCTTTCACGCCTCTTGCGAGGAAGTGACAAATCCTCCAAGAGTAAATCCTGTCATGGAAAGTGCTTCTCTGATAGCTGTTCGGATTCAGTGTTGAATTGTAGGGGACATCCGTTCCTGGCACGCCCAATATCAAAACACCACACGGGAATGGTTGAGTGTGTAAATCACAGGCACCGGGCCCGCTTGGAGATGTTATGCCAATTATTTTATTTATTTATAAAATAAAGTGCACGAACTTGATCTAATGTGTCTTGGGTGCTTGAGATTTTGTGAAAAAAGCGTTGAAAAAATCATATGAAATTTTATAAATCACTTAAAAATCAATACCTTAAACGTTTTTTGGAGAAAATGAAGTAAGCCATCAGGTTACTTTAACGTTTTTGAATTTCTACGAAAATTTTTTTCAAAATCGTTCAACCAGTTTTTTCAAAAAACAGTTTTTTTGAAAAACTTTTCGAAAATATATTCCAAATTTTTTTTCAGTATGCCAATTTCAAACGTTAGTTTTTATCAGAAAAATAAAATTAAAAAAATATAGATTGAACCGTTTTTGGAAAAAACTAAAATTAAAAAAAAATGTTTGAAACTTTTTTAAAAAACTCAAAAAATCTTTTTTTGAAAATTTTTCCAAATTATATTATTTCTTTTATAAGAGGGCTTCTACATGAAAAATTTCATTGAAATCCGTCAAGTGTCTTACGAGAAATCGGATTTCAAAAAACCGGCCCTATGGGAAGTACCGTTATAAGACTTTTCCTGAAAAATCTATTCCAACCAAAACATAAAGTTTGCACAAAAAACACAACTCAGAAAGTTTTATCAAAATCTCAGGAGCCATTTTTGAGAAAAAATTATTTTTCACAAAAAATCGTATGGCAGGTACCGTAAGTTTTGGAGCTAGAATGCTAATTCCAAAAACCCCTCTGTAGGATGTCATAATAATACTATGTACCAAGTTTAAATCAAATATTTCCAGCCTTTTAGGCTGTATGTAACTATACAGACAGACAGACACACGGACAGAAAGACGGAATTGTCGGACTCACTTTTTTCGACTTCTCTATCATCGTAAGGTCATGTTTGATTGTTAGAATTTTTTTTTTTTACAAATGCATAACTTGCCTTGCTTATTAAAAAAAAAAAGTAGTCTTTCACTTTTCATGCCGATGCCAACCTGAGGCATTTGCGGTTTAAAACTTTTCGACGGCGTTTCCAAGACAGCCCTTGAGATTTTTTATATTTCCAACCAAAGTGAATGAATCTTAATACAAAAGTTTCCAACACTGCCCTTGTTTCTGCCTGTTTAATAACCAGAAACAACTTTCTAACACGATAAAAACCACGAATTTGGTAGTTTAAAGAAAAAACTGGGTAAAAGAATTTTAATTAAAAGTTCCTCAAAAACATATAAAAAAAAAATCTTCATCAGTTTTAACTGCAGAACATCAAACACTTGGCCAGCGAAAATCATAAAATTGGCCTATGATTGATGTATCTGAGAAATAAATCGCTAGACCATTTAAGAAATAAAAATATACAACAACACTGCGTTGAATATTCATTTTAAAATTATTCCTTACATTCCATGATCCATTATTCATCGTCACCCACAAGTAGCACGGCTTATAACTTATACGTTTTACAATGGAAGCAACGAAATTAACAAACAGAGGCTACCAATTTGTCGGATTCTAACTCCCGGTGCGGTGCGTTGCGTAGCTTCCTCACCACGGACCGCATAGCTCTCTTTCACGAAACCATTGGCCATTGTTAATTGCAAATGAATTTAACGTCATCCGGATCGAGCTAAGTACGTATAGTATGTACTTACAAGTTTGTTTATATTAGTGGCTGCTTATCTTAATAACACCTCATAAAGCCATCAACTGTGGCAACTACTTAATGCTACAAGTGCATCACAGAGTCAGCTTGCGTTTTCAGTTTGGCTTTAGCTTTGGCGTTTGAGTTTGTGAGATTCCCTGACTTGTTCGCCTAATTAACCACGCGCGTTCTCAGACGAAGCACGTTAGTATAAGCGCAATAAATTCCCATTACGGTCAATTTACATCAGCATCTGTTTTATGGCGTTTTTTGAGGTATCTTTGTTTTCAAGTTTATTTTCCGTGTTTTCCAGCGACTTACATACGAGTAGTTAGTTGTGCCTTTTGCCTGCGAGAAAGTCTCGCACCCTCTGAAAACCGATTGATGTTGTTAATTACTTTAGATGCAATGTTTTTGAACCACAACATACACGCAAGCGGCAGTAATTTCAAATTTATATGCGTCAGCGTCACTGCACGTCGTGTACAACTGATCGCACTCGAGATAGCCGTATAAAAAATATCGGATTGGATTTTCTCGGATTGCAAATCGAGTGTTGTTGAGCCAATTACTTAATTAACCACGTGCTTTGGCTTCTAGCGACAATTATTTTGCACTTATCTATTGTGTTGGGAATTAATTTGATTTGATTTGCAGTGTTGCCAGGAGCTAACGAATTGTTTAAGAAATTTTGTAAAATTTGTATTTTCTTTAACAGTTTAAGATTCCTTAGAAGTATAGCACAGTCTTCATCAATACTATAGCAATATTTGAAAGACTTTTTTACAATACACATGGATATACAACTTTGAAAGCAACCTACCAGTTACTGGCTGCGCGCAACGGTGTAGCTGCAGCAGTAGCACGTGGTAATGTCAAAGTAAATGTCAAAAAAGTAGCGCACTAAGTATCATACACGAGTACAATGTGCAGCTCTGAACTCAAACAAAAATCATGTCTGCCATTTTGGTTTGTTGATGTTTTGCAACACAGCACTGTCGTGAAGTTGGTGTCGAGTCAACTTGTACTTCAGCTTCTCTCTATGCTGCAGCTGCTACTTCAACTTGCAGCCGTGCAATGCGATTTTAGTACATTTAACTTTGAAATTGCTACGTACTACTAATGCTGCAGTGACACTATTGTGCGAAGCCCTTTATAGCCCAGTCATTTTAGGCATTTTAAACCCCAATCTGCGGAAAAATTCCAATCAAGCTGAATTTCGGTACACACCTTTATTACGGCGTTGTTATGAAGATGTGAAAAATCGACATTGATATCGTGCCGGCAAAAAAAGTTATGAAGGTCAAAAGGTTTTTCGCAAATATCTCGGTTTCTATAACTCCAATGATTTTAACGTGTATGACGAAATTGTAGAGCGTAAAATTTGCTACAATTTCGTTGGCACAATCAATTTTGTATGTCGATTAGTTACCGAGATATGGCACTTCGAAAAACAGGTCATTTTCAAAATTCGCCAAAAAATGCCAAAAAATTAAGAATTCCACCTTATTTCTTCGGATATACCCGAGAAATCATGAAATATTGCTGTTTTTATGGCTTCTTGTTAAAATCACCAATTTTGTACACCCCCCAACGATCCCCGCTATTGTCATTCCGCCGTAATTTTTATATATTACTTTGTTCTTAGGATACAGTGGGCAGGTAGAAAAAGGTCGGAAGTTAATCAAACTTTGAGATATTGTTCAGGAATATTGAATAAACATTTGACGAAGTTTTGGACCTCACCGGCCCTGTTGAAAAAGAGGCGAAGGGGAAACTGCAAACTTTTCGAGTTCGCTCCGGTTTTCGCTCTATAACTTTTGTTTCTTACGTTCTACGGCAAAAGTTTATTGAACTTTTTTGTAGAGCGTTAAATTTACTAAAATATTGTTGGTACAAAAACAGTTGTATGTCATTTCGTTACCGAGATACGGAAAAAGAGGAAAAGGGGGAATTGCAAAATGTTCGACTTTGCTCCGGTTTTCCCACAATAACTTTTTTTCCTTACTTAATACGGCAAAAGTATGCAAGACCTTTTTTGTAAAGCATTCAATTTCCTACAATACAAATAGGGTAAAAATTGTTGTATGTCAATTCGTTACCAAGAAATGGAATTTGAAAAGGAGGGTGGAACAGCTTCATTTTTGACCTTCCATTCCATTCCATTCCATTTCTTCATAAAGAATTGACATGGAAGAACTTTTGAACTATTAAAATTGTAGAAAATTTAATGCTCTACAAGAAAATCAAAACATTTTTTCCGTAAAATGTAAGGAAAAAAAGTTATTGGGGGAAAACCAGAGCAAATCAAAAATTTTGCAGTTCCACCCACCTTTTCTTATTCCATTTCTTGGTAAAGAATTGACATACAACAATTTTCGCCCTATTTATATTGTAGGAAATTGAATGCTTTAAAAAAAAGGTCTTGTATACTTTTGCCGTATAAAGTAAGGAAAAAAAGTTATTGAGGGTAACTAATCGACATACTAAATTGATTGTACTAACGAAATTGTAGCAAATTATATGCTCTACAAGTTTGTCATACACGTTAAAATCATTGGAGTTATAGAAACCGAGATAATTGCGAACAACGGTTTTTTTTAGGTTTTCGTGACCTTTTGACCTTCATAACTTTTTTTGCCGGCACGATATCAATGTCGATTTTTCACATCTTCATAACAACGCCATAGTAAAGGTGTGTACCAAAATTCAGCTTGATTGGAATTTTTCCGCAGATAAAACCTAAAATTACTGGGCTATTAAGCAGTAACAATGAATCCAAGTCAGGTTATTTAAATAGGAGAGTTTATGAAGATGCTTCATCAATCAGTATATTCAAATAAATTCGAAAAGTTAGTTGGCATCACTGTTTTCATTGACAGAGATGTGGTTTATATTATGTTTGGTTTGCCATTTTATCCTGATTCGGCTGACGCCTGAACAACGCATGCAAAATTCTGCAGATATTTTTAAAACCATCATAAGAAAGTTTTGTTCAGCGATGAATCCCAGTTTTGGTTGAATAGATTGTCAATTAGCAAAGTTGCCACATTTGGAGTGAATATAATCCTCAAGTCCTTACTGAGACACTGTTACATCCATAAAAACTGAAATTTTGGTTTGGGCTTGAGGAGTCATTGGTTTTTACTTCTATAAAAATGATCCCGGTCAGTGGGTTACAATCAATGGAGACCGTGAGCGCATATGTTTGCCCCTTGGACCTGTGAATCGCCTTCCAAGATCGTGGAATTTTAAACCCCTAGACTATATTTTCTGTGGAGTGTGGAGGTATGTGAAGTTGATAGATCACCTGATGCTTAGTTTGACACATAAAATGCAGTTGAGAGAAGAAGCTTGATGTGTCACCAAAGAACTGAAAGGCTTGAATATTCTTATCCCCCACTACCGAATCAATCAAAGTACAAATTAAAGTTGAGCCTTCAGCTGAGCATCAAGCTCTCTGCTATTTATAGGCAGGTTATGATGCCTTCTTGGGCATATCGTCTGCAATTCGGTAACATTGTAAAATAGTCGTTCGTGACAGCTGGTTTTATCGCCATCTCCCAAGCCACATCATTTACATTTTAATTAACCCACAAGGGGTTTGAATTATTATGGTTGCAAAAGGGGTAATTTCCAGCGCTGTATTTGTAACTGTGACATACTTGCCAAAATGTTTTGGGATCTTCTAAAGCCCTCAGACAATGGCTTAGAGGATACCAAAATTAGACATTAAGGATTCAAGTGAGTAAAATGATGGTATTTTGGCCAACCTGTGTTAATGTTTAAATACACAAATGTAGGATAATGATTAAAGTTGTTAAAATGTGACATTAAACAAAAAGCCTATATTTTCTAGATAAGCAATTGTCACGCTCCGAAGTCCCAACTTATATGGCAACACTGTTGAAGAGACAAATCCTAGCCCTACCCTCCGGCTAGCATACACTCGCACCACACCGGGCACACCCGTCTATTTTACTCAATGGACTATTGGAGCCAAAACTCAGACTCGCTGTTCCAACAAATCCCCATCAGAAACGGAAATGAGCCATATCGAGATTAATTTCGTGCGATATCTGCCGCCGTGTTGTTCGTCGGATTAAGTATGTCTTTCGAATGACAATTAGCAGACAACGCAGCACTTTTGATTGAACTACAACTGATCGATGATGATGCCAGGAGTGGTGAGGTGGTAGATGTGGAGGTGGTGGAGGAGTGGAGGTGGAGGAAGACACAAAACAAGCTTTAATGATTAATTGAATTCCTGAAGGGGTTTGCTAATGGCGCGGCGGCGGCAGTTAAGTGGCAATGGCAACACGGCAGCGACTCAGATGGAGCGAGTTATGAGTTTTTAATTAATCTAATCCCTTCTCTGAAATATCCAATCTCATAGACTCAGACGGACGACACGAAACGCACGAATCAAGTATCTATATCTATTGGCGCTAATTTGCATGTGAATATAATTAGATTCAGATTCAGCAAGCGGTTCAACTGCCGCGGAATGATTATTTGCCGCGCGCATAAATATTCATGACCGCATATTATAACGGCATGATGGCACTTTAGCAGTGGTAATTATGTTGTGGAAGGCAAACATCAGTTTTTTTTTTTTTTCTGAACAAGCAGCGATAACATCGAATGAGTGAATCAGCGTCTTGCTATTTCGGTCTAATGATCGATTTTGGCCAGTTTTGGATGTTTCCAGAGGAAATCTCCCACAGGCTTTGGTTATCTTTTGTTTTATCTTAACCTGTGTTCTTAATGAGACAAATTAATTATGCAAAATATTTTTGGGTGCGCTCGATTGATTTTTTTGATTTTTATTGGGATTTTTGTGTTAAATAAAACTTATTTTGTTACTACCTTAAATTGTTATTCTTCTCAGCATAAAATTAAAATCGAAATTTGTGTCTTCATTGGATTATTGGAAACAATTTGATATGAAAAAAACTTTGAAATTACATTCAAGTTATGTGCTAATTAAAAATCTTTGAACGAAAAAAATTAGAAGAAGAACTTTTTGAGCCAATAGATTCAATAACTTGTGATCAGTGCTGCTACCCAGAAAATTATAAAAACATTATATTAAGGTATGATTTGATTCCAAAAAACAGCAAAAAGGTTTATTAATAGATACAGTAGAACCTCGGTAATTCGAACTATAAGAATCGACCCTAATTCGAACCATGTAGGTGTCCGTATTTATTCAATAGGTCTGATGAGAAAACAGTGTAATAAGTGATAAAATATTTTGTTTTGGTTGAAACAAGAAAATATTTAGGTATTACAAGTTCAATAAAAGATGAAATGAGTTCCAAAAATGTTGAAAGAAATTTGACATTTTTGTTTGCTTCATTTTTAAACAGTATCATTTTTTTTTATAGTTTAATTCTTTAATATGTTGAGTTCTTCGATAGTCCAGTAATTGGTTTACATTTCGAAATGTGTCGCCACTACCGATAGGTTTTTGGGACTCAGCTTAGGGATGTCTTCTAATAAAAATACAATGCGAACCCTCAATGTCATTGTTTTTAACAAAAATAAACTCATATAGCCTACTGAACTGGAATCGACTAGTATTGTTATGTAGAAATGCCCCTAATATTTCTATAGAAAAATACAATTGGCTCTGCAACTGCAAAAGCACTTAGCAGAGAAACAACGCACAAATAATTCGAAATACAGAGTTCCCATTTTGTCACGTGGTCGAATTACAATATACTTAATTTAAGAACATTGGTGTTTGAATTAGTCTAGCGTTTGAACTACCAAGTGTTCGGATTCCCAAGGTCCTATCGTTGTATTTATTAAAACAGTAAAGTAAAAAGCCGACATAAACGGTTGCTTGAATGAAGAGACCAGGCATAAAACGTGTGAATTTGGAACTCGGTCTACGGTGTTGCTAAAAGAAGCAATATCCGCGACGTAAACTCGTCTGTTGTATTTACCACATGTGTGGCAGTGGATGTAGTGCTTGGTTGCTAACCTAGAGTTGTGGGTTCGAGCCCCAGCCTGGGCAGCAATTTTTCAATATTTCCCCAGCTTCAACTACACGACACCCGTGGGATTTTCATGAGATAAATATCACCTTATTCTCAGTCCATTGTACCAACAAAAATTTTTTCCAATCTTTTTAATTTCTTCTAACTTCTGTTGCGCAATTTGAATTTAAAATACCTTGGGTCTTATAGGCATATAGTTAAAATTATTATTATTATTATTATTACTTTCTAAAGCAAACGCTTCACGACATAAACGAGCGGCGCCGACCGGTCTAGCGATCCTCTTCTACGAACAGCCAAGTTAAAAGCTGACATAAATGGTGAGCAGGGCTCTTTACGGTACACATAACTACCAAAAATTGTGAAGCTTCTGATTCTGACTGGTATTCCCATACAACGTGCCTTCGGATGAGAAAAGAATTCCTTTTAGATAGTGTGTTAAACATTCGAATCTGATTTGCAATTAGATTAGATATTTAGATTAACAAATGTTTTATTTTTCAATTTGTTTTATGTACAATTTGACCTTAAACTAACTTATAACTGTTTTTAACACAAGTAGCACAAAACAGTATATTTTCGGTATGTCATTTCTTAATTCCTACTTTATTCCTTCTTTTAATAGGTATGCCAAATTGTGTCTTCTTTATTCCTTCTTTATTTCTTCTTTTTTAGGTATTACCACCAAAAACTTAAATGGTATGTTTAGTTCTACTTATAGAATTCTTAAATCCTTCTTCAATCGGAGTTTCTTTTATCAATTTTTTTGTTTGTTTGCTTAACACTTCTTTAGTCCATCTTAAATCCGTCTTAAATCCTTCTGAATTTTTATTTATGTACGGCGTTTTCAATACTTCTTTAATCCATCTTAAATCCTTCTTTAATCCTTCTTAAAAAGTTTTTTTTTTGTGGAATTAAATCGGCATTTTTGATACTTCTTTAATCCGTCTTAAATACTTCTTAAATCGTTCTTAAATTTTTTATTTTTTACGGAATTAATTCGGGACTTTCGATACTTCTTTAATCCGTCTTAAATACTTCTTTAATCCTTCTTAAATGCTCCTTGAAAAGTTTTTTTTTTATAGAATTTAATCAGCATTTTCGATATTTCTTTCATCCGTCTTAAGTCCTTCTTTAACCCTTTTTGAAATGTTTTTTTTTATGGAATTTAATCGGAATTTTTGAAACTTCTTTAAACTGTCTTAAATCCTTCTTAAATTCTTCTTAAACCCTTTAGATATTATTCATTGCACCAGCGGGTGGCAATGGTACAGTGGATGTAATGCTTGGTTGCTTAACCTTAGAGCTGCGAGTTCAAACCCAGGCTGGGCAGGAATTTTTATTTATTTTCCAAGTTTCAACTGGATGCCACCTGTGGAATTTCCTTGAGATAATTATCACCTAAAATCTCAAACCACTGTGCCACCTTTCTTTCCTATCTTTCTATTCCTCCTCTCCTTGCTCGCACATGTTAAATCATTATAAGGGTATTCATATCCCCTAGTGCATTATAAAAAAAAAGCGATAGCTATACGATGTCTGTTGTAAATATATACATGCTTCATTTATATTGTGGTTTTGGTGAAAGAAAAATGAGTGAACCGAATTTATTTAATTTGTGGAAAAAGAAAAAGAGATCAGGCCACAAAAAGCAATCCAAATCGCACAGATTTCTGGTTGACGAAATTCGCAGAGTGTCGATTTTTTCTGGTGAACCGCTTTTCATGTTCCATTTTAGATCCAGAATTTGCACTATCTGTATTCAATAGCCGATCAGCCTCAGCATTTGCTTCTTCCCACGTCTCAAAATTTCTTTTAATGACTCTTTCTTTTCCCACCATCCATTTGGTTGAGTCCTTCACATCCGGTATGGACGACGAATCTATTCGTTTGGCTTTATGGCCTTTTCGCGTCCAATATATAGTTTCATCTTGGGTGTCTTGGTCAAAGACAGCCCAAGCAGCTGGAATTGCTTCAATGGCGGATTTATATTTTACGACGACAAACATTTTTTCTATATAAAAAAAAACATTAAGTACCTACACACCTATAGGTATTTAAAGTAGAAAGCAAATTACAATAATAATATATATGAAAAACGAGTCCGTTCGTTCTTTTGCTTAATTATGCCTTTGAGACAGACATTGACATGATCGAAATTGGCTGAGTGAGTAGCGTACACGGACGGCATGCGAAAGGACTCGAGTTCGAATCCGGGTGGCGGAAAAAAAAACAGGTAAAGTATCCAGTTACAATTTACAAATTATAAAATACTAATGTTACTTTACAGAGAAAATAGAGCAAAAATATGATATGGGCAAAAAAATACAGAAAAAAAGAGATAAAAGACAAAAAATAAAATAAATTTATTTTTTAAACTTTTTAACGTTGTTATGAATAATTATTTTTCTAAGACGGAGTTAAGAAGGTGTTAAGAAGGAGTTAAGAAGGAGTTAATACGTATTTAAGAAGGTGTAAGGAAAACTTTGAAGGGCAAACTAAATTTAATACCGATTTAAGAAGGAGTAAAGACTGAGTTAAGAAGTGTGTTATTCCTTTTAAAGAACATTCTAAGAATCAATTTATCTTCTTAATTCCTTCTATCGGACCGCCCACTTGCGCCTTTTATGTACTTAACATGTACTTAAATCCCTCTTAAAGAAGAATGAGAGTAGCGCTTTAGAATTCTTAAATCCTTCTTTAAGTAATGCTGTGCTACTTGTGAATCTTGTCGGCTCACCAGTCACCACTAAGGGCCCGACGTTCTTAACATGGCGTTATGCAATGCATTTTTCTTACAATGTCATATTAATGATCTGATTTGCAATGTAGTTTTCACTCCTCCTTATGTGATTATTCCTGCAAAGACACACTGTGAATTATAAAGATAAAATACAATTACCAAAAAATATTTTATTCTTGTGATTCTTGTTGCTTCGCAGGGATATGCCTTTTGCAAACGGTTGGTGGTCCATCTCAATGGCTGAAGGGGCCAGGTGTGGCGGGTGTTGTCAGTGATCTTTTTTGCTGTATGCGGTGGGAAGTGGAGTGACTTCGTCGGCGGCCGGCGAGGCGGTTGAATTACATCATGTGGCGGCGGTTATTTTTTGAAACATCAAACGAGCTTTTCATTTTATCCGGTGTGACCGTGGTAGTCAAAAAATTAATGTGCACCAGCTTTTGATTGCTTATTGCACATTGTAGTAAATGTGAGCAAGAAGTTAGATTAAGTGGAAGGGAGAGAATATTCAAAGGCTATCAAACCGGTGTTCCAGTTGACATTGCCGGTGGCTACGAGTGTAAGCTCATCCAGTTGCTGGCTTGTGGAGTTTGGTATTAGCTCTTTACTAAACTCTAAACTTTTGAAAACTCGTTTATTGTTTGCTTTAGACCTGACAATTTTAAGGATTTTTAGAAAAAAAAATCCTTCTACAGCCTGGAACAACCTCTCAAGTCTAAACGGTTTCGTGGTCTCAAAATGCTCATTCTATAACTTATGACCTCAAAAAACCCATCACCAACACCACGATTTTTACTTGCGATTACCTATAGGTACTATAAGGCAAGTTATGCATTCGTCAAAAAAAATTTTTGAGATAACAATTAAACATGACATTACGATGATAGCGAAGACGAAAAAAGATGGTCTAAAAATTTTGTCCGTCTGTATGTCTGTCTGTCTGCCTGTCTGTATGTATAGAGACCTACAGCCCAAAAGGGTGGGCCGAATCGCTCCAAACTTGGTAAAGACTTTTTTAGGTATTGTACAGAGGGGAAATTGAAATTTTTTTTACCTCAAAAAATAACGGTACCAGCCATACAACCGTTACGTTAAAGCTTATTTTTCTCAAAAGCGGCTCTGACGATTTCTATTTAAAAAAGTCAGTGTTGCTTTTTAGCTACGACCAATCATATGGCTGGAAAAAAAGTTTTAAAAAATGGCTAAGAACTGTACTTTCCATAAGACCGTTTCTTTTTGCTTTCGACTAACTCGAAAACGACTCAACCGATTCATTCGAAATTTCACACACATATAGCTGTAGGTAACTCAATTTGTATTGCATAGCAATATTTTTGAAAAATATTTTTTTGTATTTTCAAAAGCATTTAAAAAAAAATTAATATTTTGAAAACTGCTTATTAAATTTTTTTCTAAAAATTTTAAATAAATGTATTTGCTGAATTAACTGGCGTTTTGAATTTTTTTTTTAAATTATTTTCAAAAAGGTTTTCGAAAAAAACTTCTTTTCTCAAAAACCGCCTGACAGATTTCTATAAATTTATTCTCATAAATTCAAGAAATAAAATGGCGTACTTTTTTTTCAGCTCAAATTAGTTTAAGTATTTATTTAAGAATTTTGAAAATTTTATTTTTATCAAAATCTCAAGCCCCTAAACCATTGTCACACATTCGAGCAAGTTCGTGCCACCCAGTCGTGCATTTTATTTTTAATAACAATGGCATTGTGGTCAATTCCGTCAAAAATTAAATGAAGCACATATTATAATTTATCTTGTAAATTACTTAAACCTACTGTGTGTCCAAGTTCCATTGAAGAAACAGATAATATAATTTTTTTATATTTTGTCCAAATGGGTTTTAAACGCCCATTACCGTATGTATTTGTATATTGCTTCTGTTGACGGCTTTTGCTAGGAATTCAAAATATATTATGAAAAAAGAACGAACAAATTACATGCATATCTGTATTTTTAGATATTCCCATATACCAACACAAAAAGATCGCTTTGCAAATTTTGCTCATTTATGCTCCTGAGTTCAGGATCAGCTTATATAGGTAACCGAACAACTAGAAACAATGCTCCGTTATAAGCAGTTTCCTTCCCCCATAGCTGTATTAATTAAACTTCGTCAACGCCTCTGATGCTGCAATAATAGAACCCACCGTAAAATTTCCAGTTAATCTCGTTCGAAAAAGGAACAAAAAAAGTCCACAAAAGACCGTAAAACCTCAATAATACTGAATTGGTTTTTAAATGGCAAACACACACGCGCTTTACAGGCATCCTTGAATCCACCTCATGGCTAAGAAAAAAGAAATTATAATGAACTAGCAGAGTTTAACCTCAACTCTTTCTTCGTACTCTATGGGAGTCCATTGAAAAGAAATTATTAGATACGAATTTTATCCTTTTTGCACCATCCCACTTTTTCATTCAACCATCAACTATCTATACTAAAATATGGATCCTTTTCTATGTGTTATATTCAAACCTTTTTAGAATTAACCTGACAAAACTATACACAATTATGATTTATGGCATCACCGCCCATCTTTTTCGATGCAGCATCTCTTCGAGTTCAAGCAAACAATAACCAAAGGACCTCTTTATGATTACACGCAAATTTCGTCAAACTATGCCTGCATGTCTAGCACATCCAATGCACAGAGTAGAAGATATACAGAGCAGAAACCCTTTCGTGTCCTTAACCATAAACACAAGGATTGGATTATATTCACATCCACTATGTTTCTCTTAAGCCGTAATCCTGTTAGTTTGGTTGTGAGATTAAAACGAGCTCGAATAAGGCATTTGCTGAGATATCCTTGTTCGAGATACTGATATCGTCCTCAGTGGTGCTTGCTATTGTTTGATTGTTTTGTCATTGGGCGAAAAGGATTATTCGACTATCCAATTCCAAGGGATGTTATTTTTCTTCCACAAAATCCTGTTAAGGGATCTCGGCTTTGGAAATGTATATTCTTCGCCTTGAGATTGTAAATGGTTGTCAATATAGAAGCTAAATTGGCCAGGATTTGATTTCGGAAAATAAATAAACATTTTGGTTTGGGATTAACTGCTACTGAGTCGATCAGATCCAATTAAGCAATTAACTAGGTATGTGCGGGACGAAGGACTAGATATTTGTGTACAACTTTAACACCCTGAGATACGAGTATTATAGTTTGTTGTTGATTTTAAGATATTATACTATGGGTTTTAGATTTTATTATAACGATGGGGCAACTGCAACAACATTAAATGATTAGGTGTTGAATCAAAATTTATTATTTCATGGTTAAGAAAATATTTATTTTATCCTTGTAAAAGGACATGAGATGATCGTCAAATAAAAATACAGAAGGAGCACTGAATCAAATTTTGTTCTATGAGATGACATTTTCACATTTTGGATCATTCTAGATGACACCAAACAAAAGGCCGATCACTCACAGACCAGATATTTGTTCTGTTGGGTTTAAGTTGCAGGTAACTTGTTGATGATCACATCAGCCATGCTCACTTATCCTGCTTTTTTCTCTTTTTTGTTATTTAGGAGTAGCGTTCGACGTCTATTTTGCCTTAATTGCTGTTATAATTTCTACGAATATTTCTGCTCCAAAGATTCCAAGTTATAGATATTAAAAGTAGAAAACACATTTAGTATCTTAAGAATGTAGGTAGTAAGTAAATCTTAAATATACCATGGGATGATAGCAAGCAATTTTTGTTAAAAGTTTAATTAAAAAGATCGTCTCGGAAATATCATATTCGTAGGGGGTGAAGTTTGGCTAAGCGTAAGAAAGGGAAAGAATGAACAGCTAAAAAAACATGGTTCCCTTAAAATAAAGGACCACGTGACAGAGACAAATTTTCGACTTTTCTACGTCATCAACGGAAGAAATTGAATAAAAAGTGTCGGGTACTTTTGATCCTATGCTTACCTATCACTTAATCGTTTAGTCTGCTGCTACTGCAGAGTAAAAAACTTAAACACAATGAAGTTAGAAACACTGCCTACGCAACATTTAAACCATGACGCATTGAATTTGTTACGTTTTAGTCGGTTTGCGTATTTCCGTATACAACTCAAAGTTTTGTTGTCGCTCCGGATCTGTTGCTTTTATGTGTGTTTTTAAGAGTAGCACCCCGTAGCTTAGTTTTCATACTCTGTCCAAGATAAATAGGCAGTATAGGGAAAATAGGGATGTTATCCGTAATGTGCTATTCCAACGATTTATTTATAAAAAATAAATTAAATTTATCTTTTCCACAAAATCAAGAGCTTAAATAAAAGGAGATTTTTTGAGAGAGTTTGGGGAAACCCCAGAAGGTTGAGCACAAAATACAAAACTGCACAAAACTTAAAAAAAATATTGTTCTCCCAGAAGCATATCTTAAACAACTACCCGTTATAAAAATACAAATTGCACAAAAATCAAAAAAATACGACTTTAAAATTACAATTAACATAAAAACACTTAATTTCACATCACAACCCAAATCTAGAAAAATTCAAAATACAAACTGATAAAGCAAATATTCTTTTTCCTTAAAGAAAACAGCTTACAATACAGCGATAACACGCATCATCAAGAACTTCTTTCAAAGCTCTAAAATCAAAAGCTCCTCAACAGAAACCCAAGGAAAAACAAATTAACGAGTTAGAGTTACCAAACATGCACTGGTTACTATAAATATCCATCAGTTAAATGGGGGTTCTAAAGCAGCAGCCACGTGCCACAGCCGATCAGTGAACATATACACTTAGCTGTAAGAAATATGGCACTCCACTGATTTTGAAAAAGCTTCCCTATAAGACCTGTACTGCCAATTTATGTTGGACAGAGTATAGTGAGTCGGTCTGCCACTACAAAGGTTCTAGGTTCCATTGCTGACTCCACCTAAGTTAATTCCTGGGTACTGCCTCTTGCAAGGAAGTGACGCAATTCCTAAAGAAGGGGACATTTTGCCATGGCAAAGCGCTTCTCCTTGTTCAGCTCGAAGATTAATAAAACGATCTAAAAAAAAATACATTATTCTTCGAAAAACCAAAAACTAATCTTAAGAGCTTATTATCGAAACAGTCGGACTAACGCAATTATTTCTCCAGTCCCTGTAGAGCCTGGATACTGTCAATTCACAATATTTTTCTAATCGTATCGTTGGGAAAGAACACTTTAATTCAGCGAATGCAAATGTCCAAATGCACCAACCAATCGTTATCGGTTGGCAGAAAAATTTAACCAGTATACGCATTTCACATCCTCACCACGCTGCTGAAGAAGAAAACAGTACGTCCGAAACTAGACTGAAGCGTAACCTGATGGGGGAGGGGGAATGAACCTGGTTATGTCGGATGTATGGATAAAATAATTGAGAAATGAAACATTGCAACTATGAAAACTAAACTTTGTTATGTGACCTCATGTCCAGATAGGAAAACAATTATACTCAAGCCTTGGGTGCATGTATACGTCTTGCAGATTACCACCAATGACGTTGGTGAATTTGTTTGATGGGTCAAAGTCGAAATTTGATTTCCCTGGTTTTTATAATATCTACATATGCCAAAGTAGTTAAGAAATCGTTACATCATTACATTTTAATCTACTCTGTCGGTGAATCAACGATGTAGACACACTTACAAGCCATCGGCTCAAGACAACACAAGCCAATAACACTACAGAACAGAAGAACAGAAGAAGAGATGAGAACACACAACACATGCCAATAGCACGCAGTTATTAGTTTTGACGGTCCACCATCTGATTTCTAACCACGCGCAACGATGCTTGATTTCGCTGATTTATTGGAAAGCGATGTTTTATCAGAGCCAAGGCCGTGGACAATAGAGAAATAAAGCATATGATAGATATGTATATGCATCCCACTTAACCTTTCGTATCTTACAAACAGCTGTAGCAGTATGCTGCCTTTCAAAAATGGTTGATTGTTCTAAGGCCCCAGCTCGAATTGAAGTCTAAACATTATTTTGTAAATAATTTCCTGTAACTTTCTTTCCTATACAATGGTTCTTACGAATTTCTCTCAGCAAAACAAATTACAGCATTTCTTCCTGTATACATACGTTAACCTATCATGGCAGACGTATCCAAACTGTTTTCCCCTCGTATCGCCGTATCCTTTTTCTTACCTGCTTAAACATATATTTCGTTATGCCATGTTTTTGAAACAAGACAAAATTAAACACTTGCTTATCAACTAAATAAAATTTTAACTCAATAAATTTGTCACCAAAGACTGATCCTCTCACTCCCATCCCAATCTTATCAGACTTTGGTCATTTGTAGTACAAGAGCGTTTCTTGGTAATCACCTTCTCCTCTCCAATGTCCATTTCAATCCAAATCACACACCACAGATCAACGAAGATGGTATAGAAAACGAAATCATTTCCAAATGACAAAAAACAAATACAAAAAAAAAAAAAAAAACAAGCACGCAGAGATGATCCTGAGTCCATATCAGGGTAATTATGGTTAAATAAGATAGCGATCTTGTTTCATGGTGACATTTATTTATTTTATTTAATTTCATGTATTAATCTTCCAGGAAAAACGTTAAACGCTAAACATCCAGGTACAACACATCCAACATCCACTCGGATGTTGTCTTGCTCTGCGTTGTGCGCTGTTCCCCCGCATGATAGCCAGTCATGCCGGTATTGCCAGAGTTAATATAAGTTTTATAGTTTGGTACCCACAAGCAACACCTTAGACAATGTTAATGTTAGGATAGTTTTTTGTATGGCCAAACAGCAAGCAAAATAGCATGGAAGCGTTTTAGGAACTAAACGAGAATTATTTAATTGATATAGCTCACACTTTCATGTGCCCGGGCTCAGATCAAAAGAGCCCAGGCGAGGCACCACCTAGATGATTCTAGTCAAAGAATAGTTTGGTTGGGCATGTAGTTTTCTGGGAATTGATAGCTACATATAATGAGATCGCATGGAGGTGTCAATTGCGCAAACAAATTGGCACTGATATTTGATACTCTTTGTACAAGGTGCGGGCAAAAAAAAATCACCCTATTGGAAGATGCTCTCATTTTTGCAAATGGCCGCCAATGTCAAATCTGTTCTGACATTTGTGGACTAGACAAATGCAGAATACCAAGTGAACAAGCCACGGAGCGATACATGAACCGACATGAACCGATATTCTGAAGGCGGCGTTCCCGGTTCGCCGCATCTCTCGTTTTGGTGAATCGCACTGGCCAGCAAGATCGCCCGATTTAACCGTTTCATACTTTTTTGTGGGGTTTTTTGAAGTTCCGTGTTTACGTGAACGGGCCCGAGACTCTGTAAGCCCTCATGGACAACATTCGACACGAGTTCGAGAATCTGTCGCCCGAAATTTTCGCTGAAGTGACGAAAAATGCCATAAACGAAGCAATCAATTGTGACGGCCCCCAAATAAACATAATCAAAAAACAGAATCGAAGTTTTTTATTTAGGAAAAAAAGAGAGCCAAACAACATCGGATGGATGACTTCTTTCGGCCCACCCTGTACATAATTGAAAATGTTGGTTGCTCCATTACATGCGTCATATGAAATTGCATTCACTTGCTAAAACTTATAACTGTCAACTGACGGGTTTGCGTTTTGACAAGTTACACGATCAACCAAAGTTTCGTAACATACTGAATTCTGATCAAAGTTACATAAGTACAACTTAAATCTGGAAAAAAGAAAATATTGCTTCACCGAAAACTCTATCGGGAAAGAACCCACATATAAAGCAACATGATACAAAAATCGCACAGACTTGAGTCGTACCGATATCGTACACCATTCGGTTTAATACGATTTCATGAAAGTAGAAGTATTAGACGACATCTTGTTTTCGCTCGAAAGCATTTGACTATGCAAAATCGGTACAGCAGATCATTTTGTGTACACACACCAGTGGCGTAGATAGGGGGGATCAGGGGGATATATCCCCCCCATTGGCATCGATAATTTTTCAACATAACCAGTCATGCCAAATAAGTTAAAGAAACGCACTCTGAAATTAAGTACCTACATCCTATGTGAATTAAGTCTTATTAGTACTCACAGGATTCCTAGAGGCATTGTCAATTGTACATTCTATACCTACATTCTACGGGGAAAATACAAAGTCAACTGCTTTCCATCACTTTATTAAAACTTAAAAAATGAAGTCCACGACTGGGTCAGACAAACTTGCTCTAAAGTGAGACAGTGGTCTTGGGGTTTGAGATTTTGGAAAAAAAAGCTGGGACAAAACTAAGTATATGAAATTTTATTGATCACTTAAAATTCAATATTTAAAACGTTTTTTTGCAAAAAATGAAGTAAGCCATATGATTTTGTTTATTGTGAAAAATTGTAAGAATTTTTTTTTCAAAATCGTTCGACCAGTTTCTCAAAAAACAGTTTTTTTTTTGAAAAACTTTTCCAAAATAAATTCCAATTTTGTTAAAGTATCCCAACTTGTAGCTTTTATCAGTTAAATAAAATTAAAAAAAAAATAGCTTTAAAAACTTTTCAAAAAATTTAAAAAATTATATATTATTTCGTCTTTAAAAGGACTTCTACATTCAAAATTTCATCAAAATCCGTCAAGTGGCTTACGAGCAAATCTGGTTTTAAGAAACCGGTCCTATGGGAGGTACCATTATAAGACTTTTGCTGAAAAATCTATTAAAATCAAAACATAAAATTTGCACAGAAAACACTATTCAGAAAGTTTTATCAAAATCTTAGGAGCCGTTTTTGAGAAAAATTAACTTTTCACTAAAAATCGTATGGCAGGTACCGTTATTTTTGGAGCTAGAATGCTATTTCAAAAAACAGAGGGGTTTTAAGACGTCATAATAATACTATGAACCAAGTTTGAAGCAAATCGATCCAGCCGTTTAGGCTGTAGTAACTATACAAACAGATAGACACACGGACAGACAGACAGAATTGTCGGCCTCACTTTTTTTGACTTCTCTATAATCGTAATGTCATGTTTGATTGTTAGAATTTTTTTTTACGAATGCATAACATGCCTTATAGAACCTATAATCGCAAAAAAATGAGCGAACTAGATCCATCCCCCCCCCCCCCCCCATAGCGAAAAGCTATCTACGCCACTGACACACACGATACAAATTCAATCATCGCATTCGACCCAACTTCTGTACGATAATTGGTATCGTGATGATTGTATCGTGTATTTCAAAAATAAATAAATTTGCAAAAAATAAATTTGAGATAAATACGTGAATTGGTCTGGCAACACTTATTTATTTATGTAGCATCATCAGCATCAGAGGAGCAGGTAATCTCGTTGCCTACTACAGTCCCAGACGTGTTGGGAATTCATAAGCCAGAATCGTATCCAAAGCCAGAGCAAGACTCATCATTGTCATTATCACCTCTTTTTCCAACAACTTAGGCACTTCGAGGGGCAAATCTCACCGCACCGAGTGATGCCAATGTTTGACAAACATTTTTCTGCATTCCATTTGCAAAATAAAAAAAACAGAACTACTCTGTTAACTCTGTTATCTGCGTTTGCGTTCGATGATTTTTTTTTCTCATTTTGGCGCGCATTTTCGTCAACATTTGCGTAAAAATTCGCTGATGTCGTCGTCGATCATTAGACAGGTTAATTGGCCAGCATGTTGTTGAATTGGAATCCAATCTTCCTTTTCAAGCTTAAGGCTTATAGGCTGGCAGACATGGGGCACACCTGTGGTCAGCTAAATATAGCTGTTGTGGTGGTGTCGTGTCCGTTCGATAGGTGTGAGGACAATCAGCGCGGCTGCGACGGCACGGCGCGAAGGAGGACCAGAGTATAGGTACTCTCATATAATGTCAGGCGAGAATCGAAGACCCATGGGCACCATGTTTTATGTTTCTGTGTTCATTTATTTATGTTTGGTTTTCTTGTCCACTACTCTCCGGATGAACGGACGCACTAGACTGGACTGGACTGGACTGGGAAACGCAGAAATGCTGAAACGCACCCCATCATCATCTGCGGATGGCTGCGCGAGGAAATTTGTTAAATCGATTATAAAACATTAAATGTGTACTTGTCGTTATAGGAGGAACATTTTTATATGAGCACATATTGTATAAAAAAAAGAGTAGGTAAGTATTAGCATTTTTTTTTTGCACTTTTTATATTTATTTTGCACTCTTGGTGTTATTGGTGTTGAATTTAATATTTTTTGTTCGTTTTTTTTTTGTTGCTGTTGAGCACAACATCAGGGATTGTTGGCTTATTGTGCGAGTTATAAAGGTGATTAGCTACATGTTGTTCTGCACTATTGGCGTATATTAAGGTTATGTTGGGGCTTTTGATCGTGAGAAAGGACACAGTTAATCGATAAATTAAACTTATGAATAAGCAATTAGATACTTTGTATAGGCAACAGCATTGGAGAAGCGGAAGTGTTGTGATGTAATAAAAAAAGGGTGACTTGACACAAAGAAAATTTAACACAAACATGATGGATCTCATCAAGCGTGTTAGTTTGGCAAAATGGTTAGGGAGAATTTAAACAAGATTTAGCATTGATTTACAAGGTTTTTCTTGGATTTAAATTATTTGTGTCCTTTTCTATCGCATTTGCTTATAATCAATTCTCCGGAACGATCTGTTTCATAGATGGTAATATGAATAGGTTAGGGTAATATGGCTGCTAGCTAAAAAGGGGTATTTTGATACCACAAACATGGGGTGTAATCCCCTCAAAAACTTACAAACTTATAACCAATTTAAGCTTCTTACGAAGCATATAAGAGAAATCCATCAATTTATCAATGTTATTTAAGAAAAATTCTCCTAAAAATAGTTTCCGCCTATAAGACAGTGCAAGCCATGTACGTAGGAGATGGACGATTTTATCCTGCTCTTCTTCTTCCATACAGGTTCTGCTAAAATCGTTTGCGAGCATGCCAAATCTCACGGCGTGTCTACCTTTGAGACAGTGTCTTGTAATGAGATAGTGTTCCTTCTGTTAAGAAAGATCAAAAACATAAAGGGTATGGATTCGGCTTTGGAGAAATCTGCTATGTTGCTAGACATGTGTTTCCACCTGTCCAACAAAGATTTGGCCTCTCAGCAGCATCTTGCTTTCGCAAACATTTACATGTAGCGATAGGAATACCCATAAGGAAGATTTGCTAAGTAAAATGGGTAGTGTCGTTCATTGTCTGGAAAGTTCATGGGCTTTGCAGTTCCCTGGAATATCTCCACGCAAAACGCAATGACACCCAACACCACGGACCAATAAGATATAGACTGCCAACTCACTGCATGGTGTCTCTTTTTGCCAACAAGCTGAAAATCAGCTGATATGTCATTTATCTTGAGAGTGTTACCCTCTCCCTTGCTTGGGAGCAGTAAACATACCAACAAAAAAATAAACGGCATCCGCAGGGATGGTTGCCATCATAAAATGCACAGACAGAGATGTACACGTATTCACAGACACGAAAAAGTATTTCGAGGGTGTTTCAGGCAAGAGGAGTACAAGTTGGCGGTCTGTATTGGTCTCTGCCCAACACATTGGCGTAGCGTGTGTTGCGACTGCCCGTGGCAGACCTAATTTTTGCCGCCCCAGTAATTTTTAACACAGTTAAAAAAAATTTCAAAACTTCACTTCCCAATTTTGTAAACTGTTGTTCCTACTAATTGTTAGCAAGTGAAGCAAATTTAATATGTTCCCATATTGGTTATTCTCCCATTTTCGAATACGTGATTTCCAATGCAGTGTGGTTCCACGTAGTGCTGTGTTTTATAGAGAGAGTGAACCATCTGTTTGTGGGTTGATTTTTTTTTCCGTTTCTGAGCTCCTAAAGCAACGTCCAAGAAATGACGCTGGTGAGACTGCTGCATTGGAATCAACACTTTTTCAAAATACGATGCGATAGCCTATTGATTTCGAAAAGAAGATATTAAAGTTATTGAAATAAATGCATTCACTTGAATTTCATTTAGTTGCAAAATCAAATACAAAAGAAAAATACACAAGAAATGTTTTACAGCAAAGTCACTTCAACAGCTGATTTGTTACCTCAACTCCCCTAAGCAAAATACCAAGATCGACTTCAGGGTGACTGCAGGGCGACCGGCCCAAGTTTTAAGAAACAGAGAATTTTTTTCGTTAGGGCGAGTTGGGGTTTTCAAAAAACAAATAGTGGCGACCATCAGGACAACTTCAGGGCTCAACAATAAAATTAGTGTGACAGGACATAGGGTCGTCACTTCGGATAAAACGTAGTTGCATTTTGCATACTTAGGAGCAGCGTGGAATTGTTCTTCAAGTCGGGAATAATTGAAAACTGAACATATTTTTTGTTTAATAAGTTTTAAGGATTCTTACCACACACACTTTTAAAAATGTTTGGACCATCAATATGACAGCTTCTTTTTGAAAAAAAAATTCTTTAGTTCTGCAAATATAAAGTCCGCTTGGTACCTACAACTGGCGTTACTCTGCCCTTTTTGTATTAAGAAAAATTGTTAAGAGCTTTTAAAAGGGTAAGAATTACGGCTATAGATTTTCATTTCATTTCATTTCATTTCATTTCATTTCATTTATTTATTTATTATATCAAAAAGCCTTAAGATATAAATCTTTTTCGTGGCCTTAAAATTTACAGTAAATATACAATATTTATAAATGTCAAGCTAAACTTAGGAATGCAGAAATTAACAGTGTTTCTAAATAATAACTGCTTAAATTGCTATACTTTTATTACTTAATTTACAAAAATAGAGTGGAAACGTAAGGCTACATCAGGGTTCTGAAGATGATTGGTCATGGAGGAGATAAATACATTTAAATTAGAAATTTTTTTAAATTCAGCGGGCATTGCATTCCAAATTTTGGCAGCTAGAATAAAAAAGGACCTTCGGGTTTGCAATACTAAGGCTCTTGGGATATTTAAGTTTCTAGTGCGCAAAGATGATGAAAACTGCAGCTTATCGAATAAATAAAGTGGCTTTTGTAAATGTATTAAATTAAAAGTATATTTGCAAATTTCAATAACAAAACATGACATAAGGGGCATGCCGAAAACACAATTAGTTAGGTGAGATATATGGTCATATTTTCTAAGAGCATACACAAAACGGACACATGCATTAAATGCAACATTTAACTTTTGTTTGCTGATTGAGTCCATGCCGGCATAAAGGGGTACTCCATATGATATAATGGACGCAAGTAAAGTCTTTACTAGCGTAAGTCTACATGATTGTGGTATAAAAAAGGAAAATCTCCACAAGCGCCTAAGGCCACCATATATTGCACCAATGATTTTATTGACGTGATCATTCCAGGTTAAAGTTTTATTGAATACGAATCCTAAGTTTAGTACAGAAGACTTGTAATGAATAATATTACCGTTGAGATAAATTTTGGGAAAGTATGACTCATCTAAATTTTTCCTATAAATAATTATGCTTTGAGATTTGCCAGGGTTAATAATTAGATTGTTCTGTATGGTCCATTGATAAATACTATTTAAGTCCTCATTGATGCTAAAAATTCCATCTTCCAGTAGTCCTAAGTGAAAAGGTAAATACATTTGAAGATCATCTGCATACAGATGACAAGAACTAAATTTTAATACATCCACAATATCATTTATGAACATACTGAATAGGATTGGGCCCAATAATGAGCCTTGAGGGATTCCGCGACTCAATTGAACGGGACTAGAAACAATCGATCCAATAGAAACAGCTTGTTTGCGATCACTTAAAAAACTTTTAACCAACCCGATAGAACAAGAAGAATAAAATGCACGACTGGGTCGCACGAACTTGCTCTTATGATAAGCAATTGCGTAGTGGCTGCATATATGGATATTAAAAAAAATAAATAATTTCGAAAATTCTTTTATTTTTTAAATTAGTTTAAGAGTTTTCTCAGAAAAACTAAGTATGCAATAAAATTTCAAAGCTATACGTCAATCTAGGAAAAAAAAATATTGAAAATCGTTCGACCAGTTTTTTTTAAAAAAAGTTATTTTTGAAAAACTTTTTCAAAAAATATTTTGAAATTTATTTGAGTATGCAGATATATGGCAATCTGTAGTTTACATTTGAAAAATAATTTAAAAAAAAATCAATGTACCCGTTTCCAACATATTTCGAAAACCAAAAATTTTTTTGAAAAAATTATAAAAAATCAAAAAACAAATTTTTTGAAAATTTTGAAATGCCATATTAATAAAATTATGAATGACTTCCTGTGGCCAAAATTTTATTGAAATCGAATGTACAGTTTACGAAAAAATTTGATTTGAAAATACTGGTTCTATGAGAGGTACTGTTATTAGACAAATTTTGAAAAAAAATTTCTAACCAAAAGATAGACTGTCTTGCAAAAATAGCATTCTGAAAGTTTTATCAAAATCGTTAGAGCCGTTTTTGAGAAAATCAATTTTTGTCTTCAGGATTGTATGGCAGGTGCCGTTGTTTTTGGACCTAGAGCAAAAATAAAAAATACGTTCCGAGGGACGGCCAAATAAATCCTAAATACCAAATTTGAAGCAAATCGGCCCACCCGTTCAGCCTCCAGAGGCGCGAACAGACAGACAGACAGACAGACAGACAGACAGACAGACAGACAGACAGACAGACGGACGGAATTCCCAGACCCACTTTTTTCGACTTCTCCATCATCGTAATGTCATGTGTGATTGTTATCTCAAATTTTTTTTTCTGCACGAATCCATAACTTGCCTTATAGTACCTATAATCGCAAGTAAAAATCGTATTTATATCTCAGTTTATCAATAAGAATGTTGTGATCAACTGACCCAAAGGCATTGGAAAAGTCAAGTAAGGTTAATATTGTCACTTTATCTTGATCCATAGCCACCCTAATATCATCAGAAACTTTCAAAGCTGAAGAAACACAGCTGTGTTTTTTCCGAAAACCCGATTGCAAAGGAGATAACAAATTATGGGACTCTAGGTAAAAAGTTATTTGGTTCAAAATGAGCTTTTCAAGGCCCTTAGAAAGAAAAGGTAAAATGCTTATAGGCCGATAATTAGATAAGTCCTGGACACAACCCTTTTTAGGAATGGGGATAACCCTAGCAAATTTCCAAACACTTGGAAAAATAGACCTCATTAAACAGTCATTATAAATATTGCAAATATAGGGCATGGTAACCGGCAAAAGCAGGCGAATAAATTTAGGAGAAACTACATCAAATGCCAAAGAATTTGATTTGATTGAAAGTAAAGCAGTAGTGCAGTCAGCAATTGAAACAGTGTTAAAATGAAAAGATCCATCGTAGGCTTGAAATCTTCGAATAATATTTGGTGCAATTGTGACTGGAGAGGCAAAAAAATTATTTAATTTATTCGCGAAATCAAGATCAGCATTACACAAATGATTCGACGAACTAGCTGCACCTAAATTTCTTAAATTATTCCAAATAATTTTGGTAGAGTTTTTAGAAGCATCTAGCAGACCGAAATACATTCGTTTTTTAGCATTTCTGATCGCTTTAACTGCAAGATTCCTACAATCTTTGTATCTGTCCCAATCACGAGTTGAGCGAGTATGTTTAAAAACACCATATAAAAAGTTACGTTCGCATAAAAGATTTTGAATGTTTGTCGTCATCCAGGGGCAGCTTAAATTTGTAACTTTTCTTTTAACAGGAACATATTTATCATATAAGTACTCAATTATACGATTTAGAAAATCAACCTTAAAATCAACTGATGAAGAAGATCTAAAAGGAAGCATGTCTATACCAGAGAATTCATTTAAAAGTTCATTTATATTAACATTATTAAAATCGCGATAAAAATAAAAGCCACTATTGATTACGCAATTTACCCTAACATCATAAACAAGAAAAATGAGGTCATGATCTGCAACACCAGCAATTTGATTAAAAAACAATACTTTTGTTAAATTAGAAACAACAAATAGATCAAGACAGGTTGCACTATGAGTTGTAAAACGTGTTGGTAAATAGCTTACAATATTCAGACCGTAGGAATCAAATAAGTTTTGAAGATTTGATGAAGAAGTATTTTTAACAGACATATCTACGTTTAAGTCTCCACACAAAATAATGTTTTCATAGCTGGCACTGTACTTAGCTAAAAATGTTTCAAATTCATTGGAAGGGAACCTACTGGGGTGTCTATAGATACCATTTATTAATACTTTTTCAGAAGGTAAGTTTATTTCAACAAGAAGACATTGGATATCATCTAGATTCAAAAAATCTAAGCATCTTGCTGATATACCCTCTCTAACATAAATTACCACACCACAAGCACGACCTACACCATCCAATCTAAACATTCGATAGCCATCAATTAAAATCATATCATCGTTAAAACTTGTATTCAACCATGTTTCTGATAAACAAATTATATCAATTGATTTGGAATGGAGAATAATTTTAAGTTCATCAATTTTTGATAAGAGGCTACATACGTTAACATGGCAGATTTTTAATCCAGCAGATCGCGATGCTAAAATATTTAACATTGCCTTAGATAAGTCCGTTTTACTAGCTGAACTGCCAAAGGAATACATATCATTTTTGTTTCCACTCATAAAGAAGATTATATGGAAATCCAAAAGCCTTCAAAACCATCATCCACAGACAAACGATGAAGCAATACATCTCCTTTAAAAAAGAAATAATATATAAGTTAGAATTCATAACAAAACAAAACTATTATGGTAAAAAAAAGAGAAAAAATATAAGTAATAATAATAATAAAATATAAAATTCAGAAGATTAATAAGTATTAAATAGATTGTTGATTGTTGTTATTGCGGCTGTTGTCATCTGTGCTGCTCATAGAAACTGATGGCAGATTATTAAGCTCATCCATGGAAGAAATTTTAATATAACTGTCTGTTGCTTTAATCTTTATTGAGACGATTCCATTGAAAGAGTGAACAGAATGTAAGAGATTATTTTGTTTTAGCTTCATTGCAGCTTTGCGGATCAAAATTGCTTTCGAAGATAAGCATTCAAAAGCACCAATGGCTCTCTTAGAGACAAAACCTAGTTTATCCAGTGTGACAGGGCCAGCAGCAAAAAAGCGACGAAGGAATTTGACCCTTTCATATGAAGATGCTAGTTTAACTAAAACAGGTGGTGTGAATTCTTTCGAGTGGGCCTCTTTGATTTTGGTGTTGCTAGATTCCTTGCTTATGTGTGTTGCACCTTTTTTTAGGTTATGTTTAAGCCGAAAGATGTCAAATGAAAGAACTTCATGATTGGTGTACGAACAAATTTTATGAAATATCTGCATTAAATTTTCATTGGGAGTCTCAGGTATTCCTGTTAAAATAAGATCACTTTTGCGAATCTCGTTTTCCAATTTATTTATTTTGTCATCAACCACATTTAAACCGCATTCGTATTGCTGTTTAGAGACTTTGTTTACAATTTCATCTCTAAGTTCACTCAGTTCACTTTTTATATCATTAATAAAAGAATCTACTTTCGTTGTGAGTTTTACAATATTATTATTCATTAATGTTTTAAAATCAAGCACTTCCTTTTTAAGGCCAATCATTTGACTATCCAATGTCATTTCTAATTTTTTTATGCTTTTTGCCAATTCTTCGTTTGTGACCGTCATATTCGCAAAAAAAAAGAATAACTTAAATTTGATGGATTGAATAAAACGATTGTATACTTTAGATGTTAAGATGATGATAACAAGATTAAATGTTTTATTTAAAGACAAATTATTATAAATTAAATTAAAATTTAGAGGAGCTTAAAATCACACGTGTGCTCTATTCGCTTGACATTTCGTGACATTTCTTATGTCAGAATAAAAAAAATTGAATTGGACGAAAAATTAAAAAAAAGGAATAGGATACGAACAGCGCCACCTACCGAAGGAAAATCATAGCTATAGCAAACCCATTAATACATACAAACGTCGAGTCGGTTAGAGGGAGAAGATTTCCTAAAACTCGAGACCTCGTGCTTAAAGTTTAAATTTAAAAACAAGATCTGTAATAAGATGTAACTACACTTAGGTCTTATTCAAAACAAGTATGCTATTGGACTACCTTAAACAGAAACACCCATCAATAATTTCCGAAAAAAACATATCTTCTTACTTCTTCAACGAAGATACCAACATAAAATCATATATGTAGGTAGGTAGGTATCCAAAGGGCAATTAAAAAGCAAATTTATTTATTTTTTTGTATAATCGTTTCGAATCAGCAATAAAAGTGTTGCAAATGTGTCCAAAAACTTGTATTCCCCCTAATTAATTGGCTCATAAATAAAGTTTTGGGAATGCAACATTTTACCAAAAAATATATTATATTCGTTTAAAAAAAAAAAAGAATTCAAATGAATTTAGGAGATTTCTCTTTAAATGGACTTTAATAGCCAATAAATTAACCCAGCTCCAACCGGTGTAAATTAAGTCAATTAAGATATTTTATTTTGCTTAAATTGCGTTTTATTTTGCATGATTTTTTTTGTTAATGTTAAAATTTCTTTTATTCAAGAGAAATAAAAATTATATGAATAATGGCAAAGCTTTGTGTATTAGCATACACAAAATAATAAATTTAACTTTACGTGGGTCTAAGTATCATTTAAGCTAAATTTGTTGTTTGCATTAATTTCGATTCATAACGAATGATGTAAAATTCGAACTCGATTTTCATCTTTTTTGTTGTTGTCGTTGCTTTAAACTGGAATGGTATAACAAAAGATACATTTATATCTTGTTGAGATCATTTTATCGACGGGATACCTGCTGATTAAGAGTTAAGTAGACTTTAGTCGTGTGTTTGGAGGTTAACCCAAGAAAAAGTTGGTTGGCAAGATACGTACAATTTTAGGGTAAAGTACCAAAATAAAATTTTGCAATTCCTATTTTAATTAAACACAATTATCGAAGCCTTTCCCTTTTTTGATCGAAAATCGTTTATTTTTTTTTGTTAGTTATTCAAGTTAATGTTGGCCTTCAGGAAAGACTCTATACAGGAATGGTTGTATGCAAAGACTTCTTTTGAAAGGTTTCGAGTAGATACAAAAGGAACTATGAACTTGGTTGTAGCACACACAAGTTGTTGTTGTTTCATTCTAAATTTTCAAGTTATCATTTCAATATACGAAATGCAAAGACTTTGCTGAAATTATTCTCATTCTAACTATACTTAGAACATAATTGGCGGGCTATAGGATTGACAAAACAAGAGAATAGAATGTAGATCTTTCATTAAACTAAACTCCCAATGACTTCTGAGTCTGACCCGAACGCTGCTCTGGTTTAAAAACTAATGTCAAGGCTCAAGAAATTTGATGGGATAATTTGCAGTTCTTTATGAATCTACGATATCTACTAAAGAATAACATATAAATGTATAGGTACTTGTGGGCATTTCACTCCCTTTATGCTACAGATTCAGATGAGGGCACATCTTAAAATATTTAAGTTAACAATGATTTGAATGAAGTTTATTTCTAAGATTGAAACTGATTGTCTTTTCAATTTCGAAGTTATCTTCTTAGTTTAAAATCTAGTGGAGTGCTTATTCTTCTCTGATGGCTATATGTCTATCGCTTTGAGTCTTACCATGATTGATTTGTTAAAACTTCTTCCATGTCTTTTTATGGCTTTAAGATTTTATATGTAAAGTGGCATTACTGCTGGAACACAATGGAGCCGGAGTCGGATCCGCGAACGCAGCCGTATCGCATGTCAAAATATTGAATACACCAGAATTCAATGTTGTGAATACAACGAGACGGATCCGCAAACTCAGCTACAAACGGCGACGGACGAGTTGGCCACCTTTTAATAAATACGTGCGTATTTTTGACATTCCATATACAAAAAACAAGAACAACGTGCTAATAAAATTCCTTTAGAAATTAGGTCAGGGTACAAATGTAAAAAAAAGATTATACATGATGCGATATATGGTTTATCATCTATTATATGCATATACCTATATGTATGTGGAAATTGTAAAAAAAAGGTGGAGTACGTACGACTCCATTGTGGGCACTTCTAATTATAGGTACGTACGGCATGCGATACGGTTGCGGCTGCGGTTCCGGCTGCGTTTTTCTATTGTGTTCCAGCAGTTAAAATTAATCACATAGATTTCATAATTTGAATGAGCACTTGGTGAACAATCTTGGCAATGTTTCAAACGCCTCGACAAAATTAAGTCCATAAAGAAAGACGGCATAGCACATATAGGTATTGACAGTAGCGTGAAAAACTCGACAATTTCACAACAAATCGATTTTCTAGTTCACAAAGGACTTGGGTCACATTGGGCTTTGTCTCGGATATTTTGAAAAAGTTTAAGGTTATGAGTGAAAGGGTTGTCAGCCAGTATACTAAGTCGTCATCATAAAGCAAGACTTTCACTTTGATATCGGCAAAAGGCATACCTCCTGGATGTCCATCAAAAATGGTAAAGAGGATTGGACTTAAAATACAGCCTTGTGGAACTCAAAGTAATCTGATCCATCCCATACACATGCACTCAAAGATACAAGAAATTTGAAGAATTTCTGGGAGGCCTCCAACCACTGATATCTTGTCTATTGAAATTTTCAAAAATGCTGCTTTAAAGTCATTTAAACAAGCGCATAATTTTCTCTTTTTTTCAATTGATTTTCTGGCTGTATCTACTTGTCAATGTGAAAATAATATTATGGTCTTTCGTTGAGTAACCCGAACGAAAACCAGCTTAAAACATGAAACATTTTACAGAGAATTTAGGTGGAGATCTTCCTCAGGTCTTTTGCGTAGCCCCGCAGAAAAAATCTAACGGTGTCAAATCCAATGATCTTGGTGGCCAATTGACGTCACCAAAACTGATAAAGACATAATTAGTTGAGTTGTTTAGCTTGTTTCCCCTGTCTTGTTAAAACCACGTATTGTCCAAGTCATGATCATCAATCGCCGGCCAAAAGTTCAAGTGCTGCGAACGTAGGGAACTAATAGTATGACACTTCGAATGATAGATGTTAAATGCCAGCGCTTTCAACTTGAAACCACGAAATTATTAACCCTGTAGGAGTCATTATATTATCTGTTGAATTACAGTAGGAGAAAGCTCTTAAATTGCTCAGTACAATTTTTCTGTATATTGTATCTATCCATTTCTCAAGCAATTTGGATAATGCTGATGATGGCTGTATAATGAGAAACTGCACTGGCGCCGTTCCCTTAACCAAAATTGTAGTTTCCTTCAACAAAATGGAGGAGTGGCTTGCTTAAGGACTAACTCATCAGGTTTTTGTAGACAGTACAATTTAGAGGAAGTCACTCACGACTCAGCTTATCTATTTGGCTAATGTTTTGTGTCACTCGATGGTGGAACATATCTGTGACGTAAACAACAGAACAAGCAACGGTCGTAGTGTATTTGGAATCCTTTCTACAGTGCGAAACTCAACAAAAATTAAACTTTATACAAAGTTGAAGCTGTCCTGTTTGAATCCAACGTTCGGAATCTGTGCCGCTATATGCGTGAAAATGCTCTGCCAAAACATCTCGAGTAAGCTACAGGCTTTTGTGAACCGTTCTTTAGTTACGTCCGGTGACGGTGACCACAAACCATATCCAACATTCAACTGTGGCTAAGGAGTGGATGATGACATCAAGCAAAGAAAGTGGCGCTGGATTGCGATATATCGCACTGAGGGAATCTGATGACAACATACCAAAGTAGTCTTTTCAATGGAACTCTCAAGGTGCAAGGCTGGCTGGAAGACCAAAGAAAAAATGGAAAGAATCTGAGTTCCAGAACTTGTTGTAGGTGTCACAATATTCTGGTATTCGTTTCAAATATTAAGGCAACCTTTCGACCAGTTAATGCACAAGGTAAACTTCGATTTCTTAGTTTGCCCATTTAATACAAAATTTGCATTATATGCCAAACAACTCATTTATCTTCATTTTTATTAGAAAAGAAAAACATATAATTATCAACGGTAAGATGACTTTTAAAATTAAAATAAAAGTGAAATATATTGTGTTCTTAATTTTAATCACAGGTTTGGCTTAAACTTACAACCTTTCACTTCTACACTTAACATTTGGTTTAATGTTACCACAATTCGTTTCTTTTCTATTTTAAGAACCTTTTGAGCCATCTCAAGCAGTTAAAAAGCTACTAAGACATCAAAAATTATTGTAATGACAACAACACCCATTTTTATCACACATTTTATGATCTCATGAATTTTTATTATTTATGGAAATGAATTATGGTTTTTATCTTCAGAAGCTAAACAAAAAGATATCTCCGATACAAAAAAAAAATAGAAATATTGTTTACGACCCAACATCAAAATATCCAATTCCAGACATCTTATAGACTCCAACGTTACTGATGGAGAGGTAGACACACACAACATAGGTATCAACACCCAAATCAACCCAGTTTTAATTCGGATTCAAAATTTAAATTGCGTACACACACACTCACAACACCATCAGAACAAAAACACACAATTTCAAGTCTATAATAACTCTATTCGGCGCCAATGCCATTATCAGATCGTATTTAGATTTAACCCACATTTAATGGCTCCTCCAGAGCAACTCCAGAAGATATGTTTCATATAACTCCCGACCGCCCGCCGCCGCCCGGCCGCTGCGCCGCCACCACATGAGGTCAAAACAGAGAATAGTGCTCCAACTTCAACTCCATTCAACAGTCGCACCCACTCACAAAGCCATGCCTATCATTGTAATTGCTTTAATTTGTATTTGTCGCCTGTCGCAGGGTAGAATAGTCTCTGCAACGCACTCAATCAAAAAAAATACGTTGCTTATTATTCCTCAATCAATGAGCACACATCAAAATATTTTTGTATCCCATTGATCGAAATCGAAATCCAAATGAACCACTCGAAACATATACTATTCAGTATCCAGGGGCCTAAACTATCCAAGCTCCATATCCAAGCCAGTGAGACAATAAAATTCCGGTGGAGATCCCAATCGACACACCACAACCGAAGCGAATAAGAGATACATTTTTATGGATACTTAATCCACACAAAATACACAACGAACACGATCTAATCGATATACCTGAACTTTGAGTGTCTCGTACGAATAAAAACCTAGCCCAGAGTCTGTCTTCTGTCCTCTGTCCAGGAACAACAAACACATCAGACATCCCAGTGTACAACATTAACAGCCAGAGCACCACAGCAGGTAGATCGCATTTGAGATCAGAGTTGAGATCTTGATTTTCTGTTGAATTTGAGCCCTGAACGATCGACAATCAGTGTGGATGTGGACTATACGTAGTCCGATGCTTACAACATCAGAATTAGAACAATAATTCGTCTCGTTACAAGCTATATATAGGATGGTGATACTTGGTTTTTGGAGTTCGAGTTTGAGTTGGAGTAGCCTAAGGTTCAAATAATTAATAATAAATTATACACCCACATTTCGTCAGAGAGCGAGATACATTGAAAAAGATACACGTTTTTGGAGACTGATGCTTGTTTTGGAGGGAAGTCATATATTTTCTAAAGTTTTTCCTAGAATTTTCAAGTGGCCGGATAAAAAAAAGATTGTGTAATCCAATTTAGGTAAATTACCCGCTTACTTAATGTAAGTGATGTGGTGGTTGTTGTTGTTTATATGGAGCGTTGAAGAAGCCACTGAATTGATGTAAACCTTAACCAAAAAGAAGTTGAGGGAAAGACTGGGTCGAATACTTTTGCTGATTATTTCGAGTTGGTAAATACAGGTAGGGCCAAAAGAAATCACCCTATTGGAAGATGCTCTCATTTTTGCAAATGGCCGCCAATGTCAAATCTGTTTTGACATTTGTGGACTAGACAGATACAGAATTCAAGTGAAAAAGCCATGGAGCGATACATGAACCGATATTCTGAAGGCGGCGTTCCCGGGTCGCCTCATCTCTCGTTTTGGCGATTTGCACTGGCCCGCAAGATCGCCCGATTTGACCGTTTCAGACTTGTTTTTTTAGGTTTTTTGAAGTCCCGTGTTTACGTGAACAAACCCGAGACTGTGAAAGCCCTCAAGGACAACATTCGACACGAGTGCGAGAATCTGTCGCCCGAAGTTCTCGCTGAAGTGATGAAGAATGCACGAGCAATCAATTGTGACGGCGCCCATTTCACCGATATCATCTTCTCGACTTGACCAATACAATTCTAAAGGTTCAAATAAACAAAATCAAAAAACAGAATCGAAGTTTTTCATTTAAAAAAAAAGAGAGCCAAGCAACATCGGATGGATGACTTCTTTTTGCCCACCCTGTAGATTTCTTTAGAATCAGTGGTCTACCGAAGCCCAGCAGCACATACCAATACAGACCCCCAACTCGTACCCCTCTTGCATGAAAAACCCACGAAATATTTTTTCGTGTCTGTGCATTTTGTGAGGGCAACCATCCCTGCTTATGCCATTTATTTGTTTGGTGTATTTGCTAAATGGGTTTAAAAACAAGGGAGAACGTCACACTCTCAAAATAAATGGCATATCAGAGAGACCATATTATAGTAAGTTGGCATTCTGTATCTTATTGGTCCGTGCGTGACCAGTAGGAACTGAAATGCTTTGAACGTTGAAGTAAAGAATCTATGAAATCACGATGTTATACTTGGAAATTTAAAATAAAGGGTGTTTTTTTAGCTGTATGAGAAGTTTGACAGTTGAAATGAGATTGTCAAGCTGTATTGAAATTTCTGTTCAGTAAGGTTTGACAGCGGCTTGCGTAGGATTTGGCGATTTTGAAAATGTCGACTTTAAAAAAAAGGTTGTAAGTGGCAAAGTGATTGATGACTGTCAATAAGTGTTTTGCCCATACTTCTATGATTTAAAAATAATTTAAAAATTTTAACTGCAATCAAAAGAACTACAATTTTATCAGGATAAAAGTCGACATTTTTACCGACACTTTTTCAATCGACATTTTCATAGTGTTGATTTCAAACTGTCAATTTTTTTGTCGATCAAACATCAGTCGACATTTTGACAGTCTATGAAATTTGTATTTATTCAGTCGACATTTGTTTTATCGAATATTTGTACGCTTCCCTTGACAACTCATCATGAATCGTTTAACGCCGGAAAAATGCTTCCAAACTGTCGAAATTTACTTTGAACAAAATAAATGTTGGCGGCAAGTTCATAGATCATTTTTACATCAATTCATTACTACACACAATAGTGATGAAGCCCATTTCTGGTTAAATGGTTTCGTCAATAAGCGAAATTGCCATATTTGAAGCGAAGACAATCTTAACCAAAGCCAATAACGAATCACCATTACATTCATTAAAATTGACTGGCGGCGGGCGGCGGCATCATCAGTCCATAAATTTCTTTCGAAATGAAGAAGGTCTGCCGATTTTTCGTTTCCAAAAACTAATCAGCTAGACGACATTTAATTCTAACAAGACGTTGCAACAAAAGCCTTCCCTCTGTAAGGCTTCCTCCAACAGGCTTTTTGTACTTTGCAAAATTAATCGGGGTGAAGTAGACTGAGGTTTTAAGTGGTGGGGCTGGAACACACAACTCTAGGTTATCAACCTCACACTATAGATATGTACCATTTCCACCAGTTCTTCATCCTTATACTATTAAAAACGTAAATGAGGGCCACAGGTACTAAAACCAGACCTAATTCACAACATAGAGCGGGTAAGAAGTCGTTGGCAGAATGATAAAGATAAAGACGATAAAGAGTAATCAAAGACAAAGCGATGTACACGTATAATGGGAACAGGAATGTGTAGAATATTACTACTTTGAAGTCAAAAATTGCAAAATAGCCTCAAAAGTCCAACTAACCATAACCATCGTTCGTAGTGTCTTGATCTTATGCTGGAAAGAGACAAGAATGAGATAGATGGGAAAGCCTTCGCAGTGGGTGATGGAGAAGAAGGTCCAATACTTTGATTAAAATTTGTCTTCTGTGTCATTATAAATCTGCCATTGTAAATTATTTTTGATGCATCAGAAGCCTCCAATGTCAGAGTCCAGGGGCCGATCGATGGCATACGAAGCATCACGTATCGAGCACACTCTTAATTGTACTAGGGTGAATCTATTACATTTCATTAAAAACGTCATTTAGACCTCTGTCATATACCTATTTGTCACAGCTGTTATTGTATTTTTACTTATTTTTTCTTTTGTAAATAATATTTTATAATAATTAAAAAAAGTATTTAGCACATTCACAATAAAAGCTTTGAATTGTTTTTAAATGTTCCAACTGAAGTTTCTTTATTTGCAATTCAATTTCATTTAACTTAAAAAAAAAACATTGTGCTTATTCTCTTTAATTTCCAAGAGTCGTTCTTAAATTTTAAGTTTTCTTTCTTCAAGCTCAATGTGTTTCTCCAGGGCATTTTTGTCACTCTTGTCTGGAACAAATTTTCGGATAGTATATCCTCCTTGCAGACCGAGTTTGGTTTTGTCCCTTTATACAGCCTGGCACTGTCTTCTCTTGAGCAGAATGCGGGAAAATGTTTCTGGCCAAATACGGATGCTCTGCCACAAAGGATATTTTTAGTATGGTGTTGATCCTAAAACATTTCACGTTTGATATTTTGTTTTATTATGTATTAACATTAAAATAACTTAAGTTTTATCAGCCAGAATTTGTTTTTGTTCCTATCCGTGACTGGTGACTTGTTTACGGTTGCCTCGCATCAATCGAGTAAAAAAATACACGTTTACTGACAAGGGAATGCCAAAAATTTTATTCGATACTCAATACCGAGCTCGATATCGTAAGCAGTAATGCCAAATGCAAATAATTCAGTGACGTATTGCTCACCTACGGATGCGGTAATTCGGCCCCAGCATGAGAGTACTTTAGGTCCTATATATATGCAAGACTCGATTTCAGAAATCCGATTTTTTGAACGATAGTCAACAGAAAACGAAGTGCGTGTCAAAATCGTTATGCAATCGAGTAGAGTAGAGCATCTGGATATTTTGTTTGTGGATTTTGAAAAAGCGTTCGATGGACATCAACGAAATCCTATATGGGTGCCCCTCCGAAGCAGCGACAAAACCAAGAAAATTTTCAAATAACAGTAAGTTTACACCAAGGAATCGTCTTGACTCGCCTGCCCTATTTTCGCAGTGACTACCTGCTTCAAGGTAAAGTGACTTGCGCCAAAGAGCATCAGTTATTCTTTGCTGACGACGAAGCCTTCATAACCGATCACTTGACGTTTGGTTGAACAATTTAGAGCTGCCCGTCTGATCTACATATACTTATTCCAGACATTTATTTGATTGGAACAGTGATTCCCAAGTGGGAAAATTTAAATACTCGGGAATTATGTTTAATGGCGAAGTTGCGATGACGACATAAAACATCGCGTAAGCGCGGATGACGGTGATGGAGAACTCTGACAACTGGAATAACAAAGCTAGATCTAAATCATGAATATAAAGAGTACGAAATTCCGAATAAGCCTTCACGTCAGAAATATCATCTTGCAAAAAATAGAGCTTGACCTGCTAAGCTGGAACTGTCCCTTTCAAAGGAGAGCCTCTGAGACCCCCGTAAAACCGTCAATCTCAAACAGCGTTCAAATACTATTTCAAGGTAAAAAAAAATGAGAGGCAGGCCTAAAACCTCATGTTACAAACAAATGCAGTGACACCGCAGTATTTCGTTGGCCTCAGAAATGAACAATCTACAACCGTGAAGTGTGAAACAGACAAGTGGGAGAGTTGTGAGAGTTGTGAGTGGCGCGAAGGGAAAAGAGAGAAGAAGTAAATAGAAAGTAAATGAAAAGCCTTTCGTTACTGTGGATGCTGACATTTTTTTTTAGCTTCAACATGGAGACTGTTTTACTCACCGAAACCCTTCTATTACAATAATAATATGCTTTGCAGGATACCTATGAAAACTACAGCTTTTTTGACAGCTAAATCCTTGTTTTAAAAAAAAATGGTGTCTTCAAAAATTCTGTTAGAAACGGTAAAACATTGATCTGACAGAAGCCCTCAAACAGAAAAAAAAATGGACGTCTGTGTTAAAATATCGTGTAACATTTCAGCAATGGTTTACGCTCAGATATAGATCTAGCCCTAATTTTTCATGTTGGCTGAACTCAGTTGGTTAAAACTAAGTGCAACACACACTAAAATGCCTCATTGTGGAGCACAAAAACATCAACTTATTATAAGGGCAAAAGTGACCAGAGCAGAGAATCAAAAACAAATTTTGGTTCAAAAATGAAACTTGATCACAAGCCTTTGTATTCAGTTCTTGAACACAGGAAACTGCATAGACAATTTGCAACACTTGAAATTTTTCATCATTTTTTCACAATACAATACCTTACCCGTTGAAAATTTCAAAATTTTAATTATGATGTAGAGCACCACATAGTTGTTGAGAAAAATTGAGATGCAATTAAAATGTGAATTTCTTATAAATAATTTTGTGGTGTAAATAATGGGTTATAATGTATAGTTCATCGTTCTGGGCCGTGATGGTCGGTAGAGGTGTGTCTGGCAAGTAATTTTAAAGGGAAATATAATGAATTGATGTTTGCTTTCAAGCAATTTGGTATCTCTTTAAGGAGGAGGAAAGTAATAAATGGCTCATGTGCATGCTCATTACTATTATAATTTTAAAACAGATCGTTTGTGTGTTCTTGTTGCTTTAAGAAACGATCAAATTAATTGGAGAACAAAGCTAAACTAAATGAGTTAATTCTTTATAAATTATTACTTTATTGCACACAAGGTCTAGCGTATATGCATTAGCATTTGATTTTAAGATTGAATACGAATTTAATTTGATATAGGTACTGATGCAGTCTTGGAGCCATATACTTTGACAACTTTAGCAACGCGACAAAAGATTGTATAAACTATAATTTATTTAATTGTACGCTGATGGTCCGCTCCTGTACGATACAAAAACTCATCTCAAAACCATCGACAATTTATCTCTGAATGCAATTTAATGCTATGATGTTGCTATATTTTATTATAAGTGAAAGCGGCTTGTGTGATAAATGTCGATCACAACATTCTGATTCTCATTGTTTTTTGATTTGTTAGGATTTTTTGGAATTTCAAACCAGCTTTCATGTTCTTGTATAAGACAAAAACTGATTGTTTTCATTTTTGAAATATAAACAGTATAATATGACGGAGTTATTCAAACATGCATAATAATCTCGTTAAAGATTGCCAGGAGGACCTTATGAAAATAGGAACAACCATAAGAGTCGCCTTTAACGAGTGCATCCTATATGGGGTTTCAAGTCGCCTTTTTTCAAACTGGTCACCAATTCTGTTCTTTGCTGGCAATCGACGGTGGATAAAAATGAAGACATGGTATCCAATGAAGACTATTTGACAAACTAAGTCACATAGATTATGTTGACGATAATATGTATCATGGCAAACAACACGGGTGGTTTTAATCAAATATGTCGGTTGGAAGTGGTCATTTACTGACGACAATGTAGCGAAAGGAATCCTCGGAATAATAGACGAGCCGGAAGGCTTTAGAGAACTTCATCTGTAGTTGAAGAAACTCGATCTCAATAAATATAATCATGGGCACAGCTAAGGCCAGTTGCGGTGAATCGAAATCTGAGGTGAGTAGATATCACTTTTTATAAAAAAAAAAAAAAAAAAAAAAAAAAAATTTGTGTTTGAGTGGCGAATATCCCAATTAATTTATAAAAATATACCAAAAACACTCTCAATAAACAAATGGGAATGTAAACTAAAAATTATTGAAGATTGATTGCAAATCGTCTGGCATTAGGCTGTGCTTCGATTTTGAATAGTATTTATTTTTACTTGTGATTATTGGAACTTAAGAAGAGTTATGGATTCGTGCAAGAAAAAATTCAATTGGCCATATTCACGTGTATGATTTCTCGTGGGGATCTTTTATTGTGGGGGTATATTGACGGGGACAATTTTGAGCGCGATTTAATGCTGTCATAATTATATCATCAATGGAGATTAATAATTATTAGATATTTGGAAGTGCAAAAAAATGAGCCGAGCGAATATCGACCTCAGTGATACCACATATGTACTGGCTCCCTTATGTTAAAAAAAAAAATGCATAATGGTCACGAACTTCTTAAAAGAAAACTAAATTTCAATTTAATTCTTAATTTAAATCCATTCAGAACTTTATTCATAAAAAATATGTTTTTTTTTTAAATCGATATAAATCTCTGTTATTTCTGTGCAAGTGAAGTGGAAGCTTTTTTCGCTTTGGCGGAGGCAGTAACGATGATCAAGCCGTCTAAATCTATTTTTGTAGTCAATTCCCATTCCAGGCAAAGTGTTGATAATCCTGATACTCTTGTTTGGGTCTAACAGGAACGATTATAATGTTTGATGCGTCATCCGTGCAAGAGCCCAAAGAAATCACTCTGTACTTTTTACTGAGGTAAGTAATGTACAGAATAGGCGTAATACTATATACAAAAGTTTCCCAAAATTGTGTCTAATTTCTTGAAGCGATGTCATTCAAAAATTTAAATGAAGGCATAAAATTTGCTACATAAATGTTTTTAAGTGAATAATTTCAGTCGATAATTTTTGAGTCACGTCCACGGAATATTCCGTAACAAAACCTTCTTTTATCTTTGGAACCCTCTACTAAAAATTTACGCATTTTTACAACATTTTTAACAGAGGAAAATCTACGATTAATTCTTGATATCATCAAATCGATTATAACTTAAAAGGAATCACTCTTTAACTCGATTCGTTCTTGAGAATCGTTTTTGGTTTCGGGTATACAGTACCTACCTAGGGTTTTTTTTCGAAAACTAGGTAATTTTGTAGAAGTTTCTTTCATGTCACTTGCAACCACTTCAAATTCTTGAAATATTACATTCCCTTGATTTGGTCAGATTTTCGAGAAGGCTTATGAGAATGTGTTCTTCAATGTCAATGGTTGCCTCTGTGGCCGCCAGTACAAGATTTGTATCATTTATGACGTTGAGAATTTTGAACCATTTAGATGCCATTAAAACATTATTCAAATTGACGCATACATTGAGATCCCTTTGATCGCCCCCCCCCCTGTTCTTTCGATAACACTGATGAAACAATACCAACTATGCAGGGGTTGTAGACTTTTTTACATCGGCTATGTCGCTTAACGATCATATTTAATACTTACGAGTCTGAAAACGGCGTGAAAAACTGAAATTAAAAAAAGTTATCAAGAAGTTCAATATGCCACCGCAACAGCTTAACCATTTTTCATAAGTTGCGTTTCCATGTCTTATGTTGATTTTACAAAAACTACATTGTTCGTAGAAATTCAAAAGTTTAGGTATGTTACTTGTCTAATTAAAAAGAGCGTAAACAAAAACAATTCATGGATCTTCCAAATAAAATATTTTATACCTGTATTAAACATACATTTCCAATTAAAAGTATGTTGTGAATCTGGCAGGATAAAGTAGTCATTTAGGTGTCCAAAGTTCTTGCACTAATCCAATGAAAGGTTCAATTCGTACATTTGAAAAACAGCAACCGTGTTCAAAGCGAGTTCCAATTTTCATTAGAATTCTTGCAAAATTGCATCTATGTCGTGGAGGCCCTTTAATGTTTCTCCAAAATCGACATTCATCAAGAAACACTTCTACTTTTTTTAAAATACCTCCACCAAACAAAAACATAATTTTTTTCATTTTACTTAGTTTTTTTTTATTTAAATTACTTATTTTCCACTTTCGCTTAACCTCTAGTATATTTTCTTTTTAAACTTATATTTTCTTAGTCTAGCTCACAAAAATTTCATTCTAAGATCTTAAATTTAAATTAACTTGATTTCTCAATTATTAAAAACTCTATGTCTGCTGAATTAAAAGCAATATTCTTAAAATAATTCTTAAAAATTACATATAGATACACAATTTAAGTTTAAAAGCACCATTTTTCGAAAAAAGTGCTACACTTTACAAAATTTTTACATCAATTTTACATCAAAATAATATTGTACGATATACCTAGATATAAAATTTTATAGATACATTTGCAATAATTAATAAGTGCACACAAAATCCAGTTTGGCACAAAGTTCTATACATTTTTGCTATTTAATTTCAATTTCAAAAGAAAAATAGTTTTATATTTACATTTTCTGCACCAAAAATTAAATTTAATATTTTTTTTCTCTCTCTCTCTTCTCTATAGTATATATCACAAAAATCATAAATAATATTAAACACAAAAACAAATTATAAAATTATTTACAACGATACGCATAATACCAGCATGCATATGCATATGAATGAACAGACTTTTAGGGGCTATAATATTAATGAGAATAGGTGTTTGTGATGATGACAAAAGATACAAATTTTCATTAACTAGTGACTTGTGTCTAGTTCGTCATCACTCGGGCAGTCATCCATCTCCATGTCAATTAGCTCATCATCCTCCTCATCACAACTGGCTCCGTTGTTGTTGGAGTTCTTGTCGGAAGATGAATTGCCTTGGCCACCGCTGCCCTTCTCATCTTCTTGCTGCATGCGTTTGTGTTTCGTACGTCTGTTCTGGAACCACACTTTCACTTGAGTCTCAGATAGATTTAGCGATTGAGCTAGAGCCTTGCGTTCGGCTCCCACCACATACTGATTGCTCTCGAATGCGTGTTCCAATTTCAGCAGCTGCGATGGAGAAAATGCTGTACGGATACGTTTTGGCTTGCGGAATGGTTGAAGTAGGAAATCTGAAGAGAAAATTAAAAAAAATTGTAAAATTAGTATTTTGATTGAAACATTTATATTCAAACGAAAAAAAATTATAATTAACGCTCTAACCTAATGAATCTTAAGCTAGTTAATTGCTTCATTAAACAAACTACTCTTCGAGTCGTGTATCTATATACCACACGTTATAAACTTGGGTTTAAGCTAATTGAATTGTAAATTTTCATAAATTAACAGCTAATTAGTTCTTCGATTTTTCTTATAGATACTTTCATAATGTAGGTATCTATCTGTATCTGCATATTCCTTTGTTTGAGGTTATTTGTTTGCTTAAATGTTATTTATGAATTAAAAAGATTGGTAGAGAAATCTACATGAGATCGTAAAGTATTACAGGATAAGATCTTTGAAAGTGACATGAAGAATTTTAGCTGAGATAAGTTTATGATAATTAGAATTGTTTGATTTTATTTTGGCAACAAAACGATTGAACTTGATGAGGAAGAGTTTTATGTGCCAAACGTCTGGCACATGTTGTCAATTGTTTTCGAAATATGCTAATATGGAGAAGTGAATCAGTGGATTCTTTGGGAAAATATATTTTTGTTTTTATCTATGGAGGAACTGAGGTTGGTGACTAAAAGGTATCCGGGTTTGGGTTATCAGACAGATGTGCTAATCTTTAGTCTCTTAATTGTGTTTGAATAATTTTATTTAGTTCATACTTTTATCACACCCCATATGATCATAGCGGCACAAAATTGGAATCTGGGAGTTGACTAAAATTATGAAATGTTTTTAATGTTTGGTGTTTTGAAATAACACTCTTGAGTGTTTAAAAGCTAGGCAAATTGTGGTTCAGGAATCTTAAGACTATACTTCTTCATCAATTAAGCGTGTAGCACAATGGTGTAGCTGCAGCTTTAGTTTGTAGTTCTGTCAAAGTTAAAAAGGGTACCTACGTTCTTTTATAGTACGGCTACAATTGAAGCTGTCAGTGTAGTATGGAAAATAGTTGAAGTTCAATTAAACACAAGACAGTTATTGTTCCATTGATTGCTTAGTCGCTTCAAAAAACTATAAATGACACTGAAATTGATTAAACCCATTGTTGACTGCAGTGAATGTGAAAACTGGATATACCAAGTAATATGTAGTTAGTTTTAATATCTGAGGAACTAATTGAACCAAACAATTGAAAGACTGTAGAGACTGTAGATACACCATGATTATTCAACAACTTTTTAGACTTGAAATGAAAATCCACAAGTTAAGTGGTCGGTTGAAACTGGATACCCTTTTCAAACCTTACTTTTCAAAGAATATGAATTTTGTTAGATTGGGACTTGGGAGTGAGTAGAACTATTAGAAGTCTTTTTTTTTATATTGGAACTGGTTATGAAAAAATAAACGTTGTTTTTAAGCAAATGTTTATCCGCTTTAGGTTTAACCAACGATTTCAAAAGAACGCAACCTATATCTTAAAAAGTTACACAAACAAATCATGAAGTACTAAGAAACTTCAAGCTTAGATAACTATAAGAATGTTTCATATTTTAAAAGAAGATATCAGTGCTACATTTAAGAACATGTTTTTTTTGTGAATTTATAATAAAAAAAAAAAAAACATGCCCAAAATTCGACAAATTTCAAAGTTGGTTGATTTTGTAAATCTTAGATCGCCTTTAGGCCAATTTCTGGGATTAAAATTCTAACAGATAAATCCTAACTGAAGCACTCACTGTTTGAATTCAGTCAACGTAGAGCAGAAACCCACTTTTCTTTCTCTGATTCAACTGTCAAGCTTTTGATTTAATAATGCAAACTTTGAATATCAATGCTTGGTGTTTTGCCACCTGTGGTGTGAACTTAAAAAAAAATTTTATTCATTAGTAGAAACGTGGATTCGAGATACCCATATAACTCTTTGTTTTAGGAAAGTGGTGTTAAGAAACATTAATCGAAAGACTGTTTTGTCTTAGCCGACGGGAATTCAAATTGAAAAGTCATTTCATTCCTTATTTCCACTAAATGACAACGGAAACGGATTAAAGTTAAGAACAAGCAATTTAAAAATGAATGCTCTGATCAAAACACGACATTCATGCTTTTGAAAAAAAAAAAAAACTTACTTTACAATATTACAAAGCTTAAAGAATTTTAAAACACTTAGTAAACCTAGATCACAATAATTAAAGTTTTAAAACTAAAAGACTTCGCAACCTACAGTTACAAAAAGAACACTTTTTTATTTGAAACGCTGGCTGTTAAAACGTTAAGAATGCTGAAGCAAATATTTACAAATGTTTTGGGGGTTTTGAAACGAAAATATTTCAGTTTTGAGCTGTCATTTAAAAAGTTGTTTTCCTTTGGTTGTTTCAAAACTGAGAATTGAAATTGCAAACTTAAAGAACAGTAACAATTCCTTCCCTGAACTATCAAAATCAGTTAAAGAAATGAATTACAACTCTATCGGCTAGTGCTAAAATTTTTCATAGTATCTATAGTTTCCACTTCTTACAATCTAAGACCTTCTTCTTCACTTTTTGAATAACATATGGAATAGGAATACTTACTTCCAGGAAAACGATGTGGGAAAATCCTTCCGTGTCTGCTCAACAGCCATGGGTACAGGGGATAGCTCTCCCGCGGCATTTGTCCGTGATTTGGCAAGAATGGCGAGTGTGGCGGTAGGCCGGCTGCTGCAGCTGCCGCTGCTGCAGGTCCCAGCACATGTCCGGCTTGTATAGCGGCAGCCATTTGAAATTGCGCCGCTGCCAATAGATGTGGATTATGTGATGGAACTTGCATTTCCGGCGGGGCATTGATATAAGGTGGCAGAGCTTTGATATCGGGCATTTGATTTTGTGGTTGCTGTGGCGGAGCTGGACCCATTGGGAATGGTCGGACTAAACCTGCCGGCGGCATTCCCGGTACCATAATTGGGCCTTTGTTATAGGAAGGTGGTGGCGGTTGCACTTGTTGTTGCTGCTGCTGCTGTTGATGTTGGTGGCTGATTGGTGAGGCATGCGAGGAATGCGGTGAGGCAGACTGAGGTGGTGTATGAGGCGGTTGATGGCGGATTGGATGTGGCAGTTGGTTAGGTCCTGGAGAACGTTCACGTTTCAGGTGCTGGGTTATTGAATCTTCTGGAGTAAGTCGCGTTTGAGGCGGACTGTACGAGCCACTTAAAATATGATTGTTGTTGTTATTGTTATTGTGGATGACAGCTGCAGCAGCGGCGGAATTGTGCAACCGATTAATAATGTCTTGAATGTCATGCCGGGTCTCCAATTTGGGTGAAGTTTGCTGCTGTAAAATGTGCTGATGTAGCGACGGATGATGATGCAGCTGATGGTGCAGTAGTTGATGATGGTTCACAGTAGTTGTTTGTGGTGGTGGTGAGTTTGATTGATTAGAGGCATCATTTCCGCCAACAATAGATTCAATACTGAATCCGATTTTTTGTTTTGGTGTTGGCATCATCACAGCTGATGTAGGAACCGGCGGAATCATTTTAGTCATAAATTACCAAAAGTTTCAAAATATCCCTTAATGCGATGTGGCACAAGAGTAGAAAATGTATGTTTTTTTTTTTTGTTTTTTTTTTTTTAATATTTTTTAATTCACAAAAACTTAACACAAACTAGGTAAACTGCGTTTTATTTTCATTTCTTCACTCAAAAGATACAATTTAACTTTATCCCCAATCACCGTAGGTAAATGAAGTCACACGATTCTTAACTGTTATACCAGAATGATTACCGATTGATTAAGTTTATAATTGTGTTGTCAAAAAAAAAAAACAGAAACACGTCAGAATGTCACTTAATTAACTGTAACTGACTGTGGGAGGAACAAATGTGTCTATGCGGTTTGTAGATGATACAAAAAAAGAGAGAACAAAATTAATCCAACGGATCGCGCACGCTTGTGTTATGATCTCGACGAGAGTCAGAGTCTGAATAAAACTTGAACCCGTCATGGATTGACCAAGTGTGCTGTATGTGGGAAGAAGTTTTTGTCCAGTTCACACTATCACATTCACAAATCATCACAAACCACAAAACCAGTTTTTCGTATTTATGTGTTGCTGTTGCGTTTGTGTAGTGTGTATCTATGAGAGTAAAAGAAAAGGCAGGGCTTAGGTGAAATATATATTTTTTTTTTGTATCTTATATCTTTTATAGGGTGAGAAATAGTATAGAATGCGCATGGATGCCATTGGCCTTTGATGGGTCTGTAAATGGAAGTAAATTTATCCGGGGGAATGAGAGATAACCCAGGGGCGGGATTAAAGATACATTTTCCTTGTGTATTATTAGATGTATGTGTGGATGAAGATGGAATGGTGTGCTTGTATTTGGTGGAAAATTAGTTAGGTTCATTTGGTATAATTGTATTTTATTATAATACTGATTTTTTCCTATTAGTTTAGGATGGTTTTTGTATACGTTTTCGGTATCGGTTGGTAGGTAGATACGCCGGCCGTAGGTACGCGAGGGGATGTATAGATACATAAGTATCTATTTATCTATTGTTCGTTACTTTGCTCCTAATTTAGTATCTTTCACAGAGTGGATGGAGTTTCTATCTCATTTTCTCGTGGCATTTATCTCATTGCTCTAATAATGATGTTGTGGTTAAGGAGGGTTGGATGTAATTTCTGTAGATTTTTTTTTCTTTTTTACTTTTTTTTTGAAATCGTTTTATTACTGTTTGCTTAAGAGCTTAGAAATAGGGATTTTAGGAATCTTATATTGAGCTCTAAGGAATATTTTACGGTGCATATGTGTAGATGGATACCTACCATAGGTACACATAGATATATTTTTATAGAAAATAATCCAATTATGTTGTTTTATTAGTTTTTATATTATGTGCGGTGTTTGTCTTTAGATAAGCTAAGGAATCTTTAAGATTATTTTTTGGATAAGATATCTACCTTACCTATAGAAAGCACCTAGGTAGGTAGGTACCTATACTTACCGCCCGTCCTTTGTATTTACTAGATAGATACCTAACTATTTGTAGATACCTATGTTTAAGGGCTGATTGGGGAGTAAAGTAAGCTGATTTTGAATGAATTGGGAGCTATTATTGCTTGAAACCAGGTTATAAGCATTCTTTTTGCATCAGTTGAGCTTCATATGAGATATGAGCCTATTTTGTACCTTTATGAGTATTTCGTAGTAAAAAGGAGATTAACTAAGTACATATATATATACGTACCTATATTTTATCTGCTTCTATATTTGTTAATTCATAAAAAAAATAAGTAGAAATGAGCATTTATTTAATAATTTCCCAACAACTTTTAATCAGCGCCATCTTCTGGATCCAACTGCAGCTATAAACTTTACGCCAAAGTGAACCTACACACATATTTGCTATCAAAATAGGTGAAGACGTTTCGAAAGAGAAGAATTACGATCACGTGCCTATACCTACACCAGAATCAGAAAAGAAGATATTGATTATATGCATTTTTTTTTGAATTTTTCGAACATTTATTTGGATGCAAAGTCTAATTGTGAAGTTGATAAATCTTTTGAGAATACATCCAGTTGGTCAGGCGTTTGCATCAAATTATGGTTTTAGCCAGCGTCGAGGCTTAACTCGAGGACAAGTTAAAATCTTTAAAAAGAAAAATCTTCTAAAAATATAACTTTATATAGGTTTAATACTCCTATATTAAAAATGAGAACTCTACAAAGAAGTATGAGGTACCTACAAAATAAATCGATTTGAAACTGTTTCCGAAGAAGGTGCCATAACACTTTATCGATGTTCGATGTCCTTAGATCTATTGTCAGGGAATTAATCGATTAAGTTTTACCACAGTAAAAATGAAACCTATTCGCATTCATAGATTGCTCTTGGTCCGTGCGGCTCTTACTTTTCTCTTAGCTTTTTTGCTATAGTGGTGGCTATAAACTGTTTGTTGGGCAGAATGTGCTTTTGATAATATCTCTAACTTACGTCAGCAGTTGTGGGATGACGGAAGTGCTCAATGAAATCTAAGACCAAAACATCAATTTTCCATCTAATGAAGATTACTTCTTTTCCAGAGGTGTAATTGGTCTGATCGATGGAACCTATGCTAAGAATATTACTGCTGCACGGGAAAGGTGGTTATTCGAAAAATGTACAAACAGTTTGCGATAGCATAATTTCATTTTATATGTATAGGTAAGGTAGGTAGGTACCTAATTAATATAAATTTATTATATTCTCTTGTCTTTGTTCCACATAAACAGGCAGTACACGTCGTATGGGGAAGCTTTTTTTAATCAGTTGCCTGCAATATTTTTGCGCTATACTAAATTGAAGGAAATCCTCCTTAAGAATTGTTGACCCGCCAGTGAATTTCCAATCGCATCTGACGTGGATCCTACGTCTTATTTAGAGCACATCTAAATGTACACTGATTGGCTGTGGCTGGAGCTGCTGCTATTTAAAATTTAACCCCTTTTTAATTGATGTGCATTCAGAGTTACCATAGTGTTCTTTTGGTAACTCGTTCAGATTTCTTTCCTTGGGTTTCTGCTGATGAGCTTATGGTTTTAGAGCTTTAAAAAAGAGTTTTTAATGATCAGTGTTGTCGTGGATTGTGTAGACCTATCATCTAAAAATTCAGTAACAAAATACAATTTTTTATGATTGTTGCTTATTTGAAATGCTTACTACGGAAATCCTGCAAGAGCTTTTGTAGAAAACGCCCTTACGGAAAACAAAAGTGTGCGAATGAGAGAAAAACATCCCTATCTTCCCTGTAATGCCGATTTATGTGGAACAGAATATAGTTTCTCTCGAGGTTAGGTAAATCTATTTGTTTCCATTTTTATTGTCGCTTTTTATATTCGGTTTTTCTACGAAATTAATAGGAACCTACTTTTTATTTATGAAATACATGAAAATAAAATCTGTGTTAAATAACTGTTCCTATTAAAACTTTTTGACAGATGTTTTCACCGCTCAATAGAACTAGAATCGCAAAACATTATTTTTTACTGAAAAGATATTGCAGAGCCCTTTTCATAGTACCAGAATATTAGCCACGGTGTCCCTGCTTAGATCAATGTATTGATTTATTTTTTTAACTCATTTATTTCATTCAACCTGCGCTTATACAAAATAAAAGGCTGTCCAGCGCTACGGTGAGTTTAAGATCTCACCCAGCCCGTCGAGGAAGTGACAGCCTAGTCCTCGGCCTTCTCGAGCATGCCTATCCGCACTTTATCGGCTGAACGGAATAGGAACTTGATTGAAATTTGTCTTTTTAAAGTGTTGAGCTCATAATTTTCCGTTTTGTGGCTCCTAAGATCGTTTAATTTAAGAGCGTTATACACTATTTTCTGTGGCGGTATATATGTATGAAGTCGCTAGTCAACATCGATATGCCAGAGATATTTGACGACTTGAAAAACAACATTCGCAGCGTTTTTGCCAATGTATGTACCGCCAAATTAATGCTGCAAAAGAGTGATCGAAAATTGGACCACAAGGTCATATTCTTATTCAAATAAAAATGGCAGAGAATTATCTTTCTAATAATTTTTTTTTTTTTTTTTGAAATACACAATTTATCCGTGTTTTAATTCATATTTTAGTTCTATAACTTTCAAAAACCCCGTTTACGATCTTTAAGCTCCTTAGAAACAGTAGGTACTGCATCATGATCCTATATTAAGCTTAAATTTCAGCACAGTTAATCTTTCTCTTCCTTTTTTGCTCGCCATTCTTACAATGTTACGAATCAATGGATGTTTAAAATTTAAAAGGTGTCATTTTACACAGCAAAGCTAATCCAGAATGATTTCATATTGTCCGTTTAACCGCGGATCACCTTAATTATTTTTTTTTTAAACAAAAACTTATATTTTTATATTAGTGAAAAACATATGTACGATTGTATGGGCCCCCCTTGTTTTAAAATAATTGCGTTATCGTTAAATAGACACGAACTTTTTGTAGAAAAATTAGTTTGACTCAAATCAAAATTTTATTCATAAAATATGCCTATTATTTAAAACTCTACAAATCTCTTTAATTTTTGTGCCCAATGTAATTTAAGCCAATTCCGATTCCAGGGCCAAACAGGAACGATAAAAGTTTCTGATTCTTGCAAGTACCTACACTTAAATATCACTTAGTACGTTACCTACCTATACTGGGCTACTGAGATGAGTAAAAAACAGAATACAAAAGTTTGGGTACATTTTAATTTGCTCCGTAAATGTTTTCAGATGAATGAGTTCACTCAATAAATTCTGTACACAGCATATTCCTCCACAAAACTGTTTGCAACATCCATGATATTACTTCCTTTTATCTTTTTAAACCTCCACAAAAATGAATAAAATTCATACAAAATTTTCAACCGCGAAATATCTACGATTGATTCCTGGACATTACTGAATCGGGATTATCAAGTTAAAAGTACATCCCTCTTTAATTTAGATTGTCTTTGTCTTCGATTTCGGGTTTGCAGGTACTCAATTTTTTATTTTTGTTTTTTTCCTAAAGCAGGAAATATTTCACTTTCTTGCTGCAAATCTTCGAGAAGGCTTGCGAGATTTTCGTTTGCTTAATTTTTAAGGATCTCTCATATTTAGTCATCTATAGGATTGCAATTACTAACATTTATGAAAATGCTGATTGAACTGAAAGGTACAAATCACTCACAATTCCCTCACTTCTAAAAATATTGATCGACTATACGAAAAAAACGAAATTTAAATTTTTCTCTCTGCAAGATAACCTAAATCACAATCAGATATGAGTAAACGCCACATATTCAAAGCAATATTTTCATTTCAGTGGCATGAGATCAAAATACACTTGTGATGAGGTGCATAAAAGCATCGAAACCCAAAACCCCGCACATAATGATGCCATCATCAAAGTCTTTTATATCATCCAAAACCCTGTTAACCCTCGATTATCTAAATTAAAATATTGATTTGTGTTTTCATTGTCATTGTTGATGTTGTGCTCCTGCTGCGGCTTATTCTAATCCAAACCAAAAACCACCACAGATCCAATAGAACGATCAACGATCATGTAAATCATCCATACCAACTGAAGCGACGGCGACGGGCGACGCGACGGGCAATGGAAACCATGATCAATTCCTAATAAGTTTTCGATGACTCTTTAACCAGAAAATATGAGGAATATAAACTGAAATATGCACCCTGATGCACAGGAGAATGAATCCAAGAAAAGAAAAAAAAAAAACCTATTAATATTTTCACGCCTTAGAGATCTACTATCTCTGGCCCAACACAATCGAAATGAGCATCGATGTTGGTTGGAAAAAAAAAATAGGGGCAATATCGATTTCACAGACGATAATTTCATCTCTTGTTAACTCACAGCGTGTTCGAGATGTGTTTTCCTTCCCAAAAATAAATGATTCGTCCCGCTATCTAATATTTTTTGGATTGACTTTTGGAGAAGTATGAGTTTCATTGGAAGAATCCTTGCTATAGCTGTCTGTCCAGGTAATCGACGTGCGCTGCTGATTCTTTTATAATTTTTTTTTGTTAAATTGAAGAAATCTCAGTATTTTGTATCGATATCGGGTATTTATTGATATGTCATGATTGGAATTGAATCGGTGGAATCGGTGTCCGTCGCTATTGTTATGGCGTTGAGCTCTTTCAGCATCGGCCATTGTTCCCTAAAAAAAAAAAATATAGGGTGGCTGAATGCAGTCCCTTGTGGCACCTCCGTGTTAATTGTGCGAGTATTTTGCTTTTGTTGTTTGTTGGTTTTGCTGTTATTATATTGAGCTCTACGGAGAAATTGGATTCAGCATCATGCTGTGCCGATGCATCACCAAATGTGTTATATCTTGACACCTTTTCAATTCATAGATACATTTTTTATGATCGCACAAACAATGGTGTGTGTGTTCAAGAGGTTTTCTTTCTCATTGAATGCAATCCCAGGTTTTAGCAACGGGATATCTTTATTTCGGGAGTAAACATTTAAGTGGTGTGTTTTTTTTTTTTTTTTTTTGTGACTTTTTTCTGCGTTGTTTTTGAAAAATGAAATGATCATTTTCCAATCGCTCTAAAAGGCGTGTGAAATTTTTATTGGTTTTGGTATATTATTGTGTTTGGATGGGGACAAATGATGTGATTAGTTTCATTTTTCGCAGAAATTCTATAGGTGGGTCCTTTTATACACAATGAACTGAATTGACAATCCTTAGAAAATTTTGAGTTCGATTCTAATGAAACGAGGTACTTGTGGTTAAAATCGGACAGAAACAATTCAATTTATTTGTTTTGGAATAGAGTAGTTATTGTGACCTGAAAGAATGAAATTTATAATTTTTTTTTTCTGACTAAAAGTAGAAATGGTCTTTCTGGAATTGTAGGTGTAGTTACCGATGATATCCCTACGAATTAATTTAGGAAACAATGAGCAAGTGTTATGAAATGAAAACTAGTTAAAAATACTTCTTAAGTATAGAATTTGAATTGTCTGACTTAAAACCTTGTTTTTTGTAAAACTTACACGGAGCGGCGGCGCTTCCAAAACATATCTTTATCGATTGAACTGACTTGAAAAACTGACTTAATACCATAATTTCAAAGAAATAATATTTTTTGGTGTTGAAAGTATTTATTGGTTTAATAGTTATATTGCTAGAAATTGTTAGTTTAAAAATAAAAAGAAAACAGGTACCAATTTTGCTTAGATGAAAAATGTTTTTGCGAATAGATATGATTTTCTGTATATATATGTTGTGTATTGTACGAAATCAGACTCACTGAATGTGTGATATTAGTACCTCCAATGGATGTGTTGCGTTCTTTTTCTAGCCATATTCAACAATTGTTAACAATAGTCAACAAAAAGGCGTTCCTTTAATCCAAATTAATTACGATTACTATAGTGTTAAATAATTACGATTTGTTTTTTATTTGCAATTCATTTCCACGATATGAGTTGAGATTGTTGATTTGTCATATTGGACGTTTTATATTAAACAATTCAAAGTATTTATTAAAAATCAAACCACAAAATTACAAATTCTAGGTTTGAGCGGCAAGAACGTCTTTATTTTCTTTGAGTGTTCAACAACAAAGAATGAAATGGATTTCTTGCCAATTTTGAGCGATGAAAGAGAATAATTTATTTAGTTCTTCAATAAACAAAAAATGTTAAAAGTGGTCGTTTGAAACTGTAACAAACATATCGTTCCTAAATGGTTTGCATAAAACCCATCCAATTTTTACTATGACACTTCAAAAAATTTTTTTTGACATAACAATAATTTTTGACTACTTATGTTTAGAAAAAGAACGCACCAATGGGCTAAGAAGTTGAACCATTGATATATAATAATTACGCAAACAATCATACAAACGGACGGTTTTGAGAATTTTCGATGGTTGTTGTCTATGGTTTGACAGTTGAGAATGTCAGATTGTGTTGGCATTTTTGTTCAGTAAGGTTTGACAGTTAATCGTGAATCGTTTAAATCCAGGACAATTCTTCAAAATTGTTTGAATTAACTTACTCCTAATTAATGTTCAATGTTTAAACAGAAATGCGACAATCAGCCTTCTCCAAAAATTTACTGATAGCTCATTTACGCACTTCTTTCTCTGAATCCTTTGTTTCAGGACAAAATCTGAAAATACTTAAACAATATTGCAAGAGTTAGTGGTTTAGATACCTATCCAACAATAACTTTTAAAATAATAGTTGTAATAAAGACTATATCAGGAAACGTTCACGCCACTGACCAAATCTCAAAGCAGTATTTAGTTAAAGCAGCTTCGCAAAGATAGGATATCTAAAATCTATATGCATGTAATAAAATACTGGAAGACTTATCCATCCTATCTATGACCCACATAGGATTGAGAAATTTAAGGAAAAAAAAAAGATCTTTCCCAATGTCCCACATTTTATTTGAACAAATTTTTGAATCGAATGCATAATCGTTATTAAAGTCTCACGAAACTATCGGTAACATTAACATAATCGACTCAAACGACGATGGTCAATAATTGTCAGGATAAAAACGCAAAATGCAATTTGAATGGTTGGGTATACATTACAGAAAAACTAGTTCGGCATCTTTCTAATACTCCCTGGGTCCCTGGGACAGAAGAAGCCATTCAGATTTATTCGTGTCAGTGCAAATTTTATATTTTGGTTACAAAAATATATTTAAAAATTCGCATTTGATCCCATCTGCCTTCTTTGAATAAAAGCTGTTCCATTCGATGTCAAACATTTGCTATAATCTTAGATCTAAATCTCTCTTAAAAACATGTCTTTGTGTTGCTGATTCGACAAGGACATACAAATTCATGAGTTTGCACCCCGTAACTAAGTTCTTTAATCAAAGTATTTTGCCCTTTAGAACTTTTCAATTGAAATTAAAGTTTTTTTTTTTCTTATCATTAATTGCTCTGTCTATAACATTTTTTGAATGACTTTTTAAAAAACATAAAATTTAGCGTTTTGTTGTCGTTCCAGAAAACAAAACAAAAAAATATAACCTACACCATGAGCCATGACTTTGTCATGTTCCCTTGTGCAAGTTATCATCATACAATAAAATAATAACAATACAATCTGTGGCAAATGGCAATTTAAGTGACTTTTATTGCTACCAATTAAGATAAACCGTTTGGTGTAGTTGTTTCTTTGTGTTAATGGAATAAGAAAAAAATAAAATACTAAAATTTAGTTTGCTACGCCAAAACGAATCAAAATAGTGCAATTAAAAAAGTTTTTGTTGTTAATTTACATGAATGAGAACCATTATAATGTTTAAAGGAAATATGTGTTAAGTTGGCTTAAAGTTTGACACTACGCAACTTCGTTATCAATAGAACAATAAAAATGTTGTTTTATGGCCTAGCGGAGGCGCTCTTGAACTTTTAATCGATTTCGACTGTAAAATATTCATAATTATAAATGGTAACAGAGACATGTAGACCGATGGTTTTTTTTTTGCGCACTAAAATCCGGCTTTCACATTTAGTATATAGATAAGTTCAAAGATGATAAGATTTAGAGTAATTGTTGGTTTTCCAAATCATTAAAATGAATTCAATATGGAATCATTAGTTTATAATTTTTTTTTTTTAATATATTTGCTAATCTTTGTGTTAAAACAACATTTTTGTCAAGGGATTCAGCCGTAGATAGTATTTCTATTTTACTTTAGTATACTTAAAATATTTTTTAATTGGTTAGGTACCAATAGTTCACAATACTGATATTGATTTAAAAAGTTGAGGGTTTTCAATTGGCGCGTGTAGAATTTGGAGGTCTGTGGCAGCCATGTTGTTGTTGTGGTGACATCTGTCAAATCTGTTGTTTGTTATTCATTAACTGATGCCAAACCACCTCGGCAAGTAACACTATTGACGATCACGTTCAAATGGTGAAACTTATTATTATAATTACAGTAACTAGTTTCCATTAGAGCAAACGTTGTGCCCATTTTACAGTAGAAGTATGAGGTTCCTTTACACTAAAACCTTCAACACTTAGTAGCAAAATCATCAGTTTGATTATCAATCAGTCAAAGTTCAGTCAATTCTTCACCATACACAAGATCTCGTGCTTTTGTTGACTTCAACGTGCAAATGTATGCCAGGGCTTGTCTGACGCATCATCAGGAGCTCAAAGTTCATGACCATATAGATAACGGGGTTTGTTCACCACATTTTGGTGGAATATCTTTCTAAGCGACGAGGCACATTTTTGGATAAATAGCTATATTAACAAGCAACATTGGATTGTGGATTTTGGGCCTGCCGGCGGGATCGCCGGACTCATACTTTATCGAAAAGTACGTTGGTGGGGTGGTCACCATCAACGGCGGCGAGCGGTCAAGAACGATGGTAACCTATTTCTTATTTATAAATTAAATCATGCGGACCTTGACGACATTGGGTTTTAGCAGGACAGTCGACAGTATGCCACAAATCGGACATACTGAGTGAATTTAATGAAGGTAAAGTTATCTCTTGCGGAGTTGAAGTAAATTGGTCACTAAGATAATGCGTTTGACCCCGCATACACATTTTCTTGTGGGATTTACTGAAGTCGCAGGATTATGTAAATAAACCAACCGATGCCCAGTGAACCAGTCTACAAAAAGTTTCTTCAATTATTATGACACAATTTTCTATTTTGAATACGAAAATGACAAATGGCTTGAATGTTGGCTTTCAAATTCTAATGCTTGAAAAGTTGCTGTGGTTTGTCGGCATAAACTAATAGCTTAACAGAGCATCATAAAAAGTAATAGAGAGGAGTCAAGTCACACGAAAGAAGGGGCCAGTTGACTGGGCCAGTTATGGAAAAAAATTGTCACCGAATTGATTTTGCAAATAATTGATGGTTAAGCGAACTGTATGTCAAAATGAGCTGTTGGAAATCAGTCAGCATGGATCGACAGTGCTCGCCATTCACCGTAATGGTAGCTCCTTCCTCATTTCAAAAGAAATAAGGAACGGTGATACCGCCAGCGTATAAACCGTGGTTGCGGCATGTAAAAGTGATGGTTTTGATTAGAGAAGAGTAAAATTAGTGCGAAAACGATCAATAAATGCACGAATCACTTTTGCACCGTATAATGGACTACGTGTTCTATTAACTTCGCGAACAGATTTATATTTTTCTTCAAAGTACTTATCTACACTACATATAGCTACAAAATTGGTGTTGAGAGTTCTTCGAAAAAGAAACAAGGAACTAGGTATACATAAAAATATTTGGGGATACTAATTTATGCACTAGCAGACAGACGAAAGTTGATCTTTCGAATGACCAACTACGGAATTATAAGTCTCTTAAATGTCACTTATTAAGTCTTGTCGGCTATTCTAAGCGAACCTCGGAACCCTTTCCCGCGTGAACTGATTGAACCATATCAGAGTGTGGTTTCAGGCCTTACCTGACCGCCCAAATTTCCACACTTGGACAGATTTTAGAAAAAACCCAAAAATTCCAGATCACCACCTTTTTATCGATTTTAAAATCACCTTTATGACAGTTAGTCCAGTCGACAGGTACTTTTAGGTGGAAAAAGGTCAAAAGTTAATGAAACTTGGAGGTTTTGTTCAAGGATAGTAAACTAACATTTTGCTAAGTTTTTGACCTCGAGGGCCCTGTGCTAAAAGAGGGAGGGGGAAATCATTATTATTGTCATCCCGACGTAATTTTAACTTATTATTTTGTTCTTAGTACAGTGGACGGGTAGAAAGAGGTCGAAAGTTGATGAAACTTTGGGATGTAGCTAAGGAATAATTAATTAACATTTGAGGAAGTTCTGGACCACGACGGCCATGTGGAAAAAAAAATGTTCGACCTTGCTCCAGTTTTCCCTCAATAACTTTTTTTCCTTACGTCCTTTGGCAAAAACAGATTCTACTTTTCTGTAGAACATAAAATTTAACAAAATTTTGTTAAAACAAACATCTTTGTATTCACAATACACAGCACAGGGCCCTCAAGGTCAAAAACATATCAAAATGTTTGTTAACTATCCCTGAACGAAATGCCCAAGTTTCATTAACTTTTGACCTTTTTCCACCTAAACCCACTTTTTCCGATCTGTCGACTGGCACTAAGTGTGAATAAGGGCAAGCTATACAGAGCCATGCCACTTCCCAGCATCCCTGCTTAGCTGTTTCGATCGTGCAGGATGTTCATTGCTTGCAGTACATCACCATCGTATGCTAAGACAAAACGTCACGATGGACAGATATAACTTTGAGAACTAGTCAAAAAGGCCTTTCTCTATCTGGATTTCACTATAACCTCTCACAGTAGTACCGGTGTCGAAATCAGTCGAAGTATCTTGCCAACCGCTGTTTCTTCCGGCTTGGAAGGAATCTTAGTAGCCCCCTCTCAAATGGCCAAGGAGACACTATACAAAACCCAATCATCCCAGTCCTGTGGAGTATATAGAGGAGGAGATTGAACCACGAACCGTAAGGGCTATACGGCGACATTGATCGAATCAAACTTCAAAAAATACAGGCGGCTTAGATGGCTGGAGCATTTGAAACGTATCGAACAAAAATGCACCATCCGAGTTTTAAATTCCAACCCTAAAGGCCAACGCAGTAACCACCATATACGGTGGCTAAATCAAGTGAAGAACAACCTCTACCAACATCGCATGCGTAACTGGAACTGGAGGCAACTGGCTGGCAGAATTTGTCGGTTGCCGTGGTCCACAATATGGCTTTAAATGATAGCCTATTTGGTGATGAATATTTTTCATTTGCTCTCGGTGGGAAATCAAGTTCAGAAACCTAGAAGCCACATACATTTCCAAAAGGGTTTACAGGTTCTAAGAGCAATTCTTTCACAACAGTCAAACCTCAGCTTTTAGCGTTGTTATATCTTTCAGCATGTTTTAAATAGCATATTCCTGCAACAGTGTGGTTCTTTATAATAAACTAATTAACTAAATAAACGTGCACGTGATTCAACTCTATTCTGCTCATCGGAGGGTAGGTATCTTTATTGACAAGAGAACCTCAAGCCCAAAGGAACTATAATTTTGCTAGCCGAAAATTGTATTTTTTTCAAAACTAACTAAGTACACAAAATTAACAGAAAAGTAAAATGTTTTTTAAATATTATATGTATTTGTATAGGTAGTTTAATTTGTTAACTATTCCTAAAGTTATCCGACAATCTCAAGAGTGATAATGACTTCGAGGAGCAAGAATTATGATCGTACAATTTATAATTGAACTAGACCCGCATGACCCGGTACAGTAGCCACCCAACAATTCAAGCGCCATGTTGAAATTTATTATTCCGTATTATCAGCATAATTTGTATTTTAACACTGATAAAACAAATTTATATAGGATCTTACATCATTCGAAATGTTTAATTATAAGAATATGTCTCTCTGATAGCGTTAGCAACTTCCTATATAATAAATCAAGATTGCGGACCACCCAAAACTATTTCATATAAAATTTGTTGATAATAAAAAATTCTAAGTTCCAACATGCCCTCAATTTAATTGCTCTCAAAAATTATAGAAAAAAGCAGAAAAAATCCCTCATTATAATCTGTTTCTTTCGAATTTTTTATTCTTAGTGTTAAAATGATTTACAGCAGAATATTTAAAACGTCTCTCTATATACTAAGTATACGTGATCCATCACTCATTCCATCCAATAAAATATTCAAAAGATACTCATCTGTTACGCGGATCTGGTCGGACGGACGGACCAGAGATAATTTGAAAACATATTTCCCCAAAAGTGTCAAGTCTCACTTCACAACCATCGGACATTAAAATGTGTCATATCGCTTGTAGAATCATTAAAAATACAATCGTTCAGCTTATTTTTCTTCAAAAAAAAAAAAAAAAATTAAAAAAATTATATTATTTATTAATTCCATTCGCACTTTGCGCTTACACTTAAAAAAAAAAAAAAAAAATGTTGTGAGTTCAATTTCTATGCCACCAGAAAAAAACTTCGAGATAAGAAAACTCATTAGCGTATAAATTTGTATTAATTCAAATAGCACGAACAACATTCACTGAGAAATCTGGGTAATTACATTTTTTTTTTTTTTGTTCAAATGTATCTCTACGTGTTTTGGTACTTGAATTGAAAATCTGATAAATCATCGACATCGTGTTCGAATACAAATTGAATGGAAAATGTTAAAAATAAGAAATTCAACTGATCAAACAGTTTGCTGCAGAGACGAGAGATGCTTGAGAAAAGCAATAAATATTCTCATGGATTTGCTGAGTGAAATATGAAATTTGATGGATTTGAGTTTTTAGCGAAACTGCCAAAATTTAGAACGGATGGCGCAAATGAGTTGAGAATAATATATGCGTTTTGTGAATTATTATTCGTTTCCTGAATGAATTTGTTCACACGCAGTTTATTGGTTTCATTCATAGAATTTTAAGTGAATAGGTAATTTAACTTACAACTTATAAAAATTCATTGAAAGAGTATAATGATCGGTGGGATAGAAGATTTAATGGAAAATTTAGAATTAGAATTGGAAAGTATATTTTTAGCGAGGTTCGAGGTAGCAGTAAACAAAATATTGTTCTTGTCGATTTATTTTTCACACATCCTAATCAATTTCTCAAAATAAACGATAGTTTTTGTGAGAAATTATCAGAAATAGAAAAATGATTGTAAAGGGTGTCTTTTCTTAGAGGTACAGAACTTTTAGAAATCAGTAGGTACTTTTGACATTGACAGCCATTTTGACATCTGCTTTGTGATTATCTTTAGGTTGGTTTGCCATTTCATCACGAATCGACTGACGCCTGAACAACGCATACAAATTGTGCTTGGCTGGAATCGAGATAGCTTCTGGTCCCGTTTTTTACAAGAAAATTTGTTTAGCGATGAAACTCATTTTTAGTTGAATGGCTAGGTCAATAAGCAAAAATTGTAATTGAAGACTATTGTAAATGAATTGTTAACAATATGTATCCGATATAAATTTGTGAAATCCTAAATTAACGGACAATAAAGATTTTAACCTCCATATCCTGAGTTTTATGTGTTACTTCGGCTGCCTCTGGAAACCGCTTAGCTACCTCAGCTAGACAAAAATTCGGAGTGTACCCAAATAATCCTCTAGCCATAGTTGAGGCGCCATTACATTCATAAAATCCGAAAATTTGGTGTCCTTTATGGGTTGGTGGAATCTTTCGTCTTATTTTCTTAAAAAACGATGCAGGCTAGAGGGTTACAGTCTATGGAGACCTTTATAAAGCCATGATCAATGAATTTTACGTTCCTGAATTTAATTGCCTTGATGTGGTGGCGGAGTTGTAATTTCACCAATAAGTTGCAACATGTCACAAAGCGCGTGCCGCAATTGGTTTGTTGAAAGTTGGTGAGCGCATGATTTCGCTTGTTGGAACTGTGTTAGCCTCCAAGATCTTTCACCGCTAGAATTCTTTCTGTGGGAGTATTGCGAAGTCGGCAAGTCGCTAGTCTACATTGCGATAAGCCAAAGACGATTGACGATTGGGATTAATGCCAAAATATATTACCACAAATGCTGCAAGGAGTGATCGAAGATTAGTTCTCAAGATTGGGCTACATAATGCCGGAAATCATACTCATATAAAATTGCAAGGAATTATCTTCCCAATTAAAGTCAATTTTTTTGGCAATTAATAAAATTGTTTTGTATTTTTATTTCATTTTAAACTTCTATAAATAAAAAACAAAAATACCCTTAACGTGAAACTATGGACTCCATTATTAAATAAATGTTTAAGATAATTTAAACTCATGTTCCTGCTCAAAAAACTAAAATGGTAATGATCTCATTGCAAAAACAGCGTTAGAAAATATTGCCGACGGATTTTACTTCGACCACTTTCATGGAAGCTGAAACTGAAACTTAAGATAGACCAGAGCTGGAGATTCCTCGATATCTTAACACAACTGGGACGAAATCACATATCGAAGATCAATGAAAGTAAGGATCAATTCATCAGAAACGGATGCGCAGCGTATATTGATTGATTAATGATTGATTGATAGGTACCTATAGAGTATATCAAAAGACAGAGCAGCGGTATTTGAGACGGGATGAGATGGCACGGGTGGACAAACTTGCGGAGAAAGCGGAACATGCTCCAGGAAAACGGGACCTAATTGAGCTACATAAATCCCTCAGGACATTTTCGAACAACGGAGTAGCACTCTATAACTGATCATCCCGTGTTATATTTGAACAGCAACCTTTAAGTGACGATTAAACATCAGCTTCAAAGACTAAAGAAACACTTTTATGCAATGCAGAACGACGACTACAAAGCGAACTTGAAACTTCAATTGAACAACATGCGCAGGTCTTTAGTAGCCTTTAATGCTGCAACGCGATATGTTTTCAACTTACACAGGTATGACCACGTTTCAGCATATTCTAGCCATATACTCGGTTGCTCGTTTGAAGTATTTTTGAAGTTCCGAACGTTAACATTTCTCATCAAGCTCGTCGTGACGAAGAACCCGGAGTATCTGTATGATTATTTATCCTTTCCGCTATCAACTCGTAATCTAACAATTCTACCACCTAGGTCTACATGTTTGTCTTCGTCCAGACAGTTTTTCGTTCATGCTATATCCCTCTGGAATAATATTACACTCTCTATTAGGCGACAATTTGAACATAGGGACTTTTTAAAATCGGTCCTTGCCTATCTTAAAAACAATAATTGAAAATTCCTCTTAAATTATTATTTATTTCTCTTACTTTGTAATGCTGTTAAAACTATATTATATGAACCACACTATGCCTGTACCATATTTAAGAGTGATCTTCCATGTACAGTTGATATATACCTACTTTGAATAAATTGAAATTGAAATTTAGGGGTATTGACACCAGCATCACCAACGAGTACAGAGATAAAAAACGTGATCCATCTTCTTAAGGCAATCAAAGGAGCTGGATTTGACGGTATACCTGCAGAATTTCTTAAAGCGGACCCTGAAGCAGCTTCCAGTATTTTGGCGTGGTATTACCGTTTTTCCGAAGTTAAGGGCAACCATTTTTCGGGAGAGGGTAAAGTCCATCAGGATCGAATCTTTGCTCAACATGCATCAAGTGGCCTCGTAGTGGTCAAAACCTTTCGAGTTATCCTTGAACAATCATCAGTCACTGCTGTAGGTACCTCATGTTTGTAGATTTTGAGAAGTGCATCTGGAGTTCACTTATAACAAGAGGTATCCATGCAAAATTGGGTACAGACATCATGCAACGGAAGTGGATGTTGTAAAGGCTATACACTGAGGATATATACCTAAAGCCAATATAGCGAGTCCCTCTTTCGGATGGAGTCCTCACCGAAATAGACTTGTCGAAATCCCAAAAGCAAGTTGGAGGTCTTCTTTAGAAAAAGAAGCCTAGTCTTAAGAGGTGTTCAACCATGGACACAGCTAAGTCATGAAGAAGAGTGGAAGGATCTTTGTTGCTGCCCTATGCTCCAAGAGGAGTTGAAGCGCTGCAGTATTTGCATCTGTACAATATGCACATAATTTCATTGAAAGAGTTTCCGACTTTTGCACAGTGCAAATTCGACTATAGCTTTCGCCAAAGTCGTTTGCACGCACGCCAAATCTCGCAACGTCTCTACCGGAACAGTGCCTGTGGAGGAATCTGTTACAAATCTTGCTTTTGGTAAAATCTGTTTTGTCGCTATACATGTTTTAATACATGTCCACTGTAAATTTTCCCTATCAATAGAATTTTGCTTTAGCAAAAATTTTACATGTACTGATGTCATTAACCAGCAAACTGGCAGTGTCGTTCCTCTTTTATTAAGTTCATCAGCATTACAGTTCCCTGAAATATATCTAACCCTTTCCACCCAGCAGCATAAGAGGTCAATGCTGATCTGTTAAGCCATCATCTGATAAATGATCGGCAGTCTAGAGCAATTTTCAACTGTCAAAGAAAATAATGTTGTATTTTGCAGATACATATAACGTTTTCTTTCAGTAAAAACTAATGATCCTCCTTATCCTAGAGTGATCTGAAAGGTTCACTCACTTTTAATTTTTTTTGTTTTCAAAATGTAATCGGATTGTAAAATCCACTTCTAATTATAAAGATGCAGACACAATAGAAACTAACAACTAAAAGACCAGATCCACACTAATTGTGGAAAAAAAAGAAACAGATGATTCCCCCATTTTATTTAATTATCAAAGTATAGTTATCAGATTTTTCTGGTATTTCTATGTCTTTAGAATTGTTAAATCTTCTTCCTGCTAAATACAAACATTTTAAGAAACAATCCTTTTGCCTATCGCTAAACAAATTTCTTCTTCTTGATTCTCCTTTACCAGTCACACACACACCCATTCCACGAACAACAAATTGCTGTCGTTCAACCATTAATCCCCATTTAATTGCGCATCCCCCTCTACAAACTGTACAAACTAAGCTATACAAAAACTAATGAATAACCATCTAGTTTTATTACGAAGCAAAAAATGCCATTACCAAGTCATTTAAATAGCAACCCCTATTTATATCCTTCTGATATACACAACTTAAAATCACTCTTCCGTGATAATTCCCATGATAGGAATTCGGTCAACAATACGAGTATAATAAGACTCACACACTAACGATTATATAATGCCAAGTCAACCAACAAGAAAAGGCAAACGCGTCTCACACGCAAAAAGTCAACAATCAATATGACAACAACAACAATTAAATATAACCGAGCGATCAACTACGGTGATAACTTCGCATCCACTTATTCGGCACTTTGTGCTTTAATTCATCCCTTAATGCCAACGTATAAGGAAAACACAGTATATAGAAGCTACTGCAGAACAAACAATCCCATCAAGGACTTTATTTCGCAAAAGAATCCCTCATCATCTTCATCGTCCTCGTCGTTCATTTTCATTGTAAGGATATAATGAGGAAAATCTTTTGGCTAACTACCGCGTATCCTGCAAAGTTTATGGCAATCCATTAACAACATCGCTGGGAAGGGTATAGTAGAGACGAAAACGAACAACGGCGACGCATCAAGAGCAAGACCAAGACAATCGAGATAATAATGACAAGGGTAATAAAAAGGAAATTGTCGCTCTTTTCTACGCTGCCTGCCTCTGCTCCTGCTTAAATTTCCACCCCTCGACCAAACGGAGCAATTCATTTATTTTATGAGCGCTGATAATCAAGATGGCTGCAAAAATAATAGACTCTACTGTATATATCGGTATAGCTATAGCTTACCATGCTATTATAACGCTTCCTATGTACATTGATGTGCAAACAATGTTTAAGGGAGGAATCCTCCGTTTAAGGGTTGTTCTATGTGCATAAGCATAAGAAATTTAGATGTGAAAATGTGAATTATGTAGCGATGTGAAATGCGCATGCGTTTATCAATATTTTTGCAAGAAAAATATTCGATTCCATTAGAAAAGTGCTGTTTTTTTTTTTCGTTGTCTTCCCTGTTCAATGGGAAAATATTGTTTTTAGGGGTCGGGATTCTGGATTCGGGAATGGGAGTAGATAAGGGGAATTTAATATCCCATCCTTTACAAATGGACGTATAGTCGATGACAAAAACGACCAAACCATTCATAATCTATGGAGCGTGTCGATAATGAAAACATTAAAATTGAGTTTTATTTGACTTGTCCCCCCTCATAAGAGCGCATCAATGGTCCTCGTCTGTTGCTGGTGGCTATTAAAATGTTTAACCCTTTTGTGTGCTTGTTCGAAAAGTAAGGAGGAAGTTTTTCTCGAGGGATTAGAGTACTTTTTCAATTTTAATTAATTTTTATTTAACGTCGTTTCATTCAGATGAATTCGAGCAACGATTTTTTTATTGTCAAAATATGAATTTGTATACTTATCGTATTGTAATCTGGAGAGATTACCTCTTCTGTTTTTGGAGACACATATTATTATGTAAACGTATACCTAGACTTATCTCAGAAAGACTTTTTTCACAAATTGAAATGGGTACCTAGAAGACACCATGTTTTACAACATGCAATCGCATTTGAAACAATTGCTTGTCCCGGTTGAGCCCCCAATTACTGCTTTTCTGATGAAAACAAAAATATGTCAAGTTTTTACTTGGATTATAGGTACCTACTATAAGGCAAGTGATGCATTCGTAAAAAACGACTTCTACGATTTTGATAAAATTGTGTGAATGGGTTTTTTGTTTTGGAATAGATTTTTCAGAAAGAGGCTTATAACGGTACTTACAGTAGAAACGGTTTTTTGAAATCAAATTTTCTTGTTAACCACTTGACAGATTTCGATGAAGTTTTTAATGTAGGAGCCCTTTTATAAGCGAAATAACATGAATTCTTAAATTTTTCAACAAAAAAAACTTTTTAACTTTGTTTTTTAAAAAAAACGGTCTAGTAATTTTTTTTAAATTTAACTTGATAAAAACTGCAAAGAGCTAGAAGTTGGCATACTGAAAAAAAATTTAATATGTTTTCGAAAAAAACTATTTTTTGAAAAAAACTAGTATGACGATTTTGATAATGTTTTACAATTCTTAACAATTCAAAACAGTAAAAGAAAACAGATGGTTTAATTCATTTATTCCAAAAAACCGTTTAAATAGTGATTTTAAGGTGATTAATAAAATTTCATATGATTTTGTCCCTTATTTTTTTTCCAAAATTTTAAGCTCCAAGACCACTGTCACACTTAAGAGCAAGTTCATGCGACACAGTCATGCACTTTATTTATTGTGTTTTCTCAAATTGAAATAGATACCTTCAGGATGCCCTATTTCGTTACATGCAATGTATATACAAGTTAATTCTTGTCCCGGTTGAGCCCCCAATTTATACTGATTTGATGCAAATAAAAACATGCAAGGTTTCTATGTGGTTTCATGCCCACGACCTACCTATCCCGGGTGATAACCTAGATAGGCTGGTCAAAGAAGCTGAAACAACAAACACTGCTCTCATTATCGGTAGTGATGTCAACGCCCATCATACAGTGTGGGGCAGTTCCAATATAAACAGTAGAGGTGAGTTCCTTTTCGATTTTATCTTAAGCACTAACCTTATTGTAAGCAATATAGGCAACGAACCTACGTTTGTTACTAAAACCAGACGAGAGGTACTTGATATTACTCTTGTCTCTGATTTCATCTATTCAAGTATCAAGGATTGGAGGGTGCCAATGCCAACAGACCAGTCGTTCTCTGATCACCGTTACATCCAATTCAAATTAGAAGATGATCCCCCTTGCCAGGTAGCTTTCAGAAATCACAGGAAAACTAACTGGCTAAAGTACAGAGATGCACTTAAAAATCTGATAGATTGTAATCTCTCAATACCCCCCTGTAATACCCAGGAGCTTGACAAGAAGGTTGATGATCTTACTTTGGCCCTCAACAATGCTCTGGCAACCTCTTGTCCTCTCATAACACCAAGATTCAAGAAGAAGCCTTACTGGTGGAATACAGAACTAGAACCGCTAAGGAGAAACAGTCGAAAATTGTTTAACAAAGCCAAAAGCTCAAGAAATGAATCGGACTGGGAATCATACAAGAAGTCCCTTCAAATATACAAAGAAGAACTTAGGAAATCAAAAAGAATGTCTTGGAGAAATTTTTGTGGTAAAATCGAAAATGTCTCTGAAGCATCAAGGCTTAGGAAAGTTCTCTCAACAAACCCAGTAGTACCAAGTTTTATGAAAAAACCTGATGGCTCCTGGACGACATCAAGCGAGGAATCGCTCAATTTACTACTGGATACCCACTTTCCTGGTAGTTCCTCTGATATCAGTAATATTCACTCTAATAGGTCAAATATTCAAAATATCTTTGAAGTTCTGATCAACAGGGACAAACTGCTTTGGTCACTGAACAGCTTTGAGCCTTACAAGTCTGCTGGGCCAGATGGCATAATACCTGCTGAACTACAGAAGTCTTCAGATATTATTCTGCCTGTGTTGGAAAATATTATGAGAAGCTGTTTGGAACTGGTTCACATTCCCCGGTCATGGAGAGAAGTTAAAGAAGTGTTCATACCAAAGCGGGAAAAAGCTCCCAAACCAACCCTAAAGATCTAAGACCCATAAGCATATCATCATTCCTTCTGAAAACCTTAGAACGTCTGATTGATATATATTTACGCAATAACATTGATACTAAACTTTTGTCGATGTCTCAACATGCTTACTGCAAAGGGAAATCGGTAGAAACTGCGCTACATTCACTTGTCCGCACTATTGAATACTCCCTCCATCACAAGGAATACACAATGGTGGCTTTCCTCGATATAGAAGGCGCTTTTAACAACGTCGACACATCTGCAATCACTAATGCACTCTCAGGTCTGAAGGTAGATGGCTCACTTGGTAAACTGATCGACAAAATGCTGATAAGCAGGGTGATCAACTCAAAACTGGGTGTAACATCCGCAAGACGATCTGTTAGTAGAGGTACGCCATAAGGTGGTGTCCTATCTCCACTCCTTTGGAATTTAGTGGTAAATGAACTGTTAATAATGCTGGAAGAGGGGGGATTCAATGTGATTGCCTATGCGGATGAAATTGCTATAGCCGTTTCAGGAAAGCATCTCAGCACCATATGTGAACTTCTTCAATCTGCACTCAATAAGCTCACAAATTGGGCAAGTCGTTGTGGACTAGGTGTTAACCCCCACAAAACTGAACTTGTCCTCTTTTCAAGGAAATATAAAATTCCACACGTCGACCCTCCATCTATTAATGGTATAAGTCTTATATTCTCTGACGAAGCAAAATACTTGGGTCTTATTTTGGACAAGAAATTAAGCTGGAAACCCAATATACAAGAAAGAGTAAGGAAAGCCACAGTAGCCCTTTTCTCTTGCAAAAAAGCCATCGGCAATAAATGGGGTTTAGAGCCCCACGTTATGCATTGGCTCTACACATCGGTGATAAGACCGATTCTCACTTATGGGGTGGTCGTCTGGTGGCCTGCCCTAGACACAGCGTTGAATAGTGCTAAGCTCAGTAAAGTTCAACGTACCGCCTGCCTGTGTATAGGCGGTGCGCTCCGCACTACTCCCTCTGCAGCGCTAGAAGTACTATTAAACCTGCTACCCCTAGATATTTTCAGCAAGCAAACCGCTGCTTGCTCAGCAATTCGCTTAAAAGCGATATCTATATGGAAAAATAATAATTATGGCCATGCTAGTATACTGAACTCCTTCAGTATCCCCCAAAGTAACATAGACTACTCCACATCCCAACTTCATTTTGATAAAAACTTCCAGGTAAGCATACCCTCTAGATCACTCTGGGAGGAAAATGCCTTCCAGGACGAAGATCAAATTCAGTTTTTTACCGATGGGTCGAAAACAAATGATGGGGTGGGGGGAGGTGTTTACTCTAATAGACTAAATCTTAGTCTCTCCTTCCGTCTACCAAACCATTGTAGCGTGTTCCAGGCGGAACTAATGGCAATTAAGGAGGTTTTATCTTGGCTTAAAGAAAACGTGATATCTTCTAAGGATATCATCATTTTCTCTGATAGTCAAGCCGCGCTGAGGTCCCTGGATTCCATCTCCTATAACTCTAAAACAGCTCTCGACTGTCGATCATCTCTTAGAGAGATGACGGAACAGTTTAACATTCACCTCTGCTGGGTGCCAGGGCACAGAGATGTTCCAGGGAACTGTAAGGCCGACGAACTTGCCAAAAAAGGAACAACACTACCTATACAGCCACTTTAACCTAACCTAACCTATGTGGTTTCATAGTCTAGACAGTTCAATACAATAAGGGTTTAACGTTAAGAAAAATTTAATTTTTTGTTGCCATTCCGGTTTTGTGGTTAGTCCCGTCCATTCCTGTAGATTTAGACTATCTACGCATATACGGGAATCTTTAAGAATACAACTCATTATGGGCCTTCTTCTTTGGTAATTACACGGGTAGTATCAGCTGAAGTTGGAAGACTCTACAGAAAAATTGCTGCGCAAGTTGAGCCCTGATACCTCCGCTCTGCTAGGTTAGCAATCAGTTGCTATATTTAGTGTAGGTACCATTATTGTTATCTCAAGCTCAACAAAAACTCTACCGAAACAGAAGGGTCTATCACCAAATATGAGCTATCCGCATTCTGCTGTTTATAATTGTTTTCTTCTCCCTTTCCTTCAATTATAATTAAATAGGACCAACATCAATGGTCTTCTGGACAATGCTATAAGTATATTGAATTACAAAACTCAAAAAACCTTTTGTCGTAGCACACATGCACCATCTTAACTTATACTCTAAGTCACTCCAGAATCAAAGTGACCGCCGCACATGTATTATATCCATTTAAAAAGTCATTTGCATGCAATTCACTCCGAAATTGGCATTTATAATCCATAACACGAGACGGCTTCTGAGATACACAGCTACACACGCTACAAAGGATTCCGCTTTCGTCACGATCCCACCCACATGCTTTTTTTTCAAGAAGTCATGAACACATATTTAAAAAGTAGTTTAATTCCAAAAAAGGTCCTTGAAATTTATATTATAGTAAGTACTCCAAAAAATGCACATCCTTATTAATCCACCCATTGCAGTCACTGCACATCAAAATCTATCAAAACACCACTCTTCCCCTCACACAAAGATATGCATGTTCCTTTCAAAGACATCAACACACCAAAGGAACAAAAAAATCCAATTCCAATCCAATAAAGAAAGGTGCTCAAAGTTACAATTCCGATCGGTTTAACTCCTGCGGTGTGTGCGATTGTGTCCAGTAGTTGAAAATTTTCAACAATAAAGGACGAAACTCTTCTCACTGTGAATTTTTAATCCTTCGAAGCCGAAAATAACTCTAAATTGGCTTAAAATTAAGTCAAGTATGCGATATCCTTTTGTGTGGATGAAATTGAAAATCCTCACAGAAGATATACATCGTGTACTATTTTGATCCTGTTTTCTGGTCCTCATCAGAGCTGTTAGTTTCAGGGGGAACTTTGTGACTTTTTGTGTGTAATCTTAATGGACTTAAATGATGAAGTTGATTTGAGTTTGCGTGTGATGTGGGTGCAGGATTAACACTGGGCAACATAATACGATCTCAATTTGCGCTTCATTGGGCATCATGCTGAGATTGCGATCTGGGTAATGAAGTCCTTTTGTTTTGATTTTGATGCATTCGATGGTACACATTGGGTGAAGTGCAGGTGGTACAGTAGGGATTTCACATGCTATATTGCATAATTGTTAGGTAGGCAGGATAAACAATACCACAAAGTAGATGAAGATCATAGCAGGGAATTCTGGGAAGGATCAGGTTTTATTTTTTTTATTTTGTTGTACCTTCTTGTAATTATGGTATACAAAATGAAAGAGGAGTTGAAATACTCTCACGATGGAATGATTCATTATTTAATTGGCAGTTAATTTGTGTTTTTAAATATGGAGTATCCTTGCACTACCTATCCTTCAGATAACTTTTATAAGTGACTTCAACACTAAAAAAAAAAAGCAATCTACTTTTTCACTGTCAACAAAACTACAATTTCGTCTTACAAATAACTCATTTTTATTTCCAACGTCCCGCACAAACAAGAAGAATTTCCATGTGAATAACGGGAAGAAAGGACATGAAATATAAAAAGAAGTCTTCCATTATTCATGTGTGACAATTTATTTATTACCCGATAGTGGTTGTGTACCTATGTTTTAACATTTGTTCTTTGAACAACCATCAGTACCAGGAAGGATACAATAAAAATATTTTGATTCAAATTTCTGATACCCTATTTTTATGTTTGTTCTTCCTTTTGTGAGAAACTTGTCGTCAAAAAGTTTTGCATTTTAATCTTTAGCGACAAATATTTTTTATTGCTTGTGTAGTGAAATATTGTTTCGAGTGTTTTGAGTTTAACATGATATAGAAAAAAGAGTCCTTTGGCTTTCGTCCTTAATAAATGAGAGTAAGGTAAGTGACAATCCAAATTAATTTAAGGTATACCGGGATGAAAAAGCTAATTTTGTGGCACGTACAGCTCAAGAAAAAGGCAAGACATAGTGACTTATATACTCTTCAACCAGTCCTGTAAGTGCGTTGATAATCTGCAGGAATGGAGAGAACCAGCAATTTGCCACCACACCCGAATAGCTGGCAGTGATGCACTGTTTCATGATAAGATCTTGGAGAATTTATTTAATCACCACATGAGCTATATAGCACCATTGAACAAAATATTCGCTGGAATCAGGGATTGAATCCAGGACATTCGTCGGCGGCGTGGCAGTCCGACAAGCTCACTATTACAAACAAAACAGGTATATTATTTTAATATTAATGCAATGCGCAGACTACAAAACACCCTGTCTGCGTCCAGATTTCGAGAGACAATTCACTACTTATGCCCTAATTGATAAAATTGGCTTAACAACCAGACACCAAACTGCGAATCAGTCATCAGACAAATCTAAAGAGATGGCTCCAGAATGGAAATTGGTGTTGGCGCAGGTATCAGCTCAGAAACACTCGAACTATCTCTTGTCTTCAATGATCATTCAGACTCCCCAATTACAGTAGCTTCTTTTAGACTGAAGTCCTGGCAGCTGTAACTCTGTTTGGTTCCTGGCCAGAGTGGGGTGCTAGGAAACGAAAGATCGGATGAGTTGGCAAGAAAGAAATCATCATCCCCAGAACTCAACTGAGCAGACACAACGCAGCTAACGAGAGATGGAAGTCACTCAACTTCTGTGTCATAACCAGGAAACTATGGCCCTACTTTAACTAATAAAAAAACCAAGAATTTTCTACCAGCTTAGCAAGAAATCGCTACGATAGCTTGTGAGCATACTGACTAGGCACAACATGCTGAATTACAACAAAAACAAAATAAAGCTCGGTTGTGGCGACGTTGTGCATGAGGACACGCCGCATTTTCTCTGTCACTGCCCAGCATTATGCCGTTTCAGAAATAAAGTTCAAGGAAGTCATTTCTTCCAGGACTTAGAAGAGCTATCTAAGCAAATGTGTACAAACCTTCAGGGTACCACAATGGATCTACATTGATCTAAGTGTGATGGATATTAATATAACATCACCCATCAGGCCATTAATTTAATCTCACCTACTAACGTAGAAATTGTTATCAAGATATTTGTACGTGGAATCTGGAATCTGGAGTTCTATAGGGGAGCCACTTCGGACCTATTCTTTTTATTGTATTAATTTGTTTCTTGTCATCGTGTTGTGAAATGTGCTAATCTCTTTTTTTTTCTGATTAGCTGAGTTCTTATATTTTCATTATCCAATCTCTTACTTGAGAAGGGAACTTTCCGATTTGATTCTGAAGGATTTTTAGAACCTATCTAAGTCTAAAAAAATGTCGTTGTCTCTTTTCTTTAAAGGATTCTTCGTCGGTATAAACCTGGATGCCATATCACTGAATGCAGTTCACATTGACAGCTGGACGAATTGCAGTGCCCCTCCCACTTCAACCGATATGCATTATGAGTCCAATCACATCCCAATTACATTGCAGTTAGCAGAACACCTTAAGGAAGCACTATTTCTTAAAATAAACCATTACCCAAGCTAATGATCGCTGGTGCACGATCAGCTCAAGATCGACTCTCTCCCAATTTATTTTCCATATACAAGTTCCCATTTCCAAATAATGAAAGTGAATGTGAAAATTACACGAAATATTCGTGTAAATCTCCTAAAATTTCCCTAGCAAATTGGCTTCCGTTGCTGGTGTAGTACAACACCATCAGCCACTTGTTCCCTTCATGCATTTACATGATAGCGCGAAACCCTTTAAAACTTGCACAACTCTAGAGCTATTAACTCCAGCCTCAGCTCCTGCCCAAGCCCATAATAAGTGAGCATACTGCAAATACCAGACTACCTTCCGCTTAAGTCACCTTCTATCCTAGTCCAGCCGCAATAATTGTGTTCAGCAACATTCAAAACCTAAACCGAAACCAAAACTTAAACCAAAACCAAAACCAAAACCTATAAGCCAAGCCTGGGTAATCACTTGGGTTAATTTCGCGCAAATTGCCAGCTAACTGAAAAATCGTGCAGCACACATTTGGAGCGAATGCAAATCAGCTGGTAATTGCCCGGCTTAGAGCTCCTTCTATGCATTATTGTGTGTGATGGCTATAGTGCATTTACATCAGCCAACTCTCGACTTAAGGTGTAATTTCCAATTCCCATGGCCAAATGAGTCCAAGAGTAGACTTTGTTGGCGTTTCGGCGGCGCTGCAGCTATTCCTGTCCCTGCAAGTCAATTCAATTGCTGTTAATCATATGGCAATTGATGGCAGTTGGCAATTATTTGCAAGTTCGCAAGACTACTGCTGCTGGAGCGGAGGTGCGGGGATGGAGTTGGTTGTTGCCTCCGTCTATGGTTCGAATGCTTTAAAAGTTCAAATAAAGATGCAGTCTGTTATTTGCCACAATTGCAACCACATTTGCAGAATGGAATTCTTCGAATCACTAGAAGGTATTATTGGACATCCAGAGCAGCACAGAGGAGGAAGCATTTCAAATGTGCGCCTACATTAAATACCGTCCAAAGGTACTCCTTAGGCCTATACATTGTGTAGTTAATATGCCATACGAAATGAGATGATTCTTGATCTTGATGTTTCCTCTTGTCAATCGTATCGAGCTTGATGGCGTCCGCTGGCAAATTATTGACGTTTTTAAACGTTTGGAGAATTAAAATGGAATTTGTTAGCGTTAAGGTAGTAAATGATTTAAATAATGCTACGGCAACGACGCTTGGTGTCAAGTTGGACATATCACATCGTTTGATATTTAGAAAGTGACGTTTTTAATAGTGCGACTGCTATTCATATTAAATTGCATGCAAATGTGTCCATTACAACTCCTGATGTAAGTAATTTTATTTCCGACCTTAATTCTATGATCTCTTCAATTGATTAGGGACTTTGATATAACAATATTAGTTTTTTAAGTTTGTTTCCACTTATCACCTAGTTGCACTTTATACTGAAAATTATTCGGCATGAAATCATGACATAAATTAGTTCTTATGAATGAAATTTAATCGGTGCAGGGAAATAACTTCACATGTGAAATAACTTCACGTTTAGAAAATGATTTGTTTCATACTTTGTTCACTATAACTGCAACAAAGTCTTGTGTCTGCTGAGTTCACTTAAAAGTTGTCATGCGTGTGCCTACATTTTCGAAAAAGATTTTCCTATAGGTTATTTAAGCACTTTGATGTAGGGTGGCACACATTTCAATATGCAATTCGTAGCAGACATTAAATCTCGAACTTTTTGTGTTTTATCGATTCTTGCATTATCCATTATTAAGAAGCCATCACTTAAGGGCTAACCATAATTGAAGAATGCATACGTACGTGACCTTATACGATACAGTAGAAATACATGTGAACCCGAAATTACTGTTTGATAAGTTTCGTTCACTTGCGTTTCCGTTTGTATAATGTACGCTTTGAGTCGTACATTACGTACGAAAATCTGATATTCCTTTTTACTTGCGATTATAGGTAGGTACTATAAGGCAAGTTATGCATTCGTAAAAAAAAAAAATTTTTTTGGACAATCAAACATAACATTACGTTGATAGAGAAGTCGAAAAAAGTGGGTCCGACAATTCTGTCTGTCTGTCTGTCTGTCTGTCTGTCTGTCTGTCTGTCCGTCTGTCCGTCTGTCTGTATCGGCACCTACAGCCTAAACGGCTGGACAGATTTGCTTCAAACTTGGTACATAGTATTTTTATGAAGTCCTACAGAGGGGTTTTTGGAATTAGCATTCTAGCTTTAAAACTAACGGTACCTGCCATACGATTTTTAGTGAAAATTCAATTTTTCTCGAAAACAGCTCCTACGATTTTGATAAAACTTTCTGAATAATGTTTTCTGCACAAACTTAATGTTTTGGTTGGAATATATTTTTCAGGAAAAGTATTATAACGGTACCTGCCATAGGACCGGTTTTTTGAAATCCGATTTTCTCGTAAGTCACTGGACGAATTTCGATGAAATTTTTAACGTAGAAGCCCTATTATAAACGAAATAATAAAAATGCTTTAATTTATCAAAAAAAGTTTTTTTTGAGTTTTTTAAAAAAGTTTTAAATTTTTTTTTTATTTTTTGTTTTTTCCAAAAACGGTTTAATCAATTTTTTTTTTAATTTGATATTTGATATTTGATATTTATTCATAGATTTTAACAAACATTTACAAAGATTACAATGAGTATCTAAAATGTGATCATTTAAATAGTAATTACATTTATAAATTAGATAAAAGATGTTGTGACGTTGAAATAGGCGAAATCGTTAGCCTCGATAATGAAGGAAACAAAAGGGCTATTTTGCTTTTAATTTTCGAAGGGCTTTAATTTCCTATAATTATACAAATATATTTTTTATTTTATTTTTCTGATAAAAACTACAAAGTTCTAGAAGTTGGCATACTCAAAAAAAATTTGGAATATGTTTTCGAAAAGTTTAAAAAAAAACCCGTTTTTTGAAAAAACTGGTCGAACGATTTTGAAAAAAAATTTCCTTAAATTTTGAAAAAGCAAAAGAAATCTGATTTCATATGATTTTTTCAATGCTTTTTTCCGAAAATCTCAAGCCCCAAGACCATTTGAACACATTAGAGCAAGTTCGTACGACCCAGTCGTGCACTTTATTTACTTGCGATTATAGGTACTATAAGGTAAGTTATGGATTCGTGCAGAAAAAAAAAATTGAGATAACAATCACACATGACATTACGATGATGGAGAAGTCGAAAAAAGTGGGTCTGGAAATTCCGTCCGTCTGTCTGTCTGTCTGTCTGTCTGTATGTCTGTTCGCGCCTCTGGAGGCTGAACGGGTGGGCCGATTTGCTTCAAATTTGGTAATTAGGATTTATTTGGCCGTCCCTCGGAACAAATTTTTTATTTTTGCTCTAGACCCACAAATAACGGCACCTGCCATACAATCGGGAAGAAAAAAATTGATTTTCTCAAAAACGGCTATAACGATTTTGATTAAACTTTCAGAATGCTATTTTTGCAAGACAATCTATCTTTTGGTTAGAAATTTTTTTTTCAAAATTTGTCTTATAACGGTACCTCTCATAGAACCAGTATTTTCAAATCAAATTTTCTCGTAAACTATACATTCGATTTCAATAAAATTTTGGCCACAGGAAGTCATTCATAATTTTATTAATATGGCATTTCAAAATTTTCAAAAACTTTTTTTTTTGATTTTTTATAATTTTTTCAAAAACATTTTTGGTTTTCGAAATATTTTGGAAACGGGTATTGATTTCATATTGATAAATTTCAAAATATTTTTTGAAAACGTTTTTCAAAAATAACCTTTTAAAAAAAAAACTGGTCGAACGATTTTCAATATTTTTTGTTCCTAATAGATTGACGTATAGCTTTGAAATTTTATTGCATACTTAGTTTTTCCGAGAAAACTTTTAAACTAATTTAAAAAATGAAAGAATTTTCGAAATTATTTAATTTTTTTTTTAATATCCATATATGCAGCCACTACGCAATTGCTAGAACAAGTTCGTTCGACCCAGTCGTGCATTTTATTTCTAAAGGGTGTACTTCTTCTTTCGTTCTTCTTATTTTTAAAGGCTATTATGGGCAACTGATGTACTTTACAAATCGGAAGGAAACTTTTCGTTCGGTTTAGACACTTGCTTCCTTTTTCTTTCGCGTGTTATGGGAGCCTTTAGTTGTGTTTCGTTAAGTTTTTTCGTTAGATCGTGGAGAAAACAGAAAACTGGTCGCCAAATGAGTTAATTTTAATGAGATAATAGTAAGAATAGCTTTTATCAAGGAATTGTAAAAATGTAAACCATATCAATACCAACCTTTGTACCAAAATTCAGCCTGTTTCAATTGTGTTCCTTTCTTTGACATTTTTTTTGTTTATTCTTACTGGGCTTAAATGTCAAATAGGAAATAGCAAAACAAGGGTTTTTTACAGTGCTGCAGCTGCTCAATAAAAAACAAGTTTGCTGAGAAACACATTTTCAAAGATTTTTAAAGAGACTTATGCTAAGTGCGTTTACCTGGATTTAGAAAAAAGTCCCATTTGTTTCAATGCTTTTATTTTAAGTTTAAGTTTGGTTTAGATGTTAAATAGAATTGCGTTTGGGTTAAATTTATTTAAATCGATTAGATGCAGTTATGCTTTATCAGAATAGAAATGTGAAACGTTTTTGAAATAGTGAAAGAATCAACATCAGGACTTACTTTCCGCCCTTGACCCTGCAAAGATGGTGATGAAAGCACTCTGTGTATAGTAGATACCACAGAGAAAAAATTTTGTTAAAATTTTATTTCTTATCCGAAAATATAATATTTGAGAAAATCAAATAGAAAAAGCGAGGTGAGCAAATCGAAAATATGTGTGCTTTACACAACCTATCATACCTGATCACAGTTTTCAAATTGATTGAAAAATCGAAAAATTTTATATTCTCTATGGAAGATACACTTTCTATGTTGAGCATTTGGAGAGTCTTCTTTAACCAGTTCACGGAAAGAATTTTTAGATCAGATCAAGAAAAAAGAGCTGCAAATCACGAAAATCTTATGCAGTTTCTCACCCTAGCTCGGGGTTTTGTAAATTACGACTCCTTGTTCGCAATTTTCAAAATTGAACGAAATGAAGATATTGACACTCAAAAATAGCAAATTATCACTTTTTTGGGTCAATAATTCGATCGAGAGAAGCAAAACATTATCATTCGCAAATCGCAAATTGATCCCAATGAATATCAATTTTATATTTACTCGATTGTAAATTGCAAAAAGCGAGTCGTAGATTTCCATCTTTTTGTTTTGAATCAAAAATATGTTTTTGAAAAAATGAGTGGTAAGTCGTAAATTGCAACCCCATTTTACTCAATTTGTAACAAATTATATTGCTTTGAGAGGAGCAACGTTTTCTATTTATTGAAAAGCATTTATTATTTTTTATTGAAAAATGTAACTTTTACTTACTTGGCTGATTCTAGGAATCGAACTCGAGACCCTCTGCATACCAACCTAGCACACATCTACTAGGCCATGGTGATGCATTCAAGTCGGATATCAAAATTAATAATAAGAAGCAACCTGAATATGAGTTACATTTTAGGGGTGTTCTGAATTAAGATTATGTTTTATTGGCGAGAAAAATATAGTCGTCTTATTTTGGACGTCTAACCTCTAATGTACAATTTTTTGTGATGATCATTTAAATAAAGGTAAGAAATTGTATATAATGTGTAGTTGAAATTCATCCTTGTACTCCCTATGTACATACATAATAGAACTACAAAAAAGGCATTATTGGAGACACAAAGCGGGGCCAGGGCCTAATGACTTATATTCTAAACGATTCCTGTATGTGCGTTGATATTCTGGTGGAATATCATTTCCCGCTGAATCCGAATGGCTTACAAAGATCCACTTTTAAAATTAACCAGATTTATTTTTCGAGGATTTTACATTTCCTCAAAAGAGACAGTACCAAAAAAAAAAAAAAGATAATTATTAGTTGGAGGCAGGGATCGAACTCCGGACCTTCAACGTAGCCGTCAGACACACTTGAGTTGATTTTAATACTCAGTGATTGTAAATCACGAACAAAATTTAAGCAAATCCAGAAGGGTAAAAAGTATAAATGGAATTATTCCCTTGAAGTAGTAAATTGCGACAAAAAGGTTGTAATTTAGTTTGAAGGGCACAAGCTTGAATTATAACTCTTAATTGTAAATCTCAACTTAGAAATTGTTGTAATTTGAGATGAATTAAAAGTTAAATTGCCAATTGTTCTATCAGTTTCGAATCAAAGCGCCGTGATTTACAAAAAAAAACATGTTTTGTAAATTGCAACTGAATATTTCGCAATTGGTGATTTTTCAATTCTCTCCGTGCAGGAAGCAATCTTCCTATTTGGAATAGCCTTTAAACTCTTACCATAAAGTCTTTTGTTTCCAATACCTTTGCCTTCTCCAAAATGAATATTGTTTTTAATTTAGAAAAAAAAATATAAAAAAACAACTTCCAACACAACTCCGGTGGTCCGCGCCCGCGCTTAAAAAAACACTAACATATTAACTTGTCGGCCTTAAACTATCCGAACCGCACTTTCTTCCACCAATTTGTCCACTTACACGGAAGACCTACCGCATGCCATATAGCGTGAAGTATACACAATTTATTGCCCTATGCCATATATGCTGATGCGTAATTTTTTTTTTATGTCACGTTCACACCCACGATTCTTATGTCAAATGAGTCCACACAATTTTCGTCATCGACTTATCACTAATGCGAGATACAAAAAAAAAAGGATCGAAAACTAAAAACTAAAACTAAAAAGTCTGGATGCTTAGCCTTTTCGTCTCGTCCACTTGACGACACTGAGCGACTGAACGACGACGACGACCCTGAGCGAATTGCCCATCGAGCAGCTAACAGGTAATGGGCAAAATTTGATTTGACATGTGTCACTAATTAGACAAAGGAGACCGCACAAGTCGTCAAAGAATTGCGACGGCGCAAAGTGATACCATGTTTGACTCATATATTGCCGATAGTGGCGCAACACAACTCGCGCTTAGTTATACACTATACTTTACTTGCCTTAACTATAGGTAGAGGTACAAACTCTTACCGCACGCAAATTAATTATTTATGTTCATTTGTTGTCCGATTCCTGTCAACGTTAAATAAAAAAAAATTAAAAAAAAAACCAACTGACAGACGAAACAAGTTCCAATACAAAACCTTCCTCACAAAACCCAAATCAATCGGACATTTCTGTAGGTCTGTCTCATTGACAGATCACTTAATTGACAGCAAACGAAATCGATGGCTTAAGCATGTACACCATAATTATAGGATTAGTGGCAGCGAATTGAAGTTTGTATCTGCGTTTCATTTGGTCCTTCCATGGGCTTTGATGAGATGATATACGGAGGAGTTCATGTATCGATTTCATTATGATTATACGATCGTTCGATCAGATTAGTTACGGGATTAATTAAGATCAAAAAAATCTTGGAGAACAACAAAAAATTATAACGATAACGTGCGAGATGTTGCACGGAATCGATACGTCCCTTTTGGAGTTTTACTTGTCAAATAGTTTAGATTGGTTTTTTTTTTTGACATGGTGATCGACTTTGTGGAATTTTAAATGAATGTTTGTCCTGGATTTTGTTTTTGAGGGAATCGAGTTGGTTTTAGTATTATCCTTATGTGTTAAAAGTAAAATAGAAAATTAAACTTATTCAAAATAAGCGAAGAGAAAATACTCGTTTCTTCCCTAGCTTCACAAAAAAAAAACATAAGCGAGAGCTACAGTACGTTTTCAACAAACTGTTGGATACCCTATTCCCCATATTTTTGTATGTGTAATGTGTATGCGACTGCCTCCCGCAAACAGCCGATGTTTCAGAAACAAAATTCTTCTTTAGCAGACAGAAAAAAAAATCAATAACAATAATTTTGTGCGGTGTGATTTTCAATTAGTGCTGGCGCAAAAAAAGGCATGCGCCACGCCCAAAGTTAAAACGTTTTATTGCCAAGGCAATTGTTATGAGCTCAGTGACATTCAATTTTATTCTTGCAGATCGATGACATTCGATTTTATTCTTGCAGATCGATTTGAACAAAACAAGACAAAACTTAAATTTTTAAAAATAAGATTTGGAATGGAAATAGCTATTATGGGTGTTTTTAACAATTCTTGGACCACACTCTGCCACGTAACCAAGGAATATAAATCAAAGTGTTCATCTTTTTACTTCAAAACTGCGACCGATAGTTAAAAAACGTTAACAAATCAATGCATTATACAACTTTTGACGTAAACGCCCCTTAAAAGTGGGCGTGTCTTAAAAATTTGAAGCACCAACTGAGCTTTGATCAGTATTTAGGTATATGTGTAAAACTACAGCTGAATCGAGTAGTTTTTAAACAATCTTTCCTGAACAAAGGTGTTTTATCAAAATCACGCCTTTAAAAGTGGGCGTATTGAAAAAAATTTACACAAGAAAATGTAGAGATATATTTCTCAGATAACGAACGGAAGGAAAAAGGTTTAAATTAAATATTGGAAGTGCCTTAAATTTTTGAGACTATGTTTTTCGTTCTTTCATGAAAAGTGGGCGTAAGCCACGCCCAAAATTCAAAAATTTCTTTTATACACAAACCTTTTAGTTTCTATTAAGAGACGCAAAATGTTGGCTTGCGGATTCATTAAAAATACCGTTTATTTACAAAAATAATTTTTTTTATAGTTTCTTATGAAAAGTGGGCGTCAGCCACTCCCAAAATCAATTTTTTTGATTTCACACACAAGATGTTTATATGCAAGTAATACCCACAAAATTTAATGTTTTTCGCATTAATATAACAATTGTTATTTTATAAAAACAGTATTTATGGTTTTGTATGAAAAATGGGCGTCAGCCACGCCCAAACTGAAATATTTTTATTTGGTTGGAAGAAGGTTTATCTAAGGCTTGCGTGTTCAAAATTTTAGCGTTATGCTTTTATCGTAACTGTACAAAAAACATAATTTAATTTTACCAAATTGAGGTTGTTCAACAAAAATGGCGATTGTGGGCGTGTTTGTGGGCGGATTATACTGGTTCAAGAACTTAGCCTTACTCTTGAACCAAATATTATATATACCAAATTTCAGCTTTCTATTGCGACCTCTAGAGAGTATACATACGGACGGACGGACGGACGGACGGACGGACATGGCTAAATCGACTAGGCTTTTGATTCTGAGTCAGAATATATATACTTTTCCATACCTAACGGTATTATTTCTCTATGTTACAAACTCCATACCAAATACAATATACCCATTCTATGGAATAGGGTATAAATATACAAAGGCTCTGACAATAGCATCCTTAGCTTTTTGTCATGGTGGATTCATGGTAAACGTTTTGAATGTGCCCAGTGCCCACTGTGTAAAAATTTATTAGATGCATTTTTGCAGTTTTAAGGAAGACATCTGCCTCATTTTGAATTAACAAGGTTATTTATAAAAATCGATATCGGAATCATTGGTCCTAACTTCGATCAAAACGAAATAGAGACCGCTATATAGCCATGATCAATGACTTTTTCGTTCCTGAATTGAATCGTCTTGATGTGAGGGAGCTGTGGTTTCGAAAAGCCATTACCCACAGCGTATGAGCTCATTATTTGACGTTTTGGGCCTGTGAGTTAGCCTCCAACATCGGGCGATTTAAAGACCCCGACCCATAGAATCCGTTGCGTCCATGCGTCCGGCAAATCAACTGACAGCTCGATTAAATACACGCGTTCTTACGAGAAGTGGTCCATACTCCATAGACAACGCATGCGGCAACGCAACGAACAGAAGTAGCCGAACTTTTAACTTTTTCTTCTCCGGCAATCCGTTGACAGCAGGTTGACAGCAATTTTTGTTCGATTTGAAGTGGTTTCGTTTTGGCATTGAAGAAGAGAAATATATTCCTTCTTCTAAGGGTTTTGATGGTTACAGTTGTAATTATGTAAAACATAATTTTTTGCTGCATGTTCGAAAAAAGGAGGCAAAAATGGAACGTCAACGCATTCATTGGGTCACCCCCAATTCAGCGATCCGGCAAACGTCAATGGATGTATTGCCGCAACGGACAAACGGATTCTATGGGTCGGGGCCTTAACACCGCTAGACTATTTTCTGTCGAAGTATGTGAAGTCGCTAGTCTAGCGAAAGCCGATTGACGACTTATTATTATACGACCCTAAATGCTGCAGAGAGTGATCGAAAATTGGACCTTAAGATAATGTTAATATACAGAAATAAAGGGTATGCTGCCACCACTTCACTTCACTTTTTGTATGTGCGTTCTTTGTACATCTTCAAGTTTATTTTTGGGATTAATAAAACTACAGTCTGTAGCTTCATAAAACATAATTTCACAATTTCACCCTTACAAATCGTTTTTAACGGAGTCAGCTTCTATAAAATAATAATAGAATATTCTGACGTCACAAAGTAACGAGAACTCAGCATATGTTGCATTTCTGTGTATCACGAACCTTCTCTATTGTGTTCCTGCAGTTACTGCGACTGCAATTTGATCCACCGAATGTGGCGAATTTTGGACAAAATCATATTTTTTTTTCTTTTTGGTGAACAATGTTCATTTGCCAAGACATCTTGGTGGTATTGAGTGTGATTGATAGAATCAGATCTATATTGCTTACACGCTATATCCTATATATTACAATGTCTTCTTCTTGAATTCCAGAAGCTCCTGTTGGAAGTATCACTTTAACTCCTCCATAAGAGCATAGGACGACAACCACATCCTATCATCTCTCTGTTCCTAGGACAATACCTACGATGTGACCAAGACTGCAAATTTCTGTTTTCCTTTGGATCCAAATCGCCTTGCATCTTAAGAATTTTTTTCAAAGCACTACTGTGCTATGTTACTTTCTTGGCTTGACGTCCACTTTGTTTTTCCAGTCCTAAGCCACAGTACATCGCTGAATATAGTTTGTGGCCACCATAACTTTAGGATGCAACGCAGAAAACGGCCCAAAAAGTCCTGTAACTTACTTGGCAAAGCATTTCCACGTTTCGTAAGCATAGATATAGATGCACGAATTTCACGTCGGATTTAAACAGCTTCCACTTTTTCTGGAGTTCCACTCTAGAGAACTAATTCACTACTAGCTTTGCTTATTCTGTTTTTGACATACAGGTCTGTTCCACCATCGAGTGACAATAATCTATTGTTGGTGGTTCCGACTGGTGTGCATTATTTTGCATTTTTGGCCCTATTTTGTTAAAGCGTGCGACATATTTGGTTAAGGGTTTCAGCACCGTTTACCATGAAGCAGATGGCGTCAGCATATCAGAACAAAAATCCTTTTTAAAATGTATCTATCCTATATGATTCTAGGTACTGGCTACTGAAATGTATAACGATTGGCTACATGGTCTGATACTTTCACAATTTTCTATTATTTAAATTAATATCGCATCATTGTCTTGACACTGCCACGGAAACAAACACCCAAAATGGAAAAGTATCCTTTCCTCTATTATATTGCTATCTTAACCCATTCGAACAAAATCTAGATTTAAGATACTTGCATCAATTTCTCAGAGCCTTTTCCCACAATTTGTCATCGAGGAAATGGGATATCCTGAGATTTGTCAGACTCAACTAATTTTCTGGTCATCGAACTCTCGGAACACATTATGAAATCTCTTTAAATCCGTCCAAATATATCAATCATTTCGAACAAACTCTGGTAATTCAAGCTGATCCGCATTATCATCAAAGTATTAGCCCACACTCGCGGTATATAAAAATAGATAGATACAAATAGTTTCGCATTTGAATGGATCAATTAAATTGCGAAAAAAAGGTGAGAAGTATGAAATCTCATTCAATTGTTTTCAATCTCGTATCTAAATCACTTTAATAGCTGAGATGCGTCATTTCGGATCTCAACTTGTATTGTTCGTTCAAATAAGATTGTCATCGCATCCAAGTCCAAGACTCATCTAATTTCAGTGAAATCTTCATCATAAAACCTCTGTGACCTCTTTGGCAAAAGCCGCAAAAAAAAAATTGTTGATAATCTTAATTAAAACTGTTGTTGTGACAACTTTTATTTTATTTGACTCCATATCAATTAATTCTTTACAGTGCAGTTGACCCAGGCTCTAAATAGGTCCCGCATCTCAAAGCGTGTTTTTTAATCTGTTAACATAAAAATGATAAGAGCGCCGGACTAAGTTGTTGCAACTCACCATCAGAGCAATGGTATGGCTTGGCTATGGCGTAGTTGCCGTTGTTGGAGCGACGGCATCGGCATGATAACCACATCATTGGCGTCCGGCGGTACTAGTGATCTTCAGCTTCGACAACACATTAAGATACAAACAAATTCAATGTCAGCGCAATTTCGGGTAAATCAAACCGCAAAAGCTGAATCAACCGATTGATTTGGCCTCCGTGAATATACATATGAATGTGTAGGGTATGCATGTATCGACTAATTGCAGAAAACCGCTGTGCTGCCTTTGAGCTTATAAAGAAACCACGGAACCAGACAACAATCGGCCCGTTCCGTATAGGGCGACTATTAAGTCGCTGGGTGGTCTGCGTTGTTTGGCGGTTATCGCAATTGCTGCTGGAACTGGAAGCCACACACAGTCTTTTGTTTTGACATTTCTTACACCGTATTAACCAATTAATGCCACCGATGGTGACGGAATATAAATTCTTGATAATTACAGCTGTCGGCCTTTTAGAGAGTAAATTATTTTTATTGTTGTTGGACAAACGACGACGACTCGCAGTGGGTCGTTGATTGTTGCTTATTATTAGAAACGTTTAGGGAAATTATTAGATACTTTTCTAGCATTAGCTATTATGCAAATAATTAAACTATTATTTAAGAAGTTATTGTTATATGGAACTTTCATACACAAAATATTCGCATTATCTTTTCATGCGATTTGGGATTGAAAAACACGAAACATTTGATTAATTTTTCAAGATTTTGGATTGTTTTTGGAAACTCTATCTCTCTTATAGTTATATAGAGCTCTGAACTTGATTCTTGCCTGAAACAGACTATAACTTTACAAATTGCTTGGGCATGAGATGCAATCGTTAGATTTGATCCCCGCTTAACAGAGCAAGCAAGTTTTGTTCAAAATACAATGTTTTAATGATTAAATACATCCGTAACTGATTGAAAATTAGAGGCTATCATTAGTAATTTTCAGTGCTTTTCTTTGGGAAACTTGTTTGCAAATAAAAAGACTGAGAAGAATGTATTAAAATATACATTCCCATATAACCTTCTTAAACAATTTTAAATTTAAATAAAGTAGTTTGCATAAGATTCGCTGAGCAAATCGCGCATCTATTACTGCATAACGATTTATATACCAAACCAGAAATGACTTTTTGATAAGTTTCGGCAAGTTTCGTTCACTTTTGTTTCCGTACGTAATGTACGCTTTCAGTCGTACATTTTGCACGAAAATCTGACATTCCTTTTTTTCTTTTCTATTTCAAAGAGAAAGAAAGAGACAAATGCATTTTTTTTCTAAGCTATTATGGCCAACTGATTTATTTGAAAGATCGGGAAAAAAAACTTTTCGTTCGGTTTTGACACTTGCTTACTTTTTCTTTCGCATATTATGGTTGGGCCTTAAGTTATTAAAGCACTCAAGTAGAAATAACAAATCTTTTTGTACACGTGGTCATTAGAATAAGATACAGGGTGTACATGTAAGGTTGTTATTATTTTATAATGGTATGAAGAGTTTGATGGGGAATTGGAAAATTTAAAACAAATTTATACTTATAAATAAAAACCAACAGAAAAATGGATATTTTCATATGTTTAGGTATACCAGCGATTTATTTAATTTTTTTTTTGCTAAACAAAGAAAGCAATAGAATTTACAAATAGGTACTATATCCTTTCTTAAAAGAGTTATAAATATGCTGTTAAAAAATATTAAATTTGTTACTTTGTTTTTATTTATTATTCTTCAATAAAGCAAAACCGAAAAAAGAACACCTGAAAACAATATGATTCTAAATCTTACTTTCGGCAATTAGACACCAAGCTTTAAGAGGACTATTCTGATATCAAGAAACCAGGCAGAATTGCCAGATATTACCTTTTGTCTTTTCGATTACGAGTAGGTAACTACCGTACCGCAAAACATAACCTTATGTTACGTGTAATTATTTGACCTTTTGGGTTATATGTTATGTTAAAAAATAGCATAGGTACGTTTTTTTATCAATCCGAACTACCCAAATATTTTTAAATTTGCCTTCACGAAAGACAATGTGTATAAAACATTACGGAATTTCGTAGGAGTTGAACAAAATATATATATTTTATACATTATTTTATATGACATCACCGGCAGAAACAAAATATTGATATGCTCCAATTACCTTAGATAGCAGCAGATTGTGTTGAACTGTCTGCTGTGGATTGTCTTGATGTATTGGAGTGTGATATAGCGAAGGAGTTTATTATTCATTATTTCCCCTTAAATAAGTAAAATGAATTGATAAAAAACATTAATTATCTTGAATTTTTATATCGAAAATAATATGTAAGGTGTCAGGTGTACCGCAAGGAAGCCACCTAAGACCACTTCTTTTAATGACTTTGATCAACGAGATGCCAAAAACTTAAACACGTCATAGATTTGATCGTACCTCTGTTAAGAAGAAATCTTAATGAAAGTTTTTGCAAAAAAAAAAAGATACCTACATCCAACAAAATTCCATTCAAATGTCAAAGAAATCACATTGGAGACTGCGATCAACGGATCAATTGACGGATCATTTGACTGATCAATGTAGCATCAATATTCAAGTACAAAATTTTCAGATACACGTTACATACGTATCACGTATATATATACGTTTGAATTCCAATTCAAAAATATAAGCTTTCTCCTCTTAGTTTCTCGACTATGACAGGCCAGAAATTCTTACCAGGAGAGTTGACATTTTTTAATAACCGCCTTACGGCGACAACAGGGTGACCTGAGAATAACTTCAAGAAATTAAGTACCTAACACAACTCTGTTTTCACTTTGGAGTGCAATTTATTTGGGTGCTTTAAAACCCGACAATCAACAACATTTTATAGACTCAAGAAGCCAGAAGTTCAAAATTGGAGTGCCACCCTCAAAGGCCACCTCTGATTCGTAATTGCCAGGATTTTGGCTATTTGCGGGGTTCTTTCAGCCGATAATATTTCTGCGGTATGAATGCCTTATTATCTAAAGCCGTAATACAAAATTAATCCCAGAAGCCTGATCTTCAATGGAGCGACTAGGCAGAGGAAGACCTTAGACTCAAACTGCTTGGAGTGGCATAAAGCGTGGTGCTCTTGGGTCTCACTTGATATTCCCCTTCAGCAGTCTCGATACCTAAACTAAACTAAATTAAGTGAAGAGCAAATGCAGATCAAATATCTAATGGTTTTTGAAATAGAAGCTTTTCGTGGTATTTAAAAATAATTAAGCATTTTTTTTTTTTAAATAAATTGGATCACCCTATATGTGAGTAGACAAAACATATATTTCGCTAACTTGCTGTTCAATTATTTTATTTGTATACATATATATTGATAGATTTGATTGATTCACCTCTCAAACCACATCCATCAATATTTTATTATTTACCCACGTACTGCAGGCAGAGCTAAGATATTTTTGCTGATAAACATGTGACTGACCATCACTTGCCTTATTTATTAGCCATTAAGTATCTTTACATGTGATTTCCAAGAAATTCATTTAAAAATCGTGTCTCTAAATGTGTGTTTGTATGTACGAGTAGGTATCTGTGGAGTCCATTTTTGGATAATATGCAAAACGAATAACACTTTATGTCGCGAGAAAAGTAAGGCACCCATATTCCTCGCACAAAATTCCATTCAAATGTCAAAGAAATCACATTGCCGACCGGCCAAACTCGCCCCCGCCCGCCACGCCGCATACATACAAACATATAGCAAGTCCGCAATGTCGCCCATAATCCATAATGTTAAGTCAAGTGGCCATTTAAGCAGTTTCTGTCGCGCATCACAATGCCAAACAGTAGCAGAGCGTCGCATTTTGACGCCATTAGCCCCCTCGGACACACCATGTACAAGTGTTGCCACCCCACACCCAATTAGCATTCAAACGTGGTATACCCGCTCACAATAACCATAATAATTGCCCCCGACTCGACTTCACCGTATATACGCATTTATATGCTATGCCCCCGCACATTCCCTTTCCTATATCGTTAAGGCATTAGAGTTTTGTATGTTGGATGATGGTTGCGTTCCTCGTCCTCGTTCTTAGATGGCTTTCCGATCGTTCGCATTCAGCTGTCGAAAAATATTTTGATGGATGACATTTGATGTCCATCGCCGAGTATAAATCAAATCCAATGGACGACGACGAATTAAATTGAAATTTGTGTTTGGATTCGGATTCGGATTCGGTTTCGATGGTTTGTCATCGCGGGTTTCGGATGAATATCGAATTTGACTACTGCCACGGTGATTCTGTGACTGCTGCGACTCTTGTGAGCGAGTCAAATTATCGTTACGTCACGTTTCGGTTGTTAACGTGATGGTGTCTTTTTGGTTAAGGACCACCTTCGAAATAATAATTGGCCCTAAAGGCATGTGGATACCACAATAGTAGATGGGTCATGTAAGTTGGACAGAAGAAGCACATGGGATTTATGGTCATTTAGAGTCGTAAATATTTTGAATTTGCGCCTCTCATATTTTTAATTTGGTCAGAATAAATTAAGAGTTGGACAGTGAGATGCATTCATGTCTGTCAAATGTCAAACTGACATTTCAAATGCACTTTGATGTTATTGTTTGGAAATAGACATAGCGTGTTAAAAAGTGCTGCTACAGCACTTTGTTCGTCTGCTTATGCTACGCGACGCATTATTGATAATAATTTCATATTTCGGAACTTTGAAGTGCATAGCTAGATGAAAATATAGGAGCAATTTGTTAGACGCCGTATAATGATTTGATGTTCTCAACTCAAGAATACGGTTTTTTTGGGTGGTGACATTTGCTCAAAGTTATTATTTCCAAAGTAAAATCCCCAAAGAGAAAACACCTACTAGGGCGGAAATCTCCCATCTGCAATGTCTCCAAACCAAATATGTGCAAGAAGCGCGATTTAATTGCATGATTTACTACTTGAACATATTTGTTTTAAATATATTTGGTTTAATTTATATTGCACGAAATGTAATTTAAAGAGTACCAAAACCAATATAAAATTCTTTATAATATTAGTAATGAATACACGAGTCAGAATAAAAAGTACATGAAAGAAAGTAGAAAAAGTAAACTTATAAGAAAACAAGAGACCCAAAAGTGGTGTTTTAAGGATAGGAAAAATATTTATTCAGAATACGAAACCAAATATTTAAAACTGTCCAAGGCGCGATTGCAGATTTACTAACCATTCAAAGAGTGACTCGTTGTCATCTTTTATGCTATCTATAGGAAAATGTAAGTAACATGGTATTTTTTCCAATGATCAAAGGTGATTCTTGAACACAACAAATTCGTTAAAAAATGGTACATGGTGGAGTGCTATTTATGCAACGTAAAATTTTCGTAAAAGAAAATTCGGAAACTGCTGTGCATGACTTCAAATTTCTGTGCTTCTTCTTTTGGACTGATGTGCTTAGAGAAGTATCAAATCGGAAGAAATACGCATTCGCAATTTGTTACGCGGATAGCCTAGACATTTTGAAATTTGTCGTGGTATGAATTTGTATGGAATCTTCCGTATCTTATATTTCAAAATCGTTTGAGTTTTTTGAAAAACTGTTCCAAGACTGATTAATTTTATATTTTTTTAAAACTGTTATTGTTTTTTTTTTTACAGATAAATAAAATAATTCAGTTCCACCGTGAAGCTAAGTTATCTGAAAGATAACTAAGTCTGAATACTAAGCGACTTATTACAAACCGTTTTTTAAAAAATTAAAAAAAAAAGTTTAGCTTTTGAAAAATTTAAGAATAAATATTAAATTTGTTCGTTGATACGTAAAAGGGATTCGATATAAAACATTTCAAATAAATCTGTCAAAGTGGATTATGAGAAAATCGGATGTGAAAAAAAACCGGTCCTGTATCTATGTCTATGTCTATATGAAGTCTAAACAAAAAAGCCATTTAAAAAGTTAAACCAAAATCGTAGGAGCCGTTTTTGAGAATATGAGCTTTACCATAAGTTTTAGAGCTATAGAGTGGTAATTCCGAAAACTCCTTTGAAGGACGTCTTAATAACATTGTGTTTTAAGTTTGAAACCAGCTTTTTAGGATGTTAGGGGACTAACAGATGGCCCTGGACAGTGGACAGACAATTCGATTGTTAGAATTTTTTTTTTCGTGAAATCCGTAACTTGCTTTATAGTATACATACTTTTAATCGCAAATAAAAATTCGTACCTAAGATTATTATAGAATTTAGCAATTTTGATTGCAGGAGTGTGGAAGAACGATATCCATATCGTATGCAAGCTACGTAACTGCATCTACTAAATTTTTTTTCTCATCAGATTTTTTCGTGAGCTACGCAACCGAATTAAAATTTGAAAAAAAAGTCTCTTATACGACTAAGCAATGCATTCTAGTTCTGATGGCTGAAATGTGATTAGATGCCAGGGTTCCAAGGTTCCTGATTCTTTTACCTGCTCGTTTTAAATATAATTCTGGCCACGGACCAATACAGACCGCCAACTCGTACTCCTCTTGCCTGAAACACCCTCGAAATATTTTATTCGTGTTTGTGAATACGTGTAGTTGTACATGTCTCTCTGTGCATTTTGTTATGGCAACCATTACTGCGTATGGCATTTATTTTTTTGGCGTGTTTGCTAAATAGGTTTAAAAGGCAAAAGAGAGCGTCACACTCTCAAAATATATGGCATATCAGCTGATTTTCAGCTTGTAGGCAAAAAGAGAGACCATACAGTGAGTTGGCGGTCTGTATCTTATTGGTATTTGGTTCTGGCACTAAAAACCCAATATCCAGATGGGAAAGTTAAGTGTTAAGACCTAAGACCCAACAAATTACAAGATTTAATATTTAAGTATAGAAAAGTATATTCTGACTCAGAATCAAAAGCCTAGTCGATTAAGCCATGTCCGTCCGTTCGTCCGTCCGTCCGTCCGTCCGTAAAAGCATAACACTAAAATTTTGCACACATGTAAGCTTTAGGTAAACTTTCTTCCAATTAAATAAAAATATTTCAGTTTGGGCGTGGCTGACGCCCATTTTTCATACAAAACCATCAATATTGCTTTTATAGAATAACAATTGTTATATTAAAGCGAAAAACATTAAATATTGTGGGTATTACTTGCACATAAACATCTTGTGTATGAAATCAAAAAAATTATTTTTGGGCGTGGCTGACGCCCACTTTTCACTAGAATTTATAAAAAAATTGTTTTTGTAGATAAACGGTATTTATAATGAATCTGTAAGCCAAAATTTTGCGTCTCTTAGTAGAAACTTAAAATTTTGTGTATGAAAAGAAATTTTTAAATTTTGGGCGTGGCTTACGCCCACTTTTCATGAAAGAAAGAAAAACGTAGTTTTAAAAATTTAACTAACTATCAATAATCAATTTAAACCTTTTTCCTTCCGTTTGTTATTGGAAAAATATATCTCTACATTTTCTTGTGTACATTTTTTCAATACGCCCACTTTTAAAGGCGTGATTTTGATAAAATACCTTTGTTCAGGTAAGATTCTTTAAAAACTACTCGATTCAGCTGTAGTTTTACACATATGCCTAAATACTGATCAAAGCGCAGTTATTGCTTCAAATGTTTAAGACACGCCCACTTTTAAGTTGCGTTTCCGTCAAAAGTCGTATACCGCATTAATTTTTGAACGTTTTTTAACTATCGGTAGCAGTTTTGAAGTAAAAATATTTAAACATTGATTTACGTAGCAGAGTGGGGTCCAAGAATTGTTAAGAACAGCCATAATCGCTATTTCCATTCAAAATCTAATTTTTAAAAATTTAAGTTTTGTCTTGTTTTGTTCAAATCGATCTGTAAAAATAAAAAAAGCACATACCAATTGCCTTGGAAATAAAAAGTTTTAACTTCGGCTGGCGAGGGGAGCCGAACGCATACACATACAAAATTATAGGGAATAGGGTATCCAGCAGTTCGTTGCAAACGTACTGTAGCTTTGCTTATGCTTTTTTTTTCAAATTCACTACTATGCCATTAATTTTGCTTTGTATTTTATATTTCCTTGATTAAAACCACACACATATCTGATATCAAGCAATAGTCACACATGAACTCATTGACCTGCTTTAGAAATTAGCATACCAACTCATATAATACATAATAATTATGATGTTCGGTTATATCGTAAAAATTACTCACTTGACTTCCAATTTTAACACTTTGAACCTCGAATTTGCCATTAACTTGAGACCATTAAAACACAAGTTCCATATATCTACCTGTTCATAGCTCAAAAGCCACATCTTATAAAAAATTTTCTTTTTTTTTTTTTTTGTCTCGAAAGAAATATTAAAAACGAAGAATGGAATTCCATCATCAAAAACATAATTTACACCCAGCTTTAATCTGTCATCGTTGCTATAGCCACAAAGCCGAGCCATGAGCTGAAAAGCCACTCCTTGGACCGACCGTTCATCAACTGTTTTGTCATCTTTTCAAGTCTCGAAACTCATAAACGAAACACCGCGCAGAGCTGCGTGGTGTCGTCATCACATTAAATTCCAAAAATCACCATCATAAACATCGCCAGGAATGCCCACAACGTATATTACACAACATAAAACCTATACTCGCCCCATCCCGTCCCGTCCTCCGCGCCGGGTTAAATTTGACTCTCTAGGTTCAATCTAAAGTCTGAACCTAAAAGATCTTTCCACTTCTACTTATCCAGCTAATTAGAGCTGCCGCACATTTATGAGCGCGATCTCACATTGTGCTCGGACCATGCTAATGGATCATCTTCATCGTCGTCGTCATTATAATCATGATCATGAGGCTGAAGTTAAAGTTGAAGCCAAAGACGTCCTGAGCACTCATGAGCGCTGAGGCTGAGCCCCAGCCTCCGGTGGCCCAAAGGAATATGGAATATGACAGTCTTGAGTGTCTGTCAGGTTAGTTAGTTGTTCGAGTCGGAGAAGACAGAATCGGGGTATCGGAGTTCGGAGCTGATGATGGTAGAGCTAAAGCTAACAAGAGAAGAGATCACTATCGCACAATGAAATATGGTAAAAATGCGCGGCAACACTTTGCACCGCGCATCTTACAAACCAGAGAGAGAGACACTCTTGGAACAAAACCACTCCGCGAGGAAATGTCATCCGAAATGTCATGCAGTAGTTCAAAGACAGGCTAAGATGCATTGCCTACCTACAACTACTGACGAGGCGATGAAAAATGTTTTTCCACACAAAACCTCACAATGAAGACGACGAAGAAGACGCACGTGTATGGTTGGTAATGGTAATGGATGCAGGAATTAGCCGGTCAGGTTGTAGGTAGGTCTTGAGATGACAAAGGCTGGAATCGGAATGTGTTGCATGCAATTAAGCCTGCAATTACACGCATTCATGATGAGGCATAACCATGGGAACTAAGAAATTACTGAACTAAAAAAATATGGTTAAGGTTGCTTTATTGCGTCGTTCTGGATGATTAAAGAAGACAAGATGCAACGGTTAATGGGGAATATAACTTAATTGACGGATTTTTGCAAGTCACTAGTATTTTCGGCCTCGTTAATTATTGCTTGTTAACAAAATAAAAACCATGTTATATTCCGTGTGAATTTTTATTTTGGAAAACTAACCTAGGAGGATGTAGTTGATTGAGGTCATCTGGACCGAACTGTCAGGACTGTCATTTTGAACATATTAATATTGATATAAGCATTTGTAACATATATGACGGATAAAGGCACTTATAGAGCTACCTACAACAGGTATCTGGTATATCAACGAGATGACATGGCTTTGAAGACTCAAGTGGGGAAAGCTTATGTTGCACTGTGTCCCGTGTATCTTACTTTCCTTAGAGGTTAGAGTAATATGTGATTTTGATGTGCGATTTCTCAACAGCGGAAATGGAAGAGGTCATTTGATTCTATTGCACACTTTTAACATATGACGTAATGTCTCCAAAAGTTCGGATCTCGCGATAAAATGACTCCAGACTGGAAATGGAGACAAATGTTCAAGGACCGAAGTTCAAATCGAAGAAAATAATTGTCAGCTTCGAAACGAACTCATCTCTTCTTCGAAGCTTTATTTTGTTTCCAGGGAGCATCAGAGCACCTTTAGAATCACACAAAGGCATTTTGTCTCCAACTTAAACTAAAAACGAAAAGTTCGGAAGAAAGCAGATTGGCCAGATTGTTTGAGAGACAACAGCGAACGAGGCGACTGCATTGAAGTCCACTCGAAATACACACCATAAAAGGAGTGAGCGCTGAATCGGGGAAGTGCCATGCAAGGTTCATGACATCAACAGGAATTTCGTCACTTTCGGACTTTGCGATAATCGGAGAGTTGGATAGCCCCACTTTTGATTTGACTTCATGTTTTTCTTCATAATCCTTAAAACGGCTATCTGAAAAGTTGGCCCTCAAGGTTGTATTTGAAGACTGCGTTTTCGTCCATACACTGAACTTGCCGCAGCTAATAGGCTGCAGTATTTTCTGCTTTTTGGTCTGGCCAATCTCACTGTGTAGCCCGTACTCATTGAATCTTATCCTCCATACTCCATTGATACATGAAGGACCGAATATGTACCTATCACCCGAAAAATCTTTCTCTCAAAACACCCCTGCTGCTTTTCATCCGATCCATTATCGACATCAAAAGTGTCGGTGGTGCTTTTACCAACATTGACGGATCATCTCAATTTCTTTATAATCAGTACAGAAAGTACGCAAGGCTCTGTGTAGCTCGCCCCTAAATTAACTTTAAGATCGATATAAAGAGGTATTAAGTATTGGTCTGGAACTCCTGGGTGTTTTCTAAAATTTGTCGAATTGTGAAAATTTGGTCGAAACCAGACTTATAAAGGCCAATCAGTTCACTGGCAAAATGCGACATTTAGGAGACTTACACAAACCTCTGTAGTTGGCGCAGATTACCTCGTTTCTTAAAGTTAGGGCACACGATGCTGAGGTTTCATTCGTCAGCCATGTTTTATTCGATTCGATTGTGAATTTAAGTTGATGTACGCTCTTCAACAGGTCATCTCTCTCTGATTTGAAGACAGGCAGGACATCCGTTCCAGCAGCCTTGGACTTAAGTTTAGATATCGATATCGCTACCCGAACTTCTTCTTGGTCGGGTGCCTGCCTGATAGCAATTAGGTAGTTGGTTGTCTTTGTCGTTTAACAGTCTGCAGAAGTGTTCCTTCCATTCTCAGCACCGACTTCGCATCTCGTCTCTACTTTCCTCCGCCCGGGCTTTGTACCTCTTGGCTTCTGCCTTAGCATTCCTCAATAGATTTGACCAACTCTTTCATTTTCATATTTTGTAAAGCCAATATAACTCCCTAATCTTTTGCAAGTAGACCGCACGGGTAGCTCTCTTTGTAGCCCTGGTTGTTGCCGGCAGCATTGCCTGATTAAGCTTCGTTCTTGGCTGTGTTTGCCAGCCTGCACTCATTTTCGAACCAAGTTTTTCGTTGTGGTCGCCTAATGAAACCCAAAACACCAGCTGAAATTTTGATATCCAGTTTGCAATGTTGCAATTGGTCCTCCGATGGGCTTGGCTCATTTGCCGGTCTTATCGAAAGGTCAGAGGAAACACGGGTGGGAAAAGTTCTGGCGGTCTCTTTCGATTGCAGCTTTGCGACATCAAATTTTTTCGCAAGAGCTGCTCGATATACTGGGGTCTAGTGTATATCCGCAATTCACACTTTAGCTACTTTAAAGAAGTGATCTGAGTTGATGTTGGCAACTCGGAAAGTGAGAACATCCCAGACCTTGGTGGCATGTTTGTACTTTCTTCAGAACACATAGGTACATACTGCGCTTAGTTCTGAGATTAAAATAATATTGACATTTTTTCACATAAGATGGCCTTGTATTCACCTGATTGATGTTCACATTTTTTTATGATTCTTGTTTAGGCACTAAGAACATTATCTGAATTGCAAAATCTGTTTCTTGCCATCTGTCCACAAGAACCTACTCGATGTTGAATTTGAATCAAAAACTTATTAAATTACTCAAACCACACACAATAAAAAGAAGAAATGACCACTATAACCTTGAAGTCAAGCTTTAAAAAGTTTATTACACTCTCAAATGGCCGTTTTTTTTTTTTATAAACGATAAACGTTTAAACATCGATTTCTTTTGTCTTCCAAATTTCACTCTGGAATTTATTTCACGCAAGGCATTAGCGAAACTTTAATCTAATCTCTAAGCTAACTTTGACGTGACTTTAATCTTATCTGATGTTATATACTGCGCGCTATAAACCTAAAAATTAGATAAAAAACCCACGCATTCAAATTTGCGCACCTAATTTCGCGTAATAAAGCTTCATCAACGTTATTAACCACTTGTGAAGCTAATTCTGATGCAAACCACGCCTTACACTTCACATTTGGTAATAGCTGAAATTAATAAAGTGAAATAAAACGACCAGAACGAAGATTATGTACACCTCTGACATCCGCCCGTAGTATTATACCTACCTGGCTAGTGTCAAACTATATTCACCATACCTTCGTAGGTGGTAATAAAACGGTCAATTAAATTCCAACACCTTCTGCCAGCATATTACACACTATATTGCTTGAAGAAGGATGACTATTAAAAGTATTTATCGGATGAGTTGAATATTTAATAGAACCAACACAGATACGTAGTAACCACCAATGACACAAGCCACAAAAATGGTGACATTTGAAATTTGAAGTTTGTCTGTCAAATAACTGTCAATAAAAAGCATTTTATTAACGTCATTTCCTATTTTAACGTCATGGGTCGTTAAATCTTAAATTCATTTTAACACTTTCACTCAGGTAAGACAGTGCGGTCGGTGGTTAGACAGAAGAAGAATTGTGAGGGATGTGACTTTATGACTTTTCACCTTTTATATTTCCATACACAACAACTTACAACTGTCAGTGTCATTCATTGACTGTCATTTTATGTGGATACGTATACGATTGATAATAATGGTGGAAGTACTAACGATCCAAACTCCTACACATTATCCCAGTCAATGAGATTCTGATTTTCAGATTCCAGATTCAAATCAGTCCCAAAGACGGGAAGAAAATCACTTCTTGAGTTATCAACTCCGTCAAATCTGAGTGGGTGCACGTGTGCGTGTCGACAAACAAACTTTATATAATTATTTGTTTCTTTTTACGTAAACGGAAAATGTCTCAATTAAGTCCGGAACGGAGATAAGACATCTGAAATTGGCTCATTTTACTGCTGCACACACAGTAGAGTTGGGATTAAGTAATTACGATTTATGTGGCGTTTAGGCGGGCTGGTAAGGCAACCATCGCATCGCATCGACCGCCCTCGGTTCTGGGAATTTCGCCACAATTAATTGCTCAATTTAGAACAGATTTTGTGCTTTTGACGTTGGTGGGAAATTGTAACAAGGCGGCGGAAAGGCCATATAAATATTTAAGGACCCCACAAATCGGGTTTGGATTTTAGTTTTATTTCAAATACAAAAAAATGTGTATCAATTCCTTTCAAAGCACTTATCTTCAACATCAAAAAAAATTTGAAGAAACTTGAGAAGTTCACAGTCCTTTTTTTTGTAACATCGCATCGATTTAAAAAGCATTCCTTGATTTCGCAACAATTTATTCGTGTTTTCTGCATGTCCAACACCGAAAGTCAATTGGGGAATTTATTCTCTTCAATACATCCCAAGATCGAACTTCAATTAACTTCCTCCTCCAGCTCAGTTCAGGCCAAACCCAAGCCCATCATATATACATACGAAGTGTATATAGATTATTTTTATAGAAACGAAGATGCCCTTTCCAGATTCTTGAACAAATTTGCTGCGGGCACTAAACAAGTTGTAATTCGATACCTAATTGACAGATTGCTCGTAAATCTGTTTGCCAAAGCAAATGAAACTTAACCTGGGGGAATCATCGTCAAATCGGATTCTGGATTCACGATCTGCTGACCAAGGATACCTATATAAGTAATATTCTGGGCTGGTTCACAATTTGTTCTGGGAATGACTCTACGTATAAAAAAAAATAAAGGTTACTTAGTCGTGTGTACGAACAAAACTGTTAAGTGACAGAAAGTTTTGGTGCACTTGTTTTAAGGGGAATGAAAGGAATAAATTCTTAAGAGCATAGACACGGAAAATATTTTACCCTTGGGAGTTCTGATGCCAGATATTTCGATGGATTTGAATATAAGGTGTGTGGTTTTTTGTGTTTCCGGAAATTAATGAAAGAACATAATTTAGAAGTTGATGATACTCATCCTAAGCTTGCAACTATTTGAAGTTTTTAAAATAAAGATTTGATTGTTTGTACTGGATTAAAAATGTCTGTGTTACTTCTTTTGAAAGCGTAAATTGTTAGATACATAATTTTGTACCTGCTTAGAAAAAAAAATGCTTTCTCTGGTTCTTTCTAAAGATTGCTTAATTTATGAGGTATAATGTATAAGGTGCTCTACATACGATCATGTAGAAAGGATAAAAACCGAAATATATCGTATGAAAGAGGCGGGATTAACATAGACGGCAATACTTACAATGCCTTGATATAAGATTGCTTTTAGGCTCGAAATATTTTATATTAAAAAAGGAATTAACAAAAATAAAAAAAAATTAAAATTTTCGTTTTCAGTGTTGTACTATTTTTTTTTTTGTAAGACATACGCGCTCAAGCACTTTTAATGTTTAGTCACAGTGCGAGGGATAGGAAATTAAGGAGGATGGGAAAGTAGGTGTCCACGAACATTGGCTTTGAATGTTTGAAGATCGAAATGGTAAGGGAAAATTGTACCAGATTTATTCCACATTCGTGTTGTACGGCTGAAGAAACGTGCACTGATGAGCGTTCCTAGCAAGACGAGTGTAACAGAAAAATGTTTCAGGGGTGGAACGCATATGGCTACCTCGAGTGATCATTTTTTGTAGAAGAACCTGTAAAATAAGGAAAGATATGAAACATTTCGACGATGTTCAAGTGATTGAAATGCTTCTCCCTATCAATTTTAACGCTGAACTCTGTCAAGCAGGTGTACAAAAATTTGAGGAGCACCTTGAAGGAGATGGGAATTATACTCAAGTTAAGGGCGTATAAAAACTTTGTAAATTGAAGCCAGATCAGAAGTGGTGAAAAACTTCTTGAATATTGCTTCTGGGCTTGACTATATTATTTTATGTATATATTTTTGCATTTTTCAGCATTGCAGAACACCCTGTATACATTTCTATAAGTAGGGAAGAGTGGGGTAACTGGAGGCTAGTACTTAAATTAACATTTTGAATTTTTCGTTCATCCTCTTTACACGGAAAAGGTAAAGTGTTGGGAATGCTTTTGTGTTTTGGTTAAAATTGTCTGTTTCATTCTTCGTGTTGAATTTCATGAAGGGGCTAGTAGTAACATTTTTTCGGGGCAAAATGTAACGCAATAAAACTTACTCCAATATGAACCGTGTTCAATATTTTCGACTCGTTGAAGCTATTCCAATTGATTCAGAGATAGAACAAAAAGCTCAGCGGTGAAAATCAACTGCATATTTCCATTGATACAGAACAGGGGAAAGTATAGAGAGCGAGAGAAGTATTTGTTCCTTATATGTCTTTTGGAATTGCCATTTTTAGTCGTTTTGGATAGGGTTCTGAAGACAGTATAATAACCTATTCCTTTCAAGTTTGACTTAGATAATGGATTTTAACCTTATGATTGGATTTTCCATTAGTAAAACAGAATCTTGAAAGCAGTCATATTTTCAAAACATGCAAACTAATGTGAACTATCTAATTTTTGTCCAACCGTTCGCTCACAAAAATACTATACTAGCTGGTAGCTGCTGATGATTCCGTTTTAAGCTACTGTGCTTATGGTTTCAGCCTCATATTTTCAGTTTTTCATATCAACCTTAACCTTGTTGTCATCATGAAGTATTATCCTTTAGTTGTGTAGACTTAGTAGACTGTATAGAGTGTAGACTTACTACTTACCAATAAAAAGATAATCGAGGATAGAACGCTGCCTTGCGGAATCCCACTATTTAATTCGCCAAAGAATATTTTACATTTTAAATGCACAGCAAAATATCGCACTGATAATGAATAGATATCTGGAATGTCTTTTCTTTCAAATTTAAATTTTGAAACTTTAAACTTTCTTATTATTTAATCAACTATTTTATTTTGAATTCGTAAAAGTTTATAGTACGTTTTCATTAGGGCCGAATAAGGTAATTTGGAAATTTGCTAAAAAAGTGTTTTCATCTATGTTAACGCATTCATATCTTTTTTCCTTTTTCTTTTTTACAGCTTTTTCATTCTTTCTTCTTGTTTTCTTTTATTTACTTTTGCCGTTGCCTTGGATTTGGCATTTTAGAAAATATCTTTTCAATTGTTTACAATTTAGTTGCGTTCGATTTGTTTTCACATAATTTGCAACCTCAGTTATATGTCTAAATAAATAAATTTTGAAATTTGATTTTGTATGGGAAATGGAGTCAAATTTGGAAATAAGCTACGAAATCACATCTTTGCCCTAATGAAAACGTAGTACATATTATACATTTTGCGTTTCAAAAAAATATTAATATTCGATACACATTATGTGCGTTTGATAATTGTAATTTTTACTCATGCAATACAATGACACTCTGATTTTGTTAAGCCACTTTAAGGAAAATTTGTAATTTAGTGTTTCTTGATGTTCATTATAAGTTGGCCATTTATATTATATAGTTGGCCATTTAAAAGACATGATTGACGCATTGTACTTATCGGTTTAATTTGTAATTGAAAATATTAAGTTTCTGAAATGAGAAAACACTAATTGCGATGACTTGCTTATTCAACTATAAATTATAATTAGTGCTTCCATGGGAACTGTTTTCCAAAAAAACACATCTTATAAAAACTGACATTGTATTTCTGTTTTCACAAATATGTGACCCACAATATTTTCAAATCGAATCCGGAACAAACTAAATAAATTTCTTTAAACATTCATCTTAATTTCCGCACCGACCGCTCTGTTGCGCTCCCAAGAAAAAATAAATTAATTAATTGATTGCCTCCAATAAACCAATTCACTTTCCCACGAATACGAAATGGTTTGCTATTTTTAGAATCTCAAACGCTCACATACTAACATTATCGGCCTGGCCAGGATGCTCCTATCTCCATGTCATCATCACAATTCGAGCAAACTGCATCTGCAGATTGAGGTAATGATCAGCGCGTTTAAGTGCAGATATCATCACTGAGCACTCATTGCACCAGTATTTCCCTCATTGACTCTGGGTTGTTCTTTAATTGACTTCTCTATTCCAGCTACTTTTTATGTAGGCATATATGAAGAAGGACAGAGGGATAGAGGCACACAGCACATAGAACAGGGTGCTGACAAGCACCCCACTTCACACATTGACCCGAAAGTAGAAAACCTCTTAGTTAACAACACGAAATCATTTTGTGGCAATTAATGTTAACAAGGAGCCAATGGAGCAGATGGAATTGCTGGTGCAGCCCGGCGCCGCGCCGCGCCGCCACCGTGCGCCATTGCCGTCGGTCGATCGACAGAGCGCACCCTGGTGCCCAACTTTCCCGAATTGTAGATGGAAACGAAAATGAATTGATTTCTGGAGAGTTTTCCTCAGTGCGGTCGTTTGTCGATTGTATGATGGTTTTCCACATTTTGTTGGTTATGGTTTGTTTTCCGCAGGAGTGGCAGTATAATATATATCGGTCGACCCAGTACTCCGTAATGGGTGCACAATTGATGATGAGTGGATAAATTAATGAGGAACGATTTGTCTATTTCTTCTTCCCCATCAGCACCACACCAGACTGCGAAGTCTATATACATACTTACGTCTCGATAGTCGTAGTCGAAGAAATTCTCTCTCTCCAGCAATTTGGCTAAGTGGCGAATGCTTTTAATGATGTTCCATAATTTTCAACAAATTTTATGGGAACGATTTTTTTCATGTTTTGATGGATGAATAATTAAAATTTAGTGAATGTGTTGAAATGTGTTGCAGGAAACATTTTCGTTTAAGTTTGTATCTATAACATAGGATGAGAATGGATGAGTTTTCAAATGGATTTACTTGGCATTTATGATTTTTCAAATGTGTTGTGAATTTCAGTTTTGGAAAGATTAGTTTGAATAATTAATATTTTAGTGAGGTTGACGGACATAGACAATCTGTGAATGATTCTTGATTAGTTTTTAGGAATACAAACATTTTTGCATTTTATCGATAAGATTATTATTTAAACTTCCTCTAAGAAAACATGGAAGAATAATCTATTTTTGGTTATTTCTTGAATTCAATTGATGAATTATAATATTATAATTATAAGCTGAAATATAAATAAATTTTTTTTTTGCAAACACGATTTTCATTCATAAAAAAAATTGTCTTTAAGATCACAGTGGAAAAATAACAGCTACCTCGTAGAAAAAAGCGTTTTTAATCGATAAGTGGAAAAGTTATGCAGAGCTTCCTTAAACCCGTCTAGAAGCGGGTTAGGCAGCTGCGACCTGCGAGTCAATTTTGTCTTGTTAGTTTAGGTAGCAATGCCAAGACGATCTTTGAGGAACCTGTCAAAGTTGACAGACGATGAAATTGCTGAATTGATGAATGCAATTTCAAGCTCTGAAGACAGAACCAGATTTTGTTTGCTCAGAAAGATGAATTTTTGATTGATCTTTGTTTGATCAATTCCAGGCAGTAATTGATCGTGGCAAATGCAAGTCTGGAAATCAGCGCCTTAGACATAAGTCATTAAGAGCCGAGTTCACCTCTAAGCATCATTTCTTTCAACGTCCGTTGTTGCTCCGGAAACTTCTTTCGACTTAATGTTGCGGTATCAAACCATTTCTCTCTCGACTCTCGCGAGCTTATTCCACCACACACCAAATCTTCGAAATGGGATATTCGAAGTTGCGGAATCGTTGTGCATGATCTCGCGCGAAATATAAACCGAAATATCGTCCAACTTACCAACAGTACCAGCACCCCGTAAGCCATAGAAGTACTATTTTCCAACTCCAGAGGTTCAATATGACATCGTGTGTCATTTTTTTACGACTCAATGGCAAAAAGCTGTGTAAAAACCCGGGATGTAAGTCAAATCTCATGCCCAAACTTCGACTTAAACTGCGTTAGCTATAGCATTTAACTTTACATCTCACTGTGAATGGAAATTTAAGGCAGCTCCGGATCTAGGGGGCTCGGGGCAAAGGGGGGCACTTGCCCCGGGCGTCAACCACTAGTTGGCGAAAAACGAAGGGAAAAACCAATTAATATGAAGAAAAAAAAGTCCGATCGTCAGCCTTTGGGGGGCGCAAAAGCAATGAAGATGAAGAAAGAAAAGAAAGAACAAAGAGAAAATGGTAAAGAAATTATGGGGCGTCAAATTTTACTTTTGTACACCTTGAACAAATCCCTAGATCCGGCGTTGATGTAAGGTATGTTGACTTTATGTGTGACGTCACCGTCTTTTTTTATAATTTGGGTCCACTCAAGGAGTTATTAATACTCCTAACATGAATTAACACAGTGCGAGCGTTTATGAAAGTAGGATATGAGAAGAAAGGAGATACCGATGCATATAAGTCTTGAATGTCTTTAATCTTATTGTCTAGTCTAGAGGGAAAATGAATACATCAATTGATTTGCCAGCTTTATGAACACAAAAAAAAAATAACTAAGTAAAGTAACCTAAAGTCAAAACTTAATTTTACATTATTTAATAGTTTTATAAAAAATGTATTATTATTAAGTCGTGAAGGGTTCGGACGTGGTGTGTGCAACTTCAAGTAAAATGGTTTGTTTGTTGATTTTTGATAAAATTATTAATGTTTGGAATTTAGTTCTGGTTTTGTTCAAATTGAATTTAAATTAAGATCACAAAACCAAATTTCCTTTTATTTTTTTAATTTCAATAAATAACATAAATTTATTTTTATAAATATTAAATGTGTTTTTATCTTAATTGGTTCCAATGATGGTAGAAAGATTAATTTAAATTCAAATCTTGACCGCAGTTTCCTATATAGAAATAATTTTAAAATAAAAAGCTGATTATGACGTCACAACATACCACGTAGTGCTTTGCATATGTATAGCAACTTATCATACCTGGTTTTTTTGGTACGACTGTAAATGCGCTAAATACATTAAGAGAAATAAACTAAACGTACAATTTAATAGATCGTATTTGATTTTATGTTGCATAATAATTTAATTTTACGTTGGACATCTTTAATTTTACGTTGAAAATACTTTGGATTAACAACTCAATGTTAATATTTGGAGGTTTATTGTTGTTTTAAAGTGAACCGTAGTCGATTAAACATTGTATTATAAAGGTACATAAGTTGATTCTGAAACGTTCGTCTTCAACACCGAGTCTTTCCGAAATCTGTTTAAATCAAAGTGGTTTTCTTTGATCTTACGGTGGTTTTTTTATGGGTGTACATTCTTTGCATCCGCGCCAATCCGTCCATTATGGGGAACATGTATATTTGAAATATTGTACGTTTAAATTTTCGATCGATTTTAACACTAGCTTTCGCTTGCTTCCGGCTAGTAGTTAAGTCCTTACGTAACAAAACATAAATTAATTGCACCCAGACTCTTAGCACCTAACATGCTTCAAAACTGCAACTTGTGCAATATACTTGCACTTCAGTTCTTCAGTATACTCCGCTTCTGGTAGGTACTTACAAAACACTAAATTAAATGATTTGAAAAATTAAAGTTTCCTACGTCTAGGTATACTCAAAGACTTCGATCGAATAATTATTTAAAGTATTGTTCCATAAGACAGAAAACAGCATTCGTAATAACCTACTCAACGGCTTATTCGTCTTGACCGCAAATTGTTTAAAAATCCTCTTCCAATGTCTAACAGCTCAGTTTGATGGAATGTATATTTATCCTCATTTTAAAAGCAAATCAAATCTTCGTAATAATTTCAATCACGGTTCACTTCAACAAAAATAGTGAACTAACACGTTTTTAAATCGAATACTTAAGTAACAATATAGCACCTCTTAAAGAGGTGTGAATCCTCGATTTGTCCAGATGATTGGATCATTTGAATGCAGATCCGAAGGTGACAAATTTGCACGTCAACGGTCGTCCCATGTGGCAAGCGACCGACAGTTAAGGTGCGGCTGTGACAGCCACAAACAGGCAAGCCATCAGTTTCCAATTTAGTCAGTCAAAAGGAGATTTGGGCTTGATGGCCTTATTATGCAAACATTTTTTTTGTTCTTCTTTTTCCAAAGCTTTGCGTATGATTGGGGTTGGAAATGAAACCTGGACATACATATATGCAAAGTTAGGGTGTATCATTTAATTCGACAACTTCACAATTGTGACAATCCCATGGATGCCTTTATTTGCGAAATAAATCCTTGAGATGAGATTTGTTTCTGTCGTGTGAAAGGTAAACTCTACCGATAATTTTAAAACTTGACGGACAATGACAGCGATTGTCATCGCATAATCTGCGAGAAATTTGAATTTAACAAATCCTCGTGGCTCAGGTAAATGAGGTATGTATATGAGTAACGGTATTCATTTATGTCAATTTCATGCCCGCAATTAGTTATGGTCGCATAATGCGAGTAGATAGTCGTTCAGGGAGCAGGAAGCTAATTGTGTTCAACTTATGGTAATACCGCAGTAATAATCTGTTTGCTCTCCTCTCTGTGGGCCAGTCTCGAGATCGGTGCATTTTCGCACTGTCACGCCTACTGTAGGTATGTTTTTGCATGCGGCAAAAACTCACTTCCAAGACCTCGCACTTACTGTCCGCGTCCATGTCCATGTCCATTGTCCACATTACGCTTTTATGGTTTGTCACTCGGAATGGCTTACGATGGCTTAAGGGTCCTTTTATGGCGGAGGCGTTGATGGTTGTAAAATTTTGTATTTTTGAAAGCAATCCTTTTGGCGGGAGTGTATCTTTGGGCACATTAATAACCATCGATAATTGGATTCAGGATTGACATATTTCGCATTTGTACCTATACTTACCTGTTACCTGATGCCTTCCGGAACACGAATTAGGTAGCCTTCGTATGTAAATGTATATCCTTTCCAAGGTAGATTTAGTAATTATTGTGGATTTTATGGCTGTGGCAATGTTTGTTTGTTATTCGAGAGAATTCCTGTGATCTATACACGGATACACAGATCTGGGATCGTTTAGCGTAGAAAACATGCGACTAATATTAAGCTGGGTTTTGGGATTTCTTTCTTCGAATCAAGGGACAAATATCCGCGTAATAAATTAAATATTTGTAATGCTACCGTTAAACGTATTTGTCATTGTAGCAGGGAGGCGTTTCCGATCGGTATTTAAAGACGCAAAAAGATTAATAGCTAGGCACAAATATACCACGAAACTAGCCCAGATATATTTTATTAATCGAATTAAATTTAAAATTTCCGGGACATCATCTGGGAATGTGTGAAATGTGAGGCGTTCTTCAAAAGATGCAAATATCAAGTGACAGTGGATACCTACTTGGATTCGTTGATAAAATTAATTACCTAATTTATCACACCGTTTTTTTCGTTCACGAACCACATATTTCATAGTTAAAAATTATATTCAAGAAATCATTTTAAAAGTTAAGATTATTGATCATTAATTAGTTTTAAGGAAATTTTTTTGGATGGGCATTTTGTAACCATTTTTAAAAATTATTTCTATTTAGTACGAGGTAGTTGAAAGTGTTTTACTTAGAAGTATAGAATTTTAACTTTGCAGCACTGTTTGACACCATTTGACTTTTCTTTACTTGTTTGCCATGAATCGACTGACACCATGATTATCTGAATAACGCATGAAGATATATTTCGAAAAAAACATGGTTGAATCACGATTACTGTTAATTCCGATTTATTTACTTCTTTAAAAAAAATGCCGACCAGAAGATAACAGTCCATGAAGACCATTATAGAGCCATGGTCAATGACTTTTTCGGTCTCGAATGGAATCGCCTTGATGTGGGGGAGCCGCGGTTTCAACAAGATGGCGCAACATGTCACACAGCGCGTTCCACAACTGATTTGTTGAAGGAAACGTTTGGCGAGATCATATAATTTCTAGTTTTGGACTTGTCAGTTGACCTGCAAGATTGGGCGATTTAACATCGCTAGACTAATTTTCTGTCTACACCGATTAGCCGGAAAAGCATTCGCCGCGTCAATTGCCGATATTCCACCCAAAATGCTACAAAAAGAAAAAAGAGGTGTAGCTGTCGTTTCCATTTTTATATTGAGCTGGAAAAGATATTAAGAAGAACACAATCAGAGCTGTTATGAGCCGTTTTGTTATCTTAACTTAACGAAGGATTAGCAGGATGAAATATGATGTTTTTTAAGAAGAAGGACGGTCTGAACTAGCACTCTCTTGGAAGACGATTCAATCTGCTTATCCAACCCTAGGAATATTTTATGTATACCTCTACTCCAGACTTGACGCCACCTAAGCAGATTGTTGGTTGGTGAGGGTATACACTTGGTCTATCAAAGAGATGGTTCAGTAAGCAAATCGGCGTACAAATCCTTCAAAAAACCTTCAAGCCCGCCACCTATGAGAGGTGAATGGTTCTCAAACGCGGTTCCTCTGCCAAACCTTTGATTGCCAAAGTCGAAAGGGAGAGGAAAGACGATCATAAGCTGCCAAAAGGCAGCTGTATTAATATCTTTATAGTGATTTTGTATTAAGCTTAAGCGATTACTGAATTGCAAATGCCTACCTAAGTAACTGTGATTTAAATGTAAATACAAATAAAAAGATAGAATTGGCTAAAGTTAAAAAATTGATTTAAATTTATTACAAAATAACATATATAAGAACAAATTTATCGTTAGTTAGAAAAATGAGACATTGATAAAACAATTGAATCTATAAGATAGATACCTATTGAAATAAAATGTTAAGATTAAGAGCAATAGAAAAAACGTTGTTGTTAGGATCATATTTGTAATCTTGGGCTTTGAGTTTAGCTTAATGTCAATGAATTGTTATTGAAGTAGAGTCTGCGTATTTCCTGCAGAATATGGCAAATCGCTAGGAAGTGAATTCTTCATTTTGGTTCAGATTACATAAGAAGAACATAGTGGGATAATGTCGTTTCGAAATGGTCTAGAATTAAACTCAAAAGTTTCTGTTCTAATTTTAAAAATGAGACTCATATCTGAGACAGAGAAGTCCTCCCTAAAGTAATTGTTTATACCCAAACGCAGGTTAAGCTTGCTGTATGTACGCCTGGAGGATGAGTCCCTCGCCCTTTCGAGATCTTTCTGATACATATTATGTTCGTCAACAACTGAAATGCAGTCATAAAATATATTTTCCCAATCTGAAATATTGTTAACATTTACGTCAAATGGAATGAGATGAGCCAGTGCAAGTTCTTGCCAGTTTCTAAATGGAGTATTAGTATATACCTACAGCAAAGCGAAATTTCCATTATTGTCTTATGTAAGTTATTACCCGGTCTTTGTATAACTTTTACTAAAACGGTTGGTAGTTTTACCTGGAAAGAAAAATTGGAAATTAGAAAATTGGTAGTTTTATAGTTTTCGACATGATCAGAATTTCTGTTTTGCGGCCTCTTATCGTTTCCGCTAGAGCCGCCATTTAAAAGAAATGGCGGCCAAAACAGTATTTTGAAAATATCTCTTTTCCTACTAATTTTACGATAAAATAGCTATGTTACTACCTACTAAATTAAACTAGAGAAAATTTCCTAAAATTTTTGCGATATAAGCTTTTTTTTTTTGTCAAATGCATGGTTTAAGTGCATGAGTGTTGCGAAATTGACTCAAAAGGCTTTTTCTTTGAAAAAACTCATTTACACACAGATTTTTTGATCGTTGTAGGCAAAGACAATCAACTTGCAATGCATCATATGTCAAACAAATCTTTAGTAACATGTTCATCTTTTTCAATGACGAAAGCATGCGAAAATGTGTAAAATCTTCTATGTAAGACATTTGAGCAATATTCTGGAGATATACACTTTGGTGAGACGATGTTTGTATATTATCGATGGAGGTTATTTATTGCACAGAGTTGTTTGGTACCAGGGTGAAACATTTTCATCCACTTGCAAAAAAATTAAGTCGCATTTGTTAGAGTAACTATACCTACATCGAACGCCTGTCTACCTATACAATAAAAGATAAACTTATTTACAGTGTTTACTGTGAATATTGGGTAGAAATGTCATTTTACCATTTGAATTTCATTTCAGGAAGTCACAAATCCATTTGCTTCATCGAAGCTGCTAGTGCCACAATAGGTCCCTACCTATGTATTTTACGTGATGTCAGGAACCCTCAATTATTCAAAAAGCCCCCCTTTGCATTTTACAATTACATATTAACGATCGTCAATATACCTACATGCTATTTAGAACTATTCCTGCTTGATAGATGATAAGAGAGCACAAAACCTATCCATTTGATTTTTGTTTGCGCAGAAATGAACACCACATTAGAATAGATAAAGGAAATTTAATTAAGTTTTTACGGCAAACTACATTCTAATTAAAATGTTTACATTCAACTATATAAATGAAACAAGAAGGGTAAGAATGTAACAATTTTCAACCCGTAAATACTTCCAGCGATTTAACCCTTAAATGTGACAAATCCCCCAGTAAATACCCCCACCTTCGATAGCGTAGCAATCACCCTTATTAAACAAACACAACGCCCCTGCTCCACATCCATTCACAGCGATTCCACTTTAATTGGACCCGAGCAGCCAGACGCTCATTTGTTGAGCAAATAATTCCAATTAGTTGTGTCAACAGCAGCACCGGGCAAGAGGCAAGAAAGCCCAAAAACAAAACGACAACGACATCAATTCCACTACTTCTTCTCCATCCACACTCCACCATTTTGATAATAATCTACAGTTTTACACGTTGCTGCCACTGCCACTGGCACTGCCAACTGAATTGGTATAAAAATGAACAAACAACCAACTGGTCGAAAAGAAGGAAAAAACAAATAATTGCTATAAGACTCCATCTTGGAAATTTAGCTCACTTCTCTCTTTTGCTCACCCACACTAAGGCTTGGCTACACCATCATCGCGTACGCGTACACAATCAACGGCTTTATCTACTAATTGACACCCATCCCCTGATAAGTTTGCTTTCCTGTGAACAGTGTACACTGTACAGTGTCGGAACTGGCAAGGGAAAGCAAGCAAGAATGAATCAGGGCTTTGTTAAAGTGGAATTAATAAAATGCTAACGAGACCGGTTAGCGAGCCATTTCTTTCCATTCCTTCCTAATGTAATAATTGTCGTTTGCCACTCTTTTCGCACTCATTCTTCCACACTTTGGGATTGGGATAGAAGAACAAACCGCTATAATGACAATTTACTAAATGATTTGTGAAATTTTAGCAACACAACATACACTACCACATGCCCAGTTGTTCATATTTCTATCTCTCTCTTTTTTTTTGTAAATAATGGAAGGAAAAGTATATAACAGTATTTCAACGAGGCGTGGTTTAACACCATTAATGTTTCAATGAAGCTGTATGGGCAACCAATCCAATACTTTGCGCGAAATGTCATGCAAAGATGAATATCAACGGTAAAGATGCACGTAAATTGGAAAAGCGTGTGGAAGTGTGTGTGTGTGTGAGTGAGTGTGATTTTGGACTGTGCAGCTCTGGAATGGCAGATTTAAGAGGTGTCATTTGTTGATAAATAAAACGATCATTGGAACTGGAATCAGAGGCAAAATGATTTTTGGAGCATTGCCAGATTATATTTAAATGATTTTTTGAACAGAAAGTAGTTTCCTGATTTATTACAATACTGAATAATGTCACTTTAAAAAATAGTTGAAGAAACCGTTGAAGAAAATAGAAACAGACAAAATGGGTGCAAACACCTAAAATATTGTATATGTTGTTGGACAAATATCAAGACCTAGTAACTTTGACTTTGACCATTCATGTGTGTGGTTTGATACTCTTCATTAATGGAAGGTACTTATTTTATACCACCGGACCCACCGGCTAGTTAAGAAGAACTATATCATGGCTAGATGTACTCTTGGAGAGTAAGTGTCGCAAATATGGCACAGGTTGGTAATATGGCCCACTGCAATATTTTATGAATAAAACATACTAGGCACTAAACCAACCGTTCAAATCAAACACATTCAAAGCGGCATTGCATCATTGTGTTTTGGAGACAGTAGTTGATTAGTGTGAGTGCATTTTGTTAATTTTATTCGTGTTCGTTATAATTTTTGGGTGAGTTTACTTAAGGATATTTGTATCAAAATTTTTGGGAGTTTAATATGTTTTTGAGTTATGTACAAAGTGTTATATTTTGTGTTATCGAACGTGAAATTAAAAATTTGATTGTAATTAATTGAGCTTGTTAAAAATTAAAAAAGCGAAACTGTCATAGTATCGATAATATGGCCCATTCCAGTTTTGATATAAGCCAGTGGGCCATATTTGAAACATGGTTTATAGGTAGGTACTGGATTTTTGTTTTGTTTTAAGGAATCACATCATGGCTGGCAATGAAAAGCAATAGGTATTTTATATTTGAATTCTGCATGGTAAGGCACCATCACAAAATATTTTAAAAACAATGTTTCAAATATGTAGCACCCTGGTCCATAGATATTTGAAAATAAGTGGGTCATGTTACCAGCAGTAACTTTTAATTTTTTGTTATTAACTTTTTGTTATGTTTGTTTTTTTGTTTTTTATTATAGTTTCTAAGGACTGAAAATAAAAGAATTTGCAAGACTGTTTACGAAAAAATAAATGAATTAGACTTAAATGTATAGTTTTATTTAAGAAAATGTTAAGAGTGAGCTATATTTGGCGCAATTACTCTACCTAGTATCTATCCCGACAATAAAAAATTGGTTAAGTCAGGGATTAAACCGAGAAACTTTGGCGTATTAGTTCGAAAGAATTACCTAGATAAACATGAACATGACACGTTAAAAAAAACAGGGTGATCGGTATAAGGTAGGTCTACATCTGAAAGCTAGAGCGAGGTTGGATTAACACATGAAAAATAACGTATGAGCGGAGGTCTCTTCCCCTCCGTTACGCCGATTTACATTGGAAAAATGCCATATGCCATACTTTTTTGTAAAGCCCAGAAATCTCTTCTTTTATTATATTTTTATTTTTTTTAGAAAATAACCCCTCACGGGTAAATGGAGGAGAATATACCTCCTTTCGCTCTTTTGATGCACCTTATACCGATCGCCCTGTATTTATCATGATGAAGGGGAAAGCTTAGGAACCTATAAATAATTTCATTCAGAGTAAGGTAAGTATAATTATATTCTTTCATCTCAGTAAGATTTTCTATTCTAAATTGAAAAATTGTATATCAAAAAAAAAATTGCTAGGTTTCAAAGTGCACGGAAAAAATTCAGAATCTTGGATTGAAATTAACAACTCATAGATTTTTTTGTGAAACACACCTAGCTACCCAGTTACTCAAATTTTTGAGTGTTCAACTCGAAAAAATTCAAACACTGTTTTCTTTTCCATTGATAACTTCCATTTACTTTCACAGACGCAGCAGTGGGTCAAACTAGTCATTACAATAAATACATACTATTTTTTTTAAATTGTCAATATTGTATTATAGGGTGTTTTTTTTAGATGTATATAAAACTATACAATGAAATAAAACACAGATTAATTGTATTAATTTCAATAAAATTGGCTTTATTTGAAAGATAATTCTTCATCGCTTGTATTTGAATACAATTTCTGGCATTTTGTCATCGCGGTTGGCTTGAATTTAGAATAGGTAATCTTGAGGTCCAATTTTTTAACACTCTTTGCAGCATTTGGGGACGTATATCGGCAATAACGCTGGGAATGTTTTTTTCTAAGTCGTCAATCGTCTCTGGTTTATCGGTGCAGAATAGCGATTTCTCATACCAACACATAAAAAACTTTAGCAGTGTTAAATCGCAACAGTTTGGGGGCCAACTCACAGGTCCAATACCCCAAACTTACTTTAAAACAAATCAATTAAGGCACTTGTGTGTTACATTTGGCGTCATCTTATTGAAACCACATCTCCCCTAAATCAAGGCGATTCAATTCAGAAAAGAAAAAGTCATTGATATTCTCCATTGAGTATATAAGTCCTCTGGCCGGGGTTGGGTTCGGGAGCCCGTTTTTCAGAATCCTGTTTTTTAAAATCCTGTCTTTAAAATCCCGTTTTTTTAAATACTGTTTTTAAAAATCCCGTTTTTATAAAATCCCGCTTTTAAAATCCTGTTTTTTACCATCCCGTTTATTAAATTCCCGTTTTTATAAGCCCGCTTTTGGAATCAACACAAGGTGTTTTATTTTAAAAATCGCGGTGATTTTTAAAATAAAACACCTTGTTTTGATTCCAAAAGCGGGATTGAATTTATTTTACAGCCCAATGCTGATGATGATGAGGTGACATAATGTTCATGGGCGTTATGTCGTATGAAAGGAGACAAAAAGAAAACAAAAAACAAATATTTGGAGAAGTTTTTTTTATTGATTTTGTAACTTAACAAATACAAAAATAAAGAACATAGAACATAGAACATAACAAAAATGAGGTTTCAAGATTTTAGATATTTTTTCGAAATATTAAGATTAAAGTTTTATATTGGGAGCTATACGGCGCAAAAAATCTGTTTTAGTCATTGATTTTCTATCTTTAATTATTTTAGATATTGCTCTAGAAACGGGCTAAGCGGGCTCACGAGAAACGGGAGTCTGTTTTAACAGGATTATTAAAAGCGGGATTTTAAAAAAGCGGTACTTTAGAATCGGTATTTTAATTTTTTTTTTGCGGGATTATAAAAAACGGGATTTAAAAAAACGGGCTTCTGAACCGCTCCCCTCTGGCCGGCATCGTTTTTAAAGAAATATGGATCAATGATTCGACCAGCTCATAAAGCACGGAAACCGGACAGTTTTTCTGGATGTAACGGTGTAACAACCCCCAAACCATTGTTGGGGCTTGAGGGTTGTCCAACTCCAAATGCTACAGTTGTTCTTATTTACATAGCAGGTGACAATTGAAGAGTGTATGTAGTGCTTGATTGCTTAACCTAGAGTTGCGAGTTCAAACCCAGCCTGGGGAAGCAGTTTTTCTTTATTACCCCACTTTTAAGAGTTTCAACTGGATGCCATCACCCGTGGGATTTTCGTGAGATTAATATCACCTAAATCTCAATCCACTCTTACAACAAAAATTCTTTCCTTTCTTTCTATTCCTTCTCTCCTATCTCGTACATGTTGATTCATCATTAGGGTATTAACAACCCCTTGAGTTCTAGTGCATTATAGGTATAAAAAAGTCATTCACCCAAAAATGAGCTTTACTATGCTGAACAAAATTTTGTTGGGAATATTTTAGGAACGGGACAATGTTTTTCAAAGTAAATATTCACAATTTGAATTCGTTGTTCAGACGTTAGTCGATTCATGATGAAATAGAAAACCAAACTGAAGATTAATTACATGGCAGATGACAAAATGGCTGACAATAAAAACAATATAGGTACTGCCAACTAAGTTCTATTCCTTAAAAAAAAACAACCTTTACAAATTAATGCAGGTTCCCTATCCCAAATTCTATTTCCCTGCTCATTTTATTAACGATCATATTTGACACATTGTGTGCTTCACCTTCGACCTTACCTTAACTCATTCCTACTAAACGTTTTTAATTTCGTTTCCAAAAACTGTTTGCTGGTAACATCCGACATCCCATCAGTGTAAACAACAAAGTGGAATTGCATATCTACGGACTGCAGCAAAAGCATACAGGTTGTTTGCTTAAGCCCAGAGGTGTGCAGCGCGACTTAATTGCCCTATTGCACCAAACACGGTGATTATTGTCTTTGAATTTGAATCGTTTCGCTTGTAAGAGTTGTTCCTATACTTGTAAGGGGCGCAACAGCAAAACAGCAAAACAGACAGCGTGTTGCAAACATCCGATGGCGGCTGGATCCGCCTTTTCGTAGCAAGTTTTGTCAGTTCCTCCCTATTCGCATGGCATGGTGGTGGGACTGTAAAAAGAAACCAAAACCAAAAAAAAAAGAGTGGTTAACTCTGTATTCGTTCGTGTTGGAAATCAGGTTTCCACGATTTCAAGTTTCTTATTCCCTGGCCTGGCCGTTGTGTTTTGGTATAGCATACTCTTCTGACTGTCTACTGCGCCCAGCTGTCTGGCTGGAAATTGCCTTCGTTATGTGTGATTGCACAAATACAATCACAAAAGAACTATTTTGTCAATGTGTACGATATCAATTCACAATCGAACGCCAATGGTTTTCATTGTGTGCTTGCCACTCGTTAGTTGTGCACATAGTACAGCTATTCTGTGTTTTGATTTTCGTTCACGGTTATATTACGAAATTGCCGCCGCTATTGTGTCGTCGTCGGCGTCGTGTTAATATGATTTTGACATCTGTCAAATAAGAATTACAAGTGCAAGTTTAAATAGGTGTTTGCAAGTGATTTTATTAAAAATATAGTTGGCTTAGTTGAACTTTATTTTATACCCAAATTCACTGCCATTTAATTTTTCTTGAAACTGCTACAAAAAAAACATCCTAATAACGGTGTCGAACTATAGAATTTTTTTATCATTGTCCTCCTTAAATGGTCACTTGCGGTCAACAGCGTGTCATAGTGCCAATGGCAGCGGTAACAAATCCATTTGTCAGCGGCAACAACTTCGCGTCGTCAACAAAACCAAAAATTGCTTTTAGCATAGACTCGATTGTGGGTGACGCACCAACGTCACCTTCATCAATTCGTTGTGACAGCCCTCCGGAGCGGCCATTGAGCTCGAATAGCAGCGGAAGTAATTGCCAAATACATCATCAGCATCCGAATCAGAATCAGCATCATCAACGACAACCTTCTCAGCAGCCATTAGAATTAAGAAACAGTGATGATTTCCGGCCTATTGATGGAGACAAGCGAAATGTCAATTCTTCGTCACCCTTATCGGCAACATCACCACCACCACCGACATCAGCGTCAGCGTCTGCATCACATGGGACACCGGTCACTTTAAATGGCAGGCCTATTGTTGTGCCTGGTCTTCCAGCTGGACTGATAAGACCGTTTCCCCTGCAGCCACCGAATGATATGAACAAACCAAACTCCCAACAGCATCATCCGCCGCCACAGCTTCCACCGGGGTACATGAACATGAACAACAATCAAGATGCTGGCATTTTGCGACTACCCCACCATGGAGCACCGAATCCTCATTTTCTAGCTGCTCAGTTCCAAATGGCTGCAGCCTTAGCCCATCAACATGGGCAAGGTGGACCGGGAATTATGTTTCATCCTGCATCTCATCCGCAATTTGGCGGAGGAATGGTTAGAGATAGTTACCCACTCTATCCATGGCTGCTGAGTCGACATGGGCGAATATTTCCACCAAGGTTTCCTGGCAGTGAGTATTAAAACTTTTAACTAAATTTTGTTTGTTGAAATAGCTAATCAGCTAAAACCGTTATAATCGGCACAGGTCCGACAGAAAAAACAAATCCAAAAATACAAAAACCCAGCAGGAACTATTAAGGAATGTTAATTTTAAAGTTATAAAATCAGACAAATAGATATTTTTAATTAAAAACTCATTTTCAAATGGCAATAAAACTTAAATGTTGGAAGAATTTTGATGAAACGATTTAGTTAATTGATTTCGAAAAACAAAAGGAACCGGTTTTTGATATTAATTTAAATGTTAACCCAAATTGGATTCTTAAGCTCACACATCCAATTAAAATTAAAATTTTATTCGTATCTATGAAACAAAATTTTGTGAAAACAATATAAGCTATTCTCCAAACCTTGGATGAAATTATCAAGCAGTAGCGCCATGAAATTGGTGTTCCCCCTCCAAGTTACTTATACTAGAAACTCAAATCTCAATAGTTCATTCAAAATAAAGGATATTTTATCATTTTAATATTTTGATACACTGCCGATCAAAGAAATAGGTTAACTTTCCAATTAAATTTATTACTGTATTTTATTAAATTGTCTTACTGTCTTATTGTCTTTTCAATGGTAACTCGATAAAGATTAATGAAACGCATTACTCTACACCACTTTTTGAAAAAAGGCATTGGAATAGGCTCAACAGCTTTATAAAATAAAATTGTTTTTAAAACCAGCGCCAGCGTTGTATTTGTTTCGGAAATATTCAGTCTTGCACCCAACACCCAATGAAACCTTTGAACGAGGTTCAAAAAAGAAAAAATCCAATAAAATAAGGACATTTCAGGTTCTAACAATCAGTTTCTTCATTCATTTAAAAATCAATCGGATACTGAACTACTGCGTAGATATATTTCAAAGGTTAAACGTTATGATTAGAATTGGATCAAACTTCAACAAATCATTCAGACGTCAGGGTTGTGATTGGAATTGGAACAGTAAATTCAACTTCGAAAAGGTTACTTACTCCTCAAAGAATTTATAAAGAAAAACAGATTGTTTTTGTTGTCGGAATAGTAAATCTTTTCTTTCCGTCCTGATCTAACAAAGCAGGAAAATGTGAATAATGTAAACTATCTCATGCTTATAGAACAACTGTGTTAGATTTAAAGTAAGTCAAGCTTGCTCCTTTTTCTTTGACGAAATATGTTTTCGATAAAGGAGATATTTTGTTAAATCAGCCTTAATTTACCATAAACTTTACATACTTGAAATATGTATGTATAAATATAAGTAAATATAGAAGACCTTAACCAAAATACGATTAACTGGGAGACAAGTTTTAGAAAGAATGAACTAATAGCAGGCCAACAGAATAAAAAAATACACTACCAGCTCAAAGTTCAAGTCCGCAAACGAACCACCATAATGTAATTATAATTTAAACTAAATGCCTTTCTTTACGAGAAAAGAAAGATAGGAAAGAGTACAATGAATTGAGAGGTGAATCGAAGATCCCAAGGGTGGCATCCAGTTTCGACAGGGGAATATAGAAAAATTGGTGCCCAAGCTAATGCAAGAAGCCACAACTCTAGGTAAGCAAACTAGCACTACAACCACTTCTGTCTTAATTTATTAGAAATTGATGTAGGTACTCCGGTACATCCGTTCTTTCCACACCATAATCCGGAACAGTATATTTTGGTAATTTATATTCATTTGGACCTATTCAATTCATGAACATAATATAACGCTGGCTTCATCAAAGTTACCATTATAGGAGTTTTACAAGCGCGAAACAATTTTATTTAAATAAGAGCAGCACTTTTTCATTCTTAATATTTATTTTTATGATTTCCCGCACCCTATCAAAACTGGGGATGTCCTGCTTTACTTCAATATATTTTTCAACTCAAACTATATTTTGCATTATTTCTAATCAATGTTTTCAAATAAAAAATATAGCATCTGCATATTTTTCATAAAAATCTGCACTATCTAGTGAAAGAAATGCCCAACCAATCTGAATTTTTGTTTTTATTTCATTTCAACTCAACATGAAAGTTAAAAATTCATTCCTCACTTGACTATTTTCAAAGAAACAAGTATTCGAATAATATTCACCCCCTACCCATTCTCAGAAATCACGATCTACCGCGTAGAATAGATTTTTTTTTATAAAAATAAAAACCTATATAAATTACTGCAGTCCATATGATATAAAAGAAAAAGATTAAAAAATTATTTAATTTTACTTGGCAAAGTCGTTAAGGTGGTTTTTTCAATCTTTTTGTATTGTATTGTATTGTATTGTATTTATTTATTTAGCAAAAGTATTAAGCTATTATATTACATAATTTAATATCTTAAAAGTTATTTTTTACAAATTCTTTGACATTGCGCTTATAAATATTAATATTTGTTTCTAATTTAACATATTCTGGCATTGAATTAAAAATTTGAAACCCTTTAAATATAATACTATTTTGTGTAACTGTATTTCTATAGTTTGGGAGTCGCAAATCGTTTACATTCCTTAATTGATATGGTTGAGCTTCACCTACATACACAATAATATTACTAAAATAACTAGGCAATTCACCCATTCTCATTTTTTGAATTAACAAAAGAACATCTACTATCAATTGTTGTTTAACACTTAACCATTTAAGGCGATTTAAAATATTTAAAATACTTGTATAACGACAAAATTTAAAATAATCCTCATAACTTTGTTTTGTAGCTTTTGTAATCTATATATGTTACTATCACTTAACAGGAACAGCACAGATGAGCAATATTCAAAATGTGGTTTGATTATAACGTTGTATACTCTTACTGATGTATTAAAATCAAGTTTGCTTCTTCGAAAAAAGTTCACCTTTTTAGATATTTTTTTAACTAAATAGTCTACATGTTTATCAAACTTTAATTTTTGGTCTATTATCACACCTAAATACTTTATTTGATCTACTTGCTCTGTTTTCATTGTCTTTTCTTAAGTTAATATTGCACTGCGTTTTAAATATCATCGACTTCGTCTTTTGAACATCCGTCTTCAGTTTGTTCGCCTTGAACCAGATGCTTAAGCCTTCGAGATCTTCTTGTAGCTGCCGAGTTATTATTGAGACATCCTTCCCCACAATGTATATTAGGGCATCATCAGCAAACATAACTATCTTGCAATATTTTAAAACTTTTCATACATCATTTATATACAAGAGAAACAGAACAGGGCCAATTATCGAGCCTTGTGGTACTCCTAAGAATGTTTGTGTTTCTTCTGAAAGTTTTCCATTGACTGATGTTTTCTGCGTTCTCTGTTCAAGATATGATGTGAACCATTTTAACTCCTTGTCACGAAAACCATATTGCTTCAATTTTTGGATTAATATTCCTCTATCTATAGTCTCCAATGCTTGCTTAAGGTCTAGGAACACTGCAATAATGGTGGACCCATCATCTAGATCTTCCTTCCAATTCAACAGCACATAATTTAAAGCAGTTTCACAGGAATGCTGGCTTCTAAACCCGAACTGATTATCAATTAATGTATTGTAAGTTTCTAAGTAATTTTGCATTTGTATTTTAACAATTTTTTCAATCATTTTTTCGTACACTGGTAACGCGTTTATTGGTCGATAGTCTTCACATCATCGTCTGGAGCCTTTAACTTTTTGTATTGGTGTTACCAACGATTCTTTCCATGAACTTAGAAAACAACCCGAAAACAAAGATTTATTAACAATTTCAGTAAGGACGTTCCCTATTTCTCCAAATGCATCTAAAAACATCTTTGGACACATTTTACTTTTATGAAATATTTTTTTCTTATTCCGTACACTATTGTTCGTCTTTTTTAATTACTTGTGTCTATACCTAGTAGGTATATGAAAAATCTGGGGAATACAAAATTTCAGATTAATTGAGCATTATGAGGATGAGGAGGTTAGCTTCGATCATTGGTAAGCCTAACAAGCTTTGATAAAAGAACCATTTACCAGCTTAAAAAGATATTCCTTATCTTTTTTCAAAACCACGGCTATTTCTTTAAGGAAGATTTGACAACTTTTTTCACATTCTTCGACTGTAATGTTGGTTTTGAAGGCTTCATCTAATCAGGTTTCAATTTTGTAGACAGAGTAAATGTTCAAAAGTTAACCGAAATACTGTCACCATATTGGCAGCTATAGATTGGAGATATTAGGTGCTTAAAATAGGAAACAAAATTAAAACACTTGTAGTTCTCTCCGATATTAAATTGACCCTCCGTTAAGTGAATTATTGCAAAATTTGTCTTTTTTGACTTTCCAACGTCATAAACTTAAGCTGTTATTCTAAAGTTAATTGAATTGAAAAATTAGATAGTTCGTTCTGGCGTCTGCCTCTTGTTAGCGGAATTCAGAGATGAGATACTTTTAAACTTCAAAGTTCTCCCGCTCACTTAATGTGGAGACATGCAAGATATTAGCATCTGCTGCAAACACAAGTTCTATTTCATTCTGGATTTCAAACAGACCTTTCTCCTTTTTGAGCACTGGAGACATAAGATTATTCTTCCAATACTGCGTTGGCTCTCAGGGTTTGATTTGAAGACTTGGCGCGCTTTTGACTGGTGAGTATTCGTTAGCCATCTAAGATGTACCTACTATTAACGTACTTTGAACTTATAGCAAAAGAATTCCATATTATTCGTACATATAAAGCTACACCACTATATTCTGGGTGTAGGTATAAATTAAACTATAATTTTCCACTGCTTTGGAACGACTCCCGAACACCGATTGATTAACATACTCTTTGTTCATGTATCATTTAAAATACCTATATTTAATATGTCAACATATTTACCAATACCACATGTTTTTCGATCTGTCTTACGATGCATTTGCAAGGTCTAAAGGACACGCTGCATCTCTGCAGAAAATGGAATATCTAAATGAATAGTCGGTTTCTTCGATATGGGCTTGCATATTTAGTCCTGTTCGATTATCTTTTTGAAGGTGGTTCCAATAAACGTCTAACCCTGAAAAAAAGTAATACTAATGAAAACAGGAATAAAGATTACTGATGTATATCAAATTGCCTTCCTTATTATATCCTTTCAAAATGACTTCTTGCTCTTCTGTCGGTTGATTTTCCACTTCTAATTGTAAAAAAAAAACACACCTCCCCTACCTACCCTAAATGAAAACCTCATTAACAAAATATAGAACATTCCTTCAAACTTATATTGGCCAACCCAATGCATGCTCTTAGTAATGATTAACCTAAACGTCATTAATCATCATTCCATATTGTGTGCATGTTATAATTTTGACAGCTGTACATCGTTATTAGGTCTTCCTATAAATCTATCTCTTCTTGAAGAGCCAAACTGAGTCGAGAAAAATGTCCATCATATGGACATTTTTTCATACAAAGTCCGAACTCCGAAAAACTAATTTAAATTTCCACACCATTTATGGTAAAGATGTATCGTTTTGGCCCCTTGCCTTTGATATGTGTTTCACTTCTTTCTTCTTATGTTGTTCCTTGATTTCCATTTAGAGCGCCACTTTCCTTGGTAGGTAGTTTAACAAACACAAAACATATTTATTCCATGTCCACTTCAAAGGTGATTATTCGATTTATAATTCCTTGTAGGTACCTAGTTCAAAGATTCTAAAGAGTAGACAGAAAAAAAATCTTAACCCATCATCGGGCAACACATCGCCATCTGACAGCTGACAAGGGTGTCCTGATGCATTCCAAGAAGCCACCGACCGGCCACTCTCTCACTCTCTCATAATAATTGGATGGCAATGGCAGCAAATACTTTTTTTTCTGGTGTTATAAAGGAGCAGTGACAATGACAAACAATGAATTGAGAGTAGCTTAGCTTGCAATATCCTATAGATACTCCGCCTAAAGATTCAATAAACGAAGGATGGTATCTGGATCGCGCAGACAAAAATAATTAACTTCTATTATGTGCCATTTGCTGTGAGATGCATGATGCAGGGAGGAGGGTGACCCGCTGTCGATAAACGAAACGTCAGATATCTGTGTGCTGTGACGTGGATGAGGCTCACTCATATCATATCACAAAAACAAGAGTAAATCAAAAAAAAAAAAAAAAAACAATCAACCATCTCTATAAGTTAATAAAAAATGAAATCAAAAAGAGATCAAATATCACACTTGGTTGCATCTGTCAGTTAGGCAATCAAGATGAGCCATCGTGCAAGCCCTCGCTCGGCCTGATGACATGAGGGGTGTTGCATTGAAGAGCATGCGCGTCAGATTTTTTTTGCCATTTTGTTTCATATTTATTTTCGAGTCACCTTCTTTTTTTAGGGTTTGACACGATCAGTGCGTGTTAAAAAAAATAATCAGGATTCCAAAAGCAATTGTTTTTTTTTTTTTTTTTAATATATTATTTTTGTTGGTCCGTGTGAAGGGATATGGAATGAATTATAACTTAACGAATCTTTAATGTTGTCAAAGGAGGGCGTTTTGCTTTTGTTACTTTAGCTGTCATACTGGTTTTTTTTTAGCATTGTTAAGCTCTTAACTGAATTAAATGAGGGTTTGGGAAAGGAGTCCTGATGTAGGTATATACTTAATTTTCTAAAAGATTTGTAATATAATAAAAAATCACCCATATTTGGTTTTTAAGACACTTAAACAGTTTCGTCAAAGGTTTGGGCTTAGTTATATACTCGTAGTTAAAGTTTTTAATTCTCTTCCGTACTTGAATATTTTTGTAGTCCTTCGTAGACTTTTCTTGGTTGCTTTCCTCACACGCCAAGTTTGATATGGTGGATGGTATGTGGAACGCGAATAGGGTTTGACAATTCGTAGCAATCGCTTTGTAGCTCGCGGCGAACAATTTATTTTATACAATTTGACTTATTTAAACAATTGAAATCGCATATCTTAATAAACTAACTTATTCTAAAATTCAATCTCTATCGAGCGGTCACGTTTTAGCCAAGAAATTATCTGTATAAATGCTTTAAATCACATTTGTTCGTCAAGTAGTCCAATCGTTAGTCGCTCTCCTGTGAATAGTCCTTTAGTCTTACAGGATTAAAAAACTAACTTTCAGAGAATGATTATAACCTCAAGGGGAATATGAATTACAATGCCTATCGAAATTTTACTTCTTTTAGAACCGTAACAGCTTTGTTGTTAAATACGGGCACTAGATTTTACAGGTTAAATCTTTAAAAATTGCAGTTTGCATTAGGTCTTTGAATAAATTGACGGCGAATTTCACCACTAAGAGAAACTAGAGTGAAAAATTCGAATAATTTCTATAGCAAGCTTACCGTTGCTTTTCATTGAACATGTTGATGTTGAGTGCTGTGACGAACAGTACTTATTATTATTTTTATTTAGTTATGTGTATGTATCAAACAATAGTAGTTGCATATATGAAGTTCAATAAACTACGCACTTAGTTATTTGGCTTAAAAAAAAAATCCGTAAGAAGAATGGTGCATATCGATGTCCAGAAAGAGCCACTTCAATCGATTTTGTATACTTCTTATGTTCTATTCTTCTAAAAACCGAATGCTAATTGGTCTCCTTAACGACTATAAGATCTACATAATTGACGTAGTAGTGCGACAACGCGTGCGTTAAATCTTCTTGGTCCAGTCTGATAGTTATCTGAAAATATGCCTTTGATTGACTATATTCAACCTCTGTAAAGGCCATATAATAAATCGTTTTAAAGATTCGTTCAATGAATCCTGAAGTTAAACTGAACTTGCCTTAACGATAAAATTAAGAATTTTTCAATGCTGGGGTCGCCTTCAAACAATACTTTTATTTGAGAAAAAGAAAATGAAAATCAAACACAAAATTGGTAAATAGAAAACAGAATCAGCAGTCCTAATGTTTTTTTTTTTTCTGACAACCGCGTTAACCATGTCTTTTTTGGACAGATATTGGTATTGACAAAGAAAACTAATGATTTCTTTCTCAAGAGTGCCAAGAGCTTTATGGTGGGTTATATCTATGATAACTGCATCACCAAGGATTAAGATATGGATGAGGAGTGTTGTATGTATCGCTGAGTATGATTTTTTTCCGAATTTAAATTCTTCTCTGATATAATGTATCAATTTTATTATTGTCATTTGACATCCGAACTAATTATAGCTATCACCGTTAACTGTTGATTTGGTTCTTTCCATCCCGTTAATTGCTTAAAGATTTGTTGGGTAGTCGTTGATTATTGTTACAGTAACTGCATATGGCATTGCGTCAACGTTTCAACGCTTTGGGTCACAAGGATTTTGAAAGAACGACTACGGCTTTGAAAAATATGCAGTTATCCCTACCATATGCTACACAGTCGCAAACATTTATTTACTTTTTCCATTCTGTAGAGCTTTAGAAAACTTGGCAGTAGCAGTTTTAGAACAATAAACGTTAAACGTTTAAGGGCTTAATACATTCACTTAAAATCTATATACATCTCCTTTTCCGGATCAACATTCCACGATTAATAGTCTAACCTCAAGTGATAAATAAAACTTTTTCACTTTTTAAAAGGCTTTAAGCAGATCCTTTGAATAGAAGATAACACAGAGTTTACAATAAGCCACTTATTATTGTCTCCTAGAATTTTATGTTCAACGCAAAATGTGTCTGCACAATTTTTAGGACCCATGTATGCAAAAGAATGTAAAATGTGAGAACTTTTAAGGTTCCTACTTCTGATGATGATTTTATGATTTTAAATTTTTTTTGAACAATCTGGGCCCTATTCATAAATGTTTACTAAAGTTGTGACACATTATTCTACATGTTAAGCTGACTTCTTTAGATAAACACTATTCGTTGCTATTCATATTCATAAAAAAAATTTCTAGCTGTGTTTAGCTAGTCGTAATCTACTACAATAATACTTCAAATTATGATAGCACATAATGTCAGGCTGATATGATGTTATTTTCTGTTGTTGCACGAATGAAAAGCTGTGTCAAAATGTAAGGTTAACAATTGAAATATTTATTTTGGTTTAAATAAAGAATCGTTCATTAAGTTTTAGATAAATCAGGGAAGTAGAAACATCAAAATTATAATGATAAGAAACGAAATCAAAATGAAGTTCCTGACTTGTGGATGGGAATTTTGCAAATTTGGGAAGCTGTTATGCCAGTTTTCTTGCAATTTCAGAAATATCCCTACTAAGAGTTGATTGGGAGATATGTACCATGAAGGTGCTTTTTCAATATTGAGCAAATTTATGTTGTTGCTTTGTCGAATCGATATCGTTGAAAAAAAACTTTATCACTTAACTCGAATGGATTGAACCAAGCTTAATATTTTTTACTTTGTCTGGCTGTTGGCACGATTTCATACTTACAACAAATCTATGTCTTCCAGAGTCTCCTTCATTTTCAAAATCTTTTGACATTTTGCCAAAATCTTATTTTCAGAATTTATTATTAATTTGTTCAAAAGTATTTTATTTGCAACGACTTACTAATGACATACAAAATTAAAAACGTTATTGTACGACATTTAGTAGCTTTTTTATAAATAACTTAAGCACAACATTACCCACTTTTAAAGTTAGACCTCAGGTTAAGTCCAAATAATAGGTCGAAATACATTTATGAATAGCTTAAACTCCAGGTTTTGTTGATTACAACTTAGCAGTAGCTTTTAAGATACGTCTATGAATACAGTCTTCTTTATATAATTGATAGAAGGTTGACATCGGCACAAACGTACAGGCAGACTGACGGACGGCATGACGATAACTATTGTTTTGATCGTCTTTATTATCGAAATATAAAATTGAATTATAAGACCCGGCCAATTTTTTGACATGTTACCAAAACTTGCCCCATTGAGTAACTTAAAAAGCACTATACTCTGCACAAAGGGTCTTCCTCCCATGTTCACATCATTTGTCAGGGACTTAAGAAAAGGCTTATCTATTTTGGTGTACCATAGCCCTTATTAAGGGAAATTCAAATGTAATTCACATAAATATGGTTGCCCAATTATCTTTTTGTTTATATTATTGTTACATTCAGAAGAAAAAAAAAAAGAAAATATAATGTTCTACTTGTGACCAATTTTCTGAAGAAGATTGAGATTAAAAGCGGAAATTTTGCATTACCAAGTATAAAGTATTAGGTTTCGGAATTCAATACCTGAATCAAACAAGACATCCGACTTGCAAAAGCAATTGTAAAATTCACAAAACAAAATACCTTATCTTAAGATAAAGTCATAACCAAGGTTTCTACAATATTAGAGTTAGAGTATTATTATAATATTAATTGAGTAATTGAATAGGGTAAACTCGCTTCTAATGCTGGCGTGTAAGAAATTCAGAAAGTAAAAACATTATACTAAGGCGTCAGTTATAGCGACCAGTAAAAAACATCAGTAAAAATCGAAAACAAATGAATTTGGAGCTTTTTTACTGACGGTCGTTTATAGCGATCAGTAAAATTATGTCGCAACGCATCCTGTCTTTTTCTTCTTATTTCTGGTCCCAAATGTACCAGTAATTTATTTCCGGATGAACGAAACAGTAAAAATCTAGAATGAATTATTGTTTCATTTTGAGTGCCATGACAATCAGCTGATACGTAAAATGAGTTTTTGCCAGTAAAATCTAATTATTGGTTTTCCGTAAGAAATACATTTCCGAATCAATATATTTTTTTTAATAAATTAATTTATATTATTCGCCACCGATTGGTATACACTTTTTGTTTCAAAACGCATTCAAATATATTAAATACTACAAAAGAAAATGTTTACTGATGCGTTTTACTTTTCAATATAACTGACGCCTAAGATAGAAAGTTCCATAGGAAGCCAAACGTTTATGTATAACTCATTTAATGTTTAAATCTGTGACACATTCAAGGAATTCATTCAGTTATCTCTTAGAATTGATGCTAACAATGATTTATTAGATACTAATTGCGGACGAGGAACGCTCCTGTCCTTCTTTTAAATCTAAAAAAACCTTCCTTGTTACATTTATTTGTAATGTACAGAACATTATACATATTGTGTAAGTAATAGCAACTCAAGACACTTCTATAATAGTGGACCACATCTTTGACAGCGTTTTATAAACATTTTAGTTATAAATTTTCACAATCATCATCATCATCATCATCATCAACAACATCTTGAATGTTGAATGTTCTCTTTCAACATCAAAAGCAATTCAATTAAATGTCAATAAAAAAGAGTGAATTGACTTCAATTCACAAAGCTAAATGTGTTATTAACAAAGTTACGGTTGAAGGTATCATACCTAACCTACTGTGTATGACATGTTTTTGAAAGAAGAACGCGCAGCGCAGCGCAGGGCTGGAAATAGAATAGAACACATTTATCTTTCTCGTTTACAGATAAATATCTTGCTAATGCGATTTTAATTGCGGCATGCGGATATACGGCCGGCAATGCTCCATGCATTCTCTTCTATTGCCGCTCCCTCTGTTATCCAATTATTGCAGTGTAAAACACATCAAGAGTATACAGATATAATATTCGTCGACAGTTTTCATCCATTAAATTTAAAATATAATGCCATGCACGACACTCTAAACACAATATGTGAATTAGATTTAAAAAAAAAAATTGTTTAGGTACTCTTAATGTGTTATTTGAAAACATTACGAGTATTATGGGGCAAATTTAGTATTTAATAACTCTATTTTAAAAATGGTGCATGCCTTCCAAGGTATTAATTAAAATTAAATTGAATATCAAGAACATGGACATTACGAATACATTAATTTCACTATAGTTCGTTTTTATATAATTTCCTCATGGATAATTATATATTATAGACACATGAAAGAGTACACGTATTCATTTTTTTGGACCTAATAAGGAAATAGATATTTCGAAACAAAAAGTTTTGAGCATTTAATAGGCAAGTTGTTAAATTTCTTATAAATTTTGTGCCTACCAAAATACTTAGCAAACAAATTTTAAAACTTTTTTTGTATCTTTAAATGTTATAAGCTACATTTATACATTATTTGTACAATATATATGTGTGTGAATATATATTTTTTTACTTAAGTTTTTCCATATATAAAAACAGGAACTAAAGGCTGTTTTAGAGGTATAGAACTATAAAATGAAATAAAACACAGATAACTTAAATAAATTGCCTAAAAATGACTTAATTTGTGAGTTAATTTCTCGTCATTTGTACTTTAATATGATTTCTGGCATATGGCCACCGTGGCTGGTTGGGAAGGTCTATACTTATCGATCAATCTTTGCAGAATTTGGGTTCGCTTATCAGCAATATCGTCAATCGTCTCTGGCTTATCGGTGTAGTGTGTAGACTAGCGACAACACATACCCCGACAGAAAATAGTCCATCGTTGTTAAATCGCACGATCCTGGAGAATAAGTCACAGCTCCGAAACGCAAAATTATACATAGGTGTGCTCACAGAAACGTTTCCTTTAACAAATCAATTGTGACACCTGACACGCGCTGTGTAACATGTTACTTCGAACGAAAAAGTCATTGATCATGGCTCTATCTCGATAACAGTCCTATCATTGACTGTAACCCTCTGGTCAGCATCGTTTTTAAAGAAATAAGGGCCAATGATTCCACTAGCCCATAAAGGACACCAAATGGTCAGCTTTTTGACTGGTTTAAGGATTATATTATGTTTTGCTAACTGACGTAACCATTCAACCAAAAAGAGCTTCATCGCTGAACAGAATTTTCTTGTGAAAATCGGGAGCAACAACAACCTCGTTCCGAGCCCCATTCATCGAAATTTAAATGCGTTGTTCAGGCGTCAGTCGATTCATGATGAAATGGCAAACCAAACTAAAGAGTATAAATCAAGTTGCATTACAACATTACACACATAATAATCCTGGGAATCGTATGAATGGTCGAAAAAAACGTCGACTGGATAATTAAAAATTTTATCCACTGTCAAAATGTCGACTGAAGTTTGATCGACAAAAAAAAGTTGACAGTTTATAATCCAGACAATTAAAATTTCGATAGAAAAAGTATCGGTAAAAATGTCAACTTTTATTCAAAATACAAAGACTACTTCTAAGTTTTTGAAAAGTTCCTTTGATTGCATCGACGACAGTTTAAATATTTAAATTATTTCTTAAATCATCTTTTATTAGTCACTAGCAGTCCCGGCAGACGTTGTTCTGCCCTTCCGAGCAGATAGCACTATGATAAATATACTATTCAAAACAAAATAGGGCCCAAAGGGTTTTAATGTAAATACAATTATTTATTTTATAGTTTTATGTAAATATATTTAAGCTAAAAATTAAGAAATTGAATTCAGATCCTTTAATGAAAAATGTTATATGTACATACATACATCATTATTTTATCTACTTGAAAAATTAACTTTTAAATTAAGCTCTCTGTGAAGATGAAATCACAACAGGCCGTACAAATTTAAAATAAATCTTGGATAGGCGATAGGCCTAGCTATCCTGGCAGACGTTGTTATGCCCTTTCGAGCAGATAGTGTGATAAGTTTGACTTCTTAATTTATTATATTTATACCGTCCAATTAGTTTGTCTAAACTATGAGAACATGGATGGAATTTTTTTTTTTAAATTAAATAAACTCAGAAAGGACGCATACGCCCGAGTGTACTATACTGTTTTATAATTGTTTTTAAGTTGAAAAATTGGCAATTGCTCTAAATTTTCCTTTAACTTCATCCGTTTATAAGTTTACTTTTTTTTAATGAAAATGTGAGTCATTATTATTGAATGGTTATAATTTAATATAACTTAAAAAACAGAAGTCGTATTATATTTTTTATTGTTTTATTGAATTTTTAATGGTAAAGTTATTTTATTTTACTAACGTAGTGCAAGGGGATAAACAATGTTTTTAGTTTTTTTTGTTAGGTGTATAAATGTATACATTTTTAGGTGTTCCAACTCTGGAGCATAGGACATACAACTGGCCACGGGAAAAGCATGCATTTATAAATTAAGGCAAACATTATTTAACGACTGTCCCTGGGCTTTATTGATGGTGATTGCGAAGTCCTATGGGAAATAAGGATTGTTTAATGTTAAACGGCAAATCTGGTATGCGGGGAATAAGCACATCTTCACATTTACTCTTCCCGATGATGATTTTGGCCTCGATTAAATTTTATAAAAGTTTTTTTACGGAAAGTCTGGTTCCGTTGCACAGCTTCTGCGGTTGCACGTTGAGCATTAACATCAACGGTGAACCTATCTTGAGAACTAATTCATTTGGTGGCATTCCAGATGGCTCCAATGAGTTCAAGAATTCGATTGGGTAGTTGGCAGTTTGTTTCTCCTCCAAAACTTTATCAATTGATTTGTATTTCATTTGCTTGACAAAAAATTCAATTTGAATTTGATAGTTTATTTTGCTGACGTCATCGTTTTATTAGTGCATGTTTACAAAGCCAATCGTTATTTTTGTAGTTGGTCAGGACATCAACGAAAACCTTTTGCACAACATCGTTAGTTGAATGTTCCAACAGGCAAAAGCTTAGCGTTTTCTTCACTACTTACCAATTTAAATTTATGATTATCGTTAAGTTAAACTTTTTGGTTTTGGTTTATTTTTTTCCAATCATAGAAATACATATGTAGGTTGTAGGTAGGTATACATATACTGACTGACTAATTTGATAACACTCACACAAACAAACTAAGCACATTTAATATATGATTAAAGATTGTATTAACTCAATCAGTTTAGCCGTTCATCTTTTACTGCTGCCATCCCCCTCCTCTTCCCTAAAGACTTTGTTGCTGCTTTGCCTTTTCCAATATTTGGTATTTTTGCATCTTTACTGTTTTTGAAGTATTTTAAAATGCAACTTGAATCAAAAAGAAGGTAAATAAAATTGAATTTGCAGTTGCATATGAGAATATGTATGATGTATAAAACTTTTTCTTCAAACTATTTTCCTTTTCTTTTACTGCAAGTTCATCTTCAACTGCATTAAGAATTGTAGTTTCCATTCAATTTTCTTAAGATATTGTTGTTATTATGAACTAACTAACTGCAATTTTCTTTACCATGCATTTTGTTTCAAAATAAGAGACTTCAGTAGATAGCGTGAAAAAAAAGCATTTTAATAGACTTTTCTATGGGAAATTAAAAAAAATCAATAAGATACCTACTATTTTTTTTACCATATTTAACCCACAGCTTAGTCTTGCAAGAAATATTTAGCCCTCAAGCCATCCGTAAACTACAATCATTAAAAACAAAAATGGTTTTTTAAATTAAACATTTCTAATATAGAAGCTTTTCAAGGACCCGGCGTGTTTTTCTCCGTCTTATGGCCAAACTGGATGGTCGATTTGGACAAAACCTTACAGGAACATTCTCGAAATAATACCAAAGATTTTCTAAAAGTTTGAGCTCAATTGGGTGGGCGGTTTCAGAGTCCATAACATATTTACAAACAAACAAACATACATCCATTTTTATAAATATATAGATTGATGTGAAAAAAATCACTCCACAGTTAAAATGCTATGGGGGAGCTACAAAAACATAGCATTAAGCTGCATAAATGTTTGAAAGCTGGCTTTCCTAAAAAGTTTTTGGCACTTATTAAGTTCACCCAAAATTTTTAATAATAATAATTAAAAAAATAGTAGTGGTTTGAGATTATTCCTTGCTCGTGCGCAGTGACTTTTCTTGAAAAAAAAATGTAGAAAAAACACTAGAATTGTAGTATAGAAGGCAACAGTGATCCGAGTCGATGTTTTCAAAATCGACTTTATAAGAGTCGACATTTTTATCAGTCGGTATTTTTACCAATAAACTTTTCGAAAGTCGTCATTAAGACGTTGGATATTTTTCAATCGACATTTTAAAAATTATACCCAACCCGATAATAATTTAAAGGATCGACAGCCTAAACGCTAAGCAATAAATTTCGTTTTACTATGTAGCTTGATGCACGATTACCTAAATTTAAATTAAATTTTGGTTCAGTCTGACTACAATGAGAACCTTCCATTAAGCGATGAAAGTTTTTTTTTTCAAAATACATATGTCGAAATCGGTCTTAACGATTAATCTAAGTAAAATACTTTTTTGTAATGTTTCTTAGATTTATACTGTGATTGATTTTTGATAAAACTTCACAAAACGAAAACCAAGTAGGTACTATTACAGTTTCTGCGAAATTGGATCTTCTTCAAATTTTGTGTGTAAGCCTGGCTATAATAAATACCCCCTCTTTACAGTATTTTAAGTTTTTAAAAGTCTTACTACCAACAACTTCAACGATGTCGATAAGTGTTTACAAGAAAACTACATTTATAACTTTTGGCTAGAAATAAGCTCAATGGATACCTGATTGCAACTTAGAACCTAACAATTTCATAGGAAATGGTCGTATGAAGTACTGTATGATGATTCCCTAGAGGCAAAAATAATTAAACAAACAAAAGTTTTTTTTCGGGATAGACACTATTCTCTGTATACAGATCTGTCTACTTTGTCGTCGCTTCGTATATTTAATCTAGCTGTAAGTCAATAGCCAAATGCGTATAAAAGTACGACTGTGTCGGAACCTTAAGGTGGGGGCCTTAGGAGACGAACACATCAAAAACCAAAACTGTTGTTCCCTGGTTCTGAAAGTCGCCACGATTTTTTTTAAATATTTTGTACTTACAACTTCTCAATACTGTTGACTCGGGAAAGTAAGGGTGTCCGAAAAGATCACAACGGCTCAGCAATTTCGGAAACGTTTATTAAGTAAATTAATCAGAAAATAAAGTTGCGTGTTGAGGTTGAATTCCCAAATTTCCTTCAATTCCATGACTTTTCAACGAAATCGTTTTAAATGAAATGAATAATTTTATACATTTTCCCATCCACTATTTGTTTTTGTGTTGAATTATAGATAAAACCATCCAACGTGTCAAATCTGCCGCTGAATCCAAACAGAAGCTTTCTGCCTCGCATTCATATTCCAACAACAACAATGGAAACAATAAAACTGATACATATCAACGTTTGCACGTGGAGGAACATCCAGCACAGCGCAGCGTCCTAAGAGGAACGTTAAAGATGATGCGCGGTGGCGGCAAAGTTGCATGCCACTGTTGCTCCTTTTAGTAGATTATACCGACCATTCTCATTGCCTGGTTTTGTGGGAAACCCATCAGCCATCACAATTGCTTAGGTGTGCAAATAGCTGGCGGTAGAAGCGTTTTCGCTCCTCTTCAATGTCTTATCTTTGATTTAGGTGTTCTTGCTGGTTGATGATGATATGCAAGCGTTGCCAGCGTATACCTTGAATGGCTGTGCCGTCTGCGTCTGGGCCTGTTGCAGATCATGGCATTTGTTTATTGTTTCGTAATGAGGTATTTGCAATCAGCCACGAAATAGTGGCCTTTTGTATGTCTGTGCAGAGCGGTGAAAAATCAAAGGAAATGGAATTTTTATTGCAAGGCTTTTGGAATTCAATTAATGTTTCCTGATGGTACCTTAAATTTTAACAAATACTCTCTTCGATTCATTCAAGGATGTGTTTTTTTTTTGTGTCCTTTGTTTATTTGATTTTGGTATAAAAAAACGGCTAATCTGGTTATAACCAGAAATAATTTCAACCCATATGATATGGTTATCACATTTCAAAAAAATCAAAAAGATACGAACAAACCAGAAAAAAAACGTAGATACATAATTGCAACTGTGCTAACGGTAGCTATTGAATTTCAATTAAATTCCTTCTCCAAGATAGATACTATCGTCTACCCCATCATCGCAGTTAGTACAAAGTTTTATTTTCTCGGAGGCTCCTCAGTGTCGACCGAACACGAACGCATCCAATTTTCCGTAATTTCTTATTCAACCGGTTGCATCTGTCAGATAGCCTGGAACGGCATCACACAAGCACCAATTTCACCCTATATGATGGCAGATATTTGCATGCAGATACGAGTACAACCTAACTACATTATATTTTTGATAGGCGAGACACACATTAGAACGTCGTAAATTATCAGAAAATTAGTCCTAATAAATTAACGATAATTTAGTCGTAATTTCTTTTTAATTCGTGCTCACGTTCCACTCTATGCAACTTCTCTCTACTCAACAGCTTAAATTTTTACAGAGCAAGGGGAGATGGAAATGGAACATCATTCAAGCAATAGCCAGTAGGCAGGCACATGGCCTGGCCGGCCTGACTGACTGGCCTGACTTTAGACTTGGCCATGCGTATCTTATCGACAAACTAAAACGTGTTATTTCATAAATGCATTCGATAGAGGGATAACTTCCCGTTGAACTCCGCTCGAGCTAGAGCTCGGACTAGGGATTGAGATAGACGAGATGACAGTTAAATTGTCGTAATGTTGCATAGTTGTAGCGTATAGCTTGCAGTGCATTTGATTCGCTCAATTTATCTTCTCGCTTAAAATGTTAAACAAACATTAGGTGGGGAAGTTGAGGTGTGCTGTGCTCTGTGCATTGTCGATGGTATAATAATTTTTATAGACTTCGCTTCGCGGTAATGGCGTATCAAATGTTGTTGTAATTGTAAAAGCTATTGAAGATAGTAGGACTTGATGGCGAGAGTGTGCTCTTCGGAGGCAGAGCGGAACATAATTCCTTTTTAAAAAAAAGTAGAAAAAAAAACCATGATTGCGGTAATTGGTCGATAGGAATGAGGTGGTATGTGGGTATATCATTTTCATAATTATGGATGGAAAAAAAATGGAATGTTTAGTGGATAATAAAAGTTACATTAACGCCTTATTGCTTTCTGTTTTTGTAGATACATTTTTTTAAATTTGTAGATGTATCTACGTTTATATATAAAAAGATTCAAATTGTTGGTTGCGTACCTGAATTAAAGCCAAAGAGTGTTTACTCAAGGGCGTAGTCTGATTATATAGGGAGAAGAGAAGCGGATGTTGCAATTTAATTCGTTTTGCCTTTGAAAGTTAAAACTATAATGTACGGGTTTTAATTAGATACCGAAATTAATATATTGGTTTTTTTCAATCACATTCTATGAAAACTTTGTTTACAATAAAAATGTTTTTTTTTTCTTGAGACTAATTTGGGCAAGCTATACTAGATAGGTCTTAAACAAGATCATCGAACTATTCTCTCTAGAAACTTTTTTGGTTATTCCAAACGTGCGCAAGATATAAATATACCTCAAATTTCCTTGCTCGAACATTTAAAGGACTTCCATGATGAACCGAGGAATCATAATAGTGCTGGCTGATAATGTACAAAGCGCTTTTCAGAAGCTCTGAAAATACAAGTGGAATGAGTGAACAGCATATTTTGAAAAAGGAGCTCAAAGAAGCAAGACATTTAGGTGTGATTTGAAACTCAATGAAACGGAAATGCGCCATGACACTTTTAAGCAAATAAATCAACAAATTAATATATCGCAAAAGCTTGAGAATGTATGAATGAATGAGCCAAAGCTTATTTGGTTGGTACGTTTAAGTAAGATGTTTGTTAATGTGTATATTTATATTTGTGCAAATATATTATAAGATAAAAAAAAATCGAAAAAAACCTCTGCGGAACGCTGTTGAATTTCGTGTACGTCGAAGAAAATTATTAAATTATCAAAATTTTGAATGAGAAAAGAATTTAACGGAAATTGGCATTAAAAAAATAATTAATTTTCTCAAAAGGAGTCCTGAATTTTTGAAAGGAGTCCGTTTTCGATGATTTTTGAATATTGGCGTCCTGGAGTTCAGTCTTTAAAAAAGAAGTCAAAAGGACGGAAAGGAGCCAAAAAGGAAACTTTGCTCTACAAATCTAAAGCAAAAAAGCAAGAGTGTCGGTACACTTGTGTGATAGAATGTGTGTCAAATGGTTTTTATTCGTGTTGCAAGACATTAAGTCATAAATAAAGTTTGAAAGTAAGCCCAAAACTATATGGTGTTGGAAGGAGTTTTTTATAAATTCTTTCGTAGATTACTTCTCTCTGGGAGTGTGAATAACACACACACATTTTTTATCAGTGCTAGGAGCGAATTTTTTGCAAGGTTATGCAACGCTTTTTACTTGCGATTAGTGAACAAAAGAAAATGCACGACTGGGTCGCACGTACTTGCTCTGTGGGTGCAAAAGTACGACGAAAACAAACTTTTCGATCAATAAGAACAACTCATTTTTGAAAAATTTGGTAAAAACTAAACAAAATTGTCTAAAACTGGAAAACTCGATATACGGGAGCTAACGTTAAGTAACCTTTAGTATATCAAATTTAGATGTCGTCTTTTGGGTGATATAAATGATATAAATTTCCGCTAATGGTCAAATTAATAAAACTGATATTACCAATTTCCGCTTTTATTATGTGTAGCCAAAAACTAAAAATGCAGTTTTTTTTTGAAGTATTCTAAGTATGTAACATACAAAGTTTTATAAAAATCGGGGGAGCCTTCTTTGAGTAAATTAGAAAAAACGAAAAAATTGGCCAAAATCTAATGGCTCTTTGTATAGGAGCCACCATTTAAATAAAATGCACGACTGGGTCGCACGAACTTGCTCTAATGTGTGACAGTGGTCTATGGTCTTGGGGCTTGAGATTTTGATAAAAATAAATTTTTCAAAATTCTTAAATAAATACTTAAACTAATTTGAGCTTAAAAGAAAGTAAGCCATTTTATTTCTCGGATAAATTTGAATTTATGAGTATAAATTTATAAAAATCTGTGGAGCGGTTTTTGAGAAAAAAAGTTTTTTTTGAAAAACTTTTTGAAAAAAATTTTCAAAAAAAATTTGAAAACGCCAGTTCATAGGTATTCAGCAAATACATTTATTTAAAATTTTTAGAAAAAAATTTAATAAGAAGTTTTCAAAATATTAATTTTTTAAATTTTTTTTTAAAAATGCTTTTAAAAATACAAAAAAAATATTTTTCAAAAAAATTGGTATGCAATACAAATTGAGCTACCTACAGCTATATGTGAGTGAAATTTCGAAAGAATCGATTTAGTCCTTTTCAAGTTAGTCGAAAGCAAAAAAAAAACGGTCCTATGGAAAGTACCGTTCTTAGCCATTTTTAAAAACTTTTTTGTCAGCCATATGATTGGTCGTACCTAAAAAGCAACACTAATTTTTTTAAATAAAAATTGTTATAGCCGTTTTTGAGAAAAATAAGCTTTAAAATAACGGTTGTATGGCAGGTACCGTTATTTTTTGAGCTAAAAAAAAATGTCAATTTTCTCTCTGTACAATACCTAAAAACGTTTATATACCAAGTTTGAAGCAATTCGGCCCACCCGTTTGGGCTGTAGGTCTACATACAGACAGACAGACAGACAGACAGACAGACAGACAGACAGACATACAGACGGACAGAATTTTTAGACCATCTTTTTTCGTCTTTGCTATCATCGTAATGTCATGTTTGATTGTTATCTCAAAACTTTTTTTTTCGACGAATGCATAACTTGCCTTATAGTACCTATAATCGCAAGTAAAAAAAAGAAAATGAAAAAAAAACAATGCCATCTGAAAGGAAGCTAAAAGAAACTATACCAAACAAAGTTTGAGTGAATTCAATTAAACCGTTGACAACTTATGGCCATTTGAAAAAACGCCGTTAAGAGCAGATCTCCGTTATTTGCATTTTTAGCCAAAAACTGAAAACGCAGTTCTCTTAAAAACACTAAAAGAATATAACACACAAAGTTTAATCAAAATCGTTAGAGCCGTTTTCGAGCAAATTAGAAAAAACCAAAAAATCTAGAATAAAAGCATGTAAGTTGTAAGTGCATTTTATTGAAGAGAAGGGTTTACTCGTATTTTACAACTTTAAAGTTTGTTCCTCAGCTCTTTTGTTTGCGTAACTTAAGGGATGTTGGTTGAGAAATAATTCAGTACTTTGGTACAAAACTAATTACTGTTAACCATTAATGTAGGTTGCGTGAAATAAGGCCAAGGGAAATAAGGCCAAATTTACAGATTTGGCCTTATTTCGCTTTTTTTAAGGTGAAATAAAGCCAAATTTTAACGTTTGGCCTTAATTCACCGTTTGTGGGTTGATACTCTGCAGTGCAAGAGTAGAAGAAACCAACAGTTCACCACTAAGTCCGAAAGTCTAGAAGAGACACACTTTGGCAAGACATAGATTTAGTCTTAGAGTCACAGAGTCAGTACCAAAAAAAAAGAAAAAAACTTCGGTGGAATCAGGTTTTAACCCCAGAACCTTCAACGTGTCAGTCCAACACACTATAGCCAGAGGAAGAGACGGAAATATATCTTATGATACAGGGTAATCACGCTATTCATTTAAATTTATCATAAAAAAAGTATAGAAAAAGATGGACTAAAAAACTTTCCTCAAGTTCGTTTACATTAAAATAGCAAACTTAAATTAAAAAATCCGAGTTGATGAATGTTCCATTTTACTTGCAATTGATAGAGTATTGCTGTCATGCAGCAAAAACAAAATTGAGATTTTAATCAAACATGACACTACGATGAACCGTCAGTTTGTTTGTTAATTGTGCTTGAAATAACTAATATGATCTTTTTTGAAAAAGCTGAAGTAGAAACTGTTCGTTCTCAACAGAAATCGTATATAACTTAAACACGGACATATTCAAAAAAATTAATATAGTTCTATTTGAAATAACACCAAATAAAGTTAATTTAAGTAAACAAACAAACAAACAAAAATAGAAAACAAATTTAATTTAAACTTAATCATGCTCAAATAATTTCAACTACATATTAGGAAGCAGGTTCATATTAAAATTAAAAAGAAATTAAGTTATTTAAAACAAAAGGAAATATGTTTAAGCTAAACAGAAACAAAGTTAATTTGAACAAAATCATATTCAAGTTATGGCAACAACGACTTAATAGATTTCTATTAAAATTAAACCCATACCGCTTCCATGCCAAAACGTATGTATTTGAGTTTGATTTAAACGTGAATATGTTTGAAATTTTTCTCAGTGTAGCACTTTAAAGGAAAATGGTTGCCCTGCTGAAACTGGTAGGTACCTTTAAAGTTACGTTTTTGTCCGTTTAGAAATTGCTTCTCACAATTTTAAACAAACATAAAATTTATAAAGCATTTTTATAAAAATTAGACGCATAGAACGAGCCGTTCAGTTAAAGTAAACTTGTTTCCGGGTTTCTTCACCTATTCATAAACTTCCTTTTAATTACTTTGCTAATAAATTTGTATGTAAATACTTAAGTATACGATTTGAGGTCTGTATGTAGAAACACCGGAAATAAATTTTAACTTATTTGAATAAAAATGGCAATTAGTCCAAAATTCGGGACATACGAGTAAATGGTTCTTTAAAACTTCTTCGCTTATAAAATACATCTTTAGAATAGTAGTAACTGTTCAAAAATAAATTGTTAATATTGTGTAATTGCAATAACACAGCAAGTACGTGCGACCTAGCCATGCATTTTATTTTGTTTTGAAGTAGTAGATATATCAAAGCTTATGCCAATAACATTAGACTCTTGTGGGTAACCATGGGAATGAAGTTGATTAAGAGACTTAACCAAACCACTGAATGAAACAGAAAACCTACAAAAGTATATCAGAGATCATCTTCGCTCGCCAAAAAATTTAACCATTGTTCAAAGACAGACATCAATCATTGGTCATGCACGCAGGGGACACTAGAGTACGACACAAATGGTGACGTGCGCTTTACTGTCCTCACCATATGACCATCGAACGTCGTCGGTCGCCTCGTCGTTATGCAACCCACAAAGCATTGGGCACCTCTGACCTAATTCACAAAACCATTCGTTTGGATTCTGTGTAATCTTAAGACCACAATCAATTATATTCCGTTTTATTTCTATTTCACACAACCATTCGAGAGGACAATCATTTGTGCATCCAATTCTTAATTTTTTTTTTTCCGTTCGTTGTAGATTTCCTGTTGCAGCCATTTCGCAAACCGAAAAGAATCCGGACGGCATTTTCGCCGACACAATTACTGAAATTGGAACATGCTTTCGAGGGCAATCATTATGTGGTTGGAGCCGAAAGGAAGCAACTGGCACAAGGACTGAATCTTACAGAGACACAGGTGAGCTTTGATGAAATTTATATCGTTTTGTATGTTGTGTGATGAGTTAATCGATTTAATTGAATTGTTTTGGGGACACTTCCTGAGGGTGACTATAAATGCTTGTTTATAGTACCGGTACATATACTTCCTTGAGGATGTAATTTTTATAAGTATTCTTTTTGAGACCACAAGACAGCTGAGAAAATCCATGTTAGCAAAGGTGCACACATGACGACATTGTGACAGAAATGAGAGGTGACAAAACCAACAAAAGCCTTGAGGGCAGCTTTCTTTTTTTTTTTGACATTGCTGGAGGTCCTTGGCCCATGTCGGAAGTCATTGTCGCTAAATGATTTTGATGAGTTTGGATGCACTTTAAATGAATTTGGGCACCTATAAGGAAGAAGCTGTTGCTGTAGGCTCAACAAAAGAGACAAACAACTATTCTTGGGATTAAATTCTCACCATGCATGATGGGACTAAGTTCCCACTAAGTGGGAATAAAGTCCCTGTGGATTTAGTACCCGGGGACTTATTTCCCTGCACCCATGGAAACCAGTATAGGATGAGCAAACTAGATTTTAGTAAATTCATCCAACTACAGAATTTATAAGCTCTCTGCTGGATAAGTCATTCCTTAACCTAAAACCAAGACTGGTCACTTATTTAACATATAAAACAATGGATTCATTTAGTAATATAACATTGAGCTGTTCCATATCGCATCATTGGGTTATCAGCAAAGCCTGAGTCTTTAACGATTTCAGTCTCAGACCATTCTCTTTAAATTATCATTTGGAGATCGTTTTGAGATGCTTTCGTCAAAACGAAAGATAGGGTTGTCAATAAGACCAATTCTCCTTGAAAAATATAGGAGAGGAGGGGGTTGTTGTGGACAAATTTTATAAACCTTAAATGTATGTCTTCGATATGGTTATAACATCAAAACTTTTGTTTACTATGTGATAAGCTAAGGCTTCCTCTCATTTTTCTCTAAATATAAACTTGATATGACTTCATGCTGTAAAGAGTTTTATAATTACATCAACAAACCTTTTCTGTCCATATCCGCCCTACCAAACGGTGGATTAGGACGCAGACGAAAATAATTGGGTGGAAGTGGACAGCTTGGAAAACAACCGATGCATAATTTTAAACAAACTGAAAGAACTCTCAAAAATCTGAAAATAAAAAGCTTTTCAACCCATATTGTAGTTTTTGAAACCAACGAACAACGAAAGGTCGGGGTCCATATAAAGTACTTGCTTTTCGTCATCTTCAGCAGACGATGGCTCAATCTGAATTTTTACTCTCTTTACGGATTTGGTTTTGGCTGTTTTTGTTTCCTTTATCAGCCGTTTTTGCTCTTTCTCAGTTTTTTTTTACTGATCAAATGTTAAACATGGCTCTTAAGCGTGATTTGAAGGGCCCAAGCACTGCCTATGCGTATAGTGTGAGGTCGGAAAGTAAGCAAAACGGGTCCATTTTCACGACAATACATCACTTATTCTATTGAACAGTGAGTCTCGTGGTTGTCGAGAAGAACAAGCCCCGGATTTTCTTTAGAAGCATGAGTGTATTTTTTGATGTGCTGAGCTACTTTAACAAATGACTCGCTGTTCATCCAACCGCTTTGAACTGCTAAGCCGAGACTATCTACAGGTGCGCCTATACCAAAAAAACACCCTATAGGAAATATAAAGACAGAGGGTCGGGTATAGCATTCCAATTCGCTGTCACCATTCCGTCGAATGTGACTTGTTCACCACGTTCTGCAACTACTGCCTGGCCGACTTGCTTGCATCCGGTTCTCGCAACAATTCTTGGCGCTTGTAAGACCGTGCTTATGCCAAATTCATCTACTTTGACGATTCTTTCTGCAGTGAAATTAAACTGCGTTTGAACTTTCCTTAGATTTTTAAAAGGCTCCAACCCCATCAATCTTATTTTCTTGCCAATGCGCTGGAGTGCGCCTTTCTAATTTTTTTGCGTAGACAAAAGAGAGTCGACGAATCTGATGAAAGCTCAAGCCGTATTGGAGTCTTGAGCAATGAAGGATATACTCTTCTAATGACCGTTCCTCTTCGTTTGTAAATACTTGACTGTTAGTATATTTTGATGAAAACTGGTATGAGGCTGGCACGATTTCCATACACAGAGGGTCAAACTTTTGCATACGTGCCGATCTGCCACTTGACGTATTGATCCAATACCATTTTTAATGTCAGCTATGGTGAGAGCAACAGCATTTTCATTGATGATAGTCCTGTTTGCTGTTCTCCTTCGATGTCGAACCATGATAATTCCTAAATATAAATTGTATCCTTATTAGAAGTTATTTAAAACTAAAAACTAAAACTGGGATGGATGTGAACACTGTCCCAATCGGCCCCATTTAGTGTGTCCGCAACAACCCCGCAAGCTCTTTTTGTTGACAAATTAATTTTCCTCGCAGAACGTCGTCTATTTAACAAATCAATGATCACTTACTCGTATGTATTAAAGACACTTTAATAATAGGAAAAACACCTATACCTGCATTTATTTCCACTGTTGTTAAAATAAATGTGTGTGAATTTATGAGTGACGAAAATTTTACTTTTAGAGCGAAAAACACAAACTCACTTGTAGCACAATTTTCAGCAGACTAACTACTTTGAAAGTTTTAAGGTTCATGCCACACTTATCATATCAAACGTTGATTTCGCTATGTGAAATTCTTCAGTGTTCCGGGCTTTCTGTTGTTCAAATTCTTATATCCGTTCTTGTGTTACTTAAGCAGTTTTAAACATTTTAGCATTAGTATAGTAGATGATCAGGGCATTCAAATAAAATTTCCTAGCTAATTCCGATTCCAGGCAAAGTGTTGCTTTTTATGATACTCTTGTTTGGGCTGAACAGGAACGATAATAGTTTTTGATCCTTGCAAGGACGCTTAAATATCTCTCAGCACTGATATTGGTATTGTAAAGAATATTAAATGGCCTGCATTACGAGATATCTATCACCGTTGGTGTTGAGAGTTTCGAACTGTATAACCTATGAACTTGTATTCTAGAGGAAGTTCTTTCAACCAAGAAATGAAAGTGTTTACTTATGTTGGCGCCACTGGAGCGTGGTACTCCAAGGCCTTGCTGAGAATGTCCCTCCAGCCGGCTCGATCTCTAGCCTGCTGTCTCCAATTTCGTACTCCAAGTTGACGGATGTCTCCCTCTACCTGGTCACTCCATCGAAGATGAGGTCTACCTTGGCTTCTGACACCCTCGGGTTTGGCGTTGAAGACTTTACGAGCTGGAGCGTTGATGTCCATTCACTCTACATGGCCCAGCCATCTTAGTCTTTGGATTCGAATTTTTCTGGCTAGGCTTATGTCGCTGTACAGCTCGTACAGTTCATTGTTATATCTTCTTCTCCAAACGTTGTTTTCGCGATTTACGCAGACAGGACCATAGATCGTACGCAGAACTTTTCTCTCGAAGACTCCAAGTGAATTTTCATCCGATTGGGATAGGGTCCATGCTTCTGCACCATATAGCAGGACCGGGATGATGAGTGTTTTGTACAGTGTCACCTTGGTTCTTCTCGATAGGGCTTTACTTCTCAATTGCTTACTCAGCCCAAAGAAACAGCGATTAGCAAGAGTTAGTCTGCGTTTGATTTCAGCGCTGATGTTGTTGCCTGTGTTTACAGCAGTGCCCAGGTAGACAAATTCACTGACTACCTCGAAGTTATACCTATCAATGGTTACGTTCTGACCAAGTCGGTGGTGGGATTGGACTTTTGTTGATGAAAGCATATACTTCGTCTTGTCCTCGTTTATTTTCAGCCCCATTCTGCTTGCTGCTGACTCCATAGTAGTGAAAGCACCGGTTACTGCTCGCTTTGTTCTTCCTATCACGTCTATGTCGTCAGCAAACCCAAGTAATTGTGTCGATTTATTGAAAATGGTGCCTGATGTACTGGCATGGGTGCTCCGTATTACATTTTCAAGCACAATATTAAAACAGCTGCACGACAGTGCGTCACCTTGTCTTAGCCCTCTGGTGGTTTCGAAGGTTTCAGTAGAGTCTCTACCAACTTGGACGGAACAGCGAGCATTCTCCAACGTCATCCTGATAAGGCGTATCAGTTTAGCAGGGATTCTAAAGTTAGACATGGCACGATACAGTTCAACTCTATTAACACTGTCGTAGGCGGCTTTAAAATCGACGAACATTTGGTGGGTGTCGATGTTATACTCTTGGGTTTTCTCCAGGATCTGGCGTAATGTGAATATTTGGTCGGTGGTAGATTTTCCAGGTCTGAAGCCGCATTGGTAAGGACCTATCAGTGAAAGTGTTTAGGTATAGTTATTTACGTGACCCATCGAAGAACTACGGATACATAAATGAAAAACTACGGGCCCGCTGGTAACCAACCCGTCACCCCTCCACTTTCCACTGACACGCTCATCATAAATATGCCACTTACCAGAGCATCCCTATTTTTTTGCGTTTAACCCGGCTCAATAAAACAATTGAAAAGGTGCTAATTATAATGTGTGAGCTTTTCAATTGCTTAAACTAAAAAATACCACCTATTAATTTTTTTTTAAATAAAATCTTTCAAATTAGAAAGAGGACTACACAAAAAGCTAGATGTGTGTATATATTTTGTAATTTTTTTACTGTGGTTTTCCAATATTTCCATACATTTTAAGAGAAACATTTTGTTGAAATTTTTGCCGTCGGCAAAAACTTATGAACGAGTACATTAAAAAAACAATATGACTCCAACACTCATCGTCGTTCAAGATTCCCAAACCCCTTTGAAGCTCTTCAAAAAAGGCCAAATTGATTGCGTGTCTAACAGCAGTTAACATTAAACCATTTATCACCCCCTTTTAGCTCAATTATTTGACCTCCATCGAGAGAATGACATATCTACCTTTTCCCCTTTAAAGTACATATACCTAACATCTTTACCTATTCCTGCTTCCAAAGAGCACTCAAGAATGTTTTAGGGTGGTATAGTGTTCCTATACCAAAGCATAGCAAAATCTTAAGTTGAGTTGCGTTAAAGAATGGGCAAACATAACCAGTGTAACCACCCCATAAATATACTCGTTAAGTTTATTTATTGGTCTTTTATTTGCTGGAAAATTTCAGCAATTTTCCACCCCTGATAGCTCGGAAGGGCGTTAAGCAACCACTTGAAGGGGTTGTGAAATTCCTTGAAGCTAGTCGTTGCCGTCGCCTTCGATGGAAATTCCTTGTGGGCGGGCTAATTGAATGATTGTGTGAAAGTAAGCACTTGAGCACGTTGAATAACCAAGTAACTCTATACACCCTATTTTTTCCATCCGAACTTTAAGAAGCACTTAATTAAAGCCTTTCGTTTTGTTTTTATTGTTTTTCGTTTCAGGTGAAAGTGTGGTTTCAAAATCGTCGAACTAAGCACAAGCGAATGCAGCAAGAGGGCGAAGGTAAGGGTGACAACGATGGCGAACAAAAAGGCTCAAATAATGACAACACCCAAAGCAGTTTTGAAGAGGAAGACGCTGAAGAGGGCGATGAGGAGGAAGACGAAGTCATCGATATGGATGATTGTTCTAGTGATGTGGAGACAGATGAAAAAGACTTCCATCATCAGCAGCAACAGTTTGCGCAACATTTTCAACAACATCAGCAGCAGCAACAACAATTTCTACAGCATTCATATTTGCTGCATCAGCATCAACAGCAACAACAACAACAACAACAACAACAGCAGCAACAACATCAGCAACAGCAACAACAGCAGTTGCAATTGCAGGGCCAGCAATAGGGGTGTGAATATTTTGAAAGGGGCCAAGGTTTCACGCATGTATCGTCCAGTTTAGTTGTAAAAATAATGTTTGTGTTCCTTTTGTTTATAAAAAAAAAGTAAATTTAAGAAAATTTTATGTATGCATGTGTTTTAGTTAGATTTAATCAATTAAATGCCAAAATAAGTCAATTGCGTTTCATAGAGGAAAATCATTTTGTGTTTTTGTCTTGAAGTAGATCGCAAGCGCTTCGCCTTTCTCAAAACATTGGTGGCTACGATTAAAGATCTTTAATCGGGACGGGAAATTTAAGATTAAAAAACAAATTTAAATGGGGGTTCAACCCATCGCAAACAAATGTCAAACTCTTGATGTCAAATAAGAAAAGTGAAAGTCGGATGTGCTGAACGTATAAAATACGTTTAGAAATCGATTTAAAAAAGTCATGCTATTAGTCAAGCACAGAGATGTAAATCCTCTATATGGGTTTCAAGATCAACAGTAAATTCTCGTTACAAAGTTTTTCCACAGACATATAGATACAGACCGCCAACTCTTATTAGTTTCTCACTTTACCTACAAGCTTGATGTGCATTTTATTTTGAGTATTTTTAAGATCTCTCTTAAGCTCTTCCGTGCATTTTAAATGGGAAATCAATACACGAACAAATAAAGTGCACAGCACGGACCAATAAGATACAGACCGCCAACTCACTGTATGGTCTCTCTTTTTGACAAGCTGAAAATCAGCTGATATGCCATTTATTTTGAGAGCGTGACGCTCTACCTTGCTTTTTAAATGGGATCAGTAAGCATACCAACAAAATAAATGGCATACACAGGGATGGTTGCCAGCACAAAATGCACAGACAGAGATGTACACGTATTCACAGACACGAACAAATATTTCGAGGGTGTTTAAGGCAAGAGGAGTACGAGTTAACAACACACTGATATTTAATTTTAAAAGTTTCTTAAAAGCATCGAGATCTTGGGACTTTTTTGGGCATAATACTTGACTATGTATATAAATAAAATGGGCTAAGTGATCAGCTGGATTTGATTGATTAATGGTTTTACTCAATATTCCCCTCCATCCGGCTCGATCTCTAGCCTTCACTTCTATTTGGCAGCTCCATAGAAAATGACTTCTATCTTGGGTTCTGACTCCCCGTTGAAAAAGTTAAGAACGTTGAAAAATATCAGATATGTCTCTGCTGAACAAAAAAAAATGTTGACGACAAATTCGGTTCAACTTCTAAAGAGTTTTTCAATAAGGGCGGGTAAATGTTGAGTTAGAATTGAAAAAGCTGTGTGCAAGTTATAAACAAAAATTTTGTCAGTTGCAATGCCCATGTGTGCCATTATGGAATATGAAATTTTTTTAAATACCTGCTTCCAACGATGGCACGGATCCCAATTTTTAGTTACTCTTCCCTATACATATGTATATCTGACTGAATTTGAGTGATCGCCTGTGTTATGTTCAACTTAAATGCTTCGGTCGATTCTGGTACAGGGGGGCCAAATCCCATAGGCTTGGTGGCCAATTCACGTCACCTGAGCGAGAGAAAACCTTTCCCTCAAATCGTTCATGGCGTCCGCTATAGTCCACATAATGTCGTCTTGATTCATATAATTCAATACGGACGATAGCTTTTGAGGCTACATTGTTACCTAGTGAACCTCGTGTGGTTTGGTATCGTCCTAAAATGCGCCTCGTCACTAAAGAGATTTTTCGTAAAAATTGGAGCTATTAAACCCATCAGTGAGGAACATAACGGCATTGTTTATTGTTATAAATTTCGATCTCATCTTGACTGTGTTCTGGTGTATGACCAACACAAAATTCTCCAAGTTGTAGTCTGCGAAAAGTCGAGCTCTTATACTTGGCAGACAATCGACTGCTTCGGGTTCTGCTCTAATGTTGATCTAACGTTTTATTTGACGAGCTAATGTTAACTGATTCATTACCAAATCAGTCGTCTCAAATTTGACCACCAAACGATTCGTCAATAAGGAGAACACTAAATTTTAACATAGTTGCAAATTGAGAAGGCATAACAGCCCTATTGAGTGTACTCTAGCCAATTGCCTCTATATAGTTACCCACGCCAAGTTGGTTGAAGTTGTCTTCCACTTGATCGCGCTACCTTAGATGGGGTCTTCCAGAAAACTTAGCCATTTTCTGCTTTTGAACCAGGACTGCCGCTGTATAGCATATACAGTTCTCCATAAAATTGTCTCCTCCATACTCCATTGATACATTCTCTTTACTAATATTATTGTGAGAGGCTATAGAGGAATATACAAATTCCCTTAAGACTTACAATAATGATGCACCCGAGGACAGCATATACTTTGTTATATCCTCTATAACAGCTGGTATTTGAGTTCTCCATAGACCAAAGTCATCTTGCACAACCGATTGAGTTTAGCAGGGAAGCCGAGAAGTGACATGGCTCTGTGTAGCTCATCCTTATTAACTCTGTCATAGGCGACTTTAAGATCGATAAAAAGGTGGTAAGTATCGATCCGGAATTCTTCGATCTTTTCTGAAATCTGTGGAGGTGTGAAAATTCGGTCGATGGTTTGCTTACCTGGCCTGAAGCCACACTGATAGAGGTCAAGCAGTTAATGCGAAAAAAGGTTCAGACGAGCCATTGTTTATATATATTTTCATAGTAATTTCAAGAAACATGTTTTTCTGTTTGTAAACTTCGTCAATGGCGGCGCTAGTTGTCTTATCTACTTTACATCAAATGTCTTCAATTGTTGTTTTTGCTTTCCATGGCAGTCTAGACAAAAACTACTCAAAGTATATCCTTTCTTGTGAACAGACCACACAATGCTGAAGTTCCATTCGTCAGCGTCAGGCATACTTTCCTCCGACCAGATTGTACAGATGAGTTGGTGTATGCTGCTCACCAAGTCATCTGCCGCTGCTTTGAAGAAATGCTACCAGAACATCTTCCTGGTCGGGTGGACGGAAGTTTTGTTCATGGACCATTAAGGCCCCGACCCATAGAATCCGTTGGTCCGTTGCGGCAACGCATCCGTTGACGTTAGCCGGATCGCCGGATTGGGGGTGACCCAATGAATGCGTTGACGTTGTACAGATGAGTTGGTGTATGCTCCTCACCAAGTCATCTGCCGCTGCTTTGAAGAAATGCTACCAGAACATCTTCCTGGTCGGGTGGACGGAAGTTTTGTTCATGGACCATTAAGGCCCCGACCCATAGAATCCGTTGGTCCGTTGCGGCAACGCATCCGTTGACGTTAGCCGGATCGCCGGATTGGGGGTGACCCACGGACGCAACGGATTCTATAGGTCAGGGCCTTTAGACCATTAAAAATCAGACAAAAACCAGGTCTTTGAATTATTATAACTTAGCCATGCATGGCATACATTTTTTTGTTATTTTTGAAGTAAATAAAATGACGACTGTAGTACCCCGTGGCATAGTGGTTAGTGTTCGGACCGCCACGCCAAAAGTTCTAGGTTCAATCACTGACTCCACCTAATTTCTTGTCCGGGGTAGGTATACTGCCTCTTGCGGGAGGTGATAAATACTCCAATAGTAAATTATGTCATGTTTCCATGCTTCTCTGTTAGCCATTTGGATTGGTGTTAAATTGTAGGTCCCTTCCATTCCTGCAGAATATCAACGCACACACTAATAATTGAGAGTGTAAGTCACAAGTCCTGGCCCCGCTTGGAGCTGTTGTGCCATTTCATTTTCATTTTGAATGTGACGACTGCTGACAAAGCTTTAAAATATATGGTTCCACTTTTACATGAAATCTACCCGGTGAATGTATCTTTTCCAAACTTTATAATCAGAAAAAAAGGGTAAAGCTAATAGGATCAATGGTTTCCTAACCTTAAAGTAAATTTAAAAAGTAAAGTTGCTCAATTTGTGAAACACAAACACAACGTCTCGCCCATAAATAGAAGCCGTCCACACAATATTGAACGTTATAACCTATTAAATGCAGAAAAAGTGCCAATTCGCCCCCTTCCGCACTTACTTGCGCCAATTTAATCCAAACACATCCCATTTGCCGCATCCCATATCAGAGTGCTAGTGCAGCAAATCAGAGCTGAGACTCGAACTCGCACCCAAGCTGCTGCTGCATGCCGGAGTCACGTCATAAACATAGTCTGGGCGCTCAACTTCCTCACAAGTGTCAGCCACTTATTCAAGTGAAAATTTATTGCAAAGTTCAATTAAGCAATCATCACTTCATGTGTGTGCTTTTAACACTTTTCAAAACAAAAGTGTGGTAGTGTTATCCTCGTGCATAAAGATACTTTATACTTTACTTTATGTTTCCCTTTGCCTTTGCCTTTGCCTTGTCCTGTCCAACCCGCCCATAATCTATGAGAGGGCACCACAATCGTGAGTGTGTATATAAGTTTAATTCCAGCCAGCAAATTGAACTGCCTCAAGTGCATTCAACGTGATGTGCGGTATGAATAAATCTACAAATTTCCTACTAAATGTTGTTAAGTATTTCGTTCGAATGTAAGAGAGCTTCATGATGTTATAAAAGGATATAAGAACGGGGTAGCAATGCTTCCGGAGTTCGTGACTTTGAAATTAGTATAATGCCGTGGATGGTATTTGAGGTACCATTAGTTCCACGATAATTGGACAGGTATTGTCCTAGATTGGATGGTAAGTATGGAGTTGAAATATGCATTTAGCTGGTTTTGTTTCCCTAGGAGGGCTTTGGATACAAAGTATAAGAGCCAACAGGAAGTGAGGAAAAACTTCTTCTTTAGCATATTTCTTTGTATTATAGTGGTCCTCGCCGAGAATTTCATTTGTTGACTTAAGGTAAGGACTTGAGTTTAAAGCAAAAATACACCAATCCTTTTTCATTTTTGAAAAGCTATAAAGCTTCAAATATTTGTTTTGCTAACTGGCATTTATGTTATTGTAACAAAATCATTCTCCAGGCATTAAGTATTCAAGTTTGTTGACTTCGAAAAGGATTTTATCCGCGTTGATTGCAAGTTCGTATATGTGAGTCCGTTTTGGGAGAAGACGTAAAAAGGGTTGCCAAAAGGGATTGATTATCCTTTTGTAGGTACACATCTGGCTGATGAAACATAGATATTCCCGGCAACGAGCATCTTTCAATTTGCGTTCGATACGTTGACTGCTTAACAGACAGAAAATGTAGTCTGCTTCGGGAACATTTTGTAGGTTTTATTCTTGCTGATGACCAAACATCTGAGAATGTCACAAAAAGCTTACTACAAAATAATATGAGGAACTATATCTATAAAAACATGAACAAGTGTGTTGGGCAAGGTTATGCCGGAGCCGCAAATATATCAGGTCACTTACAAATATGGACTACAGGTTAGGATAAGGCTGAGATAACAGTATCTTAACTCGAAGTTTGATCACAGTGCAAGTCATCGCTTGAATCTTGTAGTGTCTAACGCCATGTCAACCATACAAAAATATGCACCAGAAAGCTGAAAAAATGACTTTTCCGCCTTGACATACTCAACACGCCTTAAATAACTCCTTTGAAATTAAACTTCGTTCACTTCGATTTTACTCAGCCTTGGGTAGCTTCTTTGCTGTATTAACTATAGTACTATTTATGTAATAGCAAGTAATTACTGTTGAATTAAATGACTACTATTTTCTTTTAGAAGCGAAGTTTTAAGGCACTAGAGAGCATACAAATCAAATGCCACCTCCTTTGGAAGACTGTGGTCGTTTTTGGAACTACAATTCAGTCACACGAAAAGAAAATGGTGTTTTACAGGGTATAACAGCCTTAACACTTTTGGTAGTTAAGTGTGACTTAAGTGAATAATAAGTCAAATCGCAGTGAACTCGGTGCCAAATATCGCTCCTCTTCAAGGTATAACTTGAACCTCGAATCTTTCATGAAGAATGCCAATCGTGACGTCCGCTATATGACACGTATCGTCGTCCTTTTGGATCGTCTAGGTCCATATGGCTCAATCCAAAATCCACACTTAACTTTTTAAGAATGCATTCTCACCTCGTGAGTCTCGTGTTGATTGGTGTCGTCCAATGTAGGTACGCCAATTTTGCTTATGGCAATGCCTTGTCGGCATAGATTATTTTCTGTCCACATTTAAAATGCACATCAGCTGATCGTAAGCTTGTAGGCAAAAAGAGAGAACCAAACTTCGGTCGCTGGTCTGTTTTGTGTGTCTGTTGTCTGGACCAATGAACACTCATTTTGATAAAATTTCAATCATTTGGATGTGCTGTTTTAACAGATTTGTCATGATATTAAAACAACATGGCCGCCATAGACCGTTTTAGGTAGTTAAGAATAAATTGAAGTAACACAAATATTCAATACGACATTTTTGTAAATGAAATTCAACTTCCTTAACTGTGTCTTGTTTCAATAAATTTAATTATTTTAGTATTTTATTTTTCATCTGAACTATAACAGAAAGTTCAGCAGGACCGTATACATTTTTTATAACCCAATACACTATTAAGTAGCTATATGTACACATTTCTAAGTTTTCAAAGTTGTAGCCCTAATCCCAGGCATCAGGTATCGCGAATCCCAGACTTTCTGCAAACATCGTGAGTATTTCCTAAATATAATCGAATGCACACTATAACTCGCGTACAAAGAGATACCATTCAATCCGTGCAAATCGAAGCCAACAAGGGGCAGATAAATTACACGAGGTGATAAGTGGCTCCAGCATTCCAGCAACTTGGTAATTTCCTCGCTCAATTTGTGCCCTCCGCACAGAACCTCATCCTCACAGAACCCACCCATCTGGACCAGGCATTGTAATAATCATAGCTCCCGATGTTGTGTCCGTCTGAATAAAAATGTTTCCTTCAACGAAATTTCAAATAATGAACCATGATTAACATCTCTCTCCTCTTCAAGGCGAACAGAGAACCAGCAGAGTGCCAACTGCCAACTGCAAACTGCCAACAAGCCAAACAGAAAGACTTTTGATTTTATTATTTGGAAGACCCCGGTTGGTATATTCTGTCCTCCCGTGTCCAGTCCATACATCTATTGTCGTGCGGCTGTTCACTATACAGTTTCAACATGGTTCACCTCCTCGATCAATGGCGATAATCGAAATTGGCTGTTTGTATTCCATTCCATGATGTGTGTCCGGTCGGATTTGCTGTGATGGCAAACTTATTAAATTCAATGTTCCTGGATCCTTCCCCCGCATAATACCCCCAGGGACCGATTCCAATATCATCGCGGTGCCGCTGCCGTCATCATGATGCGCAGTGTTGTCGTTTGCAGATGAAAAATTAAGTTTTAGCCTGTTTTGAAAGAGCTTTTCATTACTTCCCGAGGATAGGAAATTAATCTGAGGGCAATTTGTCTGCTCTACCGTCTCCATCGTCGTTGTCGTCGTCGTCGTCGTCGTCATCGTCATTCTCATATCGTCGTGGCTGGTTCTCGTTCAATGTGTACATTGTGAGTGCTACTCTAGGTCTTATATGCTGCGTCTGTCTGCACATTAATCGACAACGTATTGAAGTAATTTTTCGAAATTATGTACAATATTGTGTTATTTTTTTTTTTTTTTTTTTTTATTGGGAAGAGTGGAGAGACGTGATGGATTGACGCCATTAATTTAAGGAGCAATAATCTTAAGTGCTTCATTAGCGGGTGAGATTTTGGAGTTATCAGGATAGCGAAGCGATTCGGGGGTAAGATAGGGCTTAAGACTTTCTGAAGGAAAATTTTTTATGTTCTAAATTTTTGTATCTCTTTTAAAAATATAAATTTTGTTTTCATATTTCCTAATATGTATAAGGTTCTTATGGAAAGAAACAAAAAATTCTCCATTTTTTTATTTTTTTGCCCAGGTCAATGTCGCTGGGCTAGCCCGTACAGTTCGTGGTGGAATCATCTAAGTCCGACTCTGTTGATACAAACACCGAATTACACCCAAATAATCTTTCACTCAAAGGATCTTCGCTGCTTTTTATGTGATTGTGACAGGGTGTTACGCTTCTGATCCATACAGCAGGAATGGCATGATTAAAAATTTGTACAAACTATTTTGTTGGTCCTTTCAAAGATATATCTTCTATCGGCACATTTTGTCAAAGCCTCCTTTGAAGATGCTCTGCTCATCAAGACCACACTTATCTTGGCTTAACTCAAGGAACATGCTGTTTACATAATAGCGCGTTACGCTTTAAGGCCTAACAGTTCTTACTTTTTAGAATTTTTGATTTTTTCTTGGTTTGTTATATGCAATATCCACAATGATTTTTGACACCACGGTATTCAAAATGTTCAACGGAATACTTCAAAGTCTTCAATATGTTTCGATTGTAGAAAATGTGTGGCCTTCATCTTCTGTAAAAATGAAGTCAACTAAAAATAAATTTGTCTTCACTAGGGTAACCAAGGCCGTCTTTACCCTTTTGGGGGCCCTGGGCACTTTTCGAAAATGGGGCCCCTGTATGATTATATAAAAATGTTATATTGTGCAATAAAAATATGCAGAAAAAATCACATAACTTTGAATTAATATTTATTCTTTTAATTTTTTAAATAAATAATATTTATTATTAAATTGCTTATGCCATTTCGTTTGTTGTTGTTTTGCAGCGCAGCGCGTTCATGAAGTTGGAGTGGAGTTGACTTGTTGTTGACTGCAACTTCAAATTGTAAGTGCAACGTACTACTGCTGCAGCTACACTATTTTGCTAAGACAGTTAGAAAATTTCATGGAAGTAAAACAAAAGAAACTTAAACCTGCCATATGGTCATTATATTTAAGTTACCGACCAGCAAGTAAATTCGAATATTATGTTAATGCATCCAATTCTCTTTTGTATTTGCCACATACGTGCCTTGCACCCGGGTTAGATGTTGGTGTGAAGTAATTTGTATCTGAAAGCATTTTTATTTTTAAAAAATCTATGTGCTTTTTTGATCAAAGTCTTCAAATCACCCACATTGAAAACTAGGGGTCAGTTGTTGAAATTAGCAAATAAAAGTCAATCAGAATTGCTTTCAAACGCGCAACGTGTTATGCATATACAGCGTGATTCACGCATGTTGTGCCAAAAAGCTAGAGCGAGGTGGAGACAAGAAAAAAAAATCGTCTATTTCCCTCCGTTTAGCCGGGAGGGGCAATTTTCTAAAAACATGACTTAAATTTGAAAAAAAATTATTCAAAAATAACGGTAACTCCTACAATACCACGCTTAACCTTTTTGTAAAGCCAAAAACTTATTATTTTAATTGTAATTTTAAATGAAGTTATTCTGTTGAACCGTTTTCAAAATATTAATTTTCAAACTCTAAATTTTGAAAAAAAAAATTAAAAAAATTATTTAAAAACTATTTTTTTCAAAATTTTACGTAATTAAGTATTATTTTTATTCTCAGAATTCAATGCTCCCATTAATTTAAAATCCAACACTGAACACCGTATGGCTGATGGCTCTATGACTTTTTGTTGCCAAGGTATTCAAAAATAACCGAACCTACTTCTTCACAAAAACAAGAAAATCTAGCCTTACGGGATGGCACAAGTGATCATTTAGCCAATTTTTTCGTGTTTTTGTGAAGAAGTAGGTTCGGTTATTTTTGAATACCTTGGCAACAAAAAGTTGTAGGGCCATACCGTTTTCAGTGTTGGATTAAAAATTAATATGAGCATTGAATTCTGGAAACAAAAATTATACTTAATTACGTAAAACTTTGAAAAAAATTAGTTTTAAAATTATTTTTTCAAATTTTTTTTTTTCAAAATTTTGAGTTTGAAAATTAATATTTTTTAAACTATTCCTTAAAACAATTTAATTTAAAAACGAAATGAAAGAAAAAATGTTTGGCTTTTCAAAAAAGTATAACACGGTGTTGTAAACAAAGCCGTTGATTTTTAATATTTTTTTTTACAAAATAAGTCAATTTTTCAGAAAATTGCCCCAGGAGGGGCATAATTTTGAAACAGATGAGCTGTGAAATAGCATTCTAAAGAACAAATATCGATCACTTTTCCATTGAGATTAATCGCTCCCTAGTGCAGCCCTTCCTTAAGAAATGTTAAGTGTGTCTTCTCCATGTTCAGCAAAGAAAGTACGAATTCTGATCATTCTTTATGCATCTAAAATTGTATCGAAATATTTTTTTTCTTGATAATAGACCAATAGAGGTTAATTGATATTTCAGCAATTTGGGGGCCCCTGGTGATTGCGGGGCCCTGGGCCCGGGCCCAGTGGGCCCAGTGGTAAAGAGGGGTCTGAGGGTAACCGGTGACTCGGCTTAAACTTGTTCCACATGCACTCAATCCACTTTTCACTTAACCCTTCTGTACAAAGATACTATGTATATTTAATAGTGCTTTCCATAAAAGAAAAAGAAGCGTCCAGAAGCATCCGTAAAATTTCTGAGATCGTTCTATTAGTAAAGAAACGACACTTCTGAACATTTTGAGAATAGAATTATGCGGCTCGATTTGATGTAAATTCAAAAAGCACAAATACAAATTTATTTCAAATGTCATCCACAACACAGAATATTCATTGGGAAAGGGTAGTGTCTATTCGCATGCTGCATTGCCGAATGTTTTAGTAGTGTCGACACTTTTGTGATTCAACAAATCCAAATCTGATGTCGAAGACGAGCAACGAATATGAGTGAGAGGTTTTAAATACGAGGAACTAGTAAGAATCTCTTTGTACCACAAATAGGATTGCGCACATTGACATTTGAATCACTTGTCAAACTGGTGCGTGCGCGTAGACATTGTGTTAAAATTCAGCAGAACCAATTTTGCATGTTCCTTTTTCAAAATCGTAAAAAATTTCGATAAAATTTCCTTGAATTATTAATAACTTTAGATTGATTGGATAATGGAATATGAATGGCAAGAATAATGACCTTTCGAAAATCTAGCACGGTTTATAAAAACATTTCTAAGAACTGGTAAGATATCTAAAGTCATTTTCCTTAATACTCATTCTTGCCATTGTGAATTGTAAATAGAAAAATTATGCACAATAATGGCGGGATTAGATTTTGGTGGCTAGTGGCGACCATTTTGTTTTGATGACATCTGTCAAATATGTTGTTTATTATTCTGTTACAAGATTGAACAGCACATAGAAATAATTAAAATTATTATCAAAATCAATTTGTAAGAGGACCCCAATTTCGAGACGAGGCGAATTTGTTGACGGATGTCTGTGTTAACAAGCCAAATTGTTATATATGGGCCGACACCAACACACACGAGGCTCAGTATCTCACTTAGTGATAATGCAGTGATAAAGTTACCGATTGGTGTGGATTTTAGGCCGGTTGCATCATTTGTCCGAACATTTTTGAAAACGACGTTGGTGAGGCTTCACTGTCAATGGCGGTCTTCTCTATCACCGTAATGTCATGTTTGATCAAAACCTCAATTTTTCTGCACGAAACAAATATTTAGGGGACAGTTATAGCGATACGGAAAACCAAACCGAAAAAATTTTCAAATTTAAAATTTAGTATGTTATGGTTCGGTTTAAAACACAAATCGATGGATGGACACACTGATCGATGGTAACCAACTCAGAGACCTTATTTTGCAAATAAAAATTTGAATTGAACTTGTACTTCTTGTTAAAAACGTATTTATTAATTTTTCTGTTATACGTATAAAAGAAAATTAAATTAAATTACATTTTTAACAAAAAGTATTTGTTCAATTAAAATTATTATGAACAAAAAACATTATCTGCATTGATTGCCATCGATTAGTGTAGCATTTGTCTCAAAAATCGAATCAGAACATACAAAATTTTCCATTTGAAATTTTTTTCGGTTTGGTTTTCCGTATCGCTATACCTGGCCCCTTACTCTATGTATTTACTCTATGTCAGAAAGAAAAATAATTGTATTATTACCTCACTTCGTAAGCTTCTAGATGGAATGAAAAAATACAAATATTATAAGTTCAAGTCACGCCGGTAACTATAACTTTTGATGCAGTTAATATATTTAGCCTTATAGCAGAGTGTGTCCTTCTGTGAGCATTTGAGCAAACAACAATATAAACATTCACTTAAATATCCATATATTACACTCTTTTGCGGGCGACTTAAGCACAGAAGATATAAAGCCATTCAAAATTAAAAAATAATTAACGAAAAAAGGTATAGCCGCACAGGGAAGAGACTAACCCCAAAGCTCGTTATTTCGTCCGCAAACTAGCATTTAACATCAGTAAACTGATTTTAATCTTCGAGCCTTGCTTTAAACATCCCTCGCTCGGGACAATAAAAACTGCGAGCACGTCCCAAATTGGAAGACATTAGCTTTGGAGTGCGAAAAAAACGCAACGGAAAATAAAATAAAATTAAATTAATTAACTGCCGGCGGTGACCGCGGTGCGGCATTGGCATCGGCACGGCCGGCCGTGGGTCACCGCGTGCTCCAGGAAAGGCAACATAAAAAGGGATTAACACATGGACAACGCGATAATATGATGGAACGATAAAGATACCAGAGCTGAAATGAGAAGCTGTTTGTCTGAGATTCATATACTGCTGACGAAAGAACAAAGTCTTCTTCCATGGTACATTTATATATAGTCGTATCTATAGAAGATGTGCGACACCAACATTGTGCAATAAATTCCAAAGGATTCACGCGAAAATGAGTGTTATCCTGACTGAATCAGTAGCATCAAATGCCCGACATCCCAGCCGTGTGTGACAATAAAAACATTGATAATTGCTGGAGTGTTGTTTGTTCAACTTTGTTTGTTGTTTGCGGGAAGACAAGCCCATGCGGCCCTTTGCCTTGAGGAGGATTGTGTCTCTTCCAAAACCGCAGTTTGGATTTTTACATTAAAGGAACTAAATTCCAACATAGCCTTACCTATGCTAAAGAAGTGACGACATTAATGAGAGATTTTAGTATCTACTCCGAATCTGGGATTGGTTCGTGCACAGCTCATAACGTTCTTACCACTGAAGAAGTCCAGAAAGGTGATTCGAGCATCAGGAGCTATATAAGCATCAGGTGTCAGAACAGAAACAAAATCATAAATACTCTTGTCAAGCTTCTGGGTTCTTTTGTGGATTTTTGCCGACCGACGACGCGACGGACGCACAAAAGGCATTTTACATCTTTACCGTGATGCAAGTCATAATACCAAGAAAAGTCGAGGAAAGAGAAATACAAAGATTTTGAATAGTATTTTTGTGCTTGCTTGTTGCTCATGATGTGTTAGAACAAAGATACGAAACCAAAATAGACACAAATCTGTCTGACTTAACCACATAATTCCAGATCACTTAAATATTTGCTTTTTGTGTAAAGACCACGGAATATCTTTAAACTTGAAGACTTCTTATATCAAGACGAAATAAATACCTTATTCGTAGATAATATTTCATCAAATGATTCATAGCGAAGCCGGCTAATTCACTGTGCACAATTCACCGTGCACAATTCACTGCGCACAATTCACTGTGCACAGTGAATTAGCCTAGACCCGATTCATAGACATGTTTGAAGGAAAAAATTCTATTCCAGTTTTATAATCACTTATTAAAGTATCTTTGGTTTACCCTGAGCCATATTGACGGCAACTGCGCTGTTACTAGGTACTAATGAAAATGATAGAAACTTGTTTTTAGAAAAAGTACCTGCCATTGTTATTCCTTTTATAGTAAACTTGATATATTGCCTTAGACTTAGCCTATGAAGTTTCTAATCTTTTCCATTTTTCCTGTCCATGCCAATTTTTTGACTTTGGAGTCAATTTTCTCAATAAAATGCGTCATAAAAATAAAGTTTTATAACTTAACTTCTAGCAAACATCGTGTATATGACTCTTGTCTTAAGTTTTTACTTAAGGTGCCACCTAGAGTCCATTGGCGATCACGGCCTCAACTAACTAACAGCCAGCCAGTCCAGTGTCCGGTCCCTAGCCAATTGTCTCCAATCATTGTATATACATTTTTATAGTAATTTCATGGAACATTTCATTTTAGTTCTGAACGTCGTCAATGGCGGCGCTAGTTGTCTTATCTACTTTACATCAAATGTCTTCTATTGTTGTTTTTGCGCTTCCCTTAGCAGTTTAGACAAAAACCACTAAAATTACCTTCCAATCAAAGCTTGTGAACGTCGTCCATAGATGGCGCACAAAACGTTCCGCTTTTTGGAAATACTATAGATTTTAAATACAATGCTCCAATTACGCACGCCAAGTTGATTAAGGTCGTTCTTCACCCTATCTCGACACCTTAGATGTGGTATTCCAGTTCTCCGTTGTCCCTCAGGGTTGGAATTGAAGAATCGGCGGGTTAGTAAATATTCGTTCATACGCTCAACATGCCCCCAGCATCTAAGCCGGTGAAGTGTTTGATTTTTAACCAGGTAAATGTCGAAGAATATCCCGTACAGTTCGTGGTAACATATCAGAAAAAGAACGAGAGTTAGATGAGTTCCAAATTAAGTAATCCAACCATGGCGCCAGTATTCATGTAAGGCACTTAATATTTGAGCCGTGTTTCATTGGGACATACTCTTAGTCAAAGTAATGAAATAAAGAAGAAGGCCGATGACCCTTAAAGAGCCGAAGGTAGCTCTCGCATTCCTTTCGTGGGTTACTGACTCAGAACTATCTAGCTCGTTTCTCCCAAGAGGAACAACATAGGGGCTGTTAAGATGCTCAGCGCACGTAGGTCTTGAGATACTGGTCTTAAAAATCGTAACTGACTAAATGACTAACTGATTGACTGACTAACTCCCTAACCACTTTGAACCTTTAAAATTTTGTACATATGCAGGCCTCTCCATTATCGTAAAGGTTGTTTTTTTCTTAGAGTTATAAGACTTTAAGTTGGTAGTACTGTTTTCATTGACAGCCATTTTGTCAACTGCCATGTGAGTTGTCTAAGCTTTGTTTTCCATTTCATTATAAATCGACTGACAGTGACTCCGAAACAACGCATGCAAAATTCGGTTAATGGGCTGGAAACGAGATTGCTGCTGATCCCGATTTTCACAAGAAAATTTTGTTCAATCATGAAGTTAATTTTTGATTAAATGGCTAAGTCATAAGCAAAACTAGTACTTACTTCTTTACAAACGATGCCCCTCAAAGAATTACAGTCAATGTAAACCTTTTAGAAAACAGCGCAACATTAGTTGAAGTTAACTTTTGGTGAACGCATAATTTCGCGTTTCGGACCTGTAAGTTGGCCTCCAAGATCGTGCGATTTAATACTGCTAAAACATTTTCTGTGCGGATGCGTGAAGCCCCTAGTCTACACCGATAAACCAGAGGTTATTGGATTTGAAAACAACATTCGTCAAATTATTGCCGACACACGAGACACGACATTATGTATAAATCCCAGCCAGCCAGCGCAGCGGGGGAAAATAGTACACTGCCCGATAACCGATTAGCGTCCCCTATATGCTTCTTGTTTTTGGAGCTTTATATTAGCTAATAAAATAAACCTTTTGAAACGAATTTTTTACCAATGAAAGTTTTTAAAATTGTACGTGAAAAGAAATGAAAGTTACGGTGATAACTCAATGAATAATATTTTAGCAGAATTTTAAAGAATTGGATATGAAAAATTCTTTTTCTTTGCGACATTTGATTAGCCAAAAATGGCTATGCTAACTTCTTTTGTTAATGCCAAAGCAAACAATAGTGTCTTTAAACAGCTTTCTTTGCAATCAAAGATATATGTGGAGCCTTGGAATGAAAATTTTCTTTTATTTCTTTTCACGTACAATTTTAAAAACTTTCATTGGTAAAAAATTTGTTCCAAAAGGTTTATTTGATTAGTTAACATAAAGCTCCAATAACAAGAAAGCGTAGGGGACCCTAATCGGTTATCGGACAGTGTAGGTTTTTAAAAACCAATTTATTTGTGTTTTATTTCTTTTTATTGTTCTATTGTTAAAAAAACACACCCTTTACAACTAATTTAATGGAAAAGATGAAATTGTATACTTAAAGACGTGATAACCGCTCATTTTCAAAAATATATCATTTAGAAATTTGACTTTCATAAAAACTGTAAATTTGGTAAAACTAAGGTTTTTCTTGCATTTTGTATATCAGAGTTGGTATTCAATCATTTGTTCAGAGCATGGATTGTATTTTTTCGTTGATGTTCCTACTAGGCCAATATCTCAGTCTTGAAATTAAAAACGCACACAAGGCCAAAGGAACTACTTTTTATTTTTAATTTCAAATTAGTTAATGCTCGAATTGAAATTAAATGCAACAACTTTTGTTGTTGTGTTTTTTCAATTTTTTTCAATTTGTCTTTTCATTTTGAAAATTTTAATCTTCAATCTCAGTCTTGCCTTGATCACGTTTTTGGTCGTTTCAAGGATTTGTGTATGAGTCAATGCCACGGTGTTAATTTTGATCTGCATATAACTGATCATTGTATAACTGAATTGTTATTTAGCGCTTTGAAAACTTCCAAGTCCAAAATAAATTCATCCTCATTCATCATTAAGAAGATTAATTTTATCATTTTAAACAATGCCCTCCGTTTTGAAGACTGGGATGCTGTCCTTGCAGATCGAAATGCTTCGAGTGCATATGATCTATTCTTAAGTACCCTGCAGTCCTATATAAGCTCCAATTGCTATAACTGGATATCTTAGAAATGTGACAAGAAACTCAAGCCCTGGATAAACCAAAAAGTTCTTAAAAAAATAAAAATTAAAAATAAGTTGCGAATAAAATGTTTTAAGCATGTTGCTCAAGGGAGTTTTTACTTAGAACCTATCACTGGGTCAGAAATTAACTGTTTAATAAATTCTCTCAACAAATCACATGCATGTGGGGTAGCTGGCATATCCAACTATATTTTGAAAATGATTTCACTTAATGTATCTGATATCCTTGCTTATTTGTTCAATTTAAGCATTAGTACTGGTGTTTTTCCCTCGAATTTAAAATCCGCCATTGTGATTCCTGTATTTAAGAAAGGTAATAAAACAACTATAGACCTATTTCTGTGTTGTCCTCTTTATCAGACATTTTTAAAAAAGCAATTAAAAATAGATTGTTACGTTACCTTAAGAAAAATAAATTCTTCAGTTTGTCACAGTTCGGCTTTAGGGAAGGGTTCTCTACAGAAGACGCTCTTTTAGATTTTTGTTCAATTATTAATAGCAATAAGTTTTATGCGGGTTTGTTTGTAGACATAAGTAAAGCGTTCGATACGGTTGATCATATAATACTCCTTAACAAACTTCTATCGGCTGGTTTTCGAGGATTTGTTTATAATTGGTTTGAGTCGTACTTTAAGAATACAAGGCAAAAAGTTTTAGTTGGAAAAAACTTCAGCGATTCCAGGGTTTCAAATATTGGTGTGCCACAAGGGTCGGTCCTCGGTCCCATTCTGTTTCTCATCTACATTAACTCCTTGTTCGAATTACCATTCTCTGATGCTAAGATAACAGCTTTTGCGGATGATCTTGGCCTAGCTTATAATTCATCTAGCGCATTGGATCTCCTGGCTGATTTGAATTATGATGTCCATTTATTGAGGATCTGGTTTGCTTAACACAAACTTTGCATTAGCAACAAAACTAAAGTTATGTACTTTGGTCTAGGAACGCGTGATGCTCCTGATTTAAATATTGTTTTCCATGCACATTGTTGTTTAAAATATAAACTCTCTTATTGCGGGTGGCAATGGTACAGTGGATGTAGTGCTTGGTAGCTCAACCCGAGAGCTTGGAGTTCAAACCCAGCCTGGGCAGCAATTTTTATTGATTTCCCAAGTTTCAACTGGATGCCACCCGTGGAATTTCCATGAGATAATTATCACCTAAAATCTCAAACCACTGTACCACCTTTCTTTCCTATCTTTCTATTCCTTCTCTTTCCTCGCTCGCACATGTTAATTCATTATAAAGGTATTAATAACCCTTTGAGTGCGAGTGCATTATAAAAAAAAAAAAAAAAAAAAAAAATTTAATGTGGATCTAAATTCATTACCTTATGATCAAGAGGATAACTGAAGTCCAAAATGTTTTAAAATAGAAGAAGTAATTGATTTCAAATACCTTGGTGTTATTTTTGACCAAACAATGAGTTGGTCCAACCATATATCGGCTCTGAAACAATATTTAAGATGATCGCGGTTAGAGCTCTCTACCATCTCAGAAAATACTGTAATAATGCAACACTCAAAACAGCTTATTTTGGTATATTCCATTCAAAACTCCAGTATGGCTTAAGCTGCTGGGGAGGGGCATACCATATCTACTAAAATTAATCCTCTCCTTGTTCTTCAGAAATGTGCTGTGAGAAAGATTTGTGGTACCAATCGCTTTTCTCCTTCTATGACACTGTATAGGTCCTTATAAAGGTTTTACCTCTCAGGCAACTTTATTATTTCAAAACTTCCAAAAATATTTTTTATGAGGGGTGGTTATTTACAAAGCCCTATTTCTAATGTACGTACTATGCGAAGCAACTTTGATTGTCATGTAACCATTTCCCCTTTCCGTATCACTCATCTAAGAAATTTCTACTCCATTGTGTCCTGCAAGCTCTTTAATACGTTTCCAGCAATTATTCGTTCTATTCGCTCAATATCTTTATTCTTAAAAAAATTAAGACCTGGCTTTTTGAATTTGATCACGACCAGATCGAGGTTTTGTTGACCTATGTCTCTTGATACTCAATTTTTTTACTGTTCATCAATAACATTTTAAACAATTGCATTTATCCATTTTAGTATTATCATTTTTGTATATTATTTCTTGTATTCATTTTAAAATTTTGTGTCTGTTAAATTTATTGTAGCTTTCTTTAATGCATTAATCACCCCACCCACACTCTAAGTTCAAAAGTAGAGTTATGTTTATATGTTACATACATAGTGGTATTTAATTCTATTTTAATCTGTAAATACAAAATGTCACTATAAATAATAAATAAATAAATAAAAAAAAATAAAAAATAAAAAATGTTTTCAATCATCGTAGAATCTTAGAAATCATTTTTTACATGTCATAGTTTTTTCTATATTTCACTAGTTCTTGTTTTTTTTGCCATATAAACAGCCGTTCGACGGTGATGTTTAATGAGATCAATTTTTGTTCAAAAATTCGCTTTTGAAAGAAAAATAAATTAGTTAGAATATATGTATGTAAGTTCCTCGGAAATCTATCACCTTATTGGAAACTACTGTTATTTTGAAAAACAGGTACAAACATTAAGTGCTTAGGTATAGTGAAATTATATTTTAAAAATAATTGAGTTACTTTATATTGCTCTTAATAGTATTTCAGGGAATATAATAAGGTATCTTTGTGTCTTCATTATAAAAATTACCTACAAGACCATGCCAAGGACTGTACGTATTAGATAAATGTACAGTCTTTACCCTCGTTCCCAGAACTTACTTCCAATTAGACCAGAATCACCGCATGCAGCAGTATAATATTTGATGCTATTTGAACTTCTTAACGTGTTATTAATGTTACCTGTTTCATCTTTATTTTTTTTTATAGCTATCCTCGAAATAAAAAATAAAACCTTTATAAGATTAATTTATGGATGCTGCACATGACACATAATGGCAACAAAAGCGAGTGATGATGATATCTTTTTATGAATGCGTTTGCGTTTGTACTTTTTATCTGGATTTGAAAAACTATTGTTTTCTGATTAAGACCCTTCTTACACTAACTTCGAGAACACCGGACCGATATCACATCGAGTAGTGTGATTTGGTATGCGCTTCTGTTCTGAGATACATTATCTGTGTTTTTTTTTATAGTTTCTTGTTTGAACTAAACAAAGCAAGTGAATTGTTAAAACTATAAAACCAAAACGTTTATGTTTACAGTCTACATTCTACAACATAATGCAGGTACCTATACCTACCTACCCATGACTCGCAAGGATTTTTTTGTGCAGACGTCATGGCGCTTGAGAAGCAATTTAAAAATGAGAAATATATTTACAAGGAAATGAGAATATTTTTTGTTCAAAAAAATAAAAAAGATACCTGGTGTGCGAATGAACACCTGTGAAATATCAATTTTAAACTGTTTTGGTTTTTTTTGTTCTCATTATTTTATTGGGTTTTGCCTTTTTTTTTGCTTTTCTTCTAAATGGGTAAAAATAATGGCAAATTTAATTTATGGATTCTTCGAAGTGGGTTTTATTTTTATCTTGAGACTCCAACCCGTGATTTGGTTCCTTTGTTGGGGAACAAATATTGTCGAAAGAATTCTTGCCCTTCTTATTGATTCAAATGGTTCGTTTATTTCTACAAATATGTGTAAGTCAGCACTCCGAGCTTATCACATCCCTAAAAAGATTTTAAGGATATGATTGACTTGGAATTTATTTTCGAAAACTTTTTTGAACTTCGTGAAACGTCAGTCTTTTAAGACATACATTTCAATAACCCACTTCATAGAATGGTATATAGTACCCCGTGGCGTAGTGGTTAGTGTGTGGGACTGCCACGCCGAAGGTTCTGGGTTCGATCCCTGACGACTCCACCTAAGTTCTTTTCCGGGGTACTGCCTCTTGCGAGGAAGTGACAAATCCTCCAAGAGTTATTAATGTCATGGAAAGGGCTTCTCTGTTAGCCGTTGAGATTCGGCTGTAAATTGTAGGTCTTTTCCATTCCTGCAGAATATCAACGCACACACAGGAATGGTTGAGAGTGTAAGTCACAGGGCCCGCTTGGAGCTGTTGTACCAACAATTTAATTTATTTTAGTTTTACTTCATAGAATGGGAAGAATAAGTATCTTTTTATACCCAGAACGAATTGGAGTCGATTTAGCAATGTGCGTCCGCCCGTATGTACACTCTCTAGAGTCTAGAGGTCGCCATTTTAAGTAATTTTCATTCAAAATCTAATTTTTCAAAATAAAATATTATGGCAATGCAAATGTTGTTGTATTTTTTCCCCTGTCTTTTAGAGGAGAATTTTATTTCTGGAACCGGTGGACGCCAACTTTAAACACACATAGAAAATACTCCTGTCAAAAATTAAGGCCACAAAGAATAAATTTAAGAAAATGTGTTTTGCATTTTCTGTGAACCATAATGAAACGATGCCTGACAAACATTTCAATATGTAAATGCGTGCAGCTTATTATATGAATTAAACCAAAAAATCGAGAGTTCACAGAGGGAAACCTTTCAAAGAGATTGGAGATAAGGATAATTTTTTAAATATATTAAGTTTCAGAAATTCGTTTTCTAATCCTTTCACAACAAAATCAGGAGTCCCAAAAGGCTGTCATCTACGTCCGATTCTTGATTCTTTTACTGGCTGAGCACAATGGTGTAACTGCAGCAGTAGTGCGTAGCACTGTCAAAGTTAAATGTACGTAAATCGTTTTGCAATGAGAGTAGCTGAAGTACAAGAATCGACTCCAACTTCACGAACGTGCTGCTATGCAAAACAACATTTAAACTAAAATGGCAGACATAATTTTTGTTTGAGTTTACTGCTACACATTGTATTCTGCTTAATGCGGTACTTTTTTGACATGAACTTTGACATTGCTACGTACTACTGCTTCAGCTACATCATTGTGCTCGGCTAATTAATGCTCGCTCTTGATATATGTAAGATCTTGCATGCGCTTTAGTATAACCCTCGTGTTCGCTTACGGTATGAACATGTTTAAAACTATAATCTCTGCTTAAGACTGTATAGATCTGCAAGCTGGAGTTAAAAGCTTTTTTTCTGATGCAGCAAGAATGGTTTAAACGTAAGCCTGGTGATATAAGAGATAATAAACTTTACAAGAAAAAGTGTACCAAGTACTTTTGACTATAATGTTTCATTGCAAATCATACAATTCGTTGTTAAAGCTTTGAAGACGCATAGAACCCACTTGGGTTTCACTGAACATAGATCCATAGTTTCGAGATCTGATGTGAACAAAACAAAATATTGAGATGACTAGTATAAACTTTTTATTAAGCGTAGGCTTTCATAAAAATCAATCAATGTTCCACTAAATGTCATGAGACCATATATAATCACGTACAACGACATTGATATCATAACGGTTATTAATGGTGATTAATCATCTTAAACAAAACTTTTAACCACGCATAAGCTTACAAGTATCTGCAGCTTGCAGCGTCATATCGCGTGCGTTTTATTGCGTCTCAAAAATTCAGTCATTACCTTGCATGCAATGGCGCCATCTTTTTCACATATGAGTATTATATTCGACAAGTCTTTTAGTTACAAAGGAGCGTGCGAAATCACCCTAAGCTCAAAGTTCCACATTTCGAAAGTTCTGAAATCCTTTAGTCATAATAAATGATCCTTAATTAGGTGGTTGTTATATTAATTCTATACGCCTCGATGTTTGGACTCGTTGCGTTGTTTGGAAGGAAGGTTGGATAGTCAAAAGGAGCACAGTATACACGGTGCATATGTTCCCTGCCATCGCCATGTGATGGCTATAGCTATGGCTAGTTGAGAGTCGACCCTTGTGTTCATGTCGATTCGAGTTACACACATCCTCCGTCTAGGACGGCCCCATGTGTTAATGGACTACCCGCTCACTGGGTTGTAATTAAATTCAAATTAGCACAACATCCATCTTGAGCTCTACGAATACCAACTCCATTTCCATCACTGAACACAGCGAGCTCTGAGCTGCAACCACAAACCTCTATTCAACTTGGTTTCAGATCGGATTCAGCAGACACATTCGACGACGGACAATGGACGAGTATGCCAGGTAGTATGTGCTTCTGCATCAGAGCCAAGTCAGAAAAAGGTACATTTGAAAAGGTCTCGTCGTAAGTCGGAGAGAAACCTACCATTAGGGGTGGAGACGTCCAGTGTTTAAATCTTTTTTTGACGAATATTTATTTGCACTTTGAGCTTGCAGTGTAGACCAGAACCCGGCAGTTCGGCGTACCTACACATACACATGCCGCAATCCAGGGGTTGTGGGTTTTTAATTGTTTTGTGTTTCCATGGATGCCCTCTGAGCCCTAGGCGGAGGAGGTTTTGTGCTTTTTCGACGTCTAATTGAGTGAATTGTTGTTTTCTCTTGTAAGTCTGGTGGTTTGCTTTTTTTGTATCTTTTTTTGTTTTAGCTTAAAACACACATAAACCTTCGGCGAACAAACGGACTTGGTTAATTGGCGATTGTGTGGTGTTTGCGAAATCTAAAATGGAAATAAATTGTTGGAAACAATTGACTTGAGGCCATAGGTGAGGATTATAAATTATTATTATATTGACGGGCCAAATGGGCAGATGCAGGCACATAAATGTGAAGGAACCTTTTCTATTTGTCTCCATTGAGAGCTATAAATGTGTGTGCAATATGGCAGGTTTAGTAATTAATCGAATGTTAATAAAATTTATTTCAAAAGGGCTGGATAATCTTTTATGAGAGCATGGTAAGGTATCTTCCTACAATTTTAAATTAAACCTACATGCACTTACTGAAATTTTGGATGGCTTACCTCTATTAAAGGGAGAAGCCAGCCCTGATACAAACGTTCACTAGAGCCGCTTCAATGAAAGCACTGAAGCGTAGAAATGGTAACGATTTCTAAATCAAATGTTAAGCAAGGGTTATGTTCCATATCATGAAAACCGTACCCATACTAAAAACTGAATTGTATGAAGCAAGAAGTCAATATCTCATGAGTAAAAAGGTACATTCCATAAATAATACAGTCTCTGTGCTGAAATCCCGCAAAAATTTCAAAATTGATTTATGATATGAATGGGATCGAATAAAGAACATACAGGAGAGTCAGAAAAACTGGGGTAGATATGTATCACCATATTCTGGACCGGATGTTTTAAACGCCATTTTCCAAAATGGCCGATACCGATTTTTTGTTTATATATTTCTGCTCCTGTGACAGTCACACTCATCATTTTGGTACCTAAATATAGGTTGTTCAAGGCAATAAATAGATCAGGATAGTTTATGACGCTTCCTGGCAAGCATTGAGCCAAGAATTTATTGGAGGGAGTCACGCAAATGAAAGATTCTATAACAGATTCAAATACAGAATTTAGCAAGTGTGAAAAATGATGTATAAGATATATGATGATTGCTTCTTATATCACTTGGGGTGGTAAAGAGTTGGAGGGGAAGGGGAGGGGTTAATGACTTATTTTATCTATACAAATTTGGAGAATCCAGCCTAAGTCTTGCTATCATACTTACAGTTAATGAGATCCTAATAAGCTTCGAACAAATTACAAATCTTGCACACGGTCTAATATTGTCTTGGGTTTCAGGAAAGTATATGAATGTTGAAGTCATTAAATTGTCCATTCCACCCCGTTTCTCTTCCTTGATGAATAGGGGTGCAAGTTTTTGTTTGTTGGAAGGAAGTGGATTGCGAAGTAAAGTATTTTAAATCGAGAATCTCCTAGCCCAATCTCCAGCCTCAGTATAAAGGGTGTTTTTTAGAGGTATAGAACTTTGAACTGGAATAAAACAAAGATGATTTTTTTTTTTTAATTGACATGAAATTTACTTTATTCGAAAAATAATCTTCTGGCATTATAATTTAAATAAGCGATTTCTGGCATATGACCGCCACGGCTAGCTCGGATACAGTCTAATCTGGAGGTCCAATTTCGATGACTTTTCCCCAACATTTGTGGCCGTATATTGGCAATATCGCGGCGAATGTTGTTCTTCAAGTGGTCAATAGTTTCAGGCTTATCGGCGTAGACTTGCAACTTCACATTACCTCACATAAAATAGTCAAGCGGCGATAAATCTATTCAACCAAAAGTGAACTTCATCGCTAAACAAAATTCGTTTATGAAAATTGAGATACGTATTTCGAACAGAACCATGATTTTTAAAATTAATTTGCACCATCAAGTAGCGTTGTTCAGACGTAAGTCGTTTCATGTTGAAACTTGAAATGCGAAACCAAACTAAAAATAAATCACTTGACAGCTGACAGAATGGTCGCCAGTTAAAAATTTGTTCCCAACTTAAAGTATAACATTATAACACCTGTTACAACCATCATCCTCCTTTTCTTTCTTAATCTCTCTGTCTCTCTTTCTCTCTCTTTCTTTCTCTAACCCTCTCTATCATTCTTTCTCTTACTTTCTCTAACTTTCTCTATCATTCTCCCTCTTACTTCTCAAACTGCTTCAAAACAATTGACCTCCAGGTTATCTTTGATCTTCCAATGTGCCTTTCACCTTAGGGATTATATTGAATTGCTTGGCTATTGTGCCATTGGGCTTCCTCAGCAGTGTATGGCCAATCCACTACCACTTTATATGCGTCATGCTACATTAATTTTTGTTTGTCCTGTAATAACACTTTTTTTTTATGAGACACACAAGGGGTTATTAATACAGTTAATATGAGTTAACACTCTGCGAGCGTTTAGGAATTGTGGATAGGTTTTGCACATTGCACATTGGTTTTAAATGTCTGTACATCGCAATTAGAGGAAAAAATGGAACCGGGTAAAGCATACCACATTCTTGTAGTGCGGCTAAAGAAAGAGTCTCTATATTTAACAGTATACGTCCGAAGTTAGGCTCGAGCGTAAATTGATGGGCATTCCTTGCGGTGTGTGGGTGTGTGTTTGGTGGCTACATAGCATAAGTAGAAGGACATATTTGAACGCAATCAACGGCCTTCTCAAAGTCGAAGAAAATGAGCTAGAGTGAAGTTTGACACTCCGATGATTGCTCATTGATCAAGACTTAATAGTAAGGTGTTAATGTGATTGGCCATATGATTGATTCTGGACTGTATCCTCTCGAGAATAATAGTTGCCATTAGTTTCGAATGATACCACGCTAGTTGTAGCAATTCTTTAGATTACCTTTCTTCGGAAGCTTAGCATCAAACATCATCCACGAAAAGAAATTCATCTGTTGCTTATCTTATGACTTAGCCTGTAATATTTGTTAGGAGGAGCTTCGCAGATTGTGGATCTGCACAGTTTGACTTTCCCTTTAACAACCTTATTCATTTAGAAACTTCTTTTGTCTACACTTTTTCTAAACATTATAAAAAACTCCTTTTCCTGTTCAATCGTTAGATGCTTCTAAGAGAGACTTCAACACAATACACAATCCAACTTTAAAACCCCGCATTTATATCTTAAGCATCCGCTAAGATGAGTTTGGATGAATAGTTTCATTTAATTTCATTACTATTCGCCGAAAAAATAAACATTTATTATTTTCAAGAAATGAAACCTTAATTTTCAAAATAAATGTACTTACGTTACATGTTGCATGCAGCCTCAAGTCTTCATCTCTGTTCATAGGAGATAAATGATAAGACAACATGAAACAGTAGGGAGAAGGATGATCTCGTATTTTATGATCACTATAAAATCCTTTCACAGCTTCTTGTCTTCTGTATCGGCTCTTATCATGTTGACAGATTTTGGTTTAGGATAAGAAAAATGGAACTAACTTCTTTTATTTATATCATTGTTAACAATGTCATATTTCTGTTCCAAAGATAAAACCATCTCAAGCAATAAAAAATGTGGAAGAAATATTGTCGTCAAGGTACACAGTAAAAATCAGAGAATAAATAAAAACTATGCTACTAACTTCTACTCTGTTTTAATCATCATTCTAAGAAAAATAAGGAAAAGGGGTCCAAAAAGAATAATAAGGTGAAAAAATTAAAAAATGAGTTCATTTTTTGTATCTTTCGGGAAAACATTCACTTTTGTGTGACATATATAAATAAAAACAGTTCTACTTCATAATCATAAGGGCTATTAAAAAAGCAAAAAGTCGTTAAACTAGAAAGGGATGCAGAAGGATGGGACTCATTTATAGTTTTAAATTAATAGATGCAGCGATTTGGCTGTAAATCCATATAATGAAGATAAAATACTCAACCTAGCGCAAAGCATATTTTTCCACAAGGAAGTTAAATTAAGTTTCAAGAAAATCACTATAGTTTGGTCATTTATTTATACGTACATATACTAAAAGGCGTAGCGACATATCGTTCAACGACATATCGCACAAATCACAAAATGACACAACGCCCAAATAAATATTTCATAGCGCCCAGATAAGTGCGAAACACCGCCCAAAAATATGACATAAATCCCTAATCATTTTTCTTCAGAATCAGGCCGTATTTCCTTTATTGCTGCAGTAAATTGAATTTTTTTTATTTAAATTGAAAAAATATAAATTTTAACTCTTTAATGAAGAAGAGGCGAACGCGCCACCGCTGCGGCGCGCCGATGCGCCGCAGCTGAGCTGCCTCCCGTGGCACGCTCGCTCTCTCCCACCTTTACAAATTCTCAAACGCAAGATTATTATTAGATACCTTTCACACACGTCTTTAAATATTTTTTTATTCTATGACACAACTCCCAAATTTTACACAAATTCTATATGACGCAACGCCAAAAAAAAAAAATGACATACCGCCCAAATTCAGAATATATTGACACAACACCAGTATAGAGACCCTAAGACATTGTATTTATAAAATTTAGTATAGGTACTCCTTATAAGCGGAACGTTAGGTGCGACATCTATGAACGAAGTTCACAAAGTTTGGAGTGGTTTTTGTCTAGATTGCCATGGGAAGAAAAAACAACAATGGAAGACATTTGATGTAAAGTGATAAAGACAACTATAGCCATTGCATATATAAACTATAGTATTCCCACTTGAGGTGCGCCATCTATCGACGAAAAACTAAGCTCTAGAATACCATGGGAAGCAACAAAAACAATTTCCAACATTTTAATTATTGTTGTTGCTTCCCATGATATTCTAGAGCTTAGTTTTTCGTCGATAGATGGCGCACCTCAAGTGGGAATACTATAGTTTATATATACAATGCTATTGCTAAAAACTAAAAATGTATATACAATGCCTTAGAACTTAAAAAGCAATATCATATAACGTTCCAATTAAGAAAAGTCTTGGTACAAACAAATGCAGCCACAACAGCATAGTTGGCCTCAGAAATGGAACAATCCAATAACGGGAGGCTTGCCGACGCTTTCTGAGGTCAACCTGGTAAACCTTATGTGTGATCCACCTGATATCATAATGGCGTCGAAACGAAAAAGAAGAAGGAATTAAGAAGGAAAAGAACTAAAACAATTTTTGGTCGTCGTGAATCACATTGTCGGACCGCAAATCAGAAATTGGTAGAAAAATTTGAGCTGTTGGGACAAGTTAGCGATGTGAAGAATAAAACCCGTGCAAGTCACTCAAGAAAAACTGAGAATATTGCTATGCTGTAGCCCAAAGTGTTGAAGAGAACCTAGGTTTGTCCATTCCTCGTCGTTCTTTGGAATTGGGTATTCCACGCACGAACTTTGTTCGATAAAATCAACACTATGTATATAATTTTTAGTGCAAAAAAAAAACATGGTTGTCTGTAAAGTAGGTTTACGGACGATAATTTTACGTGATAACTAGTTAACAAAACAGTTCATCTGTAGGTATCTCTCTAACCCAACAGACCTACAACCACCCACCATTTTTATAATTTTTTCACCCCTTAACCCAAACACCAACCTACCACCCCCACATACAACAACCAACCAACAGCCCACCATTTTTGAAAATTTGTTCCTCAACCCCCACACAATAAAGCCAGCCCTTCCTAACCACCACCAATCACCAACCCACTATTTCTGATAGTTCCCCCCATGCACCAAATTCAACCATTTACTCCACCTACAACCACCTGCTACTCACCCACCATTTTTGACAATCCCCCAGTACAACTACCTTTGACAATTCCCTCCACTATACCCTCCCCCCAAATCCGACCACCCATTACACCTACAACAGCTTGCCACTCACCCAACACCGCCAACCACCCATCACACCTACAGCCACCAACCAACCACCAACCATTTTTGACAATTTTTTCCTCACCGCCTCCCAACACCAAATCCCCCAAATCCAAGCACCTACCCCACCTGCCACCACCTTCCACTCACCCACCATTTTTGACAACTTTTTCATCGCACCCCATCAAATCAACCATCCCCACCACCAAAACTGCCAACCAATCAAACCACCTACAACTGCCAACCAACCACCCACCATATTTGTCAACTCACCCCCCCCCCCTCCCCAATCATACCAAATCCTCCCAACACCAAAGACCCATCCCACCTACAGCCACCAAGAAACCACCCATTAGTTTTGATAATTTCTGTCTCACCACCCAAACCAGCTACACTACCCCCCCCCTCCCCGCCTGCCCCACACACACTCCCACCACAACCAACCAACCACCCAACACCCTCCACTCCCACTTTAACGACTTTCTAGGCAATCAAAGCAGCTAGGTAACGTCAGTGTGACTGTGACTGTGACATTTTTTCGTGCGTGCTGCCCATATATTCCAAACCGATTTATTAGACGTTATCACGTCAAAAACTGCGCTGTGAATTGTATATTTTTAGGGAGCTTTATAAACATAAACACTTCAAACACTAGTTTGTGTTCAACAAACCATATTCTAAATAAATTTAGATCACCGTTGATATCTGAAACTAGCTCTAAGAAACGAAGCGAAAGCCTTAAGTACGCCTTTACAAATAAGATTAAATAACGAATTTATATACATATGTTCATTGTACATAGATAAAGAATAGTAAATGAAAATAATAAGTATATACTTACATCTTACATGTTCGGAGTTATCAAAATGAACAATTAACAATAATTGCTTATAGCCACAAGATACTGGGACAACATAAATATTTCACAAGCACGAGCTGTTTGCTTACTATCTTGTAACTGAGCAACATGAACAATTAAAACAACTCTGATCGAATCTTCAAAACATAGGTTAGAGTGAAGTTATTTCCTATTAAAGTGGGAAATAACTTCACATCCAAAAAGTCAAGTTATTTCCCACCACCGGTGGTGAAGTTATTTCCCTGCACCTTTGTGAACATATTCAAAAATAATGCAAAAAGCTTTCGATAACCTTGAAATTCGATATTAATAAGGCTAAAATGACTTTTTTTGTGCAATTTTTATTAAAATCCTGATTTTAATAGACCAGTTGTTTGAGTGGCAAGTACCTAATACCGATATATAAAACATAACTCGAAAATCTATTTTAACCAAAAGAAAGATTGAACTTAAATAAGAATTAAGTTAACATCGTTAGAGCCGTTTTCGAAAAAAAGTGATTTGTCACATAATTTCAAGCTATTGCACTGGCTCACGGTAAGCATCATATTTGTAATCATCACCAACATAGCGCAAAAGATATCGTTATAGCAACTATAACTAGTCACTTTAACTATCCGGTCGCATTGTAGTAACATTATATAAGATGGTTATGAATGAAATACAAAACATAAATGCTATCAATATTGACAGTTCATCCCACTCTCCTACTTGAATAGTCTTCTAAAGTGATTAAAAATCTCTTATTTGGTTGCTTTACATGAACTAAAATGCGCCTTTCTTCTTCTTCTCGGAGTCAAGATAATTCTAGGGACGACCAAGAATATTATCCCTTTTTCTCTCATCGGGAACTGGTCTGTTTGCTCGGGGCTTAGTGTTCAAACCTGTTTACCTATTAGAAGAAAGAACAAACATTGTTTCTTGCTGTTAGAATTGATTAGTTCCCACTTTAATACCTACATTCCGCAGGACCTGAAAATAACAACTTATAACAACAGGAATGTGTATAATGAATAAAGCCTCCTTTCGTATAACCACTAAACACAAGACATCTATATCAACACAATATTTACAGACAACATCACATAATAAACACCAAACAACCAATATAGAGATGTCACAGCTTGGTGCACACAATCCAGCTGAGGCACAGGCAATTCCAGCACTTGGCTCTTCATCTGATCCACCCCCACTGAGTGACAGAAGAAGTTCCCATGGAACTATCCATTCTTTAGTCTCTGCCACCTGTGGCGACCATAACCATAACGAGTAAGATGGACCTGGCCTATGGCCAAGGCGAATCAATACATGAAACAAAAACAACAACAATAAAAAAAAAAATCCAAAACGAACCGAGAACTCATTAAACATAATCACACGCCTGTTCTGCGGCACGTTGCGTTGGCTATGGCACCAGCACCATAATGCTGGAACGATCTTAAAGGCGTCGCATGTCGTCATCGTCATAGACAAGAGCTCCATGTCTGGAGTCGTTCAGTCGATTTCGATTTCGAAGTCGAAACGATTTTGGACCCGCGACGACACCTATGGCGTTGCATGATTCCGCCTATAAATGTTCCTTTGTTGTGTGTCTCGGATGAATTCCTAAACGCTCCGCTAATACATCATAATCACCTGATGGGTGTAGGCAATTGACAGGAATGAAATTGTAAATTTGACAGTTTTGTGTTGTTTTTTGTCCTCTCCTTTTTTCCCTGTGTCCCTTTTTTTCTAACCATTCGAGAATACCTTGATCTTACGCGTGTGGAGTAATTTATATAATTTAAAGAAATTGTTAACTGTCAGATATTATAGTTTTGGTTTTGTTTTATCTGCGCGCTGCACCGCGCCGTGCCAGTAGAATGGCTCGATTAGTTGAAACATGATCTAGGCGCTTAACGTCTCCTCTAGCGCCCATTGTTCCTTGAAATGTAGCACAAGAATTCCAAACATCCAATTTCAAAGGGCCTGAATGATATTGTTTAAATTCTGGAATATAGCAATTGGAGCCAATCAATGCTACGAGCCGTTATAAATTTGTAATTTGAAATTGAATTTTGACGCGACAGCGACAGAGAGGCGGCATCAATTATTGTTCTATGAAATCAAATTTTGTGGAATATTTGTTTTGTTTTGATAGATCGTATTAAGATCGTGGTTATTCATTGCAAGAGTTAATTTTGGTCGGTATGATCAATTAGATGCAAAGCAGCAGAATATATAAAAGGGTTAACAGAACGGACACATGTTTACCTTTTACACGGTTTTCAAATGCAGTGGGCATGGACACGTACCTTGAAACTAATTTGAGTCTTCATAAGCACGATATTTTGAAACGCCATATTTTGACAAGCCTGCCATATTTGGGTAACTGTTTAATTGAATCATAGAAATGAGGAAATTTCAGATCGTTGTATAGAAGAATGTTGAGGACTCATCTTGGCTAATTTGTGAAAGGCCTAATGTTGCCGGCATTTCACAGAGGAATTTTTTTATGAGTACGCAGAAAATGTTGCGCAATATTGTCATTACAAGACAATATACAGGATTTTCCAATAAGAGGTGTTATTTTGGTATTCAAAGAAAAATGGCATTTTTGAGATAAATGATCGGATGTTTATTTCAATGTAAAGAAAAAAATATGCCATTAATAATGAAAAACAATATCAGCCAAATGGCTGCCATGGCTACGCTTACACAATCGTATCCTTTTCATGAAATTTTCGATCACCAAATCGCAAAGTGGCTGCTGTATGCCCTTAATAGCTTTACGAATTCCATCCTAGAGGTCTTGAATCGACACTGGGCTATTGGCGTAGACCTTATCTTTCACGTGGACCCAAAGGAAGAAGTTGCAAGGTGTTAAATCACAAGATCTCGGTGACCAATTGTGATTACCTCTTCGACAGATAACACGGTCCGGAAACTTTTCCCGTAAAAGATCGATGGTTTCGTTGCTTTTGTCGCCGTCTTGTTGAAAGTAAACGTTGTCCAGATAAATACCATCTAATTTCGGCCATAAAAAATTATTAATCATCTCTCGATGTCACAATCGTAGCTGTTGCTCCAGGACCATTTTCGAAAAAGTAAGGTCCAATGACCCCGCCGGACCATAAACCACAACAAACAGTTACTAGTTGATGATGGAGAGGCTTTTCAAAAATAAATATTGGGTTTTCCGAGCCCCAGATGCGACAATTTTGCTTGTTGACGTAGCCGCCGAGGTGGAAATGGGCCTCATCAGTCAAGATCATTTTACGATGAAATGCCCCGGCTGAGGCAGCAATTTTGATCCTTGCATACACGGAGAGAATTGAAAAATCACCAATTGCGAAATATTCAGTTGCAATTTACAAAACATGTTTTTTTTGTAAATCACGGCGCTTTGATTTGAAACTGATAGAACAATTGGCAATTTAACTTTCAATTCATCGCAAATTACAACAATTCCTGAGTTGAGATTTACAATTAAAAGTTATAATTCAAGCTTGTGCCCTTCAAAGTAAATTACAACCTTTTTGTCGCAATTTACTACTTCAAGGGAATAATTCCATTTATACTTTTTACCAATCTGGATTTGCTAAAATTTTTTCGTGATTTACAATCACTGAGTATTAAATTCAACTCAAGTGTGTCTGACGGCTACGTCGAAGGTCCGGAGTTCGATCCCTGCCTCGAACTAATAATTATCTTTTTTTTTTGGTACTGTCTCTTTTGAGGAAATGTAAAATCATCGAAAAATAAATCTATTTAATATTAAAAGTGGATCTTTGTAAGCCATTCGGATTCAGTGGGAAATGATATTCCACCAGAATATCAACGCACATACAGGAATCGTTTAGAATATAAGTCATTAGGCCCTGGCCCCGCTTGTGTATCCAATAATGCCTATTTTGTAGTTCTATTGAATTTCAACTACACGTTATATACAATTTCTTACCTTTATTTAAATGATCATCACAAAAAATTGTACATTAGAGGTTAGACGTCCAAAATAAGACGACTATATTTTTCTCGCCAATAAAACATAATCTTAATTCAGAACACCCCTAAAATGTAACTCATATTCAGGTTGCTTCTTATGATTAATTTTGATATCCGACTTGGATGCATCACCATGGCCTAGTAGATGTGTGCTAGGTTGGGATGCTTGAGGGTCTCGAGTTCGATTCCTAGAATCAGCCAAGTAAGCAAAAGTTACATTTTTCAATAAATAATAATAAATGCTTTCCAATAAATAGAAAACGTTGCTTCTCTCAAAGCGATATAATTTGTTACAAATTGAGTAAAATGGGGTTGCAATTTACGACTTTACCACTTTTTCAAAAACATATTTTTGATTCAAAACAAAAAGATGGAAATCTACGACTCGCTTTTTGCAATTTACAATCGAGTAAATATAAAATTGATACAAATTTGGATCAATTTTCGATTCGCGATGGCAATGTTTTATTTCTCAGGATCGAATTATTGACCCAAAAAAGTGATAATTTGCTATTTTTGAGTGTCAATATGTTCATTTCGTTCAATTTTGAAAATTGCGAACAAGGAGTCGTAATTTACAAAACCCTGAGCTAGGGTGAGAAACTGCATAAGATTTTCGTGATTTGCAGCTCATTTTTCTTGATCTGATCTAAAAATTCTTTCCGTGTAATAGATCCAATACCAGATTTGGGATTAAACTGATACATGAGATCTCATTATGACATCTCTTTATGAGCCATAAACTAGGAATAATTGTCTCTTTGATCATTTATGTATTTTGGGATTTTATTTGAACCCCGCAACTTAAGATGAGAAACTATCTCATTGAAAAAGAAGAAACAGAAAGCTTGAATTTTTGATAAGAATAGATGTATCAAATGCTTTTGAAATACTAAACGTTAGGGTCTTACTTTTGCCGAAACTATGTTAATTTGTTGCCCATCTCTTTCAGATATACCATTAGATCACTTACTGACCAGTGTTTGCCTGACCTTCAAATAAAGGAACATAATTGTGTGAAGATAAGATTCTCCCTTAGGCTGGCCAAATATTGTTTTGCAGCCAATCGGAAAGAGTATAGTATGTATGGAAAAGCTTATGCAGTGGTTTTGCCAGCCTGAAAAAACACCTGTTCAGAACAATGGCTTGGATAAAATTCGTGCCCCAGTAAACCATATGTAGAGTGTTTTTTAAGATGTATAAAATGTTTACTTGCGATTATAGGTACTATAAGGCAAGTTATACATTCGTAAAAAAAAATTTTTTTTTGGCAATCAAACATAACATTACGATGATAGAGAAGCCTAAAAAAGTGGGTCCGACAATTCTGTCTGCCTGTCTGTCTGTCTGTCTGTCTGTCTGTCTGTCTGTCTGTCCGTCTGTATCGGCACCTACAGCCTAAACGGCTGGACCGATTTGCTTCAAACTCGGTACATAGTATTATTATGACGTCCTACAGAGGAGTTTTTGGAATTAGCATTCTAGCTTTAAAACTAACGGTACCTGCCATACGATTTTTAGTGAAAAATTAATTTTTCTCAAAAACGGCTCCTACGATTTTGATAAAATTTTCTGAATAATGTTTTATGTGCAAGCTTTATGTTTTGGTTGGAATAGATTTTTCAGGAAAAGTCTTATAACGATACCTCCCATAGGACCGGTTTTTTTAAATCCGATTTTCTCGTAAGCCGCTTGACAGATTTCGATGAAATTTTAATGTAGAAGCCTTTTTATAAAAGAAATAATAAACATAAGCGAGAGCTACAGTACGTTAGCAACGAACTGTTGGATACCCTATTCCCTATTTTTGTGTATGTGTATGCGTTCGCCTCCCGCAGCTAGCCGATGATCCAGTTTCATAAACAAAATTCTTCTTTACCAGACAGAAAAAGATTCAATAACATTAATTTTGTGTGGTGTGATGTTCAATTAGTGCTGGCACAATAAAAAAAAAGAGTGTGCCACGCCCAAAGTTAAGACTTTTTATTGCCAAGGCAATTAGTATAAGCTCAGTGACATTCAATTTTATTCTTGCAGATCGATTTGAACAAAACAAGGCAAAACTTAAATTTTTAAAAATTAGATTTTGAATGGAAATAGCGATTATGGATGATTTTAACAATTCTTGAACCACACTCTGCTACGTTACCAAGGAACTTAAATCTAAGTGTTAATCTTTTTACTTCAAAACTGCGACCGAAAGTTAAAAAACGTTAAAAAATTAATGCATTATACGACTTTTGACGAAAACGCCCCTAAAAAGTGGGCGTGTCTTAAAAATTTGAAGCAATAACTAAGCTTTGATCATTAGTCAGTATTTAGGCATATGTGTAAAACTACAGCTGAATCGAGCAGTTTCTAAGCGATCTTACCTGAACAAAGGTATTTTATCAAAATCACGCCTTTAAAAGTGGGTGTATTGAAAAAATTTACTCAAGAAAATGTAGATATTTTTTTCAAAAAAGGAACGGAAGGGAAAAAAATCTTAAATTGAATATTGGTAAATTTTTTAAATTTTTAAAACAACGTTTTTCATTCTTTCATGAAAAGTGGGCGAAAGCCACGCCCAAAATTCAGAAATTTCTTTTCATACACAAACGTTTAAGTTTTACCGGTTGAAGAACTTAGCCTTACTCTTGAACCAAAGATTATATATACCAAATTTCAGCTTTCTAGCTCAAAAATTGCGACCTCTAGAGAGTATACATACGGATGGACGGACATGGCTTAATTGATTAGGCTTTTGATTCTGAGTCAGAATATATGTACTTTTCTATACCTAACGGTATTATTTCTCTATGTTACAAACTCCACACCAAATACAATATACCCATTCTATGGAATAGGGTATAAAAATTCTTAAATTTTTCAAAAAAAAATTTTTTTTAATTTTTTAAAAAAGTTTCAAAATTTTTTTTCAATTTTTGTTTTTTCCAAAAACGGTTTAATCTATATTTTTTTAATTTTATTTTTCTGAATAAAACTCCAAAGTGCTAGAAGTTGGCATACTCAAAAAAAAATTGGAATATATTTTCAAAAAGTTTTTCAAAAAAAAACTGGTCGAACGATTTTGAAAATTTTTTTTGTAAAAATTCAAAAAAGTAAAAGAAACCTGATGGCTTATTTCATTTTCTTCAAAAAAACGTTTAAGGTATTTGATTTTTAAGTTATTTATAAAATTTCATACGATTTTTTCAACGCTTTCTTCCCAAAATCTCAAGCACTCAAGATCATTGTAACACATTAGAGCAAGTTCGTGCGACCCAGTCGTGCACTTTATTTTTTTTTAATTTTTGAAACAGAAAATGCAAAGCTTGTCTACAAAAACAAAAACCCATCTCAAGGGTACAATTAACGTTCGCAAATGCGTCATTTCAATGTCAGAAAAACTGTATTCACTTTTTGGTGATATACTACACTTGAAATTTAGTTAAACAATCGGGTTCAAGTTACTATAGAGTATAGAGGTACCTATCCAACTTCACGTTTTTAGTTATACTACGAGTATACACATGAGAGTATTGAGAAAAGAAACTCAATAAGTCACACAATAACTTCAAAAGATCAACATCTAAGTTCACAAATCTATGCACATAAATTGTTAAAGCAATTACCTCCCAAAATGAATGTCCAACATTGCAAGACATGTGTTTCTGTTTTAAATTTCTTTAAGTTTTATCTTCCAAAGGAAAAGTCACCTTTTTCGAAAAAAAGAACATAAAAAAGGTCAAAAGTAATAATCTTGGAAATTTATAGCGAACGCATTTATACTCGAAGCAACATAAATTTTAAGCTCTTCCTCAGTACAGATATGTATGTATAGATGAAGCTCTGTAGCCCACAAAGCATACATATTATATATAAAACTCCCCACGTATTTGACAACGCAAATTGTGACCGCAGCCGCCGATTTCTGGGAAGTTCTTCCAAACAAATAATAAGTATCATGGATACGAAACCATTTCCAACGAAAACACGACCTGACATCCATCGTCTGAGTGTCGGAGGACAAATTAAAATTCCCATTAGTTGTGCACTTCGGCGGATGGTGTCAGAAGATTGAAATTATGACGGCTTCTGTTGTGGAATCAGAAATGAATGGCAGTACAAGTACTCATGGCTGAATTACTTTTTATGATTTTATTAATCATTCAAAAAAGGATTTGTCCAGTTTTAATAGTGCATTCATTCTCATAGTAAAAATGGATTGATGGATTGCTTTCAATAGACCAAGAGAAAAGCCAATAAATTTGAGGGAGAAATCAGGGAACGATTGGAGAAAATTTCATAAATTTTCAAATAAATTGAGTTAAATAAAAATAAAGATATCGTTCTTTATCAAACGAAAGGTTGTATAAATCATTTGGCAATGTTTGGACGTATTGAGAATTTTAACTTTCTCAAAATATTTAAGCTAGAACATTTCTTACTTCCCCTCTAAATATTTAGGAATATATTCCATTGATAAAATAAAATGTATATACCAACTTTCGCTTAAGAATTAAGAATAATTGTTCAAACATGATCGGGACTCAGCCTATATATTTTAGCTGGTTAAATTCCAGAATTTTTTGATTTTTTAATTTTATTCCCTGGCTACTTTAATTGATTATTATTTCAAATTAATTAATTATTTAGACTGATTAATTTAAGTTAATTTTTCCTTTTTAGTTTCTTTTTTTCCCTTAACTTATTCTCTTTATTTATTTATAGCTTGTGCTTGTTGTACCTTCTGTCTTTATAACTAGTGGGTGGAGAGTCTCAATTTTTGTTTTGATATTATGGATAGTATATCAGTTAAATCTGTCATCAAAATACTTTCAAGTTCTCGTGAAGGCTTCAAAGTATGTTGCATTAATGCCCGTAGCCTTAATATACATAAATTGGATTTTTTAAAGTATGTCTTTGACTCATCAGGGGTAGATATTATTTGCATTACTGAGACATGGTTTAGACCAGATGTACCGAGGTGCAGGGAACTAACTTCACGGGCACTACCTTCACATGGGAATTAACTTCACCACTGGTGGGAACTAATTTCACTTTTTTTTGATGAAGTTAATTCCCACCGAAAGTGGGAATTAATTTCACTATTTTGTGGGAATTGATTTCACTTTTGTATGAAGTTATTTCCCACGGTGGGTGGGAGATAACTTCACTTCTTATTACAGTAAATGATATAATTATCATTATTGTGTTATTAAGTTTAGCATGATAAACTAAAAAAATAGAGGCAGAAGGAGAATTAAAACCAAATGTTTGCAAGAATTAACTTCAGTTTTAGTTGAAAATTCGCGCGAATTTTTAACTAAAGCTAAAGTTAATGCAAACTTCATATCCAAAAAAATGGTATTTCGTTTTAGTATAAAATTCGCGCGAATTTTTTACTAAAACGAAATACAATTTTTAAATAAAACAAGTTGAAAAAAAAACAAAATGTTTGCAAAGATCAACTTGAGTTATACTTTAAAATTCGAGCGAATTTTTAACTTAAACTAAAGTTGATCTTTGCAAACATTTTGTTTTTTTTTTTTAACTTATTTTATTTAAAAATGGTATTTCGTTTTAGTAAAAAATTCGAGCGAATTTTATACTAAAACGAAATACCATTTTTAAATAAAACAAGTTAAAAAAAAAACAAAATGTTTGCAAAGATCAACTTTAGTTTAAGTTAAAAATTCGCGCGAATTTTTAAGTATATGTAACTAAAGTCAAACATTAGTTGTGAAAATAACTAAAACAAAATGTTTGCAAAGATCAACTTTAGTTTTAGTTAAACATTCGCGCGAATTTTTAACTAAAACTAAAGTTAATCTTTGCAAACATTTATTTTTAATTATTTTCGCTGCTAAATGCAGTTTCAGTGCATTTTATAATACAATAATTTCTTTGAAAATATGAATAATGCATAAGTATTTCTTTAATAGGTCTATCCCTTTTTGTAAAAACTTTTGCTTATAAATTATAATAAATTGCTTAAATCCATACGATCTCTTTAATTTTTCGAAAGTTTTTATCTCTTGAGATTTTCATATTTTGGATGGGAATTTATTTCACACGATTTTTTGGTGAAATTAATTCCCACTTTCGGTGGGAATTAACTTCATCAATAAAAAGTGAGATTAGTTCCCACCAGTGGTGAAGTTAATTCCCATGTGAAGGTAGTGCCCGTGAAGTTAGTTCCCTGCACCTGTACCGAGTACAGCTTATGATATTAAAAACTATAATTTAATCAGAAATGATAGAGTTACCGATACAATTGGAGGTGGGGTAGCAATTTATTGCAACACGTCACTTAATATTAAGATTTTAAGTAAATCAGAAAGTGGCGGCATAGAGTTTCTTATTCTGGAGGTAACTGACGGCAAAACTAAGAGTGTTTTAGGTGTGGGTTATAATCCTTATAGAAGTTTTTCTCCTGATCCCTTATTTTCAGCTCTACAACAATTTTCTGCCAACTATGAACACATTATTATCTGTGGAGATTTTAATGCTGATCTTTTGCTTTCGGACACTATAGGGCCAACCAATTGAGAGATGTAATTGCGGCAAATGGACTTCATGTCTCGAATTGTTATGCCACTCGTTTTGCCCCTAATTCAACACCTAGTCTTCTTGATCTTATTTCTGATCTTTCGACTGTTTTTCTACAAGACCAATTGTCTTTGGATGGTTTATCCGACCATGATCTAATTTTTTGCACTTAAAACATTGATTTCTCACGTGTGCCTACTCCGTTAACGTTTCAATTTAGAGATTTTAAAGCAGTTGATAACTATATGCGCTTCAAGCTGATGCAATCGAGTTCCCTTGGCATTTATGTCAAAATTTCACAAATTCTACCGAAAAAGTTGAATATTTTCAATCACTTGTGATTGAACTGTTTGAAAAACATGTTCCTCTTAAAACGGTATCAGTTCGTAGCAAAAATTGCCCATATTTTACCTCTGATGTTCAAAGGTCAATTAAAAATAGAAGAAAATCTTATTCGAAATGGAAACTTGACGTAGGGTCAATGAAAATTGGGTTTTATTTTGCCGCGCCACATTTATTACTCGCAGAGCCAAAAAAAGATTTTAGATGTCAAAGTTGGATATAAAGCAGTCTTCTCGCAAGCTATGGAGCAATCTTCGGTCAATTGGAAAAAAGGAGGTAGCTCGAAATTTTCCTGATCCAAATGATTTAAACACGTCATTCATATTGAGAGACATCCAAAGTTTGAGCTTTATCCCTAACGATAAAATTGTTTGTGGTCCATCCACAGTTAGTAGTTAGTTAGTTAAGAACACTTTATTAAAATTCATATACAATTGTTCTATTTGTTTAATCAACTTATAAGGTTAATATGGTATGGCCGAAGGCCGTCTACCAGAATGACATTATTCAAGCTTAAATCTGGTTTTTAACTTACATTAATATAAAAATAGTATTTCCTAGTTTATTTTGCGTTTAAAAGTCTCCCTCAATGATTCGGGTTCTATAACTAAGTGCCGTCGATGCATATTTATATAAAGTTTCCCAGCCAAGGCTACCATTTAAAATGCATAAAACTTCGCTCATATCCATTGATGATTTCCCAAAAAATCTCACACGGAACTCTTTCAATATGGGGCAACGGGCTATAAAATGGTGAACATCTTCTCTTTCCTTAAGGTTGCATAGGTCGCACGAAATGGGCAGATCGGGTCTGTGAGGTATGTAGTTCAACTTAATTATTTCGCCTCTTAACTTGAATATAAGATTTATCACGTGGAGAGGTACTTGATTTAGAAAGTACGTGTTTTCTTGAAGATTATGATTAAGCTGACAATAGATCATCCTATATTGCGAGGATTGTGCTTCCATCCTATATTCTTCGTACGATGCGCGGCTCACTCCTTTCAGTAAGTTCTCAAACAAGCTCCTTAACTCATCTGAGCCAATATCAGGTGAAATGCGTATTGATTCGCCGACGCTATCCCCCAGTTCCTCCCACCTTTTGACAAGGTTTCCTTTTGACACTATTATTTTTTTGAGCACAAGCTTGGGCAACCTTCCCTCTTCCATCTCCATGACTTTTAATACATAGTCAAAATGTAGTTTAAGTGCGTCTAAAAATAAAGGAGGTACTGACGTTTCCAGGTGGAGCATATAGTTGGGTGTTCCCGTCGGCAAACGGAAAATTCTCTTTAGGAAGTACCTCAGGAATTTTTCTACTTCTTCAAATTTGGAATAACCCCAAATTTGTGCCCCGTACAACAATATGGAGGTTGAAGTCGCACGAAATATTTTTATTTTTGCATTGTGGTCAATGTACTTACTATCCATGCACCTTCCCCATACTGCTGAAATAGCTCTTTTTGCCTCAGCCAGCTTCAATTCAAAATGTTTCTTCATGTTGAGATTAGAAGTATAAACAAAACTCCTAAATACTTATACTCCCTCACAATTGCAACATTTTCACCATTCCTGGCATATCTTCCACCCCCGTCTCTGATTATCATAATTTTTGACTTTTCTAGATTGACTGTCAGATTCCAACAACCACAGTAGCTTTCCAGGCGATTAATCGTTCGCTGCATTCCATCAACAGATTCTGCCAGAAAAACTATGTCATCGGCAAAAATTAGACCTGATACCTGGGTTCCTCCAAACTCTATCCCGCCTCCTATTGCCTCCACAATATCATTTATGAACAGAATGAAAAGTAGGGTACTCAATACACATCCCTGTTTGACACCCATCTGTGTTTCAAATTCTTCCGAAATGTGTTCACCATCCCACACATACGACACGTTGTTTTCATACATCGCCTTTATTACGTTTATAATTTTACTTGAGATCCCCATCTTGTAAAGCTTATAAAAAAGAGCTTCTCGTGCAATGGAGTCGAAAGCGGCACGGAAATCAACAAAGAAAGTATAAAGTTTCTTGTGTCTTCTTTTAAAACTATCCGCAATGTTGAAAAAAGTAAATATCTGGTCTAAGGTCGAATGGTTTTTTCTAAAGCCAGCTTGAAACTCATTTAATAATCTTCTATTGTCAACCCACTGCGTCAGCCTGTTAAAAATCAGGGTACTAAATAACTTAACCGACGAATTCAGGAATGAAATACCCCGGTAGTTCTCTGGGTTACTATAAGCACCTTTTTTGTGTAGCGGGTATATTATTGCTTTTTTGAAGATATTTGGTACGTTCGCTGTCTCAAATATCCTATTAAATTCATCGGTCAGTACAGTCAAAAATTCACTCGAACAATTTTTGTAAAATTCCGCAGGTATTCGGTCATCTCCTGGTGCTTTTCCGGCTTTGGTGTTTTCAATGACATTCCGCACTTCCAACGTTGTAAAAGGAGAGTCGAGAAACTCATCTTTGAAAAAAGGGGATGCGTAGAGAGGAAGTGGTGAAAATCGGGGAGTGTTGAGCAGATTCCTAAAATAGTCCATCCACAGGTCCATCCACAGTGTTTGAGTTTTATTCTGTCTCTGAATATGAGGTTGTGGAGAGTACTCGATCTGTTAAGTCCGATGCTAGTGGAGAGGATGGGGTGCCAATGTGTTTCATAAAAATGATTATACCACACATTTTGAGCGTCCTGACGCAATTGATACATTTTTGCATTGCGTCCTCATCATTCCCAGAAAGCTGGAAAATTGCTAGGGTCATTCCTGTGGCCAAAAAGTCTAACCCAAGTTCATGCTCTGACTTTCGTCCAATTAGTATTCTTCCTTGCCTATCGAAAGTCTTTGAGAAAATTTTAGCCTCACAGATATCGAATTACCTTAAAAGGTTTAATTTACTTTCACCATTTCAGTCTGGTTAACGTCCGAATCACAGCTGTCAGACTGCATTGATCAAGATATTAGGTGTGAGTATGATTTGAATAACGTAACTGTTCTATGTCTGCTGGATTTCTCAAAGGCTTTTGACAGAGTAAACCATGAAATTCTTTGCCAAAAACTGAAGTACTATTTTGGCTTTCATGATAGAGCTGTGCGTCTATTTAAGAGTTATTTGTGTAATCGCAAATAACCCCCATGTACCCCCATGGTACATATGGGTGTACCACAAGGTTCTATTTTGGGGCCTTTATTATTCTGTACATTTATAAACGATCTCCCTAATGTTTATGCAAATGTATCGGTCCATCTATATGTAGATGATGTACAGATTTACTTGTCCCGTCCGATTGGGCTACAAGAAGATCTAATATGTAGGATTAATGAAGATCTTATAGCAATTACCAAGTGGTCCATTGATAATGGTTTAACATTAAATCCTGCTAAGTCTCAACTTATTGCTATATCCAAAAAGCACCTTGACACCTCATTATTGCCTCCAGTTTTTCTCTCCCAACTCCAGCTTCAGTTTGTTGAATGTGTTACCAGTCACACTAATTACGTAGTGGGAAGAATCTATTCAGGATTTCATGATAGGATTACGTAGACTCTGGCCATTTTCCAACATTACTCCAGTTAATACCAAACTAAGACTTATATAAAAACCTTACTTGTACCTTTAATCGACTTCGCTAATGTTGTCTATTGTAAGCCTGACTCGCTTTCTAAACACAAAATCCTTGTGGCTTTTAATGACATGATATGATACGTGTATGGCCTCCGGAGATACCAACACATCTCACATTATCATCAACTTGTCCTTGGATACACGCTACAGCAGCAATTATACAAAATAGAGCACCGCAATATATTTTTGATAAACTTCGATTTACCCAATCTGTTAGAACTACTAATTTAATAGCACCGACTTTCAATTACTTGAATTCTTCACGGCTCTTCTTTGTTTATGCAACCAGGCTATGGAACTCTCTTCCTGCCACAATTAAAAGAATAATTGGTACAACAAATTTTAAAACTGCAATCTTTTCTTTCTTTCACTAAAAAAAAAAAAACAAACAAAAAACAATGGAATCTATGTAATTAAAGAAAAACAATGTAATTATTTTATATATTTATATTAGCTTTAAAATTGATATATTGTTATCGTTCTCCGTATTGTTAAGTACTATAAAAGACAAAGTCTTATTTGTACATTGGTGTTAAATAAATTGAAATTGAAAATTGAACTAAATAGCCATAATGCTTCTTTTAGATTTTACTAAGTTTAATAAATGTGGTGATGTACCTACATTAAAATGAAATGTACCTTTGGGTCCCACGAACCTGCTCTTATACTGAATAATTGCTAGATTTTATTTTAAAAAAAACATATAAATTACAAAATTATTCCGAAAAATTGGTGAAAAATCTTAAAAATGTTGAAAAAAAAACGTTGTAAAAAACAACAAAAATGTTATTCAAAAATATTTTGGATTTTTTCAACTATCAAGGCGATCCAACTCAGGAATACGAAAACGTGATTGATAATAGTCTCCTTTGATTGTAACGCTCAAGCCTGTCGTTTTTTTTTAAAGAAGTAAGGACCAATGAATTCACCAGCCCATAAAGCACACCAAACTGTCACTTTTCTGGATGTAACGGCGCGGCCGGCCGGTGGCGCTCGGGCGTCTCTAAAATGGCTCGAGGATTATCTATACTTGAAATGCTGCAGTTTTGCTTGTTGACGCAACCATTCAACCGAAAATGAGCTTATTCGCTGGACAAATTATTGTTTCCAGCTCATTTACCGATTGGACGCGTGCTGCAATTTTAGAACGAGTTAAATTTTGTAAGCCAAGATTCTTACACAAAATTGTCCATAAAGTAAATAAGCACAGATCCAATTGTTGTGCACGATGGCAGACGGAAATATTCCGGCTTTCTTTGATGCAGCTCCCTACAGTATCAATAGCTTACATGGACTAAGTATTATGTCCAACATAAAATTACGTCCATTGTATGCGCGATGCGTTTCACGAACAGAACCATGTTTTTCGAAATAAATCTGATGAGTTTTTGTTTGTGTGGGTTGTCAGTCGATTCATGACAAAATGTCAAACCAAACTTAAGATAAATCATATGGCAGAGATGACTAAATAATTGTCGGCACCTTAAAAATTAAAGAAACACCCTTTACTTAGATTAACGTCTTTCTACTTTCGTAGATGATAATATGTTAGGTATCAGTCTTCCCCCTTATTGTAAATAAGTTAACCTAATGTCAATTCCTTTACCCATTACCCGCATGTCAAAATCACTTAATCCTGAATCCATACCCAAATTGATAAATAAGTAGGTATTAACAAACAAATATTTGCATATTCACAAACAACTGATCTTAATCAAATCAAATTTCTAAACTGCCTTACGTATGGTCAATAATTCCAATCCCGTTTTGGTGCATATGGATATAAAATGGATACAAAATTTGAGTCTGATTTATTAACGATCATAATTCATATACGGTTACGAACCTCACACTCTGCCATTATAACCCAACCAAACAGCTCAGTCTGATACTAATTTATACTCGCAGTTACCGTAAATTCCACTTCAAATATGAGAGCAATAATTTCTTGAGGCGCACCCTATCGGCCAGGCTCAGTGAATTCGCCGCTATTCGCGCCGATGTAAAATTAATCGGCATCAATTTCAAATGAAATTAAAATGTGATTTGATTGCAATAGCAGCAACAATAACAACAACAACAACGCCGGCTGATGTCAATAAAAAATCAAATCAAAGTGATTTACATGGTTGCATGCATGATCTATCATACTATACGGCCGGTTACATATAACCGATACCCATACCATCAAGTTGTATTTATAGTTTGTCGTGGAGGCTTCCGGCAAAAAAAGTCTCGGCGTCCCGCGTCTGCGGCCGTGTCGGTGCCATCCCGCGCTGCAGCAATTGTGAAGGGGCCTTAATAGCTGGAAAATTATTGTAATCCACCAAAGTACTGCTGTTCCTTGCGTTTAGCTTTCAATTAAAATTGATTGCAATTTAATCACACAGTATGAGCACAACTATCTCTATACTCTTGTAAAAGGGGGGAAGGCAGCTGCAGCTTTTTGCAGCAACAAGAACAATATACTAACAACAACAGCAAAAAAGAACTTCGTTTAAGTTGCAGCGATTAAAATAACTGCCGGTGTATGGGGTATCAACTTGCAGATACATAGATACATACTTATATACGTAGCTTTAGATAGACGATTGCGAGAAATGCGAATCAAATTAATTGGAAATTAATTAAGAGAATGCAACATGCAATTTGTCATCGTCCATAGAATGATTGCACGGATATGTGGCATCTGTTGCATGGAGCTTGCAGCAAATTCTCGTGCTTTAATAAAGTAATTGATACTTGCCTTGCATTAGCGAAATAATTTATTAGTCCCGTAATTATAGTTTTATCGTTTTCATTCTTATTCTAACGTGTTTTTGTTTCACTTAATTGAACAGGAACAGAAAAAGGTTTTTATGACAAGAAATTACTTTGTAATAGCATCATATTTAAGATTGTTCTGTGAATTGATTTATTGACGTCTATAAACTTTCAATGACTCTTCTTAGATTTAGCAATTTTTTTTTTAATATTAAAAAGATACTTATAAACAGATACAAGAAAAAAGATTTAATGTTATAAAATGCTTTCCATAATAACAGTTTGAAAATACATACACTAGTCGGCATAAGAAAAAAAAATGAGTGTAACTTTTAAATGGCTTTATAAAGAATTCTAGTTTATTTTCTCGTTTTTACGTACCTATAAATAATACAAACTTAAAAATAAGCAAAAATAAATGTTTGCATAGAAACTTTAAAAGATATACCTATCAATTAATTAGTAGTTTCAAGTGATGACATAAGTATTTTGACAAGTATGTAATACTAAGAAAAAAAGGTTTAAACTTAACAAAAGTAAAGAAATTAAGAAGAATTTAGTAAAATGTAAGACCGCCTTTGGGTTCAATAAATTATTTATTTATATTATTTTACTACTTAATTTTAAGAGATAGATTATAATCCCGAGTAGCACATAGCCTACTTTGTATCCCGGTAAAATGTATGGAATAATAAAGCTCGGTCTATAAAAGTAGCTAAATTACGAGAGACGACTCATCAGGCTACACGCTACTTCTAGATCAGCTGAAACTCGAGCGAAGCCGCTGATAAAGGCTTGTATCATTTCATATGTTTCAGAAAAATCTGGCAAAACATCATAGTTAATGGCATCACCTATATAAAGTTGGATTGGGACATACATAGACAAGATCCTATCATCTCTCTCTCTATTCGCAGCTCGATACCTCTTAATTTTCTGGGAAACTGATTTTAAATTCATCATATTCTATTTGAATTATAAGTATAGAAAGAGTTCCATAGTAACAGCTCCAATATAATCTAGATTTAATTCAACGTTAGAGAAAAAAGAACATTTGTTCTAAAATGGATCGCTTTCTTTTTTCAAATTGCTCATACAAAATCTCATCATTGAGCTGGAACTAATAATACAAGGTGTGCCAAAAGAAATCACCCTATTGGAAGATGCTCTTATTTTTGCAAATGGCCGCCAATGCCAAATCTGTTTTGACATTTGTGGATTAGACGAGCAATCAATTCTAACGGCGCCCATTTGGTCGATATCATCTTCTCGACTTGACCAATACAATTCTAAAGGTTCAAATAAACATAGTCAAAAAACAGAATCGAAGTTTTTCATTTAGAAAAAAAAGAGAGCCAAACAACATCGGATGGATGACTTCTTTTGGCCCACCCTGTATAAAAAAATGTATTACAACTGAACTTAATTTCATTTATTTTGTGACATCACCAAAAGAATGACGGAAACGCAAAGGAGATAAACGAAGAGAAAGATAACAAAACCAGAAAAATAAAAAAATCCTTTGGCAGCTTTCAAAAGTTAGATATAGTTTTTTCCACAGTTGAATATATTTTGAATTCGCAAACTTAAGAACAAACTGAGATAGAATCAACATCATTGACATCCTTCACAAATCATAGAAATAGCTAAGGCACCACATGACTGCCTTGTGGTACACCTGATTGATAAAACCCCTATGTATTTTTAGCATATAGGCCATTGATTATTATTAGAACGAAGTGTGTTCATTCACATCAATACGACCAAATTCACTATAGTTAAAGCCTCTCTGGTAAAATATGGTGGCAAAAAGATAACAAATTGTCAAGTGATTACTGTAATATTCCAAAAACCGCAGCAGCCTTGCCTGGAAGATTTGAATCTGTGTTACTAAAAAGGAGTGGAAATACTTCGTCTTCTAATGTGTTGCATAAAATTTTTAAAATACAATTGAGGACCGTTTTCGCAAAACTCAACAAGCGCCAAAAATCGAAAAATGAGATATGGGTATCGAAATTTTCGTTATTTCAAGGCGCATCGACTAAGCTAAAAAAAAAATTGCAAAACTCAACTGGCTCTATAAAAAAAAACTTTGAAATCTATGAAGTTTTTTTTTATTTTGAAAAAAAATATTAATTTTTGGGACTCAATATTTTCTAAGTTCAATACTTTATTATTGCTATTCTTCCAGTTTACTATGACAAAGTTGTCTTAAAGGGGGCGTTTTTATATTTTTAAATATATTTTTTAATGTTTTGATACACACACAAAAAACTTTCTCCTGAAAAATTTACAAAATGGACTTGTTGAGTTTTGCGAAAACGGTCCTAAATTCGGGAAAAGGGTTTATTATTCGGTAAACAATATGCAATAAAATCTTAAAGAATAATATTTTCTATAAAAAAAATTTGCTTTTCTCAGCTCGACCCTCGCATATCGCAGCCCTTTGATACTTTACAGGACTAAGAAGCAGAAATAATACCTTTAAAACTCAAGCAAATTTGTAAGACGTATAGTTAGCAAAATGCCCACACGATTGGTCTTTTTTACTAATCTTTCTTTAAATAAAATGCACGACTGGGTCGCACGAACTTGCTCTTATGATAAGCAATTATTGCTTAGTGGCTGCATATATGGATTTAAAAAAAAAAATTTAAATAATTTCGAAAATTCTTTTATTTTTTAAATTAGTTTAAGAGTTTTCTCGGAAAAACAAAGTATGCAATAAAATTTCGAAGCTATACGTAAATCTAGGAAAAAAAAAATATTGAAAATCGTTCGACCAGTTTTTTTTTAAAAAGGTTATTTTTGAAAAACTTTTCCAAAAAACATTTTGAAATTTATTTGGGTATGCAAATATATGGCAATCTGTAGTTTACATTTGAAAAAATAATTTAAAAAAAAATCAATATACCCGTTTCCAACATATTTCGAAAACCAAAAAAATTTTTGAAAAAATTATAAAAAATCAAAAAAAAAAGTTTTTGAAAAATTTGAAATGCCATATTAATAAAATTATAAATGACTTCCTGTGGCCAAAATTTTATTGAAATCGAATGTATAGTTTACGAGAAAATTTGATTTGAAAATACTGGTTCTATGAGAGGTACCGTTATAAGACAAATTTTGAAAAATATTTTCCAACCAAAAGATAGATTGTCTTACAAAAATAGCATCCTGAAAGTTTTATCAAAATCGTTAGAGCCGTTTTTGAGAAAATCAATTTTTTTCTTCACGATTGTATGGCAGGTGCCGTTATTTTTGGGCCTAGAGCAAAAATAAAAAATATGTTCCGAGGGACGGCCAAATAAATACTAGATACCAAATTTGAAGCAAATCGGCCCATCCGTTCAGGCTCTAGAAGCGCGAACAGACAGACAGACAGACAGACAGACAGACAGACAGACAGACAGACAGACAGACAGACGGACGGAATTCCCAGACCCACTTTTTTCGACTTCTCCATCATCGTAATGTCATGTGTGATTGTTATCTCGAAACTTTTTTTCTGCACGAATCCATAACTTGCCTTATAGTACCTATAATCGCAAGTAAAAATGAGTTCCTATACGGTTTCTAAAAGGTAAAAGGAGAAAGCTTAAGATGTAAAGCTTAAAAATTGGAACCGTAAAAGTCCAAAATAAACTGAATCCGTGTGCTGCCCTTTTTACGACCCATACATACCAGACATATTTTGGTAGAAGATATATATATATACTGTCTTCCAAAAAATAAAGCCAAAAGAGTTCAAAAGAGAGGTTCTGAAAACCCCTTCAAAAAGTCAATACCATACAACGTTCCAAATACCGTTGCTAGGAGGAGTAGGAGGGGAAGCCTAAGATCCGCTGATTCAAAAAAAGCAGCGAGAGTTGTATTAAGCTGGTCTCAGAAATGGAACAATCCAAAAGAGCGAGGTTTACCGAAACTTTATGTGGTCAATTCGGTGAACCCCAGAGGCGGATCACTTGTGTGAAGCAGACAAGAGATGAGATCTCACTTGAGATCATAACCATCCAATAAGGTTAATAACACGTTTCATTCAAATCATGAACAACCGATTAATATACATACGAAAGAAAGTCACTCTTAAGAAAAAAATTATTTTATCGTATCAACTAAGTAAGAGAGAATTAAAAGTCATATTTGTAAAAAATAAATTATCAAAGCTCATCTAAAAGTCAAAATAGATGGGAACCAAATATTCAAGCTCTGTCTCGGTTCCTAAAGAGGATTACAACATTTTAAAAGATTCTACCAAATGTACATAAGTTCCCCGTTTAATAATACCTTTAACATTTTTAAAAACAGCATACATATATAACTCCATATTTTTTTTAAGTTAGCCGTGGTGAAATTGACTATCTCTACACTCGTTTCCGCGAACTGGGTGAACCAAAAGGGCGAACGAAGTTCCTTCTAAAAAGAGACTTTGATTTTCCATCAAACGCTCTGCATTCTCTAATTTTGACTGAAATGTTTGCAAACAAAAGCCAAATAAATTTTGTCGAATTTGCTAAATTTTTGCATATTTTCAAAGCACTTGATGCTAAGACATCAAAAGAACAACGAGAGGCAATCAAAATTAAAAAAATAAAATGTAAGTATTATTATCCTTGAAAGATCGATCATTTTAAAATTAAAAACAATTTAGTACTTTTTTCCATGTATGACACCAACAAAAATGGCTACATTTCCAAACAGGAAATGCTGGATATTGTGCACAGACTCTACTCAAATTACACGGACATCAAAACCATGGTCAAAATCGTGCATCTTGTGATGAAAGAAATGGATCAGACTAAATCGAATAGAATTTTGTTTGATGACTTCTGCAAGGCCTTCGAAATATTTGATATGGATAATCTAGTTATAAAATTTCCAGTTTTGTAAAAATGACACGATGAAGGATTTAAATTAACATATGTATGTAGTTTCATTAAAAACTTTTGGTAAGTAAGAAATTGATTTAAAGTTGTTTATTTTATTTCTCATTTGACTAGGTATTGTGTTTGCTCAATAGAAAGGGGAAACACAATTAAAAATTTTTGACGGATTTCATGTTTACAACCCTTTAATACAATACTATACCAGTTTGGAACCGCATGATGTGGTCCACATCATTATATTTTGTTAAATACCCGAACCATTTCATCCCATGAAGGGTTTCAGTTCGTATTGTTTTCTGTGTAGGTATCTTTTCGGCATTGAGATCACACATGATTCGGCTCTCAGAAAAGTAGGTGATTGAAAATAACTCTGAGTTAAGGAAGCAATTAGCATTACCATACAAGATCAAACTGACTTTCTCAGAGTCTAAAGAAATCTCCCCGACGAAAAATAATTAACATAGGTATAGAAAATGATTTTTTCTTTCTTCATTTTCAGTCACCGACAGGACCACTTTTTCGCTGAGACCTTAGTTTTCGTATTTAGTTTCCGGCTTTTCAGGACAACCTCCTTTCTTGATGTATCGAAAATTTTTGTATAATGTATGTTGATCTGTTTACTATCTCTCAGAATAAAGCTGTTATCAACTGTTCAAAGCAGCATCAAATATATTACAGCTCATCGTTCTATCCACAAACAAAACTCCCAAATCTTCACTTTCACTCCAAAAATGCTTCCAACTGGGTAGGTAGTTTACGGTATCCCATTAAAGTGTTTATCCTTTAGAAAGCCTGTACTTCATCCTTCTTCAAGTCTAGTACCCTGCTTTTCTGAAAAGCGGTGATGTAGAAATAAGATTGATGATAGTTAATATTAGCGAACATATTTTCAAGAAAAGTAACGAAAAAATCAGTAGGAGTAATAGGAGGTTTTTGTATGAAATTTTATACTCGCAGTTTAAGGCAGCTGCTTGCCGAATTTATAAGAAATAATGTATAGCTTCCAAAAACACTTCAACAAGGCCCTCTGGTTATACCTACAAATTTAGGAATTTTTGATACACAATCGGTAGCTTTTAATTGGCGGTTTGTTTCTTCTTCTTGTATTTTTTTTTCTGGAGAATTATACCTTAAATGTATTCGCTATCACTCAATTGTTCTTAAAGCACTCTTGCAGTACTGTTTCATCTGGTTCTACATTCAGTTAGGTTAGGTTAGGTTAAGTGGGGTGATGGTACGGCAAGCCGAACCTTCTCACTCGGATCTCGATTGGATCCATTGTGCTCCCCGGTTGGGTGTGGCGATAAGGAATAGGGGTTAAGGATTGATAGGCAGTGGGTGGGTTAAGTGGTTGAGGCCTCCCTGAACCATCCTGAGTTCTGGATGAATCTCAGGATGTTTCTTGGTGGCGTGTTAGAGATATCGTTCAACTCGTTGAAAAAGTATCCACCGAGGTTAGCTTTCCTGGTTCGGGCTAAGCTGGGGCATTCACAGAGGAAGTGAAAGGAGTCCTCTTCTGCCTCTTCGTCCTGACATCCCCTACATAAGTCAGATGTGCTGATGCCCAATCTGCTCATGTGGGTTCCCATCGTGTTGTGACCCGTCAGGATACCAACCAGGAGTGATAATTGAGGCCTGCTTAGCACGAGTAGGGATTCAGTTTTCTTCTTTGAAATTTCCGGCCATAGATTTCTCGATACCCGACAAGTGTCGATGGATGACCACCTGACATTAGCGGTTTTAAGGAAACTATGGCTAATTCTCGTTTTTTCTCTTTCAAGTGGCATGTTAATTGAGGTTACCATTTGGCTTGGTTCGAGAGATGAACCCGTTTTGGCCAGTTGGTCAGCCATTTCATTTCCGTGTATGTCACGATGTCCCGGGACCCATCGAAGGGTTACTGGATTCGTTGCGTTGAGTAGTCTCAACTCATTACGACAACTATCGACCAGTTTGGATTTTGTAACTATAGAGGATATGGCTGTCGATGAAAATATCAATATTCTTGTTTTCCAGTTCGCACGTTAATAGGTGTTTTGCAGCTTCAAGGACTGCAAGCACTTCCGCTTGGAAGACACTACAGAAGTCTGGAAGCCTAAGTGACTTGTTTATGGGTGGGTTATCTGAAAAGATGCCTGACCCTACCCCATCTTCCGTTTTGGAACCGTCTGTGAAGACAGAAACGTGATTTTCATTTATGACCCTGTTTTCCATCCAGCATTCTCTTGTAGGGAAGTCTGTTTGGGCTGCTGGGTTAAAATCTATGTGCGGAGTAATATAGTCTGTTTGAATGTTAATGTCTGTGAAATTCATTATTAACCTGTGACCTGAATGGCCCTTTTTCCAACTAGAGCATTGATTGAGACGCAATGCGCTTTTGGCCGCCATTTCTTTCGTAAATAGATCGAGTGGGGCTAGTAGAAGGAACGTTTCTAGGGCTGCGGTTGGTGTAGTTCTCATTGCACTCGTTGTGCCAATGCACGCAAGTCTTTGGATTTTTGTCACGGTTTTGAGATTTGTCGCCTTTTCAAGGGCTGGCCACCAGACCAGACATGCATATGTCAGGATAGGCCTCACTATGGCCGTGTACATCCAGTGAATAGTTTTGGGGCTGGGTCCCCATTTCCTGCCAAAGATTCTATTGCAAGTGTAGAATGCTACTGATGCTTTTTTCCCTCTTTCTTTTATGTTTTCATTCCAGTTTAGTTTACGGTCCAACACCACTCCAAGATATTTTGCCACATTTGAAACTTGAAGTGGTGTCCCGTTTATAGTGATCGGGTCTACCATTGGAATGTTGTTTTTCCTTGTAAACAAAACTTCCGTCTTTGTTGGATTGACGTTAAGTCCGCAGCTACTGGCCCAATTGCTGAGTTTGTTTAGGGCTATTTGAAGGAGATCACACAGTGTGGGAATATGTTTTCCTGAGGACATTATTACTATGTCGTCGGCATATGCCACGACCTTAACGCCACTAAGACTTAGTTTACCTAAGATTTGGTTGACAACCAGAAGCCAAAGCAACGGAGAAAGAACCCCTCCCTGTGGAGTACCTCTACAGGTCTTGACTTTTAGCTTGCTGGCACCTAACTCTGCATTTACAAGTCTTGTTTGAAGCATAGAGTCAATCCAATTCGACAGTTCAAGATCAACATTGACAGAGTCTAGGGCTTGTCGTATCGCGTGATTATCTACATTATTGAAGGCCCCTTCTATATCAAGAAATGCTGCTAGGGTGAATTCTTTGAATTGGATTGAGTTCTCAATCGTGCCTACAACTTCGTGAAGTGCCGTCTCAACAGATTTGCCCTTAACATAAGCGTGTTGGGCCTGTGAGATTATGTTATCATTTAGTTTTAGGCGGATATGCGTATCTATAAGTCTTTCTAAGGTTTTAAGGAGAAAGGAAGAAAGGCTTATAGGCCTGAAGTCTTTTGGTTCAGTGTGAGTGGGCTTGCCAGCTTTCGGAATGAAGATGACATTGACTTCTCTCCATCCAGTTGGAATATAGGTTATGTTTAAACATCCCCTGAATATATCCACCAGAATCGGAACGATTATGTCTTTTGAGCATTGGAGCATAATTGGAATTATTCCATCAGGCCCTGCAGACTTGTATGCTGAAAAGGAGTCGATGGCCCACGCCACCTTTCTACTGTCTACGATTTGATTGCCAATATTGGAGGCAGGATTTATGTTGGGGTCTCTTTCTATAGGAGATGTTATGTTAACACAACCTGGGAAATGAGTGTTCATAAGAGCTTCTAGAGTTTCAGAGCAGGTATCAGTCCAGGTATCATCCGGTCTTTTTAAGAAACCTGGAGGAGTGTGGACCTTTGACATGACTTTCCTGAGCCTGGCAGCATCATTTGTGGACTCGATGTCTGTACAAAATTTTCGCCAGGCTGCTCTTTTCGCATAGGTGGTTCTGTTTTTGTACTCATTTTTGCTGGTTTTGTAAAGATTCCAGTCATCAGCGTTGTTACTATATTTTGCTCTGTTGAACAGCCTCCTTGAGTTCTTTCTAAGGATAGACAGCTCTTTTGACCACCATACGGGGTTGAGCTTGCCTTTTCCTTTGATAATGGGGCACGAGTTTTCGTACGCAAGACGAATAGCTAGCGTTAGTTCATTGACATTTGTTTCGATGTCTGAGCAGTTGAGTATTGGTTGCTTACTGTAGCGGCCCAGAGATAAGGCCAGTTTATTGTTATAGGCTTCCCAGTTTGTTTTCCTGGGATTTCTATAGGGCTTTGGGTCTTCTAATTTGTGCTTTATTTGGAACGTAATCATTCTGTGGTCAGAGAATGTTACGTTACTTGATACCTTCCAATTACTGATAATAAGAGTATTAGAGTTTGTCGAAAGTGTAACATCAAGCACTTCCCTCCTAGTTCTAGTTATGAATGTCGGTTCACTACCTCTATTCAAAATCAATATATTGTTCTTAATAATAAATTCAAAAAGTGACTCACCTCTTGCATTTGTGTCGGTGCTTCCCCACGGTGGTGAGCGTTAGCGTCAGCACCTATCAGTAGGTCCCATCCGTTCCTACCTGTTACCGCGACAAGTTCTTCAACAGCTGCTGATGGCGGGGTGGGTGTTTCGTCGCCTGGCAAATAGATGGAGGTTAGGATCAGGGGCGGGGCCCCGTCTCTTTCACACTTCACTGTTGTCATGTCTGTGCTACAATGGGAGGATAGGAGAAATAGATTTATATTCTTTTTCGCCATTATACATGTGCGATAGTTACCTTCTGTAGGCCCTTTATTAAAATAAAGAATGTAATCTTTGGATTTTAGTCCGCAGATGAGGCCGCTGTTGATCCATGGCTCTTGTATAAGGGCTATATCGGTCTTATTCTTCGACAAAAAAGAGGTTAAGGTGGCAGAGGCCAACTTACTATGCTGCAGATTTAGTTGCAGCACTTTCATCATTATTTTTGTTTTTTTCATTTTTGTTTAAGTTGGCAGCTGTTAGCGGCCTCACTTTAACCTCGTTTATGCCAATACAGAGCTTGAACCCTTTCGATGGAAGCAAAGCCATTGTTTCATGGTTAAGCATGATGATAGCTTCTTGGCCTGTTTTCGTAGGCTCTTCCATCTCCATGACTTGCCAATCGGAACTCGGAAAGTCGGGGTTGAGTCTTCTTAGGAAGAGCTCTAGCCTTTCGTCATGCGAGGGCCCGGAATGTTAATTCGGACTTTGGGTCTGGTAGGGAGGTCATTCTTAAAAGCAACTTTTAGTGTTGCCCCTTCAATTAATGCGCTCATGTCAGCTATTTTGTCCTTGAGCCAGTTAAGGGTAAATTCATCACGACAAGTGAGAATTTTAAAACCCTTTACTGTCGACAAGGGCCCGAATCTCGGCAGCGTGCCAGTTGAGTTAAGCAGCTCGTCGTTTACACATTCGAGTAGTTTTTCCTCAACCTTGGCCCAGTTTTCTTCGCTCAGCAGTTTTTCGGAGCTCCCCTCATTGATAACGGCTACCTGAAGCCTTTCTTTTATCAATTCCGCCGGTGTGCCTGTTTTGTTTGTCGTCTTCGGCTTTTTATTTGCGGACATCGGAGGGGTTGTCGAATCATTGTGTCTCGTCCTCTTTCTATGACTGCTGTCGTCAGTTTTTACGACCCTCAAGTGTGTTAGACCATCCAATGGAGGTTTCACTTTTGGATTGCTGACTTGAGCAGCCTTGGAAGAGGAAGCACCTGGTTCTATTTGATTCTTTGTGTTTTGCTTTTTATCGACTTCTGCGTTTGGCTTATTGTTGGTCTCCATTTTCGCGACAAATTTGCGAGCCCAGCTCAAGCGTTTCCAGTCTCGGAGATTAAGCCTTTTTGTGTCCATATGACCATATCTTCTGATGGTTCTCAGGGCGTTTTGCAACTTCTTGTCAAAGCTAAGGTTCCCTTCCTTATTCTGTTCTTTCGGATTCACCGTTTTTCCCGTAGTCGGTTTTGGCCCATGCGAGCATCGGTTTCCGGAATTGGCAGCATCCACACAGACTTTGGAAGGGTTGTTAGACTTTGACCCTTTGCAGGGAGTTGAGGTTGATTTGGCTCCCGGGTCCACCGGGTTTTTGGCCAGTATGTTGCCTTTGTTAGCAGCTGCAGGGTTTTCGGCCACTGTGACATCCGCTTCGGAGCCGTCGGAGCTGGCGAAAGATTGATACTCGTCATCTGCAAGGATTCGATTTTCCTCACCAGACGATATCTCACTTTCGTCAGCTCCCACGGTCCCGACCTCAGAGTCAGTGAGATCCATGAAAACCTCACCGAGGTGGAGGCTTTCATCAATCAGAAGGGCACCACTGCTACAAGCAGGAATATGTTCATCTGCTGTTTCGTTTTTAGTTTTGTTTTTTGTATTTGTATTTGTAGTTGAATTTGAATGAGTCACTGGCGACTTCTCTTCTATCGAAGCAAAGCCATCGCCGGCAGCCGTGACCTCTACCGACTTTTGAGTGTATATCCCCACTCGATTTTCATCTTCTTTATTGACTTTTTCCATATTTTCATAATTTGACATCTCTGTCTTATTTTTGAGGTTGCTTGGTTGTTCTGTCACTGCATCTGGATTGATGAAGTGTCAGAACGTAAGCCCCCCCACCACGTCAAGGTGAACCTCGTGGGTGAACCTCAGTTGGGCAGCAGATCTTTTTCTTGGACACATTGTTAATAGATCCAATTCATCTTCAGATTCAAGTTCGTTATCTTCATTAATGTATAATAGTATTTTCTCAAACAAAACCAAAATCGCGTCAATCTTCAATAAACATGAACATACAATCCATACCAGAACAATCGAAATAAAAACATAAGCGAGAGCTACATTATGTTTGCAACGAACTGTTGGATACCCTATTCCCTATTTATATTTTATGGGTTTGCGTTCGCCCACCGCAGCCAACCACTGCGCTGTCAAGTTCCAGTAGCAGAAGTCTTCTTTGGCAGACAGGAAAAAATAAAATAATATTAATTTCGTGTGTTCAATAACTGCAAGCGTAGCAGAAAAATGCTTGTACCACGCCCAAAATTGAAACTTTTTATTGCAAAGGCTAGTGACATTCAATTTTAAGGATGTGATTAATTTTTTTTTTTTTTTTTTTTTTTTTTTTTATTCTATTCTATTCTATTGTAGAAGAATACAATAGAAGAAACCTTCAACAAATAGTCTTAAAGTTTAATATTGCTTTGTAATTTTTTATATAATTAGTGCCAGATGATGGAAATTTAATTTCCGAAACGCGTAGCACAAAATAAAATAAAGTTGTGATACAAGTGTTTTAATTTAATTAATAAAGTTTTTATAAGTCTAACTTAATAAATATCTAATGAGGTTTTTGTATGAAATTTTATACTCACAGTTTAAGGCAGCTGCTTGCCGAATTTACAATTGAAAATTTATCTTTTATCTTTTATTTCATATTATTAAGGATGTGGTGCGATTTAAACAAAACAAGACATTGCATTTTTTTAAAATTAGATTTTGAATGAAAATAGCGATTGTGGTGTATTTAATAATTTTTGAACCACAACCTGCTACCCTAACCTAGGAAAATAAACCGAAATGGTTATCTTCTTACTTCAAAACTGCGACCGATAGTTCGAAAACATTAAAACATTAATGCGTATTAAGACTTAACGAAAACGCCCATTAAAAGTAGGCGTGTCCAAAAAATTTGTTAATAATAATATAAAGCACTAACTGATTGCTCGTCAATTTTTAGGCATATGTGTAAATCTGCAGCTGAATTGAGTAGATTTTTACCCGCAAAAAATTATTTTATAAAAATCACGCCCTTAAAAGTTAGCGTATTGAAAAAATTCACACAATTAAAAATTAAGAGATTCATAACGAAGGAAACAAATTGTTAAAATTGCATATTGATACGTAAAATTTTTAAAACTATGTTTTTGTAAGCCACGACAGAAATTCAAAAAATTCTTTTCATACACAATCTTCTCAATTTCGAAAAATTTGGGCTTGTGAATTTATTATAAGTACCGTTTATTTGCAAAAATAAGTTTTTTTTTATAATTTCTAATGAAAAGTGGGCGTCAGCCACACACAAAATCAGTTTTTTTGCTTCCATACAACTAAGTATTACATACAAAATTTCAAGCTTTTGCTGGAATAAGGGCATCGTTATTTTGTATGAAAAGTGGGCGTCAGCCACGACCAAACTGAAATATTTGTATTTAATTTAGAAAAGATTTGCCTAATAGCTTGCGTGTACAAAATTAAAGCATTGTGATTTGATCGTAACAGTACAAATAACACAATAATTTTGCCAAATAGAGGTTGTTGGACAAAAATGGTGATTGTGGGCGGATTTGTGGGTGGATTTTACCGGCTGAAGAACTTAGTCTTATAATATAACTTTTAAGGTTTTCGCGGTTGTTGGACATTATTTTAAAGTTTCTTAGGATAAGCCGCGTAAAAATATATTAAATATTTAGTGAGTGCAATTCTGTACTCACCCCGAACGTTTCGCTACAAATTACATTGAGCGTGGTCACTGGGAAACTGCCAGTAAAATGTTATACATCACAGGGTGTTCGCAATGGCAACTGGATCGACCGTGAATTATTTAAAATAGGATCCCACTCACGCGATAATTTAAAATTATCGTCCCGATTGAAGTTTTCGTGGCGTTGCCATTGCGAGAACCTTGTGATGTAGTGAGTACGGTTTGCTCCCAACCTTCTACATCTCATCAACAACAAGAGATAGAACCTCCTACGCACCGCTATCCCTTGCGTAGCCAAAATCTTATATAACATTTTACTGGCAGTTTCCCGGTGACCACGCTCAATGTAATTTGTACCGAAACGTTAGGGCTGAATACAGAATTGCACTCACTAAATATTTGATATATTTTTACGCGGCTTATCCTAAAAAACATTAAAATTAGTCTTATAAACCAAATTTCACCTTTCTAGCTCCTGTAACGGTATTATTTCTCTATGTTACAAACTCCACACTAAAGACAATATACCCATTCTATAGAAGAGGGTACAAAAATGTGTTATTTAACATTTCCACTTAAGATTATTAGTGAACATGGAGAATGAATGGCTCTTAAAAATCTCGTTGGGCACCAGTAGCATATTTTATAATGAAGTCAAACATTGTGGTAAACTTGGTAAGTAAGAATCTCTGACTTTGCGTCGGTCAACAAAGGTCCTGAACAGGCTATTTTCTTTGACACTGATGTTTTCTTAGGAATACCCTCTTATTTCAGCCCAGACTAGCCTTTCTATAAGTCAAAAACAAACTCTATTACATGCCCGTTAGCTTAATGGATCTTAGCCTTTAACTGATGGAAAACGAGTTCTATTACTAAGCATTACAAAGTTTACTGCCTCCGAAATAATTGCTGATTACGAGCTTTTGACACGAACAAAGTAATATACTTATGCTACATTAACAAGGGTTTCTTAGAACAAGTTAAAAACTATAGCGTTTGCGTTAAAGCCAAATTAAACCCCAATGACCCCGACACAGAATGTCACAACTTAAGAACTTTGTCTATCCCGGCCATCTTACTAATTACAAGCCGTCAAAGCCTCTGTGATGTTTTAAATCATAAGCTTTACGAGGAGTGTCAGAGTGGCGATATGGCGTGCCTTTTAACGATGACATTCCGATTAGGCTAGAAGTGCGTTAACAAGTCGTAATATTTTTTAATTGGCAGTAGTAATTCTTATAAATAAAAAAATCTCTGTTGCTATGTTCGTCCGTCTAAACCTTATATTCCATAAAAAAAAAAGAAAAAAAAAACAGAACACAAAACGAAACTGAGCACGCGCGGATCACTTGTGTATTCAGAGCAGAACGTGCTTTGAGCTTCTCTGCCCGCTTAATGAGGAACTTTAACCTCTTTTGCGGAATCGTCTGCGCATCTGGTGGCCCGAAAATCTGTCCTTGATTCATGCGAAGAGAATGTCAAAACATTATGAGACGTATTATCCCAGCATTAAGGGTTAATGCTTTGGGTATTAGTCACACGCAAGTGCCCGCCTGACCGTATGCTTTCGTCAATCCACCGCACCGTGTGTGGCTTTTGATTTGAAGAAAAATAATGATCCAAATATTCGGGCCTGTCATGCATTGTAATTGTAACCGACCGACATGACATTAACTTAATATTTGAGTCATAAAAGTTGATTGTAATCGATGTTAGAAGTAAGTATCTGATGGTTGCGTGCGCGTAAGAAATTATTAAAGCTCAAAACGTCGTTTTGGCTTGTGGTTAACGTTATCTTCACGGAGGGCTTTTTATAGTCTGCATAGGCTTGAAATGGACACTCTTAAGTGATGTTTATCTTGTTCAGTGACTTTGCAAAATATTTATTCGCTTGGGCTGTCAGGGAGATAGAGAAGTCCGATAGGGTTAAGCCGTTTTTGTGACGATATGCGACGACGACCGATGACCGAAGTTTATGACGAAGAATTTAGACCAAAATCTTTTTAACCTTCGTGTGGGGTATGATGACATAGACACCTTTTCTGACAAACGATACCGTTCGTTTATCCCAAAGAATTTTTAATAGCTTTCACGAAATTTCTCAAGTTTTACTGCCTGATAAAAATGCGATGAACTTTATAAGTCCATTGTTTTTGAAAAGTTGGTTAGGGGGAGTGCCTTAGTGCTTCCTTTGATTCTTCATTGATTAAGCGAATTGTGAGATACTCCCGTTTTGAAAAAAATGATATCTGACCTGACGTGTTGAGACCTCTTTGCAAAAACAACATTCCATTGCTATGACTTTTGGGGAACAAAAGACAGTTCAATGTCACCGAAAATTATTTACATATTTAAACTACCTTGGACTAGTATTTTTATGAATCATTTATTGTTAGCTGAAATTTGTGGTTTCATGTTGAAAACATAAAACAAAGAACAGAGAATTTAAACTAACATTTTTGATGAAATCCATGACATAAGGCCGAGTCAATAACGGAGTCCTTAACAACAGCGATGAATGGTTCAGGTGTTGGGCGGGTTACAACGGTACAGTGGACGTAGTGCTTAGTTGCTAAGCCAACAGAATTGTGAGTTCAAACCCAGCTTGGGCAGCAATTTATTCCATCAGTTTTAACTGGATAACCACCCGTAGGATTTTTTGTAAGATAATTATGACATAAATCTCAATCCACTGTACCATCACAAATTCTTTCCATCTTTCTATTCCTTTTCTCCTCACTCGGACATGTAAAATTCTATTTTATTGACAGTGGTCTGAATGATATTACCTAAACAAAAAATTTTAAAGTAGAATCCACCGTGCCTACTATACGTTTGAGTTTGATGTCCTCTAGTGTCTCAAAACAAAATCAAAGCCTGGCCCACCGCTTATAGGCGTACAAGTCGATCTAAGAGTGTTTCTTGCCAGGAGCGTATATCAAGAACGTTTACATTATCATATAGCACGTTGCAACGGCTTTCAGTATTTATTTCGGGATAAATCGTACTATATAATTATGTACTCACATTATAAACCTTCTGGAAACAAATATCTACATCATGGTGAAAACCGTTTTAAATTCCGTAATTGGGTTTGAATGGAGTTAGCGGATAAATCCGGTTACAACAGTTTGTATTACTTTCTCACCATAGTTGGTGACAGTTACAGCATCCCCATCCAGAAATATCCAGATTTTCAGTAGTCAGCCGCTGGTCATTTTAAGGCACAGGTGGTTAAAACCGTACAGGAATTTTTGGGTAGTTGAGGCTCTTCCTAATGCAGGTCTCCTGGCAACAATCCGGGTTCGATAGAATCGATTTCACATGTTTTGAAATCAAATAATTGTACATGTGGCAAAAAATTGTCAGCCAATTTCCTAACAAAAAATTTTACGATTTTTTGATAAAAATAACGAACCATTGACCGGACGCATTTTGCAGAAAATAGGAAGTTTGTGGGTTTTTGAAAATTCCCTAATGTTTTACCTCATCTTAACAAAAGAAAGAGAACTCTCCATGGTTATACCATACAAAACGAACGGGATTTGAAGCTTAAATTGGCTCTTTTGAGTCGTCATAATGCTCAAATTTGTATTATCATTTTTTACCCCCTTACTTCATTCTGAAGGTGGAGTTTCGAACTGATTAATCTGCCTGACAGTGGGCGCCGTGTTTTCTTGGCAAAACAATCAGCAGAATCTATCGGGACTTACCTCGTCAAACTTTTTGATGGCAGTGTTTCACTACTCTTCTGCATTCTCAGCTGACAGCCGGTGAGAATTAAAAATATATAAAAGAAAGTGATCGGCAGTATTTCTGTTGCATAAAAGCCTTTTGGTATCAATATTTTCCCATTTTCTATCTAGCGGGATTGCGATTTACAGCGATTTTAGCTACTACAAGGTGTATATTTATTCGAGATCCAAATCTAGTTGGCTCCTCGTAAGAAGCGCTCATCTAAAATGCTAGAAGTTACGCTCCTGTCGATTGTATGTAGTTTGGTCATCCTGAACTGCAAGTTTCTTAGTGTCGCTGCCCAATACCGTCTTTGCAAAACTCTTTGGAACACTATAAAATTTCGGGGATAAAACGAAACCACGTTTTAGTTTGTTTTTCCATGGATGCAACAACCTTTTTTATTCACTTTCTCCATACTGCCGATGGGACAGGCAATTAGTCATTTGGTTGAGTCTGGCAACAATTCTCTCAAGATCTTAAATGGCGTTGGCTGTTGCATCCTCTGGCATTGTTGCCACCTTCTTGGAAGGTGGTCGAACTTCAAACTCCGCTTTGAAGCTGCCTATGAATATTCTCACTGTTCAGTTTCACAAGCCAACGTGCACCAAGAATTCGGCGAAAGCAAAATTGATAAGGGAATGCAAAATCATCATCTCGGATAAATGCACGATAGCGCATCAACGAGCTTTGAAAGCAATTGAACGAACTATGAAGGATTTTTGAGGTGATTCGAGACAAAAAGTTGAAATTGACTACGAACATGAGATTCGCATTGCCCATCGGCTGCCGAATTCTCGACACAACTGCTGGTGCTTGACAATGGCCAAATTCCCGTTGATGTTTCGACTGGATTGATATCGTTCCTTCAAATTTTTGAGAGTTCACATCCACCTCGAAGGAAGAGCTCGTCACCAAAGTGTTCCCGGCATGGCACAAATTTATGAAAATCCCGATTGGATGAGTGAACCAGCAGCGAAGAATAAGAACGTCGCTTCAATTTCATAATTCAAAGTCATATCGCTGGAGAACTGCATTTACACAAAACCGTTGACAGCGTGACCGACGAGGATGAAGCAACCAACTATCCGAAGGAATTTTTGAACTCCCCTGATGTGCCAGGAATTCCGCTGCATAATTTACAGCTGAAGGTGGGAACGATCATAACCATGTTGCAGAATCTAAATCATCCGAAATTGTGCAACGGTTGGCAGTTGTCCGGCAAGAAACTGATGAATGATGTGATTCAAACGCCAATCATCAATATCAATTTCAAGGGAGTGGAAGTCCTTATCCCCAGAAATCCGATTATTCCAACTGATCTTCCATTTCAATTCAGGCGAATTCAGTTCCCCTTTACGTTGGCTTTTGCGATGACAAATGATAAATCGCAAGGTCAATCATTTGAAGTCTGTGGGATTAATCTCAAAATTCCGTTTTTCGCACGGTCAGCTATATGTTGCCTGTCCGCATGTTGGCAAACCGTCATTACATTACATTACACTTTAATCTACTCCGTCGATGAATCAAAGCACTGGCAACTAAGGCCATCGGCAAACTGTCTTTGTTTTGTTTTTACAAAGAAAAACAAATCGAACAAACGTTTATCATTTCACTCTCTACTGGTTTCGGCTGTATTCAAAAAATTTAAGCTTTATACACATACAAATGTTTTTGTCATACACTTTATTAGTTTCCAACAGGGCCCCGAATTCTTGTGTGCCCATAGTGCCCCGGTATGGTCTATGACGACCATGCCGCTGCCTTCAATTTTAGACTGTCAAACCAAAGGTACACTTTTTGCAATTTTAGCAAAAGATATAGATGCCAAAGAATGGCTCATTATTATTTCTCCTCAATCGAAAATTGAGCTACAGGTATTCTGAAATCTAGCTTTTATTGTGCTGCATTAAAGCATCCGTCACAGTTTTCAATTTCTTCAGAAATAAGCACTTCAGTTTGATACTACTCCTTGTGTTGTCGCTACAGTTTTTGGTTCCCTATATTATGTTTAGCTGAACTGATGAACGCCGTTATTACCGAACTGGTAACAAGAATGTTTACAATGTGCCAAATAAATCAACAACAATATTCCACCTAGTTTTTTTTTCATAGAGCTATTGTAACGGCTTTAATTTCCCAGAAGCTCTTGAAAATACCGAATTGAGACATATCCCTTGATTCCAAAGGTTTGTCCCATAAATACATATGCGACATATCACAATAAGCTGGTAGATACATTTACAGAACAGGGCATTACACACTGCAGCCATAAAATGTAAGCTCCATTTAAATGGCAATCCTTAATCATCAATCAGTGAAATAAAATGACAATTTCTCGAGAAATTACAATCTTTGAGTGGAAATTGTCCATCAATTAGAAACCCTCCAAATGAGTGTGTTAACTTGTCGCACTCTACACTTAAAGCGATGTTCGACCCGTGCACAAGAGGACGCGTCACGGCCACGAAAACAACAACAACAAAAATGTTTGTCGTTTTTTTTTCTGAAACTTAAGTCGTTTTGAAAAACCATAATGGCCATCACCTTTAAGCGTCTTAAAGACACCTTGTCGACTCACTCGCTGATGATAGTCGTCGGTCGTCCCATCGTCCGATCGTCCGGTCGTTTGGACCGTCTCCAATATTAATTATTACATTTCATATTGATATGGATCTTCAGAGTCACACATTCTGCGTCTGTGCACATAGAACTTGTGTTTTGAAAATTTTTAATACCTGCTGCATAATGGTTTGGGATTGGAACTTGCGGGATTGCCTTGCCGTGCTGCTTCTTCTATATACTCGTACACTGCGTGGTGTGAGCTGTAGTTCTGTGTCGTCGTTTACAAAGGCTGAATATTAATTGGCTGAAACCCAAAACGTTGGCTAATAAAATCTTAATCATTCCATTTCGGATGAAATTAAACGCACAAAAAAATATATAAAACGCTGCGGTTCCTCTCTGCACATCTGATGATGATCGTGTCGAGGCAACAACGCCAACGATACGAAGCTCCGCCGCGCCGCCCAATATGACCAAGTATTATTGAGAAGGACGCTGGAGGAGTGGTGGCTGGAAATCTGACACCTGTATGTGGAATGTGTGTATTTATGTAAATCTTTTAATTTATGCCCTGGAAATATCCTTAAATAGCCATCGGTAACGGCCGGGACGGATGTTCGAAATTTACGTGGCGGAATTGTGGAATTCATTGGATTCGATCTTGCGAGCTCACTCGCCTCCTTTTGTCGACTAATTTAGTGCCTGCAGAGAATTTCTCAATAAATTGTGCGGATTTCCTTTCGAATGCAGCACCTCCTTATCGTGTCGCTTATCGCGTGTTCTTTGTTTTAGTTTGTTATTCCTTTTGGCCTTAACCGTAACCGTATAACCTCATTTCGGTTAAGGTTGTTAAGTTTAGTCGCAGCCCGCAGACCGAATGTCGCCTTCGAATGAAAGTGTATCTTTATAGCATAGGTTTAGTCGTATAAGCGGGATCAGCCATCCTCATCATCATGATAATTTCTGTGCGCTGCGCTGCGCTGTCTTGAGAAGCAGTTTGGTGTTGCAGGGCCAATTAATTAACTGAAACTCTTAGCCAACGACTTATTTTACACGTCTAATTAGTTGTTGTAGCAGATAAGAATTAAACGCGAATGAAATAATTTGTTTTGTTGTTGTTGTTGCTATTGAAACTGCGGCAGACACGATGCCGTGAAGGAGTGTGAAACTGCAGAGTTTTGTTGTTTCAAAAATGTTATTCTTTCAAGGATAAAGAAGGTATTTAAAGCGTTGTATGCAGCATGGGGGCAAAAAAGTGCTTAATTTGAGCGGTGAAAAGGTAAATAAGAGAGCAAAAAATTATATATTTTTAAAGGTCTATAAATGTAAATGAGTTTGGATTTGGGCTGAATTAATTAAGATTTATACGAGTATCTTTTAATATATAAAATTAATTCTATTTAAAAACCCTTACAGAAGTTTTATAACTTGATATCTTGAAGTTTTGTTGTCTTTGCAAATCCTTCGCTTCAGTTTAAGTCTTGTAAGTGCAACTAACTAATAAACTCTCAAAACCACCATGCACTCTATTGAACTTCACCTCACCGGCATCAACTGGGCACAATGGAAAAATATTTATATGTCATTTTTAATTTTGTTTTTATTGTTCACACTCTGTTTTTGCAGTAAACTGCATAAGGGGAGTGTGATTTGCACGTTATACCTAAAACGAAGAGTAATGGTCAAGAGCACCTATGGAATAATGGGAGCAGACTTCAACGCGAGACACACCCGATGGTTATACACCGAATGCAACCGTGAAGGAAACTGCATTGTTGAATGGCTAGACGACAACTGCGACCAATATTTGCTGGAAATTGCATCGCAACTGAATCCAACCTTCCCACAAACGGACACCATCAACGCTGGACTTCTTTTTGGCAACATCTAATCTAGCATTCCTTCTAACAGAGTTGCGAAACTATGTCTGCACGACTCTCACCAGCGACTCCGATCACGAAGCTGTACTGCTGGCAGTCGACCTTCAGCAACAAGTGACCAATTAAGCCCAGCCTGAGGAAAGCTACATAAACTACGCCAAACTGGACATCGCTAGACTACAAAGGTAAATTAATGAAGGTACAAGTCTCCCACCAACAAACAGAAACCTAGCAAATTTCCCAAGTTTCGACTGGATGCCGCCCGTGGAATTTCCTTGAGATAATTATCATCTAAAATCTCAAACCACTGTACCACCTTTCTTTCCTGTCTTTCTATTCCTTCTCTACTTGCTCGCACATGTTAAATCATTACAAGGGTATTCATATCCCCTTGAGTGCGAGTGCATATATATACAAAAAAAATGATGAGATCGACGCTGCCATAGATAGCCTATATAACTCAATTTCCAGTGCACTTGAGAGCTAAAAGCGTCCAAAAACATCACAAGACAGATAGCAGCACCTCCTTGAATACATCCAAAAATTATACCACCACAGACAGCGGCTCAGAAAATTACTGCAAAAGATACGTCAAAGGGAAAATAATACCGTCAACGAGAACTACCAAACTGTGTTCAGCGAAATAAAATGCGTCAACACAATAGTCAGGAATGCGGTCAATCACTACAACAACGTCCAGTTCCAGAAGAGGCTCCAAAATATTGGTCCAGGACCTGATGCCTTCAAGAAAATCAATTGGATTATCGGGAAAAAATCACCGCTGCCAGCTACTCTATTAAACGAACAAGGAGAGGTGTCAACTGAAGTTGACAAGGGCAAGGCATTTGCCGACTTCAGACCCAAAACCCACCCGCAGACCCAGTGTTCTTAGAAGAAGTCGACGAATCCATCCGAAGAGCAATGACCAACCATGAGACAGTCAATTTCAGCAACGACAATTTGGCTAGTGACCCTGTGGATAGCGAAGAACTGACAACTCCGGAAGAAGTAACAGAAATCATAAAGAGGAGCCACCCAAAATAATCTACTGGACCCGACAACATATCCAACTTCGTGCTGAAAAGACTGCCCCACACGATGATAATTCTCTTGACGGTCATATTCAACAATTGCGTCAACAACAGCTACTTCCCCAGTTAATGAAAAAACGCGAAAGTAGTACCCATCCCCAAGAAAAACAACAATAACGCAGTCACTGGATTCAGACCGATCTCTCTTTTGTGTAGCTTAAGCAAAATATTGGAAGAAATAATACCAAAAAGACTAAAGAAATTCTGCACTGACAACTGCGTGATTCCTGACATGCAGTTTGGCTTCCGGGAAAAACACTCCACATTGCACCCACTCTTGAAGTTACAGCGTGATGTATCACTCACACTTAACAACCACCAAGTCATCGTAGGCTGCTTTCTCTACATCGAAAAAGCATTCGACAGCATCTGGATACGAAGGCTATAATACATAAACTTTATCAACTCAATTTCCCAGAGACATTAATTAAAATTATTTTCAATTTCCTTCATTCCAGATCGTTTTTCGTCCAATTAGGAAACTGCCAGTCACCCACAAGGACAATCAGAGCCAGAGTTGCGCAAGGATCAAAGCTGGGACCATTCATATTTAACATCTTCACATCGGACCAGCCAAGACCTGAAAACCCCCAGACGCGGACTCTCTTGTTCGCCGATGACTCGTTGACTTACGCCAAATCACTGTCGCCAGCAATTGCTGCCCGAAGAGTTGAAGCCCACATCCGTACCTTCGTTTCTGTACCTTGAAGCCATGGCACTGTACGACGAGGACATTGATGAACATCAATGACGAAGAGGACATCCAATTCTACGCTGACCCCGGATCAGCATACTATCGTGTCTAAAGCCACAACTTTCATATCCCAACGGATCACCAAGACACCGACAACCGGACCTGAACAACCCGAGGAATTTAGAATCATAATTTTGATATAAGATTAATAAATAAGACAACCACTGTATTTTTTATACATAAAGAAAAAAACAATGTAAATCGTTAGGCCCCTTTTGTGACAACAAATGTAAAAACCAACCATTCTTATATAAGACATAACATTAAGTTAAGTGGATTGTATATATATTTTGTTCAATAAATAATCGTTAAAAACCTAAAACGAGTCAATGACTTTCAGGTGTCAGCATTGCTCACGCTGACATGAAATTTCACTCATAACTAAAAAAAATGAATTTATTATCTACAAATAAAAAAGCAGAGCCTCTTCAGTACTTGAGGATTTTTAAACTTTGTTAGTCTAAAAAAAAAGGAATTCTAAATAATCTCTCACGTGTAAACTTAGGTACTATAATAGCAAATAAAGAAATACTGTTAATATGTAATAATAAACCTAAAACCAGACTTAGCCACGCTACCGTAAGCCGTAACCGTTGGCGTATCGCATTATTTTGAATAAATTTAACGGGTATAGGGAGCTCAACTGGAGGTTGATTAGCCAGGAATCTCTTAAGGTTTTGGTGGAGCAAAAACAAAAGTTTACTGTCAACGTTTCAATTCACTGTTCATCGCTGATCAGTATTACACCACTCCTTTGCTGTCGCTTTTTCATTTTAGAGGAATTTTCTTTTACGCTTTTCGTCGTAGACAATCTTCTTCTAAGGATGCTGAAGACCGAGCCCTGCTCACTGGTTTTGCATTGAAAGAGTTGCTGCAATATACCACCCCTTTATTGATAGCACTTTCCTCGACGATCATCAAATGAAAGTTCGGAACGGCAATATAGGCCCGTTCATTGCCATGGACCCTTTTTTACAAACCTAACTTTAAGAGTTAACGTTCATTGTCGGTAACTCTTTCTCGGATTGCTTTAAGAAATACAAATTTATTGTAAACATTCTTCTTCAAAGGGTGACCAAAATTCAGGAACTGGTGTGTATTGGTACAAAGTACAATAATTATAGTCATGCTTCCTTCCACAAGTCCCACACGATCTGTTTACGACAGAAATTGCAGTGTGTGCTAGTGCTAGCTTGACACCGACGAGGAAAATACTTCCTCAACGAGCAAGAAAATGTCTCGAAAAGACCTTTGAGTATTCAAAATACATTATTAGGTTAGGCCCCACATTCACAAACAGAAATGGCCGAACTCAACACTTTTGCCAATTAGCGAACATTTCTGAGCGCCAATTATACTGTGATAGTTCCTATACTGATGGACTATTCCAAAGATTCAATGGAAAATTAATCGAAACTCATCCAAGCATTCAAGCCGATTTTAATCAATCTCGCCAGAACGCCGGCGGGCGGTGCATCGGGTTGGTCAGAAGCGGCGTCTTCTAACAATAAAACCTTTAAAACTGCCATCGACTTTGCTAAAGATCACTTTCTTATAATTTTTTATAATTTAACGCTTCCCGCTAATGTCTTTATTAGAGAATTCAAAAAATTACGATCACCTTTCTCGGCACCCCCCATCGATTTCTAAAAAAAAAAACTGATTATGTGCGTACATGTTACAAGAGTAAGCCATGATCTCTTCTCTTCTTCACATGATATGGGCAAACAACATGCTTAATCACAGCCTATCCATCAGAGTCTGGTAGACTACAAGACATATCCCGGCACTTAAGATTAAGATGAGTAATCAAAGTAATTAAAGCAATATAGATATTCCACCTTCATTAATATTGAATGTTTGGCAAGAGGTGTATCCTCAGCTATGATCGGATCGTCCGTCCGTCCATCGTTTAAGTGTATTATATAGTCAACTCATGCATACCTCGATCAATCCCTGTTAAAATTACCTGCATCATACGCTGCTGGTTAAAAATTATCACAAGGTCCGTATTTCTTTATCAAACGGGCCCTGTCATGTTAAGATCATTACTATTTTAAGCAAAGTCCTATGGTGGAATTATATATAGAATATAGTCAAAACGTAAAGAATATTGTTTTTACAAAGTGATTTTCAAACGTGATAATCACATTAGCCGCAGTCAATATTGACAAAAGTTTTTCTGTCTCCAAGACAACAAAAGTTACAAAAATAAAGAGAACAATCACCGTCAAATTCTTAATGCGCCCTTATGTTGCTTTGATTAAGAAGCGGACCTGTTTATGGATCTTTGAACATCTAGGAGAATGGGAAAGAACTTGATTAGTTTCTTGAGGCGCTATTACGTAGGTACGTTGTGCACCACTATAGCTCAGCAGATTACTGGACGACCGACAAAATGAATCAAAACGATGACCGACAGTTATTAATCATTATTTGCATTAGTCAAAGATTTCGAGAAACATGGCGCGCTGCAGAGCGATTAATATTTGTCGACTAAACATGTTCATTTATAGAGATAAATTATCATATTACCCCGGGGCTGCTTTATGAAGCATTTTTTTTTCGAAAATTAGTTATGTTTTGAGCAACATTTTGAAAGAATTTGTTTAAAATGATTGGATTTTTTAATTGAAAAATAAAATAAATATTTTTTGATTTAGAAAACGTACTAGGTACATACATATACGTAGTTGAAAGGCATTACTTTGATACCAAATATTGACAACATGAAATCTTGCTTGCGACACAAAATGTCAACGTCTTCATAATAGATTTCAGCAAATTCTCTGCAAAATTGTCTCAACTCTTCGGAATTCAGGAAACAATTCGAAACGTAAAACGGTGTGTTGACTGGCTTTGAAGAGGAGTAAATTTTGCAGGGTGATTTAATTAAAGTGCGAGAGCGAGCAGGTTGGGTTTGGCCTGGGGGTATATTCCATTCCGTTTAGCCAGGGAGGGGCAATTTTCTAAAATCATGACTTAAATTGAAAACAAAATTATTAAAAAAACATAAGCGAGAGCTACAGTACGTTTGCAACGAACTGTTGGATACACTAATCCCCACATTTTTGTATATGTATATGCATATGCGTTCACCTCCTTCGCAGCCAGCCGCTGATCCAGTATCGGAAACAAAATTCTTCTTTAACAGGCAGAGGAAAAAAAGACATTTTATTGCCAGGGTAATCACTATATGAGCTCATCATTCAATTTTAAGCTTGCAGATCGATTTGAACAAAACAAGACAAAACTAAAATTTGTAGAAATTAGATTTTGATAGGAAAAAGCGATTATGTGTGTTTTTAACAATTCTTGAACTACACTATGCTACGTAAACAAGGTATATACAAACCGAAGTGTTCATCTTCTTACTTCAAAACTGCGCCCGATAGTTAAAAAACATTAAACAATTAATGAATAGTATACGACTTTTGACGGAAACGCCCCAAAAATTTTTAAGAAAAATTTAAAGTTCTAACTAAGCTTTGATCATTAGTCAGTATTTAGGCATATGTGTAAAACTACAGCTGAATCGAGTAGTTTTTAAACGATCTTACCTAAACAAAGGTATCTACTTTATCAAAATCACGCCTTTACACAAGAAAATGTAGAAATATTTTTCATACAACGAACGGAAGGGAAAAATGTTAATTGAATATTGGTAGTACCTTACATTTTTAAAACAACATTTTTCGTTCTTTCATGAAAAGTGGGTGTAAGCCACGCCCGAAATTCAAAAATTTCTTTTCGTACACAGTTTTTAGTTTCTACTAAGAGACGCAAGATGCTTGCGGATTCATTATAATTACCGCTTATTTGCAAAAACAATTTGTTTATGTTTTTAGTGAAAAGTGGGCGTCAGCCACGCCCAAAATCAATTTTTTGATTTCATGCACAAATGTTTATGTGCAAGTAATATCCACAAAATTTAATGTTTTTCGCATTAATATAACAATTGTTATTTTATAAAAACAATATTGATGGTTTTGTATGCAAAGTGGGCATAAGCCACTCCCAAACTGAAATTTTTTTATTAAGTTGGAAGAAGGTTTACCTGAAGCTTGCGCGTGCAAAATGTTAGCGTTATGCTTTTATCATAACTGTACAAAAAACATTATTTAATTTTAACAAATTGAGGTTGTTCAACAAAAATGGCAATTGTGGGCGTGTTTGTGGGCGGATTTTACCGCTTCAAGAACTTAGCCTTACTCTTGAACCAAAGATTATACGAGTATAATACAAATTTCAGCTTTCTAGCTCAAAAATTGCGACCTCTAGAGAGTATTCATACGGACAGACGGACATGGCTAAATCGACTAGGCTTTTGATTCTGAGTCAGAATATATATACTTTTCTATACCTAACGGTATTATTTCTCTATGTTACAAACTCCACACCACAGACCATATACAGACCGCCAACTCGTACTCCTCTTGCCTGAAACACCCTCGAAATATTTTTTCCTGTCTGTGAATACGTGTACATCTCTCTCTGTGCATTTCGTAATGGCAACTATACCTGCGTATGCCATTTATTTTGTAGGTGTGTTTGCTAAATGGGTTTTAAAGCAAGGGAGAGCGTCACACTCTCAAAATAAATGGCATATCAGCTGATTTTTAGCTTGGTGGCAAAAAGAGAGACCATATGGTGAGTTGGCGGTCTGTATCTTCTTGGTCCGTGCTCCACACCAAATACAATATACCCATTCTATGGAATAGGGTATAATAACGGTAGCCCCTACAATCAGAGAGAAGATACTTATAGAGAAAGGCAACTTCGACGATGGCTCTCTTTTAGCCTACAAGCTGCGATTCGTACAGCAACTTGCATCTGTATTAAACTCCATATAAAAAAACGTGGGGACAACACAGATACAAGTTGCTGTACACATTCCTGTAAATAAGAGAGAAAGAGACACACTTCTTTTTTTGTTCTTTTTTTGAGAAAACATGTATACACCGATAGGAATTCAAATCGTTATAAAAAATGTAAACAAAAAGCATTGCGTGGACGGAGGCGAGGAAAGTTGTCTCTCTCTATAAGTATCTTCTCTCTGCCTACAATGCCATGCTATACTTTTTTTCAAAGCCTGAAACCTCTTCTTAAAAAAATAAAATGCACGACTGGGTCGCACGAACTTGCTCTAATGAGTGACAGTGTTTTATGGGCTTGAGATTTTGATAAAAATAAAATTTTCAAAATTCTTAAATAAATACTTAAACTAATTTGAGCTTAAAAAAAAGTACGCCATTTTATTTCTTGGATGAATTTGAATTTATAAGAATAAATTTAGAAAAATCTGTGGAGCGGTTTTTGAGAAAAAAAGTTTTTTTTGAAAAACTTTTTGAAAAAATTTTTCAAAAAAAATTCAAAAACGCCAGTTCATAGGTATTCAGCAAATACATTTATTTAAATTTTTTAAAAAAAAATTTAATAAGCAGTTTTCAAAATATTAATTTTTTAAATTTTTTTTTTAAAAATGCTTTTAAAAATACAAAAAAATATTTTACAAAAATATTGGTATGCAATACAAATTGAGCTACCTACAGCTATATGTGTGTGAAATTTCGAAAGAATCGGTTGAGTCGTTTTCGAGATAGTCGAAAGCAAAAAAAACGGTCCTATGGAAAGTACCGTTCTTAGCCATTTTTTAAAACTTTTTTTCAGCCATATGATTGGTCGTACCTAAAAAGCAACACTGATTTTTTTAATTAAAAATCGTTAGAGCCGTTTTTGAGAAAAATAAGCTTTAACGTAACGGTTGTATGGCAGGTACCGTTATTTTTTGAGCTAAAAAAAAAATTTCAATTTCCTTTCTGTACAATACCTAAAAAAGTCTATATACCAAGTTTGAAGCAATTCGGCCCACCCGTTTGGGCTGTAGGCTACATACAGACAGACAGACAGACAGACAGACAGACATACAGACGGACAGAATTTTTAGACCATCTTTTTTCGTCTTCGCTATCATCGTAATGTCATGTTTGATTGTTATCTCAAAACTTTTTTTTTTCGACGAATGCATAACTTGCCTTATAGTACCTATAATCGCAAGTAAAAAGTACAAATGAGTAAAAATCGTTCATATTTTTTTAATTCAAATTTGGTCAAATACAACCGTTATTATCACTCGAATAATTTTTTTCCATTTGTATAATGTATAAGGAAGTAGGTTCGGTTATTTTTGAATGGCAACAACAAATCCTAGAGCCATACGGTTTTCAGTGTTAGAAAACTAATAAGAACATACAATTTTGGCAACAAAAATAATACTTTATTACGTAAATTTAAAAAAAGCAGTTAGAACATTTTTTTTATTTTTTACTTGCGATTATAGGTACTATAAGGCAAGTTATGCATTCGTCGAAAAAAAAAGTTTTGAGATAACAATCAAACATGACATTACGATGATAGCGAAGACGAAAAAAGATGGTCTAAAAATTCTGTCCGTCTGTATGTCTGTCTGTCTGTCTGTCTGTCTGTCTGTCTGTATGTATAGACACCTACAGCCCAAACGGGTGGGCCGAATTGCTTCAAACTTGGTACATAGACTTTTTTAGGTATTGTACAGAGGGGAAATTGAAATTTTTTTTTTAGCTCAAAAAATAACGGTACCTGCCATACAACCGTTACGTTAAAGCTTATTTTTCTCAAAAACGGCTCTAACGATTTCAATTTAAAAAAATCAGTGTTGCTTTTTAGGTACGACCAATAATATTACCGAAAAAAAAGTTTTAAAAAATGGCTAAGAACGGTACTTTCCATAGGACCGTTTTTTTTGCTTTCGACTATCTCGAAAACGACTCAACCGATTCTTTCGAAATTTCACACACATATAGCTGTAGGTAGCGCAATTTGTATTGCATACCAATATTTTTGAAAAATATTTTTTTGTATTTTTAAAAGCATTTTAAAAAAAAAAATTTAAAAAATTAATATTTTGAAAACGGCTTATTAAATTTTTTTCTAAAAATTTTAAATAAATGTATTTGCTGAATACCTATAAACTGGCGTTTTTAAATTTTTTTTGAAATTTTTTTTCAAAAAGTTTTTCAAAAAAAACTTTTTTTCTCAAAAACCGCTCCACAGATTTTTATAAATTTTTTCTCATAAATTCATATTTTTCCAAGAAATAAAATGGCGTACTTTTTTTTCAGCTCAAATTAGTTTAAGTATTTATTTAAGAATTTTGAAATTTTTATTTTTATCAAAATCTCAAGCCCCTAAACCACTGTCACTCATTAGAGCAAGTTCGTGCGACCCAGTCGTGCATTTTATTTATAATGCATATGGGAAAATTGTGAAATGTAAAAATGCAAAAAAAAAAAAAACTCGCTCTAATGTCAAAAAGGAGGTTAACAAAAAACTAAATATTATAAAAAGGGGCAAATTCGGGCCACATTTTTGTTTGCATCTATAAGAACCCAAAAAAATAGCTACAATAAAAATAAAATAGAAGATTCGGGACTATTCGGGAACATAAACAAATCTTTCACGAAAAAAGCTAAACAGAAAGAAAATAGGAACTATACGGTAGTGGATTAAACATTAAATTTTTGTCATACAATAAAATTAATAAAATAAAATCACATGACTTACGAAAAGAATCCATTTCGTTTGTTTTGAAAAAAACTTATTTTGACTTTATAAAGAGCAAAAACTTTTAAACATTTGTTTCACTATTTCGCAATTCACTTCGAAGAAAGACTCGACTTTGAAGTGACACTGGAATCCACGTAGTTAACGGTTTATATTGATTTTGAATTTTTTCTTATATTTGTGTTCAATTCTGAATTGTCTGATTTCTCAAATTTGCAACAACAACAAAATTGGCTTTATGCCATGTTTTTGAGTAGAATACCCCACTGACGCGACGGTTCGAAGAAATAAAATGTATTTCTAAGGTTAGTAATAAAATCTTCTAGTGAAGTAATGAAATTAGTTGCCAATTCCAGTGTTATTATTACTTTCTGAATATAACAAATTCTACTTGTATCGAACTGCATGAGTATGAGAGTGAGAGCTCTGCGATTGATGTATTGGTATGGTAAGACAAATATAGGTAAAGAGCATATATTTTAGTTTTAGTCTCACGAACGAACTCGACCGAGTAAGGTCGCCCGAAAGTATTTAAATAAAGGAATGAAGTGGTTTTTTATTAATTTTAATTTTCCACTATAAAATTTGTGTGTTTTATTTAATATCTATATTCCTCTCGCCTCTCCGCTGAGTTGTCGATACACTACTTGTTCTGTCTTTTCTTTCCAATATAGGACTCTGAACTTCAGTTAGTATAATGAATTTAAGGTTTTCCATTCTGGACAGACTAAGGGCTTCGTCTCTAGTTTCTTGTGCATGCATGTTCTGTACCTTTAGCGATGGATATCAAAGCTTCTATAATTTGGTCACGACCTTCATGCAAGGCACTTATCTGCATTAACTCGGGCCTACCGTCTATTTTGTTAAAAACTTTTAAAAACTTTTTTGTTCCTAAATGTTCTGCCATTCTTCTGTTCGGTGCGGTGGTGGGTAGAACCCGAAAAACAGTTGTACACTTTCTGAACCATTTCAAAAAACCTTGCTGCATCTGATACACACCAAGCCGCATTGACACCGACCAAGTTTGATACCTCATGGTACAAAGAGGTGGCAAATTCACATTTAATATATAATTTTTAGGACCTGTTTTCCTATTACGACGATACACTATATTCGCTACTGCTAAATAAGAAATGTTACCTTTTCCAGGATTCCCAAATTTTTAAGGTGATCTGCAAGAAATGGAGCATATCTATTCACTCAATTACTCCACGGTTATCATTTGGTGATCTGGCAGGAACTAGCAGGCCTTATCGATCGTGAGGGCCTGAGCATGCCGCGCCAGTCGTATACTCAAAGAACTGATATTTTTTGAAGAACAGTTCTTTTTTTTTAGCCAATGACGTCAATTGACTCGGGTAATAACCCGAATTCCCAAATAGTATTATAAATCAAATTTATTCTAAAAACTGTTTCCATTCTTTATTTATCACAGCATTTATTCCAATATCCTTGTATACTCAAACAAATGTTATGCTAATTGCGCCGAGCATATTTTCCAATCAAAAATTCTTTTTATTGTGTGCAAATTGCACATGGGGCACATTGTTTATTCCTTTTTTTTTTGCACCATATGTCGCGCATGTGCACCTTCCAGTCTAATCTTGTGTTCATTCGGTACCATCTTGCATATGAATCCTTTCCTTACCATAAGCGAAGTATTTTTTTGAGGAATTTTACAGCTTACCTCAACAAACAAAAAATAACCGAATCGAACTTTGCTTTCCGCGAATCAGGGATCTCCAACGGAAACAAGGACACAGTAGGTATACAAGTAGGGGAGCAATCTCAAATTAATTCAATAAGAACCTGAGCGGAGTTACTTTCCTGAGAATCGATCACCATGCAGGAATAAATCGGTCCACAATTCGGAACGATTTCAACCACTAACCAACCATCCAAAAGAATACCGCGATATGTGATGATTCAAAAAAAAAAAAAAAAAAAAGACCGTTCTCGTGCATTTAAACTGTCAACTTCAATGTGCCGGTCGGGATATTTTGATCGATTTGATTTATGGCTACGATTGCGAATGAAATATTTTAATGTCGGACATTAGGAAGGTTTGTTGCACTTTTTTACTTGCGATTATAGGTACTATAAGGCAAGTTATGCATTCGTCGAAAAAAAAAGTTTTGAGATAACAATCAAACATGACATTACGATGATAGCGAAGACGAAAAAAGATGGTCTAAAAATTCTGTCCGTCTGTATGTCTGTCTGTCTGTCTGTCTGTCTGTCTGTCTGTCTGTCTGTCTGTCTGTCTGTCTGTCTGTCTGTATGTATAGAGACTTACAGCCCAAACGGGTGGGCCGAATTGCTTCAAACTTGGTATATAGACTTTTTTAAGTATTGTACAGAGGGGAAATTGAAATTTTTTTTTTAGCTGAAAAAATTACGGTACCTGCCATACAACCGTTACGTTAAAGCTTATTTTTCTCAAAAACGGCTCTAACGATTTTTAATTAAAAAAATCAGTGTTGCTTTTTAGGTACGACCAATCATATGGCTGAAAAAAAAGTTTTAAAAAATGGCTAAGAACGGTACTTTCCATAGGACCGTTTTTTTTGCTTTCGACTATCTCGAAAACGACTCAACCGATTCTTTTGAAATTTCACACACATACAGCTGTAGGTAGCTCAATTTGTATTGCATACCAATATTTTTGAAAAATATTTTTTTGTATTTTTAAAAGCAGTTTTAAAAAAAAAATTTAAAAAATTAATATTTTGAAAACTGCTTATTAAATTTTTTTTTAAAAATTTTAAATAAATGTATTTGCTGAATACCTATGAACTGGTGTTTTTGAATTTTTTTTGAAAATTTTTTTCAAAAAGTTTTTCAAAAAAAACTTTTTTTCTCAAAAACCGCTCCACAGATTTTTCTAAATTTATTCTCATAAATTCAAATTTATCCAAGAAATAAAATGGCGTACTTTTTTTTCAGCTCAAATTAGTTTAAGTATTTATTTAAGAATTTTGAAAATTTTATTTTTATCAAAATCTCAAGCCCATAAACCACTGTCACTCATTAGAGCAAGTTCGTGCGACCCAGTCGTGCATTTTATTTTTATTTATTTTTGGTATGGCTAGCTGTGAAGAAATATAGAGGACACCAATCGCTTCATTTGGATGGTCATGGGATTCCATTGGAGCTGTAATGGTGTGATGACATAGTTTTCTTGAGAATTTGGTAATTTGAACGTGGGAATGGTAAACGGTTGCTATTTAAGGTGATTTTTTTTTTTCACTGTTGGTGTTTTTGTGACGCAACAATTAAGGATGCTTGAAGCCGGAGTCAATGGAGGGTACGCAGTATTTTAAAACGTTGAAATACATCCAATACCTTGCGATATGCCTATCATCGAACTTTAAAAAAAAGTTAAAACAAGCACAAATCAAGATATTTTGCAAAAAACTGCTTTACTTTTGACGGCGGCGCGGCGGCGATTGCAAGGCCTGATTTTAGAACGTGCCCGGTCAGTTTTGCCTTATCCTCGTTTATGATCAGTCCAAATAGCTTGAGTCGATGGTTATTGGTTGTGAAGGCGTCGAAGACTGCTCACTTTGATCTTCCAATGGTGCCCATGCGAATGGACTGGCATGGGGTTTTCATGATGGTATTGTAGAGCGCTATACTTTTTTTTAAGGAACATCAAGTCTATTGTTATCCTTATACCTATGACGCTTCAGTTTAGCAGGAATTCTAAAGCTGTTCTTGGCACGATAACAGTTCGCTGTCGCGTCGGAAGGGGATTTGACTCGCTGAACAGGTGGTGATGGGTTTTGATCTTAAATTCTTGGTGTTTCTCCTGGATCTGGCGGAATATGAAGATCTGGTCAATTAAAGATTTTCCAAGCGGATCTTATAAGCGTTGTTTAAAAAACTGCTTCTACTTTTAGTTTAGAGCAGGCGGATATTTTTGTGGATGGGGCAGATAGAGCCTAATGAATTTGTTTGGCTTTAAAGTTCTCTAAGAGCATTTTAGTATCGTGCTTGGGCTTGGGGCATTGGTCGTACATAATGTTATGGCTCGGAACTCATAGAAGCTTTCACTTGAAGCGTCATTTTTTTCTTCAGTTGTATAGGCTCGTGTGAGGCTTATAAGGCTGAGTGTGTGAAATTCAGATTGTCATCACTCTTGCAAAGAATTCGTGAAAGTTGAAAAACCTTACAGATGACATTATGGTGTTGCCAGTAAAGTATTAGTACTCAGGCATTGTCAATTATAAGTACATTCTATACCTAAATTCTCCGGGGAAAATTCAAAGTCTACTTCATCTGAAAGAAATTGTTATTTCGGTAAATCACCTAATCTGTTTTTTTTTTTTTTTTTAAATTGATTTTTAAAAAGTATTTTTTTTTACGTCTCTCACCAATTGATAATAGGTAAATGTGGAAGAAAAAGTGCTCCCATCCAGCTTTCCATCAATTTTTTAAAATTTTTAAAATAAAGCGCACGACTGGGTCGGACAAACTTGCTCTAATGTGAGACAGTGGTCTTGGGGAGATGAGATTTTGGAAAAAAAAGCAGGGTAAAAACTAAGTATGTATACATATATGAGATTTTATTGATCACTTAAAAATCAATAGTTAAAACATTTCTTGGAAAAAATAAAGTAAGCCATATGATTGTGAAGAATTTTTGTTTTAAAATCGTTTTTTTCAAAAAAATGGTTTTTTTTTAAACTTTTCCAAAATAAATTCCAATTTTTTTAAAGTATGCCAACTTGTAGCACTTTGTAGTTTTTATCAGAAAAATAAAATTTTAAAAAAATAGCTTGGGCCGTTTTTGAAAAAAAAAATTTTTTTAATAACTCAAAAAAAAACTTTTTTTCAAAAATTTAAAAAATTATATTATTTCGTCTTTAAAAGGGCTTCTACATTAAAAATTTCATCGAAATCCATCAAGTGGCTTACGAGAAAATCTGATTTTGAAAAACCGGTCCTATGGGAGGTACCGTTATAAGATTATTCCTGAAAAATCTATTCCAACCAAAACATAAAGTTTACACAGAAAACACTATTTAGAAAGTTTTATCAAAATCGTAGAAGCCGTTTTTGAGAAAAATTAACTTTTCACTAAAAATCGTATGGCAGGAATGCTTATTCCTAAAACCCCTCTATAGGACGTCATAATAATACTATGTACCAAGCTTGAAGCAAATCGGTCTAGCCGTTTAGGCTGAAGGTAACTATACAGACCTACAGACACACGGACAGACAGACAGAATTGTCGGACCCACTTTTTTCGAAATGTCATGTTTGATTGTTAGAATTTTTTTTTACGAATGCATAACTTGCCTTATAGTACCTATAATCGCAAGTAAAAATTAGCGAACTAGATCCATCCCGCCCCCATAGCGAAAAGCTATCTACGCCACTGGCCATTGCAATAATTTTTCGGCAAAATTCCAGGCGAACAGGTATATCCTGAGGGTTTAACTTGCTTGTAATTTGGACTTTGTATGCAAACAAGTGTAAGTCATCATGAAGAACCCGTTGTAATGACCTTCTGCTAACTCCAATTTGTCCCGATAAGTTTCGAGTCGAAATGCTTGGATTTGCCTGTATTGCCGAAGCTACAGCCGCGATTGTAGGTATCCCGAACCCGAACATTGGAATCTCGATGGTACGGCCTTCGTGCGATGTTTCCAGATTCGGCAAACATGTTCACCAGCCTCATAATGGTCCATCTACTCGGCGGAGTACCGCCAAACTCCCTCCTAAATTCCCTTTGGACGGAAATGACGGACTGCAAAGCATGGTGCCGTTGCACTATCCAAATTCTCTTTTCTGTATCCCAAGCATTCATATTTAAAAATCTAAATAGTAACCTGCAAAATAAAAGAACAAATAAGCCGATTACTCACACAGGAAAAAAATTATAACGTTTTATTTTTGTAGCATGATTTCGTGCGCCACCCTGTAGTTCCTGGCAATTTTTTTTTTTTTTTAATATGTTTTCTGTTATATGGGTACAGTGGCTGGATTGGATGTAATCAAAGCTTGAGGTTGTATATGGGCAATAACGCGGCGAATGTTGTCTTCAGGTTTTCAGAGGTCTCTGGCTTATCGACATCATATTGCCCCACACAAAATAGTCTAGCGGTGTTAAATTGCATGATCTTGAATGCCATCTCAGATCCTAAACGCCAAATTATGCGCTCCCCAACCGTTTCCTTCTACAAATCATATTGAAATCTCGCATCAAGGCAATTCATTAACCTTATAAAGACTCGATTGACTGTAACCCTCTGGCCAGTATCGTTTTTAAACGAGCAAGACCAATGATTCCACCAGCCCATAAAACACACAAAACTGTTTTTCTGGATGTAACATCTCAAAAATAGCGTGAGGATTATCTACACTCCATCTGCGGCACCTTTCGTCGCTGAACAAAATTTTCTTGTGAAAATCAGGATCAACAGCAATTTCAAGAACCGTGTTTTTTGAAATAAATCTTCACAATTTGCATGCGTTGTTCAGGCGTCAGTCGATTCAAGATTAAATGGCAAACCAAACTGAAGATAAATCACATAGCTGATGACAAAATGACTGCCAATGACAGTGCTGCCAATTTATAGTTCTATACTTCTAAGAAAAACACTCTTTATGTTATTATTAGTTTTGAATTGATAAAATCTTATTTAAAACTGAATTTTGAAATAACATTCGCGATTTTAATTACTGAAATTGTAAGCTTATTTGTATTGTTAACAGAAATACAGATTTTGACCTCCATATCCGGAGTTTTACGTGATCTTGGTCTAAATCTGGAACAGCTGAACTACCTCATTTATAGACAAAGAAACACACAACGGAGCACATCAATGACGACGACGACGGAAAACGTTCAATCTCGCCTATCAACAACCTGTTTAAATAAATTTGTTAACCTCCCAACATATCAGTTAAAAAAAGATACAAAAAAAAAACAAAGAATTAACAACAAGCAAGCTCCATATAACCGCCCTGATGGCCTTCACGCTTCTCTGCCTCTCGCCTTCAGCACACACCTATATTATACGAAACACGAAATAGTCTGTTCTGTATCTGTTCAACTGCATCGAAGCAGAAGCTGCAATGGACATCTCTTGAATTTGCAGAAAACTCTCCTGCACCCGTTCTTTTCCTGGCGGTCACCGGTTCCTGTCCCTGGTCATACTCCTGAGCTTCGCGAGTCCTTTCTGCGGCAAGTAAGTAAACAAAACATATCTCGTACAAAATATAATGAGCTGCAAGATGGCTATCGCTTTGATTCATGCTTTCGCAGGGCCCGGCCGGGCTGTTCGGTAATGATTGCTTAACTGTTGGTCAAAGTGATGGTGGAAGTGGTGGAGATGGCGGGTGTTGGGTCAGCCTCCTCCACAGGATATAATATAACTGGGTGTTAAAATGGCAACTCGGTCTAGGGAAGTCTATGATGATAGGAGGAAGCCTATGGAAAATGTGTGCAAAAACAACGAACTCACTTTCGACTGTAAAAATTCGAGCCTATATTACCTGATATCTGCGCAGTAATTATGATGTAAACATTGGCCTAACCTAAGAGCACCGTAATTTATTGGTGTAATTAAACTTTTAGCCTTTTTCTTTTGCTGGCTTGTTCGTCGTCGGTCTTCGGTCTACGGTTGCTTCGCGTTGTTGCGTTGCAGTTGCATAGTCCTCGAGTCTTTATGGTCAGATTTTGTCATGAATGGCGGAATGGTGCATGTTCCGATCTAAACGTCGAGCTACGACTGCAATGTTGCCTTATCACGAGTTTGTAACCACATGTGTGTGCTCTTAAGGGAAGGTGAGGAGCAATGTGGTCGGCGGAAAACAATTTCATGTTTACGTGTTTTCTGTGACTAATTGCGAAAATTGTGTCACATTTTTACTTGCAAGTTGGTTATAAGGAAGGACTCAAGACTCATAGCTACCTATATAAGAGGGGAAGAAGGCTGGTATGTTGGTTGCACTTGTCGGTGGCTGTGTAAGCCGGATGGGCTCTGCGGAACTTGGTGAGAGAGCAAATTACTTGTAGCATGCAAAATGAAATTCTTTCAGGTTTTTGTTAAGATTGTGAGTTACAAGTGTAGAGGCGCTGATTTATGTGTTCCTGTGCTCACCTTAACTGTGCGTCCATGCGTCCATGCGTCCATGGTCGCTCGTCGTTGTCGTCGTCATATCGTTGTCGGCATATATGTTGCAGTGATGATTTTCATTGTTGCGAGCCCATTGAAATGCCAGGCTGCTGAAGCACATATATATAAACGAGGTGGCATGTAGGCTTAATTAATTGAAGTGGGCTTTTTTCGTGTACTAACTTTGTTGAAGTTGAAGTCTAAATTATGATCTTAATGGTGTAATTATTAAAAACACACACATGTAGTACCTACCTTTCCTTATTGTGGCGGTGTATTGCCTTTTGTGGATATACCTACAGGAAGTTTTAAATAAAGTTAAAGATGTGAGAGCAGTACAAATCCATCAGAGTGAACAGAAGGTATTATAAAGATAAAGTTTAAGTGAATCTATCTGCATAAATTTGAAGAAGGGTTAAGAAGGTAAGATAGGTAGAAGGATAAGAGCTGAAAGTATTTGCAAGTTTGTAAGTTCTTTTTTTTACTAAAAGACGAATGTTATCCCGGATCTGATGGTATCACTCCAAATAAAAAAAAGTGTTTCCTATATTTAAGCTTCTCTCCTTCAATGTCTATTGGAACAACCCTTAGGCCTTGTACATTATTTCTTTTGCGTTCAAAAATTTTTCTAATTAATTTTGTAGTTATCAAGCATTAGAGCAAGGTCAAGGTCATACTAAAAAGAAGTCGTTGGCATGTTCTTAATATTTTCGCATTTCTTTATTCTCGCATTACGCTTGTTTACTTAAAGAGAGGATTTCAAAGTTACAATATTATGTTATTGTAGTTCAAAAAAATATGAGCGTTTTTAACTCAACTTTGGCGATTCGGAACAGAGAAACTTTTGAACACTGATTTTAATGTTCAACGTATCCTCTGCACAAAAAAAAATCTAAAGGGAGGAGGGTGGGGCTTAAAGTAACAGGCGTTAGAAGTAACAGCTACAAAACAGGGTTCTGCTTAAAATTAAGAATTGCGTGAATTAGAAAATGTGTATCTTTTCCATATCTACCGCAGCTACCTACTTCAGGTGTCAGAAAAGTTCTGTGGTGGTCTCAAAAAATAGCAGGTTCGTAACTTTAATTTTTGTTGGTTCTCCTCCTCACACGGAAGAGATAGGGCAGTTGTTGTTCTTTTGTTAACATCCATTTGAGTTTTGGTTCTGTTTGTGCGTATGTATACAGGGTGATTCACGAGCGTTGTGCCAAAAAGCTAGAGCGTGTAGGTTAAGTTGAGATAAGAAAAAAATCGTAAGGGAGGGGGGGTCTATTCCCCCCCCCGTTTAGCCGGGAGGGGCAATTTTCTGAAAAATTGACTTATTTTGTAAAAAAAAAAATATTAAAAGTCAACGGCTTTGTTTACAACACCGCGTTATACCTTTTTAGAAAGCCAAAAACTTCTTCTTTCATTTTAATTTCAAATTAAATTGTTTTAACGAATAGTTTAAAAAATATAAATTTTCAAACTCAAAATTTTGAAAAAAAAATTGAAAAAATAATTTTAAAACTAATTTTTTTCAAAATTTTACGTAATTAGGTATAATTTTTGTTCTCATAATTCAATGCTCCCATTAATCTTTAATCCAACAATGAAAACCGTATGGCTCTACGACTTTTTGTTGCCAAGGTATTTAAAAATAACCGAACCTACTTCTTCACAAAAACACGAAAAAAATTGGCTAAATGATCACTAGATTTTCCGTAAGGCTAGATTTTCTTGTTTTTGTGAAGAAGTAGGTTCGGTTATTTTTGAATACCTTGGCAACAAAAAGTCGTAGAGCCATACGGTTTCCAGTGTTGGATTAAAGATTAATGGGAGCATTGAATTCTGAGAACAGAAATTATACTTAATTACGTAAAATTTTGAAAAAAAATTAGTTTTAAAATTATTTTTTCAAATTTTTTTTCAAAATTTTGAGTTTGAAAATTTATATTTTTTAAACTATTTATTAAAACAATTTAATTTAAAAACAAAATGAAAGAAGAAGTTTTTGGCTTTCCAAAAAGGTATAACACGGTGTTGTAAACGAAGCCGTTGATTTTTAATATTTTTTTACAAAATAAGTCAATTTTTCAGAAAATTGCCCCTCCTGGCTAAACGGGGGGAATAGACCCCCTCCCATACGATTTTTTTCTTGTCTAAACTTAACCTACACGCTCTAGCTTTTTGGCACAACGTTCGTGAATCACCCTGTATATACATATGTATATGTGTGACATCCAGTTTTTCGTAAATTGACTTTCTTGTGTGAGATTTCATGGTGAGGCAGGTTGTAACACTTTTTATTAACATGTTAAAACTTTCCCCTTGATTTTTTTACTGTTACTTGTGAACAACAATGATCGAGAATTGTGTTCTTGTTTCATATTTTTTTACTTTTTTATTTTAGTCCTCACCAACAGCGATTTCCTAGGAAAGAAACAATGCCAGAAATAAGCCAAAAAAGAACTAAGAACGGAACGAAAAAGGGGCCAAAAACCAAGCAAAAACAGCAGGTGAAAATGAAGATATCAGCCTCTTCATGAGGAGTTGATGATGATAAACAAAATGTATTTCCCGTTTGATTTGAGCCAACTTAAGTGTGTTAAAGAATCGCTTCGTGTATTCGTATGCTTAAACTATTTCACGGATGAAGATTCTTTCTTCTAGCCCTAAATATACTTTTTGAAGTGCATGATAACTTTTTATGGGAGGGTGAACCGCTTTGTTACAGCATCACTCAGTCTGGCTTCCCTTTCTCCCACGCATACGGCAGAGCCAGCAGTAGGCATGAGGCTCCTCCTCTCTCACTTTAACCCACAGCGCATTTTATAATCAATAAAATATTTTATTAATAAATAACCTTTCCTCACATTATCATATTAATATACATAAAGTTTAAGTAATAACCTAATCTTTTCTCAGTTCAACTTAGATAAGTTTAAGTTATCACTTCTGTTGAGCGTCCCGAGACGCACAAGTTTTTTTTTTAATGATTGAATTGTGATTTTAATTTTTTGTTTCGACGTTATTTTTTTAAACAATGGCTGTTTTTTAGATAATATATTTAAATAGTATATATATATTATTGACTTAAAATAAAATTTCTTTGTTTTTTTTTCTATAATTATTGTTACAACTTACCCCTGCCCTGGGTAAGTTGCAACATCACATTTTTTCTCAATGCAATATCTTGACATCTTCTGAGCAGACTTTGTTTTGTGGATTTTGTAGCTGAAACATGGTTCTTAAATTTTAAAAAGGTTTGTCTGACTTATTTTCAAAATCTTAGGAGCTACATAGGATTTCGTAAAAAGTGTTACTTTAAGCCCCACTCTCCCCTATTTTTGTTAGTGCTGTCCTCTCCTATTGCCCAAAGAAAATCTTTCAAGAAGGTAAGATCTGCTTGATGTCTTGTTTGAGCTGATATGGATGTGACACTATGTAAGTACTCGCTTGGATCCTTTAGCGATATCGTCAGCAAACTCAAAATACCTCTATTTGGCAAAATTTAATTATGTTTTTTGTACAGTTACGATCAAAGCACAATGATTAAATTTTACGCAAACAAGCTAAGTATGTAAATGTTATTTATATTAAATATAAATAAGTGAATATGGGCGTGGCTGACACCCACTTTTCATACAAAAACAATAAAAAACATAAGCGAGAGCTACAGTACGTTTGCAACGAACTGTTGGATACCCTATTCCCCATATTTTTGTATGTGCATGCGTCTGCCTCCCGCAAACAGAAACAAAATTCTTCTTTAGCAGACAGAAAAAAATTCAATAACATTAATTTTATGCGGTGTGATGTTCAATTAGTGCTGGCGCAATAAAAAAAGGAGTGCGCCACGCCCAAAGTTAAAACGTTTTATTGCCAAGGCAATTGTTATGAGCTCAGTGACATTCAATTTTATTCTTGCAGATCGATTTGAACAAAACAAGACAAAACTTAAATTTTTAAAAATTAGATTTGGAATGGAAATAGCGATTATGGGTGTTTTTAACAATTATTGGACCACACTCTGCTACGTAACCAAGGAATATAAATCCAAGTGTTCATCTGTTTACTTCAAAACTGCGACCGATAGTTAAAAAACCTTAAAAAATTAATGCATTATACGACTTTTGACGGAAACGCCCCTTAAAAGTGGGCGTGTCTTAAAAATTTGAAGCACTAACTGCACTTTTTTCAGTATTTAGGCATATGTGTAAGACTACAGCTAAATCGAGTAGTTTTTAAACAATCTTACCTGAACAAAGGTATTTTACCAAAATCACGCCTTTAAAAGTGGGCGTATTGAAAAAATTTACAAAAGAAAATGTAGAGATACATTTCTCAAATAACGAACGGAAGGAAAAAGGTTTAAATTAAACATTGGAAATGCCTTAAATTCTTAAGGCTACGTTTTTCGTTCTTTCATGAAAAGTAGGCGAGAGCCACGCCCAAAATTCAAAAATTTCTTTTCATACACAAACCTTTTCGTTTCTATTAAGAGACGCAAAATTGTGGCTTGCGGATTAATTATAAATACCGTTTATTTACAACAAAAAATTTTTTATAGTTTCTAATGAAAAGTGGGCGTCAGCCACGCTCAAAATCAAGTTTTTTGATTGCATACAGAAGATGTTTATGTGCCAGTAAGACCCACAAAATTTAATGTTTTTCGCTTTAATATAACAATTGTTATTTTATAAAAACAATATTGATGGTTTTGTATGAAAAATAGGCGTAAGCCACGCCCAAACTGAAATATTTTTATTTGATTGGAAGAAAGTTTACCTAAAGCTTACGTGTGCAAAATTTTAGCGTTATGCTTTTATCGTAACTGTACAAAAAAACATAATTTAATTTTATTAAAATGAGGTTGTTCAACAAAAATAGCGATTGTGGGCGTGTTTGTGGGCGGATTTTACCGGTTCAAGAACTTAGCCTTACTCTTGAACCAACGATTATATATACCAAATTTCAGCTTTCTAGCTCAAAAATTGCGACCTCTAGAGAGTATACATACGGGCGGACGGACGGACGGACGGACGGACGGACGGACGGACGGACGGACGGACATGGCTAAATCGACTAGGCTTTTGATTCTGAGTCAGAATATATATACTTTTCTATACCTAACGGTATTATTTCTCTATGTTACAAACTCCACACCAAATACAATATACCCATTCTATGGAATAGGGTATAAAAATTAACGATTCTTATATTCGGGCAAAAAATCTAAAATCTTGAGGTTTTTAGTTGTGAGTAAACGTCTTGTGTGACAGAGAAAAGAATTGGTTTTGGGCGTTGCTAACACCCACTTTTCATAAAAAAACTATAAGAGCCTTGTCTTTAAAATAAATTTACTTTTAGTCGAAGCTGAGTATCTTGTGTATGAAAAGAATTCAAATTTCGGGCGTCGCTTCAGTCCACATTTCACAAAAGAACAAAAAGTATAGTGTTGAAAATTAAAGATATGAAAAACATAGATCTTAAAAAAAATTTGTTTGTAAATTCCAATACTCCCACTTTAAGGGGCGTGATTTTGATAAAATACCTTTATTCAGTTGGAACAAAAAAAAGCTTACACAGTGATTAAATAAACACATTTATTGATACTTCTGAAATGTCATCTTTCCTCTAAAGAGTCTTTAAAATTTTTCTAAACTTGGCAATAAGTTCAAGTTTTTAATATAGTAACAAAAAATTCAAAATTATGTGTGAAATATTAGACCCTTGAACTTGTTTTGACTTTTAAAAGCTTACTAAATAACCATTTAGTACCGTATCATATTTATTGGGGGTAATGTTCCATTCCCGCATTCGACGTCTTTATGATAAAATCATTTAAAAACCAATTTCCCATTCACGGATTGTATTCTCAAACAAAATAATAATAATTTATTCACCCCTGGCTGCAATCAAAAAAGAAAATGTCATCAGTAATGTGTGCAAACTACATCCCGCATAACCAATGCAAATGGTGATCAAAGTGACATGGCGAAGCACCTTTAATGCTGTTCCGACACACTGCATGTGTGTGCTGATGTCAAAATATTTTGAATTTTGCACAAATTTATCGCAAATGCTATCAACTTACATGCTCCCAATGTGCTGCATGAGCATTCGGTATATCCAATGAACGAGCACACTGCAAGCAAATGCAGGCGCAATAATAAAAAAAAATCTACATATTTGCCTGTCCCATAAAAGTGCTTGCCAGGTCGCCACATTGAAAATTGAACATTGAACACTGCGCCTGCGCCACTCCGTTAAAGACAATGAACCAAGACAGAGTAACAAATTAAAAGACAGTCCACAAGGAATTGCCGGCACCGACTTCGCTGGTCACTTGGCCTGGTCTCTGGTTCGGTCCAGCGGCAATGGTGACCGAATGACTGCCGAAGCCGATCCCCAACAATCTCATGTAACAAAAACCGAAAAATTAGCTGGCGCAGACAGGTCACATGATGAGCAACGATTGTTCGTTCGTGAATTTGGTTTTGATCCTCGAAAGGACGGTTGTTACAGGAGAATCGAGAGTATCTTTTGGTTGGTTGAGGAAAGGTAAAAATAAATTCATATTATTCCATTGATTGGAATACAATGGGCCCTTAAAGTGTGCTTTCGAGCGCCGTAACTCAAACAAATTGCATCCTTTCCTCTGTTTGTGTTATAGCCATGGTTAAGGAGTGATAAACTGTAAAGCGAGTGACAAAGCAACAAGCAAAGAAATGTCATCTCTGATTCCGATCGCGGTGTTAACAGAGGCGCTATACAATGACGCATTTCCTAAGACAACACCGAAATGGTAATACATTGTTGAACATATTTTACGCTTGTACTGCTGAATATCTTGCAGCTTTGTACTATATTGGATCCAAGCAGTTAACTTGGATCAGCTATTTTGATTCCTTTAATCACGATACAGGTTAATTTAATCCTGACATGTTAAACCTGAACTAATCTTGGTGCATATAGAAATCGTGCCGTTGTTGAAAGATTGACCATTAGGAGGCGAAAAATTTTGGAATCATCGAAAGCACATTTTACTATTTTGATTTTTAAACTTTCAATTTACCAAAAACGTGTTTTGTTTAGGGAACAATAAAAGTCTGCAAATTGGATAAATAAAATTTAATTTTTGAAATATTATCTAACTACCGGAATTGTGTGATACTTTTTTATACTTAGGATGAGGTTAGCTGATGGATGTCCAAGGGTTGTTCTCAAAAGAAAGCGAAAACTCAGGGTTGAAGAGTGTCGAACTCCAAAACAACAATATTTTTATATATCTTAATTTGCTTAACAGATTATTTCATATTCTTAATGATAATCTTAAAATAAAAGATTACAATTCAATTCTTATAATATAATACCTTAAATGCTAGGTCTGTGGAGTTTCGAGAAACTGTCCACGACAACAAACGATTCCTTAACACTAGGTCTGCAGAGATTCCTCTAAAAAGGAATAGCTCCATGGCAATAAGCGATCCACTGCAACCAACAGGGAAGTGGAAAGCTGATAAAAAACGGTTGAGCAGGGCTCGGTGTATGGTACCCCTAAGAAAAGGAGTAGCCACGACAAAAAACGGGTATTCCCAAACTAGGTCTATTAAGAAGCTTACAAGAGCAGCAACCCAACGACAATAAAAGGTGACCTGCAGAGATTCCTCTAGAAAGGAAGAGCTCCACGACAATAAACGGATGGCCTAATGCAGGTCAGCGACCCACTGCGACCAACAGCGAAGTGGAAAGCTGACAAAAAACTTTTAATACAAAACTTGGTGAGGCTTCTGCTGGTATTCCTCGCAGCGTACCTTCGGTTGAGATCTCTATTCCTGGTACTCTATTTGCAATAGAATGTTCTACCAATTGCTGGGAGTTTGAGTCTGATTTTCCATGCAAATTTCACTTCTACTTATGGAATTTCACTGAAAGGAGAGACTGTGAATTATAAAGTCAAAACTTAAAAGTACATACTTGCAAATGTGTAAATCTTTTTGAGTGATGAATTTATTTGACTGCTCTTCTGGTTTAGGTACTCGGTCCTTTCTCCTCTTATCTGACCAATCGTTGTAGAAAGTTTACTACCATCGTTGGAGGTTTATGCCACGCAGTAGGCTTCGCAGATGACCTAGCCATTGTCATGGTATGTATGAAAGTATGTTAAGAAAGTTCAATATCACACAGAATTCAATCTACCTTCGACCTTGGACCTACTGTATATGTGAAAGCCTCTTAGTTTACCACAACAATATACCAGCTACTGTACTAAAAGATCTTCTTACACCCCCTTTGCAATACGCTGACAAAATCTCATTTTCCAAAGATGATAAATATCTTGGAATCAATCAAGTCAGTGAAATTTAAAACTGCGGAACCGAAACAAAAATTCAAACGGAACTTCTTCATAGAGACCATAATAGTTCTTTGAAAAAATATATCTCCACAACATGTGCACATGCACTTACAAAGCCTTAAACAGCAGATAGTTGGTGATGAGGTGGTCCCCAAGAAAACACTCAAAAACGCCCACCTACAGAATACCTTAAAGTTCTGCTCCCTAATGCCTGGATAAACAGATATGAACATATAGAAACTTACATGAGAAATTTTTCTCATACGTTTTGTAGTTTGTCCAACAAACCTTAGTCCTCTAAGGTTTTTCGATCCTAATACTTGGACTGCGTCTGTTGTTTACTTCTCCGCAACATACCCACACTGGTCATCAGACCGCCTTCCATTCTTACATTGGTAGAAGGAAGTTTTTCCTATCCGGGATCCGAAACTTATAGGTGACAATTATGAGCCATTTTTTTCCTTAACTGAGAAGGGGTTTTGTCTGGCCCAACTGCTTTACCCAACTGCTTCTGCTTTTTTGGAGTTTTTTTTTTTAAGTCAGGCTTATTTTTTCGATTGTACCGCTCTGCAATATTGTTGAGTTAGGTTCAGCACAGTAATGCCGCCACCTGTGTAGAATTTTGTATAGTCTTTCTCAGGAAGTTAGCCCTGAGTTTTGTTAATGAACTTTGGCAAACAAATCTGCTGCAAATTTTTCCTTCTTGAGTAGCTCGGTTCGCATCAGAAGTGGGAGGAATTTCTTTCAGCATTTTTTCTTTAAGCCGTGCCTTTTCAACTGTATATGGTCTTAAGAACACTTTAACCAACCTTTGAAAGATGATTCCTTCTTCCTATATAGCTATAGATGCTGCCTTAATATTCATCGCACCCCTACCAGGCTTCTTTTGCTTGTTGGTTAGTATGCTTTTGAAACCACTTACATTTATTTGGCACCTTAAAAGGAAGTTCCACATTTAAATTAAAGTAATTAGTGATTATTATAACTATGGCTAAGCCGCCAGGCTAGTAATATTTAAAAGACACATACGAAGTGGAAACAATCCTCTTTTCATTTGAGGTTTCATATCGTATGAAACTGGTTAAAGATTTTATTATAAAGACTCCCATTTAAGCTGAGTAGTTCTCACCTTGCTTTGTGAAGGAAAATCTCTTTGTGGTTAAATGACTTGTGTATTTTTAATTTATTTTGGGTTGGTCAAACAGCATAATCCCCTAGGGAAATTCTCTGAAAACAAAATTCTCAGAGAAAATCCCAACACGATGATGTGCAAGTAGTGAATCAAGCAATAAAATCGCTCATTAACTTATACCTTAAAAAATATGTTGGGGGTGATTGGAAATTTTAAGATAGCGGCAAAAGAAATTAATTTATTGGGGATTTTGTCGTTAGGGCCTCCCATGGAGATTTTTTAAATTTAACATACATTTTTTAGGGAATTTGTCCGATTGGGATATTGTTTTTTTGGAGATAACGTATGTTTCCCGAAATGACAATTAACTGGTTTTCTGATGATTCGGATATATAGAAGTAAGACCATCAGCGTAAAATATAACATTAAAACAGAATAAGCTATTCAGTTTTTCGTGTTCCTCCAGAAAGTCTTCTGCAACCTGCTGCATCAGCCTCATTTAGGAACGACTTAAGTTTCTATCGTTTTCTGCAGAATTTCCGCAGATGCATGTCTTTGTAAATCACTCGTTAAATGCCAAAATAAATGTTGGTTTATTTTTCCCCAAATCACTTGATATTGCATGATAATATGTAATCCAATTACTGACTCGCTGCAAAATTAACTTTTGTAAAACTCCTCAGAAAAAGTCAACATTAACACGGCACACGAAGTTCAGATCCCAGAACAGCATGTGCTTATTGGATTTCATCGATTTGGAAACATTAAGCTTACAGTAATAGTCAACCCGTTGAAAGCAAACGAGGCAATAGTAGACCAGGGCAATCATTCCGTCAATAAGTCAATGTCCATTGAACAGAGGGTTTATTGAAACACCGCGCCTCCGCCACATTGCCACATAACAATCGATAAGCAACCATAACCAGCAAGTATCGCATGAACTCTGATTTATTTTGACATAGCATCGACCTTTAATTGAGATATATCAAATGAAAAATTACCTTCGTGATAGATAAATCAAAAGTAGGTATATAGCTACATGGGTGGATGTGTCTGGTATTTTGATGGAGTATAACAACAACATAAAACCATGAAATGGAACGATTGCTAATATAGCAATCAACGAGATACACACAAAAAAAATTGATGATTTTTGGGTTCTTTAAAGTGGTAGAGAATAGAGAAGAGCCGCCGAGGGGGAAACAACTCAATTACAAGGGAAATGTTAAAAAAGTCAATTAAATAGAAGATCATGAAATGGCCTGGGAAAAATGTTATAATTATGACTTTAACGAGAAAGTTGTGCCCAGCAAGAAGTAATTAATTGTGTAAGAGAAGTTCAAGCCAAACATTTTGTTTTTAATTTTTACTATCCACTCGATTCACAACTTTTCAATTGATGGCATTATATTCTATAACTTCAAATGTTTAGTTTTCTAACTCCTTGAAGTCAAAACGAATATTTAAAAAGCTCAATTAAAATTGTAGCATCCGCTACATTTCTAAAGAAGAAAGTGGAGCTGAAGGTGGAGTGGAGCCGTCACTCCAGAAAACCAATGACACAATTTTGAAGACAACAATTGTCGTTCATCTTTTTCTTGTGACAAAAGGAAAAGGACATCTTCAATCCAGCAAATCTCTGGTAAATAAGTCTTCTTCAGAATATCAGTAAGGTATTCAAAAAAGTAAAAAAAAAAATTGCTCTATACAAAAATATTATTTTGAACAATCAGTGTGGCTTTAAGACATGGCATGACGCCACCCATATGTCACGTCTAAGCTAGTACCTGATGTCCATTGGAACAGCTAAGAATCAATGCACGGGTGATACTTGGACTTGGCATTAGGAAACCATTGTTTGTATATTCTGCATGACATCCTCAATGGTTGAAATTTTTAGCACTTTCCATGGTTTCACACTGGGAACCACTTATTCCAAAAACCAATGGGATTCAGGGTTAAGGTATTTTAACTGTTTCCTCGTATTAAATACCACTCACTCAACTTCGTTGCTGGCCTTCGAAGCTTATGTCATCAGATTTCGATTTAACACTATGTCACATGTGTCGACATTACCAAAATTTTCGGCATTGCTGCATGCGAATAGACACTCCCCAATGAATATTCTGTGTCTGACATTTTAATTTTATTTGCATTTGTGTCTCTTGAGTGGATTCAGACTTCAAAACCAGAAGCTGAATTCTCTTCTCAGAATCGTCAGAATTTGCTTACCGATGGAACGGTTTCAGAAGACTTCCGGTTGCTTCTGGACCCTTCTTTTTCACCAATAGAGGTCATCAAAATTCTTTTACAACTTTACTTGAAGATACGACAATAGAAAATCAATTTCCAGAAATGCGAAACTATCCTTTTTAGAAATAGTTTTATTTCATTTCGTTAAATACTAACGGTACATACATTTTTTTTAATTATAACAAAAAAAAATAAAAACTTATATCTAATGTACATTATGGATTATTTTGAATTAAAAATATTGTTCTTAAGTTGAGTGATTTTACATTGTCATTGCTGGAATTAATTAAATTTGAATTTTTATTGTAAATATTAAGAGATTTAAAGGACTATTAGCACCGTAGTTTGATCTACTATAAATGTTGGAAATTGGCAACTGCCTTCTCAAATTATACTGACTAGCTATGAAATTTAATCTACAAAGTATCAGTGGAGCTGAAACGGATCCATTGATTATTCCGACAATAAAACAAAATTGTAGATACGCTCTGTGACTCGTTAGAGATGGAAGATTTATTAGTTGAATACGTTGAGCGTAAGGTGGCAAGATAATTCTATTCGACCATGGTAGAAATCTTAAACAAAATCTCATAAATCTTCTTTGAACGGACTCCAATCTATTTATATGAACCGCATAATATGGCGCCCATACAACACAACCATACTCTAAGATGGATCTTACGAATGAGACATAAAGAGTTTTTAGAACATAGGGATCACGAAATTCTCGAGCAAATCTTTTAATAAAACCGAGTGTCATGTTAGCTTTTTTAATAATGTAGTCAAAATGGTCAATAAAAGTTAATTTTGAGTCCAACACTATCCCAAGGTCAGTAAAGCAAGACAGATTACTAAGAGGTGACAAATGAATCGCATAATTATAGACAATCACATTTTTCTTGCGTGTAAAACACATTGTTTTACACTTGTCAATATTTAAAACTAAAGCATTAATATTGCACCATTCCCAGAAACTTTGAAGGTCTTTTTGTAAAAGATCCAGTCTTTTAGAGAGTTGATTGTACGAAAACATTTTTCCATCATCAGCATATATAAGAGACATAGAATTTGATAGGACGGACGGAAGATCGTTAATAAATAGTACAAATAATAACGGGCCAAGATGGCTACCCTGAGGTACACCGGAGTTAACAGTAAAACACTTAGAACGTTCACTTTTAAAAACAACACTATATAACCTATCTTTTAGATATGAAGATATCCACAAAACAAATCTATCGTTAAGACCCAAATATTGCAGTTTCCTTAAAAGAATATGGTGGCTTAGCTTGTCAAATGCTTTGCTGAAGTCAGTAAAAATACAGTCAACTTGTTGTTTTTTTTCAAACGCGTCAATACAAAATGTAGTAAACTGTAACAAATTGGTTATAGTGGATCTCTTTTTAACAAAGCCATGTTGGTTGTCACATAAAACGGAGGAACAGTGAAAAGCCAAGATGGCTACCCTGAGGTACACCGGAGTTAACAGTAAAACACTTAGAACGTTCACTTTTAAAAACAACACTATATAACCTATCTTTTAGATATGAAGATATCCACAAAACAAATCTATCGTTAAGACCCAAATATTGCAGTTTCCTTAAAAGAATATGGTGGCTTAGCTTGTCAAATGCTTTGCTGAAGTCAGTAAAAATACAGTCAACTTGTTGTTTTTTTTCAAACGCGTCAATACAAAATGTAGTAAACTGTAACAAATTGGTTATAGTGGATCTCTTTTTAACAAAGCCATGTTGGTTGTCACATAAAACGGAGGAACAGTGAAAAGCCAAGATGGCTACCCTGAGGTACACCGGAGTTAACAGTAAAACACTTAGAACGTTCACTTTTAAAAACAACACTATATAACCTATCTTTTAGATATGAAGATATCCACAAAACAAATCTATCGTTAAGACCCAAATATTGCAATTTCCTTAAAAGAATATGGTGGCTTAGCTTGTCAAATGCTTTGCTGAAGTCAGTAAAAATACAGTCAACTTGTTGTTTTTTTTCAAACGCGTCAATACAAAATGTAGTAAACTGTAACAAATTGGTTATAGTGGATCTCTTTTTAACAAAGCCATGTTGGTTGTCACATAAAACGGAGGAACAGTGAAAAGACAAGATATCACAAATAATAGATTCAAACATTTTGGGTATAGCAGATAGTTTAGCAATTGGTCTATAATTTAAAATCAAATTTTTTTTACCTTTCTTATGAGTAGGAATAAGGAATGCGTTTTTCCAAAGGGTCGGAAACTTACAGCTATTTATAGACTGATTAAAAAGTAAAAATAACGGATATGACATATATATTGCAAATTTTTTTAACATAAAAGCAGGAAAACCATCAGGACCAGGACTTAAGCAATTATCTAATTTTTTAATATACTCTAAGATAGTTTCCTCAGTTATAGTAAAGTTAATCGAATTAAGATGTAAAAACTCATCAACAGCGGGAATATTATTTGTATCGCAAGTAGATACTTCAAAAGCACACTGAAAATATTCGGCAAACATATTTGCTATGTCCTCTGGGTTGTGACTCTCAGAATTTTGATAACACATATTATTTGGGTAACCATCAGATTTTCTTTTACAATTGACATATTTCCAGAAGTTTCGGGGGTTAGATTTAAGATCATCTTCAGTTTTAGTGATAAAGTCAGAATAAAGAAAATTGTAGTAATTAATAAACTCATCTCTTAAGAAATATTGTCTAGCATACATAATTATAATTCTAAGGTTTTGTATTGCGCCTCTTACAAAAAGGTAAACAAACAAAAATGGCCACTGTCTGTGACTATTCTATTCATGTGCTGCATACAGCCATTTCACAATACAATATAATTTGTTATTAGTGTGCAATGTGCCAATGTGTTCAATAATCACCAGGTCACAGATCACCGCCATTTTGTAGTATTGATGGATTGGTTTTCCGTTAATCTACCACGTCGGCCATAAAACTGTGGATTGGAAAGATATCGATCGTCGCAGGAAAAGTAGTAGAGCAACTTCGGTTCAGAAGATCTTAAAAATAGTTTTAAAAAATGAATTTAATAAAAGCTATTATGGATAAGACCAAGTATCAAAATAGAATCCTGGGCAAAGCTGATGTTTGGTTTCCACCCTGCAATCATAGGTATGGCCTGCTTTATCAAGTTAATAGCTTGTCGTAGCAAGGTCATTTTTTTGTGAGGCTTTTTTTAATTGTTCATGAAATGCTATTAGCTGCTACGGACTTTGGTGACAGAAGACTTTTAGCAATAATAATTTAACAATTTTTAACTACATGTGCCTATAAGACCCATGGACAGCACGGCAATAGTTAACAGGAACAAAAAGTTAGGAAAGAATATTCTTGGTACAATGGATTGAGAATTAGGTAATGTTTATCTCACAACGGGTGGCTTGGCGTCCAGTTGAAGCTGGGTGGAATATTGGAAAATTGCTGCACAGACTGGGGCTCAAACCCACAACTCTAGGTTAGCAAACCAAGTACTACATACATCTACTGTACCTGTACCATTGGCACCCTCAATCAGCTATGAAAATAGTTTTCAAAACTCTTTTAATGTTCCTATTGAAGTCTGAGATCAGCTGCTATATTGGCAATTTACAAGTTAAATTACAAGTTGGCAGTGTTTAATGCTTCAGTCTTACCATCGAAATACGCGTTGTAATCGATATCTTGATCTTGTGCGTCATTCTACTAATTTTATGGTGACAAAAACTGTGTGTATAGAATTTTCGAAATTTCGATTCATTTTGCAGCAGATTACATCACCCTTCCTTATTTTTTTTATTTACCAGAAATACTCGCCTCAAATCTCTACTATATATAAAAGAGTAATTTTGTTTGTGTGTCAGTTTGTCTGTATATGGCAGATAAACTGACGACATACCACTTACCTCGCAATGCAGTTTATCCAAAGATCTTCCCCCATTCACTGGCCAGGTTATAGGCTATTTAAATTAAAAAATAAGTTATTTTAAATAGGTTTAATTTAATAATATTTGAACTTACCTCTTAATTTTATCATGAGAAATTTTATATTTCTCAAATATTTTTGACGTTTCTCCTTTTCCTTTTTTTCTTATTCGCTGTTTGTTTAGTGTGTTTTTGTTTACTTCTGCCGTTGCCTTGGATTTATTTCCAAATTGGTGTTTCTTTTTTTTTACTTCTGCAGTTGCCTTTTGTTTAGTTTTGCCGTTGCCTTGGATTTATTTCCAAATTGGTGTTTCGTTTTGTTTACTTCTGCAGTTGCCTTTTGTTTAGTTTTGCCGTTGCCTTGGATTTATTTCCAAATTGTTGTTTTGGTTTGTTTACTTCTGCAGTTGCCTTTTGTTTAGTTTTGCTTACTTCTGCCGTGTTCCTTTTCTATGATTTTTGCGGTTTACACAAGAATGAATAATTTATGAAAGCAAAAAGCAAAAAGCATGTGTAAACATACACTTACGCGTTGATTGGGAACATGCATGAAAGTATAATAAGAGTCTGTTGCTCACCAACTTTTCATGCGCCGGTAACAGTAGTTGCTAAGGTTTCGCATGTATTTAAGAAGTACTAGCCTTCGCTCGCGTTTCAGCTGATCAAAAAGTAGACTTTAGCTTGAGGAGTATAGTCTATCGTCACCTAGCTTCTTCTTCTTTTATAGCTTTATAATTTAATACCTACATTTAACCGTGATAAAAAGAAACCTATGTGCTATACCAGATTATAATCTAAATCTAGCTATGTGCCAAATTTCATCCAGCTCCGATCAGCAATTCTGGTGTGATTTCGAAAATTAAAACAAATCTATCCCACGGGAACCATACATTTTACCGGGATAAAAAGTAGCAAATATACTATTCCAGACTATAATCTATTTCTGTACTAAATTTCATTCAGATCCGTTTAGCCATTCTGGTGATTTCAAAAATTAAAACAAATCTATCCCACGGGAACCATACATTTAACCAGGATAAAAAGTTGCTAATATGCTATTCCAAACTATAATCTATCTCTGTGCTAAATTTCATCCAGATCCGTTCAGCCATTCTGGCGTGATTGGAAAAATTAAAACAAATCCATCCCACGGGAACCATACATTTCACCGGGATAAAAAGTAGTCAATATTCTATTTCAGACTATATTCTATCTCTGTGCTAAATTTCATTCAGATCCGTTCAGGCATTCTGGTGTGATTTCAAAAATTAAAACATATCTATCAAACGGGAACCATACATTTTACCGGGATAAAAGGTATCAAATGTGCTATTCTAGACTTTAATCTATCTCTGTGCTAAATTTCACTCAGATGAGTTCAGCCATTCTGGTGTAATTTCAAAAATTAAAACAAATCTATCCCACGGGAACCATACATTTACCGGGATAAAAAGTAGCAAACATGCTATTCCAGACTATAATCTATCTCTCTGCTAAATTTCATTCAGATCCGTTTAGCCATTCTGGTGTGATTTCAAAAATTAAAGCAACATTTAATTACCTAACCCAATAGGTGAATTTGCTGTGATTGGGGTTAAAATTTTGAGACCAAATGTGCTTTTAATGCTTTACACTTTATACCTCCGATGATATGAATCAATTCATTCTTTTGAAACATCGCACAAACCAGTGCGATGGCGTTGATGTTTGCGATAGCGAAACCTGAAAACCAACAAATGATGGAGTTGACTAACAAAAGTGACTCAAAACATTTTACAAAAACTAGGCCTATTGATAGTCAATTGTCAAGCTTCATCCAAATCCATCAGTTGTCGGCAGCAATGAACGGATTTTCTATAAATCGTTCGTAGTGTTCTTATGTAAGTAGTCCTTAGGAGCAAAACCTTTGCTATACAAATTTTAGTATTATCAAGAGGAAGTAATTTCTATCACATACTCTACATGCTAGCTGTCACAAATGCTGTGAACCAGAGGGCAACTTAGTGGAAAGACACCATCAGAGAACCATAGATTTTGTATACAATGAATGTACTCATTAGTGCGATATGTGAATTTTAAATACCTGCAACCCCTGGTTCAACCATGGTATCCAAATCCGAATAAAGAAACGGAATCGATAACCTTTGTCCAAATAATTAACAGCTTGGGCCATACCGAAGACATTTTTAAAATTTTAACTCTTCTGTTCTGGCCTATTTCATAAGCTCAGCCATCTTGGATATTTCGGAAATGTTATATCAACCTCGGTGCAAGTGAGTGTTACCATGCGTTAATTTTTTTTTGCAAATTTTGAGGTTCAAAATTTGCACTCCAGGATATTCTGATGCCAGCGCAATTTGAATTTCTGAATTTCTCTTCACTAAGATATTAAGAACAGCTGAAAGTCGAGAACACAATCATTTTGAAATTAGAGATGTTCGATTTCGGTTGTAACCGAATTTCATCCAAATTTGGTGGAAATGAGAAAATTTCGAAATGTGTTTTTGTATAGGAAATGATGTAATTTCGAATCTTATTCGGAAATGTGCTAGGAAATTACATCATTTACCCCAACGAAGTTTCAGTATAAGATTTGAAGGTACCCGAAATTAAAAAACAATAGCATCTCTGTTTGTTTTATTTACTCAACGAACATAATTTAGCAAAATAAAAATAAAAAACCCTTTTTCTTACAAAAATTATGTCTTGGTTTTTAATTTCATTTAAAAGATATTGCATGAAAAGATTTTCCTCGGGTGCCCGGGCTACGCCGGGTACTTTTTGCTAGTTTAAAATAAAACATGAATTTTTAAAACAAAAAGATATAAATTGTGTATAAATAATCAAAAGCAATAAAGTTGAGGCATTCACAAGGCACTGTCTAGGCTCGAGCCTCGTAATAATTTTTTAACGATTGAAAATGAGAAATAAAATATTTCTGTCAACTAAACTAGTCGTCGATGCTATATTAAGTTTCTACATTGATTTCCTTAGATTATATAGAAAATACTCGTAATATAACATAATACGAATTAATATCATGATTTACATACTTTGATGTTCTGTAAATTTCTACTAAAAAATAAAAAGTTTCCTAAGGAAGAATCTTCCATGAGTAGGTATTAAATGTGGCAATGTGTCCCCAGGCTCTACATGAGTATGAAAATTAATGACTTTTTAATGATTCTCGCTCATCCTTAATAAATAAAAAAAGAAAACTCTATCTTTTACTTCGCGATAGCCTAACCAGAGATATTCATAGGTGCAGGAACGTCCACTAATTTAACTTTAAATAATAATCATGGGCCTATCATTAGGCTATAGTCTGACGTCTGATATTCCCAAGCTGAATGGCGATGGCGCACACAACTGAAATAAGACCGCATAAGGATATACCATCATCAAGAAGAGCAAATTAAATACCCCAGTCATACGAGTATAATTAGAGCACAAGAGTTTTCTTGGACCGCAACACTTGATTAATTGCAAATTAATCTCCTGACATATTCTAGAAAAGAAGAATGGATGATTTACGAGCTCGTGATGATGTCAAGGTGATTGCAAAATATTTTTCTGTCCATCTCTGTTATTGCCATCCCACAAATACTGCTTCAATTAACGCTCCAACAAATCCTAAAGACGTAACTAGCAATGCAGACAGTTTCCTGTTTAGGTCGCCAGGAAATTTTGTTGGCCAATTTCCAAAACAACATTATATTTGGCAAAAATGTTCCCTATTATCCAGAGGATTCGGCTCCGGCCGCGCTGCCCGCCACCACCACCGCTGGGACATCGTCCATGACACAGAAGACAGGATACATATTTTCGTTGAAATTATGCCTTAGGACGACAGTTTAACTATTTATTTGCGTAGTTAATATTTCTGCACAAATTCGATTGGCCCAGGGCCAAAGGACATCCATACAATGTCTCGCGATGGTGGCGCGGCGCGGCGCGGCGGTGTGGCTTCAGCGAGCCCGGGCTGCCAATGTATATGTTCAATGTACCTACATATTAAGGTAACTAATGTGTGTGTTTTTTTAAAATATTCTGGCAAAATGCCTCAGGTAGCCCGCTTTGACTCACGATTCAGGAACGACAAAGTGAAAAACGCTCCTTGCGAGAATTATTACAAACAAAATATAACAAATTGGCTCATAAATCGAGCGCCATAACTTGGGGGATTATTCATTCGGGCGCAAATAAGCCAAATTTACGATCACACCTTTTGCGACTGCCATCGAAGCAAACAATGCTTCCACCAATAACTGTCGCATAAATTCCCCAAAAATCTGATATACCCGGAAATAAATTCCATTGCCAATTACTTAAGCTGATGTGTCCACGAAGCGCGTCATAACCCCACCTGTGAACTTGTGAAGTTCGGTATTTTACCGCGCGATTCGTTTTATGCGTTCACTCCAAATAAATTATGAACTCCAGAATGGACTTGGACTGACTGGACGGTTGGTGGTGCTTGGCTGGTGGTGTTGGATTCTGTCCATTTCACAAATCATACATAACAACGATGCAACGGAGACGGAGTCGAATGTCGACCGAAGTAACAAAAAAACTTAAAAAAAAAAAAACATCGAAACAACGTCAAAATGGCAGCAATAGCATACTCGCACTTGGGACTCTCTGTTGGACAAGAAAGAAAAAGAAAAGTTTAAAAAAGGACGAAAAAGCGCCGGAGGATGCATTATTGATGTACACATCGAGCAAATAATTTTCTTACATTTATAAAAACGCCTAACAATGCTAATAAATAAAACATTTTGCATTAAAGTGTTTGGGGCTCGATGGGGGGCTTACACCAGAGCATACTCTCGAATCCCTGTTGGCTGGAGATATTGCGAGGCCAAGGCGTCTCGTGCGTTGCCTGTTCGGTGTTGGAGAAAAGTTACGTACCCGTGAAACGCTATATGAGTGAACACGCACCACACGAACGTGGTGCTTTTTTGGTGGTTATAGGTTTGAGAATTGAGAAAATAGGGTTCGGGATCGTCTTGTTGATTTTCTTGAGCATTTTGAGGTTAAACATAGAAACTGAGGTTGCCTTGATGATGTTTTGCTTTAGCAAGAAAAGTTAAAGAAGGTCGATGAGGATGAGGGCAAAATACAATTAAAAATGCAAGCTAATTCGAATTTGAATCTGATGGTAAGGTATTTAAAGAGATAGAAGTGTTGGATTGTTGTAATGTAAATTTGAATCTAGGAATTTTCTATAGTAATTTGGTCTGTGGTGAGAGATTTTAAATATTTTTTTTAGTCAACCACCCGATTTTTTGTCCGCAACTGCACTAAAGAAAATAGCTCAAACCTTTTGGAGAACAAATTCAAGGTCGAATTAAGTAAAACTTTCGGACACCATCACTGATTCCTTACTGAAGTTTTTGGTGTTCCTAGTTTTATGGGGCAGGTTATAAACTACGATAAATCACGACTTTTCCATTATTGAGCCGCAACCGATCAGGATATGGTGGTCAGTTGTAGGTATCAAACTCAGGGAAGTAGCCTTAGAGCAAAACGGTGGAATCTACGTTGTACTCCTCGATTCTTTTAATATGGGTCATGTGATAAGGGGACCATACTTGGCTAGCATATTCGAGCAAAGGTCGGACAAGGGTATAGTATACAAAGATTTCGTAAAGTAGGGATCTGAAAACGAAACCAAGTGTTAACTTGGCCTTTCCAATTATGTTATCATAATGGGACTTAAAGTTGAGTTTACTATCACAAATAACACCTAAATCTCGAATGGTCGTTACTCTGTCGTTGATAAAGTAGTTTCGCGGTGGTTAACGAAAACGTTTGCGGGAATAAGTGATTGATTGACATTTCCCAACATTAAGTTCTAAATTGTTCTTTTAACACCAGTCACCAAAGTTTTTCAGAACCTTCGGCAGAAGTAAAGCATCGTGGGGCGAGGAAATCCTTCTGAAAATGTTCATGTCATCCTCGTACCTATACGAAGAAAGTTCGGAATGCTCTATCTCAAATTCTGCGTCATTAATTGACAGAGTAAAAATGATAGGGCCCAGATGACTCCCTCGAGGAACACCCGATTTTGCAATAAACGGATCTGATACTGAAGATCTGAATAAAACCAGACATCTACGATCTAACAAGTATGATTCCATCCACTAAATAAAAATAGGTAGAAAACCAAGAGCCTTTAGTTTGAACGATATAATCTTGTGTGAGATTTTGTCAAAGACAAATAGCAATGACATCGACTTCGTTTTTGTTTTCCATGGAATTAAGAGTATACGAAACGAATTTCGTTATGATGGTTGTGGTAGATCTAAGTTTTAGGAACCCGTGTTGTTTAGTTGAAAATAGGGACTTGAAATTAAAGTAAACATTATCGAAGACAATACAGTAGAATCTCGAAAACATGAACGGTTCTAAAATATGAACAATTCGGGAAGATGAACGCTTTTTCCCCACAATTGCAGTGTTCCAAAAGATGAACTGTTGAAATCTGGGTACTCGAAAAGATGAACTCTTTATTTCTACTAAGATTTTTTTCTATTTCTTCCACTTTATTTCTTCGTGTATTTTTGTCGTTACGGTATTTAATTTTGAGAATGGTTTCCAATTAAAGGCTATTTCAGCTATCTACACCACCATGAAATTTGCAGAAGAATGTTAGGCTGATCTATCCATACTTTTAAGCTTTAGAAATTTGAGAGAAAAAGCCATTACAAGACTTCTTTCTTCAGTGCTACAATCTGTACTATCGAGCAGTTTTTTTAACCCTTATGGACAAATTTTGTATGAGTTTCTGTTATGTTTTAAGTTTTTTTTTTTTTTTTTTAAATGATTCGTTTATTGCATAGATGCAATGTTTATATGTATAGCTTTATGTTTTTCTTAAACTAATGCTCGATGCTTGGAAAGATGAACAATTCGAAAAGATGACCGGGCCTGTTTTATATCTGTTCACCTTTTCGAGATTCTACTGTACTTTCGAAAAGTTTTGGAATGCAAGATAATTTGGCGATCGGCATATAATTAGAGATATCCCCTTTAGAACCTTATTTGTGAATTAATAAATACATTTTAAGGACATTTTGATACTATTCAAAGTCAATTTTATATTCAAGATCTGTCAAGTTGTTTCCAAAAAAAGTGTGATTTGGAAAAACAGGCGCTTCAATATCTAACTTTAATTCATTAAAATACAATTTATTCTAAACTAGCTTTTGTCCGCTACTTATTCGTACGCATGGATTTTAGAACAAAGTAATTATCTCAGTATATTTTTGTTTTTGCACAACCGGTTCAAAATGGGGGGTATGCGTGGTATGAAAGCTAAATACCTTACCAGCTCTACAGCCGTAAGATTTTTGGCTTCTGTATAATTGTTATTATTTCGAACTATCATAACGGTTTAAATTGCAAAGTTGGAGGGTTAAGTTCTGAAGCAATATACCTAATTGGAATGCCCACTTTCAAAACGATTCTACGCGCCGATACTGCTATTTATGGCAGCTCCACTTCATCAGTTTTGGGCTAAAGTATTGCTCGTTCACCGTTCTTTATGGTTACATAATTTTTCGATTTCTGCTTTCGCTGAATGAGACATTGTCTATATGGTGGTAAATAGCGCCATCTATGATGTTTTTGATGTAACTTCTATTCAGAACGACTAACTTATTTCTATTCATGTATGTAGGTAAGTGTGGCACTATTTTTATGATTTCCAGCGCCATTATGTAAGTGAGACGCTAACTTCCTTAAAATATTTTAATTTTGCTTTAAGTTCATTGAATAACGTTCGATTGCAGCAATAATAAAACAACAACCAGAATTATATATTTTCCTGCGATAAAATGTAGCCTATATTTTAAGTTGGCGTAGTACCGATAAATCTGCGAAAACCGCATTCAATTCCATGCAGTATTTTTTGCGTGATGCGCGTACAAACATTCAGACAGACAGACAGACAGACAGACAAAAATTCTAAAAACGGTTGTTTTGGCTTCTGTGGGTCTAATAGAGACTCCCCATATTAGTTTTGCATCTATATCTTCAATGTACAGACATCGACCCGTTACAATTATATTATATGTATAGAAGATGCTTGGCAAATGCCTTTCCTCATTCCTATTCACAAAGCTAGACCCATACAAGATGCTTCTATTTATCGTCCAATTCGTAAGCTTTCTGATATCCCAAAACCTTTTGAAAAATTGTTGTTCTCTCTCAAAAAAAATAATTTCACCTCGCTAACATATGCTTTAGAATTTAGATATTGAAAAATCTACTACGACGAATCTTATGGTTTTAAGAAACCATTTTCTTAATTGTCTAGAAAATTGATCCAAGAGTGACGTCATTTGCATAGATTTTTCCAGTTTTAATTAGAGTAGGTAAATAAAATATTGCGATTCAAAAGCTTAAAGATATAGGATTCGGTTTTTACACTCGGAACTAATTCCCGTTCTTTTTACGTGAACGTTTTCAAAGTGAATCAAGGATATTAATTCAAAACAAATTCAAGTTTCCTCTGGTGTTCCTCAAAATAGTTAGAAGTAGGTTCGGTTATTTTTGAATAGTTTGACAACAAAAAGTTCTAAAGCCATACGGTTTTCAGGTATGGCATGGCATTGTAAGAGTTACCGTTATTTTTTAATAATTTTCTTTTGAATTTAAGTAATATAGCTATCTTACGATTTTTTCCAAGCTGCTCGTTCAACCTTTTTAATGCACCTTATACCGATCACTACTATTGGTTTTTCAATAAGGGTGGGTAGATGGAGATGAAGTAGATCGTGGCTTCCGCTGTGTGGCACGTAGCGCCGCGCCCATCAGAAATTGGTTATCTTTGTTCTGCAGCGGTAGGCTGGTAGCCAATGACTGTGACCATTAACTCAACAACGTCGTTTTCAAACAAATAGGGACCAATGACGTCGCTGGTCCCTATCCGAAACTCACACCAAACCGTAACTTTTTGAGGATGCATTGTCACCTGATGAACCTCGTGTGGGTTGTCGTTGTTCTATATACAGCAATTTTGCTTGTTAACACAGCCATTCATTCAAAAATTATGCTAAAGATGATTTTCGCCTAAAATTGGGGTCAACCAGGTAACAAACTCCGTTGTCTATATCGTCATGAATTGGATCAGTTGGATTTTCTGATATTATAGGCCAAGTCCAATAATTTTGACGTGCTTTTTAATCGTGTAACTTGCCTTACTAATTTGGTACAAGTCACTGACAGATGTCACCAAAACAACATGGCCACAGCAGGCTGTCAAAATCAACCCACGCCAACTTTATAACACTATCCTCTGGAAAAAGATAACAAGCTTTAATACTAAGATGTCATCTGAAAGAGTTCAGAATTGTTTATCAAGATATAAATGTGTTAAAAAAAAATGCGTTTGAACTGTCGTTTATCGGATAAAAGAAAATTACTTTGAGTTTGAGTTAAGGTTTAGCTATATGTGCTGTATGAATAGGGTAGACCCTGATTGGTATCAACCTGGCGATGCCCAGCGTTGCAACTGTTTCATACGCATCAATTGTGCTTATTTTACCTCCTATAGTGGTAGCCATCGGGTACTGGTCTTGTCCACCCGAGTGTTAAACACAGAAAAATAGCAAGAGCAACACTATAATTGCCCTGCCATAAAGCTCCTCTGTTTCTCTTGTTGGGTGGCAGTTTATTCTGTACGAACCCCTCAGAAATTGTCCAATTAAGTGAACCAACGGCGACGCTTACAGTCAGCATGTTAGGTACCCCATTGAGCTACTTTGACATATTCGGAGCTCAGGTCTCTGGGTCCTTTCACTACTTTTAGTCAGGGTAGTGAAATAGAGAAGGTGGCGGATGAGCCCATATAGGACCAAGGGTAGCTCTCGCATCCCCGTAGTGGGTTACTGACTCTGGATTTCTCCAGCTCCTTTTGTCCAAGGAGAGCAGCATAGGCCCTGGTCCCCCAAGTTGGGGGTTGTGCGTCGGGGTAACTTCCCTACCACGTAAAAAACCTTTTGTTCCGAAACAACCAACTGCCTCGGATATTTGGCGAGGATTGTTGGTTGAGGCCGTGGTCCACAATGGACTGTCTGCGCCACCTTAAGTAAGTAAGTAAGTTAAGGAAACAAACAGCCTGATTTAATGTTACCATACGCAATTTACAGGAAAGCGAAATACCCTTTATAAGTTTCTTTTGATAAAATAACCCAATTTCGCTCACAAATATTAAAAATGGCCAAAATTGAATCAAAAAGCATTCCTTGATGGTCTAAACCCATACCAACTAATAAGCTACATATATTATAATTCAGGTTTTCTTATAATTCCTTCAAGCTTCAACTCCTCTGACATGGATCTCATTCAAGTGTTAAATAAGACATAAGATTACAAGTCGTCTGGGCGCTGGGCCAATTTACTGTCAAAACGGATAAAGTGAATCTGGAATACAAAACTGATAAGTAAGTGCGATCCTAACAAGACCAGTATCGTGCAGATCAAACTGTCTGCCATCATCTTCTCTGCGTGTCCGTTGTTTGTTCAATGTATTGCCATAACGTGTTGCTCCTGCGAACATCATTTGCCAACAAATTCATACAAAAAAATTAAAAATAAAAAAAGCCGGCTTAAAACGTAATGCGCGAAAATTTCATGTTCAGAAGATTTTTTTACTCTAATCCATGCGCTGATCATGGCGCAAAACAAGGCTGCCAAGTTTGTGTTTATATGAATGATATTTACTTTGTTTTAATGCTGAGTAAATAAAAATTGGAATTGTTTTCGATAAATGCATTTGCATCAACGAAACCGATAAGCTTAGTGTTTTAGACATGTGCATTACGGTGCAGGAAATAACTTCACATGGGAAATAGTTTCACTTTTAGTGGGATATAACTTCACTTTTTTCTGTTTAAGTTGTTACTCACTTAAGTTGAGAAATTTGTTCCCTTTTTTAGGGAAAGAATTTCAATTCTATGTGAAGCTATTTTTCACACAAGGTGGGATATAATTTCACTTTTCATTACAGTTACTGTGTTAAAACTATACAATCTTTCGTTTTATTGGATAACATGAAGTAAACGCGAAAAATGTGTGTGAATATTGTGTAGTCTTAAAAATCAATTAAAAGTACGAGCATAAACGTATTTAAACAAAAAATTCGTTTTGGTGCGTTAAATAAATTATTAGTGAAATTCGCGCGAATTATTTCTCGTGGCGGATTTCACTATTAATTTATATAATCCACCAAAACGAAAGATTTGATTTTGAGAATTCTACTCTGAAACGATTTTCCCGTGATACTCGCTCTACTAGGCATGCCCATCAATTAATCTTGCCCCTTATTTAAGACAGACTCCTTAGTTTAGATACTCTTTCTTTAGTCGCATGTGAAAAGCTTAACCAGGCTCTATTTTTTCCTCCCAAGGTCGATAGAGATCTCCTTTTATTTAATCTCCTCCTTTTCTAAACCTTTGTTTTGTTTTAAAACGTGAGCGGGGGCTGATTAAAAGTTCATGTTTAATTCTTTAGAACAAATGGAACAAACAGAATTGCCAGACATGCGGGATAGAGCGATTTCAGCTTATTCTTCGTATAGTCAGGACACCTCTCAGCTCAGAGAATGTCAATTTATATCTATATGTATTTTAAATCAAAAAGATTTAAGTGTGAACTTGGTGAAACACTCTAGAGCGTGCTAATAGACCCTCTCTAAAAATATTCTGTGGTGGATATTGGAGTTATTTAGGTAAATATTAATGCGTCTGACTTAAATCAAGAATTTATCTACTTCTTCAGAAGAGTTATTTTTGTATACTTAGGGAACGTTTCCAGCAGACTTCTGTATTCTCCTTGACGCTTTTCTTCAAGCAACTCAAAGAAGTTCAAAGTAATTTTTGTTTTTAATAAAAATCTAATTTTTCTCATTTGGCAACCATACAAATGGACCAGACCAGACTTTCGCTGCAATATGCTGCTGTTGCAGCTTGACTCCTCGATTCGATATGATTGCATGTTAAATGGTTCCCGCTGAGTTATTACGAGACAAAAATCCTTATTTATCGCCTCCTGATTTATTCGAAATTGAGCATTCTCGCTGTCAGCGTTGTTCCCCGAGCTCTGAAACCGAAGGAGATGCGGAGATCTTGTTACCTTTTTCCCGAGATGCTTGATGCTGTCCGCTGTAAGTGTTCATGTGATCACTTTTCGTGCGTTTTAAAAAGTTGTTTCTTATGCGCACGGGACATGCGGCTAGAGGAGGTGAGATTACTACGAAATGGTGTTTGTTCGTTAATTAGTGAACATATTTCGTATAATCGGTGTCATATTAGTTATAAAGTGGATAAAAGCATAAAACGACAACTTAATTAATTTGGAATTCCCTCTGCGTGTGTATATCACCTTTTCCTTTTGGTGATCCTTCTTTTGATTCTCTATCGCTCGTTTTATGACTCGTTCTATGGCTATCGTTGATATCGTGGGGTTAGCTGGCGAAATTCATCATTGGGATTCTTGGAATCCCCTAACAGATTTTGGTTTCTTGAAATATCGTCAATAGAAAGAGGGACTCTTTCGATTGCTTTAAATTATAACATAATTCATTAAAAAAAAATTAAGAATTGATCATATAAATCGATTCGAGTTAAGAAGGGATTCCTGTGGGTAGTTTATCATTTTGTGTGTGCTTGTAGAATGGAAGACAGAACGTCTGTGAATAAAGCTGTTCTTTATCAAACTATTTAGGCGTTGATTGATTGAGGGGCTTATTAACTTGTCCCTTTAATTCTTTGGATAAGAACCCAATATATGTGTTCTTATTCAAATTTTAAGTCAACTTAGAATTAAATTTTGACGATGGAATTTCAATTTAAGAATGTAATTTTCAAGCCAGGAAGCTGTTTTACTGGATGTGGTTGGAAAATGCTTACAATGAAATAGAAATAATGTTCCTAGTTAGTTCCTTTGTTTGTTCTGAGCTCGTAGTGTACGTCAAAAATGGTGCGTGGAGTTTTTAATTTTAAGAGGATTAATACAATTTATCAACAGTTGTCTCATTTTCTTGGTCGATTAAGTTTCATTGACTGCATCGTTTACGAAAGATAAATTCAAGAGGTCATTAGGACACTGTTTTCTTGTACCATTTAGAAATTGAGACAATGAGTATCTTCAATCAATAAACTCACCTTCTTATTCAATCGGTTTAATCAAATGTATTCAAGTTTGGAGCTCAAGTGTTTTGTTTACTCCAATATTTAGTTCTTCATTACATTGTGGTATGCTTCTTTACTCAAATTACCTTAAATCCTTAATATTATTCCATAATAAAAGGAGAACAAATGTGTTATAGGAGCACTAAGTCAGATATGAGAATTAAACTCAAGCTTTGGGTGATATATTTAATTATTGTAGTTATAGCCAGATCAGAAATGGAAAGAAAATTTCTTGGAATTAGCCTCATTTTTGGCGAAGGCAAATATGCGTTTCTTCGACAGAAGATGGTTTGTCTTACATAAACCTTAGACACAAGATTTGAAGCATTAAATTTTACTTGACAATTCCCAATTTGACATAAATGAGCATAAAATATGTCCTGAAAACCAACAGCTGAGTATACTGACGTCATCAAAGCAATTAAGTGGATCAGAATCTTAGACAAGAAATTATCTATAAAGAAAAGGAAAAAATTCGGAGGCAGAACAGAGCCTTAAGGCACACCAGCATTTGTTTTGTGAATATCAAACTGAAAACCGTCCAAAACAACGTGAATGCAACTGTCCTAAAGGTCACTTCCAATTAACATTGAAGGCGCCAAATGCATTCATTTTGAATGACAGAGCTCGAGTACTTTTTAAATATCGAGCGCAATTGCTAAACTTTCTCCAAAACGATGTTAAGATAAGTTCTATTGTTCGGTAACAAATACCATCATATCACTAAAGGTAGTTCCACACTATCCCACAGTGTAGTACGACATGTCAAAAAAAAGTGTGAAGGAATGTGTGATGGTTTTACATTCAATCCTAAAAAATATTTCAGATCTAAAAACATGTCAAATCGTATGAGATCTGCGCTGTCATATTCTGTTTCCACACTATTATACATCTGTTTCATCACACATTTTTGACATGTCGTATTACACTGTGGGATAGTGTGGAACTACCTTAATGATACAAAAAAACTGACTGGTGATGGCGATTCCGACTATAACGAAACCAACCCTTTATATTAAAATCGACTTTAAAGAAGTATGGAATGCCTATACTGCTCTGATACGAAGAACCAAATTCATCACAAGCAACAAGTCCAAAAAAAATTTTGGACTGTCCTAAGGGCAGTAAATATTTTCGGTACTTCGTTAAAATTATAAAAAAATCAAAAACGTCATTGGTTGCCACGCTCATCTTCTATGGTAACCCTGTTGTAAGTTTCAATTGACAAAGCCAATTTGTTTGTTACATACAATTTGTCATTAACTTCAGGGTACCAAACTACAAATTGAGTCCGCCTGTACTTGAGAACGTATATAGAATCTTCTATGGGAAAAATACATTTTCGCACTCTTACAGTTGCTAAAGTACTCAAAGATCTCGGCATACATAAACCTGCAGGCCCTGATGGCAAATATTCCCTATTGTTATAAAGAAATGTTACTCAAAATTATCAAAATCTCTTCAACATTTGTTTTTGTCTATCTTATTCTTCAGGTAGTTTTCCAAGTGGATGAAAAAAAGCCTTTCTTGAACCAATTGTAAAAAAGGCAAATCACCATCTAATTTTCGACTAGTTCCATCCACCTGCTTTCTTTCTAAGGTCATGGAAATTCTGATCAATTGACAGATTAAAAAGTACTTCGAAGAACAGAAGCTTTTCTCAACGGTCGTCAGTATACAGTTTTCATTGGAACAGGTTCACTAGTGATCTTATGACATACCTAACAAGAAATGGAATGATATTTGCAAGACTTTCGATAGAGTATATCATCAAGTTCTTTTATCTAAGTTATGTGCTTTTAGTTTCGATGTATTATTTTTTTCATCGACTACTTTAGCAACTACCTTTCAATTCAAGTTGTCTTGGACGGCTTCAAGTCTCAAGTTCAATATGACAATGCTGGTATACATCAAGGATCCATTCTGTCTGCAACTTAGTTTCTCATTTTCATTAATAACCTCTCGTCTGAAACTGCTAGTCCACTAAATTGATTTGCCGACGACAGCAACCTCAGCTTTTCATTTTCATTTTTTTCTAAATTCCCTTCTTACCGATTTGAGCATTGATCAACAACAGGAGAGAATGATAACCTCATTAAATACGGCCCTAAGCCGAAGCATGGATTCCTTGGGTTGTGATGCTTTTTTGTGTCGAGGCTGAGGTTAGCTCGTTGGTGTCCAGGAAGTATCAAAAAGAAAGCGAAAACTTTTGATTTTAGAAGTTGCGAACTCCAAATCATTTATTATTTTTCTTGTAATTAAACTTAACAATGTATTGCATATAATACTTCAATTTAACATTTTCTTTTAACAAGAAAAATTCAATGAATAGCGAAATTAAAATAATAATTTATTTCATATAATATACATATTTTAATTTAAACTTCAACTTAAGACTAGGTCTGTGGGGTTCCTAAGAAAGCGTCCACGACATAAACGTGTGGCCTATTGCCGGTCTGTGGTGTTTACTCTTCAAAGCAAAACGCTCCACGACATAAACTGGTGGCCTATTGCCGGTCTAGCGATCTTCTTCGAAGCAACGGAGAGAAAAGCCGACATAAACTTTTGAGCAGAGCTCGGACTGTAGTTTCTCCTTACTTAAATAAAGGGACTACGCCACTACGGCATAAAACGGGTGAGTATAAACTCGGTCTACAGTATTGCTAAAAGAAGCAATAGCTGCGACATAAACAGGTCTGTGGCGTGTGCTCTGTAAAGTAAGCGATCCACGACATAAACTGGTGGCCTATGGCCGGTCTAGCGATTCTCTACGACCAACAGTGGGGAGAAAAGCCGCCATAAACGGTGAGCAGGGCTCTTTACGGTATAAATACCAAAAAATAGTTAAAATCTGCTGACTGGTATTCCCATACAGTATGCCTTAAGGTGAGAGACGAATACCTTGGTGCGCTTGATTAGCACTGAAACCACTGGCGGAGATTTCGAATCTCAATTTCAGTGCATTTTCCACTCCTCCTTACGTATATTTCTGAAAAGACACAGTGTGAATTGTAAAGATAAAATATAAATTTACCTATAAATAGTTTATTCCTGTGCTTCTTTGTCGCTTGCCAGTGTTATGGATATTGCAAGTGGTTGGAAGTCTATTTCAGTGGCTAAGGGGCCCAGGGTTGTCGGTGGTTGTTTTGTTGAGTGCGGCGGAATGTGAAATGGCTGGTTGATGATGTCATTTTATATGATGTGGTGTGGAATGTATGGATGGAAGTAGGAGGACTCGGTCGGCGGCGGGTAAAATATATGGCGGCGGTTATTTCATCAATCGATGCTTAATCGGGTGGTGAAATTGTTGTTGCACAGTGATGATTCCTAGCATGAATGTGGTCACTGCGCATTGGGTGGCGGGCGGAAGGTGGTAAGTTGTAACTTCGTTACAGGGTATCAGAAACCGTGTATAATTCAAGGCTTCTATAAGACCCAAAGCTGACTTCTATCGTTGAAGCAAAATATCCTCCCCCCCTCCCTTCTTTTATCCACGAATGGTTCTTTAATCGAAGAAACCGAAAAGCTATCGATCCTTTGTGTGTACATTACTAACCACTTCCATTAAAAACGTCTCTGTTACCTTTGATGCGAAAACTTTTGTTTTCACTTCTGATCTGGCAACAATTTATTAGTCGTATAAATACATATGTACGTCCAAAGTTAGGGTACAAGTCCAATATCTGGTCTGGAGTGCCAAAAACATCATAAGCTTTCCTAGATCAAACTCAAAACATCAGAACCTTAAAGCTTGTAATCTCTGAATTATTTGTCTCTCGTCTCTCATTGTTTTATCGCTATTTTTTTATTCAGTGCTCTAGTAAAATAGCCTGTTATATTCCTCCCTGAAAAGTTTTCCTCCTAATACCCGCTGTGCTAGGAATTCTCATCGTTATACCCTTGAGGCAAACTTCGAACGTACCGTGAAATACTACACGAATGTGCAACTCCCAACCAAACTCCATTTTTTCCCATTTCAATGTCCAATCATTTAAGACAAATGAACGTCATTAGCTCCTACTCAATCCCTCCTCTTTTTCCCAAACGCTTGCACTTTGTTATTCCGTATAATATAGAGAGGGTACCTAATCATAACCTCATGAGTACGCGTTAAATATAAAATAAATGATAACTGATAATTTCTTTGCGTTTCTATGATTCTAGAAGTGCAGCTGGTCTTTTTAAGAACAGGCTGGACAGCCACTCGGAAAGAGTCCTGTTGTTCTATCGCAATCTGAGAGTGCTCTGCTGTTCCTAAGGGTGAAACGTTCTATAGGAAGATTTACTTTGCTGGCTTACGAAATTTACTATGGTCTTTAACTTTCACCAATTACTTTTTCAGAGACTGCCAAAATCTGGTTGACGAGATGGTTCCCGTTTCCAAACAGAGGCATTCGTGGTCTGAAAGATATGGTGTTCGGCTGGACGAGTTATCTGATCGTAATACATAATATCAGTAATTAAAATGGTCATCTCAATCGTTGATGTGAGTTGATTGCTATACGCCAACATAAAGGAAAGCCTTTTTTGATCTTAAGATTGACATTAGTTTGAGTTGGTATGTGTTAACCAGCCCTAACTTTACTAAGCCAACGATAATAATAATAAATAGCGCCTCACTGCGTCCAAATTATGGTTATTTAAATAAACAGCACACGATTCTCATGTTTATACCCGCAAATAAAGTGGAGAATGAAATTGTGTGCTTAAAGGATCATCCACACAGATATATCCTGGGTAATTTGTCCGTTGAATGTCCGACCATCGGGAGAAATCAGCCTCAGCCAGCATCTTAAGTATTGCATGTTGCTTTTGCATCCGTCAGTCAGTGTGTCTATACGTCAGTCCACATCAGAATGTGGTGGCTAAGAGATGGAGCAACGTTGAAGCATAGCACAGTTTAAAACCAGCGAGCCTTTAGTGGTGGATTTCAGGAGTGAACCTAATAGGAGGATAATGATCCCCAGGATATAAAAGGGGAGTACAATCAAGTCATGATTAAGGTACGCCCCCTAATTTTGCGTAGATTGACTTCACACAAAAATTCCATTCACTGTGCACGAAACGGAGGTTAAAAAATTATTCTGCACTCAAGTTGCCAAGCTTGCAAATATTGTTCGCCAGATTAAGGAAAGTTGAATGGGCACAAGCACACTTAATTAGGGTTTGTTTATGGGTTTTGTGTTGTTGGGCTCCGAAAAGAGACTGATTTATTCTTAGGTGCATGTACTTGAATATTGACTTTGGGATGGGATTGCACTTGTGTGTTCAGCTTTGCATTCAATTCTATACACGTTGGCTGTTAATCAATCGAATTTTTATTTTGTCACGAACGCGATGCACTTTGTCTAATTCGCCAAAGAATTATTTCCCATTATCTTCAAACTGAAATCGTTGTTACGGCTGATTTAAATTTACACATTTCTACGTGGCTTCGCTACTGTGGCCAGACAACACCCGAAAGAAGGTGTGAGTAGATTTCGGTTGTGATTAACAATTTGATTGTTGACGAGCCAAAGCGAATCCCTGACATTCTTGGTCATTCGCAAAACACAATAGACACAAACTCTCATCCTTATTAATAAACGGTAAATGTATTATCGGTTCCAGGAATTTTGGACCATTGGCATTCTTTTATTTCAGCTAATTTCTCGTGCTTCGTGCTCCAGTTTTACTAATTAGGGAAGGGATATAATCCCAAATAAAACTGGATCGCGAAACGAGAAAGCCATCTGTGGACGGTCTTCACAATTTCTTTGGAAGTCACTATAGTGACCAGTTAAAACTTCCAAAGAAAGTGTATCGAATCGCATGAGTTCTGGTAACTCTGCATTCGATGGTCACATAAGTATAAGAAGATAAAATTAAACGATAATAAAACTTAACGTAAGAACTTAACGAAAGAGTGTTTGTTCTGCTAACAAGCACGAGTGAGAGTTAGTCTTAAGCAGGATTTTGAACTGTGAAGAAATAAATGTGCTAAGTGGTTTTTTTATAATATTTTTTCCACTCTAAATTATCGTGTTTTATTTCTTTCCACATATTTATTAATTGATCTCGATTATACAGTCCATTGAGCTACGATACAGAAAGCATATTTGTTTCCGCGATAGTGAGGTACATCTCTGTGTCATGAGACATTTCTGAACAGGACAACAAGTATCAAACCAAAAGATATTTCATGGTTCGGCTTGAGCTGAAAAGTGGCTATCGAGGTGAGAGAAGTAAGTTCCTGAGGTTACAAAGCCAACCCTTCTGAGGAAAAAACCGACAAATGTTTAAACAAGCTAGATAAATATGCTGTCCAAAAACAGGCGTTATCTTCATCCCTCTCAAACAGCCCAAAAATTGCACTAAAATTCCTTCTTTCCAAGGTGATAGTATATTTCAATGATCAGTGCGGGGCAGGGACATAGCTCCCTGGGACATAAGTCCATAATGGACTTATGTCCCACTCGGGTGGGATATAACTTCATAAATCGATTATGGACTTATGTCCCACCTTAATGGGACATAAATCCATAGTTTTCCCTTGAAAAGTGGGACATAAGTCCATATTTTTTTTCGAATAGAACTAAAAATTGATAAAAAAAGGAAAGAAAAACACATAATTGTTAAGCAAATTCATAACATTTTATTGTAAACAAAACACTTAATTCATAGTTGAAAACAATAAAAAAAAAAAAACAAACAAAAATTACTAATAAACGTAATAGACAATTATGGAATATCGAAATATGATAGTGCAAAACCGTTTTACAAAAACACGGTATTGGAAAACACTTTCAGCTACACCATATTCCAAGCACCAAAAATATTGAACCTCCTTGTATCTCTGCCACAGTCAGAACGACATTATTTAATGGATGCAACTTTCAGTGTTGTCCCAACTTGTGGATGTAGGCAGTTGTTAATTATTTACATTGCCTATTCAGAACATGTAAGTACAAAAATTAATGTACAGAATTCGAGATGAAAGAAAAAAAAATTAAAAATAAAAGAAAACAAATTGCAAATTCACTCGGATTTTAAACTTAGTTTTTTTTTTATTCTCGAAAAAATAAGCAAGGAATAGATGAGTAATAAAAAAAAAACTTGGTCTTTCGAAAAACCAATTTTTTTTAAATTTTAGTTTTTCGAGAGATCAAGAAAATAAAAGTAAAAATTCGCGCGAATTTTTACTGTTATTTTCTTGGTCTCTCGAAAAACTAAAATTTTAAAAAAAATTGGTTTTTCGAAAGACCAAGTAAAAAAAATTCGCACGAATTTTTACTTTTATTTTCTTGGTCTCTCGAAAAACTAAAATTTAAAAAAAAATTAGTTTTTCGAAAAACCAAGTTTTTTTTGAATTATTCATCTATTCCTTGCTTAGTTTTTCGAGAATAAAAAAAACTTAGTTTAAAATCTGGTAGATATAATAGAGAACTATTTTTACTCCCGGTCATAAACTCAAAAGAGATATCTTCAATTGATTCACTATTCATTTCACCTTTATTTTGACGCATACGATTCAAGACAAGAAAACCAACTAAAGTTCTTTCAATGATACCGCGTGTTGCATTAAATTTAACAAGTGGTTACAGTTTTAAAGTACAGTACTTTCTTTCTAAATAAAAAATATGAAGTGGGACATAAATCCAGAATTTTTTTTTATGGACTAATGTCTCATTAAGGTGGGACATAAGTCCATAATCGATTTATGGAGTTATGTCCCACCCGAGTGGGACATAAGTCCATTATGGACTTATGTCCCAGGGAGTTATGTCCCCGCCCCGATCAGTGCAACCAATCTTTAAATCGTATTGGAGAAAGTAAGATCATTCTACGCTGGATATTTCAAAAGCATTTGATAGAGTTTGGCATCAAGCTCCTCTCCTATCGAAAAAGCATACCAAATAGTATGGACGAACCACTTCTTCGATGAAGTAGAAGTTACCTTTCGGACCTTTCAATTTCGGGTGTGTGCTATCCAGAAAATAAATGCTGGTGTACCTCATGGCTCCGTTCTTTTTCCGACTCTCTTCCTAATCCTAATTATACTCGTAAATAATCTTTTCCAAGACTTCAAATCGACTTAATTGTTTTGCTGACGACAGTTCCTCTGCTTTTCATATTCGTTTGCAGATTCACAGCCTTCAGATGTGGAACTGAACAGCATCGTCCAACGGGGAGTTTTCAACGGATGAGAAAATCTCATAGCAGTGCGTGATGAGAACAGAACCATGTTTTTCAAAATAAATCTGCACAATTTGTGTGCCTTGTTCAGGCGTCAGTCATTTCATGATGAAATACCAAACCAAAATAGAGGTAAGTCACGAGAAAGATGACAAAATAGAAGTCAATGAAAACAGTACTGCACACAACTTAAAGGTCTATACCTAAAAAAAAAACACCCTTTAGAACGGTGGTTCAACACTGAAAACGTCGGTCGGCTTGAAACTTGAAACATTTTTAAATTCTCGAACTGCGGAATCAATTTTCTTAATGCACCGAAGTGGGTGGTCATCTCTTTAACGACTCTTGAACCACGCCCTAAACTTTTATTTAGAAAGTACTGAACGAGGTTAACCTTATTAAAATGACATCTGATGCATTAATGAACCAGGCTTTATTTAAGTGAAGATAAACCACGGATTAAACTCTGTATTCTGAAGTTATTTGCTGGTAAAAGGTGTAAGCAATAGAAAAAACTACGTGTAATTCAAACTTAGTTATTAAAACTGAAAAAAAAATTAACTATATTTTTGTGCTTTGAGATATTAGCAAGTATGTCCGTCTTTCAATCATAACAATTTACTGACGAAGATCTTAAGGAAGCAATCGGGCTAGAGTATCGCAGTCTTTTTGACGCTTGATCAAAGCCGTTTAAAAGTAATGAAAAGATATTATGTTTAATTTGAGTAATTTACATAACGTCTTTAAGATTCAAACTACCACCACTCGCAAGCCACATATCCGATCCGTGTAGTAAAAACTTGAAGTGATGGTCTCTTGGATGGAACAACATGATCACCCATTATGTATTGTTCCTTTGCTTTATGCATCAAACTGTGATGAACCTGGCGCATAAGGTATAAGAGATGGAAGTGGACACTGGACAGTGGACAGCTCTCGTCGATCGCCATTGTTGATACTGTAACTGCTGCTGCTGTTGGCTTTAGTTCTGACTTTGTCTGGATGTATATTGCTTTTGCTCATCACAAGAAGCTATTTGTGGTGCACAAATCGTGCGAGATGAGATGATTCCCCCATCTCTCGCCGAAGAGGTATATTAGACTATACTTTACACACACACAACACGATATCTCTGGGTAATGAGAGGAAATCTTTTCGATATAATGGCGCTGGCTGTTCTGATCTTTGGATTTTAAAGTTTGAAGTTTGGAGCGCCAAACGACGACTAAGACGAAGACGAAGACGTTCCAACTCTTTGAACCGAAGAGATGATGATGCAGACGAGATGCACTCGTTGAGGAGAATCGCACAGAGTTTGCAGTGAATGAGGCGAATTATCGCGGCGTTTTGTTTATTTTTATGCTATAATTTAACCCATAATTGCAAGCCAGCGGGTAGAATTTGTAACTAAACTGCAAATTAGCAGCCAATTCAACAGCCGATTAATAACTATAATTATTTTGGCTTTAACTGACGATGGTGAGATGGTGGTGCTTCTTGGGCTGCTTGCTAGATGGTGGATGGTGGTAGAGTAAGAGCGCTTTGACCGCTTCTTCACCATCATCGACCATCGACCATCAAGCATAGCATTGGGTGGATAGATGGGCGAAGCAGCATCAACAAGGCCAACAACAACAAACAAAGGTTCATCGATAGCTTTTCATGATGCACCATCACCAGACCAGGAGGGCTGATGATGGTGCTGCAGATGCAGACTGGCTATTCCCTGATCGTCGCGTCGTCTTGCTCGTCTTGGTCAAATTTATTAGGAATGGTGAAAATTATGTGGTAATGGTATGCGCATTGTACAATTTTGTTGTCGGTTGGGAATTCGTTTCGATGAAATGCGAGCAACCCGGGTTGGTTATAAGGCAATTTTACCCAAAGGAGGCATCGTGCTCTCATTAATTGTGGACATAACCGATTGTCGATGATTGGAGGAGGTTTCTTGTATCCGATATATTATGATGTTTTCTTAGGAATTACAGGGTCAAGCTGGATACAAGCACAGGCATTCTGCTGGTTGGTGCACAGGAATATATTTCCTGTTGACAGGATAAGAAATTAATGACAATTTGTTGTTATTATAAGCAATTGGCCTGCGCAAATCATAAACTGTAATTACCTTTGTATTTAGATAGATATGCATATACATTCTTGTGTACATACTTGAAGATATAAGATCGTAAGACTAGCAATTATTCTCAATAAACACTTTGTGATGTCTGATGTGATGACAATCAATTCGAAGAAGGATTCAATAGTTTATGTTATTGCGACTGTAATCTCAGTAAATTATGCATCAGCCATAGGCCTTGGAGTTTTGCATGGTATAGGTACTTCATTATATTGCTTTTTTCAAAATAACTAGAACCAAAGATGAATGTATCCATCATAAGCTGTTTTTTAATCGCTCTGTGTTTAGTTTTATTCATTTTTAAACTTAAATTTTACAAATTTATTTTCTTTAATGTTATAAAACCATATAGGTATACCTATCCTTAACATACAAATGAATAGGAAGAAAGAAAAACACAACATAAGAAAATTAACAAAACACAAAAACGTGTGCACAACACACTATTAAGTATAGACTTCTTCTTTAGCCGCACGACATGAATGTTGAACGCTCTGCCACACTCAGTTTTCCTTCCCGATGTGATATAGACACTCAAGGCCATGTGCATCGGTTTCTTCCTTATCTAATGCCCAACTTTTCTAAACGCATAAAGTATTTCAATCAGACAAATTAGGCAATCGACAATCTGAAAACATCAAAAATCTATATATTTAGCAGGAACTCAAAATAAATACTTATAAGATGCTATTTTGAAACATTTTTACTTCAGTCTAAAAATTATGTCCATCTGTATGCATGAACACCTACTGCCCAAACGGGCGGGCGGGGCGAATTCCTTTAAACGTGTTGTATTTTTTGTAAATTGTACACTGGAAAAATTAAAATTAGTTTTTTTAGCTCAAAAAATATCAGTATCTGACATTTGTGTATGTACATATGAGATATGACCGTTATGTTAAAGATTATTTTTATCAAAAACGACTCAAACTATTCTGATATGAAAAAATTACCAACTCGGAAAAATTACCAACAATGGCTAAGAACGGTTCCTCCCATCTCGAAAACAGCTAAGCCGATTTTTCCGAAATGTCACACACACATTGATTTAGGTAGCATAATTTATATTAAGTGTGTTCAATGAATCTGAGCTGCACAGAAAAGAACAGAAAAGATCTGAAAAGTACAAAATTTGGTGTTCAATGAGCAAAAATCCTGTTCTTTTCTGTTCTACAATCTGTCACTTTGTGTTCAATGAAGTTGTCCAACACAGTTTAGAACAATATTTCCTACACCTACTTTTGAGGTGGTGCAAGTGCGTGAGAACTGTCAAAAGTGTCAGCTGACTTGTTTGAAATTATTTGAAAACTGAATTTTTGCAATTATTTGAAAAGTTGCGACGATATAAAATAAAATAAAATTATAAACTAAAAACTAAAATGGATAAAGTGCAAATAGAAATTATATGAAGGAACTACTTCTTCCAAATATCTTGAAATTGCATTTCTATCGTCTTTGCCTACAAATGATAGAGTCAACTCATCCAGTTCATCACTTTCATTTATATTCGAGGACGTGTCTTCCGATGAACTTAAAAAGTTTGAACTGCTTGAATCTTCTAACATCTCTTGCAATAACACCTCCAAAATATTCATCTTATTTTTTTATAGTTTATAATTACAAAGATTTGAACGCAAACTAAAAATTTTACAAAAGATTTATTTGAAATTTAAAATTTCACAGCTGATAGAGGAGCTGTCAAATACGAAACTACATTTTTCTGTTCTAACTTGTTCTGACAGTTTTCACACACTTGTGCTGTTCTGTTCTGTTCTGTTCTGATCTAGTTTTTCTTCATTGAACAAACTAATTATGCATATCAATATTTTTTGTATTTTCGAAAGCATTTGAAATAAAGTGCACGACTGGGTCGAACGAACTTGCTCTAGCTCTAATGTGTGACAGTGGTCTTGTTGCTTGAGATTTTGAAAAACATAAATTTTTCGAAGTTCTTAAATAAGTAAGTAGGTATTACTTACTGATTTGAGCTAAAAAACAAAGTATGGTAGCTATGTTTTATTTCTTGTATTTTCTTGTATTTCAGTTTATGAGAGTAAAATTATAAAAATATGTGGAGCGGTTTTTGAGAAAAAAAGGTTTTTGTCGAAAAACTTTAAAAAAAAAATTTAAACACTCCAATTCATAGGTATTTAGCAAATTTAAAAAGAGCATATATAAAAAAAAATTAAAAGTATAAGTTAGGCTACCAAAGCCTTTATAATGTGTAAAATTTCGAGATAGTCGAAAGCAAAAAAATCAGTCCTATGGAAGGACCATCATTTAAATCGTAAGAGCCATTTTCGATAAAAATAAGGTTTAACATAAGGGTTATATGGTTAAACCAAGTTTGAAGCAATTCGACCCACCTGTTTGAGGTGTAGTTGTTTATACAAACAGACAGACAGAAAGACAAACAGACATGCAGACGAACAGAAGTTAGACCAATTTTGTTCGTCTTAGCTAGGTATCATCGTAATGTCATGTTTGATTGTTATCTCAAAATTTTTCTTTTCGACGAATAAAGTTGTCTTATATAGTAGGTATATAGGTATAAATGTGTATTGTATATCTCTTTTTACAACTGTTTAACTATATTTTGATTGCTTACCCTATGATGATGTACCTACAAATGTTAAGGTATTATTGGAGCAAATATTTGCTTCTCTTTTAAGAATAGAATAAAATTTGGGAGTGTCAAAAGCTTAAATGGTCCTTCTTGCCACAATCTCCCCTACCAACAATCGCAAATAAAATTTATAAAATTTGGTATTTTGAAAACATCTTATTAGTTTTTTTTTTTTAATAATAATTATAAGTTTATGTTGAATACCTATGAATTGGCATATTATTTAAAATTTTAAAATAATATTTTTCAAAAAAACCTTTCTAAAAAATCGCTTAATAGATTTTGATAATTTTATTCCCATGAACTAAAATTTATCAACAAAAAAATAGCATACTCTTTTTTCAGCTCAAATTAGTTTAATATTTATTTAAGAATTTCGAAAAAAAATATTTTTTCAAAGCCGCAAGCCCCAAGACCACACCACATATATACAATAGAGCAAATTCGTGAAACCCATCAGTCGTGCAATTTATTTCGTATTGAGTTTGCAGGATAATAAATCTAACGATTTTGTTTAAACTCATAATTCTACAAACATAATTATTAAATTTGTTACAAAACTGACTTTAATATTTTTGCCTTAAATGGTCTTTCGAAATTGTGTTCACATGGCTTTTTTAAATGACCATAAGTTGGAAACGGCTAAATCGAATTCACCCAAAATATATGCGCTAGTTTTTTTTAGATTGGTATTGCAATTTGTTCAGTTACTCCAGACAGCAAGCCAGGACTCTTAAGCCAAATTTCTTTTTTTTTTTTAGTTTCCTTAAAAAGTGCTCTTACGATTGCCACTAAACTTTGTACCTACCTATGCGATAAAAAAAGAGTATTGAAAAGCATAACTGGCTGCGCACAATGGTGTAGCAGTAGCACGCAGCAATGTCAAAGTTAAGGGCTAACCATAATTGAAGAATGGGTACGTACGTTGCCTTACGAAACAGTAGAAATACATGTGATTTGTATACCCAACCCGAAATGACTTTTTGTTCAGTTTCGGCAAGTTTCGTTCACTTGCGCTTTCGTACGTAATGTACGCTTTGAGTCGTACATTGCGTACGAAAATCTGACATTCCTTTTTTTCTAAAGGGTATTCGTCTTCTTTCTTTCTTCTTATTTTTAAAGGCCATTATGGGCAACTGATGTACTTTAGAAATCGGAAGGAAACTTTTCGTTCGGTTTTGACACTTGCTTACTATTTCTTTCGCGTATTATGGTTGGGCCTTTAAACGTACGTAAATCGTATTGCACAGCTACAATGTGAAGTAGCAGCAGCAGCAGAGAGAGTCGCTGAAGTACAAGTCGACTCCACTTGAACTTCACGAACCTGCTGCGCTGCAAAATACCAACAAACCAAAATGGCAGGCATGATTTTTGTTTGAGTTCAGTGCTGCACATTGTATTCGTGTATGCTGCTTTGTGAGCTACTTTTTTTGACATTTACTTTGACATTGCTACGTGCTACTACACCAGTTATGGTGATCCTGATCAGTAAAACGCACCAGTAAAAAGTTTCGTTTGCAATATTAAATATGGTTGAATGTGTTTTGAAACAAAAAATATATGCAAATCGGTGACGAATAACACAAATTAATTTATTTTTAAAGAAAATATTGATTCGGAAATGTTTTTTTTTTATAGGAAAATTAAAACTTAGATTTTACTGACGAAAACTCAGTTTGTGACATAAAATTTTAAGCTCACAGTTCGATTCTAACTGCAAAACAAAACATAATTTGATTTTTGAAAAAATTGATTTTGAATGAAAATGGCGGCAGGGGTGTACTCGTATCTTAACAATTCTTGAACTACACCCTGCTACGTAACCAAGGCATGCAAACACAAAATTATACAAAATTTGTATATTCTTACTTAAAAACTGCGACTGATAGTTAGTTAACATTGGAAACTTAATGCAGATTAAGACTTTTAACGGAACCGCCTCTTAAAAGTGGGCGTTTTTCTAAAAATGTGTTAAAAATATCAAGCACTAACTGAGCTTTGATTTTTAGTCAGCTTTCAAGCATATGCCTTAAACTGCTGAGACAAGTATTTTTTCAAAATTTTAACCGAATTGTAGAATAAATAAATAAGAATCGCGCCCCTAAAAGAAGGCGTATATTGAAAAATTACCCACGCAAAATTTATAAATACATATTTCATTAACAAACCAAAAAACTAGTTGATATTTTGTGCCGTTTAATTGCAAAAATAAGTTTTATATAAGGGGTATTCACGATCTGGTGTAACTTGTCTTGCATCATTGTAAAAGTGTAGAAGTGCTACGTTTTCTTGCAATACAACAACAAAATATACTGGATGTAATTTGTTCCACTTTTGCATTTTATCTATACCTCAACCCCATTGCAACAGGAAAATACAACGGTGCAAAGTTTGTACTTTTGATTTTGACATTTGTATCAACCTGATTTTGACATTTGTGTGAGTTTTGCTACGGATTGGAAGAAGTGAGTTCACGATCTGTAAGAAATGCAAGAAATTTCGCACTTTTAGGATACTTGTTTGCACCAGATCGTGAATACCCCTATAGTTTCTTATGAAAAGTGGGTGTCAGCCTGTCAGCCACTTCCAGAATCTGTTTTGTTTTCTTTCTTACACCTTTGCTGTACATCCGGCATTGTATATATAAACTATAGTATTCCCACTTGATTTGCGCCATCTATCGACGAAAAACTAAGCTCGAGAATACCATGGGAAGCAACAACAACAATTTCAACCATTTTAATTGTTGTTGTTGCTTCCCATGATATTCTCTAGCTTAGTTTTTCGTCGATAGATGGCGCACCTCAGGTGATAGTACTATAGTTTATATATACAATGCATCCGGATATATAGCAAAGTCTTACACAAGATGTTTGGGTTTTACGTACAATTGATTTCAAACGAATTTTTGGGAGAGACTTGATGTAAAATTCCCATGAATATGTGATTTGTGATTCATGTGATTATTATTTCAAAATGACTTCAAAATTGTAACATATTATTGTGTAGAATACATCTACCTTTCATGAGAAAAATTGCACTGAATTTGTTTTACAAATTTCATAAAAAACTAATTAAAAATTGATATTTATGCACAGCTGACCAATTTTTTACTTTGATTTCGCAGTTGATTTCTTCTTCTCAAAATTAGTAACTATATAAATGAGTTAACAAAGTAATAGTCATCCACGTTTCAATCTATTTTTCAATAAAAACAATTTTACGATTGCTGAACGCTGCCCATTTATTTCTACACACACTTGCAATATCTACAAAACAAAACTGTGAACGCACACCTCTGCCCATCTCTCCACCAGCAGCCATTTTGTATTATTCTTGTGTCATAATTTTTTTCTTCGCTTTCGCTCAATCAGCAGTAGTTATCTCGCGAGAAAGGAAAGTTTTATAAAATTCAAAGTGGTTTTTCTCCCAACAAAATAAAAGTGCTATTATTTATTTTGCAAAAATAATTTCAATAGAAATCATATATCAATTATTTCTATAATTTAATTGTTCCAGTGTTCTTACAAGTGAGTATATAAATAAAAACAAAAAACCCACCCAACCAAGAAGTGTCAAAAAAAAAAAAAAAATAAAGAAAACCTTTGTTCTTTTTCTTTGAAAAAACCAAAACGACATTTTTAAAAATAGAAAATTTTGTTGATAAATAAAAGGCGAATTGCGTAGAATAATATTTAAATTATAAGATCGTGTGTGCAGGCGTACAATTAACAAAATGCGTTTTAAGTTTTTTTTATCTTAATTGTGAGATTAAACAAAGACGTCACGACTTACGTCAGGAATTTGGCTTCGAAAGTTTTTTTTGTTCCCATCGACAGCAGTCACAGTAGTCCCCAGCACAAAAAAACTGGTCTTGACGTTGTGGAAATCGGAAAATTTAATTAAAAAAATAAAATTGGATTTTTCATTCTGTTTTGTGTCCGTCAGGACGGGATTGATTTTGAAAGGGCACATTGTTTTCTTTTGCTGCATAAAAAAATAATCTTTTAGTGGGAGGGTGTAGCTATGTCCAAAACATTGAGTATGTTTTGGGACTGACTGACCGACGCATATCAAATACGGGTACTCATATGATTTATGATGAGTCATAGTATCTGGGTTCATTGTGTGTTTTAAGTTAGTAATCAACAAGATAACAAAGCAGCCAGCTAAGCTAGGTACATAATGTACATACCTACTCGAGATCGAGGAAGTATCAATTACACATCAAGTTGGAATTAAAGCAACCGTTCGTTCGTTCGTTCAAAGGAGAAATATGAGAATACAGGAAGATCGATTCTACAGCTTATCAGTGGTCAGTGCCAGTTCATTTGCAATTATAAACCTGTCTTGTGTGCGACGCCAAAAAATCTGACCTAGAAACCTCATCGTTCATACTGCGATAACAATAAACATTGAAGTAAGTTGATTTGACACTTGTATTTCTTTTCATGTCCATCCACCCAATCGACGATGAAAATCTTGACTGTCGCTGTCGCTATGTTTGTTATCAACTCGTTATCTGACTCATGGACATGTCTGCCAGATGGGAATTTGTGATTTCCGTCACCCCTGGAATGCACCAACTGTCAACACAAAAAAAAATAAAAAAAAATATGCAGCCTCCGGTAGAGCACGAACAGGTATCGTGTTCCCCTTTTTTTGTGGCGATGTTGTGATCTTGTTTGGGATCACCATTCTCTTATTGTTCTGCATCAATAAAGAGTTTTTAACCGAAACGAAGCATCATATTTAGAACGATCTTGACAGCGTGAATAAAGACGAGCTATGCCAGAGCCATATCGCATCTTGGAATCCCTTCCAAACTTGTTTGAATATGAAGGATGAACTTGGAGAACTCTCGCTGTTCCAACAAGATTGGCAAACATACCAGCGACTCCTTTGGTGTCGAGAAAGGCGTAAGAGAAGGTGAAGCTTCTCTTAAACATCCTTCTCAATTGAATGTAACTCATTCAGCTAATGATTCTTTATAATTCCATAAAATATCTTCGCTATGCTGGTGATGCAGGGTGTCGTAATTCTTTACTTACTTACTAAAGGTGGCATTCTTCTTAATCTTACACCCCTCGACATTTTTAGTAAACAAATGGCCGCGAGTACAGCAATCCGTCTCAGAGCCACGTCTCAATGGACCAATAACTCAATTGGCCACACTATTATTCTGAATTCATTCAGAACGATTCCAAGTCACTCTGACTACACCATACCCCAACTGGTTTTTGAAAACAACTTTCGAGTCTCCATTCCATCACGGTCTGACTGGGACGAAGGACATTTCTCGAGAGATGATTCGATTCATTTCTACACTGATGGTTCAAAAACCGAAGATGGGGTTGGGGGCGGAGTGTACTCAGAAGGAATAACTATTAGTCTATCTTTCCGACTCCCTAACTATTGTAGCGTGTTCCAAGCGGAACTTCTGGCGATAAAAGAGGTTCTATCCTGGCTCAAGGAAAACGTGATATCCACGTCGAATATCCGTATCTTTTCAGACAGTCAAGCAGCCCTTAAATCATTCGAGGCGGTTTCCACGAACTCAGCAACAGCCCGCAACTGTCGCACATCTCTCGCGGAGATGGCAGAACAGTTTAACATTCACCTTTTTTGGGTGCCGGGGCATAGAGATATCCCAGGAAACTGCAAGGCCGATGAACTCGCTAGAAATGGAACTACTGAACCACTTTCACCCGACAGGAGGAATATTGGTATACCTATCGCTACATGTAAACTCATGCTAAAACACGATGCCATGAACGAAACAAATCTAAGGTGGTCAAATTTGACTACCTGTCAGGCGACAAAACAGATCTGGCCAAAACTAGATCCAAAACGCTCCAAATGTTTGTTATCTCTTGGTAGATCACACCTTAGCTCCTTAATCGGTGTCATAACTGGTCACTGTCTTATAGGCAGACATGCTACTAGACTCGGTGTCTTCTCGAACGACTTCTGCAGAAGTTGCATGGACGAGGAAGAAGAAGAGACTATAAAGGACTATTCACATGAAAGCGACCAACGACCAACGAATAAACGAACATTCGTCCATTTTGACGTTTCATTCACATGCAATTTATTTTATTCGTTGCGAACAACGAACGTCATGTCCGTATATCACAATTGAACAGTGAGGTTTTGAGGTTAGTCGCGCACGAATAATTTATTCGTTGCAATGTGGATGGTATGTGGAACGCGAATAGGGTTTGACAATTCGTAACAGTCAGATTGAAATTAGCGACGAACAACTTGTTTTCATTAAAATTTCTTTTTTCTTCAATTAAAATGAAAATTTTAGCATCTCAACATTACATTTAATGAGTTTCTATCATTTTGAAATAGTTTTTGTTGCAAAATATTGCTTGGAAGTGTGGAAAATCTCATTTATTTGTTCATTCGTTCATTCGTTGGTCGCTCTCATGTGAATAGTCCTTAACACATCTTCTTTGTTCATGCCCTGCTCTCTCACAAAGACGAAAATTACATTTGGGAGATTTCTTCCTCAACGATATCAATGACCTAACTCAGACAGACATACACTGTCTCCATCGCTTTGTTAAAAGTTCCAATTGGTTTTAAAATTAGTGAGGTAGTGCCTCACTTTCATATGTGGTATCACAATGGACCTAGTATCTGGTCTAAGTGTGTCAGTCGTTGACTGACAGCCACCTTAACCTAACCTAACCTAACCTACTAAAGGTGGCGCAGACAGTCCATTGTGAACCACGGCCTCAACCAACAATCCTCGCCACCTAGGCCGGTCCCTAGCCAGTGGCCTATAGTTGCGCACACCAAGTTGGTTGAGCTCGTTCTCCACTTGATCGCGCCACCTTTGATGGGGTCTTCTAGAACTGCGTTGGCCCTCCCCTTCTGATCGGAATTGAAGACTCGTCGGGCTGGTGAGTTTTCATCCATATGCTCCACATGACCCAGCCATCTAAGCCGCTGTATTTCCAGCTTCTTTACCAGATCAATGTCGCTGTGTAGCCCATACAGTTCGCCATTGAATCTTATCTATACTCCATTGTGATACATACAGGACCGAATATCACCCGAAGAATCTTGGGTGTCCTAATTCGATGGCGATAATTTCAGAAATATAATACATAGACATGTTTTAAGAAATAAATTTTTCCAAAGTAAGTGAATGTTCCTGATTTGTACATCACTTACTAGTGTTAACGCAATATGCAAGTACTTTAACTCCTCCTGGAGTGTAGGGCAGCAACAATATCTTTTCACCTATCACTATTCGCCACGACTGGCCTTACATGTGGCCATGATTGTATTCCTTGAGATTGAGCTTCTTTGAATGCGGTTGACCTCCAAGTTGTTTTTTGTCTTCCTACGCGTCTGTTACCCTGATTCGAACGATTGTTTCGATATATTGTCTTCAGGTTTCCGCAGTGTATGACCTATCCAACGCCACTTTCATTGCATTGTGTGCTGCAATTTGTCCTCAGTTCCACTTGCGATATGGCTTGCCGCCACCGGATCATCAGAATGTCTCCCAGACAAGTTTACCGAACCCCTGCAGTGTGCTCGAGATTTTGGCAGAGCATTTCCATATTTCATAAGTATTCGAAGAATTTCAACTAGATGCGTAGCGATATTTTGTTGGGGTTCAAAACAGGAGAAAGAATTCGCTTTGTTTTTTCTATTGTTAACATTCAAGTCCGTCCAGACATTAAGTGCTTTACTTTAATCTTAAAAGCGTTGATCCTTAAACCATTCAGTTGCAGCGAATGACATATTTGATTTAAACTAGCCGCTTTGTATGCCATGAGACATTTATATCGTCATCATAATCAATGTGACTTAGTTCTTCAAATGCTCTCCATTGAATACCATGTCTTTCATTTGTGTCCACCGTGTCGGTCATCACATAGTCAATAGCCATCAGAAATAGAATTGGTGACAAGACATCTAATTGTCGCCTTGTTGTTGTAGGACTTAGCAGGGATATCTTCCTCTCGCAATAAGCGATCTCCAGATGCATTCACGATTTTCTCGTTGGAACGCCTTCTGAAAATCTACAAACGTGAGTCACAATGGTGACTGATACTCAGAAGATTGTTCAAGGATGATTCGCAAGGTGTTGGTTTGGTCTAGGCAGGATCGATCACGATCAAAAACCCGCTTGATGCCTGCTAAGCGTAGACATCCTCTCGAGAAGAATGGTTGACATTAACTTTGGGAAAACGGGTAGACTCGTAATAACACTCCAACTTTTTTGGAAGCTTTACAATAACTGCATCCTTCTGCCTCGCAAACTGTCGTAATAGTTTAAGCAAAATACCGGAATCTACTTGAGGAAATACTTTTAAAAATGCAGCATACAGCTCGCTCGCGTTCCCACATTCTGCCCCTATTATCAAGTTTCATTCACCGGTGAACTGTACTATGAGATGCTCTGCTCGTTTCTTAGAATCAATTTATCTTGAGCATCATTTTTTGAATTGATCCTCACTTTAAGTGATCTCCGATATGTGATTTTGTCTTCGATGCTTTTGGACATTCAGGAATCTTTTTCTCTTGCCTGTTTTGCACAGTTTCAATTCCTGCTTCCATCAAAGCGCTCGAGTGTTATCACAAGACGAAATAGGACTTTTTAGAAAGAAAAGCGAGCATTGCGGAGTGCTACGGCAGAAGCAATGTTCGAAAGTTTTATGAATAGGAAAAGCATTCGTCTGACTGATGCCTGTCTAAACGAAATTAGGAAGGTCTATTATGAAGATCAACGATCAACATTCAACAAGTATATTAGCTGTCATTAATTCAGTCTGTTTTTCCAAATCACGTTCAACAAGCAGTATGAAACAGAACCATATTTTCATCGAAAAATCGTCTTTCGATGAGGCCCATATCTGATCGGGAGATTCGACCCCGTTAGACTTTTTCTTGTGGGGTTTACTGAAAACGCAGGTCTATGGGAATAAGCCACGATCCACAACCTTTACCACCTCATAGGTCAAATTCAGACTGATTTATGCATCGGAATCATAGAAAATTTAATATTTCGTAGTAATTTTTGGGTATTTAAAACTAGTTATTGGTAGGAAATCCGCATTTCTTTTTTTATTTTTAATGGACAGTAAATTATACAAACTGATATGAGAGTTTCTTAAACGAAAATATACTTGATAAGAACATTTTCAGTTATGAAGCCATTTTTCTGAGAGTCCCATCAGATTCTTAAATTTAATTGTATAAGGTTCAGAAACAAGGTTTTATTTCAAATTCACTAAAAAATGTCCACTTTCTTTTTCAGCTCTTAAATTATTTTCAAAAATGGCCACAAGGAAAAAATCCCTCTTAAAAGTCATCATTTTGGGTGACAGCAGTGTTGGCAAGACGTCGCTTATGAATCAGTATGTAAACAAGCGTTTCTCAAATCAATACAAAGCAACAATCGGAGCGGATTTCCTCACAAAAGAAGTCGTTGTAGATGATCGTGTTGTCACAATGCAGGTTTGTAGTCGCCTTTCTATTTAATTTCAGTTACTAAACAAAATTTACTCTATCACAGATCTGGGACACTGCCGGACAGGAGCGCTTCCAATCTCTGGGTGTTGCCTTTTATCGTGGAGCAGATTGTTGTGTACTTGTCTATGATGTGACTGTCCAAAATACGTTCAAAAATCTTGATTCGTGGCGAGATGAGTTTTTAATTCAAGCCAGTCCACGTAATCCTGAACATTTTCCATTTGTTGTGTTAGGAAACAAAGTGGATCTACCTGATCGTCAAGTAAGTTTTTTTTTTATTTTTCTTTAAAAAAAAAAACCTAATAGTTTTGTTTTTAATTTTATAAAAGTTGTCAACCAGACGAGCTCAACAGTGGTGTCAGTCTAAGAATGATATTCCTTATTACGAGACATCAGCGAAGGAAGGTGTTAACGTGGAGTTAGCTTTCCAAACTATCGCCAAAAACGCTCTTGCTCAGGAAGCTGGGGTATGTATCACGCTTTTTTGTTTTGTCGTCGTTTTTGTAATATTGTCTTTCTTCGCTCAAAATGTATGGTGACCATGAGAGTTTATGTGGTAGTTGAAGGTCTTGTTTGTTCCTGAGGGTCTCTTAGGACTTAGGTTAGACAGAACACGCCTAAGTTAATGTTGGCCACATCATTTCTTTTATAAATAATTTCTTTTCCAAACACGTACTACATCGCCCTACACATTAACGAGACATTTTTAAAGCCATGTCTGTGAGTTCGAATTTGGGCTTCTGAGTATAGTTTTTACAGAAATTGAAGGTGACACTAACGTTGCTGTAGGCTGATTCGACTCGGTTCAACTCGAACTACGAGTATGTTAAGTATTTTTGTTGTTGTAGACAGGAAAACCAGTCGAAGTAAAGATTCTCTTCCAGCTAGTCCAGACCCTAGCCAATACAGCAAGTTAGTTGATGCCGTCCCCTCACTTGATCGCAACACCTTAGATAGCGTCTTTCAATGATGCGTTGTTCCTCACAGAACATATAGTGTTTTTTTTTTATTCGGTCTAATTTTTTTTTATATAAATTTTTGGGTTTATCAACTTTTGGAAATTTGTATGCCTTTTTAACAAAACAATTGATACTTAACTTTATAATTAAATAGTGTTTTTATCGTACATAATTACAACTCAATAATTTTAATAGTGTTGCTGGTGGTGGTTTTTCTATAATTTTCTTTAAATTTGCCAATTTTGTGTTATTAAGCATGAGCGGTAAGTAGGAAACCAGACGCATCAGAGCTTGCTTTTATTTCTGTTCTTGCTTTTGCCTATTGCCGAATAATTATTATAACTAAAATCAATTGCATAAATATCCACTGGCTTACTTTTGGTTTCTCCTTTAAGGCGTCCCATAAAGGATTGCATGATTTTTGGGTATATTCTAAGAAAAAAAATCGTCCTACAGTGGGTCTATCTCAAAAATAATCTATATACATATATAAAAATGGATCGCAAAAATGTATGTTCCCCCATAACTTCCGAACCGAAGGACTCCAAATAATTGGGTAATTCTTTTTTTGTGTTTTTGTTATTGTCAGGAGAAGGTTTGTATAAAAGAAAATTTTGACAAAATAGGTTTCCAATGAATGCATTTTAAGTGCATTTTGTCAAATTAAGAACAAATCTTTTGGAAGGATATTTTGAGGATACCTACAAAGGTTTCTATGAAGATTGATCAAAAATCGGTGAAGTAGTTTTTCAGAAATGCATTTTTGGTGCATTTTGTCACAAATCTTTAAAATTGCCAACAATTAGAATGCATAGTTTTAACATAATGAAAATTAAATTTGATTTAGGTTCTTTACTGGATTGCAATGCACCTTAAATATTTTGGAAAGGTGGGTGAGTAGGGAAAAATCAAAGTGTTTTCGATAGTGAATCAAAGTTATAAATTTTTGTGAGCAAATCAATTATAGTGTTTTATTTATATACAGGAGGAGGCAATACGTCGCGGGGCTTATTGCCTCTTATATTTGTGTTAGCATTGAAAAGCAATGCCGGGTAATTTTCTTTTTTGGATTTGTATTGAACAAGGTAAACAAATTTTTAGGCGAGAGGCGGTACGAAATTTGTGTTTTTCACCTGAAGAGAAATTAATTGCGCGTTTAAGAGTCGGTAAACTATCAGCACGATGGGTCGCACGAATTTACTCTAACGTGTGACAGTGGTCTTGGGGCTTGAGATTTTGATAAAATAATTTTCTCGGCTGAAGAAGGAATTCCTATATTTCACGGTACGTCCGAGATTGGGATTGTTAAACTGATGAGCATTACTACCAAGACGAGTTTTACGGGGGAATCATTTAAGGGGAGTAACGCAGCTGGCTAAATAGAATTTTTGTAAAAGAAGCGGTAAAATAAGGAAAGACAAGAACAATTTCGACAATGTTCAAGTGATGGAAATGTTTCCATGATCCTTTTTTCCCCGATCAATTATAACGCTTTTTTAAACTCGAGAAAACCGAGAGATGGAATTTATACTCGAGTTTTTAGGGCGTATAAACGCTTTGTAAATTGTAGCCAGATCAGAAGGGGTGAATAACTTGTTTTTTTGACACTTTCTATACATCAAACCCATCCAAATATAAAATGTTTGATAGTTCAACTGATTTTAATACACTCATACTGTAAGTGTTAGATTTCCATAGCCAGCTGCTGCACACTCATGTGAAGCTTAGCGTGCATAAATAGTAAAACAAAAAATTCAGTAATTTCAAAAATGTTAAAAAAGGCGGTACGGAGTTTGACGGGTCAGCTAGTAATAAATAAAATCACCAGAAAATCAAATATTGTATGGGAAAAGTTTAAGCTGTTCCAGGTTTCCCCAAGTGTAGTGTAAAAGCAATGAGTTTTACGGCTAATGTGATTTTTGTTTGGATTTTTATTATTGTTGTTCATTCATTATGCATTTTCTGTAAAAAAAAAAGTTGGCCCAAACTCAAATAAGCATAAGCAGAAAAAAAAGGGAATAGGCTAGCAGAAATTGCATATCTCAAGATATCAAAATTATTTAAATGCAATTGAAAAAAAGTTTGTATTTTTTCATCATTAGTATACCAAATTAAGCCTTTTCTTAAATCCCCAATAAATTGTATCAAAATTGAAAATAGACACTTAATGCAGAAACATTTTCTAAGAATATTTTAAAGAGTCATGCCCTTAAATATTATTGACGAATTAAGTTACACTGTACCTATTTTTTTTATATATATATTATTTCGCTTCTTTTTAACAACTTCACATGGATATTTAAATTTAGTGAACGAAAAACTGCTACTATTTATAACGAAGTTGGCACAAAAATAACAAAATTATTTCAAAAATAAAAAAAAAAAGAAAAAGATTCTGCTGTTTATTCTGTGATATTTATCTTAGAACTACATATATACACTTTTCTATACCTAACGCTATTATTTCCCTATATTAGAAACTCCACACCAAATACAACGTATGTACATGTGTACATTGGGTATACAAATAAAAAAAAATTAAAAGCTCAACTCAAAAGAGAACAAAATGAATACAGTAGAAATCGTGCAAAATGCAACATTTGTTGAGTGTCGCTTTCGGCGACAACAATGAGGACTCCAACGATTTTGATGAGCATTTTGAAGCCACATGATGAAACATTAACATGATTTATTTTTAAATAATTTTTAGACCTTAACTTTTATGCCATAAGTTGGCAAAACTTAAACTTCCATTGAATTCCCACAAACTTGGGTTGTCCTGTTTTGAGACAATGTTTTTAAGTTGCTGCCTTTTCAACGGTGGCTCCCATTTATTAAACCGCTCATGTGTATCCTGTTTATTTTTTTATTTTCTCTAAAAAATGGCTCTTACCATTTTGTGCCAGCTTCGCATTTGATACATTTATTCGAAGTTCTTTCAAGAAAAATGCATATTTTTTTTTAATTCATTTAGATATTGTTGACTTTTTGGTGCGTTCTTTTTCTAATCATAGTCAACAAATTTTTTTAACCATAGTCAACAATTATTGTTAACAATAGTAAACAGAAAGGTGTTCCTTTAATCCAAATTTGTTAGATTTGTAACTATATGACGTCATAACAGCGTTCCAAAACTCACGTTGAAGTGTCAAATAGTTACGATTTGTTACTATTACCAACTCAGCTCAATGAGATTGAGATTGTTGATCTGTCAAATTGGACGTTTTGTATTTCCATTCAGTCTTTATTAAAAAAAAAAAATTGTGTGGCTTTATGAAACCACGATGCAAGTGAAACTTTTTCGTTGTAATAAATTCACTGTGAAAACCAAATTAACTCACTCATATCTTTTTCTTTTCCCTGCAAACACGAAATCTTTTAGCTTTCTCTTAAGACCTAAAATTAATTCATCGTCCGATATTTTACGCACTATTCTTGATTTTTCACTTGTTGACCGGTTTTACATCATAACACTGAGCAAACACACAAATATCGCGGAGCACGTGCACGAATGAGTGAGAATATAAACGCTACATACTACACGGTCAGCTAATTGGCTGGCGCCGCCATATTGCGACATGCGACAGGTGAACCAAAAAAATTGAGGCGATGTAAACAAAAGTTTTATTTTAAAATCAAACAAATAATTTGCTAATTCTCGATTTGAGCAGCAAGAACATCTTTATTTTCTTTGAGTGATCAACATTAAAGAATAAAATAGATTTTTCGCCAATTTTGAGCGATGAAGGAGAATCATTATTTTTTATCATTCATTAGTTCCTCAGTATACAAAAAAATGTTAAGTGGTCGTTGGTGGTTTCACAGTTTAACAAATTCTAACAGACTAATTTTAAGACTGTTTCCATGAGTTGTTATAAAACGGAATAGCTATTTATTAGTTTTTTCTCGTTTTTAACGGTAGACCATAGAAGTTTTTTTTTTTTTGATTTCTTCATTTAATCTTTGGAACGAAATTCGCTGCTGAAATACTTTTAAGATTGTTTCTTTTTAAATTTGTTATTAAATTATTTATTAATTAGCATTTATCTTAAAAAAAGACTATTTAGGAAAAGAAACAATAAATTTATTCATTGGGTTGTATAATTATTAACGAAACCCCTCAGCTTCAAATACATTTTATTAACACTCCCCTGCGAAAGACAATTTCTTCCCTCGTTCATGTGTGTATTGCAAGACTGACTTCATATTCACTCACTGTCTTTAATGGTCCTAAATATTCAAACTCTTAGCATCGTACCTTCTCCGGACCACTAACTTGAACCTCTACTTTTTAAAGATACAATTTTTTTTACATACTAGTATCTGTAGTGACGAGTAATTTTGTCTTGGTTTTTTCGTTGTTTTTGCGTGGTTATATTGACAGGGATCATTATTCATCACTTGTCGTTTGCGGGGATCATGATGAATTATTAGGGCACCGCATAGCTTGATACACACAAAAATCAATTGATATTATAAATTCGCTTCACCCGCAGGCTTCATTTTCAAAATATTGCTTTCAATATAAAATCATTTATTAATTTATCCATATTTTCTCATCTTTTCAGAGGGACGACCTTTACAATGATTTCCCGGACCAGATCCGCCTGGACGGTGACAGAAATAATCGCAACCGAAATACAGACAATTGTCAATGCTAATAAAAATAAACTCATTGGGAAAATATTCATGCGACTAAAAATAAATAATTATAATTATTATGATTTATATAAAAACAAGTAAGAATAATAATTATAAAATTAAGTAAATAATTAAAACAAAAATATAATATGAAAGGAAAAAGGAAAGCAGCTCAAATTAATTTTGAACACACACTTTGATGAAAGTGTTCGAATCGGAAAGAAATAATCAATAAAAACAGAAAAGATACAAAAACAATATTTAAATTTAAATTTTTATTTAAAAATAAGTCAAATTTTTTGCTGTTTTTTTTTAAGAACACCTGCTACCTTTTGTCGGTCTCGGTTAAAAACAACCGAATTCTAAGATTAAATAAAATCTGATACAAAACATTTATATTTTAAAATAAAGTGCATTATTATTGATTGGTTCATAATAAAGTATAAAGTCGTGTATTATTTGTAAACTGACATGTTTTTTAAAAGAAAATCAAATCTTAAAAACAAAACTTAGAAAAAATACAGAAATAACTTTGCCATGACGACCGGCGGGCGGCGTTCAAATTGTTAACACAATTGCCGAACATCACCAGCTTAAATTTAAATCATTTTAATTGTTATAAACAACATTTATTTTTAAATTGTTTGTGTGTGTTTTTTTTTTAACAGATTGACGAAGATAATATTGAATGTTTTCACGTCATGCAACGACCGTTTGACCGAAATCCACAAAATTGTCAATGCTGATTAAACTCATCGGGAAAACAGTTGTGCGACTAATAATCTCTATTTCTTCATTCATTCAATACAAAATGATTTGAAATTAAACTAAGTAAATAAATTTATAAAAATTAAATTAGAGAAAAACAGTCTTAAATAATTTTGGAAAATTAGGAAAACAAAAACAAAGTTTGGAAATCATGCAATTCATTTCTAAAATTTAATTTAATTTTTAATATGGAAATCATATAAAGAAGCAATAATTGTTTACTTTATAATTGAAAAAAAAAAAAAAATTAAGTAAAATATATGAAATAAACAGTAAGTGTTGTTGAAACTTTTACTGTTTTTTTCTTTCTTATCCATCCTACAAGTATCTTTGTATAGAATATTATAAATAAATTTGAAACAAAGTTAATAAACCAACCGTACACACTTAGAAAAAATAATTTACATTTATTAATCGATTTATAGTAATGTAAAATAACTCATAAAATAAAAATATTATTTAAAAAAATAAATTCAAAACAAAAATAGATTTTTGTAGAAAGGCAAAATACATTTTTGTGATTATTTCTGTTTGGATAATGTTATTTGCATGTTTTGTTTCAAAATTAAAATAAATTATGTTTTAAACAGAAGTTTTTAAGCATTATTTTTAATTAATAAAGCTTAATGTGAAAATTGATATTTCCTCTGTTGTATATATAAAATATTTTATAATATAATAAAAATAAAAACAAAAACTTCTACATGGTGTACATGGTTTCTTTGAGTTATTCGACAAACATCCGCTACCAATATTGTGCGGAGTCAATATGTGTTCAGGACATTGACATAAAAAAGCACCCTGCAAACAATCAGTAGCTTTGTTCGATCAGCCCTGCGGTCGCCACAAAAGTTTTTTTTTTTTAAACCTTTAACTAGCCCGGAAAATTCCAGGAAAATTCTTTTTGTTTTCTAAACCGGGGTCGTTCTGAGTAGGTTTTGTTATTTTGCTGGGGCGAGTTGAGTTAACTAATCGTTTGCTGTCAAGCATTTCTTGTGTTTGATTTTTTGAAAGATACTACTAAATTAAAATCATAAAAACAATCAGCAGAAAAAAACGTGTGTTCCAGTTATTTTTGACAAAGCAATGAGATTGGCAAAACCTAGAGATGCAAGTTCTAATCAAGCCTTTTTCTATTCCTTAATTCTCTCCTTGCTCGCACATGTAAATACCATTATAAGGGTATTCATATCCCTTGAGCCTTGAGTGAGGGCATTATACAAAAAAAGTAAAGAAGAAAAATGCTTTATTTGAAAAATATTTTATTTATAAGACGACTGACTGGGTCGCACGAAATGTATCTAATGTGTGTGTAAAATCACTAGTAAAAACGTTTTTTTTAGAAAAATTAAGTAAAACATCTGGTTTCTTTTGGAGCTGCAAGCCATGATCTGCAAAAAAAGAAGATGCAAAATATATAAATCATACTTGTGTGATAGAAAGGAAAGGCCAAAATGCAGACGTCTCCGTGGATGCAGATTAAAGGAAAATTATGGATGCAGCTTGAAAATCATATGTTCATCTTCATCGTCTGCACCACAGACCAATATACAGACCGCCAACTCGTACTCCTCTTGCCTGAAACACCCTTGAAATATTTTTTTCTGTCTGTGAATACGTGTACATCTCTCTCTGTGCATTTTGTAATGGCAACTATACCTGCGTATGTCATTTATTTTTTAGGTGTCTTTGTTAAATGGGTTTTAAAAGCAAGGGAGAGCGTCACACTCTCAAAATAAATGGCATATCAGCTGATTTTTAGCTTGTAGGCAAAAAGAGAGACCATACAGTGAGTTGGCGGTCTGTATCTTATTGGTCCGTGGTCTGCACTATAAATGTTGTTGCGTTTTTTTCAAAATCTTTCGACTAGTTTTTTCAAAAAACGTTTTTTTTAAACTTTTGGAAAACATTTGAAATTTTTTTTTTGACTAGGTACATACATACATATATGGCAACTTCTTGCACTTTATATATCAGGAAAATAAAATTTAAACAAAATTGAACAAACCGTTTTTGAAAAAAAAAAACAAAAATTAATAAAAATTCTTTATATTATTTAGAAAATAAAGTGCGTAACTGGGTCGCATGAACTTGCACCAATGTGTGACAGTGGTCTTCGCGCTTGAGATTTTGAAAAAAAAAAAATCAGCCGTCACGGTATGTCCGGATGATGTGTAATATTTAAGTTTGCATTAAAATTCAAAATTTTTAAAAACCATCAAAAAAAATATGGAGCGAAATAATTTTTATTAATTTAGTGTTTCGGTAATAAAATCAATATATTTGTCTAATTATTTTATTATAATAACAACTATTAGGTACGGATTATATTCATTTATAAATAGGAACAAAATTTTCCTCAACTCACCCATCAAATCCCCCCACCACCGCCATACACCCAGCCCACCTACAAGTACCAACCAACCATCCACCATTTTTGATACATTTTATCTCACCCCCACACCTCCATAAGTAATCACCCAATCCACCACCAACCAAGTCCTTCCACCCCCAGTATACACATAGCCCATCTACAAACATCCACCATTTTTGACAATTTGTTCCTACCCACCTACAACCAACAACCCACAATTTTTAACAATACCCCGCCCCTCAACCACCCTCTACACCACTACCACCCTACTCCCACCAACGACCACCCTACCTACAACCACCCAACACGATCCAGTCACACTTTGAAAAATTTTATCGAGCGTCGAGCCATTTTTCGTGACGATTACGATCGATTTTACTGCCTAGGTGCGCCAATAGATGTTTCACATAAAAAAAAAATTAGAAAATCACTTACTTAAAAATCATTAGATATGTATGTAGAAAGAAAATCTGATTCGAAAAAATCGGTCCTGTTATAAGACTTTCCTGAATAATCCATTCCAACCAAAATTCAAAATTAACACAAAAAAAACCATTCAGAAAGTTTTATCAAAGTCGTAGGAGCCGTTTTTGAGAAAAATGAGTAATTAGTTTTAGAGCTAGAATGATAATTCCAAAAACCCTTTTGTAGGACGTTTTAATAAAACTGTGTACCAAGTTTGGAGCAAATCGGTGAAGCCGTTTAGGTTGTAGGTAACCATACAGAAAGAATAGAATTGTAGGACCCACTTTTTTAGGCTTCTCTTTTATCGTAATGATATGTTTGATTGTCCAAAAAAAAAAATGCATAACTTGCTTTACAGTAATTCGCAAGAAAGTCGGTGATGATTCGAAACAAAAATTATTCGAGTGGCATGACTTATTGAAATGACAACTTGGACCTAAATTATGTTGGACCGGATATGGACAGTGTAGTCCATAAGTCACCCAACCATTTAATGTTTTTTTTTTTTTTTTTTTTGTCAACAAGGAAAACTTAAACAAACTCACTTGCAGTTCAGCGATTTATAGGATTCTGATTAAATACTAAAAATCCAAGGGCTGTGTATCCTGGACAGAATTAAATCTCTTAAGTACAAATGAATGCTTATGGAATACCTAATCATAATCAATGGATAATCATTTTCAAAAAGATGAATCAGCAACTCTTCACATTTTTGAAGCCATATATGGAAAGCTTATTTCAAAACAGTCAAGAACCGATTTGATTGAAATCTTTTAGATCGTAACGGTCTCTGGATTATATTTGTATGTAACACTACGATAACAAAAATTTTTGACATGATGGATTTTTCTTGAATAGTATTGTGGTCTGAATAACTTGCAATGAACACGACTGTGATTCACTTCTTTCTGTTTATGTCTTGCCAATTAAAAAAATCACGATGTACCTACGTACTTGTGTAATTTGGATTTTCTCATATAAGTTAATAAAGCAAAAGGGACAAATCAGACCCGATTTAAACTTTTTTTTTTATGAGGTTAGCCTTATTGTCATACCTTAATACAGAGGTAGTCAAAAGTATTTACACAACGAGCTTTTTTTTTTGCGTTGAAATTCAATTCAATTAAGCTCTTTGTGTGTAAATACTTTTGACTACCTCTGTATATAGGAACAAACTTAACTTACTGTGCTCTGTGTAAAATATTATCATTCAAATGACATTAAATGAAATTACCCGGTGTTACCCTACACATAAGACGATAAAAGACTAGTTCACTGGTATAGTAATCTAAAATCCAAAATAAATTTTTATTCCTTGGTCAGTCTTAAATTCAATCTGGAGCTAAGCAGTGTACGGAATATTCTTACACATCATAATGGCTGCTAGTAAATCAAAATATTTCAAAGTCCCTGTTCTAGGAGATAATAATGTTGGAAAAACATTGCTGATGAATAGATATGTAAATTGTGTTTTCAAATCTACGAATACAGTGGGTGGTGATTTTGTTTCAAAAGAAGTAATGATTCACACAAATACTATTGCAACAATGCCGGTAGGTACATTTAAAAAAAAAATCTATATTTAGTTTTTTGTTTAGAAATTTTCAATGTACATACCTACATAGTTCTTTATTTCTTTACAATAATTCAAGAATTGGGATACTGGAAGTCAGGAGCGTTTCAATTCAATTTGCTTGTCCTTGATTCGTGGAGCAGACTGTTGTGTCCTTGTGTACGATATGACCGATGCTAAATCATTTGAAAATCTAGATTACTGGCGGGCAAAATTCTTATCTGAAGCCGCTACTAAAGATCCTTTAAATTTTCCTTTTGTTTTGATTGGAAACAAAGTGGATTTGCAGAACCGAAAGGTAATACATATAAAACTTTTAAAAAAGTGATATGCGATATGTGTATTTTGAAAAGGTATCAAGAAATCAAGCTGAAGAATGGTGTTTTTCGAGGAATAAGTGTCCTTATTTTGAGACATCAGCTAAAAATGGAATGAATGTGGATGCCGCTTTTGAAAAAATCGCAGAGCTTGTAATAAAACGGAAGACCGAGGTATGTTTTATATGATACATTTCAAATTTTAATATTTGTTAAAAGCTTTCGTTAAGTATGTTAAAGATTTTGAAGCAAAGCTGATTTTGATTTAAGAAAATGAGTGCGGAAGTTTTCCCAAGTGCTGTTTGATGTTTTTTTTTTTTGTATATGTACATACGAGTACATAACTAATTTACAAATTTATAACTTTTTCTCTTTGTAGAAGAATGGCCGCTTCAATAATATTTCCATTCATATTATACGACCAGATAAAGAAAGAAGTAATCGGAACCGGACAAAAAACTGTCAATAATAGTTAATATGTTTTTTTTTTTTTAAGAATGTATGATAACTGGGTAACCGTTTACCTTATAAAATAAAAGTTACAATAAAACAAAGTTGACTATAATTTGATAAAAACATTTTCCTAACGTGGAATCGATTTGGAGCCCTAGCATTGGCAGCTTCATGAGGATACCACCCGTGCGTCGTCAGACTATAGGTAAACTATTGAATCACCGCATGCGTATTAATTCTTGAAATATTTTCTCAAATATTTTATGATTTTGATATTAAATTATGAGAGAGTTTCTTATCTTAAAAAAAATGTACATAAGTCATTGTTTTAGCAACAAAAATAACTAACTTGCCGATACCCGCTTTTGTTTTTCGGTTCAGTTCAAGCTGTTGATGTTAATTTCCGTACGAAAAACTTTTACGCTTTTCATATGTTTTGTTGACTGGTTAGTTGGTAGATATAAACCCAAATTCCTGCCACCATGCCTTCTCCATAGCTTCAGTTGATTGGGCAAGAAACTCATAAAAGGTACTGTCTTCAGGTTGTATCTAAATATAATATCTTACTTATGTTTAACAATCGAAGTGTTTTTAATATCTCATCGTTTTATAAGCAAAAATATTTCTAAAGCATGCATTTCTTTTCAGTAGAATGGACGATTCAACGGTATATAAACTTCTAAAAAATTCTCACAAAAGGTAAAAGAAGCATCCAAAACTCAAGACCAGAGAACTGCGCTAGCTGGAAAAATATGCATTGGGCTCAAAATAGTTGTTTTACTGGTAGCGCTACTAGAATTACCCATACTATTTCTAGAACTTATACTAGCACAACTACTAGTTCTACTATTATCACTTCTTCTTCTTTTCCTACATCTGCTGCTCCCCTGATAACAACTACTACTTTTACTACAACTACTACTTTTACTTCTACCACTACAACTACTACTACTACCAACACTACTTCTACTTCTACTGATTTCAATATTTCTACTACTCGTACTTCCACTACTACTTGCACTACTTCAACTACAACTACTACTTCAACATCTATTTCAACTACTATCTTCCTACTTATTCTACTAGTACAACTACTTATACAGAAACAACAACAACAACGTACACTGTATTTCTATTGCTCCTATTTCTGATACTATAATAGTATTGCTACTACTACTACTAGCACTTCTTTTACTTTCCCTCTTACACTATTGATACAGGAATTGCTTTACTGGCTGCGCACAATGGTGTAGCAGTAGCAGTAGCACGCAGCAATGTCAAAGTAAATGCCAAAAAAAGTAGCTCACAAAGCAGCATACACGAATATAATGTGTAGCACTGAACTCAAACAAAAATCATGTCTGCCATTTTGGTTTGTTGTTGTTTTGCAGTGCAGCACTGCAGCAGGTCGTGAAGTTCAAGTCGAGTCGACTTGTACTTCAGCGACTCTCTCTGCTGCATCTGCTACTTCACATTGTAGCCGTGCAATACGATTTACATACATTTAACTTTGACATTGCTGCGTGCTACTGCTACTGCTACACCATTGTGCGCAGCCAGTTAACGTCTATCAATATTACTACAAATATTCTTCTACCAATACATTCTTTTCCAACTTTTACTTCTCCGAACGAAAATGCTGATTTAAAAACTTTACGAATTGACAGTTAAGTTTATTTGTTGTTTTGTTATCCGAAATTGTTAAATAAAAGCTTTGGCTGTTGCTAAAATAGTAGCTACAAGAAGGAGTACTTCTTAGCCTTCCTAATTACTCTTGGTTTTATATTCAGATTGCTGGTTTATCAAAAACTGAAGACATTGAAAGGCGGTGCCGTGACTTAAGGCCAAGCGACATAAGGCCAAATTTCAGGAGTTGGCCTTTTGTTCATCTTGCTGAATTATTAAATCGCATCAGAAATGGTCCGAGTTTGTTAAATTTTGAGTTAAACCAAAATCGTAAGAGACGTTTTCGATCAAATCCAAAATGAAATAAACCGTTACTTTATTAGTTTTAGCCGGGCTAAAATAAAATAAAAAAAACTTCGACAACCGTTTTTTTTCAAACTGCTATGTATGAAGTTTGAAGAAAATCCGTCAAGTGGTTTAGGCTGTTGCTTGTAGGGAAGACTTTTGCCACCATAAGAATTGATAATGAAATACTTACCTATATCTGAAAACCAAAAATAAAATGATTACTTACCATCGTCGCAATACCAAAAACTCATTTTATTTCACCACATCCTACGACAGCATCAGCCAATATAAATCATACTGATGTAAACCGCCCTTAAGGCGCATATAAATTCACCTAATGATTGAATGACGTAAACCTAAATTCCTCAAACTGTCGTTATACCAAATGACAGCTGACTCCTTTTCGCTAATCGAATACTTCCTGGCAGACAAACCGCCATCATTATTTCTCTTTGCCATTCAACCACCGAGCAGACAACATCTGCTACTTTGTTCATCACGGGTTATTAACAAAAAAATATAATCCGACTGCCCAACATCTACATTGGGTAATCTCAAAATATTTGAGGAATCAGCATCCATCAACACCAGGAAAGCCGATAGAAGGTAAGAAGAATGAATATTGGATACAGTGGAGTAGTTATTTAGGATTTATCAAGTTGAATTAGTGGTGTAAAAACCCCAATTCTTAAAGATTAGGTAGTCTTCTTATGGTTTGGCAAAAATTCTTCCACCCCATCTTCTTTGTCCTTTTAGGTATGTTTAACAAGGGAAATCTGTAAAGCGGGACGAGCCGCGCCGATAATAGAATCCAAATTGTAATCAGAGATCACCGTGGGAGCATCAGACGCCAATCTTGGAAGCGTCCAACGCGGGAGCAACCCAACAAGATGTGCAAAAACGCATATCCAACGCGGGAGCATCACACCAATAATGTGCAATAGGAATTCACATTCAACGCGGGAGCACCTTGTAAATCGATCTACATTTGTGTTCTGGAGCACCTAATAATAAAATTAAAGAAACAGCATTTGCGAGGACAGGATTTACTTGTGTTGGTATTTTTGACCAGGAGTCAAATAAAGGATTTGGTTTTGGAAAAGTATTTATAACCAGTGGTAATCTACACGCTGGAATACCAGGTAACTGAGATATATACCTTTTTTTTTGCAATCTAAATACCTAAATCAGTGGAAGTGCTCCGAACGACAAAAAAATCTGTGCCAAAGTGTGTGTGTAGTGCTCCCTACGCTTCGACCCTACGCTTCAAATTTTATGCATCGAAAGTTTTCTTCAATCCCTGCTTCAAAGTTTATGCTTCGAATTTTCGATTTTTGTGATTTTATTCTGCAATTTTTCGAATTTTATTTATCCCTACGATTTTATTTTATTAATTAGTGATCTACATATATATGATTACGTCGTCATTATCGCCTTTTTGTGCGCCTTACGATTCTGTTCTGTAAGACCCATACGTTATATAGAACCCTACGGAACTTTTGGATGGTAATTTCCAGAATTTAACCTTGTGGGATCCTAAGGAACGTTTCAGAATTACCGCATAAGAAAAGATATAACAAAAAGAAAGTAAAACGCCACCGCAGACGGTTAACGTCAACGCGGCATTTTTGGAATTCTTTTTTTTTTTTGTCAACGCCCTAACCCTACGCACGAATTGGTTTCAAATTTTGTTCTGCATATTACAACCATCATCCTAATAGCAGAATCATATTCGACAAGCACGATTAGATACTACGCAAACGATACCTACCTGGATTTACCCATCCCGATACATTGGGGATAATAATATTGAGTGGATATACCTACAGTTTTTTTTTGTTTTGTCCCTTCGATTACGCACAAATATGCACACCGACACCACGCACAATTCAAGAGCACATAATAAATAAACGCATAACATACACATGCGTATGAATCCTTGCCGAGCGCACAATCAGCGCAACAAAATCTACGTAATATAAAGATACTGTTCGCCGCAACAAACATATTCTGGTTCGAGCAGCGTTATTCGTCGAAAAGCAAATCTCTCCAGTGGAGTTATTTTGTGAATGCCGACCAAATCCCTGTTTGTATTTCGTCATCGTCGTCGTCGAATCTACGCAGTAAATCTTCGGAGATTAAGTTAGTTTTAAGATAGGATTTCCTTCTTATTTTAGCATCTAAGTTTGTCTTTCTCTTTACGGATGTAAATGTGGTCATTTTTATTGAAAAGCCTAATCAATCAAATCAAATATCAGCGCGAACTATTAGTGCATAATTTTGAGAAACATTTTTGAATCGAATCAAGAACAATTTTGTTGAACACGAGAACGACAGAAATCGTATAAATAAACAATTATTTAACCAAAAGAGAAGAATCGCAACGAAAAGAAGTAACGAAAGTCATATCGAAACCAAACATCAATGACCTACCCCAACTATTTTTTTATTGCCCATACATTTTCATTTGACATATACATAATATAATACCTTTCATTTAACAGCAATTGCTTTTCAGCTAGTACCTGGACGAGAGCAGTGCACTACCCTCCGGAAGGTCTGGTTTAGTTTTTTTTATTAAATTTCATTTCCATACATAATTACATTAATCATATACATATATATTTATTGAACATATATATTTCATCCTCATTTTTATACCTTTCCCTTCCCATCCTACTACATCTGAGTGACGGTGCCGAATTGGAATCGTACACGGAATCCTAAATAACGTACCCTTGGACAAACGGTCCATAATTTTTTTTTTGAGGGTGCTTGGGTTTCATTTGGTTTTGTTGTTGGAATTTTTGATCGCGTAGCTATACGTTAAAGTTTCAGTCGTTTTGCTTCGGTTTTTTTTTGAGAAAAGATTCTTTTTGTTTGTTTTTTTTGAAGAAGTATATGCATACACATACGCAACAGTCGTCTGTAAATAAAGTAAATTCGGTAAATAAATGAATATAAGTCAATGTGATTAGCTTTGATAGATAATTATATTATTATCAGTCACATTATTGAATGGAATCGGACGGAATCCGATATTTTTATTTTCAAAGAGACAATACGTGTTTGAAACAATTAATTTTTTTTTGTATTGAGTAAATTTTCGCTACATAATAATTACCTATCGGTCGCGAACAGTAAGGCTAGAAAGTAGTGATACTTTTTCGTGTCCTTGATAGTTTTTTTTTTATGACAGTTCGCTTAGTTCAGTTTTATATGAAGTTTAGTTATTCATATACTTTTTAATTAACAAGATTAAAGTTCATTCAGACCATATTAGATTTAATTACGAATATAGTATTTCATGATTATATTTCTTTTTAGAAGTAGCGTTTGTAAGATTTTTAGAATTAAGTTAAGTAAAAATAATTAAGTTTCTTTTTAAGAATTTTGTTATTTAGATGAATAAATAAGTTAATTAATACGTTTTATTTTATAACGTTGATGAAAATTTTGCTTTTCATTTTCTTTTTGAAGTTTTGAGTCGTGGACTTCCTGTTATTGAGACAGGACGTTTGGAATTTATTATCCTTGGTTGTACATAGTTATTTCTGATGGACTAAGGTAATATTTTCGTGGGGGATGGGACATTTCGCTGTGTGAACAACGTAGGAACGGACAGTTTAGGATGGTAGCAGTACGCAACGGAGTTATGTGAGCTAATGAGTTTACATTGCTTGAGTTAGATTGGAGTTAGGAGTTTATAGGATGTTTTGGAGTTAAAGTAACTCGCTTCGGCGGGTTTTCTTTGGTTAAGGGGTTTCGTAAACATTAATTTAGATTAGGGTCATACACGGAACCATGGATCCAGTGGTGAAGGAGTTGATATGACTCCCTCCTCATTGGATATGGGTGGGTTTAGAGACCTTGGGGGTTACATTTCCATCTTCAGTATCCCCCCCCCTCTTTGGACAAATTCAGTCACCCTGTCCAGGAGATCTTCCTATATTAACCGATACTAGGGAAGAATAGATAAATAGGGTATCGCACTATTAATTACATCATTATAGTGCACAATGGTAGCTGAAGGGGCCATGTAGATAGAGATTGTTTATTCGAAAGAGACGTCATTTAGGGTGTTTAAGCTTCAACCGGTAGACTTGATACCTGTCGCCACAAGCGGTGTTTGTATGGGCAGCCCTAGGATTCATAGAAGTAAAGGAGGTTCGGAACATCAGAACCATATGGTCTGCGATATCAAAACGAGGTAACAACCGTCGTGATCGCATTGCAAGTTTCCACCCCTGGACTGAGCATGGCAGGGTGAAGCGCAGGCCAGCCGCGGTGCTAGATCCACGACACCCTTTCGCTGTCCGACGACTTTATAGACCTTCGATTGAGGAAGCTACTCTTGAGATGAGTGTTCTATGTTGTCGTGGGATTGAAGGGGCATGATTAAATGGAATGTAAGGATGCAGCTTCGGGACTCTTTCGGACTACGAACGGGACATGTACGTACTAACCTCGTCTCTATAATTGCCTATTTGGTCGGGAGGATACGTAGGTATGTCTCCTAGGTGTTCACAGGACTGGGCGTGGTTCGAGTTAGGAAAGTATATGATCTTGTTTAAAGTTCGTGGAGGTTTGTTAGTGGTTTTTCCAGTTCAGTTTAGTTATGGTTTAGTAAGAATTAAGGATACCTGAACATCGGAGGTATAGGAGAGAGTGTGGTCTGGGGGCTAGCCTTCGCCTAGTTATACGATTCTAGTAGCTTGATCGGGTGTATGACAGGTGGGACTAGGTCTCAGCCCGCTCGAAACATTTCGGTAGTGAGATAATTTTTGAGTTAAATTTTAGTTTGAGGTTTGATGCCCTTGGTCCGAGGTGACTTCGGGATCAGTTTTAGTGCTTTGGTCTATGTCTGGTCACATTAGTCACAGGTATGGTGGTCTGCCGTACACGTGATTGAATGGGACCGTCCTCTTACATTTGTATTCTGTTTATTATCTACGTTACAGGTGGCGCTCAACTTGGGCATAAGATTTATATGCCCTACCAGCCCTATTTGTGCGCTCAGATATAATTATCTTAGTTACAGATGGCGCTCAAGGTGAGGCTAAGTTTTCAAGTCTCATGGGCCCCGTTTGTGCGTTGGATGATGGATAGAAGCATCTGTTCTGTTCATAATTTCAATTTCCATTTATTATCTTAGTTACAGATGGCGCCCAACGTGGGGCTCGATTTGTAGGGAAGACTTTTGCCACCATAAGAATTGATAATGAAATACTTACCTATATCTGAAAACCAAAAATAAAATGATTACTTACCATCGTCGCAATACCAAAAACTCATTTTATTTCACCACATCCTACGACAGCATCAGCCAATATAAATCATACTGATGTAAACCGCCCTTAAGGCGCATATAAATTCACCTAATGATTGAATGACGTAAACCTAAATTCCTCAAACTGTCGTTATACCAAATGACAGCTGACTCCTTTTCGCTAATCGAATACTTCCTGGCAGACAAACCGCCATCATTATTTCTCTTTGCCATTCAACCACCGAGCAGACAACATCTGCTACTTTGTTCATCACGGGTTATTAACAAAAAAATATAATCCGACTGCCCAACATCTACATTGGGTAATCTCAAAATATTTGAGGAATCAGCATCCATCAACACCAGGAAAGCCGATAGAAGGTAAGAAGAATGAATATTGGATACAGTGGAGTAGTTATTTAGGATTTATCAAGTTGAATTAGTGGTGTAAAAACCCCAATTCTTAAAGATTAGGTAGTCTTCTTATGGTTTGGCAAAAATTCTTCCACCCCATCTTCTTTGTCCTTTTAGGTATGTTTAACAAGGGAAATCTGTAAAGCGGGACGAGCCGCGCCGATAATAGAATCCAAATTGTAATCAGAGATCACCGTGGGAGCATCAGACGCCAATCTTGGAAGCGTCCAACGCGGGAGCAACCCAACAAGATGTGCAAAAACGCATATCCAACGCGGGAGCATCACACCAATAATGTGCAATAGGAATTCACATTCAACGCGGGAGCACCTTGTAAATCGATCTACATTTGTGTTCTGGAGCACCTAATAATAAAATTAAAGAAACAGCATTTGCGAGGACAGGATTTACTTGTGTTGGTATTTTTGACCAGGAGTCAAATAAAGGATTTGGTTTTGGAAAAGTATTTATAACCAGTGGTAATCTACACGCTGGAATACCAGGTAACTGAGATATATACCTTTTTTTTTGCAATCTAAATACCTAAATCAGTGGAAGTGCTCCGAACGACAAAAAAATCTGTGCCAAAGTGTGTGTGTAGTGCTCCCTACGCTTCGACCCTACGCTTCAAATTTTATGCATCGAAAGTTTTCTTCAATCCCTACGCTTCAAAGTTTATGCTTCGAATTTTCGATTTTTGTGATTTTATTCTGCAATTTTTCGAATTTTATTTATCCCTACGATTTTATTTTATTAATTAGTGATCTACATATATATGATTACGTCGTCATTATCGCCTTTTTGTGCGCCTTACGATTCTGTTCTGTAAGACCCATACGTTATATAGAACCCTACGGAACTTTTGGATGGTAATTTCCAGAATTTAACCTTGTGGGATCCTAAGGAACGTTTCAGAATTACCGCATAAGAAAAGATATAACAAAAAGAAAGTAAAACGCCACCGCAGACGGTTAACGTCAACGCGGCATTTTTGGAATTCTTTTTTTTTTTTGTCAACGCCCTAACCCTACGCACGAATTGGTTTCAAATTTTGTTCTGCATATTACAACCATCATCCTAATAGCAGAATCATATTCGACAAGCACGATTAGATACTACGCAAACGATACCTACCTGGATTTACCCATCCCGATACATTGGGGATAATAATATTGAGTGGATATACCTACAGTTTTTTTTTGTTTTGTCCCTTCGATTACGCACAAATATGCACACCGACACCACGCACAATTCAAGAGCACATAATAAATAAACGCATAACATACACATGCGTATGAATCCTTGCCGAGCGCACAATCAGCGCAACAAAATCTACGTAATATAAAGATACTGTTCGCCGCAACAAACATATTCTGGTTCGAGCAGCGTTATTCGTCGAAAAGCAAATCTCTCCAGTGGAGTTATTTTGTGAATGCCGACCAAATCCCTGTTTGTATTTCGTCATCGTCGTCGTCGAATCTACGCAGTAAATCTTCGGAGATTAAGTTAGTTTTAAGATAGGATTTCCTTCTTATTTTAGCATCTAAGTTTGTCTTTCTCTTTACGGATGTAAATGTGGTCATTTTTATTGAAAAGCCTAATCAATCAAATCAAATATCAGCGCGAACTATTAGTGCATAATTTTGAGAAACATTTTTGAATCGAATCAAGAACAATTTTGTTGAACACGAGAACGACAGAAATCGTATAAATAAACAATTATTTAACCAAAAGAGAAGAATCGCAACGAAAAGAAGTAACGAAAGTCATATCGAAACCAAACATCAATGACCTACCCCAACTATTTTTTTATTGCCCATACATTTTCATTTGACATATACATAATATAATACCTTTCATTTAACAGCAATTGCTTTTCAGCTAGTACCTGGACGAGAGCAGTGCACTACCCTCCGGAAGGTCTGGTTTAGTTTTTTTTATTAAATTTCATTTCCATACATAATTACATTAATCATATACATATATATTTATTGAACATATATATTTCATCCTCATTTTTATACCTTTCCCTTCCCATCCTACTACATCTGAGTGACGGTGCCGAATTGGAATCGTACACGGAATCCTAAATAACGTACCCTTGGACAAACGGTCCATACTTTTTTTTTTTGAGGGTGCTTGGGTTTCATTTGGTTTTGTTGTTGGAATTTTTGATCGCGTAGCTATACGTTAAAGTTTCAGTCGTTTTGCTTCGGTTTTTTTTTGAGAAAAGATTCTTTTTGTTTGTTTTTTTTGAAGAAGTATATGCATACACATACGCAACAGTCGTCTGTAAATAAAGTAAATTCGGTAAATAAATGAATATAAGTCAATGTGATTAGCTTTGATAGATAATTATATTATTATCAGTCACATTATTGAATGGAATCGGACGGAATCCGATATTTTTATTTTCAAAGAGACAATACGTGTTTGAAACAATTAATTTTTTTTTGTATTGAGTAAATTTTCGCTACATAATAATTACCTATCGGTCGCGAACAGTAAGGCTAGAAAGTAGTGATACTTTTTCGTGTCCTTGATAGTTTTTTTTTTATGACAGTTCGCTTAGTTCAGTTTTATATGAAGTTTAGTTATTCATATACTTTTTAATTAACAAGATTAAAGTTCATTCAGACCATATTAGATTTAATTACGAATATAGTATTTCATGATTATATTTCTTTTTAGAAGTAGCGTTTGTAAGATTTTTAGAATTAAGTTAAGTAAAAATAATTAAGTTTCTTTTTAAGAATTTTGTTATTTAGATGAATAAATAAGTTAATTAATACGTTTTATTTTATAACGTTGATGAAAATTTTGCTTTTCATTTTCTTTTTGAAGTTTTGAGTCGTGGACTTCCTGTTATTGAGACAGGACGTTTGGAATTTATTATCCTTGGTTGTACATAGTTATTTCTGATGGACTAAGGTAATATTTTCGTGGGGGATGGGACATTTCGCTGTGTGAACAACGTAGGAACGGACAGTTTAGGATGGTAGCAGTACGCAACGGAGTTATGTGAGCTAATGAGTTTACATTGCTTGAGTTAGATTGGAGTTAGGAGTTTATAGGATGTTTTGGAGTTAAAGTAACTCGCTTCGGCGGGTTTTCTTTGGTTAAGGGGTTTCGTAAACATTAATTTAGATTAGGGTCATACACGGAACCATGGATCCAGTGGTGAAGGAGTTGATATGACTCCCTCCTCATTGGATATGGGTGGGTTTAGAGACCTTGGGGGTTACATTTCCATCTTCAGTATCCCCCCCCCTCTTTGGACAAATTCAGTCACCCTGTCCAGGAGATCTTCCTATATTAACCGATACTAGGGAAGAATAGATAAATAGGGTATCGCACTATTAATTACATCATTATAGTGCACAATGGTAGCTGAAGGGGCCATGTAGATAGAGATTGTTTATTCGAAAGAGACGTCATTTAGGGTGTTTAAGCTTCAACCGGTAGACTTGATACCTGTCGCCACAAGCGGTGTTTGTATGGGCAGCCCTAGGATTCATAGAAGTAAAGGAGGTTCGGAACATCAGAACCATATGGTCTGCGATATCAAAACGAGGTAACAACCGTCGTGATCGCATTGCAAGTTTCCACCCCTGGACTGAGCATGGCAGGGTGAAGCGCAGGCCAGCCGCGGTGCTAGATCCACGACACCCTTTCGCTGTCCGACGACTTTATAGACCTTCGATTGAGGAAGCTACTCTTGAGATGAGTGTTCTATGTTGTCGTGGGATTGAAGGGGCATGATTAAATGGAATGTAAGGATGCAGCTTCGGGACTCTTTCGGACTACGAACGGGACATGTACGTACTAACCTCGTCTCTATAATTGCCTATTTGGTCGGGAGGATACGTAGGTATGTCTCCTAGGTGTTCACAGGACTGGGCGTGGTTCGAGTTAGGAAAGTATATGATCTTGTTTAAAGTTCGTGGAGGTTTGTTAGTGGTTTTTCCAGTTCAGTTTAGTTATGGTTTAGTAAGAATTAAGGATACCTGAACATCGGAGGTATAGGAGAGAGTGTGGTCTGGGGGCTAGCCTTCGCCTAGTTATACGATTCTAGTAGCTTGATCGGGTGTATGACAGGTGGGACTAGGTCTCAGCCCGCTCGAAACATTTCGGTAGTGAGATAATTTTTGAGTTAAATTTTAGTTTGAGGTTTGATGCCCTTGGTCCGAGGTGACTTCGGGATCAGTTTTAGTGCTTTGGTCTATGTCTGGTCACATTAGTCACAGGTATGGTGGTCTGCCGTACACGTGATTGAATGGGACCGTCCTCTTACATTTGTATTCTGTTTATTATCTACGTTACAGGTGGCGCTCAACTTGGGCATAAGATTTATATGCCCTACCAGCCCTATTTGTGCGCTCAGATATAATTATCTTAGTTACAGATGGCGCTCAAGGTGAGGCTAAGTTTTCAAGTCTCATGGGCCCCGTTTGTGCGTTGGATGATGGATAGAAGCATCTGTTCTGTTCATAATTTCAATTTCCATTTATTATCTTAGTTACAGATGGCGCCCAACGTGGGGCTGCCTAACAATTACATTAAGGTTTCAAGTTTTGAGATCTACCAATATCATTTTAATCGAGTTTTGAAGTTATGAAGTTTTTTTTTTTGAGTAAACAATTTTTGGGTGATTTGAGCGATTTTCGCTTTGATCAATAGTAGTTGAAGTTTTGTTGTGGAGTTTTGTGATTTTCATTTGCTAGAGGTAGCACATCGAAGTCTGTGCAGAGGATGCCATTTTGTCCGGAAGATTGGTGACTATTCCCGATCTTTGTCTGTTGCATTGGATCCACTCGCAGTCTCTCAGCCTCTCGAGTAGGAACTTCTCTTCCCTTGTCCGGATTTAGACGCATTGGTTTTAAATTGTCTGTTGCTAGGTCAGTGAGTTCCGATTCGTTAGCAGAAAATAGGTTTCCGTGTGAAGAAGTGTTTTGTCGTTCGACCGGTGGTTGGTGATATTTTCCTGACGCACGTCTGTTGCGAAGACAATACGTCTCTTCCACAATTCCTTACTCCAAATTCACTTTCAATTCTTCAGAGATGAAGTATATTTAAGTATTATTCCAGTAATACAAGAATACAATAATCCTTAATCTACATATTTATGGAATTAGTTTGTTCAAGTTTTTTTTTTGAGTTGATGGAAGTAGAGTAGTAGTCATGAAGTGCTATCCGGTGGTTGGGGACGTTTACCCGACGCACGTCTGTAGTAGCATAATGACCTATTCTCTTTCCTACAAAGTCAAACGATTTGAGTTATAGTATTTCTGTCCTGTTTAGTGAAGACGTATTTTTTTTCTTTTGGGCTAAGTAGTTGCCTTAGTCCGCCGTTCCTGCGAAGTTGCTTAGGGGAGTGTCCGTCCCCCGGTATTTTTGATGAAATTTTTGAGATTATAGTTATTTTTGAGTATTTTTGAGATTATAGTTATTTTTGAGTATTTTTGAGATTTTTGAGTTATTCATGAGTACATTTTTGGGATAGTGCCCGCCTATATTTTTGAGTTTTGAGTTCATTACATTTTTGGGATAGTGCCCGCCTATATTGAGTTTTTTTTTAAGTAAAGTTCAAGTTTAAGTATCTTTAAGTAAGTTTTTGAATTATTATTTTTGAGTAAAGAGTTAAGTTTTTGGTTGAAGTATTTTGAAGGATAGTGTAGTTTTTTTTTGATTTATTTTAGCTATTTTTAGTTTTTTTTGAAGTTTAAGTTTAGAGTTTAGTTATTCAGTTTGAGTTTTTTTTTTGCTATAGTTTAGATCTTCTTTCATTAAGTTAAGTATTGTATTGAGAGTTAGTAATCTATCTTTAGAGTTTTGGAGTATATAGTTAGGAAGTTCATTTTGAGTTATTAAGTCTATAGTTAAGTTTAAATTCAATTTTTTTTGTAAGGAATTATTTCTGGTTTAGGTTCTTACAATTTTTTTTTATATATATTAAGTCGCAGAGTCTCTAAGCACAGCTGAGATATGGTGCGACCACCAAATAGAAAACAAATTGCCGCTGGGGCGCAAGGCCAGGCAATAGACGTTGTTATTTCATCACCACCTGTACCACCAGAGAGGGGGGAAGATAATGCGCCCGCACAGGTAATAATTCCAGTCGATCCTGTTACTGATAGGTCGGCGGACGAAGACTCTGAAGGTCAAGTTTTGGACGATGAAGGCACTGCTGGACGCGATGAAGATCGTCAAGCAGCCATACGAATGGTCGCCGAAAATTCTTCGTACATACAAAATGTAGTTTCTGCTTCCATCGAACTTCATCGTGTCGATGAACGTAGGTTCATCCAAGAACAATTGGCTCTTAGCCAGAAGGCTCTGTACGAGCAAGTCGCTAAATTGTTCAAAGCAAATAGCAACAAACCAGAACTTCCGTCTACTTCAAAAGGCATTCAGCCTAGATCGAATGCTGCATTTCATGGACCCCAGGGTCGCCCTAGTGGCGTTCCACAGAGAACAATAGCTCGAGACATTACAATCTCAGTACCTAAAACTCAAGCGCCAGGTCAGCCTGACCTTGCTGATTTACTGACACCAACGTATGATCCAATACCGCCTAGGCCCACGGAACATGTTCTTCCTCCGGCGGCTATGGAACAAGGAGCTAGCGTTGATGATTTCTTGAAGCAACTAAGTGATTTCAATTTCAATGACCATCCTTCTTCATCGCCACTTCGACCAACACCATCCAACTCCAATTCCAATTCAAGGTTACTGCAGTACCACAAGTGGGGAATCAAATTCGACAGTAAAGGTATGTCTGTCGATGATTTTCTATTTCGATTAGACCGAATACGATCTAGTTATGGCGTAACTTGGGATGAAGTAGTTGGAAATTTTCACCACTTTGTGGGAGGCAACGCGGAGTCTTGGTACTGGATGTACGTGAAAAGTAATCCAGACGCTCCTTGGAGAGCACTCAAATCGGCTTTAATTGAACAGTTCCGAAGCCTTGAGACCGACTCAGAGTTGTCTCGTAAGATTGCTGATAGGAAGCAGTTGCCAGGAGAGTCGTTTTCTGACTTCTATGACGCATTGATGCTTCTTAACAGTCGTATGCGTGTTCCAAAGTCGGAGAAGGAACTTATCGAAACCATCAAGCTCAACGTTAGACGTAAAATGGGAGAGTTACTGATCACTTATAGTACCCATAGTCTTAGGCAGCTGGCCTATATTTGTCGCTTGATCGAGAAGTCCCTTGACCGACCGGAGAGCACGCGTGGCCCTTTTGTGCCGAACACGCAACGACCACCAGTGAGACGTTACGTAAACGAAGTAAATGACGAACCGAATATTGAATTGGCTGTTGCCACTCCAACTCAAATCGAAGCGCTCAAACGAGATCCGAGCCAAAATAAGTGCTGGAATTGCCAGGGCATGGGTCATGGTTTCCGGGATTGTAGAGAGCCTAGAGACAAAGACAAGATTTTCTGTTTCCGTTGTGGTCTCGCTGATGTCTACAGTCCAGATTGTCCTCGTTGTGCGGGAAACGCATATCGGAACAATCCACCATCCGGGGGGATTCGTTCCGTGAAGACCGAACCGGAGTTTTAAAAGCGGACGAACCGTCATCTAAAACTCCTATATCCATATTAAGTAGAGATAAGAATAAGTTACCAGTTGTAAATGCTACAACAACACGTTTTATAAATTCTAACAAACCAACTAATGAAATTTTAAGAAAACCTTTCCACGAAAGGTTACAAAACTATTATGAAGTCCGAAAACGCATAGTGACGTTTCCGGAAATATCCAAACGCATTAGGCGCACTAGAGATCGATTTATTGAGAAACGAATTTTATATCGTAATATAGCTTCGACGACATTGGGCGATTCTGGTGATCCCCGTCCCTATGTCACCGTCGAGCTTTTGGGGGACAAAATACTAGGTCTATTAGATTCGGGGGCCAGTATTAGTTGTATAGGCAACGACGCCTTAGAATATTTATCTGGTAAAGGTGTTTCTCTTAAAACGATCGAATCAAGTGTGTCCACCGCGGATGGCAAGAAACAAAAGATCTGCGGAATGTTTACGACCGACGTTAAGTACAAGGGTGTCATTCACAAAATGAATTTTTATGTCGTTCCGACATTGGCACAGAGACTGTACTTAGGCGTAGATTTCTGGCAGAAATTTAAGATTGCACCGAACATTATTTCGGGATTGTCACTAGACGTGACAGATAAATTGAACGATAGACTAGTCAACCAGGTTAAGCTGACTAGTGATGAGTACACCAAACTCGATCGAGTGATCCGAAGTTTCCCTTCGTTCACTGCCAAAGGGCTAGGTAAAACGAGTTTGGTTGAACATTATATAGATACAGGTGATGCCACTCCTATCAAACAGCGGTATTATCCTGTCTCTCCGGCGATTCAAACCCTGATGTATGCGGAATTGGATCGCATGCTTTCTTTGGGAGTAATCGAGGAAAGTACAAGCGCGTGGAGTTCCCCGGTTGTGCTAGTGCGCAAACCCGGTAAGAACCGCCTGTGCTTGGACTTTCGCAAGGTGAATAGTGTGACCAAGAAAGATGCGAGGCCAATTGCGCATATAGAGGGGTTGCTGGCGCGCCTTTCAGAAACACGCTTCATTTCAAGCGTGGATCTGAAGGACGCGTTTTGGCAAATACCGCTGGAGAGGAGTTCTCGGGAGAAGACTGCCTTCACGGTACCAGGGCGTCCCCTGTATCAATTTAAGGTGATGCCATTTGGTCTCTGCAACGCTCCGCAAAGTTTGACTTATCTGATGAACTTGGTAGTTCCTTCGGAGTTGCGAGACCAGGTTTTCGTCTACCTAGACGACCTTTTGGTAGTGTCGAAGACCTTCGACGATCACTTAAGAGTTTTAGATATTGTAAGTCGACGGTTGAGTCATGCAGGACTCACCATCAATGTCGAGAAATCTAAGTTTTGTTTTAGCGAGCTTCAGTATCTCGGCTATAAGGTAGGACAAGGTTGTCTGAAGGCGGATCCAGACAAAGTCGCCGCCATCATTGACTTCCCGGTGCCAACAACCACCCGCCAGGTGAGGCGATTCTTAGGAATGGCAGGTTGGTACCGGCGATTCGTCAAGGACTTCTCCACCTTGGCCGCTCCTTTGACCGATACGCTGAAGAAAGGCAAAGCTTTCGCTCTCAACGAAGATGCAAAGACTGCTTTCAATAGTATCAAGCAGGCTCTAACTACTGCACCTGTGTTGACTAATCCTGACTTCAATAAAGAATTTGTCATTTTATGCGATGCATCCGCGTCCGGTATCGGATGTGTTCTCTGCCAGCGGGACGAAGACGGGGCTGAACGCCCGATCTATTACTTCTCCCAGAAGCTGAACGCTGCGCAGAGAAACTATTCGGTCACCGAACGCGAATGCCTCGCTGCATTTTTGGGGATTCATAAGTTCCGTTCCTATGTGGAAGGGTATCACTTCAAGGTAATAACCGATCACTCCTCATTGAAGTGGTTGATGAGCCTGAAGGACCCTACTGGTAGACTGGCCAGGTGGAGTATGAGACTCCAAGGTTTCGATTTCGAGGTAGAGCACAGAAAGGGTACACTTAATGTGGTCCCTGACGCTCTTTCGAGGGTGTACGAATCTGATGCCTTAACGACAGAAAGCTACATGGCATGTATTGCTCAAGTCGAAACCGAGGAGGTGCTCCACATTGACCTGGAGGACCCAGCGTTCAAGTCTGAAGAGTACCTTCAGCTCATCAGCCGCATCAAAGAGGAGCAGGAGAGATTACCCGACCTCAAAATTTCTGAGGGTTTCATATATAAGAGAATCAAACATTCAGTGGGAAATCCGTTGTTGGACGATCTGTCATGGAAGTTATGGATTCCGACAAAGTTGACGGAATCCTTGATTTCCTTGGCACACCGTCCACCAAGAGCTTCGCACGGGGGAGTGGTTAAGACCATTTATAGGCTCAGGCAGCAGTTTTATTGGCCAGGCTTGTATTCGCAGGTCAAGCAGTTTGTGGACAGATGCGAAACATGCAAGACAACGAAAGCCTCCAATATGACTTTGCGAGCGGAGATGGGGGAGAGCTTTAAGGTAGAACGTCCATTCCAACACCTCTACGTGGACTTCCTCGGCCCTTATCCTAGATCCAGAAGCGGGAATGTGTATATTGTCATAGTTGTAGACCAACTTACAAAATTTGTGTTCATAAAACCCCTTCGGAAGGCCACTGCTGTAAATGTTATTAAATTCCTCCGGGACGAGATCTTCCTAATCTATGGAGTACCCGAGAGTTTACTCTCGGACAATGGTTCTCAGTTTCTGAGCCACGATTTCAAACAGTTGTTGGAAAAGTTTGGAGTAAAGCATTACCGAACTGCAGTATATGCTCCACAATCTAACGCCAGCGAGAGGGTGAACCGATCAATTTTGGCTGCGATTAGAGCATATATCGACCCTCGACAAACAAATTGGGATGCCCATTTGTCGTCGATTAGCAGCGCGTTAAGGACCACGGTACATTCGACTTTAACAATGTCCCCATATGAGGCTCTTTTCGGCCAAAGGATGATAGAGCATGGTGCAGACTATCGCCTACTAAAAGACCTGGGTGGTTTGAACCATTCAGAAATCGATTGGTTGCCGAAAGTGGCCAAAATGAATATCTTGCACACATATCTGAAAACCGCTCTCGAAAAGACTCATGACGCATACGAAAAAACTTATAACCTTCGTAGTCGCAAGGTTGATTTTAAAGTGGGAGATATAATTTATAAACGTAACACTGTGTTGAGCGACGCCACTAAGCATTTTAATGCTAAGTTGGGGCCGAAATTTGTGAAAGTCACCGTAACAAATGTAATTGGTAATAACTTATTTGAAGTTGAAGATAATACGGGGTATAGGACGACGTCCCATACAAAAGATTTAAAAAGATAGTAAAGAGTGATATAAGCAGAGGTAGTTATGCCCGGCGCTCAGCTGTGCATGAGACTCTGTTTCCATTTATAGAAATTAAGTAGGTTAAGTTAATATTAAGTTATAAATAGGTATTAGCTCATATCATATATTGGGTATACCTAAGTCTATGTATATTGTTTTATCAGTCTTCGTTTTCTTGTGTTTTTGTCACGAGCGGGGCTCATGTCAAAGTCACAAGCTTTGTAGGGAAGACTTTTGCCACCATAAGAATTGATAATGAAATACTTACCTATATCTGAAAACCAAAAATAAAATGATTACTTACCATCGTCGCAATACCAAAAACTCATTTTATTTCACCACATCCTACGACAGCATCAGCCAATATAAATCATACTGATGTAAACCGCCCTTAAGGCGCATATAAATTCACCTAATGATTGAATGACGTAAACCTAAATTCCTCAAACTGTCGTTATACCAAATGACAGCTGACTCCTTTTCGCTAATCGAATACTTCCTGGCAGACAAACCGCCATCATTATTTCTCTTTGCCATTCAACCACCGAGCAGACAACATCTGCTACTTTGTTCATCACGGGTTATTAACAAAAAAATATAATCCGACTGCCCAACATCTACATTGGGTAATCTCAAAATATTTGAGGAATCAGCATCCATCAACACCAGGAAAGCCGATAGAAGGTAAGAAGAATGAATATTGGATACAGTGGAGTAGTTATTTAGGATTTATCAAGTTGAATTAGTGGTGTAAAAACCCCAATTCTTAAAGATTAGGTAGTCTTCTTATGGTTTGGCAAAAATTCTTCCACCCCATCTTCTTTGTCCTTTTAGGTATGTTTAACAAGGGAAATCTGTAAAGCGGGACGAGCCGCGCCGATAATAGAATCCAAATTGTAATCAGAGATCACCGTGGGAGCATCAGACGCCAATCTTGGAAGCGTCCAACGCGGGAGCAACCCAACAAGATGTGCAAAAACGCATATCCAACGCGGGAGCATCACACCAATAATGTGCAATAGGAATTCACATTCAACGCGGGAGCACCTTGTAAATCGATCTACATTTGTGTTCTGGAGCACCTAATAATAAAATTAAAGAAACAGCATTTGCGAGGACAGGATTTACTTGTGTTGGTATTTTTGACCAGGAGTCAAATAAAGGATTTGGTTTTGGAAAAGTATTTATAACCAGTGGTAATCTACACGCTGGAATACCAGGTAACTGAGATATATACCTTTTTTTTTGCAATCTAAATACCTAAATCAGTGGAAGTGCTCCGAACGACAAAAAAATCTGTGCCAAAGTGTGTGTGTAGTGCTCCCTACGCTTCGACCCTACGCTTCAAATTTTATGCATCGAAAGTTTTCTTCAATCCCTACGCTTCAAAGTTTATGCTTCGAATTTTCGATTTTTGTGATTTTATTCTGCAATTTTTCGAATTTTATTTATCCCTACGATTTTATTTTATTAATTAGTGATCTACATATATATGATTACGTCGTCATTATCGCCTTTTTGTGCGCCTTACGATTCTGTTCTGTAAGACCCATACGTTATATAGAACCCTACGGAACTTTTGGATGGTAATTTCCAGAATTTAACCTTGTGGGATCCTAAGGAACGTTTCAGAATTACCGCATAAGAAAAGATATAACAAAAAGAAAGTAAAACGCCACCGCAGACGGTTAACGTCAACGCGGCATTTTTGGAATTCTTTTTTTTTTTTGTCAACGCCCTAACCCTACGCACGAATTGGTTTCAAATTTTGTTCTGCATATTACAACCATCATCCTAATAGCAGAATCATATTCGACAAGCACGATTAGATACTACGCAAACGATACCTACCTGGATTTACCCATCCCGATACATTGGGGATAATAATATTGAGTGGATATACCTACAGTTTTTTTTTGTTTTGTCCCTTCGATTACGCACAAATATGCACACCGACACCACGCACAATTCAAGAGCACATAATAAATAAACGCATAACATACACATGCGTATGAATCCTTGCCGAGCGCACAATCAGCGCAACAAAATCTACGTAATATAAAGATACTGTTCGCCGCAACAAACATATTCTGGTTCGAGCAGCGTTATTCGTCGAAAAGCAAATCTCTCCAGTGGAGTTATTTTGTGAATGCCGACCAAATCCCTGTTTGTATTTCGTCATCGTCGTCGTCGAATCTACGCAGTAAATCTTCGGAGATTAAGTTAGTTTTAAGATAGGATTTCCTTCTTATTTTAGCATCTAAGTTTGTCTTTCTCTTTACGGATGTAAATGTGGTCATTTTTATTGAAAAGCCTAATCAATCAAATCAAATATCAGCGCGAACTATTAGTGCATAATTTTGAGAAACATTTTTGAATCGAATCAAGAACAATTTTGTTGAACACGAGAACGACAGAAATCGTATAAATAAACAATTATTTAACCAAAAGAGAAGAATCGCAACGAAAAGAAGTAACGAAAGTCATATCGAAACCAAACATCAATGACCTACCCCAACTTTTTTTTTATTGCCCATACATTTTCATTTGACATATACATAATATAATACCTTTCATTTAACAGCAATTGCTTTTCAGCTAGTACCTGGACGAGAGCAGTGCACTACCCTCCGGAAGGTCTGGTTTAGTTTTTTTTATTAAATTTCATTTCCATACATAATTACATTAATCATATACATATATATTTATTGAACATATATATTTCATCCTCATTTTTATACCTTTCCCTTCCCATCCTACTACATCTGAGTGACGGTGCCGAATTGGAATCGTACACGGAATCCTAAATAACGTACCCTTGGACAAACGGTCCATAATTTTTTTTTTGAGGGTGCTTGGGTTTCATTTGGTTTTGTTGTTGGAATTTTTGATCGCGTAGCTATACGTTAAAGTTTCAGTCGTTTTGCTTCGGCTTTTTTTTGAGAAAAGATTCTTTTTGTTTGTTTTTTTTTGAAGAAGTATATGCATACACATACGCAACAGTCGTCTGTAAATAAAGTAAATTCGGTAAATAAATGAATATAAGTCAATGTGATTAGCTTTGATAGATAATTATATTATTATCAGTCACATTATTGAATGGAATCGGACGGAATCCGATATTTTTATTTTCAAAGAGACAATACGTGTTTGAAACAATTAATTTTTTTTTGTATTGAGTAAATTTTCGCTACATAATAATTACCTATCGGTCGCGAACAGTAAGGCTAGAAAGTAGTGATACTTTTTCGTGTCCTTGATAGTTTTTTTTTTATGACAGTTCGCTTAGTTCAGTTTTATATGAAGTTTAGTTATTCATATACTTTTTAATTAACAAGATTAAAGTTCATTCAGACCATATTAGATTTAATTACGAATATAGTATTTCATGATTATATTTCTTTTTAGAAGTAGCGTTTGTAAGATTTTTAGAATTAAGTTAAGTAAAAATAATTAAGTTTCTTTTTAAGAATTTTGTTATTTAGATGAATAAATAAGTTAATTAATACGTTTTATTTTATAACGTTGATGAAAATTTTGCTTTTCATTTTCTTTTTGAAGTTTTGAGTCGTGGACTTCCTGTTATTGAGACAGGACGTTTGGAATTTATTATCCTTGGTTGTACATAGTTATTTCTGATGGACTAAGGTAATATTTTCGTGGGGGATGGGACATTTCGCTGTGTGAACAACGTAGGAACGGACAGTTTAGGATGGTAGCAGTACGCAACGGAGTTATGTGAGCTAATGAGTTTACATTGCTTGAGTTAGATTGGAGTTAGGAGTTTATAGGATGTTTTGGAGTTAAAGTAACTCGCTTCGGCGGGTTTTCTTTGGTTAAGGGGTTTCGTAAACATTAATTTAGATTAGGGTCATACACGGAACCATGGATCCAGTGGTGAAGGAGTTGATATGACTCCCTCCTCATTGGATATGGGTGGGTTTAGAGACCTTGGGGGTTACATTTCCATCTTCAGTATCCCCCCCCCTCTTTGGACAAATTCAGTCACCCTGTCCAGGAGATCTTCCTATATTAACCGATACTAGGGAAGAATAGATAAATAGGGTATCGCACTATTAATTACATCATTATAGTGCACAATGGTAGCTGAAGGGGCCATGTAGATAGAGATTGTTTATTCGAAAGAGACGTCATTTAGGGTGTTTAAGCTTCAACCGGTAGACTTGATACCTGTCGCCACAAGCGGTGTTTGTATGGGCAGCCCTAGGATTCATAGAAGTAAAGGAGGTTCGGAACATCAGAACCATATGGTCTGCGATATCAAAACGAGGTAACAACCGTCGTGATCGCATTGCAAGTTTCCACCCCTGGACTGAGCATGGCAGGGTGAAGCGCAGGCCAGCCGCGGTGCTAGATCCACGACACCCTTTCGCTGTCCGACGACTTTATAGACCTTCGATTGAGGAAGCTACTCTTGAGATGAGTGTTCTATGTTGTCGTGGGATTGAAGGGGCATGATTAAATGGAATGTAAGGATGCAGCTTCGGGACTCTTTCGGACTACGAACGGGACATGTACGTACTAACCTCGTCTCTATAATTGCCTATTTGGTCGGGAGGATACGTAGGTATGTCTCCTAGGTGTTCACAGGACTGGGCGTGGTTCGAGTTAGGAAAGTATATGATCTTGTTTAAAGTTCGTGGAGGTTTGTTAGTGGTTTTTCCAGTTCAGTTTAGTTATGGTTTAGTAAGAATTAAGGATACCTGAACATCGGAGGTATAGGAGAGAGTGTGGTCTGGGGGCTAGCCTTCGCCTAGTTATACGATTCTAGTAGCTTGATCGGGTGTATGACAGGTGGGACTAGGTCTCAGCCCGCTCGAAACATTTCGGTAGTGAGATAATTTTTGAGTTAAATTTTAGTTTGAGGTTTGATGCCCTTGGTCCGAGGTGACTTCGGGATCAGTTTTAGTGCTTTGGTCTATGTCTGGTCACATTAGTCACAGGTATGGTGGTCTGCCGTACACGTGATTGAATGGGACCGTCCTCTTACATTTGTATTCTGTTTATTATCTACGTTACAGGTGGCGCTCAACTTGGGCATAAGATTTATATGCCCTACCAGCCCTATTTGTGCGCTCAGATATAATTATCTTAGTTACAGATGGCGCTCAAGGTGAGGCTAAGTTTTCAAGTCTCATGGGCCCCGTTTGTGCGTTGGATGATGGATAGAAGCATCTGTTCTGTTCATAATTTCAATTTCCATTTATTATCTTAGTTACATGCTTGACGTGAAAAAGTGCAAAGATGCACATCCGCACAGAGAGACCGACGGACGGTATGGCGAAAACCGTCTCTATTTTTCGATTTTTTTATTTTCTGCACGAAAGCAATGCTTGCCTATAGAGCAAGTAAAAATACTGGAATGGTTTTTATACCCTATTCCATATAGAATGGGTATATTGTATTTGGTGTGGAGTTTGTAACATAGAGAAATAATACCATTAGGTATAGAAAAGTATATACAGGGTGATTCACCAGCGTTGTGCCAAAAAGCTAGAGCGTGTAGATTAAGTTGAGACAAGAAAAAAATCGTATGGGAGGGGGGGTCTATTCCCCTCCGTTTAGCCGGGAGGGGCAATTTTCTGAAAAATTGACTTATTTTGTAAAAAAAATATTTAAAATCAACGGGTTCGTTTACAACACCGTGTTATACCTTTTTGGAAAGCCAAAAACTTCTCCTTTCATTTTGTTTTTAAATTAAATTGTTTTAACGAATAGTTTAAAAAATATAAATTTTCAAACTCAAAATTTTGAAAAAAAAAAATTTAAAGATAGCAATGAATTTGAGAACAAAAATTATACTTAATTACGTAAAATTTTGAAAAAAATTAGTTTTAAAATTATTTTTTCAAATTTTTTTTCAAAATTTTGAGTTTTAAAATTTATATAAAACAATTTAATTTAAAAACAAAATGAAAGAAAAAGTTTTTGGCTTTCCAAAAAGGTATAACACGGTGTTGTAAACGAAGCCGTTGATTTTTAATATTTTTTTTTTACAAAATAAGTCAATTTTTCAGAAAATTGCCCCTCTCGGCTAAACGGGGGGAATAGACCCCCCCTCCCATACGATTTTTTTCTTGTCTCAACTCAACCTATACGCTCTAGCTTTTTGGCACAACGCTTGTGAATCACCCTCTATAACTTTGCAAAAGCGACATAAGGCCAAATTTCAGGAGTTTGCCTTTTGTTCATCTTGTTGAATTATTAAATCATATAAGTTATTCCGCATTTTTTTGTTTTCCGTTTTCATCAGCTGGCTTATATGTCTTCAACTCAAAATTTCTGGCGAATTAACGGTTTGCGAGATAAGAATCTCGTAAACCGTTAATTCGCCAGAAATTTCGCTTGAAATTTATTGAAATGTGATAAAATTAAAGCCAAAAAAAAAAATAATATTTGGATAAAAAAAAAAGCGAAATAATAAATGCGAGTAAACCTTTCAGCGAGATGCACGCAAGATGAAGTTTGCCAAAAACAAACTGCGAAGTAATGAAATCCAAGCTTTGCAGAATTTGAGAGAAAAATTTTTCAGATCCAAGTTTTTTGAGATCGCGCGATTTTTTATTTTTATTTGATGAATTTCTCAAAAAACTTGGATCTGAAAAATTTTTCTCTCAAATTCTGCAAAGCTTGGATTTTATATGTTGCACTTATATCAACGGTTTTGAATAAAAGTTGACATTTTATTTAGCTTGATATAGATATAGAACCTAGGTGTCTACATATACATTTTAAGTTCAATAAATACTGAAACTTTTACTTCAAAAGACTTCTCATAACAGCACTAGGTTTTAAAAATATAATGAAGTATACATTTCGTAAACTTAAGAATTAAAATTTTAAATATCGAAATGTTTATGTTATGTTTATTAAGTATGTATTTTTCAACAAAAAAGAATTATTAAAAATTATTTTTTCTTTCATTAAAACTTTTGGGAAGAACATATTTGCTTTGTTTTATTTTTAAGTGGAAATTGGTCCTGTACAAAAAAAATATATAAAGGGTACTTAAGCATTTTTTTAATGATTCCAAAGCTCTCAGGATGGTACCTTATTTAGAGAATATGAAAGACACATGAAAAGTCATAAAAATAATATTTAGAAAGTGAAATAACGCCGAATCGGCGTTATTTCACTTTATTATAGTGAAATAAGGCCGAACGTCAAAATTCGGCGTTATTTCACTTTCGTAAAGTGCAATAAAGCCGAATTTTGAAATTCGGCTTTATTGCATTCGGCGTTATTTCACGGCACCAAAACAAACAAAGAAGTTCAAATTCTTTGTTTAAAAAGTGTTTATGTCCCGTATTTTGAGCGTGTTGCCACTTATAGCCAGTTTAATAAAAACGGTTAAAACCGATATCCGTTATTTGCATTTTTAGCCAAAAACTAAAAGCGCAGTTTTCTTAAGAATACGCAAACAATATTCCACACAAAGTTTAATCAAAATCCTTAGAGCCGTTTTTGAGCAATTAAGAAAAAACCAAAAATGTATGAAGTTTGAAGAAAATCCGTCAAGCGGTATAGGCTGTTGCTTGACGTGAAAAGTGCACAGACGCACATCCGCACAGAGAGACCGACGGACGGTATGGCGAAAACCGTCTCTATCTTTCGAATTTTTTATTTTCTGCACGAAAGCAATACTTCAGCAATCAAGAATCGTTAACGATTTTGGGTGGTCGTGCATCTCACACGTAAAGGCTTGGCCGCGTCCCTTAATCGTGACACCAGTGCATACAAACTGTTGTTTCTCATCCCGAGAAGAAAAGTTTTCAACCAGAAATCAAAGTTGCTTGTCATATTCAAATACAAATTGCAAAGAATAATAATAATTATGTATATTTCAAATAAAATCAATTGTATTGCAATTAATACGATTTATCTTTGCTTTATTTTATTTTATAGTTCTATTACCTCTAAAAAAAAACACCCTATATTTGAATTGAATTCTCATATTGTTCAGAACCTAGGTTACCAAAGGTCATAAGCAAATTTGTATTTGACTCAGGGTGCATTTTATTTATATCAATCAAGACTCATTACATTTTTTGATGATCGTTGATCATGGCTGGTTTATTGAAATGCTTAATGCAAACATTTTTAATTTTCAACCGTTGACTCAGAAATATTTATGACGTATGTACGCATGTATGTAAATGTTTTTTATGACTTACATGAGTAATATAATTATGTTTTCGATTTACAGATAACAATTTGGTCAAAAATGTCTGCTTTCAGATTCACCCGGATGTTGAAATATCTTCAAAAAAAATACTTAAGCAGCGTTCACACGCAGACAAGACAATGCGACAATACTCAATTGTCTTGTCCGAGCTTCTTGAACGGGGTTGGACAAGACAATGCCAGCCAGTCGACATCTCGATATTGTCCTCAGAGATAGGTCGGCAGGCTAGCTCGGAAGACAATAGAATGACAATTGTCCTGTCCTAGAAACAATTGTTCACATTAAACAATGATTGTCTTGTCTCATTGTCTTGGCCTCTGCATTGTCCCATGTGAACACCGCTTTAATGGTGAATTCCACGACATTTTCGGATTCGCCCTCAGATTGGATCTAGATTTCACGATTTTTCTGGTTGCATGGAAAATAAAATGAGATTAATTTTGTTTTTGTTATTGTGTGTGTGTCATGAACAGCTGAAATGATAGTCCACTTCTTCGTTTGATTTGTATGCAAAAACATCTTTGACGGAATGCCTATCGTTTTTCTTAAACAAATTTCGAGTTTTGAAAAATTCTCTATCATCAGATGATATTGAAATATAATTTATACTTGCTGCTTCACTTTTAAAAAATAATATTATTATTATTATTATTATTATTATTATTATTATTTATTATCAAGAAATTTAAATTACATGATAAACATGAGATTAATAATAATAATGTTTGTTTTATTTATAAAGTTTGATATTTTTTCAATGTTTTTAGAATTAGGGTTTTTTAGAACATCATAGATTGAGTTGTTTTCAAATATGTTTTGGGCAATGGGTGTTAGTTTTGAACAGTTTTCTAAAATATGGTCTAAACTTAAATTTGTGTTGCAGGAGGAACAAGTAGGAGGACTATTTTTTGTGAGAAGATGCTGATGTGTGGTAGAGGTGTAACCGAGTCGTAGCCGAACAAAATTGCAAATTTTTTGTTTGGAAACATCTGTAGGATATACTGGGTGGAATTTCTCGGGGTTACATTTCTTGTAGTGGTGGTGGTAAAAGCTCCAGTCGTTTTTGGATTTGGCAGCTATAGCATTTTGTGTAACTCTGGTAAGATCAAATTTGGAGAAGACGTTGAACATATAAACTGGAGAGTTTTTCGCCGAGTTGGCTGCAATATCAGCATTTTCGTTTCCCTGGATTCCAACGTGTCCAGGAGTCCACATTGCTTTCATGTTTTGTGGTGATTTGATGAGTTGTTGTCTGATTTCTGCTATAATTTCGGTATTTTTGTTAGGCTTTTTGATAGCTTCGAGAACAGATACTATACTATCAGAACAAATTATAAATTTTCCACGGAGTTTCATAGCTGTTTTAGTGGCTTGCAGTACCTACAGCAAAAGCTTCTGCTGTAAATATTGAGGAGAATTCGGGCAGATTACCTATGCAGATGATCGATCCATTTTCATGTACGACAGCAAATGATGTGTTCTCTGTAGTTTTGATGAAATATAAATTTCCAACCTTCAGATTTCAGATCTGATGATATACTGGCAAAAAGTTGACAATAAGTATTGTTACTTGTATTTGTTTTTTTTGTAGTTCGCTAGTGACAATATCAGGGATGTGGGGTAATAAACCATGGAGGGTAGCGTGGGGAGGTAAAGTTTAAATGCTTTGATGGGAGTTCTGTCCGTTTTGCTTTTTCCAGGATAGTAGCGATTGCTGATGGTATCTTTTTGGCAAGCTTATGACTCGTTGCATTTTTTACGTCGTTATCAGTTATAGAATTGGTGGAAAAAACGAGTTTTGCAGATAGTTTCAACGTGATTGCGTCTCTACGTTCCTCGATACTAGGTAATCCTGCTTCCGCTAGAATATTTTTGATAGGACAAATAAAACACAAACCCACAATAAGAAAAACAAATTTCCATCTGATGACGTTAGGAATGTCAATTTGTGTGTGCGTGTGAAAGTATGTGTAAATCTGGCTCATAATCGAGATTCACAAAAAGCGATCTATATTCAATCTGAGAACGAATCTAGATTGTTTTGTTGGCTTCATGGAAAATGAAAAGTTCTCGAGGTCGAATCGAGAGTTTGTTTGTTTGTTTCATTGAATTCAATATAAGATAAGAGATACTTTTATTTATGGGTCTAAAAATAATTCCATTGTCATTAATTCAAAACACAACTGACTCATGGTCATGATATCAAGACCGTTTCTAACAATTTGATTAATTTTTCAGTACTGAATTTGAACTTACAGTAGTCGCAACCATACAATCGATCCCCATAATGTCTGCTTCAAGTTCAAATTTCTTCAAAATCCTCGTCATAGGTGATACAAATGTTGGGAAAACTTCACTCCTAAATAGTTATGTGAATCACATTTTTTTGAGTGATCCTAAAACAACTATAGGAGTTGATTTAGTTACAAAAGAAGTCGTCGTTAACAATACTTTTACAACGTTGCAGGTAAATTTAAAAATTATTTTAAAGTGTCTGTAACCAGTTGCTGCAACTCGATAACATTTTTTACTTTTATCGAAGATATGGGACACTGCTGGTCAGGAACGCTTTAATTCAGTCAGTGTCTCGTATTATCGTGGAGCTGACTGTTGTGTTCTTGTGTATGATGTTACCGACCGAAGTACATTTAAAAATTTGGATTTTTGGCGACACAAGTTTTTTGATGAAGTTGGTGCTGATCCCGCTTATTTTCCACTTGTTTTAGTTGGAAACAAAGTAGATTTACCCAATCGGCAAGTATGTTTTTAATGAAAAGAAGGTTTATGAAAATAGGACAGAAGTAATGTTAATTAAAAAAAAAAAAAAGGTTACATCTGTAGAAGCTGAGGAATGGTGCACTTTGAATAGTCATTGTCCATATTATGAGGCATCAGCAAAAGATGGAGTTAATGTGGACTTCGTGTTTCAAAGAATAGCAGAAACCATTGTGAGTCTGGATATAGAGGTTTGTACTTTTGAAAATATTTATTCTTTTTTAATAGCTTTGTGGACATTTTCGGGTGTACAGAATGTGACATTCATTTTGGTCTTCTGGGTATTGATTTGTACAATCTTCGATTGATTTTTTCCCCCCATTAATTGCAACAACAGTGTTTTAGCTTTTAAGCAAATTTTCTCTTCGATTTTCTTAGAAACAAGAGTCAATTTTGTATGCGAGATTCAACCACTATATATTTGTATTGTAGAACTATGGCCCTTAATATAAATTAATAAATTGTTGGCGCAACACCTCCAAGCGGGTGAGTTACGCTCTCAACCATTCCCGCGTATGCGTTAATATTCTGCAGGAATAAAAAGGGCACTACATTTTAGCGCCGAGTTCGAACGACTTGCAGAGATGCAGTCTTATTCAAGACATGATTTGGACTTGGGGGATTTGTCACATCCTTGCAAGAGGCAGTACCCAAAAAAAATAAAAAAAAAATTTGTAGCCAGTGATTAAACCCGGAACTATAAAGAACTACGCCAAACCAAGTTTGGGTGAGTTCCATCAAACTGTTGCCAACTTATGGCCATTTGGAAAAAACTGTTAAGACCTGATTTTCGTTATGACCAAAAACAAAAAACCCAGTACTATCAAAAATAATGTAAAAAATCCTAGACAACTGTTTTTATTTAAATTGCTATACATTAAGTTTGAAGAAAACCCGTCAAGCTTTTTAGGCTGTAGCACGTGAAAAACAGCACATTTGCACAGACATACCGATGCGTCGACGGCATGGCCAAAACCACGTTTTTGGGGTTCTCTATAATCGTAATGTCATGTTTGATATACAACATACTGAAATCTCTTGTATGCTAAGGCGATACTGGAAAGCAAACAATTTGTCAGTTTTTAATAGAATAAGATTAATTTAATGTTTTGAAATTCGTATACATTTTTGCGTTTTAAACAAACAGAACTAATTTTAATCCCATATCACCCTGAGTTTTTATTGTTAAAAGCTTTTAATGCTAGAATTGAATGAAATTATTTGAACTCTAAATACTAAAGATTTTGAATTTCTTTCAGCCAAGTTCTTTTGATGATGATACCATCAAAGCGAATAAATACGCAAAGGAATGTTCACATTGTAAATCATGCTAAAAAAAATAATCTAAGACGTAATTTAAGCTGTGTAATTGTATGAAAGAAGAGCACTGCTACCGCAGCATCGCACAAATTTTGTGATTCCGATTTGTAGCAGCATTAGTGATTTCTTATCGCCTCTTGATCCACCCTGTGGTTTTATCAATCACAGGAGGAAAGGATGGAAATGGTCTCAATGTATTATTAAGGAAGTACATAATGGAATTCCCAAACACTTGGGGATATCAAATAATATAAATTAATATTGCATAATTACTTTTTTATTGATTTTTCTTCTATTTTTTTTTTTTACAAATAAACAAATATTTTAACCTTAAACTATGGAATTACAATTATATTAATCTATGTTTTATACAAGAATCATATTAATGTTTCAAACCTACAGAGAACTCTATATTTAATACTCCAAAGCCACTTTTTGGAAATACATTTGGTATCCACTCAATTTTGAATCCAGTTTTTTGATTCTATTAAATACAGTAAATATTTCAATTTTCAGGATAGTTCAAAAATAGTAAATTTCTACTTACATTATTGCTACAGTCGAAATAAATATGTGCGATGCACATTTTCGGCGATATTTTTTTATACTTTTTATTAAGGACAATGAGATCACGATGTTCGTCCACATAGGGAATATATTTGTCACCATGTGGTTGAAATTTTCTTTCCACTTCCACAGACATCTAAAAATGAGTAAGTATTTTGTACATACATAATTTGTAATTTATTTTCAAAAATGTAGGTATTTACTTACATTTCGCGTTGTGAAGATACTCTGAACTTTAGATGCGTTTTGTAAAATCCAAGTGTATTTTAAAAGTCCTTTGAATTTACCTTTTTTAACAAGAACAGTGCTGTTTGGAAGGCGGACTTTGACACCATTTGTAAAGCTTGAACTGAAGTGCGCGAAGACATCCTAAAATTTATTTAAAAAAATTTAACAATTAAAAAATGAACTTCGAAAACGGCTGTACAGATTTTGTATTAGTTAGCCTCAGTACTGGAATGATTTAGAAAAAAGCAAAATTGAGGAAAGGCCAAGGAAAAAGCCCTTAAACAGCTATCTGTTGAGTCAAAGAATTATTATTTCTACAAATCACAATGTTATCAGACAGGATTGATAAGTCAAATCTTGAATTCTCTGGGACTACCTGGATTTCTAACTCAAAACTCTATATTAAAAGTAAGCTCTGTCAGGGTAACATTTATCAACGGAAATAGTCTACTTGGGATAGACCATTTCAAAAAAGTTATCGAGGCGACGATTATCAAAGCAAAGGACGATTATTGAATCCCGATGATTCAATTAGACTTGCGATTCGGATTCGAATTTCTGCAGTTTTATTGCGTCTGTCTTCGCAATGACCATCAAAAAATCACAGATCCAGTCGTTGGAACCTTGCGGGATTATCTTGGATTTTTTTTTCCCGCAGGTACAGCGGCATTTTCTATTTTTGCCTATCGGTAAGTTATCATACCGCGTTCTCCTTCAATCATTAAATTTTTGAAGCATACAATTCCACACTCCTTATATTTTTCCATTCCACAATGCTTTCAGGATCGGAATTAAATGATCTGAAAAAAGGCTGCAGCTGTATTTCTACAAAAAAAGAAAAGGTTGTGAATTTTCAAAAGGAAAAAGCTTTCGTCAGCAAAACAATTAATTGATTAAAAGTCTTAGACAAAGAATCATTGAAGATGATGTGAACAAGGAACTTTGGGATACGTCAGAATTTATATCATCAATATCACCAGTGGAACTATTACTATGAGAACGAAACTTAGTCTTTTTTATGTACGGGCTGGACAACAACTGATTTTCAACTAATATTCAAAAGAGGCGTTTAAGTTATCTTATAACTTAAAAGTGCCAAAGAGTTGTTCCATAGAATAATTAAAGTATTGTATTGTATTTGCATAGGAATAAGAATTACATGATACAGTAAGATTAAATCTTTTAGTAGTATCTAAATAAGCTTACCAAGGGTCTAAAAATTAACAATACTAAGAATTATAATACAGAAGTATATTAGTGAATATTTGTAGATATATAAGAAAAAATTAAAAAATAATACTATTAATTTAACAATCAATTTCGAGTTAAGGTATCAACGAAAAACTATAATAATTATATGAGCTTTAAAATATAAAGCTGTTAATTCTGAGCTGTTAATTAAAAGAATATCCTTTTTCTAAAAATGGCTGGTGAGGCAATTCTTTGCAATTCAAATGGGAGTTCATTCCACACTTGAATTGAAGTTATAAAAAAAGATCGTTCAGCAATGGTATGTACAAAACGAGGCAGAATCAATCGAAGTCCTCTTTGAGACTGGGCAAATTGAAGAATTTCCCTCAAATACTCTGGACACCTTCCATGGATTATATTGTGAAGAAACACTGTATTACGAAACGTCAAATATCTCTCTAAGCTCAGCCCCATCAACGAAGAATGTAAAGTCGAAACACTTTCATATCTAGGGACATTATGAATGAAGCGTAAACAATCATTAAACGCAACGTTTAATTTACGTTTACATTCAAAGTCCAAAGTAGGGTATACAGCACAGTTAAAAGTAAAAAAGGGCAGAACAAGACTTTTTATAAGATGTCTTTTCATTACAGGGTCTAAAAATAGTGAAGAAGATCTTAAAGTTCGAAGACCAAAGTAAATACGCCTTATGGATTCGGATATAGCATCACAGCAGCTCAGTTTGTTATTAATAAGAAAACCTAGGTACTTAACTTGGCGAACATAGTCAATTATCTGCGAATTTAAAACAATTTTAGGAAGTTCTACAAGATCAACTTCACTTCTTGAACAAACCATACTTATTGTTTTTGACGGATTAAGTTGTAGTTTATTTGAGTCAGCCCAGTTTTGTATGTTGAGTAAGTCTTCATTAATCCGAGCAACACAGTCATCCATCAAACCAAGTTCGCGAAAAAGATACAATAAAACATCATCAGCATACATTGTGTACAAGACAACTTTGAACAACATCTGGGAGATCATTTATAAACAACGAAAAAAGAAGTGGTCCAAGAACAGATTTTTGCGGAACACCGCAGTTAACAATATATGGGCTTGAAGTACCTTGATCTGTTGTAATTGTTTGAAGCCTGTTAACAAGGTAGTTACACAAAAGCTTGAGAGCTGTCCTAGAAAAGTTGAATTTATTACTTAATTTAGAAATCAAAATTTGACTGTCAATACAGTCAAAGGCTTTTTAAAAGTCTAAAAGGACCATAGCACCAAATTGATTTCTGTCAAGAGCAGCGCGGAAATCTGATGTTACTTTAACAACTGCAGACTCACAACTGTGTTTGTTCCGAAATCCAGACTGCCATTTAGATAACATGTTTCCTGATTGAATAAAGTCAAGAATTTGATCAGCCATCAATCGTTCAAAAACTTTACCAAAAAAAGGTAACATGCTAATTGGCCTAAAGTCAGAAGGTTCAGAAGAATTACTTCTTTTTTTCATTTTGCGTTTTTCCATGGTGCGGGAAATTCACTACTATAAATACATGTACATATTAAAAATGTGTTTCAAAGGCGGGAGAACAAAAGGTATAATTAAACGTATAAATTTGCGAAATATTATCGGAACCAGTTGCATTGGATTTAATTGACTTTACTGCATGTATTACTTCATTTTCATCAACACAGGTAAATGAAAATAAGCCTTCATCATTTAGAGGAACAGTTAAAGGCAAACTCGTGTTAAGGATAGGTGGAGCATAAAATGCCTTGATTTTCTGAGGACTTAATTGACATGACGTATTCTTATCAGCAGTAACACCAATATCTTTCAAATTTTTCCAAAGCACTTTGGAACTTAAGGAAATATCAAGTTTTTGAAGGAAAAATGTTTTTTTACATGAGCGTATAAGTGCAGTTACTTTATTGCGAGCAAAAATATATTGGTGTTTATTGCGAAGGGTTTCTTTTATATTTTTAAAAAATAGTTCTCTTTCCCTAATTTGTGCTTCAATATCATTACTGTACCAAAGACAGGCCTTATGTCTAGATCATTAAGATCTGCATGGTTGTGCAATGGGATCAGGGATCGTATCTCATTATTAACTTTATAGAAATGCTCCCGCACGCTTCTGGACGTAAGAAAAAGAGTTTGTTAATTGGTAATTTCAGAAACCTACAACCTTCGATGCGTAAAGTATCAAAACAAAAAGTCAGAGCAATCCAAATTAAAGACGCAGCCTATACGCTTTCTGAGACATAAATCGGATTACCTCACTCGATGTCAAAAGCATAAAGTACTCAAGTAGTAGAGTAAAAAGATTACACAGGAAGCTTTCATCTGAGATAAACTCACTTTAAGTTCCTATAGCTACTTCTGTTCAATTGAAAAACTGAAATACTATTTGGAAAAGTTTCAAGACCTTATTTAACTTACCTCATGGACATTAAAACTCAGCAAAACATTTGGCTCCTTTGAATTGAAGTCCACATTCATATTGATGCATTCAATGATATGGTCCAGCCACATAACATAATCCAACGACGGACCAGCACTCAATCCTTTCTTTGAGTCGACAACAGGTACTGCCACTGCTGTCTTCTTAGGGCTTTGTACAACATTGACTTTTTTTAATTTCTTCTTGGAAATTCTCACAGCAGTACTTTCAACAATTGGCATTGGAGTAATTGGCAGCATAAGTTGTGGTTGATTTTGATTTTGGGCAACAATCAAATCATCGACAATTGTATCCGACAGGTCAGGCATTACTATGCTGTTTCCTTGGAAGAGATCAGCGTCGGAGAGGGTAACTCCGCCATTGCACAAGTCAATTTGATTGGTCAGCTCAAACTGATCCATTAGTTCAATGTTACAATCGCTTAGTTCTAATCGCGTACTTTGATCGTTCATCACGTCTATGCAACTAATAGCCTGAAAGGGCATGTCCGCATCGTCAGTTGTGCATCCAGAGACCATACTCGGGTCACCTTGGTACATGTTTTGGTGTGTGTTTGAATTCGCATTTTCGTCCTTTAACACCGATTTGAGAATATTATCACTGTAATCGGATAGATCCTAGAAAGAGACAAGGACTTATGTAATGGAAAAGTATATCGAATAAAAGTTAATTTAAAAAATGAAGAATGCTTCACACGTCGACGGTATAGAAGCCAGGATTATATTCAAAGTCTTAGTTCAGATTATCATATATGTAAGTAATCAGGTGAGTATGAAAGACCGATTAGTACGTATTTGATGTAGAAGAAGTGGTCAAATGTTGGAACCTCGTTATTGCGGTAACTAGCTCTTAGCTCTAGGGTTTCCAATTATGTGACTAATTTAAGAATGCTACATTTGAAGATTTTTAAAAACTACAGGTACACATACCGCCAAGAAAAAAAGCACTAAAACAAGGAGATCAAAGGCCAAGCAATTAATCGGAGCCTAACTAAAACAAAAAAGAACTTTACCCTCGAAGTCCGTTGAACTTGACGTCACTAGAGACTAGGAGAAGACCAATGCATGCTGCGCCGCATTCATAAAGAAAGTCTTTACCAAAACATTTTGCGCCACTGGAAGATAAAGAAAACAAGACGATAGATGGGCACAATCTTTTACGATGGTTTGCTGACACCACCAAAACTATCGGACCAACGAGCTGAGCTGTTACCGGTGCTCTTTAATGACACCAAATCAGCTATCAGAACTAGATAGGTTATTAAAGGAGACTCGCAAAGCAGATATGTTCAGAACTTAACCACACACTTGGGTATAAATGGTGGTTTTTGCAATCAGTGCGTCGTTTTGTAACCAGTTCTTACGCGACTTGTAAGGTACGTAAGAACTGGGTGTAAAATGAAGTTCTCTGTTGCTGGTTGATTAGGTTTAATGCAATAAATCTGTTGGATAGTCCCGGACGATCAATCGGATAAGACAAAGTACAAGGATAAGGTACATTTGATTCGTCTTGGGGCTTCCCCAAAAATTATAAAAGTCCCAGATGGGACTTTGGTTATTTAGGTTTTAGTTCACGATTTGGGTTTTTTGTATTCTTTACATGTTTGGATATAAAAATCAATCCCCTCGTAATCGATCTCAATCTGGCTGACGATTATATTATAGTTGATCAAAGTGACCACAATCCAGAAATACCTAACGGTTGATTGTTCGTCAAAGGGTTTCATCAGTTAAGTTCTTGGAAAAGCAAATTGACAAGATAGCCAGAGATAGCCCAACGATATGCTTAAGAAATATGAGGGCAGAACTCACTGAGCTAAGAAAAACCAATGATAAGCTGACTCATGGACAGTTTGCCTACCCGTTGTGGTATCCAAAACAAAATTTATACGTTTCTTGTCAAATAAGTACGCATTTCACGGTGGTATAATAAAAGCGAATGGAAACAAACACGTAGTCGCACACTATACTAGTTGAAACAGACGAAAAACCTGTGTAATCAAGTGGGAGTGATAACTCATTTCAGATTATGTCCAAAATTTCAGGGATAGTGTCGGTTTCGATTCGGACCACTACCTAGTCGGTGCAAAACTTAGGGTACGGATCTCCATGGAAGTTCTTAGGCGAACACCGACTACACCTAGGAAATTCAATGTTGGACGTCTTCAATCGGAAGAGACCGCCGCTGCCTATGCCGACCGCGTATCCCTTGAGCTTGCGAGAAATCCTTCGACTGATGACATGAACCCGGAAGACCAATGGCAGCTATGTCAACAAGCCATAAGAAGTACTGCCTCAGAGGTATTGGGCTTCTCACATCCACCCCCCAGAAACCCCTGGTTCGACTCCGAATGTGCTCAGGCAAACAAAGCCAAAACGGAGGCATACAAGTCGTGGCTCCAGAGAGATACTAGAGCATCCAGAAATCTCTATGTTGAGCGAAGGAAAGTTGAGAAACGTCTACTCAGGAGAAAGAAAAAAGAACACCAGCAACGCGAAGTCGAGGAGATGCAGAGATGTTTTTGCAGAAAAGAGGTACGAAACTTCTATAAAAAGGTGAAACAGTCTACATCCGGTTTCACAAGCCGCCCTGGGCCCTGCAAAGATCAGGATGGAAATACCATAGTGGAAACGCAGGCGATATTAGCCATCTGGAGAGACTACTTTAACCGGTTGCTAAATGGCGATGACAGCCAAGATCCCGCCCAAGATCAACTTGTTCCAGTTAATCTAGATGACGACCACGAACTACACCCGCCCGACCAAAATGAAATCAAAGTAGCCATCACCAGACTAAAGATGAATAAGGCAGCTGGATGTGATGGCCTTCAAGCGGAGCTTTATAAACACGCTGGAGATGACCTGGTCAGGAGCATACACCAACTCATCTGCAAAATATGGTCGGAGGAAAGTATGCCCGATGAGTGGAATCTCAGTACCATCTGCCCGATTTACAAAAAAGGAGACCGCCTCCTCTGCGCCAACTATAGAGGCATAAGCCTTTTAAACATCGCCTATAAGATCCTGTCCAGCGTTTTATGTGAACGTCTCAAGCCGTTTGCTGACGACCTGATAGGTCCTTACCAATGCGGCTTCAGACCTGGAAAATCTACCACTGACCAAATATTCACATTACGCCAGATCCTGGAGAAAACCCAAGAGTATAACATCGACACCCACCACCTGTTCGTCGATTTTAAAGCCGCCTACGACAGTGTTAATAGAGTTGAACTGTATCGTGCCATGTCTAACTTTAGAATCCCTGCTAAACTGATACGCCTTATCAGAATGACGTTGGAGAATGCTCGCTGTTCCGTCCAAGTTGGTAGAGACTCTACTGAAACCTTCGAAACCACCAGAGGGCTAAGACAAGGTAACGCACTGTCATGCAGCTGTTTTAATATTGTGCATGAAAATGTAATACGGATCACCCATGCCAACACATCAGGCACCATTTTCAATAGATCGACACAATTACTTGGGTTTGCTGACGACATAGACGTGATAGGAAGAACAAAGCGAGCAGTAACCGGTGCTTTCACTACTATGGAGTCAGCAGCAAGCAGAATGGGGCTGAAAATAAACGAGGACAAGACGAAGTATATATGCTTTCATCAACAAAAGTCCAATCCCACCACCGACTTGGTCAGAACGTAACCATTGATAGGTATAACTTCGAGGTAGTCAGTGAATTTGTCTACCTGGGGTACTGCTGTAAACACAGACAACAACATCAGCGCTGAAATCAAACGCAGACTAACTCTTGCTAATCGCTGTTTCTTTGGGCTGGGTAAGCAATTGAGGAGTAAAGCCCTATCGAGAAGAACCAAGGTGACACTGTATAAAACACTCATCATCCCGGTCCTGCTATATGGTGCTGAAGCATGGACCCTCTCCCAATCGGATGAAAATTCACTTGGAGTCTTCGAGAGAAAAGTTCTGCGTACGATCTATGGTCCTGTCTGCGTAAATCGCGAAAACAACGTTTGGAGAAGAAGATATAACAATGAACTGTACGAGCTGTACAGCGACATAAGCCTAGCCAGAAAAATTCGAATCCAAAGACTAAGATGGCTGGGCCATGTAGAGCGAATGGACATCGACGCTCCAGCTCGTAAAGTCTTCAACGCCAAACCCGAGGGAGTCAGAAGCCAAGGTAGACCTCATCTTTGATGGAGTGACCAGGTAGAGGGAGACATCCGTCAACTTGGAGTACGAAATTGGAGACAGCAGGCTAGAGATCGAGCCGGCTGGAGGGGCATTCTCAGCAAGGCCTTGGAGTACCACGCTCCAGTGGCGCCAACATAAGTAAGTAAGTAAGTGTCGGTTGGGGACGAATATACCGCTTTATTTTGTTGTGCCAAAAAAGTTAAGAACACACATTTTAGTTATATTTTGGCAAGTGATCAGTTCATTCGTATCTTGGCAATCAGAATGGAATTCGATCTTAACTGATTGACATTGTCAATTGTTTGTAGACCTACAAAGCAGTGTCGAAGTTAGTTAGTTAGTTTGGTTTGGAAGTAGTTCCCAAACCAGAATTTTGTTTTCATTGAGGAAGCTGTGGAGAATTAACATGTATGAATAGTTTCTAAAATAATGTTGACGCTAGAAAGTACAAAAACATTTCCTGGTATCAACATTTTGTCGGCCTTCCTAGACTCAATGTCCATTTATTTGCCAAGGAAACAAAAATATAATCAAACTAAGAATGAATATGATATTTCTTGTGAAAACTTACCACAGAAGGCAGAAGTTCATTATCGAATATAAAGATATCTCCATTTCCAGAACTATTTGCTACTTCTTCTGGTTCGGTTTCAGACATCTCAGGAGCCCACACAGACATGAGGTCTTTAGTAAAATTACTAAACTCCTCTTGGAACCCAGATTTGCTCAGTACAGCAGCTAGCACCAATAGCAAATGATCACAGATATCTTCCTTCAGCGACACAGAGTTGTTAGGCGAGAGGAGAATTTTCAGTTTCTTACATGCACATGCAAAAGTTTCACTGTGTACTTTTTTGTCGTTGGTCAGGGCTGTAACATGCAGCCTTCCCGATGGAAATAGGTTTGACCTGGCACACTTCGTTACAAATGTTGTATTGTTTATACGCTGTATGGCTGGGACAGAGCACTCGTCTTCTTTGTACATCTCCCACAGACGAACTTTTTGCTCAACTCTAATAGGAAGGCTCCACAGAGTATCGTAATGAATGGAAAACTCTTCGGCGACCTTCACCGAGTCCGCGGTTGCTTTAACATGCTTGCAACTTATATCGATGTCCTTGGAATCATACTTACAAGTGTCTACGAAGCAAATAGCTTTTCGTTTAATCAACAAACTCTCGCCCTCGTGAGTGTAGGAGTCCGTTATTTGGACAAAGTTCCTAGGAGCACAATCACGCTCCTTGGTGCGGACACTATATAGCTTTGATTCAGTGTGCGAGACCAATTCAATTGGATCCATAGACTTCTTTGATTTTAATATTTGTTTTCTCAGCTCACATTGGAGATTACGGCACATTTCGCTACGATTGCCATTAAATGTTCCACAACATGGACATCGTTTTAATCCTCTTAAACTTCGTCTGCTTGTGATATCTACCAACTTGACTTGCTGCTCCGACATTCTGGGTTTGTTTTTGTTTATAACGCCTCCTGCGATAGCCGGTGGGGCCATTTACCTTTACCTTTTGTGGACGTTTCGTTTTCGTTTGTTGCAGCAAAATTAACGACGAAAAATTTCTCAAAACAAAAACTCATGTGATTTTTTTTTTTTGGGTCGTTAGATCACAATTTTTTCGTGTGAAATATGATCTGACATCAAAAAGTGTTTTTCGTTTAGACATAGATCATATCTTTTTGTGGTGTTAGATCATATTTAATCTCCCAAATGAAATCTCCATGGACCTAATAAGTGTTCATTTCACAGGTTGGACGGCAACGTTTCGTTCGATTTTGACACTAGCTTCCATTTGTTTCCGACTATTATAGTTCAGCCTTAATTCCTAAATAAAAATTGAATCCATCGTGCTTGTCACCAATAATTTGACATTTGTTTGGTTGAGTGTGGTCGTCCGGTGAACTCTAATTAATCAATATTAAATATGACTCAATTGCGAACAAAACTTTCCGACTTAAAAAACATTAAAAACACATTTAAGTACATTTTAACTTATGAAATTTTTAATTGCAGCTACTTTGTTATATTAATGTTGAAATATATTACACGAAATTTAAAAAAAAAAATTGCTTAATGATTATTCCAACGAAGATAACATAACAGAAAAATCAATCTCGTTAGACATTGTCATATGGTTAAACACGCCTAAAATTAAGAACGTCAATAGAAATACACAACCAATAACAAAAACTGATCAAATCTCTATTTGTCACTTTTTTGGACAGTGAATTCGATCAAATTTTCGATCAAATTTGCTTTTACCAAAAAAAATCCACATCAATTTTCGTCTTTCGTAATTTCCCTTTCTTTCAGATGGAAAACAAATTTTTGGTTTGACTTTTTTTTTGTGTGAAAAAGGTGTGAAAGAAAGATGCGAAAGATGAAAGAAACTGTCAAAATTAGCACGAAGAATAGAGATTTTAAGCAAACGGCAATATACTTCTTTCCCTCTCGCTCCTATAGTCAAAGTCAAATGTGAAATCCTACTTTGAGGGAAAACAACAACTGGAAACAACAACAACAACAGGAAGAATTTAATTGTTTTCCCTCAAAGTAGTGATTTGACATTTCTGTTTGACGTATTCGCAAACTTCTCTATTGTTCCCTTTAATCGAAGTTCCTGATTTTATTCTGCAAGTGTCTCCTCGTACGAAACACATTTGGCAGCCTAAAGCAGGCTTTACATGAAGCCGCAGGCCATGATCTGCAAAAAAAGAGGATGCAAAATAATATATAAATCATATTTGTGTGATAGAGAGGGAAGGCCAAAATGCAGACGACTTCATGGATGCAGATTATAGGAAAATTATAGATGCAGCTTGAAAATTATAGTGAAGACGAACATGTTCATCATCATCGTCTGCGCTATGATTGTTGTTATTGCTTTGTTGACTGCACAATCATTTGTTGCAGCTCCATGTAAAGCCACTTTAAGAAAATGTTTACCAGACACAGAATACTCAAGTTTGGTTCTGTATTTTTGACTATAATAGCACTTTCTATTGGTTTCACTCGGGGAACCACTCATTCTTAAAACCAATGAAACAAGCAAAATCACTTCTGTTCAATTTTAACACAATGTAGTATTCGCAGGCATCAGTTTCACAAGTTTTGCCATTGTCAAATTGGTGTGCGTCGCCCGATTCGCTGTGTGAAGGGATTTTTACTGGTTCCCCGTATTAAATACCACTCACTTATCTTCGTTGCTGACCTTCGATGTCTTCATCATCCGATTTGGATCCACAAATATGTCACATTTATTGACATTACCAAAACATTCGGCATTGCTGCATTCGAATAGACATTTTCCCAATGAATATTCAATGCGTGACATTTGAGTTATATTTGTATTTGTGCTTCTTGAGTGGATTCTGACTTCAAATCCAGAAGCAAAATTCTCTTCTCAGAATTGTCAGAAGTGTCATTTTCTTGTCAATGGAACGGTTTCAGAAGACTTCCGGATACTTCTTGTCCTCCAATGGAAAGTGCTTTAAGCTTAAATTTGTTTGTATGTCCTCTGCCTTTATGCAGCGAAGTACCTCAACATCTTTGGCGAAACTGCCGGCTTTTTGGCGTGTTCGAAGACACTGTCTTTTGAAAAAGGGACATTTTGTTGTAGGTTCTTGCATTGGATACCGGTATTTTTTGGTTCAAATTGGAGTGTTAAGGCTGAGTTCAAACTTAATTTTTTTAATTGCTATACAAAAATATAGTAGGTATAATATAGAACTAAAAAATTAAATTATTTCGTTCATACAAATACAACGAAATAAGAACAATATCAAATAGTTTTACTTCCTAGCTTCGTAGATTTGTTTGTTAGCTAAACAGTCAAAATCCACGCGAGCTTCTATCCAAGCAGCTACTTTAAGAAGAGTCGGCTCTGATAGTTTCCGGCTCATCAACTGTAAACTAATTGGCAGTCCATTATTCGATAGGCGAATAGGAATCGAAATGGCAGGAACTCCTGCCATGTTGGCTGGTTGTGTGCAGAAATCCTGAATAGCGCATTGATCTCGATTCGATTGCGATGCGAAGTCCTTAAAGAGCGGAGCTTCACTTAGAGTTGTCGGTGTCAACAAAATATCAGTGGATTCGAAAACTTTGTCAAAGTCATTTGCAATAAGACGACGTACTCTCAGGGCCTTTTCGAAATATTTCTCATAGTTTCTCCGCAACAGAAAGAAGTTGCCGGTTAGGATTCTTGTTTTGACCACTGTGTTAAAACCTTCAGATCTTGTCTTCGCATAGAGCTGTTCAGTGCTACTCTCATCATCTGCTCGTAGACCAAATTCAATGCCATCATATCTGGCCATATTGCTGCTTACTTCACACTGATTTAGAATCGAATAGACGAATATTGAAGCAGAAGTATTGGGCATGGAAACCTGTCTGACTTCAGCACCTCCATTCTCCAGCATATCGGCAATTTTGATCCAAGTTTCGTGGACGTCCTCTGACAACCCGGGGCAGTAGTACTCTTTTGGAATTCCAATTCGGATATTGCCAATGTCTAAGTTTGGATCAAGTTCGAGGGTTTTAAAAGGAGTTTTTATTGTGGTTGAGTCATAGTTGTCGGGACCAGCTATGCAATTGAGAACGAGCGCACAGTCATTGACACTGCGTGTAAAAATACCCGGCACATCCATTGAATTCACCAATGGAATCAATCCATGGCGCGAAACTAGCCCGTATGTGGGTTTTAGTCCAACAACACCACAATAAGAAGCTGGGTTTCTTGTTGATCCTCCTGTATCAGAGCCAATAGCACTATGAACATAGAAGTTGAGAAACAATGGATTACAGTTTCTTGATTTTCTTACGCAAAGCAAATTCCAGAAGCAACTGCAGTGGCGGAACCACCAGAGCTCCCACCAGTGATGCGCCAACCGTCATCTGCTAGATCTTCACTCCAAATGTTTTTAGTGGGTCCAAAGATAGAATCTACAGTTCCCGAACCCATGGCAAACTGGTCGAGATTTGTTTTTCCAATGAGAACAGCACCGGCGTCTATTAGACGATTACAGACTGTTGCATTGTATGGTGGTTTGAAGTCTTGAAGCATTCTGCACTCGTATTTGAATTACTCATAAATATAAGAATATTTGAAGTGTTTACCTTGAAGCACAAGTAGTTTGGACGTCTTTGGTGCAGAAGTTATCCTTGATGGCAATAGTTACTCCATCGAGAGCTGTTTTCGGCTTGTTCTCTTGGAATCGAAATGATGATTCTTTTGCTTGGTGTAATGCTTTCTCTGGCATGAGACGAGTAAATGCATTTAAGGCCTTCAGCTTGACAGCATCTTCAAGAGCAAAGTCGGTCACGACTTGTGGATTAATGGTTCCATTCCGGTAACAAGCCCCAAGCTGAAATAAGAAATTAGTATTGTTTTTGGTTGATGTCAACTTATCACTAATAACCTCCTTTATTCCAAGTTGAATATGGCGATTCATTGTGAGTTTTATTTTTTCATTTAGGTTTTTTTTTCCGGTGTTATTTATTTCTCATGTAACTTCATTCGTATTCTTTTTATTTATTTTTTATTTTATAGAAGTGTCATTTCTGACAGATTAAATTCCTTTAAGGGCTAAACACAAAAAAAGATGCCAAAATAGTTGGATGAAAAAAAGTGTTTTATTTTAAGGGCTAAACACAATAAAAAGGGTTGAGTTCCACAAACATAATCTTGACGCTGCAATAATTTTGACTTGAGATATATATTTGAGTTAAGAAATGAGAACTGCAATATAATACGTTTTTTAATCTATAAACATTATATAAATTTACCAAATCAAATCATTTCAAAAACTAAGATGAAATAACCGCTTCATAGCCTCTTTGATTCATTATACGTCGAAGGTTCTTAGTTAAATCACTGATTCAACCATTGTAAGTAGGTACATATTTATATAGAATCTCCAGTACTCTAATGACGTTGTTCGTGAGTAGTGTCCTCTATGGTGCTCAGGAGATAAGTTCGAATAGCTCATATATAAACCACAGAGAACATAGCAGAGACGCTTAGCATTCTGCAACTGCAACAGATTTTTGTTTTCCTTACTTTGAATCTTTGTTCCGGAAATTATATTGTAATTATGGAGCAGTGATTTTTGTTGCAGTTGCAGAATACTAGGTGTCTCTGCTATGTTCTCTGTAGATAGTGATAAACAAGTATTAAGGAGAAAAGTACAACTCTACTAGCCAATCGCCGCCATTAAATGTAGGTGTCTTAATTCCTGCTGAGAATTATGGCACAAACAGGAAAGGTTGATAGTATAAATCACTTGGATATCCGGATCTTTTTATATAAAAACACAGACATACAAAACAGACCAGATACCAGAAACAAACTCCTCTGCCTAAATCACCCTTAAATTTTTTTTTTCCTGAACTTGAATATGAGTATACAAATTCAACACGGTCGCGTTAATGCAAACTTGCACATACGCTGATTCTAAGCTTGTAGCCAAAAGGATAGAACTAAAAGCTGAAGATGAAGATGAACATGTTCGTCTTCATTATAATTTTCAAGCTGCATCCATAATTTTCCTATAATCTGCATCCATGAAGACTGCATTTTGGCCTTCCCTCTCTATCACACAAATAGGATTTTTATATTTTGCATCCTCTTTTTTTGCAGATCATGGCTTGCAACTTCATGTAAAGCCACCTTAAACTCCGGATAAAAGTATTATATTGATATCTTTGATACCATTTTGCTGAATGCACTTGATTTGGCACTGACCTGAACGCTCTCACTCGCGATGTCAAAATAAATAACTAGCAGCTGTTGTTGACAACTACTCCACTCCACAAAGCCGAAACCAAAAAAAAACTTTGTGACAAAAATTACTTAAGTTTGATAAATTTTTCTCATAAAAGGATTAATTATGTATCTCTTTGTGGGCATAAGTATCATAACTTTTTTAATGACCTTCTCCCAAAGCTTTATTAAATTTGTAAGTAATGTAATATTTTGTTTTCTAAAATCCTTCTAACTACTATCCCTACTTGAAGTTATCGCTGGGATCACTATTGATGAGACCAAGAGACGACAGTGCGATTTTAAAAGCCATTGAGTCAACCAAAGAAGAACTCAAAGAACTAGATGAATCCGATATGGCTGATTTTTCCAAAGTTGTACGCAGGATGCGAATAGAAAATAAAATGAATGCTTTATGTAAAAAGCTCAAGGACAGCCACGACATGGTTCGACTTAAAGGATCTTCTGTAGATCTTATTTGCGGATACACGATTAAGGGAATTCTTTCTTTGATGTTAGCATACATAACATTCAAGTATCGATACACTCCAGTAGTTGTATTTGACAATAGATTCGATTTCGCGCCATTTGGAGGAATTGTTACTTTTCCCACGGGAGTCCCAAACGCTATATCAGTGCCATTTTGGGTTTTTTCGTGTAATCTTTCTTTTAAATGGTTTGGTAGTTATTTAAGCTCTATGTTGTTAAGTTAAAGAATGTATTTCGAAAAATTGCTTATGAAAAAAATAAAAGCAATACCAATTTTGAATTGAATATCACCTAATTAGTTTTGAATTGTTTTCTCAAAGTAGATGATTGGGTTGGTCTCTTGAAATAGCTTGAAATAGCTATAATTTGAGGCTATGAACACACACACATTGTTGTTGTTTCAATCAAACCTTCACAATTATATTTTATTTTTGAAGTAAGACCTTATCAACGATGAAATGGCCAAGTAAAGGGAGATTGAATAAAGGATTGTAAGCTAGAGATCTTGACGACTACAAGGGTATGTTAGGTGAGGCTCAGAAAGACCATGATTGTAGACTGTAGAGCCATCATTAAATCATTTTTTCAAACTTAGTTAATTCTAAGATCATTAATTTTAAAGTAAAAATTTTGTATTAACATATTTTTACTTGCGATTATAGGTACTATATAAGGCAAGTTATGGATTCGTGCAGAAAACAAAATTTGAGATAACAATCACACATGACATTACGATGAGGGAGCAGTCGAAAAAAGTGGGTCTGGGAATTCCGTCCGTCTGTCTGTCTGTATGTGTGTTCTCGCCTCTAGAGCCTGAACGGATTTGCCGATTTGCTTCAAATTTGGTATTTAGGATTTATTTGGCTGTCCCTCGGAACTAATTTTTTAATTTTTGCTCTAGGCCCAAAAAAAATCGGGAAGAAAAAAATTGATTTTCTCAAAAACGGCTCTAACGATTTTGAATACTTTTTTTTGTAAGACAATCTATCTTTTGGTTAGAAAAGATTTTTCAAACTTTTTCTTATAACGGTACCTCTGATAGAACCAATATTTTCAAATAAAATTTTCTCGTAAACTATACATTCGATTTCAATAAAATTTTGGTCACAGGAAGTCATTAATAATTTTAATAATATGGAATTTGAAAATTTTCAAAAACTTTTTTTGGTTTTTAATAATTCAAGTTCGTGCGACCCAGTCGTGCATTTAATTTTCCTGAGCAACGGGAATAGGCAAGGAGTTAAAACAACATACATAAATCAATTGTTTTAATTTCTTTGTGAGGGGTGCTTCCTAATTCCTAGACAATAATTTAGAAAATCTTTTATGGACATGTTCAAAAAAAAATGTATACAAGAAGAATTTATCTCCACTTTTTATATCTTAAATAGGTTTTAAGAAAAGGCTTACATTGGCTTTTAAAATTTTTTTTTGGATACTTTTCTAAAAAATCTCGTCTATGCATGCCATGGCTTAGTTTGGCAAAATAAAACGAGTTGTTTTGAAAATACAAATTTTGAATTTTTTGTTCAATGCCTTAAAAAATACAATTTGATATTTTTTATCTAAAATATTGGTACGCTAACTTAGCTTTCATATTGTATGAAATTTGGGAGAACTCAGTTTGGCCGTTATGATGATAATCAGAATAAAAAAATTCGGTCCCATGGCAGGTACAGTTTTGAACCATTGTTTGAAATTTCTTTTCAAATACCTATATGATAGGCTAATCAAAAAAATCACTGAATTTTACTTGCCATTATAGGAGGAAAGTTATGTATTCGTCGAAAAATAACGACGAAAAAAGATGGTCCAATAATTCGAAAACGGCTCTAACTATTTTAATTTAAAAAAAATCAGTGCAGCTCCTAGAAATGACCATAGCTGGGAAATAAAATTAAGAACAACCAATTTCAAAAAACGGTACCTTCCATAGGACCGTTTTTTTGCTTTCGACTATATCGAAAACGGCTTCAGGGATTCTTTCGAAGTTTCACACATATGTAGGTAATATCGGTAAAGGTAGCTCAATTTATACTGCATACCTGCCAATATTTGTAATAATATTTTTTTTTTTTGTAATTTGACACATGTTTTTAAACCGTCGGACACATGGTGCATGTTTGGACTCCTATCGCACCTCCGGTGTTATATCGACACAATTGCAGTTTTTTCAGAAATTAAGTTAAAAACGCCATAATTTCCCAAATGTCAAGTTTTATATGTGGTAAAATCGACTGAATAGGCAGCTATTTTTAGGACTCTTGAAGTCGATCCTGTAGGCCTATTTTAGGGCGTTTTTGAATTTTTAACAAGCAAGCAAACTTTAAACGTGATTCCTCAACATTTCAGAAAATTGCATTTACGTCGTTATTACACCGGAGATGCGATATATCAAAACGATTTTTTTTTAATTTAATATTTTAAAAAACATTTGCGAATACCTTTAAATTTGAAATTTTTTTGAAAAATGTTTTCAAAAAGTAAAAAAAAAACGCTCAACAGATTTTCAAAATTTCATTCTGATATAGAGTTAAATTTATCAAAGAAATAAAATGGCGTACTTTTTATTTTTATTTAAGAATTTCAAATTTTTTTTTCAAAATCTCAAGCCCCCAAGACTACTGAATGTCATTTTCGAGAGTTTTCGAGAAAATTAAGCTTTACATTAACGGTCATAATATGATAGTTAGTGGTTGCTCCAAGTAAAGGTAAAAGTGGTGTTGCCAACAGCACTTTGCTAGAAAATGGCTCTAACTATTTCGAAATTTAAAAAAACCATGGGGCATTTTTGATAATATGTATGTACTGCGTTTTTCGTTTTAGGCTTAAATGGTCATAACGAAAATAAGTTTTAAACGGCTTTTTTTCAAACGGCCATACGTTCACAGCGGCTGGATCGAATTTACTCAAGCTTTGTTTGGCACAGTTTTTCATAGCTTTGTTAAGGATGGCATTACAATTTTTTAGTTAAACATCATGACCCTTTTGTCTCGCATAAGATCAAGTTCGTGTGCCCTTTGGTTGAAACAGTTATAAAAAAAATTGTTAAAAATAACCCAAGCTTTCAAAAAAGCTATAGCAACGCTCCTGGTTATTTTATTTATCATTTCCACCTTTGAAAGCATTTCAAAATGTTTCAAAGGTCTATCTTCCTTCTGTAAGTTCAACTTGGGAGCTCAGCTCACTACAAAATACATATGACCTTAATTTCAATTCAACACCTTAATATCCACCAGAGAAACGTAACGTTGTTGATGGAAATAAAACGAATTCCCCTATTCGCTATTAATCATTTAAGAAAATGTTCTCACACCGCATAGTCCTGGAGGGAATATAATCATTAGCATACCCCTTCGAATTCATAATAAATAAGAAACAAAAAATAATTAGCTGGGAAAAATCCGTCATTCAATTGGTTTAACGAATAACGACACACGTCAATTGGTATTTTCAATGCCAAATCAGCACCTACACCCTCATTGTCTACATTGCTTCAATTTATCGGATTGTCAATAATTGTCGTTAGACAAACTTGAATAGAAGTGTAACCTTTACCTTGTTAAGTGGCTTTGAGCCCAACGATTGATTCCAATCAACAAGTGATTTGGGACATTATGCCAGTCTGTCTGCTTTTTGTGCTCTACTTTCAGATAGAAACAATGCCCCTAGGCACTGCAATCATCAACAAGGCGGCCTTTTTGAAGTTAACTTGAACAATAGGATTAAGGTGCAATAAACTTAAAAAAAAAAAAAACTAGACAAACCATTGAACAGTAACAAGCTGATAGATTTTCGATATCGATTTTAAATTTTAAAAAAGTGGATGCGGTTTGGGTACATTTTGGATTAAATATTGTGTAGGTCTGTCTTTTTTTAAAGACAATTTTGTATACAGAAAAAATGCATATTATAAGTTAGCGTATTTAGTGTTTAGTGAATTGAGTTGCACAGAACAACAAAGAAAGCACACAACTTGGTATTCCATGCTCAAAATCATGCGTCTATCTGTTCTTCAATGTCATTTTTTGCTTTGAAAATGAAGTTATGAAGTTATGAATGCAATAGATTTGTGTTTTGATTTATAAAAGAATAAAAAACTTCCATAATTGACATTTGATGCCTATCGAATAAAATATCGGTACAGTGCTTTTCCTGCTATTATGAAAAGCTTCAATTGCAAACTATTGGAGAAAAGAATTGTCCATCCGGAAGTCTCCTAAAAACGTTACCCTTGGCACAAAAATTACATTTCTAATGATTCTGGGAATAGAATTTCTCTTCTTGATTTGAATAAAAAACAAGTCCAAATCCACTCAAGAGGCACAAATACAAAAATATAGCAAAATGTCTACCTCAGAATATTTTTGGGAAAGCGTTTGTAGGCTTTCCAGTTTAACTAGTAGCTTTGTTTGTTGAGCCCTGAAGTCACCCTGGGGTCACCACAACTCGTTTTTTTGGAATACCTCAGCTCACCCTTAAAAGAAAATTCTCTGTTTTTTGAAACCTGGGGTCGCCCTGAAGTCACCCTGAAGTCGATCTTGGTATTTAGCTGGGGCGAGTTGTGGTAAAGAATCAGCTGTAAAGTAAAAGAAATGTAAGTGAATGCATTTATTTTGATAAAAGTAAATACAAATCGAACAAATAAAGCAAATTGGAAACTTTTGATTTTGTGCGTTGTGAAAAATATACAGCAGCTCTAATGCGTTTTTTGAGAACGAGAAAACCCAGGTTTTTTTGACAACTCTTGGAGTTGTCAAGAAAACCTGGGGTGACCCTGGATAAAGTTCAACAAACAAAGCTAGTGCTGATACAGGTGACATATTTTCAGCAATAGGAAATTGACATGTGTAAAATTGTTGCAGCAAAAACTGCGTCAAATTTGAATAGAAGCAATTTTTGTAGTTCCATTGGTTTTTTAGAATGGCGACGCAATCGCCCCCCCCCTCCACACGGTGACTTCACATGCCTCTGAAACAGTTTAAACTTTAAATTGAAAAAGGTGTCAACATTTCAAAGGTGCTTTTATTTCTAACCAATAAAAAAATTAAACAATAGGTAACACAACAACATTAAACAAACAAAACTAAATTATGTTACTAAATGTAAACTTGCAACGTGTATGCTACGATTTCCCGACAGCATGGGCATTTATAATTATCTCCTGTGTATCTGCCACTGCCTGTAAAAGCAACTAGAGTGCTTCAAATATTATCCAATAAGAAAGAATGCCTACCATAACTGTTAATAAAGTACAGCAATTCATATAAAATACACTTTTCTGGCTCTTTTTCCAAAATAAGAAAAGGAAAAACGACAGAATTTTTTTTTTCTATTTTTTTGGAAAATAGGCCTAAAATCTGGAAAGGAATGTTAGAAAACTTTGGATTTGTTTCCTAGGAAAAATGGCCAGAATTTTGTATGAAGAATTTTCTGGCTTTTTTCCCAAAAAAAATTTCTGGCGTAATTTCCTCTAGCGTAAATTCCTTATCTGCACACACAGGAATAAATAATTACTGTTGCAATCAGTGGTTAATAGACTATGCTGCTTTCTTCTGATTTGATTGTTGAAAGCTATTAGCAACGAAGTGTTGAGGCACTAGATGGCGACATAGTCAATCGAAAACTACAGAGTACTATAGATTTTAGCTGTCCCGACAGACGTTGTTCTGCCCTTTTGAGCAGGTAGCGCGCTATGAAAGATATAAACATTTTGAACATTAAGCGATAAGTTTGACTGATTATAATTATATCGTCCAATTACTTTTTCTAAAATATGAGAACATGGATGATATTTTAAAATAAATTTTAATTAAATTAATTAAACTCAGAAAAGTACGCATACGCCCGAGTGTACTTTACTATTTTATAGTTGTATAGGAAGAAAAATGGACAAGTGCAGCAAGTTTTCTATTAACTTCCAAGCTTACTTTTTTCATACTAAACTAATAATCATTTATTGGGAATATGAGTTATTAATATTGAATGGTTTTCACTTAAAAACTTTAAAAATAAACTGCACGACTGGGTCGCACGTACTTACTCTGTGGGTGCAAAAGCAATAGCACGATGATAACACAGTTCCCGAGCAAAGAAGTTCAAATTCTTTGTTTAAGAAATGTATATATCCAAATTTTAAGCATATAATAAAACTAATAATTTTAACTACATGCCTGTAAGATCTTAGGTCTTTTAAATGCAGATTGCACGGCATTAGTTAGAAGGAATAGAAAGATAGGAAAGAATAGTTGGTATAGTGGATTAAGACTGACATTAAGATATTATTTATCTCTCGAAAATCCAATGGATAGCGTCCGATTAAGCTGGGAGAATATTGAAAAATCGCTGCCCAGGCTGAGTCTGGAACTAACAACTCTAGGTTAACAACAAAGTACTACATCCACTGTACCATATTGCCACCCGCAAATTAGGAGTGTTATCAGATATGTTAATTTTGCCAGTTATTTCGTAACCTATATAAAGACCGCCAAATTAATTAAGACTTTTAAAAATATATGTCCGTTACTTGTATTTTAAGCCAAAACTTAAGAACGCAGTTTTCAAAGAAATACTTTCAAAAATACTCACAAATAAATCAGAGTTGTTTAGTTAAAGTAAAGGAATATCAAACAAGTAAAACAAAATGGAAACTATAGTGTTTTTTTAATGTAGAAAGATATACATACTATAAAAATTTCAATTCAAGATCTCTTCGTCTATCATCATAAATTGCAGTTGGTTAAATAGGAATGCAAAATAAATTATAAAAACACTGTACCTATTGCATTTTTTATATAGACATTGCAATTATTATACCGAACGGCAATGGATACTGATTTTATCTCCAACAGATTTGATAAATCACAAACTGCATACAAAGTATGCTAAAAATAACAAAAAGTTTAAATCAAATCCATCTTCGATGCAACATATTTATATAGTGTTGTTGTATAAACAAACCCAACATAATAATATGTGTGCATATTATGCACATCAAACAACTTAATTGAGACTTTAAATTTGTACTGGTTTTAGTAAATACAACTACTTACCGTTGAAATGGAAGCCATCAAGCTTGCGAAAAACAATAATGCACTTGCATGTCATATCAATCATAATACGCCGGAAATATGGCAACATTCCAACAACGACACTGAATTCCTAAGTATGTACTAACATGGCCGAAACATTTTTATGTCAATAACCTTATAATACTCGTACTACTACTAACCAACACCTATTGTTTATTTAAAAAAAAATGTAATCCCTGCAAAGTACTCGCGAAGTACTTGGAGTTTTTTTGTTGTCGCATCAAGCACGATTTGATCGATATGAAGATAAAAAATGCAAATACGGAGAACATCATTTTGTTGGACAAACGGCATTTTCAATTAAAGTTACCAAAATGTATGATAGCGTTTTGACATTTTTTCTGTAAATATTTCACTGATTTAAAACTAGATAACGTATTTGCCTGAGTGTGGTCTTTGCTAGGGGTCGCTGCTATCGCCAGAGTGTATTTTATATCAGCTATTATGAACGAAGTTTTGAGGCACTAGAGCGCTACACAGTCAAACGCCACCTCCAGAGTAATATAGATTTTATAAACAATGGTGCAATCATGGATGTGACATCTTAAAAGGTTTTATTCAATATCGGTACTAACCACGCACTGAAAGACTTTTACACTGGAACACATTTATCACTTTAGTGTTTTAGCACTGGTTCGATGTGAGTCCCAGATAGTTTTGGATAAAAAGTCAGAGCTGTCATTAAATGACATGAATATGTCAGTTGTGAATAAGGAAATTAAAATTTGTTTCAGGTAAGGAACCTAATATGGTAAATAAGAAATGATTTGTATGCGTTACATTCAATGAAGAAGTTTGATATCTTCTAAAATAAAACAAAGTAAGACATTATGGTTTTGTTGTACTAATTCAGAAGTAAGTACGTACATATATGTACATATAATGTACATATGTATATGATTTTAAATAAATTTGTAAGTAAAGTTGGCAAAATAATTTTCTAATTTTGCAAGCCATATTAAATCTTCAACAACATACAAACATACATATGTATGCATGTATAAACAAAGAAATCGTTTTCAAATAAAAAATACGGATGGCATTGCCTTGTGCGATCCAAAATCCAAAGGCTTTCCTCTGGAGCCGAATTAACAATAATTATGTAATTGAATTAAGTGATAATGCTTATTATAAGGCATCTTATTCCTTTCAAATTAAATTTAAGATATCACAGCTTTTATAGATAAACGAAAATTGATACATCGCTGGCTGAATTTTGATTCCTTGGAAACCAAAAAGAAGAAAAGCTTGTTATATTTGTTGGTATATAAGGATGTTGAAGATATTAAATTTCATAGTTACCAGAGAATTGCCTTAAATCATATCAGAAACTTCATAATTCGTGACGATCAGATGTACAAAGATATTTTTAGATTGGAAAATTATAAAACCCTTCCAGTGCTGTTTTGCAGTTTTTATTTTAAAAGCGTCTTCCTTTTGTCTCCAAGCAACTTTGTTAGACATATTTGTATGGTCTGGAGGAAACTTTGATGGGTCAGTTTTTGATGCGGTATTGCTTAATTGTTTTAAAAACAGATCCCCTGCTTTTGCTATGTTTTTTTTTTCGTCGTAAGGAACAAAAGTTATTTGCGGAAAACCGGAGCAAGTTCGAAAAATTTTCAGTTACCTCCCCCCTCCTCTTTTTTCCACAGGGCTTTTGAAGTCAAAAACTTAGCAAAATGTCAAAATGTAAGCTATCGCTGAATAAAATCCCCAAGTTTCATTAACTTCCAATTTGTGTCCACCTAAGCCCACGTTCTCCGACCTGTCGACTGGACTATAAGAAATTCTTATGATTATGAAGACATTGCGATCATCCCTCCAAATGAAAACTTTGCTAGTTCTAGTTACCCTTAGGTATGTAAATCACGAGTCACGACCTACACACTTCCCAGTTCAGAAAAATTATTTCTTGAATGTGATGAAGCAACAGACGAAAAACCCAAGTAATGAGTAGGTATCATCTCAATTTTGCATGTATCATGTCGATTTACAATAGCTTCGAGGAAATTATGTATTCACCTGAGTTGTGCGGAAAATGCAAACTAATTGTCGTATTGCCTTACAACGAACAAAAATAATTCTCAGAACAAAAAACGGTAAAGTCCAATAAATCAATCAATCTAACAAAAAGTAAGAGTGCACTTGTAGAATAAAAGACTGTGGCAGGGCTGCAATGATTCTAATAAAATCAGTGCTTCTGTTACATGAACGATTTGTTAGATAAACATTAAATTTGCTAGCCAGACAGCTTCGCAGACTGCTTCGTAATTGCTCACAAATCAAAAAATCCTCCCAGCTGTCACTAATTAGTACTTCCAAGTTCCAAAGCAATCACAATCACAAATCGACAGCAAAATCGAAACATTAAAAGCTTTTCCGTCGAGCCCGTCTTTCTTCCGGTAGGCTTGTCAAACGCGCGCCGTGGACATTGTCGTGGTCGACATGTTGCCTCAAAAGTATCTCTAGGTATATCTCCATGGTTCCAAACTATAAAGATACACAACCAGCATTAGTACAACATATGGATGTATCTAGTTTGTATAGCTATGAGAGCTTAGATGCTTACTATTACGAGTTCATGCGTCACCATCACATTGCCTTCCATCAAAGCTAGTCTGGATCGAGATTCGAGAGATGACAAAAATTAAGTCCCACCACTATGGTCATCGCCATGGTCGGCATGGAACTCTCGAGCTATTCATGCTGCGCTGTTCGGGGAAAATTCCGAGTTCCGATTTGCGAATTGCGCGCATGGTGGTTCCCTCCGCAATCTACGAGTATATCTCTCTGGGCTCTGGCTCTTGTCATATATCGAGATCTTCATACAAGATCGCCAAAGCTCGAATGGAGGGACCTGCAGCGCTGGTGTTTCTGTCGTTGTTGAGTGGTTTATTCGGTTTATCAGTCGCGGTATATAAGTTTGCTTCAACTAAAATTCTGGCTAGTGAATGATCAAATATTAGCTCGTAAAGAGTTGAACGCTGGCGGTTCCGTGCACACAATTCAAACCATATTTTCTTCCAAATAGTGTGATCGCTTTTAAAACTTGATTCGATATCTAAAAGTGCAGTGATTTTTGCAAAACAAAAATATAAGACATTTTTACAGCCTAAGAAAGTCTTAAGTATCTGCAGTTTGCAATTTTTGTGTTTTTTTTTTTTTTTTGTGAAGATATCTTATAGAAGTGGAAGTGGACTTATGGAAGAAGTGAGCAGCAATAAACAACGATAAATTAATTAACTCAATTTGTGTGATTTTTTTTTAAAGTTTTATCCAAAGTGAGCAAAAACGCGACCTGCGAATAAAAGTCATTCAATTTGTTCCAATTTATATGAAATTGATTTAAATTAACTTGAAGAAGATTTTTGTTTATAAACTCAGTGTTTACCGATACTTTTGGAAGAACAAAAAAACATAAAGAACAACAAACGTAAGTGAAATTAATGTTTAAAAACAATAAAATACAAATACGACGCTAGGTCAGCACATGTTGAGGTTTTTTTTGGCTAGAAAACTGTTCCTCAAGTTAGATGCGAATATCTAAATTGATCTATTTAGTCTGAACTAATAATGCTATCCCAAAGATTGATTCTATATAAGAACATTTAAATATTAATCACATTCTTGTCCATATCAAACAATTGTTTGAATTCATTTTTCTATTATAACTTAAAATATTAAATATGGCTTTTTGAAAATGTCTTTCCTTGTTTATGGAGTTAAGAATAATAAAAAATTCGCGCGGATTTTTTTTTCACACCTCAAACTGATTATTTCTTAGGGCCAATTTTTTTTCCGCCCGTTACGCTTTGAATCAAGATTTTTCTATTTTAAATATTAACTTAAGAATATATTTGAAAATATATTCTTGCAAGTTGACAATGTTTTCTAAAAGTTCAACTTTAATTTCACAGCAAGAAAACTTATCTATAAATTCCATTTAATTGTTTAAATAGCAAACTTCATTAAACTTAGCAACGAATTTTTTTCACATCCCAAATTAGTTCTCTCTTGGGCAAAATTTGAATTGTATGGCCATCAAACGCTTTTAGAAATTTGTCATTAAACCATATGGCTAAAAGTCGCAGAAAAATATGGCCAAATGACACTTTGACAAAGCGACAGATGGCCATATTTTGAAATATGGCCACATGACACATTTTGAAAGTGTCATATTGCCATATTTCAAAATATGGCCATATGACACATGGCAAAATGTCACGGCACCGAAAGGAACATTTTGTTTTGTTTTACCAAAACAACTTAATCGATTTCAAAAAAAATTGAGTTCTATGCAGCCAAATCGAAATTCACTTTTCGATTGTTTTAAGGCAAGATGTGCATTTCTATTTTTTTTTTTAAATACAAAACTCCAAAGCAGTTACCTGCTTAAAAACAAGTGTGTGATGGTTTCCAGTCGTGAAGAGCTCAGTCTATTTCGACCGAATTGGAATTCTTTGATCCAAATGGAAATTAAGGATTTGGATTTAAAATATAAAATGGGTCACACGAACCCGCTCTCGCTCTTATGCTAGATAATTGCTTAGTGGCTGCATAATGTGTATTAAAAATAGTAAAAAATTGTTTTGAAGATTCTTTAATTTTTCAATTAGCTTAAGAGTTTTCTCGGAAAAACTAAATGTCTATCTACAAAAAAGAAGACTGAAAATCGTTCGACCAGTTTTTTTTTAAGTGTGTTTTTTGAAAAACTTTTCGAAAAATATTTGAAATTTTTTTTTGAGTATGTCATTTTGAGATAATCTGTAGATTTTATCTGTTAAAATAATTCAAAAAAAATTCAATCCACCCGTTTCTCAATTTTTTTTTAATTATTAAAAATCAAAAACTTTTGAACTTCGAAATTACATATCAATTGGGTTATAAATGACTTCCTGTGTCCAAAATTTTATTGAAATCGGATGTATAGTTTACGAGAAAACTTGATTTGAAAATTCCGGTTCTATGAGAGGTATACTATTAAGACAAATTCCGAAAAATCTTTTCCAACCAAAAGATAGATTGTTCTAAAAAATAGCATTTCCGAAAATTGTATCAAAATTGTTGGAGACAGACGGACAGACGGAATTTGTAGACCCACTTTTTTCGACTTCTCTAGACGGTAAAAAATGTACATGGGCTTTCGAAAAGTAGTTTTAAAATTTTTGTACAAGAGAACTTTGTAACACAGAACATTACCACAAAGTCTTATATGTTTATGTTTATTTACATTCCCGAAAACCAATCACCAATTTAAGATGATAGCGAAGTCGAAAAAGTTGGTCTAAGAATTCGGTCCGTGCCTGTAAAACGGCTGGAAATCGTATATGTGGGGAAATTTAAATTCTTTTTCAGTTTAAAAAAGAATGGCAATTATAATAAATAATACTTTGTTTTTTTTTCTTCGAAAATCACTCTACTTAATGATTTTGTCAACAAAAAAAAATACAAGTCTGGGTCACTCTGTGATCAAGCACAATAATAACATTTGCTCAAACAATATATAATATTATAGAATAGTGCATTTAATTTGAGATTTGAGGAACCCTCTGTTCAAGTTTTTGAGTCATACAATTTTTTAAGGTTTAACTAAGTCTTTGCAAATCGGATGTCCGTCAGTGGCGGACTAAGCTTGTTGGAGGCCCGGGCGGCAATGCTGAAATGAGGCCCTTGCGTGCAGATTTTTTTTAATAATAATTTTGACTACACGTCTGTAAGACCTTAGGTCTTTTGTACGTCACTTGTTAAAGGGAAAACATTTTTTTAGTTGGTACAGTGGATTGAGAATAAGGTGTAACTTATCTCACAAAAATCCTACTGGTGGCATCCAGTTGAAACTGGGTTAATATAGAAAAATTACTGCCCATGTTGGAGCTCAAACCCACAACTCTAGGTTAGCAATCAACTTTACCACTTTCCACTTTACCATTGCCACCCGCCATGCAGTCAGCTTTTACGACAAACAAAATCAATCATAGTAATTAAATTATAATTCATGTACAGGCTCTAAAAGTAAGAATACACATTTGCATTTGGCGTAGCAGCCAACAGGTAGAGTGCAAAAAAATAATTACCCAATAGAAAACAAAATCAAGGATTTTTTTTTTTAATACTCGCACTTTACTTTACCAAAAAAAAAATCGATACAATCATAAGATTGCCCGAAAATTTCATGAAAATCGTTCACGTCGTTTTGAAGTTTTTTATTAACATACATAGAAATATCGATTTTCTTATACTAGAATCGCTCAGTGGCCAAAATTCGGCCATTTAAATGCCCAAAACTGTGGGAAAAAAATTTCACAGCGAATTTATACGAAAAAAATGGTAAAAAAACACACCAAGACATTTTCACCTGTATTTTCCAAAAAAAAATTACAAAAAAAAAATATTCCCAGCATACCTACTCAGTAATACCTTTCCAATGATATATATATCAACTCAATCGGTTGGGCAACCACCTCCCTATTGGTACCACAAAAAAACTGCTTGCCTATTTATATATAGATTGGATGTCTAAAAACCAAACTTACCTATGTACCTAACCTATACAATTAAAGCAGTAGTTTTTTTAATTATTCGTTGTGATTATAAGTACCTAAGTATGTAGTATACCTACTTTACAATCATTAACAAGAATTTTGATTTTCTCGAAAACGGAAGCATTTTTAATTCAATTAATATTGCATTTCAAAATTTCTGATATCTTTAATTTTAGATTTTTAAAATTAAAATAATTAAGTTTTTTTGAGATTGAAATGATGGAAATTTAAGATTTCTCTGTATTCTTGTATTGAAACAATTTTTTAAATATTTTTTCGGAAAGTTGTTCAAAAAATCTTTTTTAAAGAAACAGATCGAACGATTTTTAATGTTTGTTTTTTCCTATATAGCTTTGTATATAGTTATTTAGAAATACAATTTAATTAAATTTTTCAAATAAAATTCTAATAATACAAAGAATTTTCTAAATATTTCTTATCAAATTAGGTAAATAGCCCGTATTTAATTTTATATGTTTTCGTGCCTTCATTTTGCTGAACTCCTCAATTACATCGTTGAAATCGATTTACCTTGAAACTTTTATCCTTTCTCATGATGCGACTGAGACGCAAATGGTCAAAAAATATTGAATAACAAGTGATATGCAGGGCAATGATTCGCTGAATTCCCATTTAATAATGAACTGCAGGTTTTTTCGGGGTGTCCATTTTGTAGCAACGTCAACACGTATAGGTTGCACAAAGATGTCTACGATATCTCTTTATTTCTTCAAGCACTTGTTCTTTATTAAACTCATCGTAAATTTATACCAAATTGTCCAGAGCAATAGCCAAAGCGTCATCAGGAGCTTCAAGCATAAACTTTGTTTGAACAATTTGGAAAATGTTGTTTATTTCCTTCAAAGCCGTAACTGAACTTAAAAACTTCGAAGCATTATTTAAGTTTGTACATGTATTAGTGTCACAGTTTCAACATGGTTGTACAAGTACTTTGAGGTTTATTAAACTAAAAACAAGCATAAGTAGTTTTTATTATTTTCGATTTTTAGGAAAACTGGAAGTCTTAAAGGATCTGGGTAATTGAATAGAGCATTGAATATTAAAAATAAACTAGTACTTAACACTATACCTACCTGCATTTTTGGGGAAAGGTAGTTTTTGAGTTCAAGAATGGGTACATTTTTCAAAAGCTATTACTATAAAAATAGAAAATCAACATGGGCAACTAAATTCCGGATTGAATATTTTTTCTTTTTACTTGAATGTAGGAGTAAATGTATATAGTTTTCTTATAATAAACCTTCATCCGTTCCACGCATACCTATTTTGTGTTATTATTAAAAAAATTAAAAGTTATGAAAGAATTTGATGGTGGTTGATTTGGAGGCCCCCGGACACCGGAGGCCCGGGGCGGACCGCCCCCCTCGCCCCTACTATATTTAAAGAATTTATAGTATTAAGTACGATAATAAGATAGTGAATTAATAAATAATTAAATACAAAAAATGAATCCTAATATTTCAATACCACACGATCCGAAGCAGCATTTAATTCGGGTTTTTAACAGTTGCATGTGTGTTGGGCAGTTTTCTACCCAATAGGTAGTGGTTTTGTAAAAGAGTTGTTAATAATTTATAATTAATGTATTCATTTTGTTAACTTGTAACCATTGTCTCAAAAAGTAATATCTTATTTCTGGATTTTGGCATTCGAGAGTATGCTTTCTGGATTTTTTTTTTTTTTTTTGAGATTTGATCTATTCTAAAATTTCGTTTTCGAGATTTTTACTTTCTGGATTATAGCTTGCTAGATATCGTGGTAAGCTCTGCAGGAAACAAGAGAGAAAATTTCGTAGTAGTCATAGTGATTTATGATCAATCTAATAAAACCATTTTTAGCCAAATCCTTAAAACACAATGAGCTTTATAAAAAATAAAATAATACCCATAAAATGTAATAAAAAACGCTATGGCCACAGTTGAGAAGATTATTAAACAGTAAAAAAAAATTAACTAAATGGCTCGTTATGTGTGAATAACCGTTTAGTTAAAACTTTCAATATTATATTATAGAAAGCTATGAAGAATCGCGGTAAACTAAAAGTTTAAATAAATTCTTATAAGCTGTTCCTAGTTCTTGGTCAGCCGTTAAAAACTATTTCTGGTGAGACCATTTGAGCTGAAGACTAGATACTAAGCTAAATCTAAACTACTAAAAAAGCACTTTTTTGTTTTATTTATAAATTTAATCAGAATCGTTAGAGCCATTACTGAGAAAATCCAAAAAGAAATCATAACCTAGAAGACACCGCAGTTGGAGCAGTTCGACGAAATAAAAAAAAAAGTCCACAGTCGTTTTTCTTTAAACTATACTGTATATGTGAATTTTAAGGGAAATTCCTCAAACCGTGTAATCTGTTATTTAATGTGTAAAAACGCAATACACACGAACGCACATCACCACTGACGCACAAGAAACCCCGCACTGAAAATTATGGGGAATCACTTTTTTGGGCTTCTCTTTCGTCATAATAACATGTTTGGTTAAAGTATCTACTTTGTAATTGCACCTGTCATCCATCGCAAATCACCTCAACCGATTCCACTGTAATAGCCACTTATTCTGTACCCTTTATTTTGACAGTTCTGTGCAATTAACATTATATATAACAAAAGTTCAGAGTATAGGATAACGTCAAATCGAAGTTTCTTGTATCAAACAGTTATTGGACCTTTTAAAACTCATATTATTTAAAAAACTTCTTCACTCTACAAGTACATTGAACTTCCCAATAAGATGGTCTTGCATAAACTGCACCCACCTGACCATGCTTGGATGAATCATGGATGGGCATCACACCCATAGCTTGGTAATACTTTTCGATCATCGATTTCGATAAAGTCATTAAACCATGAGAATGATGACAATTCATTCATCTTAGACACAAACCTTACGCATTATGTCACATGAATACTGCTATACTCCTTACTGATTATCAAATTACTCTGTAATAGCATGTCCAAGAAAACTGGTAAAATAGATTATACCCCATGGGGTGAGGTACCAGAAATTCAAACAAAAAAGAGTCGGTCATGGATTCTTAAAGTCTTGTCATAACGTTGATTCTAAGATATGGAATTTTATGCTACTGGGACATTAGTCAGTTATTTCCAATAAATTAAAAAGTCAATATTGGTTCTCAGAAGTCTCATGTAAATGTACATGGTTGGATTTTATCAATTAAATGAAGAATATGATTTTCTTGAATCGTTACAAAGTAGCAAAATTGCTTCGAAGTAAATTTCTATCAATAATTATTATTATTGGTATTTAAAACGCGCATATAAAATTTTAAATTATACTTGAGAATTTGAAGTGTCAACTGAATTTGTTTTTTTTTTCTGCCTTCCTCACTAAATTTTATGTGAATTGTTTGTAAATGCTTTACGCAGCTGGAGGTGGCTTGGCTATACACTCTTGTTTTGGCTACGTTGCAAACCGGAGTTGGACATAAGGATTCATTAAATCCAAGACTAGTTTGACTTTTTCCCATTTAACTCAATAGACGTTATTCATCGAAATTTTAAAGCATTTAAAAGTGTGGCCTACACTAATATTTTATTTTAAGCATAATTTTGTGCGCCTGATGCTCATGAGCATACTACAAAGTATATGGTGGCTAACCAAGTCTTGCAAATGTTTTGATGTCCTATTTTTTGATATTTAAGATATTTTAGCTTAGATTTCTTGCCATGTTTAAAATGGTGAATATCATGCTAATCAAGACCTGAAGCCTGTCTTGGCAACTTGCAACAATGTAATGTGATAATGTATGCTTTGTATAGATAGATTTGAATCTTGCATAATTGCCGTTTATTATTTATTGCGAAAATAATAGCTGTTAGAAGATTTATTTGTGCTTTATATTATCTAGTTTTCTGATTTCCTCAACTCAGGTCCAACAAACTTTCAATATCGTGCTTAATTTTTTTTTTTTTTTTATTTTTCGATTAACGCTTTTTGCGTTCAAATTTGAATGCAATAACGGGCAGAACCAGGCCTATGACTACATTGTATATGTATACACTTCTGGTGGAGTCAATCAATCTGATACACATGAATTAAGTCGATCTCTTTTCTTCGCCAGTTTCAATTATTCTGAGACTCCAAATGTTTTGAGCCACTAGAATGTTGTGATATGCTGATGCAATCCGCTCTGCTTCGTTAGATTTTAATCAAGCGTTTCTTATCTTCGTTGTATTTCAAAAAAGCTTGCAAAATTATTAAGACCGTATACTGTAACAGCAATTTAAATACCACCGGCAACTCTTTTCGTTCTGGTATGTACCGTGTTGACTGTTGAGATATCGATAGCTTTTTGTATGGAAGTGTTGTTAAACGTTCATTTTTAAAATAAATATAAGTAGTTAAATAAAGTTTAGGATTCTTTAATTGGAGCAGGGTTGTGGTGGCCATTGCATTTATATTAACTACAGTATTACCACTTGAGGTGCGTCATCTATCGACGAAAAACTAAGCTCTACAATACCATGGGAAGCAACAACAACAATTTCCACAATTAAAAAAAAAAGGCTCTTCCAATCGAATAAAAATATTTCAGTTTGGGCGTGGCTGACGCCCTTTTTTCATACAAAACCATCAATATTGTTTTTATTAAATAACAATTGTTATATTAAAGCGAAAAACATTAAATTTTGTGAGTATTACTTGCACATGAACATCTTGTGTGTGAAATCAAAAACATTGATTTTGGGTGTGGCTGACGCCCACTTTTCACTAGAAACTATAAGAAAATTGTTTTTGCAAATAAACGGTATTTATAATGAATCTGCAAGCCAAAATTTTGCGTCTCTTAGTAGAAACTAAAAACTTTGTGTATGAAAAGAAATGTTTGAATTTTGGGCGTGGCTTACGCCACTTTTCATGAAAGAAGGAAAAACGTAGTCTCAAAAATGTAAGGTACTTCAACTATTCAATTTGAACCTTTTTCCTTCCGTTCGTTATTTGAAAAATATATTTCTACATTTTCTTGTGTAAATTTGTTCAATACGCCCACTTTTAAAGGCGTGATTTTGATAAAATACCTTTGTTCAGGTAAGATTGTTTAAAAACTACTCGATTCAGCTGTAGTTTTACACATTATGCCTAAATACTGACCAAAGTTCAGTTAGTGCTTCAAATTTTTAAGACACGCCCACTTTTAAGGGGCATTTCTGTCAAAAGTGGTATAATGTATTAATTGTTAAAAACACCCATTATCGCTATTTCCATTCAAAATATAATTTTTAAAAATTTAAGTTTTGTTTTGTTCAAATCGACCTGCAAGAATAAAATTGAATGTCACTCAGCTCATACTGATTGACTTGGCAGTAAAAAGCCTTAACTTTGGGTGTGGCACACGCCTTTTTTTATTGTGCCAGCACTAATAGAACATCACACCACACAAAATTAATGTTACTGAATTTTTTTTTGTCTGTTAAAGAAGAATTTGGTTCTGAAACTGGAACATCGGTTGGCTGCGGGAGGCGAACGCACCCATACAAAAATATAGAGAATAGGGTATCCAACAGTTCGTTGCAAATGTATACTGTAGCTCTCGCTTATGTTTATTTATTAGTTTTAGAATTTTCTTGGAACAACTATGGAAAAACAAAATTAATTGCAAAATATCTATCTTAATAGGTATTATAAACACTTAAATTGATTTCAGCTGAGAAAAAGTACTTAATTTTATTTCTTATATCTAGAACAAAATTATCAAAATCTGTTAAGCGGTTTTTCAAGAAAAATGATTTTTGTTTGAAAAACTTTTTGAATACCATTATTCTCAGTTTTTTTCCGGCCATATGATTGGCCATGACCAATGGAAATGCCTAAAAAGCTCTCTTTATTTATTTTAAATCAAAATCTTTAGAGCCGTTTTCGAAAAAATAGGCTTTATTTTAACATAACGGTTACATGACAGATATCGTTATTTTTTGAGCTAAAAATAATTCAATTTTCCTCCGAACTATATAATATCCAAAAAATAGATTTTTGAAATGCAGTATTAACTGGATCTTAATTGATCTCACGGCATTGACAAAAGCTAACTACCATGAAAGATATCGCATTCATTTTTTTTTTTCAGTTCTCCTAAGAAAATTACTGTCAAGCAAAATAAGAAGCTAACGACTTTTATCGAATACATGTTTAGGGTGTTAGTTATTGGAAGGAGGGTTAGGTACTATTTAAAATTTTCCTTTACCATTGAACTTGTAAGAGGAGATAAGCTTCTAGTTCTTGGTCTTTGTGAACGTTTCTTAAATATGCCACGTCTTTCGAGTTTGGTCTTTAGAGCACGATTACATTTATTTCAAATCTAGCGAATCCATATTATTTCTTCTTTATTCTTACCTGGAAACCAGAATATTTCTTCGACGTATTTGATTCTATACAGCATCTGCTCCAAAGTGGTGACTATAAGGTATTTAAGGATTTGGAGCATTTTCAAGCAGTGAAGATAAGGTTCTCTCTTCTACCTGCTTGCATTCCAAATATTTATGTTTCCATTTTCCCAAAGAGCAGGGGAGTTTTCGGCAAATTCTTCTCCTCTGGGAGTTGTCTTCGCTTTTGGTACGGATTTTGATCACGTTTTCCAATAATGTATTGTTGGCTTAATTGAGGTGCGTTATTGATTCCTGTCGCAGCTTTGCCAGAGAATCTGTTCCCATCCTATTCTGTTAACTTACTTCCAAACCATGCTTCCGACGTACTGTTAACTATAGACTCTTTTTACTTGCTCAATAGGGCAAGTATTGGTTTCGTGCAGAAAAGAAAAATCGAGGTTTTAATCAAACATGACATTACGATGATAGAGAAGCCCAAAAAAGTGGTTTTCGCCATACCGTCCGTCGGTCTGTCTGTGCGTCTGTGCGTCTGTGCGTATGTGCGGATGTGCGGATGTGCGCTTTTTCACGTCATGCTACAGCCTAAACGGCTTGACGGATTTTCTTCAAACTTGGTATATAGTAGTTTGAAGAAAAACGGTTGTCGAGGTTTTTTTTATTTCGTTTTAGCCCGGCTCAAACTGATACCTTTCAAGTAACGGTTTTTTTCAAATTGAATTTTCTCGAAAACGGCTCTAACGATTTTGATTAAACTCAAAATTTAGCTTAATTTAAGCATTTCTAACAAAACTGCGTTTTTCATTTTTGGCTCAAATTGTCCTAACGAAAATCAGGTTTTAACGGCTTTTTTTCAAATAGCCATAAGTTCACAACGGCTTGATTGAATCGACTCAAATTTCGTTTGACATAGTTTTTTATAGTTTTCTATACGATGGCTTTGTAAATTTTTCACTGAAGCCTTTCTAAACGGTGGCTTCCATACAACGAGCCGATATGTTTTAGCCAACATTTTTTGGTTTTTTCTTATTTGCTCGAAAACGGCTCTAACGATTTTGATTAAACTTTGTGTGTTATATTCTTTTAGTGTTTTTAAGAGAACTGCGTTTTCAGTTTTTGGCTAAAAATGCAAATAACGGAGATCTGCTCTTAACGGTTTTTTTTTTCAGATGGCCATAAGTTGTCAACGGTTGCATCGAATTCACTCAAACTTTGTTTGGTATAGTTTTTTTTAGCTTCCTTTCAGATGGCATTGATTTTTTTTCATTTTCTTTTTTTTAAATGGAGGCTCCTATACAAAGAGCCATTAGATTTTGGCCAATTTTTTCGTTTTTTCTAATTTACTCAAAAAAGGCTCCCCCGATTTTTATAAAACTCTGTATGTTACATATATAGATTACTTGAAAGAAAACTGCATTTTTAGTTTTTGGCTACACATGATAATATAGCGAAAATTGGTAATATCAGTTTTATTAATTTGGCCATAGCGGAAATTTATATCATTTATATCACCCAAAAGACGACATCTAAATTTGATATACTAAAGGTTACTAAACGTTAGCTCCCGTATATCGAGTTTTCCAGTTTTAGCCAAATTTTTTTAGTTTTTACCAAATTTTTCAAAAATTAGTTGTTCTTATTAATCGAAAAGTTTGTTTTCGTCTTACTATTGCTCCCACAGAGCAAGTACGTGCGACCCAGTCGTGCATTTTATTTTAGATGCACTACGAGAATGTTGAATGCCTTACCCGGCTTACCTGCCATTGTGATTAACAGAAATTCAAAGCCGATGTGCATCATATCCTATTATGTAAAGGGTATTAATAAACCAATATTTACAATTAATTCAGCGATGTCTTTGAAATCGCTCGCTGCTAAACTTGAACTTATTCAATTCAATTCTTTTTCCTAGCATATTCATCTCAAAACAGTAGCTTTAAAGTTTAAACCGTCTCTGTGAGTTTCTTGATCTTTTTGGCCAACTGTTGAGGTGTGTATATTTCACTGGACTTGTGAGAAAAAGTTGATATGAAGTGTAAGTGTAGTGTCCCACCATAGTGCAGGTTCCTGCAATTCAGACGAAAATTTTATAAGCAACGCTCTTTTATCACATTCATATAGAGTGTTGTCAATACTTCTACCCTTCTCACCCATGGATCCGCTAATGAGACATCATCCAGTGAAAAATAGGGAATCGTGCCAGAGATCTGTTTAATGCTGCAAACCACGTTAATGTTTTTACTCCTTTTTGCTGAGACGTTTCTCTAATGCAGAGAGTACACGATAAGTCAAATCTACGAAATAAAATTGTATTCTCAAAAAATTGATTATGAGTCAATTATATTGAGAGTCGCTATAAGTGATAATTTAATTTGAAATGTATAACTCAACAGCATGTCGTAAGGGATCTCGAAATTTTGTAGCGTCTCTGCTCCCTAGGACTGGCAATAGAATAGTGGATGTAGTGGGTTCGAGCACTTCTGAAAGACCAATATAAATACGTCATCATAAGTAATTGATCCCAACAGTGATCACAATGTTCTACCATGTAGAAGAAAAAAAGAGGAAGGAAAACAAGTTCTTAAAAGTTCCTGGTGTTTGCTATCGAGTGTGTAAAATGGCGTATAATTTCACCGTGAAAGATATCAATGTTAAAAATTTAATGTGTAGGAAGCTCTATTATGCAAATTTTTAATAATTACAAAACCGTATTTTTTCTAGAGAGGGTATCATTATATTGATTCCTCCATTATATTTTGAACATGTGCTCATTTTAAACCACGAGCGATGTGCTGACAGATTTTTTTGAACTCCGCAATAATTATGGAAAGATCATTGAATATCGAACTAGATATTATTTTTTTTTTTGATACAAGCAATAAAATAAGCAATTTGTCTTTTGAAAATTAAGTGATACTCTTGAGTGATACAACCTACATACGTGATATCAAAAAAAAAAAATTATTGAACTAGAATAAAGTAATTATAGAAGCGATTTAGTGATCGACATCATATTAAATCTGCATAAAAAATACGACATCACATCATAAATGAAATAATAATTTAAGATTTATTAGGTTTTTCAAGTGAAATGAAAGTTGAAACTGAAAATGTGTAATTTAAGATAATTACATATATGTAGGTACTCCACTTCACTCACATTCATACATAATTACGAGCCTTTTTGTCAGAGTGTATTTATAATTATTGTAACCCTGGACTTAAATTTAGCCCCCAGCAACAACTTAAGGACAAACTAAATTATTAAAGTTTATGTTCTTTTTTTAAATGCACAAAATGCAGATTCGTGATGGACGCAGTTTGTTTATATTTGTTTTAATAATCTTTTCCTCTTCTTGGTGTGTACACTGAAAAATAGGAATATCATCAGCTGGGTCCGTCGTATTTTTATATTGTTCCTTAAGATTTAAGCAGATCCCTTAAAGCATGTGCTTGAAAAATTTGTAAGCAGTACTTAAACTTGATTGTTAAAAAGAAACTGCTTATGCTCTTTTACAACAATTAATTTTTTGACAACGCGCTTTGGCATTAAATCAGGTCCTTTGTCATCTCACTTTGGGTTTTTGAATGCAACGGAACAATATTTATCACGTATTACAAATTTTTAATATGACGATGCTACAGTTTAACTATAAAGTTTAATATTTGTTCTCACTGTTCCCTTCGAATTTCGATTTGTACGTATTCTAACTTTTAAGCATTATGTTCTTTTAACAATACAGGACCTTTTATTATTAACGAAATGCTTCATGTGCACAAAATAATATTCTTCAACAAGTATCTATTTCTAATTTCGATATGATGCATATTTGCATATATGTATATTATATATAATATTTGTCTGGCTGCAAGTACTGCAGCACTGCTACTGTAGCATATAGAAGCAACTGTGCGACACGCCGTAACCGGCCTAGCTGTGGTCATGATTCAATTCCTTGAGACTGAGCTTCTTTTACTGAAGATGACCTCGCCAAGTGATTTTCGGTCTTCCAACTCGATTACACTTTGTATTCCATTCTCAAGATTTGTTCGCTATATTTCCGACATCAAGTGCTAAATAACTAAGCGCGTTGATTCTTAAGCCAGCCACTTCTCCATTCAGTTGCAGGCTGTGTTTTTCACGCAGTAGTGAGTAGTGACAAAAAGTCCTTTAATTATAAATTTTACTGTGTTGACTTATTTTTATATAGACGTTTGGTAGTATTTATTTATGGCATCAATGTGCCCAATTTATTGTTTTTTTTTTTTTTTTTTTTTTTTTTTTTGAGTGAGTTCATGTTGAAGAGTGGGGTTGGGGTTAAAATTCTGCCAATTATGAAACGAAGAAAACTAAATTTAAAAAAATAGAATGCACGACTGGGTCGCACGAACTTGCTCTAATTTGTGACAGTGGTCTGGGGCTTGATATTTGATAAAAATAAATTTTTCAAAATTCTTAAGAAAATACTTAAACTAATTTCAATTTGAGCTAACAAAAAGTATTTTGTTTCTTCAATAAATTTGAATTTTAGAGAATATAAATTTATAAAAATCTGTGTAGCGGTTCTTGAGAAAAAAAAGTTTTTTTTGAAAAACTTTTTAACAAAAAGTTATAAGAAAATCAAAAACGCCAATTCATAGGTATTCAACTATTCATACATTTTTTTATAATTTTTGAAAAAAATTTAATAAGCTGTTTTCAAAATATTAATTTAAAATATTTTTTTTAATGCTTTTAAAAATACAAAAAAAACATATTTTTTAAAAATATTGGTATGCAGTATTAATTGGGCTAACTACACCTATATATGTGTGAAATTTCGAAAGTATCGGTTGAACCGTTTTCGAGGTAGTCGAAAGCAAAAAAAAAAAGCGGTCCTATGGAAAGTACCGTTCTTAGACATTTTAAAAAATTTTTTTTTTAGCCATATGATTGGTCGTACATAAAAAGCTACACTAATATTTATAAATGAAAATGGTTAGAGCCGTTTTCGAGAAAAATAAGCTTTAACGTAACGGTTATATGGCAGGTACCGTTATTTTTTGAGCCTCTGTACAATACCTTAAAAACTATATATACCAAGTTTGAAGCAATTCGGCCTTACCCGTTTGGGCTGTAGGTGTCTATACATACAGACAGACAGACAGACGGACAGAATTTTTAGACCATCTTTTTTCGTCTTCGCTACCATCGTAATGTCATGTTTGATTGTTATCTCAAAGCTTTTTTTTCGACGAATGCATAACTTGCCTTGTAGTTCCTATAATCAAAAGTAAAAATTAGCAGAATTTTTTGAATCAGAATTTTGAAAATCAGGATTTTCGTTTTTAAAGCAGATTTTTGAAAAACAGTATTTTGAATCCAGAATTTTATACTCCTGTGGTCATTTTTTTCTAAATGAGGTCCTTTTCGACGAAAAAATATTATTTTTTCCAGGTTTATACGAAGATTTCATTTCGGATTATTACTGAAATTTACCATGAGGATTCGTTGCGAATTATAAAATAAGTTTTAAAGAACTTCTTTGTGTTCCAACTCCATAAACTTCAATTTTTTAGTAGTAAGGCCGTTAAAGATGGTGGGTGAAATGATAAATTCTTCCGGTTGAAGTCGGAATGAAAATAATACGTGACGTGAAATAAAGCCCAACAATAAAAGGCCAAATTTTAAATTTACATTTACATTTTAGTTTTATTGAACGAAAACAATTATATTTACAATTGACTTAATGAACTACTCGTAATTATTTAAATATAGCTATGACATTAAAAGGATTTGTTGGCACATAAGGGGCCTAACTTAATACATTGTGGCTTGTGGGGCTTACATAAAATTGTATAATACATTTGTAATGAAAAAAACTTAACATCTAAGTCGATTGACTTTTTCCTTCCTTGAGTTGTTCATGCCTGGTTGTCCAGTTGAAAAGTGGGGGTAGGTTGGCTTTAGCCACGGTGAAGCGCTGAAACTGGGTCAGCTTAGAAGGGTATTTCTTCTTCGGTGATGGCTGGTATGACACCCTCATCCAGTATTTCCAAAGCGCTAAGGTATACCTTGGCTCAGGGAGTCGTTGTTGGCTGGTCATCCTTCTAATCAGTTGATTGGGGTGATTGGCGATGTTTCCTAGGATCCTTTTAGCTGCCTGTAGAAAGTATATTTCCAGTGGGATGATTTTTGCTTGAGAATAGAGTTTCTCAATCTTGTGGTGTTTATTGCGTTGCGGGTCAAAGTGAAGCCCCGGTGCAGATACGGAGGATCTTTCTTTCAAAAATTGCCAGTTTCTTCATCGCTGTCTTTGAGATGGTGTACCACACTAGAAATCTGTAGCAAATGGCGGGTCTTAGCAGCTGCTTGTAAATAAGCAGCTTCGTTTTTTGTCTTAGTCCATTCCTTTTCCTCAACAGTGGGTGAAGTCGATGAAATGCTTTATTTCGTTGGCCCTTATTTCACGTCACCAAAATAATATCATAAATTATCTGGTGGAGTGAACAAAGTTAGGTTTTTAAAGATATAAAATTATAAGACCATTAAAAACAAGGTTTTTGAAATTTGAATCAAATAATTATCTCCTTCATTATTTGAAGAAACGCAAACAACTAAAGGCTTAATAGTTTTGTGGCAAGATTCATTGGTAGATATAAGATGGAACTTTTTAATTTGTAATCATGGTTGACAACATTGTGTTTGAAACTAACATATATTTATATTGTCTGCATAACATTTGAAAGGAAAGATTTGCTATGAAAATTCAAACCTTGACTGTCACTCACAAGCTATATAAGAAGGTCGAAGGGAAATAATTCTTAAATATGATTTTAGATAGTAGTTTTTTAATGATAGTAGAATTTAAAATAAAAAGTATAATAATTACAGACCGTATTTTTGTTTTTGTCATTGATTGAGGTTAAAATTTAAATTTAGAGTATTTCTTAGATACCCTATAATCTACAAGACTAGTAAAGTTGTATATATGTAATTATTTTATTATAATTATTATTAGAAAAAAATTTATACATAATTGAGGAGTGTTGACTTTCATTTCTGTTTCCTTAAATTTTCGGAAGCCATTAGCTGTCATTAAAATAAATGTTCAATAAAATCATAAAAGTGTAAAAATGTCAGGCATTCGAAAATGCTGGGGGCAAGTAAATCGATGGTTCTCCCACTATCGCGTTGTACAACATGTTCTTGTATAATGTTAGTTCCCACCTCCAAGACATGTTTCGTATGTCAATCACTACATTTATTTAAAGTATAGAAAAGTTGATAAAAGTGTATGTTAATATATTCTAGTATTCCAACCTCTAATTTATGCCATCGGGTAAGCATAAAATCTGATTGGCTATTCAACGGGGGAATATTCAACTTGAACAAGACTTTGTAACGTTGGTTTAACATATTGTTCTTACATTAATCCACCTGTGCAAAATTTTGCATATTGATTGCATTAAATCAAATTGATCGAAACGTATTGAGTATAGAATAGTGGGAAAGTCAACTACATACTTAAGTGCCTTACAGCCAACAAAATGGCTTTTTAATTTCTATGCTCACCAAGCTTTATTGTAGATTTATTAATCAATTTGCTGTCACTTGGCAATAACTTGATTGATTTAATTTAATAAAAACTCCACACTTGTCTATGGATTTTCGCAAGAATACCAAATGTATGCATATCGTATAGATCTCTTGCGTTCCTAACAAATTATTATAATTATCTTATATAAAATCAAAACATATTAAACAAGGTAAAAATGATTGTCATGAATCATAATTAAAATTTACTCTGGTTCTTATACCCCAAGTCAAAAGAAACATTTTTTAGGGCGTTCCTATAACCTAGTGCTATATCGTAAAATTTTATATTTTATTGCAGTCACTAATTGAACCGCTGGCTGGCGCTGTACAGCATGTTAAATATAGATGATATAATGACATTCTTGTTTGTGGCGCTAACTTAACTGGGCGTTTAAAATAATATTTTTAAATAATTTTTTGACACTCCATGAGTTATACCAAAATTGCATAATTAGAAGATAAAAAATCGATGTTAACACTTCAAACATATTCAATGCACTAATTAAATATGATAGTTGACAGCCGTTAGCAGGTGATAAGATATGAGCCATTTTATTTATACATTATGGGATTCGCTTAACAGATTTATGTATCAAAAAATGATATTCTGTTTGCTATGCCGTTAGCTGAATCAACACTAGCGCTATACTGCTTGATCTCACACTTGATGTTAAGTGCTGCCATTAAGATTAACGAAGCTTTTAATTCCATTCCAGTCGTGTGGTTTGTGATATCCTTGACTTGTACGGATATGACGTCAATGAATTAATGCCATTTATAATAATAAATTGAGCACATTTAACTACTATAACTTATTTATATATTTGTACCAACTCTCAAAAAACTACAAGACTTGTATCACTTTTTTTAGCCTTTGAAATAATAAAAGGAAACAAAAATTTTCAAGTTCAACCTAACCCACTATCCATCAGTAACACTTGCATCAAGGAAACTGCACAACTTTGCGTTCAAGGTATGTCTTTGTCTATTACAAATAATCACCTTCTTTGGAACGATCACTAGTGATGTAAGAAATATATTCTCCTTCTGATCTGACTACAATTAACAATTCATACCTTCGCCCGGAGAACTATACGTTCTCATATCTGTGCAGGTTCTCCTTGCGTCTCCTAAGTAGGATACAGAAAAGAGCCTCAAAATATATTTTCAATACATTTACAATTGAAGCGTTGGGAAGAAGAAGGGGGTAAGTGACATTTTTGCCTTTTTCTATTTTTTTCCAAAAATGAAAATTCCAAGCAAAAACTTAAATTTCTGTCTGATCTTCGTCACTCTACGATACCGAGTTTCTGATTTAGCCCTTCAATTTTCGGTATAAAGGGGTTAATTGAAATAAAAAATCGAAAGATTAAAGTGGAAGAATGAGTTAATATCACTTAACTCCTTTCTGAATTGAAATATACAAAAAAGAAACAAGTTTGATTTGTATGAAGGGGTTAAGTGCATATACTTACCTCCTTGATGAAAAAATTATAATAAAATTAAAATGTTTTTTTGTAAAAAGGAGTTAAATGCCAACTTCAGAAGTACAGAGCATACCATAAAAAGATGAAGGATTCAGCGTAACTTATTGGAGTTACATCAATATGTGTTAAATTATGTGTTTGAAATTTAGTATACTTTACTAGAGTACTATTAGGCAAACTGCGTTGTTAGTCATTGGCTTAAAATGCAAATATCGGAGATATGGTCTAAACACTAAACGGCTTTTTTTCAATCGACCATAAATTGGCCACGGTTGTATTGAATTCACTTTTTTGGCACAGTTCTTTACAGCTTCCTATTAGATGACGTTGCAATTTTCCAGTTACTCTTTTTAATCAGGTGGCTCTCATACTACGAGCCACTACTAGGTCGTAGACATTTTTTTTTGGTTTTTTCAAATTTGTTTAAAAGTTTCCTTTAATTTTGTGTTAACTTTGTATGCGATATATACCCAGAATATTAAAAAAATGCGTTTGTAGTATTTGCTTTATACGCAACTTAAAAAAATATTAATCACAAAGTTTAATCAAAATGGTTAGAGCCGTTTTTGAGCAAATTCGAAAAAACCAAACAAAAATTTGGAACTATGTCAATTCGTCCATCGTGGTTTTATCATCTCTGCAACATCATTGAACAGCGGAGCATTTGACTTTACCTTTTTGCTCGGTTCAGGGGTGCTGTTGTTTGAACTAGACCTCCGTCTTTTGATAGCGGCCTCGTTTGCGTTTGTGAGATTGATTTTTTCTAGCTCTAGTCTTTTCGGAGTGCGCTCCAGAAGCTTCGCAGCTTCCGTAGTTTTCAATGGCCTGGACAGAGCTTTGAGCACCGACGGATTCGAAGTCACTGTCGGATAAGGCCGCTTCTTTACGCTCTATCCATCCAGCAGGTGCAAGAAATTCATCCGTTCCAACCTAAGCTATTTGAAAAAGCCGTTTACACCTCATTTTCGTTATGGCCATTTAAGCCAAAACCAAAAAACGCAGAACTATCAAAACGACTCTAGGTTAGTTTTATCAAAATCGTTAGAACCATTTTCGAGCAAATCTAAAAAGAAAAAAACCGTTACTTGAAAGGTATGTAACAAGTTTGAGCCGAGCTAAAACGAAATGAAAACCTTGCCAACCGTTTTTCTTCAAACTACTATACTGTGCGTAGTTTGAAGAAAATTCGTCAAGGGGCTTAGGCTAAAGCTTGTTCTCACAGACAGACCGACGACGACGGACGGTATGTCGAAAACTTTTTTTTGGGCTTCTCTATCATCTTAATGTCATGTTTGATAAAAATCTAGATTTTGTTTCTGCACGAAACCAATATTTGCTTATAGAGCAAGTAAGAATACTATAAGAACTACGAAGAAAAAAGAGTAAGAAGCGTCACTAAACCCCTTTTTAATATCAAGAATTAGAAACGAAATATTTTGTTTGTGTAAGAAGGAGTTAATAATAATAATAATAATAATAATAATAATTTTAACTATATGCCTGTAAGACCCAAGGTCTTTTGAATGCAAACTGCACGGCATTAGTTAGAAGGAATAGAAAGATAGGAAAGAATTTTTGTTGGTACAATGGATTGATAATAAGATGATATTTATCTCAAGAAAATCCCACGGGTGGCGTCCAGTTGAAACTGGGGGAATAAATAAAAATTGCTGCCCAGGCTGGGGCTTGAACCCACAACTCTTAGGTTAGCAACCAAGCACTACATCCACTGTACCATTGCCACCCGCTTAAGTGCACTTTTTCTGGTAAATTTAAAAAAAATATATAATTTGGAGCAATTTTTAGGAAATAATGCATATATTTTGAAAGACTGTTTTTTTCTTTATTTATCTTTCTTGTCAAAAAATTTCAGTCTATACTTCGAAAAAAGTTCTCAGCAAAAAACCAGCGAAAAAACCAGATGCATTCCTTCCCTTAAACAATTTCCCTTCGCTAAAAATGCACACCAATTTATACTTTAGGTTCACTTCGTCTTGAATATTCCCTCCCATTACGATATACACACATTCAAAACTAATGCGGGTTCATTAAAAAAGGCAAGGGTTCTCTTAATAACGCGACATGTTGCAATATTAAAACTGCCATTGAATAAAAGTTGAATGTAATAAAACCAAATTAATAACATTTTTTATATATATGTAAATTGCAAATGATTTCCTTCTGACTATCTGCGGAGTCAAAAAGTTACTTGATAAATTAAACAAATAATTATTTGATGTTAAAAAGATATCAACTATATAAAATACGAAACTATATAATAGATTACTTGCTGATAAGTGTACAAGCTTCAACACCCCCTCTCGCTTCAGCAAGTCGGACCTGTTTTTCTTATTGAATTCCAAAACGCTTGGAAAGTAACAAAAACGAGTCCTTTGGAAGTGGTTTAGTTAAAACATCTGCTATCATCTCACCAGAACAACAATATGATAATTGGAGTATTCGCTTCTCCCGAAGATCCCTTATCTGATGATGACAGATGTCGATATGTTTTGTTTGGGCTCCACATCTGTCTGAATTAATCAGTCGAATACATCCTTGATTATCTTCATACATAATAGTGTACTCGTCCTTTTGTTCATGAAACTTAGCTAGTAGTATTCGCAGCCAAAGTAACTCACGACTGGCATAAGAAGCCGCAACGTACTCAGCCTCTGTCGATGACATTGCTACCGATGACTGCTTTCGGCTTGACCATGCGATACTGCTGCCTGCAAACTGGAAAACATACCCACTAGTAGACTTCCTATCCACCTTATCGCCTGCCCAATCCGCATCCACAAAACAGACTAGGTCACTGCCTCCACCTGAAGACAAAATCAAAGCTTGATCCATTGTTGTAGCCAGATACCGGATGACTCGCTTTACTGTCTTCCAGTCACTTTCAGTTGGATGCTCCACTCGTCTACTAAGAAGACTTACTGCTAGTAAAATATCCGGTCTGGACACTGTTCCTATGTATAACAACGATCCAATAGCCTGTCGATATAATGTATTGTTAGTTAACATTGGACTGATTGAATTCGTTGTTCCCAAGAAACCTGTTTCCATTGGTGTAATTGCCTGGGTCGCATCGAGTAAGTTATACCTCTTAAGAATGTCCAAAATTTTGCATTTCTGTCTCAGTTGGAATGTGTTGTTCCTTTCACGTTTAATTTCAATCCCAAGGTAGTGACTGACATCTCCTAAGTCCTTAATTTTTAAAATTCTGCAATTTGTTGGCTAACTGCTTTCGTTATTGCAGCTACCAAAATGTCATCAACATATAACAATATGTAAGTTATTGATCCGTCCTTTTCTTTTCTAGAATAAAGACATTGGTCAGCATCACCCTGCTTAAAACCAATTTTATTTAATATTGAAGTAGCTCTTTTGTTCCAAGTTCGCGCTGATTGTTTTAGGCCATAAATACTTTTGTGAAGTCTAAGAACATTATTTTCTTCACCTTGCACTACAAATCCTGGCGGTTGCTCCATGTAGATCTCCTCTTCAAGGTTCCCATTGAGGTATGCATTCTTTACATCTGAATGCCGTACGTGCAAGCCTCGTAATGCAGCAATAACAAGAAGAGTTCGAATGGTCTCATTATTTACAACAGGAGCAAAAGTTTCATCAAAATCCTCTCCGTATTTTTGTGAAAAACCTCGCGCCACCAAACGTGCTTTATAAGAACTGATTTTTCCTTCGTCATCTGTTTTAATCTTGAATACCCACTTACAGCTTACTGGTTTCTTACCTTGTGGTAGCTCTGCTAATTGCCAGACTTGATAATCTTTCAGTGACTTGATTTCATCTTGAGCATCGTCAATCAGCTTTGTAAGAAAAACGACTAGGTGGTATTCCCTTATTTGGCCTTTGAGATCTTCGACTCTGTGATGAATTTTCTATTTGTTCTTGCATTACAACTTTATCTCCGGGTTCGTAGAAAATATCTTGATTATCAGAGTTCTCGTCTTCAGCTATTTGAGTTTGCAAAGGTATTTCCATGATCTTTTTTCTTGAAACTGGATCCACTGGAATTCTTAATGCTTTACGTTGTTGGGTTTCAGCACCATAGCTGTAGCTTCAGAATTCGCAGCAGTCATTGACGTCTTGGCATCAGTTTCTATTATCCTAAGGGATCTAGATACTTTTACTTGGTTAGTATTTGGATTTAAAATTCGGTAACCCTTCGAGTTTGCATCATAACCAACCAAAACACCTTCTTCCGCTTTGTCGTCCCACTTCTTTCTCTTCTGTTTAGGAACAAGCGTAAAAACTTTTGATCCAAAGACTCGAACATGACTGATATCCGGCTTCTCTCCAGTGTTAGAGTATTCAAGAATATTTTAATTCTTTCATTAATTTTAGTTCAAATTTTTAATAAATTGCATATACGAGTATATGTCTATATCCACATGCAGCAGATTCAACAACGAGAATGGCCAAGAAAAATTTCTTTTCTGCGAAGCGATCCACCCAAAATATATATAACCTTCCTATATAATAACCTTCTTCTCCAAATAGCCCAGACCAGAGTCAATAATTTTGTAAAACCCATTGGAAAAGGAAGAGAACATAACAACAATGAAAGGAAAAAGAAATAACGAGAGATCTGTGGAAGTGGAAAAGGGGGTGGGGGGATGGGGTAAAGAATTTTAAAATAAAAAATGGTTTATCTCGATTTCCGGCAAAACTAAAAGTTAGAGTTTACACAAAGATAACGCCTTAATGACTTCACCAATTTTGTAGTGTATTTAATCTTATAAATTAAAAGACATTACTTTAATTTGTATGCATTTCGGCATTTTAATGCCATCTTCAGCAATTTTTTATTTTTGACTAAAACTATTTACATGACTTGCACTTTTGTGATTACATTTGTTTTGACTTTTTAGAAAGAACGAGATGAACAGATAATACATAGATATATGTTTATAATTTTTTTTTTTTTACGTTAAAACATTTGACATTAAAATTACACGATACTAAGTATGTTGAAAAGAGATGACTTAATCGGAGCTTCCATCGTATTCATCATTATGGATTTGTTTTTGTGCATGTAGATGCTTTCATAAGCGTCTAAGAATTTTTCATCAGATACATGTTTAACAAGTTTCAGATTCTCTTTTGATACATTGTGGTCATTCTCCAACATATGTAAGGCTACAGCTGATTTATAAGGTCGATTGAACTTTACATTTGTTAGGTGTTCCCCGAATCTAGTTTCTATGTTTCTTTTTGTTTGTCCATAATATTTTTGTTCGCAGTCATTGCATGTTATTTCATAAATCCCTGATTTTTTCAGGTTGTCTGTTTTATCTTTGATAGATCCTAGTTTGTTTTTAAGTTTCCCTTCTGACGAAAAAACCAATTCAATATTATGTTGTTTGAAAACCTTTTTTAATTTGTCGGTTATAGTAGGTGCAAAGTGAATTTTTAAACGTTTCTTTTCGTCGGTTTCTTTAGAAGTTTTTAGTGTGGTTAAATTGCGTCTTCTTAATGTTTTTGATTGTTTTTCTACCATTCTCGTGACCATATTACTATCATATCCATTTAGTTCCGCAACATATTTTATGTAATTTAATTCTACCATGTAATTCTTAGCATTCATGGGAACTGAACATAACCGATACACCATACTATTAAAAGCAGCTTTTTTATATTGAATAGGACAAAATGAATCATTTGGAATATACCGTGCAATGTTGGTAGGTTTTCTATAAATTGAAAATTCCAATTGGTTTTCTGTATTCCTCCTTACCAAGAGATCCAAAAACGGTAACTTTCTCTCTTTTTCCAACTCAAAAGTGAACTTTAATGTGGGACATTTTGAATTCAAAAGTTCAACGAAATCAGGCACTTTATTTGGATCCATGCATGAGAAAATATCATCCACATATCTGATCCATACCGTTGGTAAACTTCCTTCTTCTTCGATGGTGTTTTCAAAGGATGACATAAACAAATTTGCCAAAAAAGGAGATAAGGAGTTGCCCATTGTTGTACCTTCAGTTATTGTATAGAATTTGTTTAAAAATTGGCAACAATTATATTCCATGCATAAACTGGCGGCGTCATAGTACACTTTCTTCTTTTCTTCATTGTCTTCACGTTCATTTAGCCAATTTTTTAACAAAATTAAAGTTTCCTTAATTGGAATACTTGGGAATAATGCCACCACATCGAAGGATACTAATACTTCACCATCTTTTAACTTAATATCTTTAACTTTTTCTACAAACTCCGAGGTATTGCTTACATTTTTACTTTCCATTGGTTTATATTTTTGGAACTCGGATACCAACCATTTTGCAATTTTTTCCGTGGGTGCATTTATATTAGAGATGATTGGTCGCATTTTAAGTGTTGGTTTGTGTGTTTTTGGTAATCCGTATAATTTGGGCACTGACGGATTTGAAACCATCAGTTTCCATTTAACTTTAGGTCCAAACACTCTTAGAATCTCCTTCAGTAATGTAGTTGTTCCTTTTATCATACCAGGAAGTGGGGTTTTCTTTAGTTCTTTGAAGTTTGGTGCCGATGTTATTTCACTCATTTTTTCTTCATATTGTGATTTGTCCATTATTACTAAGTCTCTCCCTTTGTCTGATTTCATATATACTACATCTTTTTCTCGGAGTTTTTTAATAGTATTTTCATCTGTTGAGTGTTTCTTTTTAGTTTTTTTGGCGATCTGTAAAGCACTTTGGATAATTGGTTTTGTAGCGTTCCTTATGTTGGCCTTTGTTGTTTCAGTTAAAAATTTAATTCCCGTCTCTATGTCAGCAACTATCTCTTCTACTGGCAATGTTTTTGGTGATGTTGAATAATTCAGTCCTTTCTGTAAAAGATTTAGTTCCTCTTGATCAAATGTTTGTGACGAAATATTACGTACAAAGTTTTTCTTTTCGTTATCAACAGCTGATATCTGCTTGACATACCCTATTTTCTTGTTATCATTGTTTACTAAATTCTTAAACTTTTTATCTAACTTTTTTCTTTTCGTTAAGCTTTTTTTAATTATTCTGTCACTACATTCATCGAGAAAACTTAATAAACAACTTAAATCTATATGTTTCATCAGCCATAAATGAATATTATATGTTTGCAACTCAATTAATGATAGTTTGCTGTAGATGTACTTGATCTCGCAATTTAACCAAAGTCTCTTACTTTTCTTCATCACAATTTCAGTTCTGTTGTTATTGACAGCGCACTTAATTTTAACAAAATTTGGATAAATATTTCTTACAAATGTAATCACAAAAGTGCAAGTCATGTAAATAGTTTTAGTCAAAAATAAAAAATTGCTGAAGATGGCATTAAAATGCCGAAATGCATACAAATTAAAGTAATGTCTTTTAATTTATAAGATTAAATACACTACAAAATTGGTGAAGTCATTAAGGCGTTATCTTTGTGTAAACTCTAATTATACGAGACTTCACGGTGTTCTTGCTACTCAAATCGAGAATTTGTAATTTTTGATTTGATTTTTAATAACTATGGCGAGCCAACTATCAATAGAAGAACAACAAAAATCATTTTTGAGACTCAAAACGAAAATACATTTACTGAAAGCGGATCTATTTTTTCTAAAGAAATGCTTAAAAAGAAATATTTATCCAAATTTTGTTAAAATTAAGTGCGCTGTCAATAACAACAGAACTGAAATTGTGATGAAGAAAAGTAAGAGACTTTGGTTAAATTGCGAGATCAAGTACATCTACAGCAAACTATCATTAATTGAGTTGCAAACATATAATATTCATTTATGGCTGATGAAACATATAGATTTAAGTTGTTTATTAAGTTTTCTCGATGAATGTAGTGACAGAATAATTAAAAAAAGCTTAACGAAAAGAAAAAAGTTAGATAAAAAGTTTAAGAATTTAGTAAACAATGATAACAAGAAAATAGGGTATGGCAAGCAGATATCAGCTGTTGATAACGAAAAGAAAAACTTTGTACGTAATATTTCGTCACAAACATTTGATCAAGAGGAACTAAATCTTTTACAGAAAGGACTGAATTATTCAACATCACCAAAAACATTGCCAGTAGAAGAGATAGTTGCTGACATAGAGACGGGAATTAAATTTTTAACTGAAACAACAAAGGCCAACATAAGGAACGCTACAAAACCAATTATCCAAAGTGCTTTACAGATCGCCAAAAAAACTAAAAAGAAACACTCAACAGATGAAAATACTATTAAAAAACTCCGAGAAAAAGATGTAGTATATATGAAATCAGACAAAGGGAGAGACTTAGTAATAATGGACAAATCACAATATGAAGAAAAAATGAGTGAAATAACATCGGCACCAAACTTCAAAGAACTAAAGAAAACCCCACTTCCTGGTATGATAAAAGGAACAACTACATTACTGAAGGAGATTCTAAGAGTGTTTGGACCTAAAGTTAAATGGAAACTGATGGTTTCAAATCCGTCAGTGCCCAAATTATACGGATTACCAAAAACACACAAACCAACACTTAAAATGCGACCAATCATCTCTAATATAAATGCACCCACGGAAAAAATTGCAAAATGGTTGGTATCCGAGTTCCAAAAATATAAACCAATGGAAAGTAAAAATGTAAGCAATACCTCGGAGTTTGTAGAAAAAGTTAAAGATATTAAGTTAAAAGATGGTGAAGTATTAGTATCCTTCGATGTGGTGGCATTATTCCCAAGTATTCCAATTAAGGAAACTTTAATTTTGTTAAAAAATTGGCTAAATGAACGTGAAGACAATGAAGAAAAGAAGAAAGTGTACTATGACGCCGCCAGTTTATGCATGGAATATAATTGTTGCCAATTTTTAAACAAATTCTATACAATAACTGAAGGTACAACAATGGGCAACTCCTTATCTCCTTTTTTGGCAAATTTGTTTATGTCATCCTTTGAAAACACCATCGAAGAAGAAGGAAGTTTACCAACGGTATGGATCAGATATGTGGATGATATTTTCTCATGCATGGATCCAAATAAAGTGCCTGATTTCGTTGAACTTTTGAATTCAAAATGTCCCACATTAAAGTTCACTTTTGAGTTGGAAAAAGAGAGAAAGTTACCGTTTTTGGATCTCTTGGTAAGGAGGAATACAGAAAACCAATTGGAATTTTCAATTTATAGAAAACCTACCAACATTGCACGGTATATTCCAAATGATTCATTTTGTCCTATTCAATATAAAAAAGCTGCTTTTAATAGTATGGTGTATCGGTTATGTTCAGTTCCCATGAATGCTAAGAATTACATGGTAGAATTAAATTACATAAAATATGTTGCGGAACTAAATGGATATGATAGTAATATGGTCACGAGAATGGTAGAAAAACAATCAAAAACATTAAGAAGACGCAATTTAACCACACTAAAAACTTCTAAAGAAACCGACGAAAAGAAACGTTTAAAAATTCACTTTGCACCTACTATAACCGACAAATTAAAAAAGGTTTTCAAACAACATAATATTGAATTGGTTTTTTCGTCAGAAGGGAAACTTAAAAACAAACTAGGATCTATCAAAGATAAAACAGACAACCTGAAAAAATCAGGGATTTATGAAATAACATGCAATGACTGCGAACAAAAATATTATGGACAAACAAAAAGAAACATAGAAACTAGATTCGGGGAACACCTAACAAATGTAAAGTTCAATCGACCTTATAAATCAGCTGTAGCCTTACATATGTTGGAGAATGACCACAATGTATCAAAAGAGAATCTGAAACTTGTTAAACATGTATCTGATGAAAAATTCTTAGACGCTTATGAAAGCATCTACATGCACAAAAACAAATCCATAATGATGAATACGATGGAAGCTCCGATTAAGTCATCTCTTTTCAACATACTTAGTATCGTGTAATTTTAATGTCAAATGTTTTAACGTAAAAAAAAAAAAATTATAAACATATATCTATGTATTATCTGTTCATCTCGTTCTTTCTAAAAAGTCAAAACAAATGTAATCACAAAAGTGCAAGTCATGTAAATAGTTTTAGTCAAAAATAAAAAATTGCTGAAGATGGCATTAAAATGCCGAAATGCATACAAATTAAAGTAATGTCTTTTAATTTATAAGATTAAATACACTACAAAATTGGTGAAGTCATTAAGGCGTTATCTTTGTGTAAACTCTAATTATACGAGACTTCACGGTGTTCTTGCTACTCAAATCGAGAATTTGTAATTTTTGATTTGATTTTTAAAAACTAAAAGTCCTCTGGAAAAAAGTTAGATGGCAAAGTTGTAGGTAGTAAAAAGACTTGTTTTAACGCTTTTATCTCATAACCTCAAATTTTATGTGAAAAATTCAAATAGGTATTACTTAAGGTACTTAAGTTTTTGATTTTGTATTTTTGTTTAAAAAAAAAAAAAATTCACGACTTTTTGTGAAAACTTATCTTTCCCAAACAAACAAATTTGATTCGAAATATTAATTTTTTCGCCTTAAGCTACGTGTTCGTACACGATCGCCAGGTCTGACAATCATTGTCGGATCAGCAAACGTCTGACAATGTTTGAAAATGAGCTGAAAATTAAATTTGTGTGTACACGGTTTGCAGAAAATTTACAAATGTCTGCAAATCTGTTGCCAAATATTTGGCTGACAATATCGAAAATCTAGTTTGTCCAAATAGCTGGCAATAGGTTATTGTAAACATTTGTAGATTTTCTGCCAACCGTGTACACAACAAATTAAAAATTAGATCTGCAAATTCATTTTCAGCTCATTTTAGATTCAGCTCCCAATGAATTTTGTGTACACACGATTGCCACATCTGAAAATTAAGTTGTCTTCAAAATGATTGATATACAAATTTTTCTGCAATTAATTTGGTGTGTACACGGTTGTCAGCCATTCGAGAAAAATTTTTCACTGACAGATTCGGCAATATTTGACCTGGCAATCGCGTACACGTAGCTTTATTTTGACTTAATATCGAAAAAGGACCCTAATTTTCAAAAAATAAAAAGCCAAACATTTGGTTATTTGAATTTTGTACGCCAATTTTGAGGTTATGTAAAAAAAGTGTATATGTAAAAGTTGTAGATCTTTTTATTACCTAAAACTTTGCCATTTAATTATTATTTTCCATAGGAATTTTAGTTTTGCAGGAAATTGAGATAAACAGTTTTTTTTTTTTGAAATGGAGAAAGGGAACCCAGGTTGATGTAATTATTGGAAACTTTGCTACATGGATAGAGTCTTATTTGACTAAAAGATGCAATTCTGGTAGCCATGGATTTTCTACTAGAATGCCTGAATACTTTTGTCCGGTGTTGTAAGAAAAAACAGCGGAAAAGTGCAATATTATTTTATTTTTAAGGTAAAAAATAAATATTAAGTATTCCATTGACGAACAAAAGTTAGTTAGTAAGGAGTTATATAACTGACAGTAAACTAACTATTAAACACCATATTGACAAAGTTAATTCTAAAAGTGTTGGTATGCTAAGCTTTTAAAAAAGGAGATCAAAATTAAATGATCCATAAAAATCGTCGCTCCTTATCATACATTATGTCGAAAGATCAGTTTGCATAAGGCAGTGCTCAATCATAAAGTGGAAAATAATGAGATAATGTTATAATGTTAAGCCGAGTGCCAGGGCAATCCTTGTAGGTATTGTGCCTAGTTGAAAGGGGCGTTTGAATATTATAATCTTCACAGATTTAACATCAATCCAGGCCAATCCACACATCAAATTTAATGTGATCTGATATTTCTGTGCCTACTAGGTATGCTATAGACAGCCTCAAGCAGGCGTTACATTAATCCAAAAGATAAGATTATAGGCATTTTATTACATTTAATGATCTTTGCTTTACAAAATGTTGTTATTAAACTATGTCTCTTATAAATTTTATATTTGTATATTAATATTATATGTAGATGAGGTATCATTGAATATAAGCGCCGGGTGTTGACTGTTCAGTTCTTTTTAAAATATTCAAATAATTATCATAAGTAGATATGAGCAAATATAATTATTTTATTAAGTCATGAAGATTTTTAGTGTGTAATCAATGTCTATCGCTTATCACAAAGCACATTAGGCGGTTCCATTCCTGCTCATTTCGTTTCATTCGATAATTCTTGATTCACGTCCCCACCATATAGATATATCTCCACAGAGCTGTATGCGGCTTTCATGATATCACTTTACATCATTAAACATATAAGATCCATTGAAATCCCAACGAGTTTCCGGAGAACTACGGGCCCCCTTGGAAAACTTCGGTGCCAAAGGTAATCCACCAGTCACCCCCACTTCTGAACAGCCCTGAAGACTTCTAACTTTTTTTCAATCTAAAAAACATAAACCTATTAATATTATTGATTTAAAATTTGCCCTCAGAAGTCTATTTTATTCAAATTTTCTTAATAACAATACCTCAATCAACTGTTGGTTTATTAAATCATTTTCCTCTAACCTCTAACCATAAATGAGACAGCCAAATTAACGCATCTTTGAGCCAAAACCTTTGAATTAATATTCTATTCTTCAATCGACATCAGCCATAAATGATGGAGTAGGTACTTACTGTTTGTCCAAGACTCCATAGACTTCTAAAAGCCACCAAAATGCAAATTCCCTTTGTATCGCATTCAGCTGAAATTAATTAAACAATCACCATACATGGCCAAGAGTGTCATAAAACACTTTTAATCATTTCCTTCATGTTTGACAACTCAAAACTGCACGCATAAACAATCAACTTCTACAAAAATGTTTTATTGTAACCGAATTGCAAGGAAGGTCATGACCTTTAAATCTCAAAAAAAAAAAAAACAAACAAAAAACAATGGAGGCAAAGAATAATTACCCTAATTAATATGTGCTACTAATGGTGGTGATGCCGTTTCTTTTGCGTACTGCTAACTTAATGTTTTAATTACACATTGAACCAAAAAAAAAAAAAAAAACCAAAAGAAATGAAAAGTTAAGAAGTGCCTTTGTGGTGCCTTACTGATGATGATGGTGTGCACTTTTTGTTTGATGGGGTATATGAATGCATATCAGCCCGGCAACCACTATGATTACGGAATCGACGAGGCCTTGAAACACTATTGAGTCCAGAAGATTTCGCCTCATCAGTGTGATCAGCGAAGGTGAACAATTAGCTGGAGGCAATAGAAGAAAATCGTAAAAGCCCAGCGTCAGCGTCAGCGTCAGCGTCAGCGTCAGCGTCAGCTGAGTTTCCGCAGTCATTATGGGTTTAAATGCTGTTGCTGGAAGCTAGATTGTTGACGCTGGCGCTGGCACTAGCGTTGGTGCTATTGCTAATGCTGGAGTGCCTTCTGGTCAGTCTGTGCGGAAAAGTACGCCTTTCGCAATTTTCTGCTCGCGCAGCCACTCAGAGCTCATTGACTTTTTGCCAATCAAGTTGGTGCACAATCGAATTCAACGATCTGCTGCTGGTTCGGTTTGGTCTGGTGATGAGGACTGCGATCTGCGACTACAACAACTGTGAGGTGGTAAATGGTAATGATCATTTGTAGTTTTGTTTCGCAAATGGTGCCACTGCTGCAATTTGTATTTAGATATTTTTTGCACTACAAACAAAAGATATAAGGTGGGTAAAGATTTGAAAGACAAGCCGCTTCTATTCACGCTGCAGCTGCACCTGAGCATTCGAGCACATCGGTTTCGGTTTAAGATTCCGATTTGGATTCGGATCCCATCAAATGATGGAGACGAGGCATTATACGCTGTTCTGTTCTTTTGTTGTCGCTTAACAAACAGATAGCTAGATAGATACACATGTTCAGATGAATTTTTTTTGTCTTGGCTTTTGGATTATGGTTTTGGGGCATTCTGTTTGAAATCGGAAAGCAAAAGTGATTTGCATGCGGGAAGTTTGAGTAACTTGATGGCCATTGTCGTATTCGTCGTATTGTAGGTAAACTTAACTTGAGGGGACTATTTGGTTTTCGGTATAAAAGGTCAACTTGTGGACACAACATTGTGATTGTCTGGTGTTTACTTTTTCATTTCAAATTTAAGATGGTTTATTATTCGAAATAAGGTTAAGTATAAAAAATTAAATACAAAAAAAAAATAATACAAAATTATCCATGCTCGGAGTCAGGTGTCGCTGTTGTTCTTGAAACTTTAAACAGCGTTTCGGCCTTCTTTATAATTTCTTTAAACTAAAATTGGTTTAAAATAAGCGTCATTAACGAACATACAAGGTCATTGGAAGTAAGATTTCCTAGTGACACACTGTACGAATATACCTGTTTATAAAGAGACTTATTCAAAATAGCAATCAAAGTCGTTATTCATTATTTGGAAGCTCTGACGATTATTTAAATATTTTGCTAAAGGGCTCGAAAACGTTTATTTAAATAATATGGACGACTGGGTCACACGAATTTGCTATTATGGTGTATAATTGCTTTGGGAGTTTGTATTTTGGAAAAAAAAAATACAAAATTATTTAGAACAATCTGTTTACATATTTTAACTTTAGGTACTTCTGTATTAGGGCAAGTATTGGTTTCGTACAGGAAAAAATCGAGGTTTTAATCAAACATGACATTACGATGGTATAGAGAAGCACAAAAAAGTGGTTTTCGCCATACCGTCCGTTCGTCGAGTCGGTATGTCTGTGCACCATGTTACAGCCTAAATGGCTGAATGGATTTTCTTCAAACTTCATGTTCAGTGGCTTAAAGAAAAAGTCGACGTTTTTCAAGTTGAGGTTTCTTTCATTTGCTCGAACTTCGCTCTAATGTTTTTGATTAAACTTCTTGTATAATATTCTTTGAGTATTCTTAAGAAAATCGTGTTTTAAGCTTTTGGCTAAAAATGCAAATAACGGAGATCTGCTCTTAACGGCTTTTTTTCAAATGGCCATAAGTTGGCAACGGTTGTATAGAATTCACTCAAGCTTTCTTTTGTATAGATCCTTAAAGCTTCCTATTTATGGAGTTGCATTTGTTTCAGTTACTCTTTTTTAAATGGTGGCTCCCATACAACGAGCCACTAGGTGTTTGCTAACATTTAATGCGATTTTCATTAACTTTGTATGTAATATTCTATTCATAGAAGGCTTCGAAAAAACTGAATAGTTTTTTGGCTACAAATTATAATAGCGGAAATCAGATTTACCGGTTTTATTAAATTGGCCATTATAGTGGACAACGACATTAACGAAATGGTTCAGACTTGCTAAGGTATAATTTTATCATTGAACCCAAAAGATTTCAAAAAGTGTTTAAATAGTAAAGGTTCTTAACGAAAGCTCTTGTATATCAGGTTTTCTAATTTTTGCCAAAATTTTTGAGTTTTTATCAAATTTTTCAAAAATGACTTTAAACAATTTTGAGTAACTTAATATGTATTTTTTGAATGTATTTAATTAATAACTGCGTTCTTATGTTTTGGCAAAAAATGCAAGTAATCGAAATCTGTTAGTAAACGACTTAATTTACTTATTAGAGGTCTTAGTATAACGAAACAATGGGAAAAAATTAACGTATCTTACAAAACTGTCAATTTTCTCAAAATGTGGGGCATTAACACATCTTAAAATAAAATGCACGATTGGGTCGTACGAACTTGCTCTAATGTGTTAAAATGGTCTTGGGTGCTTGAGATTTTGGGAAAAAAGCGTTGAAAAAATCATATGAAATTTTATAAATCACTTAAAAATCAATACCTACACCGTTTTTTGGAGAAAATGAAGTAAGCCATTAGGTTTCTTTTACGTTTTTGAATTTTAACGAAAATTTTTTTCAAAATCGTTGGACCAGTTTTTTCAAAAAACAGTTTTTTTTGAAAAACTTTTCGAAAATATATTCCAAATTTTTTTTGAGTATGCCAACTTCTAGCACTTTGTAGTTTTTATCAGAAAAATAAAATTAATAAAATATAGATTAAACCGTTTTTGGAAAAAACTAAAATTAAAAAAAAATTTTGAAACTTTTTTAAAAAACTCAACAAAACTTTTTTTGAAAAATTTACGAATTTATATTATTTCTTTTATAAGAAGGCTTCTACATTAAAAAATTCATTGAAATCCGTCAAGTGGCTTACGAGAAAATCGGATTTCAAAAAAACGGTCCTATGGGAGGTACCGTTATAAGACTTTTCCCGAAAAATCTATTCCAACCAAAACATAAAGTTTGCACAGAAAACACAATTCAGAAAGTTTTATCAAAATCGTAGGAGCCGTTTTTGAGAAAAATTAATTTTTCACAAAAAATCGTATGGCAGGTACCGTTAGTTTTGGAGCTAGAATGCTAATTCCAAAAACTCCTCTGTAGGACGTCATAATAATACTATGTACCAAGTTTGAAGCAAATCGGTCCAGCCGTTTAGGCTGTAGGTAACTATACAGACAGACAGACACACGGACAGACAGACAGACAGACAGACAGACAGACAGACAGACAGACAGAATTGTCGGACCCACTTTTTTCGACTTCTCTATCATCGTAATATCATGTTTGATTGCTTGAATTTTTTTTTTTTTTTTACGAATGCATAACTTGCCTTATAGTACCTATAATCGCAAGTAAAAAGAATTTGAACTTCTTTGCTTATTTAAACATAAACGAGAGCTACAGTACGTTTGGAACGAACTGTTGGATACCCTATTCGCTATATTTTTGTATGTGTGCGTTCGCCTCCCGCAGCCAACCGATGTTCCAGTTTCAGAACCAAATTCTTCTTTAGAGACAGAAACAAATTCAGTAACATTAATTTTGTGTGGTGTGATATTCAATTAGTGCTGGCACAATAAAAAAGGTGTGTGCCACGCCTAGAGTTAAGGCTTTTTAATGCCAAGGCAATCAGTATGAGCTCAGTGATTTGAACAAAACAAGACAAAATTAAAATTTTTCAAAATTTGATTTTGAATGGAATTAGCGATTTTGGGTGTTTTTAAACAATTCTTGAACCACATTTTGCTACGTTACCTAGGAATTCAAATCTAAGTAATCATCTTTTTACTTCAAAACTATGACCGAAAGTTAAAAAACGTTAAAAAATTAATGCATTATACGACTTTTGACGAAAACGCCCCTTAAAAGTGGGTGTGTCTTACAAATTTTAAACACTAACTGAGCTTTGATCATTTTTCAGTACTAAGGCATATGTGTAAAACTACAGCTGAATCGAGTAGTTTTTTAAATATCTTACCTGAACAAAGGTATTTTATCAAAATCACGTCTTTAAAAGTGGGCGTATTGGAAAAATGTACACAAGAAAGGGTAGAGATATATTTTTCATAAAACGAACGTAAGGGAAAAAGGTTTAAATTGAATATTGCTAGTACCTTAAATTTTTAAAACTACGCTTTTCGTTCTTTCATGGAAAGTGGGCGAAAGCCACGCCTAAAATTCTAAAATTTCTTTTCATACACAAACGATTTAGTTTCTACTAAGAGACGCAGAATTTTGGCTTGCGGATTCATTATAAATACCGTTTATTTGCAAAAACCATTTTTTATAGTTTCTAGTGAAAAGTGGGCGTCAGCCACGCCCAAAATCAATTTTTTTGGTTTAACACACAAGATGTTTATGTGCAAGTAATATGTACTTACAAAATTTAATGTTTTTCGCTTTAATATAACAATTGTTATCTTATAAAAACAATATTGATGGTTTTGTATGAAAAATCAGCCACACCCAAACTGAAATATTTTTATTTAATTAAAAGAAGGTTTACCTAAAGCTTACGGGTGCAAAATTTTATCGTTATGCTTTTATCGTCACCGTACAAAAAACATAATTTAATTTTACCAAATTGAGGTTGTTCATCAAAAATGGCGATTGTGGGCGTGTTTGTGGGCGGATTTTACCGGTTCAAGAACTTAGCCTTACTCTTGAACCAAAGATTATATATACTTAATTTCAGCTTTCTAGCTCAAAAATTGCGATCTCAAACGGACGGACGGACGGACGGACATGGCTAAATCGACTAGGCTTTTGATTCTGAGTCAGAATATATATACTTTTCTATACCTAACGGTATTATTTCTCTATGTTACAAACTCCACACCAAATACAATATACCCATTCTATGGAAAAAGGTACAAAAAAACTAAGAACAATAATAATTATTAGTTGTTTTTGATCGAAAAATGTGTTCTCATCGCATTACTGCACCCACAGAGCAAGTCCGTGCGACCCAGTCGGGCATTTTATTTCTTATTGGTTTTAGAGTTTTCTCGAAAAGACTTAGTATGAAAAGTCAAACGTACTATGACGCTCATGTCTAGTTTCCCAAAAAAAAAAAAACATCTTCCCTTTCCGTAGGTAATGACTAGAGCCAGGTGAAACAAATAAAGTGTTACCATGATATTAATTATGATATAGAAAATGAAAAAGATATTGTGGAGAATCTTAAATCTGGTGAATCCTTAGACTGAGTTCATATCCGTATATAATAAAATGCACGACTGGGTCGCACGAACTTGCTCTTATGATAAGCAATTGCTTAGTGGCTGCATATATGGATTTAAAAAAAAATTTAAATAATTTCCAAAATTCTTTTATTTTTTAAATTAGTTTAAGAGTTTTCTCGGAAAAACAAAGTATACAATAAAATTTCAAAGCAATACGTGAATCTAGGAAAAAAAAATATTGAAAATCGTTCGACCAGTTTTTTTTTAAAAAGGTTATTTTTGAAAAACTTTTCCAAAAAATATTTTGAAATTTATTTGGGTATGCAAATATATGGCAACCTGTAGTTTACATTTGAAAAAATAATTTAAAAAAAAATCAATATACCCGTTTCCAACATATTTCGAAAACCAACAAAATTTTTGAAAAAATTATAAAAAATCAAAAAAAAAAGTTTTTGAAAAATTTGAAATGCCATATTAATAAAATTATAAATGACTTCCTGTGGCCAAAATTTTATTGAAATCGAATGTATAGTTTACGATAAAATTCGATATGAAAATACTGGTTCTATGAGAGGTACCGTTATAAGACAAATTTTGAAAAATATTTTTTAACCAAAAGATAGATTGTCTTACAAAAATAGCATTCTGAAAGTTTTATCAAAATCGTTAGAGCCGTTTTTGAGAAAATCAATTTTTTTCTTCACGATTGTATGGCAGGTGCCGTTATTTTTGGGCCTAGAGCAAAAATAAAAAATACGTTCCGAGGGACGGCTAAATAAATCCTAGATACCAAATTTGAAGCAAATCGGCCCATCCGTTCAGGCTCTAGAAGCGCGAACAGACAGACAGACAGACAGACAGACAGACAGACAGACAGACAGACGGACGGAATTCCCAGACCCACTTTTTTCGACTTCTCCATCATCGTAATGTCATGTGTGATTGTTATCTCGAAATTTTTTTTCTGCACGAATCCATAACTTGCCTTATAGTACCTATAATCGCAAGTAAAAATGGATTATTAAAAAGGTTCGACCACTAAAAACTTGAAAACTACTGGACCGAATAGGTCTATGGGTTTGTTCGTAATTGATACGTGAAGGTTTAGGAAAAAAGAAAGTTGGAAAAGATTTAACAGGTGGCGCTGCAGGTGCATTAAAATTGAAAACTACTAGGTCGAATTAGACACTTACATTTGTGGGTTTGTCCGTAATTGCTAAGTTAAGGTTTAGGAAAAAAGAAAGTTAAACAATTTCGAAAAGGTGGCGCTGCAAGTGCACATTTCGTTTTTCAGTTAATTTTCCTCAATTTTTAATTTTGATCCTACTAATATTATAAATGTGAAAGTTACGCCAGAACGGTATTCCATTCAGGGGCGTGGTATATTCCCACTTTCTCAGGGTGGAAACCACTAATCTTATGCCCTTGGAAAGATCATTGAATATTGAAATTTGGTACATATGTAGATATTTTTCCTAGTGCCAAGTTCTCTAGTTACTTTTGATGGCTGATTTTTTTCGCAGTAGTAGGTGGTTATTAATAGGAGAACTTGGCACTTTTTTCACATTTTGTGTTTTTGTTCTGATTGAAATCTCAGCAAACGGCTTTTCACGGTGACATAAAACGCTGAACATGCTCTATAAGACAGTGATAAGCAGGTTGTTCTATATTTTATGAATCAGGCAGATGATGTGGCTATGTGGCTCCAATCATAATATCGAAAATTATAAGTTTTATTAAATACAAAATAATGTATGTAGCTTCTTTAGTTACCTGCTAGTAAAAAGAGTTGTCCACGTTTTGGAATGCGAAAAAGAAACCTGACTGATGATGAACAGAATCCAGAGTCCTTAAAGTTCCAGTTCTAGTTACTTATATTAATTGGTTGGTTGACATGATGTCGAAACATTCAAGTTGATGATTCTGCTAGAATTATTTTCGACGTTTTGAATTAAGGGATATTTGATGAACAGCCATATTAATTATGACTGCAAAAACACGCAAATGTGTAGTTTTAATGTGCTTCCAATCACCAATCATTCATAAGCAACTCGCTTGATAGTACAAACGTAATGTATAAGATTTTTGATTCAGAAAAATCTTTTGAATCCACTCAATCTTGCCACACATTTCCTATTCCATTGTAACTTTTTGTACAGAAGGTCTCTTGGTGAAAAACTTGCTGAATTTATAGTGTTTACTTTACTTCAAGCCTTTTATGAAACGTCCCGCAATAGGTTTTTAATTTTGATGTAATTTTTACTAATATAATTATAAAAATAGAACGAAATCTCGCAACTCGCAACGTAACGATATAATGACTCAAATTTTCATATTAACATTACATATTTTGATTCTTATCTAAATCGTATCACCGCCAAGAAATACAATTCACCGCGCTTTCTACAGCAGACCTGCCCGGTGGTGAGTTTTTAGCCATGTTAATCATGTTTGCTTTTGCTACTCAGGACAACTACAACTACATAAAATATCTTTACATTTCTTGCAACTAACCAAATTCAAATGCGTTTGAATTTGAGAGCAAGGAAAAATAGATTAAATAGGTGAATAAACTCTATTTTGGCTAACAAGACTTATTCAAATTTAAACGGTTCATTCGAACTAGCATTCTAAAATAAAAAATTATACATTTATATTACCGTGGAAGCTTGAATGCCGAAACAAGTATGCACTTCTATTAAACCAGGCTGCAATTCAATTTAAAGAACGTAATTATTGTAATTACGTTAAACGATGACAAGATATTTATATTTATATAAAGCCAATGGATTAAAGAATTTTATCTTTCAAATCGTCTATTGAATTCGTTGTAGGTACTAAGCTTAGGAGTACATTGGATTGTTTAGTGTAAGATTTATGGTCCAATGAGTAAGAGATAGTTTTAAGTTGGACGAAAATTAAATACTAGACTCCAATCATCGATAACAGTTGATTCTGGTTATTTTTTGCAACTGCCTCAACTTGTCTACGGAAAATTTCTTTAAGTTCCTCTATTTATCAACACAGTTTTGATAAGTCTTTCAAATCATACATTTATAGAAAAAATATTCGAACAATTACATGCTTGGAGACTTACCAAAACTTCTTCTAATGTTTTTCATTCCTCCCCTGAAAACATTTCCCCGTAACACCCGCGCGAATAGAAATGCCAATCAATTTACCCTTGAGCCTAACTTCGGACGTACTGTAAAGTATAGAGACTCTTTTTACTTGTTTTTTTAGTCGCACTACAAGAATGTGGATTTTGATAAACAGACGTTCAAAACCAATGTGCATCGGTACCTCCTTTCATCTCCTATCCAACTTTCCTAAACGCTCCCAATGTATTATTCATTTTAAGGGTATTAATATCCCCTTTAAGGTAGTTCCACACTATCCCACAGTGTAGTACGACATGTCAAAAAAAAAGTGTGAAGGAATGTGTGATGGTTTTACATTCAATCCTAAAAAAATATTTCAGATCTAAACACATGTCAAATCGTATGAGATCTGCACTGTCATATTCTGTTTCCACACTATTATACACCTGTTTCATCACACATTTTTGACATGTCGTATTACACTGTGGGATAGTGTAGAACTACCTTTAGTGCGAGTGAATTATAAAAAAAAAAAGTTTTGAATGCCATTCTTGGGTCAAAGTTTAAAATTGTCTACTTTAGCAGCACCAGCTAAGCCCATTGCTTATATAGGCTGTTTTTTTTTTTTTTTTTTAAGAGGTATAAAGCTTTAAATTGGCAACACTACTTTAACTGGGGGCCATTTTGTCAGCTGTCAAGTGATTTATTTCTTGTTTGGTTTGGCATTTCAACATGAATTGACTGACGTCTGAAGAACGCTTCCAAATTGTGCAAATTTATTTTGAAAAACATATTTATACTCGTGAAACGATTTTCGATTTTCACAAGAAAATTTTTTTCAGCGATGAAGCTCACTTTTGGTTGAATGGATACGTCAATAAACAAAACTTCCGTATTTGGAGTGATGGTAATCCTCAAGTGTATGTTGAGACAACGTTACATCCACAAAAACTGACTGTTGGGTGTGCTTTATAGGTTGGTGGAATAATTGGTCCGTACTTCCTTAAAAACGATGCTGGCCAGAACGTTTCAGTCAATGGTGACCCCTATAGAGCTATGATTACTGACTTTTCGTTCATCTATGAACAACCATGGATGTGCATGAACTGTGGTTTCAACAAGACTGCGCAACATGTCACACAGCTCGTGCCACAATTGATTTGTGGAAGGAAACGTTCGGTGAGCGCATAATTTCGCGTTTTGGTCCTGTGAATTGGCCCAAAGGATCGTGTGATTTAAAGCCGTTTGACTATCCACAAATAAAAAATGAGTGGATAGAAAAAAGTCATAGAAAATTGGACCTCCAAATGAGACTACGTCCGAGCTACCCATGGCGATCATATGCCAGAAATCATATTTAAATTATAATGCCAGAAGACTATTATTCGAATAAAGTAAATTTCATGTCAATTTAAAAAAATCATCTTTGTTTTATTCCATTTCAAAGTTTCACATAAGCCATTGTATTAATGTATTCCCAATAAGAGGAACGTTTGGTGTGCCATCTATGGACGAAGTTCACAAACACTTGATAGGATAGTTAGGAAGTTAGGAGTGGTTTTTGTCTAAATTGCCGTGGGAAGCAAAAACAATAATAGAAGACATTTAATATAAATACAACTAGCGCCGCCATTGAAGAAGTTCAGAACTAAATAACATGTTCCATGAAATTAAAAATGTATATACAATGCATAAGCCCATTGGCGGATAAGAGATATCGCATTGTATATACATTTTTATAGTATTTTCATGGAACATGTATTTTTAGTTCTGAGCTTCGTCCATTAGGGCGCTAGTTGTATTATCTACTCGTATATACTTTACATCAAATGTCTTCTATTGTTGTTTTTGCTTCCCATGGCAATCTAGATAAAAACCACTCCTAACTCACCAATAAAGTTTTTGTGAACTTCGTCCATAGATGGCGCACCAAACGTTCCTCTTGTTGGAAATACTATAGATTATAAATACAAATGGTATGGTCAATGCAATGATCAAGATTTAAATGTTCCTCTAGACTAGACATATTTCTATGTGTATACATGTGTATATGAGACAAAAAATAAACTGTTGAATTGAATTGTCCTAATATTTTGTTTAATAAAGCTTTTCAAAGAAATTTCTAATGAAAGTGTAAAATTTCTGTAGCTTTTTTCAAATGTACAAGGTTTTTTGAAAATTGAGAAAACCTATTGCTATTATGTTATTATTTTCAAACCAACAATAATTTTAAAATTGTACAAAAATTTAAAAAAAAAATTCATAAAACGTTGGATAATGCAATATTTACGTTGTTTATCGAATTTCCTTAAATTTTTAGTTTTATTAATTGGTTAAGCCACTTGTTTTAAGTTTTAACTTAGTTTCTTAAAAGATATTTCTCAATTGAGATTGATCTGGCTCCAATCTATTTAACAGCTATTGTTGAGATCAAAGCGTCTAAATGAATACAAAAAAAATCGTTCTGCAGTTCAAAATAAGTAATTGCTTTCATTCAATCCGATTGCCACATATTTCGATTATCGATAACTCGTGATTAAATTAAAAGTAATCGTTTCTTTTCGGTTATATAGCAAGGAAATAAACGGTTTGTACCGATTACTTGATATCTTGCTTCATACCAGGTCACACGCTTGATATGTATGACTTGCTTCATACCAGGTCACACGCGCCAGTGCTGCCAATTGCTATGTTCATTTTTTTCTATTTAAACAAGAATAAACTTTATAACTCTGTACTTAACCCCATTACACCGCACCGCATAATAAATAATTTATTAGCAAATTAACTTAGTTCATTCATGGAACAAAAAAAACGAACACATAGTTACCATAGAAGCACAATCTCGATATTCAACCTTTCTCACCAAAATTGGCTTCTGGTTCTAAGCCAGACAATCGGGGCATATTGGAACTTAACCTTTGTGCAAAAATAACATTTCTCTTCCTCGAACATAAAATATCACAACCGTTTTCAACATAACCAATAAAAATGCACATAAATAATTTTAGTTTTTATTTGAACACGGATTGTAATTGTAAATCTATAAGCTACTGGAATATCTGTTTTAATGCCAATAGCCTTTTTCTTTACATTTATGGGCCCGCTTCAATCAGTGGCAATAGCATGAGAATATGCAATCAATCTCAAGAATAATGAAATCCATATGCTTCACCGCTGCTTCTGGCGGCCAGCTTGGCTTGACTTGGCTTATGAGCGCTGGCGCTGGGGATAGAGCATTGTTCTTCAATTGATCAATGATTGAAGTCTTGACAGATTGAAGGTCGCATCGCAAAGCGCAGGAGATGTCTCATAGATTTGCACTTCCGTATAGGTCAAATCCAATCACAGATCTATAGGCAGATTTGAAATTTACAAGTTATATGAATTATTTGGTTAGATGTTAGATATGTCAGATGCACCTGCAGCTGCATGTTACGAAAATCGTTTTTATTGACAAAGTCGAATACTGACTGCATAATGAGGATGTGACTAATTGCTGATCAAACTACAAGCCTCCTCGGTGGGATGCTAATCAAGTCAAGCAACTGAGTTTGGCCTGCACCATGATGGCCTCCCAGTGAGAGTCTTTTTGTTGGAATTCATTGCATTGCAATTATTTTGTTGTTCCTACGTCAGTAATGATAATGATAATGAGAATGACAAAACTAGGGGGACTCCATTGTATTCGAGGTACTTGTAGGCATTCTTTTAAATTTGATTGTTTGCTTCCCCAGCTGATGCTCATGGATTTCCCAGTGCGTGTTCACTATCTATAATATTGTGTGGGCTTATTGGATTTAATTATATACTAAAATCACACTTCAAAGAAAAAATCTCTGTTGGGGCTTTGAGATTGATTTGTGGCAAGACTATTAAGTTATATAGCCGGAAGAGTAACCTTCGCATATTTTAATAAAAAAAAAAGCTGGTGAATTCACCATAATACCTATTCACCATAATATAATAAAACCGTTTCATCCAAATAGATCAGATTGAAAAGTGTGTTCACCATACAATTATTGTGGACAAAGTAATAAATATTAAATTTACTTTTACTTTTCAGAATATTTAGAGGCAAAAAACAATTATTATGGTGATCGTTATTAGATGCATTGATGCTGATTTATTGATTCCCAGTGGCTGGTTACGATTTTTTTTCAAGCAATTTTTAATTAATTTGATCAAATAATAACCGGTAACGTTTGATTATGATAAGGAAAAAAAGAAAAGAAAGAGTCTAGGTCGGATCGAGGGAACTTGTATAGCTACCTACACTTAGAAAGACTTTTTGAAGTTATACATACATTTTAATTACAAACCTAATTTATTAGTGAATTACCTGGTGTCAGAAAATAAGTTCTATACAGACAGGTCAACGGTTTATCGAACGTCAGCCTGACAAAGAAGCTCTACTGACATTCGTGCTAGATAGTTTCTATTTGCATAGATCTGTGCGGGCGTTTGTATTTTCAGTGACACTGACACGTTAACTATCATTTCAACTAGACTTAAAACACCCGGCCATTTCAAATGAATACCATTTTCTACTGTCGTTGTGACGAGATCTGTTTGATTTTAAAATGCATGTATAATGGTTTATAATTGTATTCATACGAGAACGATTGTTAAATGTGTATAACTTTAAATCCACTTAAACGAAGTACGGAAAAAACTTGTGGAATATGTACACATACTTAATAGAAGTACTTTCTTCCGTTTGAAACGGGATAATCATTTAAAGATATAATACAGTTAAACTACCTACCGATACAAAAATTTCGAAGTAGGTACTTCTAGGGAAGTATGTACCTACTTCAATAAAAGTACTTAAAGAGTATGTCCATAAGTTCTTTAATTATCTGACTATTGTACTTCAAAGAATTTTAAAAGTACTTCTTTGACACTTTTATTTCAGTAAACATATTAAAAATATTGACTGAAAGCTTTTGAAAAATCGAGAGCGAAATAGTTCATATGTTAGTGTGAAAACTAATCTCGAAAATCAAGACTTTCATATTTTGAGGTCTTAGTTTTGAAATACATGAGCGCACTTTATCAGAAGTGAACCTTTTCTAAAATAATAATAATTAAGCTCTGTATTCATCCGAAGAAAAATTCTAGAAGGTCGTTTTCAGTTTTTCAGTTTATCAATGACAAATGGAGATCATTTTAACAATTGCAACAATTCTTAGAAAGAAGAGAATATACATCTATGCTATCTCAAACCATTTTTTAAATCGTTGCCGCTTTTTCAAAATGTTAAACCTTCCAATACATTTTCAAATTTCATTCTGGAAAAAATTGTTCTATTTTTTGCGTAAGAAAGTCAAGCAGAATTTAAATATTTTTAAACCATAGCGCCAAAAAGTATACTTACTGAAAAATCATACTTTTTGGTGTTGGAAAATCATCTCAAAAATATGTTAGAAAAATTAGAAAATTTTTCAGAATTTCCAATTCGATCGATCTAAAGGTAGTTCCACACTATCCCGAAGTGTAGTACGACATGTCAAAAAAAGTGTGAAGGAATGTGTGATGGTTTTACATTCAATCTTAAAAAAATAATTCAGATCTAAACACATGTCAAATCGTATGAGATCTGCGCTGTCATATTCTGTTTTCACACTATTATACACCTGTTTCATCAAACATTTTTGACATGTCGTACTAAACTGTGGGATAGTGTGGAACTACCTTTAAGCGATACCTCTCGTAAGACGAACACGGTATGTTTGGACTTCCACTTCGAAAGTTCTGGTTTCGATAACTGATGGCTCCGATGTACTGCCTCTTGCAAGTAAGTGGCAAATTATCCAAAATAAATTTTTTCGTGAAAAAGTTCTTCTCTGCTAGCCTAGAATGTGCCTGAACACACTTGGTTATTAATACCCTTAACATGAGCTAACACAATACGAGCGTTAAGAAAGTTTGGATAGGAGATAAAAATAGAAAACGATGCAAATTGGTTTTGAATGTCTGTAAATCACAATAGGAAGAAAAATTGAGCCGGGTTAAACATTCAGCATTCTTGTAGTGTGGCAAAAAAAAACGATTTAAAAGTCCTTATAGTTGATAAGTTAGTAGCTTCACTTATATCCGGGTGTATGTCCTATTAAATCAGTCACTTTATTTTTATTTTACACAAAACAAAGGCCTGCCCTAGAGAGCACAAATATTTAAATATTCGGGTAATAAAACTTCGAGGTATAAAACTAGCCGTTTTGCTAAATAAAAAAATACAAAAACCCATTTTTGCTAACTTAAAAAAATAAAATAAAGTTTTTTGAACACATGAGATTGATGGGGACTTTTCACAACTTCATCATAATGGTATCCCTAACGCTCATTTAAATGTTCAGCTTCTTGGGACTTTATCCTATATTTTTGGGACAAACTTGACCGAAAAAAAACGAATATACTCAAAAAAATTTAATATTTGTTGGGCACCTTATTTTAACAAGACTTTAAATAATTCAAAACAGTTTTCAGTTAAAGAAAAAAAAAACTAACAAGTTCTCAAAAAAATAAATAAAAATTATTCTCATAACAACCAATGAATTCTTATATGTAGATCATGGGGTCTATGCCGCAGCTGTCCATTATAAAAGGACCACAAAAGGAATTCACCCCACGCAGTATTCATAGAATCTTTGAAGAAAACCTGCATACAAATTCTTGCAAATCAGCCCTCGTGTACAACGATGAAGTCCCATCAGGAGTCATTTCGAGGGCATTAACTTATCAACAAGTCAACGAGAAGTCAAATCAATTTGGTAGATTTTTTCTCCGAGAGTCTCTTAAACGTTCATTGAAACCAAACCAGGATGGTGATTATGTAATTGCTGTTTGCATGCAACCATCAGACACACTGGTAATGGTATTGCTTGCAACGTGGAAAGCTGGTGCAGCATACCTACCAATTGATCCAAGTTTTCCTGCAAACCGTATAGACCACATTCTGGGTGAAGCCAGTCCAATAATGGTTATATGCGATGACGACATCGATCGAAAGCTCTTTGGTTCGACGTGCACATTGAACGTCAATGAACTCTATCAGAAGTCACATGAAATGCAAACGAGTAATATTCCTGACACCAAAATGTTGAATATCGCGAAAGATCTAGCTATCATCTTGTACACGTCAGGAAGCACAGGAATACCAAAGGGTAAGTCAAAATAAAATCTTTAAATAATTTGATGATTCTATAATAATTCATAATTCGACAGGTGTGCGGTTGCCTCATTCAATCATATTAAACCGTTTACAATGGCAGTGGGATTCATTTCCATACAGCTCTGACGAATTAATTGGAGTATTCAAGACAGCCCTGACATTTGTTGATTCAATTTCAGAGCTATGGGGTCCATTATTAAACGGTAAAGGATAAAGATCTCTAATCAAAGATGTGAACTTAAATAATCTTTCAACTGATTGCAGGTATGGCTATTCTGGTTATTCCAAAAGTAATTACAAAAGATCCCGAAAGACTGGTTACAATATTGGAGCAGTATAAGATACGTCGATTGGTGCTAGTGCCAACGCTCTTGCGCAACATTCTCATGTATCTGCAAATGAGTGGCAAATCAAATGTTAAACTCTTACACAGTCTTCAGATTTGGGTGTGTTCCGGTGAACCGTTGCCAGTGCAATTAGCCGAAAGCTTTTATGATTACTTCAAAGAGGGTATCCATGCATTGTATAATTTTTATGGTTCCACAGAGGTTATGGGGGACGTTACATTCTTTACATGTGAGAGTAAGAAACAATTGAATCAGCTTGATCGGATTCCTATAGGTATGTTGGTTAGACGTTTGGTTTGTTATTTGTATGATGGCTAGTCCAATATTTTATAATTGCAGGCCTTCCAATAAACAATACTGTGATATATTTACTGGATCAGGACTACCGCCCAGTCAAGAATGGTGATATTGGTGAAATTTTTGTCGCTGGGCTAAATCTCGCAGCTGGGTATGTTAACGGGCGTGATCCTGACAGATTCTTTGAGAATCCACTTGCTGTTGAATATAGTATGTTTTTTTTTTTTTTTTTCATTTCAAGTTCTTATTCAAATGTTAATTCTTTCAGAATACTCTCGTCTCTATCGCACTGGAGATTATGGATCACTTCAAAATGGCTTCATCATTTATGAAGGACGTACTGACTCACAAATAAAAATTCGTGGTCATCGCGTTGATCTATCCGAAGTGGAAAAAAACATCCTAACAGTCAAAGTTGTAGACAAAGCTATTGTGCTCTGTTATCATGTAAATCAAATAGATCAAGCACTTTTGGCATTCATAAAACTCCGAGATGATTCCCCTCTCTTCACCGGACTTCAAATAGAAGCTGCATTAAAGAATAAATTAGCAGATTACATGATTCCTCAAGTCGTGATAATTGACCATGTTCCTCTTTTGGTCAATGGAAAGATCGATCGTCAAGCACTCTTGAAAACATACGAAAGTGCAAATAATAACGAAGATGACACAGTAATAGTCCTTGATTTTGACTATTCCCAAGTTCCAGAAGATCTGAAGATGATTGCGAGAGATCTCTTTGAGACTGTGGGAAGTGTCATAGGACGTTCTACTCGAGCCACTCTTACTCCAAATAGTAACTTCTACGAACTTGGTGGTAATTCATTGAATTCAATATTTACTGTAACACTGTTGCGTGAAAAAGGCTACTCAATTGGAATATCGGATTTTATTCAGGCAAAGAATCTGAATGACATTATGTACAAAATGGCTAAGAATGAAAGTGCAGTGCCAATGGAAGAGGATTGGACAAATGCTTGTCCACACCTAAGCATGAAAGCAATTCCCCTGACCTTAGGTGACAAAGATGATGTTATTGAGTGAGTTTGGATAATTTATTATTTATTTAAAATGAAATTTTTATCATATTATGTTTTTAGAATTATCGTTGAAAGTTTCTATGGTAAAGCCGATTTGGAGCAATGGTTGAAGCCAAACATTTTGAGGACAGACTACAGTGATATTATAAACGTATGTACCTTATACCTATAGTATTGATTTTCACCTATAACCTCTCTCAATTCAATTTATTCATTCAATAAAATAAAATTAGCTTAAAACACCTTTCTACAGAAGTGACTAGCTATGGGCTTACTAAGTTCTAAGCCAATTCACACCGAAACATAAACGAGATTCTGCTCTTTTTTCAAAGAGAATCAACTAGTTTTTGCATTACTTTTTTTGTTTTTGACGTGATAACGTCTAATAAATCGGAATGTTTGGGCAGCACGCACGAAAAAGTGTCACAGTCACAGTCAGTCACGTTATATATCTGCTTTGAAGGCATAGAAAGTCGATAAAGTGGGAGGGGAGGGTGTTGGGCGGTTGGTGATTGTAAGTGGTGGTGGTGGTGGGTGTGTGTGTGTGTGGGGGGGGGGGAGGGTAGTGTCGGGAAGAATAAAAAATTGTCAAAAATGGTGGGTGGGTGTAGTTGATGGCTGTAGGTGGGATGGGTGTTGGTTATTAGGGGGGGGGGGTGAATTGTCGAATATGGTGTGTGGTTGGTTGGCGGTTGTAGGCGGGTTGGGTTGTTGGCGGTTTTGGTAGTGGGGATGGTTGATTTGATGGGGGGCAATGAAAAAATTGTCAAAAATGGTGGGTGAGTGGAAGGTGGTGGTATGTGGGGTGGGTGTTCGGTTTTGGGGGATTTGGTGTTAGAAGGGGGTGAGGAAAAAGTGTCAAAAATGATGGGTGTTTGGTTGGTGGCTGTAGGTGGGATCGGTGGTTGGCGAGGTAGTGGAGGTAATTGTCAAAGATAGGGAACTGTCAAAGATAGTTGTGGTAGGTGGTTGGCGGCGGTAGTTGGGGCGGGAGTGAGGGAAAAATTGTCAAAATTGTTGGGTGAGTAGCAGGTGGTTGTAGGTGGAGTGGGTGGTTGAATTTGGTATATGGAGGTGGGATTGTCAAACATAGTGGGTGGTTAGTTGTAGGTGGGGTGGGTGATTGGTGGTTGGAGAGATACCTTCACATGAACTGTTTTGTGAACTGGTTATCACGTAAAATTATCGAAGTTGTATCAAAATCGTTAGAGCTGTTCTCGCGATTAATAATGATTGTATGAAAGGCGCCGTTATTTTTAGAGATAGAGTGAAAATGAAGATACATCGGGTAGACTACCAAATAAATACCAAGCACCAAGTTTGAATTTGAAGAAAATAGGACCATCCATAAGGAATGGGAGGCGACTTCTCCATCAAGATAACTTATTGCAGGAGTGATTTTTATCTCATTTTTTCCATAACTCGTCTATATCGTAGTACCTAATCGAATCACGTCTAGGTATATAGTTTGAATGGTGTGTGAAGAAAACAAACTATATCTTGAGTCTTTTAAGTGACGGTCTTTTTATAGCCAATTAAAAATGAGAAACAGTCCTTAAGGATTTTGAATCAAGTTAAAATAAATAAAATACCTTTTCTGGTTTTGGTTGTGGACTTATAAATGGTAATCAGATTGTATCGGCTTTATCACAAATGGTTGACATAAAATTTGGGACGGCTTCATATAGAGTTCAACCAAACTTAAGTTGACATATTTGTTCATTATGACATTGACATTCTCACTTTCCACAAAGTGCCTAATCAGACATTTTGTTCAACTATTTAATATTAAAGTCCTTATAAATGGTGGTTCAATTTTATGTGATTAAACACGCCTTTTGTGTTTTATTTGGTGATTTGTCATCATAATTTATGATTGAAGTGTCTGTTTGCAATTTCAAAATATCGGCTTTATACTAAATGCATATAGCATATGAAAGAGTTATTATTTTCAATACATTAATGAATTTTGGCGGAACGAAGTTCGCCGGGTCAGCTAGTTTAATAAAGATCAGATTTGGCAGAAGACACCAAAACACCATTGCCACCACAGAAGAACCCTTTATCATACGAATTATATATTTCTTATACGCTTTGGCTTAATTCCAAGGAGACTCCTTCTGTCGGTAGGGTCAAGATCTTCTACCATCACATGCAATATTTTTACTTGCTATTATAGGTATATATATAAGGCAAGATATGGATTCGTGAAAAAAAATTTTGAGATAATAATCACACACGACATTACGATGACGGAAAAAAATGGGTCCGTATTGCATGTCAAAATATTAAATACACACGAATTCAATGTTGTGAACACAACAAGACGGATCCGCAAACGCAGCCGCAAACGGCGGCGGACGAGTTGGCCAACTTTTAATAAATACGTGCGTATTTTTGACATTCCATACAAAAAAAAGAGCAACGTGCTTATAAAATCCTTTTAAACGTACGTACGACTCCAATGTGGGCACTTCCAATTAGGTACGTACGGCGCGGCGTACGATACGGTTCCGGCTGCGTTTCCGGCTGCGTTTTTCTATTGTGTTCCAGCAGTAAACGGATAAGCCAATTAGCTTCAAATTTGGCATTTAGTAATCATTTGGTAGCACCTTGTGCTTTTCATTTTTCATCTAGGTCGAAACATAACGGTACCCGCCATACAATCTTTAACAAAAAGTTTGATTTTCTCAAAAACACAATTCTGGATGGAATTTTTATGAAACTTTCACGGTGCTTTTTTTTACTTGCGATTATAGGTACTATACGGCAAGTTATGCATTCGTCGAAAAAAAAAGTTTTCAGATAACAATCAAACATGCCGATGCTGGCAAAGACGAACAAATATGGTCTTAAAATTCTGTCCGTCTTTATGTCTGTCTGTCTGTATGTATGTACATGTATATACACCTGCAGACCAAATGTATATAAGCTGAATTGCTTCAAACTTTGTATATAGAGTTTCTTAGGTATTGTACAGAAAGGAAATTGAAATTTTGTTTAGCTCAAAAAATTACGGTACCTGTCATATAACTGTAACGTTAAAGTTTATTTTCCTGGAAAACGGATCTAACGATTTTGATTTAAAAAAATCAGTGAAGCTTTTAAGGTACCTACGACCAATTATTATGGCTGAACAACTAAAAAAAAATGTCTAAAAACGGTACCTTCCATAGGACCGTTTATTTCGCTTCCGACTATCTCGAAAACGACTCAATCGATTCTTTCGAAATTTCACACACATGTATATAGGTGTAGGTAGCTGAATTTATACTGTGTACCAATATTTTTAAAAACAATATTTTTTGTATTTTTACCTTAGCATTTTCTGTAAAACCTGCTATACTTTTATTTTTAGATTAGGCTTGTTTTTAAAGTGTGCAACTACTTATCTTTTCTTACATTTTAGGATATATGGGAAATACTTGTTCAAAAGGACTACAGCTTTATCGTGAGAGACATAAACACCAACAGAGTGATTGGTACAGCTTTGAACTTTGATGCTCGAGACGAACCGGATGTTCAAGTAAAGTCACTCCTTTCCGTGGTTTTTGATTTCCTAGAGTCACTGGAAGGTCCCATAAGGTAAGTTAGTATACAAAATCTATTAAACACTTTATTTCACAAATCATATTGTAAGGAAATAATACTCTTAATTTATTGCTTGGTTTAAATTTTTTCTTTTTTAAATAGGGACACATACCTGCCAAAAGGATTAAACACAATTCTCCATTCATTTATGATGGGAACTAGCCCTGATTTGAATTCACAAGAAAATATTGCCTGCATGCATTTTATGGAACACGAAGTCCTGAATTTAGCTAAAGCTAAGAAGTTTGTTGGTATATTCACAACAAATTCCAGCCCACTTACGCAGGTAATTAATCCTAAAAATGCTTTTAATGTCTTTTATAAATGAAATCCTTTTACTTCAAAAACAGCAACTTGGATCAGACGTCTATAAGTACAAGACTCTTTTGGATTTTCAAGTCAACAAATATGTTCACAGTGATGGGACGAGACCTTTTCGCCAAGCTCCAGATTCCCAGCGCTGTATTGTCCATTGGAAAGAAGTTGATTATTCATCGTAAGAATCTTACAAAATTTTGTTTCTGTTGTTTTTTTTTTCAAACTTATATTTAGGCCCACCTGAATCTCATTTCCATAATTATTATAAATGAAGAATTAAAACTTACATTCATGTTTCAAACTCAAAGCACAACATCGACATTGACCATTCTGTAGAATATCGTTATTTTCATAAAAATATTGTGAATTTCTGTAAAAAAAAAAAAAAAAAACATGTATAATGATTTATTTAAATGATAAAACATTTCGTTTTAGTTGTTAAAGCATATTTAAGCTTTTAAAAAAATTAGTGTATTTTGTTGTAAATAGAAAAAATAAATAACTGTTGCTATTTAAAAACTCTAGCTCTGATTTCGCTTTTTCTTTCATTAATATATTTCTTATTTTAGCAAAAATGAATACGGAATCGTTCAAGATTCCATGGCTTTGAAAGTTTGAGTTTCAAATTTCCTGGAAAATTCTTGTTGAGGCAAAAAAAAAAACTCCAAATCCAATAATTTTATAGAGCTCTTCTTTATATTGTACCTAAGGGTTGTCCTTTTTAGTCTATAGGTGAGGTAGTTTCAGCAGAACTAATGTCCGGTTATATCAACGGAACCATGAACAAATGTCCGGCTATATCAACAGAACCAATGTCGGGCTACATCAACTTACTTAAATTACGGCTATTATTACTGACAAGATAGACTTCCACAACAGTGAATAGGAGAATAGGAAAGGGAATACGGTAAAGGAACGGTAGGAAAAAAGGACAGGACGGTAATTTTTAGCTGTGCTCATGCGAGTGTCAGCTCCAAATTATAAGGATTCTCTGCGTACCCTTGGTTGTCCGGTAGTGGAGAACGTTTTTGGCGCTAAGTAGAATTCCCACAGTATACCTTACCATCGAAATTATTGAATTAAATCAAGTTAACGATTAACGATTATTTATTGAACAGTAGAATATTTACAATTAATTTTTATTCTATTTTACTTATGAATTATGATAGTTAAAAAATATTTGCTGGCACAACTATATACAATGTCGCTTTTATAATACATTAATTGAAAATTGTTATTATATTGGTACTTACATTAATAGTCAAGTGGTGTTCATCTTGGGTTGTTTTGTTCAAATCATGTTAGCCCAAACACTCCTTAATTGAATATTCCAATAAAAACAGAGTGTGAATTGTGTGCACAAACGTCAATTTTAAGTTGCAGTTATATTTCAAATATTTGAAAAGAAGCTTATTGTGAATGTGAAATGACTAATAAACAGGCGAATGGAAATAAAACACAATAGGCGTTTTTCTTTTTTCATTCAGAAACGAGCTCTGAACAGAGTTCGAGTATATCGAGCTCGCCCTGAACGTCATCTGAACCAATTGTGTTCAGAGCGCTCTAAACTATTAATGAAACGAATTTAATATCCCATTAATTTCTTTTCTCATACCACTTGAAAAACCTGAAAAAAGTTTTTTTTTAACATTTAAAATACCTTTGGCGGCCATTTTTTAATTTCAACCGCCGCGCCGCTAAAAAGTTCTTTTTATCAATTGAATTGTTTTGGAAGCGTCTCACTTTTGACGTTTATATTTTTGTTCAGCTTTTGCTCAGTCTGCCCCATCTATTTATATGGAGCTCATAGAGCGCACTCTGAGCAAACTCTGAAGGAAAAAAGAAATACGAATTTTAAGCTCTGAACACTCTGAAGCAAAAAAGAAACACTTGTTTTTTTTTTGACAACTCAGGCTCTGCTGTGAACTAAAAAAGAAAAACGCCTAATAACTTTGGAAAGGGGTAGACTGATTTTCTGAAGCACTGTCCCAGGTGTGTTTTTTCTATTCAAGCTTTATACACATTTTTCGTTTTAAATATTACACCCACAAGTATAACAGAAGGAAGGGGAGACACATTTCTTGCTGGCGAAACATTGCGATACTATGCGATCGTTGCAATATGGATTGTTGATGATACAAACACAATCCAAGGTATGCAAGATGCTCAGTTCTTGAGAGGTGGCGTTGAGTGTTTCAAGCGGTTTCTTATACGAAAAGCCATTGTATATATAAACTACAGTACTATCACTTGAGGTGCGCCATCTATCGACGAAAAACTAAGCTCTAGAATACCATGGGAAGCAATAACAACAATTAAAATGGTGGAAATTGTTGTTTTTGCTTCCCATGGTATTCTATAGAGCTTAGTTTTTCGTCGATAGATGGCGCACCTCAAGTGGGAATACTATAGTTTATATGCAATGGAAAAGCTAAGGGCCAGTTGTACAATCATGGTTCGCTCATCATCGGATTAAAATTTAAAAACGATTTAACTTCACTCGTGTTTGCAAAATTAAAGTTTAGACGGTGGTTCAAGAGTGGTTCGAGAGCTAACCCACCGATTTCCTAGAGTTAAGTGAAGTTGATTCACGAATCAATAAGTTAAAAACGAGGTTCAGTGCTGAACCGCTATTGTACAACTGGAACTAAGTGCACGTTCGTCGGCAAAACAATTTAAATGGTAAGAACTAAGAAGTTCCAGACAGGAGATCAATAATACAAATGAGAAAGAGGGAGGTGGTAGTGAAGAAGACAGCCATTGGAACCAAATGCACGCATTTTAATATCAAATATCAAATGGTACAATAGTACTACCAACTGAGGTGCGCCATCTATCGACGGAAAACTAAACTCTTGATTTAAGAGGTTTTTGTCTAGATTACCATGGGAAGCAACAACAACAGTTAAAATTGTGGAACGTTAAAAAAAATTGTTGTTGCTTCTAGACAAAAACCTCTTAAATCAAGAGCTAAGTTTTACATCGATATATGTCGCACCTAACGTGGTAGTACTATAGTATAACGAAGTAGTATATAGTATATATATATATACAATGGGGTATGGGTCAGTAGGTCTCTGAAAAGTGGGAAAAGGAATACATTTTCCAGCATAAAAACATTTTATTTGTTAGTCAATATAGTCTCCTCTCAGCTCGATACACTTCTCATCCCTCGTTCCTCCAATTTGTTGATTCCAAAACAAGAATTTGTTTGAGCGTTGACGTTCGAATCCAATCTCTTACCACCGAGCCATTTCTTCATGTCTGGAAACAAGAAATAGTCGCAAAGAGCTAAGTCTGGGGAATATCCTGGATGAGGGAGGAGTTCCCAACTCATACAATTTTGCCATTGCAGCTGCGGACTTTTGTTCCGATGCGTTCGTTGTCTTGGTGAAAACTGACTGTTCGTCGGTTTCTGCTGTGTTTGGTGCATCCAGGTTTAACCACGGTTACGAAACGGCCCAAAAACTCTGTCAAATTTTTCCGCAACATCACACATTCGTTTGACAACTTCAAGCGTGTGTTTTGTTTTCGATTGTGAGCAAACTTGGAACCCATCTTGCGGAAACCTTTTTCATATCCAAATATGTATGTAAAATCGATTGATAAAATGCGCAAACCGATAAAGCTCACGCAGCTTCACTCACTATCACCAGTGTTGGATAGTTACGCGTAACTTTGAAATTTTAATTAGTTACACGTAACTAATGTAACTTATGTAACTAATGTAACTAATGTAACTTATTGTAACTAAATGTAACTAACTATAACTAATAGAATTTTTCAAATACAAAAACTCACATTTTATGTTAAATTGAAATTTAGAAGTTCTGCCCACAAACCCGATCGAATGATCGGATGTTTTAGGGCAAAGCTGGGCCAGCTGCCAGCTGTGGCAACGGCAACCTAGCAAGGAATTCATTTTTAAATTACTATATTTCTGCAAAAAAAAAATTTAAAATAATAAAACAAAATAGATCTCGTTTGATTTCCTTTGGGCGAGCTAAATCTGAAATTTGAGACCAAATCTGAGATCAAATCTGAATTTACCATATAAAAATAAATCACAATACACAAAGAAATGTCCAGGAGTCTCAAGAAAGAACGGAAAACTTCAAATGTAAGTAAAAATCTATTGTATGCTCCAAGAATATAATATTTTATAAGATTTCCTTTTCATCAGGAACATAGTTATTTCAATATGTATTCCTTGCCAGGTTGCTGTGGCACTTGCTTATAAAATAATTTTGTCAATAGTCGATTGGGATTCGGGATGAAATGTGAGTTTTTTTATTTTTTATTATTAAGTTAGAGTTAGTTTTATTTAGTTACAGTTAGTTACATTTAGTTACATTAGTTACATTAGTTACGCCAAATATTGGGCGTAACTAATTCATATTAGTTACGCGTAACTAAACGAGTAACTTACTTCGTGTAACTTACTTGCCAACACTGACTATCACTCGGCGACACTTGTGCTTGAACGACCGCACCGAAATTAAGTAAACCATTTGTGAATGGTTCCAATGGATTGTGAAGAGTCCCAATAATATTTGTAAAGCTCTGTGTGTTTGCGTGATCGATTTCCTCGCAAAAAATGTTATTCAGCACTCAATATTCACTTTTTTTGCATTTTAGCGGAAATGCTCGTAGGCGTCTAAATATAAAATAAAATGGCTGCCACAGCAAAACTATTTGAAAGGTCTGTGCGTTCTTTTGAAAGATGATTCTTGACAAAACAAAATTATAAATTTAAATTGACGAGCTCAGAGATATACTTTTTTGTCTATGCATTAAGAAACTTGAAAAGAAAGAAAGGTCTGTGCGTTCTTTTGAAAGATGATTCTTGACAAAACAAAATTATAAATTTAAATTGACGAGCTCAGAGATATACTTTTTTGTCTATGCATTAAGAAACTTGAAAAGATCGAAACCAGTAAGAGGATTCTATGTATGAAGTCATCTTAGAAGAAGCACACGCCCAGGAAAGGAAGGGAAGCGGCAGAGTCATTATAAGGGCATCACAGCATATCTTACGTCCGCTTGAAAAAAAAACATGGCGGAACAGACTTACTTAAATTTCAAAAAAAAACTTTAGCGCATATTCTCAGGATTTTTAAGATTTGGATATAAACGGTATTTGAGATTATAAAGCACATAAAACAACAATAGAAGAAATTTGATGTAAAGTAGGTAAGATAACTAGAGCCACCATTGCCGAAGTTCAGAACTAAAACGACATGTTATGAAATTACTATAAAAATATATACAATGCCGTTGTACTTCTGGCTTTAAAACTCAGCACCGTCTCATAAAGTTCGTTTAACGCAACCATTTCTTGCAGATCACGTTCCCCAGTTCATTTCTTTGCAACCTTGGCCTCCCTACTCACTAGATTTGAATCCAATGGATTTTTCTGTATAGCCCATTTTGGAGGCTAAGGTGTTAACAAAAAATATGATAGTGTTGCAACATTGAACTTCGCTTCGTCGGGAATGGCCACGGATCCCACAGGACCACCTTTGTGCAGCGTGCAATTACTTCATCAAAAGGATTGATGCTGTCATCCGTGCGAGAGTAAGATATTTTGAGCAGTGACATGGTTTTTAAAAAATATATGTATTTATAGTGTGCTCATCAAATTTGGAATGAAAAACTCTAAATATGAAGTATTTATTTAACTTTGAATTGGTAATACTTAATTTTACGGACCCTGTAGAAATGATCCAATGAAGGAATGATTTCCACTGTGGAACGTTTTCGAGTTATGCGTGGAGTTATTTTGGAAGGAAAATAATCTTTGTATTCCTAATGCCAATCGAAACCATAATTCCACTGAGGGGGGAGGGGCACTGCATCGAAATAAAGAAACACCCTGTAAAAATAAACGTGATTTGATATTGAAGCTTAATTGCATATCTTTCTGTGTTTAAATTTTTTTAACTATATACCTATTAGTTACATAATATTAATTTCTCTACACCGAATATTTTGCAAATTACTATGATCAATCACTTATCTATATGTTAACTTCTGGTTATTTTGTTATAAATATTGTAGGATTTTCAGGTTCTCTGTTTAGTTATAGTTTAGTTATAACGAAATCTCATTTTGCATACAGTTTTGACCTTTAAATAAAGCAACAAGAAAATACTTCTTTAAAATTAATTGAAATAAATTTGGATAAATTAAGTTGTTGTGTAAGTTGTTTATTCAAATTAGAATCCCTACGTAATCTCACCTTCTGAAATCTCGTGTTTAAAAAACTCAAAATCTGTCGATAAATCTCGTGCAAGTGTGCGACTAAATCCAAACTATGTTTAGCATAACTTTATATATTTCGATTTAATTTTTGTACATAATTAATAAATATGGCAAAGTATAAAAAACAAAAAAATATATAAAGGAAACAAAATATTTTGCATCGTAACTAACAAAAAGGAAAAACTTATTTCAAAGGGATATTTTAAATTCAAGATACAATTAAGACGTTAGTAATAAATTTAATATGTATTCGACTTTTAATTTAATTTTTATTTTTTTAATGAAAAAGGGACTAAAATGAGAAATAAAAGAGAACAAAAGAGAGATTTTGGACGGCATCTCCAAAACAGAGTATAAGTAAAGAGGAAGAGCTACGATATACTGTTTGCCCTGCTTTCAATTATTAATTTTGTTAGTTATAGCAATCACTGAAATGCATCCATGAACATTTTGAATGTGGATTTTAAGACAAATTTAGCAAACAAAATTAGGTTTTATTGGTTTTAGAATTTAAATTTGCTTAGCATGGTTTTTAGAAGCTTCTTCTTCACCACAAAAAACTGTGTTTCGGCGCTGTTACTGGGTTGGATATTTTTGGTCAAAAGGCATGACCATACAAAGAAAATCCCTAAAGACAAAGTCCCCAGGAGAAACCATAGTAAAGACAAAATCCCCAAAAGAAATCCCAAAAAGCGATGATGTGCAAGAAGTGAATCAAGCAATTAAATCGCATGCGCGATTTGCTTGATTCACTACTGGTACATCAACGTTTTGGCCCTCTCCCCTCTTTGCACATTTTTTTTACTTGCGATTATAGGTACTAACGGGTGATTTTTTGGCTGGTTTGGTTTTGGCAACACTGGTTTTGACAGCTGACGTGTGTTTAGTACCTTGTGTCACTGTCAAACAGCTTCAGTTTGGTTTGCAATTTAACCATGGATCGTCTTACAAATGAACAACGCTTGCAAATTATTGAATTTAACTATCAAAATTCGTGCTCGGTTCGAAATGTCGAAATATCGAAAAATTGTGTTCAGCGATGAGGCTCATTTTTGGTTGAATGGGTAAGTAAATAAGCAAAATTGCCGCATTTGGAGTGAAGATCAGCCAGAAGCATTGCAACAGCTACCAATGCATCCCGAAAAAGCCACTGTTTGGTGCGGTTTATGGGCCGGCGGCATTATTGGGCCATATTTCTTCAAAGATGATGCGAATCGCAGCGTTACTGTCAATGGTGAACGCTACCGAGCGATGATAACAAACTTTTTTTTGCCCGAAATGGAAGTTCTTGACTTGCATGATATGTGGTTTCAACTAGACGGTGCCACATGCCACACAGCACGCAAAACAATGGCGCAATTGCGAGGCGAGTTTGGAAAACAGTTAATTTCACGTTTCGGGCCGGTCAATTGGCCGCCTAGATCGTGCGATTTGACACCATTAGACTATTTTTTGTGGGGGTATGTCAAGGCTAGTGTCTATAGGGACAAGCCCGCTTCGATTGACGCACTGGAAGCCAACATCCATGCATTCATTCGTGAGATACCGGCCGATATGTGTGAAAGAGTATGCCAAAATTGGACTCAGATGATGGGCTACCTGAGACGCAGCCGCGGTCAACATTTGCATGAAATTATCTTTAAACATTAAATTGCAAGGTTCAAACTATCGATTCAAATAAATATTTCATTCATTTTTTCGAATTTTTTGTGTGTTTTTTTTTTTTAAGTTCTAAACCTCTTAAAAAATCACCCGTTATAAGGCAAGTTATGCATTCGTAAAAAAAAAAAAAAAAATTCTAACAATCAAACATGACATTACGATGATAGAGAAGTCGAAAAAAGTGGGTCCGACAATTCTGTCTGTCTGTCTGTCTGTCTGTCTGTCTGTCTGTCTGTCTGTCCGTGTGTCTGTCTGTCTGTATAGTTACCTACAGCCTAAACGGCTGGACCGATTTGCATCAAACTTGGTACATAGTATTATTATGACGTCCTACAGAGGGGTTTTTGGAATTAGCATTCTAGCTCTAAAACTAACGGTACCTGCAAAATTAATTTTTCTCAAAAATGGCTCCTACGATTTTGATAAAACTTTCTGAATTGTGTTTTCTGTGCAAACTTTATGTTTTGGTTGGAATAGATTTTTCGGGAAAAGTCTTATAACGGTACCTCCCATAGGACCGGTTTTTTTAAATCCGATTTTCTCGTAAGCCACTTGACGAATTTCGATGAAACTTTTAATGTAGAAGCCCTCTTATAAAAGAAATAATATAATTTCGAAAATTTTTCAAAACAAGTTTTTTTGAGTTTTTTAAAAAAGTTTCAAAATTTTTTTTTAATTTTAGTTTTTTCCAAAAACGGTTTAATCCATAATATTTTAATTTTATTTTTCTGATAAAAACTACAAAGTGCTAGAAGTTGGCATACTCAAAAAAATTTTGGAATATATTTTCGAAAAGTTTTTCAAAAAAAACTGTTTTTTGAAAAAACTGGTCCAACGATTTTGAAAATTTTTTTCATAAAAATTCAAAAACGTAAAAGAAACCTGATGGCTTACTTCATTTTCTCCAAAAAACGGTTTAGGTATTGATTTTTAAGTGATTTATAAAATTTCATATGATTTTTTCAACGCTTTTTTCCCAAAATCTCAAGCACCCAAGACCATTTTAACACATTAGAGCAAGTTCGTATGACCCAGTCGTGCACTTTATTTATAATGCTCTCGCACTCAAGGGGATATTACTATCCTTACAAAGATTTAACATGTGCGAGTGAGGAGAGAAGGAATTAAAAGATGGGAAAATTTTATGGGAAGTTCCGTCATATAAGACTTGTAATTTTCATTACTTCAAAACACCACTTAAGTTTTATCAAAATCATAAGAGAAGTTTTAGAGAAAATAAAATAAGTCTTATCGGTTGTATGGCAGTGGCAGGTACCGTTCAGCGAAATCTCCTTTACTTAAAATTTATTCAAATTTACGTGATCCTGAATAGTAATTGAACAAAACTTGAGGTTCAGTAATTCAAAGAATTACATAGTTCAATATTTCGACTGTAGTTCCCAACAATAAGGGAAATCAACCTTGTATTCTCATATCATATTCTAACCTTTATTCCAGATCATGGGCTCAAAACAAAAGTTGTCGATCATTGAAGGACCCCATCGGAACATAGTTTCATACAGCGTCCATGAAATATTCCAAGAAAAAGTCAGTCAGTATCTTAACCAACCTGCACTAATTTATAAAGATGAGGACATATACAGAAATCTGACCTACGAAGAAGTCAATCAAAGATCCAATAAATACGGCAGAGTCATTGTAGAAGAGTACTTTAAAAGGTCCCTTAAGCCGAATCAGGATGGGGATTTCGTAATAGCCGTTTGTATGCAGCCTTCGGAGAGCTTGGTAATGGTATTCCTTGCAGCCTGGAAAGCTGGTGCAGCATATCTTCCAATCGACCCAAGTTTCCCGGCCAATCGAATAAGCCATATTCTCAACGAAGCTCGCCCAATAATGGTTATATGTGATGATGACAGTGACAGGAAGCTATTTGGTTCAGTCTGCACCTTGAAAATTAATGAGCTCGATAAGAAAGCTGTTCTTATGGAAGCAGTAAATATTCCAGAGAGTGAAATGTTAAATGAGACAAATAATTTGGCACTTATTTTGTACACTTCGGGAAGTACTGGTGTTCCAAAAGGTAAACTTTTGAGACTTGGGGACATAGCTCCCAACGACTTATCACCCAAAGCGCAAAATGACATAACTCCTGATGTGTTGGCGTTGTGTCACTATGACAGAACATTCCAATAGTTGGGTTATATGTCACTTTGCGATTTGCGCGATAAGCCGTTGGGGGTTATGCCCCTACTACATTTTTTTAATTTTATTTTATTTGCGAAATTTGACTTTTGTTTTCTTTGTTAGGAGTTCGGTTGCCCCATGCCGTTGTGTTAAACCGCCTCCTTTGGCAGTGGGAAACATTTCCCTACACCGCTGACGAATTAGTTGGAGTTTTTAAAACGACTATCACCTTCGTGGATTCAGTTTCTGAAATATGGAGTACACTATTAAATGGTAAGGTTGAGGAATCTATACATATAATAAAATTGTAAAGGGTCGATGTCTGTACATTGAAGATATAGATGCAAAACTAATATGGGTAGTCTATATTAGACCCACAGAAGCCAAAACAACCGTTTTTAGAATTTTTGTCTGTCTGTCTGTATGCCTGTCTGTCTGTCTGTATGTTTGTACGCGGATCACGCAAAAACTACTGCATGGAATTGAATGCGGTTTTCGCAGTTGGAAAATATATAATTCTGGTTGTTTTTTTTAATATTGCTGAAATCGAACGTTATTCAATGAACTTAACGCAAAATTAAAAGATTTTAAGGAAGTTAGCGTCTCACTTACATAATGGCGCTGGAAAGTCGTTCTGAATAGAAGTTACATCAAAAACATCATAGATGGCGCTATTTACCACCATATAGACAATGTCTCATTCAGCGAAAGCAGAAATCGAAAAAAAATGTAACCAATACTTACGCCCAAAACTGATGAAGCGGAGCTGCCGTAAGTAGCAGTATCGGAGCGTAACATCGTTTTGAAAGTGGGCATTCCAATTAGGTATATTCGTATATTGCTTCAGAACTTAACCCTCCAACTTTGCAATTTAAACCGTTAATATTATACAGAAGCCAAAAATCTTACGGCTGGTAAAGTTTGTAGCTTTCATATCACGTATACTCCCCATTTTGAACCGGTTGTGTAAAAAAAAAAATACACTGAGATACCTACTTTATTCTTAAATCCACGCGTACGAATTAGTGGGCAAAAGCTAGTAAAACAAATACAAGCATACTTTCTATTCAATCGTGGTAGCATTACCGTTCGACTGTGGTGACAACAAATTCTAACGTATTTGTTTAGTTTTTCCCTCAAACAGATCATAAAATAATATAAAATCTTTATTTTAAATATTAAAAATTAAAAAAAGTATTCGACTTCGTTGTCAGGTTTGGCTGTTTTAATTGTCCCAAAGACAATAACAAAAGATCCACAAGAACTAGTTAAACTACTTGATGAGTACCAAATCCGCAGATTGGTGCTTGTTCCAACGCTTTTACGTAATATTCTCATTTATCTTAAGATGAGTCGTAACTCAAATAACAGACCTTTACGTAATCTTCGGGACTGGATATGTTCAGGTGAACCGTTGCCAAAACAACTTGCAGAACAATTCTTTGACTGTTTTGAAGAGGGAACTCATTTCTTGCACAATTTTTACGGGTCAACCGAAATAATGGGTGATGTAACTTACTTCACTTGCGAGGATAAAGAACAGCTGAAACAATTTGAGAAAGTTCCCATTGGTTCGTTTGTACACCTTATCAAGAGAGGTCTTTAGCTCTAAGAGTTATAACGGTTCTCATCTTTTAGGGCTTCCTATTTTCAACACTGTGATATACATACTGGACCAGGACTACAAGCCTGTCAAAAACGGAGCAATTGGAGAAATCTTCGTTGCTGGATCTAATCTCGCACATGGATACGTTAACGGACGTGATCCTGAAAGATTTTTTAAGAATCCGCTCTCCAATGAGGATAGTAAGTGCAAAACAACTTTTTTATTCGAGTATTTGACCAAACACCATTTTATTCAGAGTTCTCCCGTCTGTATCGAACTGGAGACTTTGGATCACTTCAAAACGGCTACATTATGTTCGATGGTCGGACAGATTCGCAAATAAAAATTCGTGGACATCGAATTGATTTATCCGAGGTGGAGGAAAACATCCTTTCAATTGACGCTATAGAAAAAGCCTTCGTCCTTTGCTACCGTGTTGATCAGATTGATCGTTCACTTTTGGCATTTGTAAAGCTCAAGGATGCTTCGTCTCAGTTTACTGGACTTCATTTAGAAGCAGTTTTGAAGAGTAAATTGGCAGATTATATGATTCCTCAAGTTGTAATCATTGATCATGTCCCACTTTTGGTCAATGGAAAAGTTGATCGACAAGCATTGTTTAAACTATATGAAACCACAAATGATAAGAAAATGCTTGCATTTGATTTTGCTCATGTTCCAAACGATATGAAACTCATTGCAAGTGACCTTTTTAATATCGTGAGCAGTGTTATAGGGCGTTCTTCACGTGCAACTTTAACGGTCGAAAGTAATTTTTATGAGATTGGTGGCAATTCTCTGAACTCTATTACCACCGTAATGATGTTACGTGAAAAAGGTTATCATATTGAAATATCAGATTTTATCACGGCAAAAAACTTTGGAGAGGTTCTCAACAGAATGTCTTCCAACCTTATCGCGAAACCAGAAGTCGAGAAGCTTATTGGTGGACCTCTGCTTTTGAATATGAAAGCATTCCCACTTACTGCAGATGACAAGGAGGTTTCCATTAAGTAGACATTTGATCTTGTTCCGATGGAATAATTATTAATACAGTTTCTTTTCCTAGAATACTTGCAGATTGTTTTTTTGAAAAGGGTGATTTGGAGTATTATATTAGAGATAAATTAAAACACCAAGACCTTGTTGACATTTTTGAGGTTTGTTCTAAATACCCTTCAAACCATTGCCTTATATATTTATATATTCTTTCTAGCAATGCTGGGATGATGTTCTTGAACAAAATTATAGTTTTACGGTTAAGGATGTGAATTCAAACAAGACAATTGGCGTTTCCTTTAATTTCGACGCTCGAGATGAACCCCCATTCGTGGTAAACTCATTTGCTGATAGGACATTTGACATCGTAGAAGTATTGGAAGAACCCTTCAGGTAATAATTTTGGTGAATAAATGAAAGTAATATCAGGATTCCACTTATCACTTTTTTATATATCATACAATAACCTTCTGAAAGGGTGCTTTTTTAACGGTTGCAAACACTTCGGTTAAATACATTAATATTGATTAGCTTCTTACGGACTTCGACCAAGCAAATAGTATTAAATGAAAGCTTTTTGATTTTGTGAGTTGCCTTTAATACACAAAAAGCATCGTTAGTGCGTTTTTTGAAAACTGAAAAAATCATCAAGGACCTGAAGTGATAAGTGGAAACCCGTTCGAAACATAAGCAAACACTAATGAACCCAATGCATTTGAATTGTTTTTTATTTAAATTATAGAGAAAATATAATGCCCAAGGGCTTGAATAAAGTAATGCACTCTTGTTTAATGGGAACCGCCATGTGCTTGAATTCACAAGAAAATATTGCCTGCATTCAATTTATGGAGGAAAAAATTCTAAGACTAGCCCGCAAAAAGAAATTCATGGCTGTTCTTACATCCAATCTCAGTCCTCTTACACAGGTTTGTTACATTTTATTATCTATATTTTTTTTTTTCAAAAAATTTATTTCTTTTTTTTTAAGCAACTTGCAAAAGAAGTTTTTGACTACACATGCGTGCTTGATTACAAGGTCAATGAATATATTCATAAGGATGGAACAAGGCCATTCGCACTTGCTCCTGACTCTCACCGATACATGATTCATTATAAGGAATTATAAGCTAAGGCTACCTAATATTATTTTAAATACAAACAAACAAGACTATTTTACTTTAAGATAAAGGTAAGGATATTAAGGGCATGCAAGTCCAAGTGATTAACTTAAATGTAATGAATAAATAAATATATTTTTGCACATTAAGCCATAAGCCAGACGTTTCCTGATATTTTATCTCTAACTCAAATTGTTGAATTTTCGATCACATTCCGAATAACATATTCGTAGACAAGATTCGCAATATTAGAATGAAAGATTCCGTTTAAACTTTGTCAACTTATTGCTTCCACTTCCGTGAAGGCATAGAAAAATTATTAAATTCGATAAAGCGGTTTTCCAAATCTTTTGGTAGGATTTTCTTAGTATAGGCACTAAGGTTTCTGTGATCAAGAAATTCAAGTGATTTCTATAAGCCATGGTGCATTCGAAGTAGACAATGAACCTGCAAATTTTAAGAACATAAGCCATGTCAAATCCTTTTGAAATATTGCATATTTCAGCTTCCGAGAAACCAATGTCCAACAGCAATTTTAGCGCCAAATGCGCTGTTCTTCCACCATCTAGTCATAAAGCCGCAATACCTGATTAAGCCAGACCCAAAGCAATTCCATTTTGAGATCGAATGTAGGCCAATAGGAAAATGATGAGAAATTTTTTCCAAGTGCCACCAGGCTCATCAATGGCAAAAAGACCAACTTCAACAACTGTTCAATGTAATTTAGTTTTTCGAACCCAAGTGTTTCCCTAATTACAACACACTTTTACTTGCTCTATAGGGCAAGTATTGGTTTCGTGCAGAAAAAAAAATCGAGGTTTTAATCAAACATGACATTACGATGATAGAGAAGCCCAAAAAAGTGGTTTTCGCCATACCGTCCGTCGGTCTGTCTGTGCGGATGTGCGGATGTGCGCTTTTTCACGTCATTCTACAGCCTAAACGGCTTGACGGATTTTCTTCAAACTTCATACATAGCAGTTTGAAGAAAAACGATTGTCGACGTTTTTTTTATTTCGTCTTAGCCCGGCTCAAACTGGTACCTTTCATGTAACGGTTTTTTTCATTTCGGATTTTCTCGAAAACATCTCTAACGATTTTGATTAACCTCAAAATTTAGCTAACTTTAAGCATTTCTAACAAAACTGTGTTTTTCGTTTTTGGCTCAAATGGTCGTAACGAAAATCAGGTTTAAACGGCTTTTTTTTTAAATGGCCACAAGTTCGCAACGGCTTAATTGAATTGACTCAAACTTCGTTTGGCATCGTTTTTTATAGCGTTCTATAGGATGGCTTTGCAATTTTTTCAGTAAAGCCTTTCTAAATGGTGGCTCCCATACAACAAGCCGTTCAGTTTTAGCCAACTTTTTTTGGTTTTTTCTAATTTGCTCAAAAATGGCTCTAACGATTTTGTTTAAACTTTGTGTGTAATATTCTTTTAGTGTTCTTAAGAGAACTGCGTTTTTAGTTTTTGGCTAAAAATGCAAATAAAGGAAATCTGGTCTTGACGTCTTTTTTTCAAATTGCCATAAGTTGTCAACGGTTGTATCGAATTCAAACAAACTTTGTTTGGTATAGTTCCTTACAACTCTCTATCAGATGGCATTGCATTTTTTCCAGTTTATCTTATTTAAATGGTGGCTCCCATACAAAGAGCCATTAGGTTTTGGCCAATTTTTTTAGTATTTTCTAATTTACTCAAAAAAGGCTCTACCGATTTTTATTAAACTTTGTATTGAATATACATAGAATGTTTTTTAGAAAACTGCATTTAAGTTTTTGGCTACAAATGATAATAACGGAAATTTGTTTTAACAATTTTATTAATTTGGCCATAATTGGACATTTATATCATTTAAAGCACCCAAAAGATGACATCTAAATTTTAAAAATTCAAAGCGTAAGCTCCCGCTCGGGTTTTCCAGTTTAAACCAAAATTTTGTATAGTTTTCCCCAAATTCAAACAGGAGTTCTTCATATTGCTCGAAAACTTTGTTTTCATCGTATTATTGCACCCACAGAGCAAGTACGTGCGACCCAGTCGTGCATTTTTTTTTTTTTTTTTTCAAATAGGACTAACCGCAGCAATCCCGTGACATTTTACTCCCATGCAAAAAATCTCGTCTATCGTATCGTATTGTATCGTATCGTATCGTATGAAATTATTCAAATCGTATTCAAACGTCCGCGTCCCTATTCCCTTACCCCTCATGTGCTGCTTTGGCTTTCCACCTTTAATACATACAAGTGATGCTCAAATAAAAAGCCATACTGCGAACTGCGATAGAAAACGGCGAGAATGAAAAAAAATAAAACTCTGCCGGCCATGTCACGTCATTGGCGAAGCAAAAGCAGGGAAGAAAATGTTAAGCAATAAAATGAAACCGATTGTCAAAAATTAGATTTGCAAAAAGTATTAATTAGGGTCTATCTACGAGTATGCACATAAATTAAAATTAAGTGTCTGCTTGTAATTTCAAAATATCAGCTTTTTACTAAATGTACATACATATATGAAAGAATTATTATTTTCAACACATTAATGAATTTTCGCGGAACGAAGTTCGCCGAGTCATCTAGTAAAAACATAGAATGCACGACTTGGTCGCACAAACTTGCGCTGTGGGTGAAAAATCACGATGATAAAAACTTTTCCAGCAATAACAACTACTCTTTGTTGTATGAAATAAGCAAAGAAGTTCAAATTCTTTGTTTAAGAAGTGTTTATGTCCAGCATTTTGAGCATAATGAGAATGACAGTTTTATTATGATTCGTTAATTATTCCCGTTACTTCGTTATACTAAGCCCTCCATCAATGGAATTAAGTTTGTTATATACTACAATTTATTGTTGTTATTAGTGTTAGTTGTTATTTTAGCCACAAACTTAGGACGCAGTTATCTTTGAAATATTCCCAAAAAAAAAACCCATGCACAAAATTAGCAGTTCGGTAAAAATTAAGTGTTGGCTAAAACCATTGCATATATAAACTATAGTATTACCACTTGAGGTGCGCCATCTATCGACGAAAAACTAAGTTCTAGAATACCATGGGAAGCAAAAACAACAATAGAAGAAATTTGATGTAAAGTAGGTAAGATAACTAGAGCCACCATTGACGAAGTTCAGAACTAAAACGACATGTTAGATGAAATTATTATAAAAATATATATACAATGCTGTTGTACTTCTGGCTTTAAAACTCAGCACCGTCTCATAAAGCTCGTTTAACACAACCATTTCTTGCAGATCACGTTCCCCAGTTCATTTCTTTGCAACCTTGGCCTCCCTACTCACTAGATTTGAATCCAATGGATTTTTCTGTATAGCCCATTTTGGAGGCTAAGGTGTCAACAAAAAAATATGAGAGTGTTGCAACATTGAACTTAGCACTTCGTCGGGAATTGCCACGGATCCCACAGAACCACCTTTGTGCAGCGTGCAATTACGAGTACTTCATCAAAAGGATTGATGCTGTCATGCGTGCGAGAGGAAGTTATTTTGAGCAGTGACATGGTTTTTAAAAAAATAAATGTATTTATAGTGTGCTCATCAAATTTGGAATGAAAAACTCTCAATATGAAGTATTTATTTAACTTTGAATTGGTAATACTTAATACGGACCCTGTAGAAATGATCCAATGAAGGAATGATTTCCACTGTGGAACGTTTTCGAGTTATGCGTGGAGTTATTTTGGAAGGAAAATAATCTTTGTATTCCTAATGCCAATCGAAACCATAATTCCACGGAGGGGGGACGGGCGCTGCATCGAAATAAAGAAACACCCTGTAAAAATAAACGTGATTTGATATTAAAGCTTAATTGCATATCTTTCTGTGTTAAATTTTTTTAACTATATACCTATTAGTTACATAATATTAATTTCTCTACACCGAATATTTTGCAAATTACTATGATCAATCACTTATCTATATGTTAACTTCTGGTTATTTTGTTATAAATATTGTAGGATTTTCAGGTTCTCTGTTTAGTTATAGTTTAGTTATAACGAAATCTCATTTTGCATACAGTTTTGACCTTTAAATAAAGCAACAAGAAAAACCTTTTAATTAATTGAAATAAATTTGGATAGATTAAATGTGTAAGTTGTTTATTCAAATTAGAATCCCTACGTAATCTCACCTTCTGAAATCTCGTGTTTAAAAAACTCAAAATCTGTCGATAAAATCTCGTGCAAGTGTGCGACTAAATCCAAACTAAGTTTAGCATAACTTTATATATTTCGATTTAATTTTTGTAATAATTAATAAATATGGCAAAATATAAAAAACAAAAAAATATATAAAGGAAACAAAATATTTTGCACCGTAACTAACAAAAATGAAAAATATATTTCAAAGGGATATTTTAAATTCAAGATACAATTAAGACGTTAGTAATAAATATTTAACATTTAAAATATTTTAATGAAAAAGGGACTAAAATAAGAAATAAAAGAGAACAAAAGAGAGATTTTGGACGGCATCTCCAGAACAGAGTATAAGTAAAGAGCTACGATATACTGTTAGCCCTGCTTTCAATTATTAATTTTGTTAGTTATAGCAATCACTGAAATGCATCCATGAACATTTTGAATGTGGATTTTAAGACGAATTTAGCAAACAAAATTAGGTTTTATTGGTTTTAGAATTTAAATTTGCAAAGCATGGTATTTAGAAGCTTCTTCTTCACAAAAAACTGTGTTTATACAGAAAGAATACTATTTCGGCGCTGTTACTGGGTTGGATATTTTTGGTCAAAAGGCATGACTATACAAAGAAAATCCCTAAAGACATAGTCCCCAGGAGGAACCATAGTAAAGACAAAATCCCCAAAAGAAATCCCAAAAAGCGATGATGTGCAAGAAGTGAATCAAGCAATTAAATCGCATGCGCGATTTGCTTGATTCACTACTTGTACATCAACGTTTTGGCCCTCTCTCCTCTTTGCACATTTTTTTTTTATAATGCTCTCGCACTCAAGGGGATATTACTATCCTTATAAAGATTTAACATGTGCGAGTGAGGAGAGAAGGAATAGAAAGATGGGAAAGTTTTATGGGAAGTTCCGTCATATAAGACTTGTAATTTTCATTACTTCAAAACACCACTTAAGTTTTATCAAAATCAAAAGAGAAGTTTTAGAGAAAATAAAATAAGTCTTATCGGTTGTATGGCAGTGGCAGGTACCGTTCAGCGAAATCTCCTTTACTTAAAATTTATTCAAATTTACGTGATCCTGAATAGTAATTGAACAAAACTTGAGGTTGAGTAATTCAAAGAAGTACATATAGTTCAATATTTGGACTGTAGTTCCCAACAATAAGGTAAATCAACCTTGTATTCTCATATCATATTCTAACCTTTATTCCAGATCATGGGCTCAAAACAAAAGTTGTCGATCATTGAAGGACCCCATCGGAACATAGTTTCATGCAGCGTCCATGAAATATTCCAAGAAAAAGTCAGTCAGTATCTTCACCAACCTGCACTAATTTATAAAGATGAGGACATATACAGAAATCTGACCTACGAAGAAGTCAATCAAAGATCCAACAAATACGGCAGAGTCCTTGTAGAAGAGTACTTTAAAAGGTCCCTTAAGCCAAATCAGGATGGGGATTTCTTAATAGCCGTTTGTATGCAGCCTTCGGAGAGCTTGGTAATGGTATTCCTTGCTGCCTGGAAAGCTGGTGTAGCATATCTTCCAATCGATCCGAGTTTCCCGGCCAATCGTATAAGCCATATTCTCAACGAAGCTCGCCCAATAATGGTTATATGTGATGATGACAGTGACAGGAAGCTATTTGGTTCAGTCTGCACCTTGAAAATTAATGAGCTCGATCAGAAAGCCGTTCAAATGGAAGCAACAAACATTCCTAAGAGTGAAATGTTAGATGTGGCAAGCAATTTGGCACTTATTTTGTACACTTCGGGAAGTACTGGTGTTCCAAAAGGTAAACTTTTAAATTTAATTTAATTTTCGAAATAGGACTTTGTTTTTGTTTAGGTGTGCGGTTGCCCCATGATGTTGTATTAAACCGCTTTAACTGGCAGTGGGAAACATTTCCCTACACTGCTGACGAATTAGTTGGAATTTTCAAAACGACTATCAACTTTGTGGATTCAGTTTCTGAAATATGGAGTACACTTTTAAATGGTAAGTTTGAGGTATTATAACTTAAATTTTTTGTAATACGAACGTATTTGTTTAATTTTTCCCAAAAACGGATCGTAAAATAATGTAAAAATCTTTATTTCAAATATTTTTAAAGCTTAATACAATATTATTAAAAATGTATTCGACTACGTTGTCAGGTATGGCTGTTTTAATTGCCCCAAAGGCAATAACAAAAGACCCACAAGAACTAGTTAAACTAATGGACGAGTATCAAATCCGCAGATTGATGCTTGTTCCAACGCTTTTACGTAATATTCTCATGTATCTTAAGATGAATCGTAACTCAAATAACAGACCTTTGCGTAATCTTCGGGACTGGATATGCTCAGGTGAGCCATTGCCAAAACAACTTGCAGAACAATTCTTTGACTGTTTTGAAGAGGGAACTCATTTCTTGCACAATTTTTACGGGTCAACCGAAATAATGGGTGATGTAACTTACTTCACTTGCGAGAATAAAGAACAGCTGAAACAATTTGAGAAAGTTCCCATTGGTTCGTTTGTACTACACCTTATCAAGAGAGATCTTTAGCTCTAAGAGTTATAACGATTCTCATCTTTCAGGGCTTCCTATTTTCAACACTGTGATATACATACTGGACCAGGACTACAAGCCTGTCAAAAACGGAGCAATTGGCGAAATCTTCGTTGCTGGATTGAGTCTTGCACATGGATACGTTAACGGACGTGATCCTGAAAGATTTTTTAAGAATCCGCTCTCCAATGAGGATAGTAAGTGCAAAATAACTTTTTTATTCGAGTATTTGACCTAACACAATTTTATTTAGAGTTCTCCCGCCTGTATCGAACCGCTGACTTTGGATCGATTCAAAACGGCTACATTATGTTCGATGGTCGGACAGATTCGCAAATAAAAATTCGTGGACATCGAATTGATCTTTCTGAGGTGGAAGAACAAATCCATTCCATCGACGCCATAGAAAAAGCCACCGTTCTTTGTTACCGTGTTGATCAGATTGATCGTTCACTTTTGGCATTTGTAAAGCTCAAGGATGCTTCATCTCAGTTTACTGGACTTCAGTTAGAAGCAGTTTTGAAGAGTAAATTGGCAGATTATATGATTCCTCAAGTTGTGATCATTGATCATGTCCCACTTTTGGTCAATGGAAAGGTTGATCGACAAGCATTGTTTAAACTATACGAAACCACAAATGATAAGAAAATGCTTGCATTTGATTTTGCTCCTGTCCCAGACGATATGAAACTCATTGCAAGTGACCTTTTTAATATCGTCAGCAGTGTTATAGGGCGTTCTTCACGTGCAACTTTAACGGTCGAAAGTAATTTTTATGAGATTGGTGGCAATTCTCTGAACTCTATTACCACCGTAATGATGTTACGTGAAAAAGGTTATCATATTGAAATATCAGATTTTATCACGGCAAAAAACTTTGGAGAGGTTCTCAACAGAATGTCTTCCAACCTTATCGCGAAACCAGAAGTCGAGAAGCTTATTGGTGGACCTCTGCTTTTGAATATGAAAGCATTCCCACTTACTGCGGATGACAAGGAGGTTTCCATTAAGTAGACATTTGATCTTGTTCCGATGGAATAATTATTAATACAGTTTCTTTTCCTAGAATACTTGCAGATTGTTTTTTTGAAAAGGGTGATTTGGAGTATTATATTAGAGATAAATTAAAACACCAAGACCTTGTTGACATTTTTGAGGTTTGTTCTAAATACCCTTCAAACCATTGCCTTATATATTTATATATTAATTCTAGCAATGCTGGGATGATGTTCTTGAACAAAATTATAGTTTTACGGTTAAGGATGTGAATTCAAACAAGACAATTGGCGTTTCCTTTAATTTCGACGCTCGAAATGAACCCCCATTCGTGGTAAACTCATTTGCTGATAGGACATTTGACATCGTAGAAGTATTGGAAGAACCCTTTAGGTAATAATTTTGGTGAATAAATGAAAGTAATATCAGGATTCCACCTATCGCTTTTTTATATATCATACAAAAACTTTCTGAAAGGGTGCTTTTTTAACGGTTGCAAACACTTCGGTTAAATACATTAATATTGATTAGCTTCTTACGGACTTCGACCAAGCAAATAGTATTAAATGGAAGCTTTTTGATTTTGTGAGTTGCCTTTAATACACAAAAAGCATCGTTAGTGCGTTTTTTGAAAACTGAAAAAACTGAAATCAGGACCTGAAGTGATAAGTGGAAACCCGTTCGAAACATAAGCAAACACTAATGAACCCAATGCATTTGAATTGTTTTTTATTTAAATTATAGAAAAAAAATAATGCCCAAGGGCTTGAATAAAGTAATTCACTCCAGTTTAATGGGAACCGCAATTTGCTTGAATTCACAAGAAAATATTGCCTGCATTCAATTTATGGAAGAAGAAATTCTAAGGTTAGCCCGAAAAAAGAAATTCATGGCTATTCTTACATCCAATGTTAATCCTCTTACCCAGGTTTGTTAAATGTTATTATCTATTTTTTTTTCCTCCAAAAATTCATTCTTTTTTTTAAGCAACTTGCAAAAGATGTTTTTAACTACACATGCGTGCTTGATTACAAGCTCAATGAATATATTCATAAGGATGGAACAAGGCCATTCGCACTTGCTCTTGACTCTCACAGATACATGATTCATTATAAGGAATTACAAGCCAAGGCTACCTAATGTTATTTTAAATACAAACAAGCAAGACTATTTCACTTTAAGATAAAGTTAAGGATATTAAGGGCATGTAAACTCAATTCATTAACTGATTGTAATGAGTAAATAAATATATATACAGTGTTACCAACTCAAAGTTCAATAAATCCTTTATTTTTAGAGTTTTCATCCTCTAACATTGATATGAAATAAATAAATAAATTTAATTTCAAATTATATAAGTGTTTTTTTTTTTCAGCGTATAACGAGTAACGTGTTCGCAGACAAAATTTGCCATATTAAAATGAATGATTCCGTTTCAACTTTGTCAGCTTATTGCTTCCACTTCCGTGAAGGCATATCACAAATAAGTTTCGCATTCACAAATCTAAAAATAAATATTGTAAGTTTCGTAAGAAAAATAAAGTTTGACTGAGTCATATTGCAAAAAAATGTTGGAACCTAATTTTGGCACATCATATTTAAGAAAAATGTACCGCACTACCCCCGGCAAGTTAATTAAAAAAATGGCGCATTTTATCAAGGTTTCAAAATGGTACAACACATGGTACTTTTTCATTCGTCAACAAAATTATCAACATACAAACCACCGTCGATCATTTAAAATTCTGACTAAAAAATTTAAAGTATGATATTGTAATGATTTTAGTCTTGGGTTCGAAAATAAAACGTATTATCTTTTACTTTTAAAGTATCACTACTATCTCTACAAATAAAACTCACGTTTATCTAAGTTCAAACTCTTTATTTATTTCTTTATCTTAGCACCACTAATTATTCACCATTTATTCGCTACCACGGTTAAAATGAAACTGTGTTCATTTCCGAATAAAATGTCCTATTTATACTGGGATCAAAAGTTCCCGAACAGTCTAAGTCTCGAACTATTCGGAATTGTCAAGATGCTTTGAAAGCTTTCAGAGCTTTCAAATTCCCCATTGTTATTTCAGCAGAATCATTCAGCAAAATTATTCAGCATAATTTATTTTACTATAGTAGAGACAATAACCATAACAATATTTACTGTAGTAGAGACAAAACCATTCATATAACAATATTTTACTTTTTTGGTTTATTATTGAAAACTTTAATCATAATGAACCCAAAGAAAAAATTTTAATACATTTATCTTATCCATAAGACTAAAGCAGACGTTCAAATTGTTTTCCATCGGCACGAATACAGGCTCTGCATCACCGCAGAACAGATTTGTTCACCAGACGTCCGAATCTCCTTGCATTAATTTCTTCTCCTGCGTCAACAATTTTGTGGCGGAGTTCGTCTCTATTTTCAATTGTTTTAAAATACACTTTTTCTTTTATGCAGCCGAGCGGGTTTAAATCCGGAGAACGAGGAGGCCACAAAATGTATCCAAGTCGGCCAATCCACCTATCGGGATACTCAGTATTCAGGTAATCGCGTACTAGACGAGCATAATGCGCTGGGCAACCATCTTGTTGAAACCACATGTCTCAAAAGATGTTGAGTGGTTCATCTTCCAATAAATTCGGCAAATCATTTTGTAAAAAATTCAGGTAGTTGTCATCATTTAAGTTTTTGAGCAGCTCAAGTGGTCCACTTATTTGTCCATTTGAATTCCGGTCCACATATTTACTTAAAATTGATATTGAGAGCGGTCTTCACGCATTAAATGCGGATTTTCTCTATGCCACTCATGTAAATTATGTAGATTCAAATAACCGTCTTTTTACTTGCGATTATAGGTACTATAAGGCAAGTTATGCATTCGTCGAAAAAAAAAGTTTTGAGATAACAACCAAACATGACATTACGATGATAGCGAAGACGAAAAAAGATGGTCTAAAAATTCTGTCCGTCTGTATGTCTGTCTGTCTGTCTGTCTGTCTGTCTGTATGTAGACCTACATCCCAAACGGGTGGGCCGAATTGCTTCAAACTTGGTATATAGACTTTTTTAGGTATTGTACAGAAAGGAAATTGAAATTTTTTTTTTAGCTCAAAAAATAACGGTACCTGCCATACAACCGTTACGTTAAAGCTTATTTTTCTCAAAAACGGCTCTAACGATTTTTAATTAAAAAAATCAGTGTTGCTTTTTAGGTACGACCAATCATATGGCTGAAAAAAAAGTTTTAAAAAATGGCTAAGAACGGTACTTTCCATAGGACCGTTTTTTTTTGCTTTCGACTAACTCGAAAACGACTCAACCGATTCTTTCGAAATTTCACACACATATAGCTGTAGGTAGCTCAATTTGTATTGCATACCAATATTTTTGAAAAATATTTTTTTGTATTTTTAAAAGCATTTTTTAAAAAAAAATTTAAAAAATTAATATTTTGAAAACTGCTTATTAAATTTTTTTTAAAAAATTTTAAGTAAATGTATTTGCTGAATACCTATGAACTGGCGTTTTTGAATTTTTTTTGAAAATTTTTTTCAAAAAAAACTTTTTTTCTCAAAAACCGCTCCACAGATTTTTCTAAATTTATTCTCATAAATTCAAATTTATCCAAGAAATAAAATGGCGTACTTTTTTTTCAGCTCAAATTAGTTTAAGTATTTATTTAAGAATTTTGAAAATTTTATTTTTATCAAAATCTCAAGCCCCTAGACCACTGTCACACATTAGAGCAAGTTCGTGCGACCCAGTCGTGCATTTTATTTAAATGCTGATTCGTCAGTCCATAAAATATGGTTAAGAACTTGCGGGTCTTCACTATTTTTCGCCAACATTGTTCTGCAAAAATCGACTCTGGGAGCGTAGTTACGAGGAAGCAAACAACCGATGAGCAGTGCCGGATTAAGCCAGCGCGGGGCCTGTAGCAAATTCTATCAGGGGGCCCTTGGATTGTTTAAGGTTATCAAGTTTTAGGTATTAAATAAAACAAAACTGTTACAAACAAACTTTTCTTGATTTAATTTGAGCAAAGTTATTATCAACTTCTCGGAGTAAATCATATTCAATGTTCATTAAAGTGAGGTGATTCAGACGTTGTTGGGTTATCGCATTCCTCATCTCATTTTTAACACGTTTTAATGTTGAAAAAGATCGTTCACCAGACCACTGCAGTTGGTGATCATGAGAGACAAATAAATGGGTAAGGCAATTTCAACGTTCGGAAAACAAGATTGTAAAGAATTATTTATCAAAAGCTTGTAAACTTGCAGTCTTAGAGCCTCACTATTCTTGCTGATAATAATACTAGCAACGAACTGGACTAATTCGTCACCCAGGCTGTCCTCCAAATCATCTGCGTCAGCGCACCTACGATGAGCGTCAGCGCACCTACGATGATTGCAGATTTTTCCAAAATCTCTTCTTGTGGAAGGGATTTCAGCTCTCGTAATGTTCCAAAAACGCCAGAAATTTTATGATAACTGTTCATACGATTACCTAAAGCAGTGAGTACGTTATTAATGATGACAATAAACACCTCAATTTCATATCGTTGTCCCTGGTATTTGGTTTTCAGCAAAGTCGTCGGGTGTATTTGAGCCGCTATAATTGTCTTATTTTGTACTTCGCTTTTTACGTCTAGAAGTTTCTTGCTGATATGCCTCACAGCCAGTTAGATCTTTGGCTTTCGCCTCAATATCTGAAAATGTAGATCGCATTGCTCGAACGTATGCACGTAATGATTCATAAAGGGCGTATCTAGTGTTAAGGATTTGATCATCCGATTGAAGCACTAGTCGATTGCAAACATTCTAGGATTATATTTCACAATATCGTCATTATTCCCGTTTTCAACTAATATAAAATAAATTTTCAATGAAATCAAAGAATATTAATGCTTCTGTATTTCTTGGTAATTATATTCTTTGATATAACCCTTTTCAAATTGGTCGGGTTACTGCGATTAGCTCGACAAAAATTTAGTGAATTCCCCTGTTATAGTTTTGCAGTATTGCCAACTTGCGTGTAGTGCGGTGCAAAACATAGTTTTTGGTATGACCAGCCAATAAAAATTTAAATAACATGTATGTATAGTTGAACATTTTGTTGCAACTATTTTCTTAGAAGTAATCGTGGCTACATTGATTGGAAAATTTTTTTCACACTTCAATCTAACCTAAATACTTTTTTATGGTCAGAAATCTTTGGTGTGCGGGGCCCCGAAATGAGCGGGGCCCATAGCATTTGCTACTCTTGCTTCGTGGCTAATCCGGCCCTGCCGATGAGCAATGCTTTTCGGTATTCCAGCGCATCTTTCAATCGCACCTACTGAAGCGCTGGGATCACTTTCAATTTGGTCAAAAACTACGTCGTGGTTGTGTCCTCGAGGTCTCCCGCCAGCGGCGCCGGCCATACGAGTACTAGGCAATCGTCCTTGTGAATATGAAAGGTGTCTGTACATAGATAAACACACAAGGCCGTCTTTACCCTTTTGGGGGCCCTGGGCACTTTTTGAAAATGGGGCCCCTGTATGATCATATGAAAATGTTATATTGTGCAGTAAAAATATACAGAAAAAATCACATAACTTTGAATTAATATTTATTCTTTTAATTTTTTAAATAAACAATATTTATTATTAAATTGTTTATGCCATTTCGTTTGTTGTTGTTTTGCAGCGCAGCACGTTCATGAAGTTGGAGTGGAGTTGACTTGTTGTTGACTGCAACTTCAAATTGTAAGTGCAACGTACTACTGCTGCAGCTACAGAATAGTGTAGCTAAGACAGTTAGAAAATGTCATGGAAGTAAAACAAAAGAAACTTAAGCCTGCCATATGGTCATTATATTTAAGTTACCGACCAGCAAGTAAATTCGAATATTATGTTAATGCATCAAATTCTCTTTTGTATTTGCCACATACGTGCCTTGCACCGGGGTTAGATGTTGGTGTACAGTAATTTGTATCTGAAAGCATTTTTATTTTTAAAAAATCTATGTGCTTTTTTGATCAAAGTCTTCAAATCACACACATTGAAAACTAGGGGTCAGTTGTTGTTGAAATTAGCAAATAAAAGTCAATCAGAATTGCTTTCAAACGCACAATGTGTTATGCATATACAGGTTGATTCACGCATGTTGTGTAGCGTGTAGGTTAGGTTGAGACAAGAAAAAGAATCGTATGGGAGATGGGTCTATTCCCTTCCGTTTAGCCGGGAGGGGCAATTTTCTAAAAACATGACTTAAATTTGAAAAAAAAATATTAAAAAATAACGGTAACTCCTACAATGCCACGCTATACCTTTTTGTTAAGCCAAAAACTTATTATTTTAATTGTAATTTTAAACGAAGTTATTCTATTGAACCGTTTTCAAAATATTAATTTTCAAACTCTAAATTTTGAAATAAAAAATTAAAAAAAATAATTTTAAAATTTGAACTATGAATTTTATTTTGTGTGGTCTTCTTTGTCACTAAAAACGAAAATTTTGGTGTCAACAAGAAAACAAATGTCAAAATAAACAAAGCCCACAATCAGTGATATTCAAAATGTGTGTGTGTTTTTTTGTTTCTGTCAGAAAGCAATCTGCATTGCCACTCAGTTAGTTATCCACAGCGGAGCATTGTTTATAAGTGCTTCATATTTCTGTTTTAATTTGAATATAATTTCGTAGGCAATGCGATTTAAAATGTTCAGCAAAGGTTGTTGTTCAACAAAGAAAGTACGAATTCTGATCATTCTTTATGCATCTAAAATTGTATCGAAATATTTTTTTTATTGATAGAGGTTAATTGATATTTCAGCAATTTGGGGGCCCCTGGTGATTGCGGGGCCCTGGGCCCGGGCCCAGTGGGCCCAGTGGTAAAGACTGGTCTGTAAACACACGGTGGTCTGCGCCACATTTTGGTACCTTACCTTTCACGATACAATCTGGTGGCGGCAGAGGCATTTCGACCGCATTCACCATACATAATATGCATGTTCGCATATTCTTGAGCTGCACCCAGAGAAAAAGTCGGTGTAAAATTACCTTATCCACCTTAGGTAAAATTTTTTGTATGGATGTTATTTTTCAAGCATAACACTGCTTAGGAATACTCAGATTTATGCTCGAAAATCCTAAGGTAAATTAACCAGTATTGCCTTAAAAAACTAAGGTAAACTTTTTTGTATGGATGTTATTTTTCGAGCATAACTCTCCCTAGGACTAAGGCAATTTATTGCGTCCTAGGTAAAATAAAATATGCTAAATTGCCTTAGGAAACTTAGGTAAAGCAGTTTTATAACGAATTTTATGATTTTGCCTAGGTCTAAGGCAATTTATGTGCAACTTTAACCTAGGCCTAAGCTAATTTTACAAAGGACCTAACATAATTTTACCTAGGGATTTTTTTTTTGCGTGAATGTTATTGGACGAGCATACTTTTGCCTAGAACTAAGGCAATTTATCAAACAAACTGATTTTGGGCGTTACTGACGCCCACTTTTCATTAGAAACCATAAACAAATTTTTTTTTGCAAATACATAAACGGTATTAATAACGAATCCACAAACCCAAATTTGTGCGTCTTTAAGCCATCAGTTTTTGTGTTTTTGAATATCTGCATCACAAAATTAATTTTATTGAATTTGTTCCTGTTTGCTAAAGAAGAATTTTGTTTCTGAAACTGAAACAGCAGGTTGGCTGCGGGAGACGAACGCAAACACATACAAAAATATGTGGAATAGGGTATCCAACAGTTCGTTGAAAATGTACTGTAGCTCTTGCTTATGTTTTTTTTTTTAGCTTTGTGTTGTTGACATATGTTTGTAAATATTGATGTATTTTCGGAGTTTAAATATTTTCATGTTTTCAATTTACTTTTTTGACTAAAAGTAAATGTTTTGTTCATATAGAGTGGAAACACTTTGACAAAATAAACAGCGAGTAAGAACAACTTTATAGATAAAGAGCATGTATCGCTCAGTTGTTAACCTATAGATCAAGCGTTGGCAGCAATTTGTTGGTATTTTTCCAGTTTCAACTGGATGCCACCCGCGGTACTTTTGTAAGATAAACCTAAATCTCAATCCATTGTACCACCAAAAATTCTTTCCTATCTTTTGAAGAGTTTTAAAGTGTTAATTCATGTTTGGGCCATAAATAACCCCTTGAGAGCGCGTGTATTACCTATAAAAATAAAATGCACGACTGGGTCGCACGAACTTGCTCTAATGAGCGACAGTGGCTTAGGGGCTTGAGATTTTGATACAAAGAAAATTTTCAAAATTCTTAAATAAATACTTAAACTGATTTGAGCTGAAAAAAGGTACGCCATTTTAATTCTTGAATAAATTTCAATTTATAAGAATAAATTTATAAAAATCTGTGGAGCGGTTTTTGAGAAAAAAAGTTTTGTTTAAAAACTTTTTGAAAAAAATTTTCAAAAAAAATTCAAAAACGCCAGTTCATAGGTATTGAGCAAATACATTTATTTAAAATTTTTAGAAAAAAAATTAATAAGCAGTTTTCAAAATATTAATTTTTTAAATTTTTTTTTAAAAAATGCTTTTAAAAATACAAAAAAATATTTTTCAAAAATATTGGTATGCAATACAAATTGAGCTATCTACAGCTATATGTGTGTGAAATTTCGAAAGAATCGGTTGAGTCGTTTTCGAGATAGTCGAAAGCAAAAAAAACGGTCCTATGGAAAGTACCGTTCTTAGCTATTTTTTAAAACCTTTCGTCAGCCATATGATTTTTCGTACCTAAAAAGCAACACTGATTTTTTTAAACCGTTAGAGCCGTTTTTGAGAAAAATAAGCTTTAACGTAACGGTTGTATGGCAGGTACCGTTATTTTTTGAGCTAAAAAAAAAATTTCAATTTCCCCTCTGTACAATACCTAAAAAAGTCTATATACCAAGTTTGAAGCAATTCGGCCCACCCGTTTGGGGTGAAGGTCTCTATACATACAGACAGACAGACAGACAGACAGACATACAGACGGACAGAATTTTTAGACCATCTTTTTTCGTCTTCGCTATCATCGTAATGTCATGTTTGATTGTTATCTCAAAACTTTTTTTTTCGACGAATGCATAACTTGCCTTCTGTAAAGGGGACCTCACAGAACACTTTCTAATCTCCCAGGTACTATATAAATTCTCTTCTGCTGTCAAGCAGAACCTCTTAACCTTCTTTTCCTACATGAATTCAGTGGGTGTTATAAAAACCCTGCATTATATCACCAAGGGAAGTTGAAATACATATGTTTAAAGCTCAATGAAACCTCCTTGCACAAAATACGCCACAAGATAAATATTCTCAAAATCTTTCATAATGTCAACTTTCAAACTGGCCTCTCTACCCCCAACAAATGCACCGCGCGCTACCTCAACATAATCTGCGGGTCTACCAGGGTTGGTATGATAGACCAAAGATCCTCTCAACTGGGGTTGGAAAAGGACGGGCCTTACTTCCCACCATGAACATCAATTATCCAGCTGAGAAGGATTTTACAGTACAGGGCAAAATGAAAATGAATTTCTAGAACTTATATCTTGGTGAAAATAGATGTCTATGAGCTGACCAGTAAAAAGTATTGCAAAAGCAACAATTATAAGTTTCGATAAGATCTGTTAAGTTGGGGTATACAAACTGGATTTATTGAAAAAAAAGAAACCCTTATATAGGGTGTCCCCTATTATGGCGTTCAACATTTAGTCCAATCTGCATTAATTTTTTTCTATGTGAAACTTCTGTTTTACCGTCACGGCTCCATGAGTATACCAAAATACTAATAAATACTCAGTATAGTTATCACTGATATAATAGAAGAAGAAGAAGAAGAAGAAGAAGAAGAAGAAGAAGAAGAAGAAGAAGAAGAAGAAGAAGAAGAAGAAGAAGAAGAAGAAGAAGAAGAAGAAGAAGAAGAGCACAATAATACGGATCCAAGAAGCTATCAGAGATGCACTTTTCACTCTTGGAGGATTTGTCGCATCTTCGAAAGAGACCGTAAACTCTACAAAATCAGTAATTGAACCCAGAACCTTCTGCTTAGATTCTTACCACTAGGCCAAGGGAGCGCTCAAATATTTTGTACGGCAATAATTAGGGGACGCCCTGTAACTTACGTGATGGGTATTACATCGAAACTTTGTTCCAAGGCTTACTGTGTTCGTAACTATAATTAATATTGAATAACTTTTTTTTTCATAGCCAATTTTATTTTTAATTTACTATGATCAATTTTTTTTTGTCTTTTGCAGGCAAAAACGCATAAATCGATACATTTGTTGTTATATGTACATTATATTGGAAGTTTTTATTTTTAGGTTCTCTGATTTTAATTATAATGAAATCTAATTTTCCGTATAAAGTTTTATCTTGAGTTTAATCGACAAAAAAATATCCTTTGAATTGATTGAAATTAAATGACGATAAATTAAAAGTGTTAGCAGTGTTTTTGAATTTGGAGCCACACATAATTTTGCCTTCCAAAATCTCACGACCCAAAATATTGTGTAAAATAAAAAATATATAAATATATACAAATGAATTACTTAAGTATTACTTAAGAGATTTTAATTGAATTGTTGTATTAATTAAGCATGAAAAGAGTAAAAATGAAGAAACGGAAAAGTAATAGATTATTCGAATTAAAAGAAAACTTTAACAAAATCTTAAATTTATAAAAAATATTGTTGAATCAGTCCGAAAGAAGACTTAAGAAAAAAATATCTAATGATTATAGGAAAACTTTTCTTATTTTAAATGTAAGGTACCTGTACCTTACCATAGAATATGTCGGTCAAATAATAAGATTTTTTTAATGTTTTGAATATTTTAGAGACTAGTAGACAAAGTTCAATGATACATATTTTCACAAACTTCTTCAAACAAAACAATCAAATAAAAAATAAAAATTCAAGAGTTTTCTAAATAAGCTGTGCATTTTATTTTAGAAGGTCAATCTGACATTTTTAACAATAAAACTGCACATGTTGGTAGAATTTTTGAAGATAAGGATTTATTAAATTCGGAAATGTGTTATGTGACTCAGTTAATATTAGGAGATTTTGTAAAATCGTCTGGGCATACTGTGTTAATATTTATATCCAAAAGCAGCGACATTGTTTCTGTTTGATATTGGTAACACAATGGTAGAAAAACAACATATTGTTTTATGCGTATATTAAGCCAAGCATACACATTTTTTATTAGCTTTACGAAACAGATGTTAAAAACCTAAATTTAGACAAAATAATAATCTTATTGGTAAAGGGAAAGCAGGAGTTGTTTTTTTAATTTTATATTTCAACGCCAAATATTATGAATTGTAAATACATTTTAGCCATTTTTACAACTCTATATAAGAACATTTGTTATCAAATTTCGGCAGTCTTAGATAACATTTAATAACGTTAAGTACAAAACTTAAAAGAATATAATTTATCAAGCATTCGTTTCTTAGTAAACGCTGATTATTATAAGAACCATAAGTTAACTACGTATGTATAATTTAGAAGCCATTGCATTTAATTTTGGAGGTGATTAAAGTTTTTTGTGCAAATGAAAATAAATTAGTTCATAACAAAAAAAAATGATTAACTTAATTTCTGAAATAAACAATGCAATATACAAAAAAACAGTGTTTTAATAAATTGAATTAAAATAAAGTCCACGACTGGGTCGGACGAACTCTAATGTGTGACAGTGGTCTTAATGTTTGAGATTTTTCAATAAATGATTTTGTTTACTGTTTAGAATTTTAAGAATTTTTTTTTTCAAAATCGTTCGACCAGTTTTTTTCAAAAAACATTTTTTTTTTAAACTTTTCGAAAATATATTTTTTTTTCAATGTGTCAACTTCTAGAACTTTGTAATTTTTATCACAAAAATAAAATTAAAACATAAGCGAGAGCTACAGTACGTTTGCAACGAACTGTTGGATACCCTATTCCCTATTTTTTTTTGTGTATGCGTTCGCCTCCCGCAGCCAGCCGATGATCCAGTTTCAGAAACAAAATTCTTCTTAAGCAGACAGAAACAAATTCAGTAACATTTATTTTGTGTGGTGTGATGTTCAATTAGTGCTGGCACAGTAAAAAAGAGGCGTGTGCCACGCCCAAAGTTAAGACTTTTTATTGTCAAGGCAATTAATATGAGCTCAGTGACATTAAATTTTATTCTTGCAGATCGATTTGAACAAAACAAGGCAAAATTTAAATTTTTAAAAATTAGATTTTGAATGGAAATAACGATTATGGGTGATTTTAACAATTCTTGAACCACACTCTGCTACGTTACCAAGGAACTTAAATCTAAGTGTTCATCAGTACTTCAAAACTGCAACCGAAAGTTAAAAAACGTAAACAAATTAATGCATTATACGACCTTTGACGGAAACGCCCCTTAAAAGTGGGCGTGTCTTAAAAATTTGAAGCACTAACTGAGCTTTGATCAGTATTTAGGCATATGTGTAAAACTACAGCTGAAGCGAGTAGTTTTTAAGCGATCTTACCTGAACAGAGGTATTTTATCAAAATCACGCCTTTAAAAGTGGGCGCATCGAAAAAATTTACACAAGAAAATGTAGATATTTTTTTCATAAAACGAACGGAAGGGAAAAAGCCTAAATTGAATATTGGTAGTAACTTAAATTTTTAAAACAACATTTTTCATTTTTTCATGAAAAGTGGGCGAAAGCCACGCCCAAAATTCAAAAATTTCTTTTCATACACAAACGTTTAAATTTCTACTAAGAGACGCAAAATTTTGGTTTGCGGATTCATTATAATTAATTAAAATTTAATGTTTTTCGCTTTAATATAACAATTGTTATTTTATAAAAACAATATTGATCGTTTCGTATGAAAAAAGGGCGTCAGCCACGCCCAAATTGAAATATTTTTATTTAATTGGAAGAAGGTTTACCTATAGATTACGTGTGCAAAATTTTAGCGTTATGCTTTTGTCGTAACTGTACAAAAAACATAATTTAATTTTACCAAATTGAGGTTGTTCATCAAAAATGGCGATTGTGGGCGTGTTTGTGGATTTTACTGGTTCAAGAACTTAGCCTTACTCTTGAACCAAAGATTATATATACTTAATTTCAGCTTTCTAGCTCAAAAATTGCGATCTCAAACGGACGGACGGACGGACGGACATGGCTAAATCGACTAGGCTTTTGATTCTGAGTCAGAATATATATACTTTTCTATACCTAACGGTATTATTTCTCTATGTTACAAGCTCCACACCAAATACAATACACCCATTCTATGGAATAGGGTATAAAAAGCAAACATAATCTTAATCAGTTTTGATGAATGACTTACAAATAAAATGTTATTGCCAAAACAACTTAACAACTGAATTAAGAAATTCATTTTTAATGAATTAGAAATTTTTTTTATGTACATAATTGCAAACACTGTATTTGAACTTTGTACTAAAAAGGAGTATTATGTGTGAGTATTAAGTGGAAGGTGGGGCGATCAATATAAAGTAGGAATTCGGCATCCCTACCACCGTGCAGCATCGACCAAGATCCGAATTAGTCCATCCGTCATAGTGCACGTGTGTCCATCCACTTTGTGGAAAATTCTGCGGAAAGGTTGGCTGGCTTATAATTCAAGCATAATTTATTTTGCGTTTTTTACCTGTGAGTTGCCCTCGAAAATTGTGCGATTTTACATCGCTAAACTATTTTCTATGGGGATTTGTTAAGTCGTTTGTCTACCCCCAAAATGCCTTCTACGGCTTGACGAGTTTTAAAACAACTTTCGTTCCAAATCAACTGCCATATGCCAAATCAAATAATTATATTTCAAGTAAAGTCAATTTTATGGAAATTGATAAAATGTATCTGTGTTTTATTTCCTTTTATAGTTCTGAAGCTTTAAAAACCACCCTTTGTTTATTAGTTGGAAAGAATAATTTTTTTTTTATTTGTCTGGAAACTATACCTCCCATAGTCGGTCAAATAGTTAAATTTTTTTTATGTTTTGAATATTTTAGAAACTAGTAGAAAATGTTCACTGATATTTTCACACATTTTTTTAAAGTTCTTCAAACAAAACACCCAAAGCAATATAACAAAATTCAAGAGTTTTCTAAATAAGCTATACATTTTATTTTAAAAGGTCAATCTGACATTTTTAGCAATAAAACTGCACATGTTGGTAGAATTTTTGAAGATAACGATTTAATAATTTCGGAAATGTATAGTCACATATACATTAATATTATGAGATTTTGCTAAATCGTTTGGGAAAACTGTGTTAATACTATCCAAAAACAGCGACATTGGCTCTATTTGATATTGGTATTTGGTAACACACGGGTAGAAAAACAACCCTGTTTGATGCGTATTTTTAACCAAGCATACGCATTTTGAATTAGATTTACAAAACAGATGTTAAAGACCTACATACATTTAGACAAAATCGCTGGCACAATAACATTGGTTTAATCTTTAGTTCTTCAAAAATTATCTTTCTTATGATTCAATATATTAATCTTATTGGTAAAGTAAAAGCAGGAGTTGTTTTTATTTATTTTATATTGCAACGCTAAAAATTATGAATTGTAAATAAATTTTAGCTTTTTTATCTACTCAAGTACATTTGATCAACATGTCTATATAAAAACATTTGTAATCCAATTTCGGCAGTCTTAAATCAAGTATAATAACGTGAAGTACAAAACAAAAAAGAATATAATTTATCAAGCATTCTTTTCTTAGTAAACGCTGATATATTAGGTATAAGAACCATAAATTAACTACGTTTATATAATTTAGAAGCCATTGCATTTAATTTTGGAGGTGAGTGAAATTTTTTGGGCAAATGATATTAAATTATTCCATAACAAAAAAAAATGGTTAACTTAATTTCTGAAATAAATAGTGCAATATACATAAAAATAAAACAGTGTTTTAATAAGTTAAATTAAAATAAAATGCACGACTGGGTCGCACGAACTTGCTCTAATGAGTGACAGTGGTTTAGGGGCTTGAGATTTTGATAAAAATAAAATTTTCAAAATTCTTAAATAAATACTTAAACTAATTTGAGCTTAAAAAAAAGTAAGCCATTTTATTTCTCGGATAAATTTAAATTTATGAGAATAAATTTATAAAAATCTGTGGAGCGGTTTTTGAGAAAAAAAGTTGAAAAAAATTTTCAAAAAATATTCAAAAACGCCAGTTCATAGGTAATCAGCAAATACATTTATTTAAATTTTTTAGAAAAAAATGTACTAAGCAGTTTTTAAAATATTAATTTTTTAAATTTTTTTTAAAAAAATGCTTTTAAAAATACAAAAAAATATTTTTCAAAAATATTGGTATGCAATACAAATTGAACTATCTACAGCTATATGTGTGTCAAATTTCGAAAGAATCGTTTGAGTCGTTTTCGAGATAGTCGAAAGCAAAAAAAACGGTCCTATGGAAAGTACCGTTCTTAGCCATTTTTTAAAACTTTTTTTTCAGCCATATGATTGGTCTTACCTAAAAAGCAACACTGACTTTTTTAATTAAAAATCGTTAGAGCCGTTTTTGAGAAAAATAAGCTTTAACGAAAAGGTTGTATGGCAGGTACCGTTATTTTTTGAGCTAAAAAAAAAATTGCAATTTTCCCTCTGTACAATACCTAAAAAAGTCTATATACCAAGTTTGAAGCAATTCGGCCCACCCGTTTGGGCTGTAGGTCTCTATACATACAGACAGACAGACAGACAGACAGACAGACAGACAGACAGACAGACAGACATACAGACGGACAGAATTTTTAGACCATCTTTTCTCGTCTTCGCTATCATCGTAATGTCATGTTTGGTTGTTATCTCAAAAAAATTTTTTTCGACGAATGCATAACTTACCTTATAGTACCTATAATCGCAAGTAAAAATAGCAAAAAGTTGGTGTGTACCAAAAATACAACAACTTCATAATTTTGTCATGCATAAGTGTATAGTGTATTTATGTGCTTCAATTCTGTAAATTAAATACACTCTTACTAACGTTTGTGTTAGAATACAAATTATTTAAATTAGCACCGCAACAATGTAAAAAATAACACGTATTCGACACAGTGTCCCAAAGGAAATTTAAAATTAATAAAACGAAGAAGTTATTATAGTTCACTCATTCTCTTAAATTTGACTTATTTTATAACTATATGTAATTATTTAATGTTGAAACCAATTTCAAAGGTCTAATCCACCTGGGTTTTAGCTATTTAATCTTCTCCTTTTTGTTTTGCGTGTACATTTGTTGGGAAATAATGTGTTGCAAACTACAATTGGCTTTTGTGTTCTTTAGGAGGAACCTTTATTACACAAAAATACAAAGAGACAACAAAATATTGTGCACAGTAACACAGTTTAAGGAGAATCCTAACACATGGTATAAATAACTCCTAGGAATTCCTATACAAAGTTAAGAGTTTTTTCATTTGAAGGAACTCCTAATTGTTAGGTGTTTTTTTTTCATTGATGTTAGGTGTAGTAACATCAATTTGTGTTAATATCTATTATATAATGAAATATTTTTTTAAATTACAGAAATGAAATAAATCTAATTAGGAATTGTTGTTCTTAAAATTTTAAGAAGTTTCATTTCTCCTGAAATTGCATTCTTACATTTTTATTGCTTGCAATATTTAAGAGGCTCGTGTTAAGTTATGTTAACACATTGAGTGGCATTCAGCAAACCTATCAGAATTATTGCTCAAAATTAGTTTCGATAGAGTATTTTTTTCTTTTAGTAGCTTTTCTAACGCTTTAAAGGCAACATTTTTATCTTTACAGCACTGATCCTCACTTAACTTTCAAAGCGTTAAGAACGCTAGTATGATACGAAATTTGCGCGTATTTGCATTAACTCTTAAATTTTCGGACTTTAATCATTTTTTGTTTAGCAGGCATTTCATAATTATTTAGGACTTATTTTTCAAATTAGGGAGTCCTTTTGTTTAGTTTTAGGAATATTTTAATTAGGAGGGGGTAGGTATTGCATAAAGCCTAAACTTTTACTTGCAGTCGCGTTAAATTATGAAAATCAAGCAATAATGATCTTGTTGACTAAAACGAATTTAAAAATATAGCAAAAAAAAAACAAATCAAACACAATTTAGACGCGACGATAATGACAATATCAATCCAACTATTAATTAATTAATAATTTGTATTTTTTTTTTTAAATGAAAAAAGGGCTGAAATGAGAAATTAAACACAAAAAATGGCGGGCAAGAGTTTTATTGGTTTCAAAACAAAGCTAATGAATTTATTTCAAGCGAAAACTATTTTATTTTAAAGGAGCATATCCAAATGCATAAAGATCCACAAAGATTTAATGAGTAATTAGAACTTTGTTCGTTACACCCCTCCATGGATACCTGACATTGACCTGGTATTGCAATAACCTTGAGCTTGAGCCTTGCACAACGCAATATTCAGTCCATTTTTTGCAGCTGTTGTTCTGAATGTCTTCAGACACATCCTCGGCATTTTTCCCAGACATCAAACATTTTTTATTTGGATTTATAAATTCTTTTCCGTGGCAGACATTAATATTTACTGGACATGGGACAAGTTTTCAATTTCCGGGTCTATCCCATAAGTCCCGGGCAAAGATGCCACCTAAAGTGTATTTTTCACATTTTTAGCCATCTACTAAATGTTAAAGTATTGTCGTTGTCAGTTTTGCGTTTGTAAAAGTGCCTAGATTCATAAATCAACTTAATCAACAATGAATGAAGTGTTTCCTTGTGCCTCTTGAGGGTTGAGGTATGTCCAAGTATTCATCAACGATGAAAGGAAAAATGTTTTTGATTAAGGGATCATGGAGGTGTTTGTTGGTACAGTGGATGGCGTCCAGTTAAAGCTGGGGGAATATTGAAAAATGTCTTCCCGGTTGGAGCCTGAATCCACAACCCTTTGTAAATAACCATGCAATTCATCCACTTTACCTTTGCCACCTGGCTAGAACTGGTACCTTAAATGTAACGGTGTTCTTCGCTTTGGTTTTTCTCGAAAATGTCTCTTATACTATGTTTCCACCGGCTTGATTTAGCTAAATCTCTTGATTTAGCTAAATCATTTAATAAATTATGTGATTTACCATACCTTTTCATGATTTAGATTTACGTGATTTATGCTAGATTTATTTTAAATTACGTATCTGTCATCTCAAATCTACACAAAATAAAATCAAACATACTCTTTCTTTTCTCTCTCTTGATTCAGCACTTCATTCAGCCACAAAAAAAATTATTATTTTAAAACTGTCAAATTTTTAATTTAAATTGCTTGTGGTCGGTGAGTTTTTCGGTTATTTTATTATTTATTTATACGTAAAAATGAATTTATCCCTGTTAGAAATGCTAAACAAACTCAGACAGATAAAAAACAGAATGAAATGGGCCGATTTGGACGAGCTATTTTCTGGAAGCTTTGGCAGTAGAAGTTTGTGAAATTGAAATCGAGAAATGTAATGTCAAAGTTGACATACATGTCATGCTAAATCGGGTAATTGTTCGGTGTGACCGCCTTTCGTGATTTTTAAATCATTTAGCTAAATCAGGCCGGTGGAGACATAGTATTACAATTTTTATAAAACGAAAATCAGGGTTACCGCCTTTTTCAATTGGCCATGAGTGGGAAACGGCTAGATCGAATTCACTCAAACTTATTGTTTTGCATTGTTTTCAAAATGTTCAACCGTTATATGATGACTTAAAATGGATGGCCAAATTAAAAAGGTCATCAGTGTCCGAAATAATAACATTCATTTCAAAGAAGTAATTCAATACTTGGATTGCAGTTTCCAATATCAAGGAATATGCTCCTAGGAATCTTTTATCATATGCAAAGACAGGAATAATGGCATCCAATTGAAAATTGTAGAAATATTCACAAAAGTACGTAGTAGATCAAACTTGTTCAGGAATCTGATATTCGTTTACTGAACTAACAGAAGGCTCCTTCCGTTGTGTTATAGAAGGTATCACAGATAATAAAACATGACATTTCGTCAATGACAACACATCTATTCTTTTTGTACGATTAAAACATTCCTTCATTCCAGATCATGTGTTCAAAACAAAAGTTGTCAGTTATTAAAGGACCCCATCGTGAAATAGTTTCATGCAGCCTCCATGAAATATTCCAAGAGAAAGTCCGTCAGTATCTTTACCAACCTGCACTAATTTATAAAGATGAGGACATATACACAAATCTGACCTACGAAGAAGTCAATCACAGATCCAATAAATACGGCAGAGTCATTGTAGAAGAGTACTTTAAAAGGTCCCTTAAGCCAAATCAGGATGGGGATTTCTTAATAGCCGTTTGTATGCAGCCTTCGGAGAGCTTGGTAATGGTATTCCTTGCAGCCTGGAAAGCTGGAGCAGCATATCTTCCAATCGACCCAAGTTTCCCGGCCAATCGAATAAGCCATATTCTCAACGAAGCTCGCCCAATAATGGTTATATGTGATGATGACAGTGACACGAAGCTATTTGGTTCAGTCTGCACCTTGAAAATTAATGAGCTCGATAAGAAAGCTGTTCTTATGGAAGCAGTAAATATTCCAGAGAGTGAAATGTTAAATGAGACAAATAATTTGGCACTTATTTTGTACACTTCGGGAAGTACTGGTGTTCCAAAAGGTAAACTTTTGAGACTTGGGGACATAGCTCCCAACGACTTATCACCCAGAGCGCAAAATGACATAACTCCTGATGTGTTGGCGTTGTGTCACTATGACAGAACATTCCAATAGTTGGGTTATATGTCACTTTGCGATTTGCGCGATAAGCCGTTGGGGGTTATGCCCTTACTCCATTTTTATTTTATTTGCGAAATTTGACTTTTGTTTTCATTTTTAGGAGTTCGGTTGCCCCATGCCGTTGTGTTAAACCGCCTCCTTTGGCAGTGGGAAACATTTCCCTACACTGCTGACGAATTAGTTGGAGTTTTTAAAACGACTATCACCTTCGTGGATTCAGTTTCTGAAATATGGAGTACATTATTAAATGGTAAGGTTGAGGAATCTATACATATAATAAAATTGTAAAGGGTCGATGTCTGTACATTGAAGATATAGATGCAAAACTAATATGGGTAGTCTATATTAGACCCACAGAAGCCAAAACAACCGTTTTTAGAATTTTTGTCTGTCTGTCTGTATGCCTGTCTGTCTGTCTGTATGTTTGTACTCGGATCACGCAAAAACTACTGCATGGAATTGAATGCGGTTTTCGCAGTTTTATTGGTAGTATGCCAACTTAAAATATAGGCTTCAGTTTATCGCAGGAAAATATATAATTCTGGTTGTTTTTTTTTAATATTGCTGAAATCGAACGTTATTCAATGAACTTAACGCAAAATTAAAAGATTTTAAGGAAGTTAGCGTCTCACATACATAATGGCGCTGGAAAGTCGTTCTGAATAGAAGTTACATCAAAAACATCATAGATGGCGCTATTTACCACCATATAGACAATGTCTCATTCAGCGAAAGCAGAAATCGAAAAATAATGTAACCATAAAGAACGGTGAACGAGCAATACTTACGCCCAAAACTGATGAAGCGGAGCTGCCGTAAGTAGCAGTATCGGAGCGTAACATCGTTTTGAAAGTGGGCATTCCAATTAGGTATATTGCTTCAGAACTTAACCCTCCAACTTTGCAATTTAAACCGTTAATATTATACAGAAGCCAAAAATCTTACGGCTGGTAAAGTTTGTAGCTTTCATACCACGTATACTTCCCATTTCGAACCGGTTGTGTAAAAACAAAAATACACTGAGATACCTACTTTATTCTTAAATCCACGCGTACGAATTAGTGGGCAAAAGCTAGTAAAACAAATACAAGCATACTTTCTATTCAATCGTGGTAGCATTACCGTTCGACTGCGGTGACAACAAATTCTAACGTATTTGTTTAATTTTTCCCTCAAACAGATCATAAAATAATATAAAATCTTTATTTTAAATATTAAAAATTAAAAAAAAGTATTCGACTTCGTTGTCAGGTTTGGCTGTTTTAATTGTCCCAAAGACAATAACAAAAGATCCACAAGAACTAGTTAAACTACTTGATGAGTACCAAATCCGCAGATTGGTGCTTGTTCCAACGCTTTTACGTAATATTCTCATGTATCTTAAGATGAGTCGTAACTCAAATAACAGACTTTTGCGTTATCTTCGGGACTGGATATGCTCAGGTGAGCCGTTGCCAAAACAACTTGCAGAACAATTCTTTGACTGTTTTGAAGAGGGAACTCATTTCTTGCACAATTTTTACGGGTCAACCGAAATAATGGGTGATGTAACTTACTTCACTTGCGAGGATAAAGAACAGCTGAAACAATTTGAGAAAGTTCCCATTGGTTCGTTTGTACACCTTATCAAGAGAGGTCTTTAGCTCTAAGAGTTATAACGATTCTCATCTTCCAGGGCTTCCTATTTTCAACACTGTGATATACATACTGGACCAGGACTACAAGCCTGTCAAAAACGGAGCAATTGGAGAAATCTTCGTTGCTGGATCTAATCTCGCACATGGATACGTTAACGGACGTGATCCTGAAAGATTTTTTAAGAATCCACTCTCCAATGAGGATAGTAAGTGCAATATAACTTTTTTATTTGAGTATTTGACCAAACACCATTTTATTCAGAGTTCTCCCGTCTGTATCGAACTGGAGACTTTGGATCAATTCAAAACGGCTACATTATGTTCGATGGTCGGACAGATTCGCAAATTAAAATTCGTGGACATCGAATTGATTTATCCGAGGTGGAGGAAAACATCCTTTCAATTGACGCTATAGAAAAAGCCTTCGTCCTTTGCTATCGTGTTGATCAGATTGATCGTTCACTTTTGGCATTTGTAAAGCTCAAGGATGCTTCATCTCAGTGTACTGGACTTCAGTTAGAAGCAGTTTTGAAGAGTAAATTGGCAGATTATATGATTCCTCAAGTTGTGATCATTGATCATGTCCCACTTTTGGTCAATGGAAAAGTTGATCGACAAGCATTGTTTAAACTATACGAAACCACAAATGATAAGAAAATGCTTGCATTTGATTTTGCTCATGTTCCAAACGATATGAAACTCATTGCAAGTGACCTTTTTAATATCGTCAGCAGTGTTATAGGGCGTTCTTCACGTGCAACTTTAACGGTCGAAAGTAATTTTTATGAGATCGGTGGCAATTCTCTGAACTCTATTACCACCGTAATGATGTTACGTGAAAAAGGTTATCATATTGAAATATCAGATTTTATCACGGCAAAAAACTTTGGAGAGGTTCTCAACAGAATGTCTTCCAACCTTATCGCGAAACCAGAAGTCGAGAAGCTTATTGGTGGACCTCTGCTTTTGAATATGAAAGCATTCCCACTTACTGCAGATGACAAGGAGGTTTCCATTAAGTAGACATTTGATCTTGTTCCGATGGAATAATTATTAATACAGTTTCTTTTCCTAGAATACTTGCAGATTGTTTTTTTGAAAAGGGTGATTTGGAGTATTATATTAGAGATAAATTAAAACACCAAGACCTTGTTGACATTTTTGAGGTTTGTTCTAAATACCCTTCAAACAATTGCCTTATATATTTATATATTCTTTCTAGCAATGCTGGGATGATGCTCTTGAACAAAATTATAGTTTTACGGTTAAGGATGTGAATTCAAACAAGACAATTGGCGTTTCCTTTAATTTCGACGCTCGAGATGAACCCCCATTCGTGGTAAACTCATTTGCTGATAGGACATTTGACATCGTAGAAGTATTGGAAGAACCCTTCAGGTAATAATTTTGGTGAATAAATGAAAGTAATATCAGGATTCCACTTATCACTTTTTTATATATCATACAATAACCTTCTGAAAGGGTGCTTTTTTAACGGTTGCAAACACTTCGGTTAAATACATTAATATTGATTAGCTTCTTACGGACTTCGACCAAGCAAATAGTATTAAATGGAAGCTTTTTGATTTTGTGAGTTGCCTTTAATACACAAAAAGCATCGTTAGTGTGTTTTTTGAAAACTGAAAAAATCATCAAGGACCTGAAGTGATAAGTGGAAACCCGTTCGAAACATAAGCAAACACTAATGAACCCAATGCATTTGAATTGTTTTTTATTTAAATTATAGAGAAAATATAATGCCCAAGGGCTTGAATAAAGTAATGCACTCTTGTTTAATGGGAACCGCCATGTGCTTGAATTCACAAGAAAATATTGCCTGCATTCAATTTATGGAGGAAAAAATTCTAAGACTAGCCCGCAAAAAGAAATTCATGGCTGTTCTTACATCCAATCTCAGTCCTCTTACACAGGTTTGTTACATTTTATTATCTATATTTTTTTTTTTCAAAAAATTTATTTCTTTTTTTTTAAGCAACTTGCAAAAGAAGTTTTTGACTACACATGCGTGCTTGATTACAAGGTCAATGAATATATTCATAAGGATGGAACAAGGCCATTCGCACTTGCTCCTGACTCTCACCGATACATGATTCATTATAAGGAATTATAAGCTAAGGCTACCTAATATTATTTTAAATACAAACAAACAAGACTATTTTACTTTAAGATAAAGGTAAGGATATTAAGGGCATGCAAGTCCAAGTGATTAACTTAAATGTAATGAATAAATAAATATATTTTTGCACATTAAGCCATAAGCCAGACGTTTCCTGATATTTTATCTCTAACTCAAATTGTTGAATTTTCGATCACATTCCGAATAACATATTCGTAGACAAGATTCGCAATATTAAAATGAATGATTCCGTTTCAACTTTGTAAACTTATTGCTTCCACTTCCGTGAAGGCATAGAAAAATTATTAAATTCGATAAAGCGGTTTTCCAAATCTTGCGGTAGGATCTTCTTAGTATAGGCACTAAAGTTTCTGTGATCAAGCAATTTAAGTGATTTCTATAAGCCATGGTGCATTCGTAGCAAACAATGAACCTGCAAATTTTAAGAACATAAGCCATGTCAAATCCTTTTGAAATATTGCATATTTCAGCTTCCGAGAAACGAATGTCCAACAGCAATTTTAGCGCGCCAAATGCGCTGTTCTTCCACCATCTAGTCATAAAGCCGCAATACCTGATTAAGCCAGGACCAAAGCAATTCCATTTTGAGATCGAATGTAGGCCAATAAGAAAATGATGAGGAATTTTTTCCAAGTGCCACCAGGCTCATCAATGGCAAAAAGACCAACTTCAACAACTGTTCAATGTAATTTAGTTTTTCGAACCCAAGTGTTTCCCTAATTACAACACACTTTTACTTGCTCTATAGGGCAAGTATTGGTTTCGTGCAGAAAAAAAAATCGAGGTTTTAATCAAACATGACATTACGATGATAGAGAAGCCCAAAAAAGTGGTTTTCGCTATACCGTCCGTCGGTCTGTCTGTGCGTCTGTGCGGATGTGCGGATGTGCGCTTTTTCACGTCATTCTACAGCCTAAACGGCTTGACGGATTTTCTTCAAACTTCATACATAGCAGTTTGAAGAAAAACGATTGTCGAGGTTTTTTTTATTTCGTCTTAGCCCGGCTCAAACTGGTACTCTTTCATGTAACGGTTTTTTTCATTTCGGATTTTCTCGAAAACGGCTCTAACGATTTTGATTAACCTCAAAATTTAGCTAACTTTAAACATTTCTAACAAAACTGTGTTTTTCGTTTTTGGCTCAAATGGTCGTAACGAAAATCAGGTTTAAACGGCTTTTTTTTAAATGGCCACAAGTTCGCAACGGCTTAATTGAATTGACTCAAACTTCGTTTGGCATCGTTTTTTATAGCGTTGTATAGGATGGCTTTGCAATTTTTTCAGTAAAGCCTTTCTAAATGGTGGCTCCCATACAACAAGCCGTTCAGTTTTAGCCAACTTTTTTTGGTTTTTTCTAATTTGCTCAAAAATATCTCTAACGATTTTGTTTAAACTTTGTGTGTAATATTCTTTTAGTGTTCTTAAGAGAACTGCGTTTTTAGTTTTTGGCTAAAAATGCAAATAACGGAAATCCTTGACGTCTTTTTTTCAAATTGCCATAAGTTGTCAACGGTTGTATCGAATTCAAACAAACTTTGTTTGGTATAGTTCCTTACAACTCTCTATCAGATGGCATTGCATTTTTTCCAGTTTATCTTATTTAAATGGTGGCTCCCATACAAAGAGCCACTAGGTTTTGGCCAATTTTTTTAGTATTTTCTAATTAACTCAAAAAAGGATCTACCGATTTTTATTAAACTTTGTATTGAATATACATAGAATGTTTTGAAGAATACTGCATTTAAGTTTTTGGCTACAAATGATAATAACGGAAATTTGTTTTAACAATTTTATTAATTTGGCCATAATTGGACATTTATATCATTTATAGCACCCAAAAGATGACATCTAAATTTTAAAAATTCAAAGCGTAAGCTCCCGCTCGGGTTTTCCAGTTTAAACCAAAATTTTGTAGTTTTCCCCAAATTTTTCAAACAGGAGTTCTTCATATTGCTCGAAAACTTTGTTTTCATCGTATTATTGCACCCACAGAGCAAGTACGTGCGACTCAGTGGTGCATTTTATTTTTTTTCAAATAGGACTAACCGCAGCAATCCCGTGACATTTTACTCCCATGGAAAAAATCTCGTCTATCGTATCGTATGGTATGAAATTATTCAAATCGTATTCAAACGTCCGCGTCCCTATTCCCTTACCACTCTTGCTGCTTTCCACCTTTAATACATACAAATGATGCCCAAATAAAAAGCCATACTGCGAACTGCGATAGAAAACGGCGAGAATGAAAAAAAATAAAACTCTGCCGGCCATGTCACGTCATTGGCGAAGCAAAAGCAGGGAAGAAAATGTTAAACAATAAAATGAAACCGATTGTCAAAAATTAGATTTGCAAAAAGTATTAATTAGGGTCTATCTACGAGTATGCACATAAATTAAAATTAAGTGTCTGCTTGTAATTTCAAAATATCAGCTTTTTACTAAATCTACATATATGAAAGAATTATTATTTTCAACACATTAATGAATTTTCGCGGAACGAAGTTCGCCGAGTCAACTAGTAAAAACATAGAATGCACGACTTGGTCGCACAAACTTGCACTGTGGGTGCAATAGCACGATGATAAAAACTTTTCCAGCAATAACAACTACTCTTTGTTGTATGAAATAAGCAAAGAAGTTCAAATTCTTTGTTTAAGAAGTGTTTATGTCCAGCATTTTGAGCATAATGAGAATGACAGTTTTATTATGATTCGTTAATTATTCCCGTTACTTCGTTATACTAAGCCCTCCATCAATGGAATTAAGTTTGTTATATACAACAATTTATTGTTGTTATTAGTGTTAGTTGTTATTTTAGCCACAAACTTAGGACGCAGTTATCTTTGAAATATTCCCAAAAAAAAACCCATGCACAAAATTAGTAATTCGGTAAAAATTAAGTGTTGGCTAAAACCATTGCATATACAAACTATAGTATTACCACTTGAGGTGCGCCATCTATCGACGAAAAACTAAGTTCTAGAATACCATGGCAAGCAAAAACAACAATAGAAGAAATTTGATGTAAAGTAGGTAAGATAACTAGAGCCACCATTGACGAAGTTCAGAACTAAAACGACATGTTAGATGAAATTACTATAAAAATATATATACAATGCCGTTGTACTTCTGGCTTTAAAACTCAGCACCGTCTCATAAAGCTCGTTTAACGCAACCATTTCTTGCAGATCACGTTCCCCAGTTCATTTCTTTGCAACCTTGGCCTCCCTACTCACTTGATTTGAATCCAATGGACTTTTTTGTATAGCCCATTTTGGAGGCTATGGTGTCAACAAAAAAATATGAGAGTGTTGCAACATTGAACTTAGCACTTCGTCGGGAATGGCCACGGATCCCACAGGACCACCTTTGTGCAGCGTGCAATTACTTCATCAAAAGGATTGATGCTATCATCCGTGCGAGAGCAAGTTATTTTGAGCAGTGACATGGTTTTTAAAAAAATAAATGTATTTATAGTGTGCTCATCAAATTTGGAATGAAAAACTCTCAATATGAAGTATTTATTTAACTTTGAATTGGTAATACTTAATTTTACGGACCCTGTAGAAATGATCCAATGAAGGAATGATTTCCACTGTGGAACGTTTTCGAGTTATGCGTGGAGTTATTTTGGAAGGAAAATAATCTTTGTATTCCTAATGCCAATCGAAACCATAATTCCACGGAGGGGGGACGGGCGCTGCATCGAAATAAAGAAACACCCTGTAGAAATAAACGTGATTTGATATTAAAGCTTAATTGCATATCTTTCTGTGTTAAATTTTTTTAACTATATATTAATTACTCCACACCGAATTTTATTTTTTACAAATTACTATGATCAATCACTAATCGATATGTTTACTTCTAATTATTTTGTTATAAATATGGTCGGATTTTTAGGTTCTCTGTTTAGTTATAGTTTAGTTATAACGAAATCTCATTTTGCATACAGTTTTGACCTTTAAATAAAGCAACAAGAAAATCCTTTTAATTAATTGAAATAAATTTGGATAGATTAAATGTGTAAGTTGTTTATTCAAATTAGAATCCCTACGTAATCTCACCTTCTGAAATCTCGTGTTTAAAAAACTCAAAATCTGTCGATAAAATCTCGTGCAAGTGTGCGACTAAATCCAAACTATGTTTAGCATATAACTTTATATATTTCGATTTAATTTTTGTACATAATTAATAAATATGGCAAAATATAAAAAACAAAAAAATATATAAAGGAAACAAAATATTTTGCACCGTAACTAACAAAAATGAAAAATATATTTCAAAGGGATATTTTAAATTCAAGATACAATAATTAAGACGTTAGTAATAAATATTTAATATTTAAAATATTTTAATGAAAAAGGGACTAAAATAAGAAATAAAAGAGAACAAAAGAGAGATTTTGGACGGCATCTCCAGAACAGAGTATAAGTAAAGAGCTACGATATACTGTTTGTCCTGCTTTCAATTATTAATTTTGTTAGTTATAGCAATCACTGAAATGCATCCATGAACATTTTGAATGTGGATTTTAAGACGAATTTAGCAAACAAAATTACGTTTTATTGGTTTTAGAATTTAAATTTGCTTAGCATGGTTTTTAGAAGCTTCTTCTTCACAAAAAACTGTGTTTATACAGAAACCATAGTAAAGACAAAATCCCCAAAAGAAATCCCAAAAAGCGATGATGTGCAAGAAGTGAATCAAGCAATTAAATCGCATGCGCGATTTGCTTGATTCACTACTTGTACATCAACGTTTTGGCCCTCTCTCCTCTTTGCACATTTTTTTTTTATAATGCTCTCGCACTCAAGGGGATATTACTATCCTTATAAAGATTTAACATGTGCGAGTGAGGAGAGAAGGAATAGAAAGATGGGAAAGTTTTATGGGAAGTTCCGTCATATAAGACTTGTAATTTTCATTACTTCAAAACACCACTTAAGTTTTATCAAAATCAAAAGAGAAGTTTTAGAGAAAATAAAATAAGTCTTATCGGTTGTATGGCAGTGGCAGGTACCGTTCAGCGAAATCTCCTTTACTTAAAATTTATTCAAATTTACGTGATCCTGAATAGTAATTGAACAAAACTTGAGGTTGAGTAATTCAAAGAAGTACATATAGTTCAATATTTGGACTGTAGTTCCCAACAATAAGGTAAATCAACCTTGTATTCTCATATCATATTCTAACCTTTATTCCAGATCATGGGCTCAAAACAAAAGTTGTCGATCATTGAAGGACCCCATCGGAACATAGTTTCATGCAGCGTCCATGAAATATTCCAAGAAAAAGTCAGTCAGTATCTTCACCAACCTGCACTAATTTATAAAGATGAGGACATATACAGAAATCTGACCTACGAAGAAGTCAATCAAAGATCCAACAAATACGGCAGAGTCCTTGTAGAAGAGTACTTTAAAAGGTCCCTTAAGCCAAATCAGGATGGGGATTTCTTAATAGCCGTTTGTATGCAGCCTTCGGAGAGCTTGGTAATGGTATTCCTTGCTGCCTGGAAAGCTGGTGTAGCATATCTTCCAATCGATCCGAGTTTCCCGGCCAATCGTATAAGCCATATTCTCAACGAAGCTCGCCCAATAATGGTTATATGTGATGATGACAGTGACAGGAAGCTATTTGGTTCAGTCTGCACCTTGAAAATTAATGAGCTCGATCAGAAAGCCGTTCAAATGGAAGCAACAAACATTCCTAAGAGTGAAATGTTAGATGTGGCAAGCAATTTGGCACTTATTTTGTACACTTCGGGAAGTACTGGTGTTCCAAAAGGTAAACTTTTAAATTTAATTTAATTTTCGAAATAGGACTTTGTTTTTGTTTAGGTGTGCGGTTGCCCCATGATGTTGTATTAAACCGCTTTAACTGGCAGTGGGAAACATTTCCCTACACTGCTGACGAATTGGTTGGAATTTTCAAAACGACTATCAACTTTGTGGATTCAGTTTCTGAAATATGGAGTACACTTTTAAATGGTAAGTTTGAGGTATTATAACTTAAATTTTTTTTAATACGAACGTATTTGTTTAATTTTTCCCAAAAACGGATCGTAAAATAATGTAAAAATCTTTATTTTAAATATTTTTAAAGCTTAATACAATATTATTAAAAATGTATTCGACTACGTTGTCAGGTATGGCTGTTTTAATTGCCCCAAAGGCAATAACAAAAGACCCACAAGAACTAGTTAAACTAATGGACGAGTATCAAATCCGCAGATTGATGCTTGTTCCAACGCTTTTACGTAATATTCTCATGTATCTTAAGATTAATCGTAACTCAAATAACAGACCTTTGCGTAATCTTCGGGACTGGATATGCTCAGGTGAGCCATTGCCAAAACAACTTGCAGAACAATTCTTTGACTGTTTTGAAGAGGGAACTCATTTCTTGCACAATTTTTACGGGTCAACCGAAATAATGGGTGATGTAACTTACTTCACTTGCGAGAATAAAGAACAGCTGAAACAATTTGAGAAAGTTCCCATTGGTTCGTTTGTACTACACCTTATCAAGAGAGATCTTTAGCTCTAAGAGTTATAACGATTCTCATCTTTCAGGGCTTCCTATTTTCAACACTGTGATATACATACTGGACCAGGACTACAAGCCTGTCAAAAACGGAGCAATTGGCGAAATCTTCGTTGCTGGATTGAGTCTTGCACATGGATACGTTAACGGACGTGATCCTGAAAGATTTTTTAAGAATCCGCTCTCCAATGAGGATAGTAAGTGCAAAATAACTTTTTTATTCGAGTATTTGACCTAACACAATTTTATTTAGAGTTCTCCCGCCTGTATCGAACCGCTGACTTTGGATCGATTCAAAACGGCTACATTATGTTCGATGGTCGGACAGATTCGCAAATAAAAATTCGTGGACATCGAATTGATCTTTCTGAGGTGGAAGAACAAATCCATTCCATCGACGCCATAGAAAAAGCCACCGTTCTTTGTTACCGTGTTGATCAGATTGATCGTTCACTTTTGGCATTTGTAAAGCTCAAGGATGCTTCATCTCAGTTTACTGGACTTCAGTTAGAAGCAGTTTTGAAGAGTAAATTGGCAGATTATATGATTCCTCAAGTTGTGATCATTGATCATGTCCCACTTTTGGTCAATGGAAAGGTTGATCGACAAGCATTGTTTAAACTATACGAAACCACAAATGATAAGAAAATGCTTGCATTTGATTTTGCTCCTGTCCCAGACGATATGAAACTCATTGCAAGTGACCTTTTTAATATCGTCAGCAGTGTTATAGGGCGTTCTTCACGTGCAACTTTAACGGTCGAAAGTAATTTTTATGAGATTGGTGGCAATTCTCTGAACTCTATTACCACCGTAATGATGTTACGTGAAAAAGGTTATCATATTGAAATATCAGATTTTATCACGGCAAAAAACTTTGGAGAGGTTCTCAACAGAATGTCTTCCAACCTTATCGCGAAACCAGAAGTCGAGAAGCTTATTGGTGGACGTGGACCTCTGCTTTTGAATATGAAAGCATTCCCACTTACTGCAGATGACAAAGAGGTTTCCATTAAGTAGACATTTGATCTTGTTCCGATGGAATAATTATTAATACAGTTTCTTTTCCTAGAATACTTGCAGATTGTTTTTTTGAAAAGGGTGATTTGGAGTATTATATTAGAGATAAATTAAAACACCAAGACCTTGTTGACATTTTTGAGGTTTGTTCTAAATACCCTTCAAACCATTGCCTTATATATTTATATATTCTTTCTAGCAATGCTGGGATGATGCTCTTGAACAAAATTATAGTTTTACGGTTAAGGATGTGAATTCAAACAAGACAATTGGCGTTTCCTTTAATTTCGACGCTCGAGATGAACCCCCATTCGTGGTAAACTCATTTGCTGATAGGACATTTGACATCGTAGAAGTATTGGAAGAACCCTTCAGGTAATAATTTTGGTGAATAAATGAAAGTAATATCAGGATTCCACTTATCACTTTTTTATATATCATACAATAACCTTCTGAAAGGGTGCTTTTTTAACGGTTGCAAACACTTCGGTTAAATACATTAATATTGATAAGCTTCTTAGGGACTTCGACCAAGCAAATAGTATTAAATGGAAGCTTTTTGATTTTGTGAGCTGCCTTTAATACACAAAAAGCATCGTTAGTGTGTTTTTTGAAAACTGAAAAAATCATCAAGGACCTGAAGTGATAAGTGGAAACCCGTTCGAAACATAAGCAAACACTAATGAACCCAATGCATTTGAATTGTTTTTTATTTAAATTATAGAGAAAAAATAATGCCCAAGGGCTTGAATAAAGTAATTCACTCCAGTTTAATGGGAACCGCAATTTGCTTGAATTCACAAGAAAATATTGCCTGCATTCAATTTATGGAAGAAGAAATTCTAAGGTTAGCCCGAAAAAAGAAATTCATGGCTATTCTTACATCCAATGTTAATCCTCTTACCCAGGTTTGTTAAATGTAATTATCTATTTTTTTTTCCTCCAAAAATTCATTCTTTTTTTTAAGCAACTTGCAAAAGATGTTTTTAACTACACATGCGTGCTTGATTACAAGCTCAATGAATATATTCATAAGGATGGAACAAGGCCATTCGCACTTGCTCTTGACTCTCACAGATACATGATTCATTATAAGGAATTACAAGCCAAGGCTACCTAATGTTATTTTAAATACAAACAAGCAAGACTATTTCACTTTAAGATAAAGTTAAGGATATTAAGGGCATGTAAACTCAATTCATTAACTGATTGTAATGAGTAAATAAATATATATACAGTGTTACCAACTCAAAGTTCAATAAATCCTTTATTTTTAGAGTTTTCATCCTCTAACATTGATATGAAATAAATAAATAAATTTAATTTCAAATTATATAAGTGTTTTTTTTTTCAGCGTATAACGAGTAACGTGTTCGCAGACAAAATTTGCCATATTAAAATGAATGATTCCGTTTCAACTTTGTCAGCTTATTGCTTCCACTTCCGTGAAGGCATATCACAAATAAGTTTCGCATTCACAAATCTAAAAATAAATATTGTAAGTTTCGTAAGAAAAATAAAGTTTGACTGAGTCATATTGCAAAAAAATGTTGGAACCTAATTTTGGCACATCATATTTAAGAAAAATGTACCGCACTACCCCCGGCAAGTTAATTAAAAAAATGGCGCATTTTATCAAGGTTTCAAAATGGTACAACACATGGTACTTTTTCATTCGTCAACAAAATTATCAACATACAAACCACCGTCGATCATTTAAAATTCTGACTAAAAAATTTAAAGTATGATATTGTAATGATTTTAGTCTTGGGTTCGAAAATAAAACGTATTATCTTTTACTTTTAAAGTATCACTACTATCTCTACAAATAAAACTCACGTTTATCTAAGTTCAAACTCTTTATTTATTTCTTTATCTTAGCACCACTAATTATTCACCATTTATTCGCTACCACGGTTAAAATGAAACTGTGTTCATTTCCGAATAAAATGTCCTATTTATACTGGGATCAAAAGTTCCCGAACAGTCTAAGTCTCGAACTATTCGGAATTGTCAAGATGCTTTGAAAGCTTTCAGAGCTTTCAAATTCCCAATTGTTATTTCAGCAGAATCATTCAGCAAAATTATTCAGCATAATTTATTTTACTATAGTAGAGACAATAACCATAACAATATTTACTGTAGTAGAGACAAAACCATTCATATAACAATATTTTACTTTTTTGGTTTATTATTGAAAACTTTAATCATAATGAACCCAAAGAAAAAATTTTAATACATTTATCTTATCCATAAGACTAAAGCAGACGTTCAAATTGTTTTCCATCGGCACGAATACAGGCTCTGCATCACCGCAGAACAGATTTGTTCACCAGACGTCCGAATCTCCTTGCATTAATTTCTTCTCCTGCGTCAACAATTTTGTGGCGGAGTTCGTCTCTATTTTCAATTGTTTTAAAATACACTTTTTCTTTTATGCAGCCGAGCGGGTTTAAATCCGGAGAACGAGGAGGCCACAAAATGTATCCAAGTCGGCCAATCCACCTATCGGGATACTCAGTATTCAGGTAATCGCGTACTAGACGAGCATAATGCGCTGGGCAACCATCTTGTTAAAACCACATGTCTCAAAAGATGTTGAGTGGTTCATCTTCCAATAAATTCGGCAAATCATTTTGTAAAAAATTCAGGTAGTTGTCATCATTTAAGTTTTTGAGCAGCTCAAGTGGTCCACTTATTTGTCCATTTGAATTCCGGTCCACATATTTACTTAAAATTGATATTGAGAGCGGTCTTCACGCATTAAATGCGGATTTTCTCTATGCCACTCATGTAAATTATGTAGATTCAAATAACCGTCTTTTTACTTGCGATTATAGGTACTATAAGGCAAGTTATGCATTCGTCGAAAAAAAAAGTTTTGAGATAACAACCAAACATGACATTACGATGATAGCGAAGACGAAAAAAGATGGTCTAAAAATTCTGTCCGTCTGTATGTCTGTCTGTCTGTCTGTCTGTCTGTCTGTATGTAGACCTACATCCCAAACGGGTGGGCCGAATTGCTTCAAACTTGGTATATAGACTTTTTTAGGTATTGTACAGAAAGGAAATTGAAATTTTTTTTTTAGCTCAAAAAATAACGGTACCTGCCATACAACCGTTACGTTAAAGCTTATTTTTCTCAAAAACGGCTCTAACGATTTTTAATTAAAAAAAATCAGTGTTGCTTTTTAGGTACGACCAATCATATGGCTGAAAAAAAAGTTTTAAAAAATGGCTAAGAACGGTACTTTCCATAGGACCGTTTTTTTTTGCTTTCGACTAACTCGAAAACGACTCAACCGATTCTTTCGAAATTTCACACACATATAGCTGTAGGTAGCTCAATTTGTATTGCATACCAATATTTTTGAAAAATATTTTTTTGTATTTTTAAAAGCATTTTTTAAAAAAAAATTAAAAAAATTAATATTTTGAAAACTGCTTATTAAATTTTTTTTAAAAAATTTTAAGTAAATGTATTTGCTGAATACCTATGAACTGGCGTTTTTGAATTTTTTTTGAAAATTTTTTTCAAAAAAAACTTTTTTTCTCAAAAACCGCTCCACAGATTTTTCTAAATTTATTCTCATAAATTCAAATTTATCCAAGAAATAAAATGGCGTACTTTTTTTTCAGCTCAAATTAGTTTAAGTATTTATTTAAGAATTTTGAAAATTTTATTTTTATCAAAATCTCAAGCCCCTAGACCACTGTCACACATTAGAGCAAGTTCGTGCGACCCAGTCGTGCATTTTATTTAAATGCTGATTCGTCAGTCCATAAAATATGGTTAAGAACTTGCGGGTCTTCACTATTTTTCGCCAACATTGTTCTGCAAAAATCGACTCTGGGAGCGTAGTTACGAGGAAGCAAACAACCGATGAGCAGTGCCGGATTAAGCCAGCGCGGGGCCTGTAGCAAATCCTATCAGGGGGGCCCTTGGATTGTTTAAGGTTATCAAGTTTTAGGTATTAAATAAAACAAAACTGTTACAAACAAACTTTTCTTGATTTAATTTGAGCAAAGTTATTATCAACTTCTCGGAGTAAATCATATTCAATGTTCATTAAAGTGAGGTGATTCAGACGTTGTTGGGTTATCGCATTCCTCATCTCATTTTTAACACGTTTTAATGTTGAAAAAGATCGTTCACCAGACCGCTGCAGTTGGTGATCATGAGAGACAAATAAATGGGTAAGGCAATTTCAACGTTCGGAAAACAAGATTGTAAAGAATTATTTATCAAAAGCTTGTAAACTTGCAGTCTTAGAGCCTCACGATTCTTGCTGATAATAATACTAGCAACGAACTGGACTAATTCGTCACCCAGGCTGTCCTCCAAATCATCTGCGTCAGCGCACCTACGATGATTGCAGATTTTTCCAAAATCTCTTCTTGTGGAAGAGATTTCAGCTCTCGTAATGTTCCAAAAACGCCAGAAATTTTATGATATTGATAACTGTTCATACGATTACCTAAAGCAGTGAGTAAGTTATTAATGATGACAATAAACACCTCAATTTCATATCGTTGTCCCTGGTATTTGGTTTTCAGCAAAGTTGTCGGGTGTATTTGAGCCGATATAATTGTCTTATTTTGTACTTCGCTTTTTACGTCTAGAAGTTTCTTGCTGATATGCCTCACAGCCAGTTAGATCTTTGGCTTTCGCCTCAATATCTGAAAATGTAGATCGCATTGCTCGAACGTATGCACGTTATGATTCATAAAGGGCGTATCTAGTGTTAAGGTTTTGATCATCCGATTGAAGCACTAGTCGATTGCAAACATTCTAGGATTATATTTCACAATATCGTCATTATTCCCGTTTTCAACTAATATAAAATAAATTTTCAATGAAATCAAAGAATATTAATGCTTCTGCATTTCTTGGTAATTATATTCTTTGATATAACCCTTTTCAAATTGGTCGGGTTACTGCGATTAGCTCGACAAAAATTTAGTGAATTCCCCTGTTATAGTTTTGCAGTATTGCCAACTTCCGTGTAGTGCGGTGCAAAACATAGTTTTTGGTATGACCAGCGAATACAAATTTAAATTACATGTATGTATAGTTGAACATTTTGTTGCAACTATTTTCTTAGAAGTAATCGTGGCTACATTGATTGGAAAATTTTTTTCACACTTCAATCTAACCTAAATACTTTTTTATGGTCAGAAATCTTTGGTGTGCGGGGCCCCGAAATGAGCGGGGCCCATAGCATTTGCTACTCTTGCTTCGTGGCTAATCCGGCCCTGCCGATGAGCAATGCTTTTCGGTATTCCAGCGCATCTTTCAATCGCACCAACTGAAGCGCTGGGATCACTTTCAATTTGGTCAAAAACTACGTCGTGGTTGTGTCCTCGAGGTCTCCCGCTAGCGGCGCGGGCCATACGAGTGGCAATCGTCCTTGTGAATATGAAAGGTGTCTGTACATAGATAAACACACAAGGCCGTCTTTACCCTTTTGGGGGCCCTGGGCACTTTTTGAAAATGGGGCCCCTGTATGATCATATGAAAATGTTATATTGTGCAGTAAAAATATACAGAAAAAATCACATAACTTTGAATTAATATTTATTCTTTTAATTTTTTAAATAAACAATATTTATTATTAAATTGTTTATGCCATTTCGTTTGTTGTTGTTTTGCAGCGCAGCACGTTCATGAAGTTGGAGTGGAGTTGACTTGTTGTTGACTGCAACTTCAAATTGTAAGTGCAACGTACTACTGCTGCAGCTACAGAATAGTGTAGCTAAGACAATTAGAAAATGTCATGGAAGTAAAACAAAAGAAACTTAAGCCTGCCATATGGTCATTATATTTAAGTTACCGACCAGCAAGTAAATTCGAATATTATGTTAATGCATCAAATTCTCTTTTGTATTTGCCACATACGTGCCTTGCACCGGGGTTAGATGTTGGTGTACAGTAATTTGTATCTGAAAGCATTTTTATTTTTAAAAAATCTATGTGCTTTTTTGATCAAAGTCTTCAAATCATAACACAATGTGTTATGCATATACAGGTTGATTCACGCATGTTGTGTAGCGTGTAGGTTAGGTTGAGACGAGAAAAAGAATCGTATGGGAGATGGGTCTATTCCCTTCCGTTTAGCCGGGAGGGGCAATTTTCTAAAAACATGACTTAAATTTGAAAAAAAATATTAAAAAATAACGGTAACTCCTACAATGCCACGCTATACCTTTTTGTTAAGCCAAAAACTTATTATTTTAATTGTAATTTTAAACGAAGTTATTCTATTGAACCGTTTTCAAAATATTAATTTTCAAACTCTAAATTTTGAAATAAAAAATTAAAAAAAATAATTTTAAAATTTTAACTATGAATGAACGTTTACTAAATCAATTTTTATAAAAATTCTTTTCAAAATAAAAATGCCAATAATCGAAATTCAATACGTTTATTTTGTGTGGTCTTCTTAGTCACTAAAAACGAAAATTTTGGTGTCAACAAGAAAACAAATGTCAAAATAAACAAAGCCCACAATCAGTGATATTCAAAATGTGTGTGTGTTTTTTTGTTTCTGTCAGAAAGCAATCTGCATTGCCACTCAGTTAGTTATCCACAGCGGAGCATTGTTTATAAGTGCTTCATATTTCTGTTTTAATTTGAATATAATTTCGTAGGCAATGCGATTTAAAATGTTCAGCAAAGGTTGTTGTTCAACAAAGAAAGTACGAATTCTGATCATTCTTTATGCATCTAAAATTGTATCGAAATATTTTTTTTATTGATAGAGGTTAATTGATATTTCAGCAATTTGGGGGCCCCTGGTGATTGCGGGGCCCTGGGCCCGGGCCCAGTGGGCCCAGTGGTAAAGACTGGTCTGTAAACACACGGTGGTCTGCGCCACATTTTGGTACCTTACCTTTCACGATACAATCTGGTGGCGGCAGAGGCATTTCGACCGCATTCACCATACATAATATGCATGTTCGCATATTCTTGAGCTGCACCCAGAGAAAAAGTCGGTGTAAAATTACCTTACCCACCTGAGGTACAATTTTTTGTATGGATGTTATTTTTCGAACATAACACTGCTTAGGAATAGTCAGATTTATGCTCGAAAATCCTAAGGTAAATTAACCAGAATTGCCTTAAAAAACTAAGGTAAACTTTTTTGTATGGATGTTATTTTTCGAGCATAACTCTCCCTAGGACTAAGGCAATTTATTGCGTCCTAGGTAAAATAAAATATGCTAAATTGCCTTAGGAAACTTAGGTAAAGCAATTTTATAACGAATTTTATGATTTTGCCTAGGTCTAAGGCAATTTATGTGCAACTTTAACCTAGGCCTAAGCTAATTTTACAAAGGACCTAACATAATTTTACCTAGGGATTTTTTTTTTGCGTGAATGTTATTGGACGAGCATACTTTTGCCTAGAACTAAGGCAATTTATCAAACAAACTGATTTTGGGCGTTACTGACGCCCACTTTTCATTAGAAACCATAAACAATTTTTTTTTTGCAAATACATAAACGGTATTAATAACGAATCCACAAACCCAAATTTGTGCGTCTTTAAGCCATCAGTTTTTGTGTTTTTGAATATCTGCATCACAAAATTAATTTTATTGAATTTGTTCCTGTTTGCTAAAGAAGAATTTTGTTTCTGAAACTGAAACAGCAGGTTGGCTGCGGGAGACGAACGCAAACACATACAAAAATATGTGGAATAGGGTATCCAACAGTTCGTTGAAAATGTACTGTAGCTCTTGCTTATGTTTTTTTTTTTAGCTTTGTGTTGTTGACATATGTTTGTAAATATTGATGTATTTTCGGAGTTTAAATATTTTCATGTTTTCAATTTACTTTTTTGACTAAAAGTAAATGTTTTGTTCATATAGAGTGGAAACACTTTGACAAAATAAACAGCGAGTAAGAACAACTTTATAGATAAAGAGCATGTATCGCTCAGTTGTTAACCTATAGATCAAGCGTTGGCAGCAATTTGTTGGTATTTTTCCAGTTTCAACTGGATGCCACCCGCGGTACTTTTGTAAGATAAACCTAAATCTCAATCCATTGTACCACCAAAAATTCTTTCCTATCTTTTGAAGAGTTTTAAAGTGTTAATTCATGTTTGGGCCATAAATAACCCCTTGAGAGCGCGTGTATTACCTATAAAAATAAAATGCACGACTGGGTCGCACGAACTTGCTCTAATGAGCGACAGTGGCTTAGGGGCTTGAGATTTTGATACAAAGAAAATTTTCAAAATTCTTAAATAAATACTTAAACTGATTTGAGCTGAAAAAAGGTACGCCATTTTAATTCTTGAATAAATTTCAATTTATAAGAATAAATTTATAAAAATCTGTGGAGCGGTTTTTGAGAAAAAAAGTTTTGTTTAAAAACTTTTTGAAAAAAATTTTCAAAAAAAATTCAAAAACGCCAGTTCATAGGTATTGAGCAAATACATTTATTTAAAATTTTTAGAAAAAAAATTAATAAGCAGTTTTCAAAATATTAATTTTTTAAATTTTTTTTTAAAAAATGCTTTTAAAAATACAAAAAAATATTTTTCAAAAATATTGGTATGCAATACAAATTGAGCTATCTACAGCTATATGTGTGTGAAATTTCGAAAGAATCGGTTGAGTCGTTTTCGAGATAGTCGAAAGCAAAAAAAACGGTCCTATGGAAAGTACCGTTCTTAGCTATTTTTTAAAACCTTTCGTCAGCCATATGATTTTTCGTACCTAAAAAGCAACACTGATTTTTTTAAACCGTTAGAGCCGTTTTTGAGAAAAATAAGCTTTAACGTAACGGTTGTATGGCAGGTACCGTTATTTTTTGAGCTAAAAAAAAAATTTCAATTTCCCCTCTGTACAATACCTAAAAAAGTCTATATACCAAGTTTGAAGCAATTCGGCCCACCCGTTTGGGCTTTAGGTCTCTATACATACAGACAAACAGACAGATAGACAGGCATACAGACGGACAGAATTTTTAGACCATCTTTTTTCGACTTCGCTATCATAGTAATGTCATGTTTAATTGTTATCTCAAAACTTTTTTTTTCGACGAATGCATAACTTGCCTTCTGTAAAGGGGACCTCACAGAACACTTTCTAATCTCCCAGGTACTACATATATAAATTCTCTTCTGCTGTCAAGCAGAACCTCTTCACCTTCTTTTCCTACATGAATTCAGTGGGTGCATTATATCACCAAGGGAAGTTGAAATACATATGTTTAAAGCTCAATGAAACCTCCTTGCACAAAATCCGCCACAAGATAAATATTCTCAAAATCTTTCATAATGTCAACTTTCAAACTGGCCTCTCTACCCCCAACAAATGCACCGCGCGCTACCTCAACATAATCTGCGGGTCTACCAGGGTTGGTATGATAGACCAAAGATCCTCTCAACTGGGGTTGGAAAAGGACGGGCCTTACTTCCCACCATGAACATCAATTATCCAGCTGAGAAGGATTGTACAGTAAAGGGCAAAATGAAAATGAATTTCTAGAACTTATATCTTGGTGAAAATAGATGTCTATGAGCTGACCAGTAAAAAGTATTGCAAAAGCAACAATTATAAGTTTCGATAAGATCTGTTAAGTTGGGGTATACAAACTGGATTTATTGAAAAAAAAGAAACCATTATATAGGGTGTCCCCTATTATGGCGTTCAACATTTAGTCCAATCTGCATTAATTTTTTTCTATGTGAAACTTCTGTTTTACCGTCACGGCTCCATGAGTATACCAAAATACTAATAAATACTCAGTATAGTTATCACTGATATAATAGAAGAAGAAGAAGAAGAAGAAGAAGAAGAAGAGCACAATAATACGGATCCAAGAAGCTATCAGAGATGCACTTTTCACTCTTGGAGGATTTGTCGCATCTTCGAAAGAGACCGTAAACTCTACAAAATCAGTAATTGAACCCAGAACCTTCTGCTCAGATTCTTACCACTAGGCCAAGGGAGCGCTCAAATATTTTGTACGGCAATAATTAGGGGACGCCCTGTAACTTACGTGATAGGTATTACATCGAAACTTTGTTCCAAGGCTTACTGTGTTCGTAACTATAATTAATATTGAATAACTATTTTTTTCAGAGCCAATTTTATTTTTAATTTACTATGATCAATTTTGTTTTGTCTTTTGCAGGCAAAAACGCATAAATCGATACATTTGTTGTTATAGGTATGTACATTATATTGGAAGTTTTTATTTTTAGGTTCTCTGATTTTAATTATAATGAAATCTAATTTTCCGTATAAAGTTTTATCTTGAGTTTAATCGACAAAAAAATATCCTTTGAATTGATTGAAATTAAATGTCGATAAATTAAAAGTGTTAGCAGTGTTTTTGAATTTGGAGCCATAATAAGCACATAATTTTGCCTTCCAAAATCTCACGACCCAAAATATTGTGTAAAATAAAAAATATATTAATATATACAAATGAATTACTTAAGTATTACTTAAGAGATTTTAATTGAATTGTTGTATTAATTAAGCATGAAAAGAGTAAAAATGAAGAAACGGAAAAGTAATAGATTATTCGAATTAAAAGAAAACTTTAACAAAATCTTAAATTTATAAAAAATATTGTTGAATCAGTCCGAAAGAAGACTTAAGAAAAAAATATCTAATGATTATCGGAATACTTTTCTTATTTTAAATTTAAGGTTACAAACATCTGAAATGTACCTTTCAATTTCCAAAAATGGATAAATTTTTTGGCTCACCGTTAACTCAAAAACTATTTAAACTTTACGAAAATTGTGTGATATCTTTGAAATTTGATACTTTGCTTCTTTGACAGCCATTTTCCATCGGCAATGTGATTTATCTTTAGTTTGATTCACCAATTCATCATGAATCGATTGATGCCAGAACAGCGTATGCGATTTGTATAGATTAGATTTATTTCGAATAACATGAATCCGTTCGTGACAGTCATCGCGAACTACCACTACGCCCATTTTATGGTCGACACAATCTTCCTACTCATCATTTTAAACGCTGAACAATGCGTGCACAACAATAATTGCATGTGTGTCCATCCACTTTGTGGCTTATAAAGTCAAAATTGTGCAATAATTGAAGCATAATTTTGCATTTTTTACCTGTGAGTTGGCCTCAAAAATTGTGCGATTTACCATCGCTAAACTATTTTCTATAGGGGTTTGTTAAGTCGCTCGTCTACCCCGAAAAGCCTTATGGCTTGACGACTTTTAAAACAATTTTCGTTCCAAATCTATTGCCATATGCCAAATCAAATAATTATATTTCAAGTTAAGTCATTTTAATGGCGAAATTGATAAAATTTATTTGTGTTTTATTTCCTTTTATAGTTCTAAAGCTTTAAAAAACACCCTTTGTTTGGTAGTTTTTTGGACATACATTTTTCGGTATTTGTCTGGAAACTGTATTTGTATACCTCTCATGGAATATGTCGGTCAAATAATTAGATTTTTTTAATGTTTTGAACATTTTAGAAACTAGTAGACAAAGTTCAATGATACATATTTTCACAAACTTCTTCAAACAAAACAATCAAATAAAAAATAAAAATTCAAGAGTTTTCTAAATAAGCTGTGCATTTTATTTTAGAAGGTCAATCTGACATTTTTAACAATAAAACTGAACATGTTGGTAGAATTTTTGAAGATAAGGATTTATTAAATTCGGAAATGTGTTATGTGACTCAGTTAATATTAGGAGATTTTGTAAAATCGTCTGGGCATACTGTGTTAATATTTATATCCATAAGCAGCGACATTGTTTCTGTTTGATATTGGTAACACAATGGTAGAAAAACAACATTGTTTTATGCGTATATTAAGCCAAGCATACACATTTTTTATTAGCTTTACGAAACAGATGTTAAAAACCTAAATTTAGACAAAATAATAATCTTATTGGTAAAGGGAAAGCAGGAGTTGTTTTTTTAATTTTATATTTCAACGCCAAATATTATGAATTGTAAATACATTTTAGCCATTTTTACAACTCTATATAAGAACATTTGTTATCAAATTTCGGCAGTCTTAGATAACATTTAATAACGTTAAGTACAAAACTTAAAAGAATATAATTTATCAAGCATTCGTTTCTTAGTAAACGCTGATTATTATAAGAACCATAAGTTAACTACGTATGTATAATTTAGAAGCCATTGCATTTAATTTTGGAGGTGATTAAAGTTTTTTGTGCAAATGAAAATAAATTAGTTCATAACAAAAAAAAATGATTAACTTAATTTCTGAAATAAACAATGCAATATACAAAAAAACAGTGTTTTAATAAGTTGAATTAAAATAAAGTGCACGACTGGGTCGGACGAATTCTAATGTGTGACAGTGGTCTTAGGGTTTGAGATTTTTCAATGAATGATTTTGTTTACTGTTTAGAATTTTAAGAATTTTTTTTTTTCAAATCGTTCGACCAGTTTTTTTTTCAAAAAACATTTTTTTTTTAAACTTTTCGAAAATATATTTTTTTTTTCAATATGTCAACTTCTAGAACTTTGTAATTTTTATCACAAAAATGAAATTAAAACATAAGCGAGAGCTACAGTACGTTTGCAACGAACTGTTGGATACCCTATTCCCTATTTTTTTTTGTTGTGTATGCGTTCGCCTCCCGCAGCCAGCCGATGATCCAGTTTCAGAAACAAAATTCTTCTTAAGCAGACAGAAATAAATTCAGTAACATTTATTTTGTGTGGTGTGATGTTCAATTAGTGCTGGCACAGTAAAAAAGAGGCGTGTGCCACGCCCAAAGTTAAGACTTTTTATTGTCAAGGCAATTAATATGAGCTCAGTGACATTAAATTTTATTCTTGCAGATCGATTTGAACAAAACAAGGCAAAATTTAAATTTTTAAAAATTAGATTTTGAATGGAAATAACGATTATGGGTATTTTAACAATTCTTGGACCACACTCTGCTACGTAACCAAGGAATATAAATCTAAGTGTTCATCTTTTTACTTCAAAACTGTGACCGATATTTAAAAAACGTTAAAAAATTAATGCATTATACGACATTTGACGGAAATGCCCCTTAAAAGTGGGCGTGTCTTAAAAATTTGAAGCAATAACTGAGCTTTGATCATTAGTCAGTATTTAGGCATATGTGTAAAACTACAGCTGAAGCGAGTAGTTTTTAAGCGATCTTACCTGAACAGAGGTATTTTATCAAAATCACGCCTTTAAAAGTGAGCGTATCGAAAAAATTTACACAAGAAAATGTAGATATTTTGTTCATAAAACGAACGGAAGGGAAAAAGCCTAAATTGAATATTGGTAGTACCTTAAATTTTTAAACAACATTTTTCATTCTTTCATGAAAAGTGGGCGAAAGCCACGCCCAAAATTCAAAAATTTCTTTTCATACACAAACGTTTAAGTTTCTACTACCAGACGCAAAATTTTGGTTTGCGGATTCATTATAAATACCGTTTATTTGCAAAAACCATTTTTTATAGTTTCTAATGAAAAGTGGGCGTCAGCCACGCCCAAAATCAATTTTTTTGATTTCATACACAAGATGTTTAGGTGCCAGTAAGACCCACAAAATTTAATGTTTTTCGCTTTAATATAACAATTGTTATTTTATAAAAACAATATTGATCGCTTCGTATGAAAAATGGGCGTCAGCCACGCCCAAACTGAAATATTTGTATTTAATTGGAAAAAAGTTTACCTATAGCTTACGTGTGCAAAATTTAAGCGTTGTGCTTTTGTCGTAACTGTACAAAAAACATAATAACATTTTACCAAATTGAGGTTGTTCATCAAAAATGGCGATTGTGGGCGTGTTTGTAAGCGGATTTTACCGGTTCAAGAACTTAGCCTTACTCTTGAACCAAAGATTATATATACTAAATTTCAGCTTTCTAGCTCAAAAATTGCGATCTCTAGTGAGTATACAAACGGACGGACGGACGGACGGACTAGGCTTTTGATTCTGAGTCAGAATATATATACTTTTCTATATCTAACGGTATTATTTCTCTATGTTACAAGCTCCACACCAAATACAATACACCCATTCTATGGAATAGGGTATAAAAAATAGATTAAACCGTTTTTGGAAAAAAAAAATATAAAAAAAAAATGTTAAACTTTTTTTAAAAACTCAAAAAAAGTTTTTTTGAAAAATTTAAGAATTAAATATAGTTAGTTAGTAAGTTAGTTAGTTAGTTTATTTTTCAATTCAAATAGAAAATTTACAAGAAAATATTTAATAAATAAAATTTTGGCCGTGGTTAGAAACCGTCTGCCAGATGCCAACTCATATGATTTTTTACATTTTTATAATTAAAAAGAACACAATTAACAATTTTATTTGAATTTAGAAAGTGTAAAAATTTATATAATTCTGAGGTGATTTTTACTAATAGTTACTTTAATATGAATATAAATATCTTTAATAAATTATCCATGTACATTTTAAATCTATATATGCATAATGCTTGCTAGAACAAAAATGTTTTTTTTTTTTTTTTTTTTTTTTTTTTTTTTTTTTTTTTTTTTTTTTCTTTGATCTAATCGTAAAACCTAAAAATCGATCCTAAGTTAAAAAATCTTTTCTATACCTTAAGGTTTCAATGCAAAATTGGGCAAGAAGTTTCCAGTTCTGTCCATTTAAAAGGATAATGGATTCTGCTTCACTTAATATTGGTTTTTGGAAGTATACAAATCTTAATTCTTTTAAAATGGGACACACAGATAGAAAGTGGTAAGATGTTTCTTGTTCTTGCAAGTTACATAGTGAACAAAATGTATTCCTATCATTAAAATAAGGTCTGTAGTTTAAGTCGAGAAGCTCTCCCCAGATGCGGAAAATGTTACAGATTTCAAACACACTAAAATTATCAGAAAAATAATTAAGTTCGTTTAAATTATATTCAAGTTTCGGGTACAGTGATCGACGCGATGAGCCTTTGGCTTCCTCTATTAAATCTGATCTTATTCGTGCATCTATTAAATGAAGGATGTTTGTTAGTATTTCCCTTAGAGATGCATCCTGCATATCTACAGAGCGTAATGTAGCTCCACACAGCAGGAATACTTGCTCCCATTTTTTAAACCAGCTAATATTTTTGTATATGCTATGTTTTGCAAGTATTTTTGGAAGTCGATTATCTTCATACGCTAGTGCTTTTGAAATGTATTCAAAATGCATTCTTAAAGTATAAAGGTATATAGGTGAGAGGCCAGTTTCAAGGAGAAGCATGTAGTTTGGAGTTGACTGTGGTAAACCAAAAGTTTTTTTGAGGAAAAGCCGTTGCAATTTTTCTACCTCGTCATACTGCTTGCATCCCCATACTTGACAGCCATACGTCATTATTGACCTTAAAGCGGCTTCAAAAACTTTAAATTTAACGCTATGTGCAACATTCTTGTTCCTAAACAGACTTTTCCACGTTGAGTTTATTGCAGCCATTGATGTTTTAAGCTTCACCTGGAAGTGTTTTTTTGGGTTGAGGTTAGGAGTGAGTATCATACCCAGATAGTTATATTCATCAACAACTTCAATGTTTTCTCTATCCAGAACCCATCTTTCATTTCTACAATGCCTGCCTCTTCCTGATCTGAAAATCATAACCTTGGACTTTGCTGTATTGATGACCAAATTCCATAATTTGCAATAACTGCTTAATTTGTTTATCATAAGCTGAAGGCTTTCCGGTGAATCTGCAAGTAGCACTAAATCATCGGCATATAAAAGGCATTTTATAGTGATTCCTGCAACTCGTATACCGTTTGGCAAGGCTTCGACTATATCATTAATGAATAATGCGAACAACAAGGGTGATAACAAGCATCCTTGCCGTACGCCGCTTATAGTTCTAAACCAATCAGATAATTTCTCGCCGTCCCATACCGCAGATGAAGTGTTCTCATATAGTTTTTTTAAAACATGTAAAACTTTAGTCGATATTCCTAGAACGTTCAATTTATAAAACAGTGCTCCGCGATCAATACTGTCAAAAGCCGCCTTAAAATCGATAAATATAGTATACAATTTTTTCCCGTTTTCAAGGTAGTAGTCGACTATGTTTCGTATAGCAAAGAGATGGTCAATCGTTGAGTAGCCTGCACGAAAACCAGCTTGAAACTCATTAAGTAGCCTGTTCTCTTTCACCCAAACTTCCAGCCTATTTAGAATGATTCCTGTAAATATTTTTGCAATAACATTCATGAGAGAAATGCCTCTATAATTTTCCACATTATTTACGTCACCTTTTTTGAATATTGGGAAAATTATTGATTTTTTAAAACTTTCTGGCACTTCAGCTGTACGTAATATTTGAGAATATGTTTTAGCTAGATTTTCTAAAAAAGTATTAGGAGCGTTTTTGAAGAATTCATAAGGAACCCTGTCATCTCCTGGTGCTTTATTGTCCTTGGCTTTGTTTAAGGCAAACCGTATCTCACCTAAGTTGATATCCTGATCTAATGCGTTTACAGTCACTAAGTTTTCAGCAAAGTGTACTGGTTCTGGAATAAGTGCCGGATTTAAAAGATTCTTAAAATAATCAGCCAGTATGTTGGCATCCAAAGTTTTGCCTATCTTAAGTTTATTTCCATTTAGTTCTCTTACAACTTTCCAGAACTGAGCCGAATCTCTTACACTATTTAAATTCTTTGCAATGCCCAAAAAGTACTCATTTTTTTTTTTTTTACAAAGTTCTTTGTAATACGAGTTAGCTTGAACATAAGATTTACGAAAAAAATCTCCCTTTCGCACCTTTGCTAACCTCAAGAGTTTGAAGGACTTTGCTCTAGCTTTCTCACAATCTGTATCGAACCATTTTTGTTTTCCTCGAGCTACGCATCTTCTTTCCGTTGGAGACGCTGAATTTTTAATAGATTCAATGAGGTTTTCAATTTGCTGACTAACACTTTCTTCACTGAAATCTGTTTGCAGGGTAAGTTCATCTAATCTGGCACGATAATTTTCCTTCTCCTGTTCTCTCCAAAAAAGCCTAGGCAAAAGACCAATATCGTTTTCAGGCCTAACTTTTTTTTTTGTCATAGTGACTATTATGGGCATATGATCTGAAAAAGTTAATGTGCCCACATTGAAATCTAAAATGTTCTCGAACCATTTGCCAGTTATGCCACAATAGTCCGCCACAGACGCACCTGGGCCTCCGATAAAGGTCAGCTCCCCTAAACTGTCCCCGTTAATGGAACCATTCAGTAAAAAAATATCAAAATTCTGGAAGAGCTCCGTTTCCGTTAATGATTTTATCTTTTGAATGTCTTGTCAATTTGAATTGCGCATTGAAAAACATCGTTTCACTTTCTATTTGTTCTTCTCCCATTCGCGCATTAAAATCTCCAATTAACATTATGTTATTGTGATCTAAATTATTTAGTAAATTATTTAAACTTGAAAAATCTTGCTCCCAATTATTACAATTTAAATATATTGGAAAAATGTAATAAAACTCATCCAGAATAGTCATTTTTAAGGCTGTTTGGTTTTCGATGGTTATAAAACTACAATTAGTATTAACTGATTTATACCCAAAAAGATAACCACCAATTGCACGTCCACGAGTATGTACTCGTGTTGCTGGGATCCAAAATAATTTATATCCTATGAAAAACTTTTCAAACTCAACATAATTGTTCAGCATTACATGTGTTTCACAAAGAAAGAAATAATCAAAGCTATTTATATAGTTAAAAAACGATGGAAAAAGTAGTTTATTTCTTAAACCACCAACATTATATGATAATATATTCAAAGTACTTACATCTAATTCTAAATTAATTTCGCTATGCGAATTTCTATTTTTAATCTGGCAGACGTTTCTTTTTCAAGCAGAATCTCTGTTCAAATTTTGTTGCATACTTCCAGGCGGTTGATTATTTGCGTTTATATTTTCGTGGTTGTTGTCTCCGCTAGCGTTAAACTTCATTATATTTTTGTTTGTTGATCGTAAAAGCTCTGCGTTTGACAGGTTGAACCCCGAATACAATTCGCCGAGAATCATACAGCCGTCAGATCTGTCAGCCAGTAAACCCCTCTCTCTGCACCAATTGAAATTTCTCTCTGCCACCACTAGTGATTCACCTCTGATTTGGACTTCCTCATTCGGTTTAGAATTTTTTATTGCCTTTCTCACACGCAGCAATGCTTGCCGTACTTTCCTTTTTTCAAAGGGATAATCTCTATGGACCAACATACCAGTGCCTTTGAGTTTGCTTGAATTATGAAGCACTTCATCAACATAATCTTTTGAATTAGTTTCCACCAAAATATTGCAAGTTTGGTAATTTGAGGTTAACACACGTATTGAGTTGATAGAAGCCTGTTCATCTGGTACAAGTGAAGTAAACAACTTTTTAACTTCTTGGCGATGATCGATGTTCGGGCGTTTGGCAAGTCGAACGATGATATTTTTTTCACAAGATTTCTTAGATAGGGAATCCACTTCTCTTTTGAGGGAATTGCACTGATCTTGCATTACCTCTAGTTTCGTTGTGAGCTCCAAATTTTTAGTTTTGAGTTGTTGGATTTCTTCATGGATACTTGTGATGTCATCTTTTGTTGCCAAATTTGCATTTTTTTCGTCCAGAAGATTTCCCATAAATGTCTTCAAATCTTCTACTGACATTTGTCCTACTGCCATAGTTGTTATGATTGTTGTTGTTGTTTTTTGCTGTTTTTTGGATGATATACAATTTTCTGGTGAAGTACAAGCAAGGGACCTTTTTGCACTCATTTACACCTTATTATTCACAATTTTTTTGTGTTAACTTTTATGTTACTTATTTATAAAGCACTATTAAAGGTTTTATATAGCTATTTAAGTTTCTATATTTTTTTATTTTTGAGATAAAACACTTTTTTAATAGAGCTCTACTACTCAGATGTCACTTAATATTCTTCCAGAGTTGCCATCGAATTAAATATATTTCGTCCAAGAAATTTGTTATTTATCTAAATCTAATCTATTTTTATGTATACCTGTTTGATTTCATTATTAATATTTATTTTAGTATTTACACCATTTAATTCTACAACTTTATATTGTCCTTTATATGGAGTGTCGATTTTTTCTTATTTCCTACCTTTAAGTATAGGTACACTTAGTCTCCTACTTTTAATTCTAGTGGATTAGCTGTCTTATCTACAAATTCTTTTCCATATATTAGTTTTGGATCTATATCTTCAATGTACAGACATCGACCCGTTACAATTTTATTATATGTACATATAGATTATAATTATTTAAAATCCACCTGGGTTTCAGCAATTTAATTTTCTTTTGTTTTTGTTTTTGGTGTACATTTGTTGGAAAATAATGTGTTGCAAATTATAATTGATTTGTGTGTTCTTTATGAGACCTTCATTACACAAAAATACAAAGAGACAGCAAAATATTGTGCAGTAACTAAAAAAATTCAAAACTTACAAAAGGATATTTTAAATATAAGACACAATACAAACTTTAATGAAAGTCTTCTTAGATGCGAGAGTTTACAAAAAATCCTAACACAGGGTATAAATAACTCCCAAGAATTCTCATACAAAATTAAGAGTTTTTTTCATTTGAAGGAACTCCTAATTGTTAGGTGTTTTTTTCTTTGATGTTAGGTGTAATAACATCAATTTGTGTTTAGATTTATTACATAATGAAATATTTTTTAAAATTGCAGAAATGAAATAAATCTAATTAAGGAATTGTTGTTTTTAAAATTTTAAGAAGTTTCATTTCTCCTGAAATTGCATTTTTACATTTTTATTGCTTGCAATATTTAAGAGGCTCGTGTTAAGTTATGTTAACACATTGAGTGGCATTCAGCAAACCTATCAGAATTATTGCTCAAAGTTAGTTTCGATAGAGTAATTTTTTCTTTTAGTAGCTTTTCTAGCGCTTTAAAGGCACAAACTGATCCTCACTTAACTTTTGAAGCTTTAAGAAAGTTAGTATGGTATGATACGAAATTTGCACGAATTTGCATTAACTCCTAAATTTTCGGACTTTAATCATTTTCAGTTTAGCAGGTATTTCATCATATTTAGGACTTATTTTTCAAATTAATGAGGAGGTATTGCATAAAGCCTAAACTTTTACTTGTATTCGCGTTAAGTTATGAAAATCAAGCAATAATGATCTTGTTGACTAAAACGAATTTAAAAATATAGCAAAAAAAAAACAAATCAAACACAATTTAGACGCGACGATAATGACAATATCAATCCAACTATTAATTAATTAATAATTTGTATTTTTTTTTAAATGAAAAAAGGGCTGAAATGAGAAATTAAACACACAAAATGGCGGGCAAGAGTTTTATTGGTTTCAGTACAAAGCTAATGAATTTATTTCAAGCGAAAACTATTTTATTTTAAGGGAGCATATCCAAATGCATAAAGATCCACAAAGATTTAATGAGTAATTAGAACTTTGTTCGTTACACCCCTATATGGATACCTGACATTGACCTGGTATTGCAATAACCTTGAGCTTGAGCCTTGCACAACGCAATATTCAGTCCATTTTTTGCAGCTGTTGTTCTAAATGTCTTCAGACACATCCTCGGCATTTTTCCCAGACATCAAACATTTTTTATTTGGATTTATAAATTCTTTTCCGTGGCAGACATTAATATTTACTGGACATGGGGCAAGTTTTCAATTTCCGGGTCTATCCCATAAGTCCCGGGCAAAGATGCCACCTGAAATGTATTTTTCACACTTGAAGCCATCTGGTAAATGTTAAAGTATTGTCGTTGTCAGTTTTGCGTTTGTAAAAGTGCCTAGATTCAAAAATCAACTTAATCAACAATGAATGAAGTGTTTCCTTGTGCCTCTTGAGGGTTGAGGTATGTCCAAGTATTCATCAACGATGAAAGGAAAAATGTTTTTGATTAAGGGATCATGGAGGTGTTTGTTGGTACAGTGGATGGCGTCCAGTTAAAGCTGGGGGAATATTGAAAAATGTCTTCCCGGTTGGGGCCTGAATCCACAACCCTTTGTAAATAACCATGCACTTCATCCACTTTACCTTTGCCACCTGGCTAGAACTGGTACCTTAAATGTAACGGTGTTCTTCGCTTTGGATTTTCTCGAAAATGTCTCTAACAATTTTTATAAAACGAAAATCAGGGTTACCGCCTTTTTCAATTGGCCATGAGTGGGAAACGGCTAGATCGAATTCACTCAAACTTATTGTTTTCAAAATGTTCAACCGTTATGATAACTTAAAATGGATAGGCAAATTAAAAAGGTCATCAGTGTCCGAAATAATAACATTCATTTCAAAGAAGTAATTCAATACTTGGATTGCAGTTTCCAATATCAAGGAATATGCTCCTAGGAATCTTTTATCATATGCAAAGACAGGAATAATGGCATCCAATTGAAAATTGTAGATATATTCACAAAAGTACGTAGTAGATCAAACTTGTTCAGGAATCTGATATTCGTTTACTGAACTATAAGAAGGCTCCTTCCGTTGTGTTATAGAAGGTATCACAGATAATAAAACATGACATTTCTTCAATGACAACACATCTATTCTTTTTGTACGATTAAAACATTCCTTCATTCCAGATCATGTGTTCAAAACAAAAGTTGTCAGTTATTAAAGGACCCCATCGTGAAATAGTTTCATGCAGCCTCCATGAAATATTCCAAGAGAAAGTCCGTCAGTATCTTTACCAACCTGCACTAATTTATAAAGATGAGGACATATACACAAATCTGACCTACGAAGAAGTCAATCAAAGATCCAATAAATACGGCAGAGTCATTGTAGAAGAGTACTTTAAAAGGTCCCTTAAGCCGAATCAGGATGGGGATTTCGTAATAGCCGTTTGTATGCAGCCTTCGGAGAGCTTGGTAATGGTATTCCTTGCAGCCTGGAAAGCTGGTGCAGCATATCTTCCAATCGACCCAAGTTTCCCGGCCAATCGAATAAGCCATATTCTCAACGAAGCTCGCCCAATAATGGTTATATGTGATGATGACATTGACAATAAGCTATTTGGTTCAGTCTGCACCTTGAAAATTAATGAGCTCGATAAGAAAGCTGTTCTTATGGAAGCAGTAAATATTCCAGAGAGTGAAATGTTAAATGAGGCAAATAATTTGACACTTATTTTGTACACTTCGGGAAGTACTGGTGTTCCAAAAGGTAAACTTTTGAGACTTGGGGACATAGCTCCCAACGACTTATCGCCCAAAGCGCAAAATGACATAACTCCTGATGTGTTGGCGTTGTGTCACTATGACAGAACATTCCAATAGTTGGGTTATATGTCACTTTGCGATTTGCGCGATAAGCTGTTAGGGGTTATGCCCCTACTCCATTTTTTTAATTTTATTTTATTTGCGAAATTTGACTTTTGTTTTCTTTGTTAGGAGTTCGGTTGCCCCATGCCGTTGTGTTAAACCGCCTCCTTTGGCAGTGCGAAACATTTCCCTACACTGCTGACGAATTAGTTGGAGTTTTTAAAACGACTATCACCTTCGTGGATTCAGTTTCTGAAATATGGAGTACATTATTAAATGGTAAGGTTGAGGAATCTATACATATAATAAAATTGTAAAGGGTCGATGTCTGTACATTGAAGATATAGATGCAAAACTAATATGGGTTGTCTATATTAGACCCACAGAAGCCAAAACAACCGTTTTTAGAATTTTTGTCTGTCTGTCTGTATGCCTGTCTGTCTGTCTGTATGTTTGTACTCGGATCACGCAAAAACTACTGCATGGAATTGAATGCGGTTTTCGCAGTTTTATTGGTAGTATGCCAACTTAAAATATAGGCTTCAGTTTATCGCAGGAAAATATATAATTCTGGTTGTTTTTTTTAATATTGCTGAAATCGAACGTTATTCAATGAACTTAACGCAAAATTAAAAGATTTTAAGGAAGTTAGCGTCTCACATACATAATGGCGCTGGAAAGTCGTTCTGAATAGAAGTTACATCAAAAACATCATAGATGGCGCTATTTACCACCATATAGACAATGTCTCATTCAGCGAAAGCAGAAATCGAAAAATAATGTAACCATAAAGAACGGTGAACGAGCAATACTTACGCCCAAAACTGATGAAGCGGAGCTGCCGTAAGTAGCAGTATCGGAGCGTAACATCGTTTTGAAAGTGGGCATTCCAATTAGGTATATTGCTTCAGAACTTAACCCTCCAACTTTGCAATTTAAACCGTTAATATTATACAGAAGCCAAAAATCTTACGGCTGGTAAAGTTTGTAGCTTTCATACCACGTATACTCCCCATTTCGAACCGGTTGTGTAAAAACAAAAATACACTGAGATACCTACTTTATTCTTAAATCCACGCGTACGAATTAGTGGGCAAAAGCTAGTAAAACAAATACAAGCATACTTTCTATTCAATCGTGGTAGCATTACCGTTCGACTGGGGTGACAACAAATTCTAACGTATTTGTTTAATTTTTCCCTCAAACAGATCATAAAAAAATATAAAATCTTTATTTTAAATATTAAAAATTAAAAAAAGTATTCGACTTCGTTGTCAGGTTTGGCTGTTTTAATTGTCCCAAAGACAATAACAAAAGATCCACAAGAACTAGTTAAACTACTTGATGAGTACCAAATCCGCAGATTGGTGCTTGTTCCAACGCTTTTACGTAATATTCTCATGTATCTTAAGATGAATCGTAACTCAAATAACAGACTTTTGCGTAATCTTCGGGACTGGATATGCTCAGGTGAGCCGTTGCCAAAACAACTTGCAGAACAATTCTTTGACTGTTTTGAAGAGGGAACTCATTTCTTGCACAATTTTTACGGGTCAACCGAAATAATGGGTGATGTAACTTACTTCACTTGCGAGGATAAAGAACAGCTGAAACAATTTGAGAAAGTTCCCATTGGTTCGTTTGTACACCTTATCAAGAGAGGTCTTTAGCTCTAAGAGTTATAACGATTCTCATCTTTCAGGGCTTCCTATTTTCAACACTGTGATATACATACTGGACCAGGACTACAAGCCTGTCAAAAACGGAGCAATTGGAGAAATCTTCGTTGCTGGATCTAATCTCGCACATGGATACGTTAACGGACGTGATCCTGAAAGATTTTTTAAGAATCCGCTCTCAAGTGAGGATAGTAAGTGCAAAACAACTTTTTTATTCGAGTATTTGACCAAACACCATTTATTCAGAGTTCTCCCATCTGTATCGAACTGGAGACTTTGGATCAATTCGAAACGGCTACATTATGTTCGATGGTCGGACAGACTCGCAAATAAAAATTCGTGGACATCGAATTGATTTATCCGAGGTGGAGGAAAACATCCTTTCAATTGACGCTATAGAAAAAGCCTTCGTCCTTTGCTACCGTGTTGATCAGATTGATCGTTCACTTTTGGCATTTGTAAAGCTCAAGGATGCTTCGTCTCAGTTTACTGGACTTCATTTAGAAGCAGTTTTGAAGAGTAAATTGGCAGATTATATGATTCCTCAAGTTGTAATCATTGATCATGTCCCACTTTTGGTCAATGGAAAAGTTGATCGACAAGCATTGTTTAAACTATATGAAACCACAAATGATAAGAAAATGCTTGCATTTGATTTTGCTCATGTTCCAAACGATATGAAACTCATTGCAAGTGACCTTTTTAATATCGTCAGCAGTGTTATAGGGCGTTCTTCACGTGCAACTTTAACGGTCGAAAGTAATTTTTATGAGATTGGTGGCAATTCTCTGAACTCTATTACCACCGTAATGATGTTACGTGAAAAAGGTTATCATATTGAAATATCAGATTTTATCACGGCAAAAAACTTTGGAGAGGTTCTCAACAGAATGTCTTCCAACCTTATCGCGAAACCAGAAGTCAAGAAGCTTATTGGTGGACCTCTGCTTTTGAATATGAAAGCATTCCCACTTACTGCAGATGACAAGGAGGTTTCCATTAAGTAGACATTTGATCTTGTTCCGATGGAATAATTATTAATACAGTTTCTTTTCCTAGAATACTTGCAGACTGTTTTTTTGAAAAGGGTGATTTGGAGTATTATATTAGAGATAAATTAAAACACCAAGACCTTGTTGACATTTTTGAGGTTTGTTCTAAATACCCTTCAAACCATTGCCTTATATATTTATATATTCTTTCTAGCAATGCTGGGATGATGCTCTTGAACAAAATTATAGTTTTACGGTTAAGGATGTGAATTCAAACAAGACAATTGGCGTTTCCTTTAATTTCGACGCTCGAGATGAACCCCCATTCGTGGTAAACTCATTTGCTGATAGGACATTTGACATCGTAGAAGTATTGGAAGAACCCTTCAGGTAATAATTTTGGTGAATAAATGAAAGTAATATCAGGATTCCACTTATCACTTTTTTATATATCATACAATAACCTTCTGAAAGGGTGCTTTTTTAACGGTTGCAAACACTTCGGTTAAATACATTAATATTGATTAGCTTCTTACGGACTTCGACCAAGCAAATAGTATTAAATGGAAGCTTTTTGATTTTGTGAGTTGCCTTTAATACACAAAAAGCATCGTTAGTGTGTTTTTTGAAAACTGAAAAAATCATCAAGGACCTGAAGTGATAAGTGGAAACCCGTTCGAAACATAAGCAAACACTAATGAACCCAATGCATTTGAATTGTTTTTTATTTAAATTATAGAGAAAATATAATGCCCAAGGGCTTGAATAAAGTAATGCACTCTTGTTTAATGGGAACCGCCATGTGCTTGAATTCACAAGAAAATATTGCCTGCATTCAATTTATGGAGGAAAAAATTCTAAGACTAGCCCGCAAAAAGAAATTCATGGCTGTTCTTACATCCAATCTCAGTCCTCTTACACAGGTTTGTTACATTTTATTATCTATATATATTTTTTTCAAAAAATTTATTTCTTTTTTTTAAGCAACTTGCAAAAGAAGTTTTTAACTACACCTGCGTGCTTGATTACAAGGTCAATGAATATATTCATAAGGATGGAACAAGGCCATTCGCACTTGCTCCTGACTCTCACCGATACATGATTCATTATAAGGAATTATAAGCTAAGGCTACCTAATGTTATTTTAAATACAAACAAACAAGACTATTTTACTTTAAGATAAAGGTAAGGATATTAAGGGCATGCAAGTCCAAGTGATTAACTTAAATGTAATGAATAAATAAATATATTTTTGCACATTAAGCCATAAGCCAGACGTTTCCTGATATTTTATCTCTAACTCAAATTGTTGAATTTTCGATCACATTCCGAATAACATATTCGTAGACAAGATTCGCAATATTAAAATGAATGATTCCGTTTCAACTTTGTAAACTTATTGCTTCCACTTCCGTGAAGGCATAGAAAAATTATTAAATTCGATAAAGCGGTTTTCCAAATCTTTTGGTAGGATCTTCTTAGTATAGGCACTAAAGTTTCTGTGATCAAGCAATTTAAGTGATTTCTATAAGCCATGGTGCATTCGTAGCAAACAATGAACCTGCAAATTTTAAGAACATAAGCCATGTCAAATCCTTTTGAAATATTGCATATTTCAGCTTCCGAGAAACGAATGTCCAACAGCAATTTTAGCGCGCCAAATGCGCTGTTCTTCCACCATCTAGTCATAAAGCCGCAATACCTGATTAAGCCAGGACCAAAGCAATTCCATTTTGAGATCGAATGTAGGCCAATAAGAAAATGATGAGGAATTTTTTCCAAGTGCCACCAGGCTCATCAATGGCAAAAAGACCAACTTCAACAACTGTTCAATGTAATTTAGTTTTTCGAACCCAAGTGTTTCCCTAATTACAACACATTTTTTTTCAAATAGGACTAACCGCAGCAATCCCGTGACATTTTACTCCCATGCAAAAAATCTCGTCTATCGTATCGTGTCGTATCGTATCGTGTATGGTATGAAATTATTCAAATCGTATTCAAACGTCCGCGTCCCTGTTCCCTTACCACTCATGTGCTGCTTTCCACCTTTAATACATACAAGTGATGCTCAAATAAAAAGCCATACTGCGAACTGCAATAGAAAACGGCGAGAAAGAAAAAAATAAAACTCTGCCGGCCATGTTGCGCCATTGGCGAAGCAAAAGCAGGGATGAAAATGTTAAACAATAAAATGAAACCGATTGTCAAAAATTAGATTTGCAAAAAGTATTAAGTAGGGTCTATCTACGAGTATGCACATAAACTAAAATTAAGTGTCTGTTTGTAATTTCAAAATATCAGGGGTGGAATCGGCTAATGTGATTTGTGATTGTCACATTTCTGACAATCACATGTGATTAAATAATTTTGTGCGTCTGCATAATGTGATCACCGGAATTTTGTTTATTTTCATTATGTCATTTTCCGTTGGGCAATTGGAGAGAACTCCGAAGACAAATCGTTTCTCTTCGGAGTTGTGTTTTGCGAGTCTTACTTCTTCTGCTTTTTATGAAATATGCGGTCTGAAGGCGCATATATACGAACGTCACAGTTTCTATATATTTTGTATTTCAAATTAAACAATTCCGACAATTTTAATATATAATTTACATTAAGGGACGTGACAATTATGTATTTATTTAGAAAAGATTAATTTAGTTGTCACTTCACGTGATTGCTCACAACATATACGCGTTTCAGAAAAATATCTCAATTAAAAAAATGTTCATTTCTGTTTTTTTTTTTATTGTTTTTTTTTACTTTAATCATGAGGAGAAACTAATTTCTCCCAATCGAAAACAACATTAGTATAGATCTTTGACAAATCTTTGACAGCAAAAGCAAATAATTTTGTTTTATAAGTCAGCGTCAGAGGTTTATTTTTTATTTATTATTATTTTTGTATGCAAGTGACACCTAAATAGCTGTCACAAGAAAAAGTCACAAAAATGTGATTGTCACATGTGACAATCACCTTAGCCAGACGAAATTTGTATATTGTGACTATCACATATCACAAATCACCTTAGCCGATTCCACCCCAGCTTTTTACTAAATGTACATATATGAAAGAATTATTATTTTCAACAGATTAATGAATTTTCGCGGAACGAAGTTCGCCGAATCAACTAGTAAAAACATAGAATGCACGACTTGGTCGCACAAACTTGCGCTGTAGCACGATGATAAAAACTTTTCCAGCAATAACAACTACTCTTTGTTGTATGAAATAAGCAAAGAAGTTCAAATTCTTTGTTTAAGAAGTGTTTATGTCCAGCATTTTGAGCATAATGAGAATGACAGTTTTATTATGATTCGTTAATTATTCCCGTTACTTCGTTAGACTAAGCCCTCCATCGATGGAATTAAGTTTGTTATATACAACAATTTATTGTTGTTATTAGTGTTAATTGTTGTTTTAGCCACAAACTTAGGACGCAGTTATCTTTGAAATATTCCCAAAAAAAAACCATGCACGAAATTAGCACTTCGGTAAAAATTAAGTGTTGGCTAAAACCATTGCATATACAAACTATAATATTACCACTTGAGGTGCGCCATCTATCGACGAAAAACTAAGTTCTAGAATACCATGGGAAGCAACAACAACAATTTCCACCATTTTAATTGTTGTTGTTGCTTCGCATGATATTCTAGAACTTAGTTTTTCGTCGATAGATGGCGCACCTCAAGTGGTAATACTATAGTTTATATATTCAATGGCTAAAACTGAATGGCTCCACATATGGGACCCGTTAAGAAATCTTTAATCTCTATAACGGAGCCGTATTTGGTGGGTGCTATGAAGATACATGTGCAAACCTTAGAAAGTCTGAACCATTTCGTTAATTTCGTCCACTTACATATGGCCAATTTAATATAATAACCGTTCAAACCAGATTTCCATTTATATAATTTGTAGCCAAAAACCAAAAATGCAGTTTTGTTCAAAGCTTTCTAAGTTTATTACAAATCGTAAGAACCGTTTTAGAGCAAATAAAATAAAAACGAACGCCTTATATTGAATGTCGCTAATTGCTAGCTGTGGGGGGCGAACGCAAACACATACAAAAATATAGGGAATAGGGTATCAAACAGTTCGTTGAAAACGTACTGTAGCTCTAGCTTATGTTTTTTTAAGCTTTGTGTTGTGACTTGTGAGCTACATAAATGTTTGTACATAAAAATTAATGTATTTTCGGAGCGCAAATAATTTTATGTTTTCAATTCACTTTATTTGACTATAAGTGAATATTTTGTTCATATAGAGTTGAAGCACTTTGTTGTTGCTTAGTTGCTAACCAATAGATTTGTGGGTTCAAGCCTTGGCAGCAATTTTTTGGTATTCCCCCAGTTTCAACTGTGGGGACTTTTGTGAGATAAACCTAAATCTCAATCCATTGTACCACCAAAAATTCTTTCCTATCATTTGAAGAGTTTTGATGTGCTAATTCATATTTGGGTAGTTTATAACCCCCCGTGTTATACCTATAAAAAAAAAGCAAACATAATCTTAATCAGTTTTGATGAATGACTTAAAAATAAAATGTTATTGCCAAAACAACTTAACAACTGAATTAAGAAATTCATTTTTAATGAATTAGAAATTTTTTTTATGTACATAATTGCAAACACTGTATTTGAACTTTGTACTAAAAAGGAGTATTATGTGTGAGTATTAAGTGGAAGGTGGGGCGATCAATATAAAGTAGGAATTCGGCATCCCTACCACCGTGCAGCATCGACCAAGATCCGAATTAGTCCATCCGTCATAGTGCACAACAATTGGACGTGTGTCCATCCACTTTGTGGAAAATTCAGCGGAAAGGTTGGCTGGCTTATAATTCAAGCATAATTTATTTTGCGTTTTTTACCTGTGAGTTGCCCTCGAAAATTGTGCGATTTTACATCGCTAAACTATTTTCTATGGGGATTTGTTAAGTCGTTTGTCTACCCTGAAAGGCCTTCTACGGCTTGACGACTTTTAAAACAACTTTCGTTCCAAATCAGTTGCCATATGCCAAATCAAATAATTATATTTCAAGTAAAGTCAATTTTATGGAAATTGATAAAATGTATCTGTGTTTTATTTTCTTTTATAGTTCTAAAGCTTTAAAAACCACCCTTTGTTTATTAGTTGGAAAGAATACATTTTTTGTTATTTGTCTGGAAACTATACCTCCCATAGTCGGTCAAATAATTAGATTTTTCTATGTTTTGAATATTTTAGAAACTAGTAGAAAATGTTCACTGATATTTTCACACATTTTTTTAAAGTTCTTCAAACAAAACACCCAAAGCAATATAACAAAATTCAAGAGTTTTCTAAATAAGCTATACATTTTATTTTAAAAGGTCAATCTGACATTTTTAGCAATAAAACTGCACATGTTGGTAGAATTTTTGAAGATAACGATTTAATAATTTCAGAAATGTATAGTCACATATGTATACATTAATATTATGAGATTTTGCTAAATCGTTTGGGAAAACTGTGTTAATACTATCCAAAAACAGCGACATTGGCTCTATTTGATATTGGTATTTGGTATTACACGGGTAGAAAAACAACCCTGTTTGATGCGTATTTTTAACCAAGCATACGCATTTTGAATTAGATTTACAAAACAGATGTTAAAGACCTACATACATTTAGACAAAATCGCTGGCACAATAACATTGGTTTAATCTTTAGTTCTTCAAAAATTATCTTTCTTATGATTCAATATATTAATCTTATTGGTAAAGTAAAAGCAGGAGTTGTTTTTATTTATTTTATATTGCAACGCTAAAAATTATGAATTGTAAATAAATTTTAGCTTTTTTATCTACTCAAGTACATTTGATCAACATGTCTATATAAAAACATTTGTAATCCAATTTCGGCAGTCTTAAATCAAGTATAATAACGTGAAGTACAAAACAAAAAAGAATATAATTTATCAAGCATTCTTTTCTTAGTAAACGCTGATATATTATAAGAACCATAAATTAACTACGTTTATATAATTTAGAAGCCATTGCATTTAATTTTGGAGGTGAGTGAAATTTTTTGGGCAAATGATATTAAATTATTCCATAACAAAAAAAATGGTTAACTTAATTTCTGAAATAAATAGTGCAATATACATAAAAATAAAACAGTGTTTTAATAAGTTAAATTAAAATAAAATGCACGACTGGGTCGCACGAACTTGCTCTAATGAGTGACAGTGGTTTAGGGGCTTGAGATTTTGATAAAAATAAAATTTTCAAAATTCTTAAATAAATACTTAAACTAATTTGAGCTTAAAAAAAAGTAAGCCATTTTATTTCTCGGATAAATTTGAATTTATGAGAATAAATTTATAAAAATCTGTGGAGCGGTTTTTGAGAGAAAAAGTTTTTTTTTAAAAACTTTTTGAAAAAAATTTTCAAAAAATATTCAAAAACGCCAGTTCATAGGTAATCAGCAAATACATTTATTTAAAATTTTTAGAAAAAAATGTACTAAGCAGTTTTTAAAATATTAATTTTTTAAATTTTTTTTTAAAAAATGCTTTTAAAAGTACAAAAAAATATTTTTCAAAAATATTGGTATGCAATACAAATTAAGCTATCTACAGCTATATGTGTGTGAAATTTCGAAAGAATCGGTTGAGTCGTTTTCGAGATAGTCGAAAGCAACAAAAAACGGTCCTATGGAAAGTACCGTTCTTCTTCTTAGCCATTTTTTAAAACTTTTTTTTCAGCCATATGATTGGTCGTACCTAAAAAGCAACACTGACTTTTTTAATTAAAAATCGTTAGAGCCGTTTTTGAGAAAAATAAGCTTTAACGTAACGGTTGTATGGCAGGTACCGTTATTTTTTGAGCTAAAAAAAAAATTGCAATTTTCCCTCTGTACAATACCTAAAAAAGTCTATATACCAAGTTTGAAGCAATTCGGCCCACCCGTTTGGGCTGTAGGTCTCTATACATACAGACAGACAGACAGACAGACAGACATACAGACGGACAGAATTTTTAGACCATCTTTTCTCGTCTTTGCTATCATCGTAATGTCATGTTTGGTTGTTATCTCAAAACTTTTTTTTTCGACGAATGCATAACTTGCCTTATAGTATCTATAATCGCAAGTAAAAATGATCGAAATCTGCGAAGCGGCAGAAGACATTTTACATCCAATTCATGTCAGTTCAAGAAATCCTGATCTTGAGGCTAATGAGGAGATGCATAACCAGGCTTTGCTCTTGATCGAAGATATGTGTTACCTCATATGTGCGGCAGTTTGTTAGTCAGGTTAGGAGTGCCAGCCCCAGATCGCAGAGTGAAAGACTCATTTAATAGAGAATTGGAACGTGAATGTGAATATGATCGATATGAATTAGACCAATCAGTTCAAACGAATGAACTGTTGAACCCAAAATAGAAGAAAGTTTATGATAAATTAATTAATACAATTGATGATGGAAATGGTGGCTTATTTTTAATGGATGCCCCTGGTGGAACAGGAAAGACATTCCTCATGTCATCGATTTTAGTCACTATTTGTGCGAGATCCGAAATTGCGGTAGAAATTGCTCATTCAGCGTTAATATTGCCATTAAATCTTCAAACTACTGAACAACCGACATGTAACATTGCAAAACATTCTGCAATAGAAAAAGTTTTAGTAGCCTCACAAATCACATCTGAGTTGAATGCACAATGACGCATTGGAAGCTCTTTATCGAACCTTAAAAGATCTGTCCAATTTCGGCGGCTAAGGATAGAGATGTGAATGACTTAAACTTTATAATTGAGAATCAAATCGTTGGTACTCTGCATTCATTCAAATCTATTGACGGTGTAACAAACGAAGATGAAGCCACTGATTATCCAACTGAGTTTTTAAACTCCTTAGATGTACCTGACTTACCACAGCACAATTTACAACTGAAGGCGGGCTCGGTAGTCATCAGCTTCGAAATTTAAAACAACCAAAACTATGCGATTGAACGCGCTTGGTCATAAGAAAACTGAAGAGTGATGTGCTGCCCGCGACCATACTCAACGGAAAATTTAAAGATAAGTTTGTTCTCATTCCGAGGATTCCAATTACCCCAACAGATATGTCCTTTGAGTTTAAACGAATTCAGTTCCCAATTCATCTTGCCTTCGCCATGACAATTAACAAATCTCAATTCCAATACTTGACTGTTTGTTTTCTCAACCCATGCTCACTTCGCTGAGCAGATTTCACAATCAAAAAAAGTCGTACAATTTTTCAATTCGTCAGGCTGGAGAAATGCTAATACATACTTAAGGAAGCAGAAAGAAAATATTTGAATAAAATTCGTTTTTAAAATTTCTAACATTTTATTCTAATGCTTTCTTATAAACATTTTTTGTATTACCATCTTTAACATAAATAAAAAGTGCGAACGGTTTCCCTACTCTACAACACCCAATTTACAGTTGACCATGAGAAATCAATACCGCAAATTTTCAAAAACTGACCTCGGGCTTTATTTATAGTGATGGCAAAAGCAAGGCGAATAGGAAATTGATGACGTTTAAAATCAAATGGCAAATCAGGTGGAATAATTGAAATTCTGGAGATCAAAACATCTTCCCCTTTATATTTGCCACTAATAATCCTAGCTTCAATTAGATTGTTCATTCACTTTTTTCCAGCTAGTCTAGTACCATTGCAAAGTTGAGGTTGATTAATATTACTCAGCATTATAATCGGGGCTCCAATTTTAAGAGCTAAATAATGAGGTGGCAGTCCCGGTAAATCAATCGAATTCAAAAGTTCCGTCTGATAATTCACTACGTCATCCTCATTTATAAATGCATCAACTCATTTGTTGGCAACATATTGTCCATCTATTTCTTCTAAAATAGATGCATTAATTTCAGCGACATCTTTATTTTTGCCTTTAGCTCTATCACTTAACCAAGTACGATTTGTATAGTTCTCCGAAATACTTGGAAACACACTTTGAACCAATTCTTTCTTTGAATTCCTTATACAATAGAAATTTGCAGTGTTATTTGGCCATTTGAACTATCAACGTCAACGGACATTTTTCCATTTCCAATATCCAACAGCTTCTTTGAAAATTCTGTAGCAGATGGATCACTTTAGTGAGTGTTTTAACAATATATCCACAAAGGAGAACATTTAAGGCATTGACATCCGCAGTAGTCGATCGGGGTATGACCGGCAAAGTTTGTCTGAAGTCACCCGCCAACAATAGCATGGCGCCGCCAAATATTACTTGGCTACCTCGCAAATCTTTCAGAGTTCGATCTAAAGCTTCAAGTGACTTTTTGTGTGCCATTGTACACTCAACCCATACAATAATCCTACACTGTTGCAAGACTTTGGCCATTGCCGACGTTTTAGAAATATTACATGTAGGCGCTTCGTTAACCTGGATGTTTAAAGGCAATTTAAGTGCAGAGTGCCCTGTACGACCACTATTAATTGATTGCATACTGGCAAGTGCATTTGCAACATATGCAACATACGTAGCATACATGGTATTATTTTTTTACAGACAAACCTGGTTCAAATAAATACCTATTGGGCAAAAAAAGAATCATTAAATTTGGTGTTGTCAAACTCTAGATATAAATGCATTTGTTGCAAATATTGTATATTATATGTTGCATAATGATTCATAACTATGCATACATTTCAGTTATGATCAATTATTTAATTTGTTGATTAGTTGATTGCAAGTGCATTTGCAACATATGCAACATACGTAACATACATTGTATTATTTTTTTTACACAAAAACCTGCTGCAATTTTCTGAAAAATTGACTTATTTTGTAAAAAAAAATATTAAAAATCAACGACTTCGTTTACAACACCGTGGTATATCTTTTTGGAAAGCCAAAAACTTCTTCTTTCATTTTGTTTTTAAATTAAATTGTTTTAACGAATAGTTTAAAAAATATAAATTTTCAAAATCAAAATTTAAAAAAAAAAATTTGAAAAAATAATTTTAAAACTAATTTTTTTCAAAATTGTACGTAATTAAGTGTAATTTTTGTTCTCATAATTCAATGCTCCCACCAATCTTTAACCCAACACTGGAAACCGTATTGCTCTACGACTTTTTGCTGCCAAGGTATTCAAAAATAACCGAACCTACTTCTTCACAAAAACAAGAAAATCTAGCCTTACGGGATGGCACAAGTGATCATTTAGCCAATTTTTTCGTGTTTTTGTGAAGAAGTAGGTTCGGTTATTTTTGAATACCTTGGCAGCAAAAAGTCGTAGAGCAATACGGTTTCCAGTGTTGGGTTAAAGATTGGTGGGAGCATTGAATTATGAGAACAAAAATTATACTTAATTACGTACAATTTTGAAAAAAATTAGTTTTAAAATTATTTTTTCAAATTTTTTTTTAAAAATTTTGAGTTTGAAAATTTATATTTTTTAAACTATTCATTAAAACAATTTAATTTAAAAACAAAATGAAAGAAGAAGTTTTTGGCTTTCCAAAAAGGTATAATATTTTTTTTTACAAAATAAAATAATTTTTCAGAAAATTGCCCCTCCCGGCTAAACGGGGGGGAATAGACCCCCCCCCCTCCTATACGATTTTTTTCTTGTCTAAACTTAACCTACACGCTCTAGGTTTTTGGCACAACGCTCGTGAATCACCCTGTATAATGAAATATTTTTTAAAATTACAGAAATGAAATAAATCTAATTAGGAATTGTTGTTCTTAAAATTTTAAGAAGTTTCATTTCTCCTGAAATTGCATTTTTACATTTTTATTGCTTGCAATATTTAAGAAGCTCGTGTTAAGTTATGTTAACACATTGAGTGGCATTCAGCAAACCTATCAGAATTATTGCTCAAAGTTAGTTTCGATAGAGTAGTTTTTTCTTTTAGTGGCTTTTCTAACGCTTTAAAGGCAACATTTTTATCTTTACAGCACTGATCCTCACTTAACTTTCGAAACGTTAAGAACGCTAGTATGATACGAAATCTGCGCGTATTTGAATTAACTCCTAAATTTTCGGATTTTTATCATTTTCAGATTAGCATGTATTTCATCATTATTTAGGACTTATTTTTCAAATTAAGGAGTAGTTTTGTTTAGTTTTAGGAATATTTTAATTAGGAGGGGGTAGGTATTGCATACAGCCTAAACTTTTACTTGTAGTCGCGTTAAATTATGAAAATCAAGCAATATAATGATCTTGCTGACTAAAACGAATTTAAAAATAAAGCAAAAAACAAGCAATAACCTTGAGCCTTGCACAAAGCAATATTCAGTCCAGCTTTTTCAGCTGTTGTTCTGAATATCTTCAGACACATCCTCGGCATTTTTCCCAGACATCAAACATTTTTTATTTGGATTTATAAATTCTTTTCCGTGGCAGACATTAATATTTACTGGACATGGGAGAAGTTTTCAATTTCCGGGTCTATCCCATAAGTCCCGGGCAAAGATGCCACCGGAAGTGTATTTTTCACATTTGAAGCCATCTGGTAAATGTTAAAGTATTGTCGTTGTCAGTTTTGCGTTTGTAAAAGTGCCTAGATTAATAAATCAACTTAATCAACAATGACTGAAGTGGTTCCTTGTGTTTCTTGAGGTATGTCGAAGTATTCATCAACGATAAAAGGAAAAATGTTTTTGATTAAGGGATCATGGGGGTGTTTGTTGGTACAGTGGATTGAGATTTAGGTATTATTTACCTCATGAGAATCCGACGGGTGGATGTCGTCCAGTTAAAGCTGGGGGAATATTGAAAAATGTTTTCCCGGTTGGGGCCTGAATCCACAACCCTTTGTAAATAACCATGCACTTCATCCACTTTACCTTTGCCACCTGGCTAGAACTGGTACCTTAAATGTAACGGTGTTCTTCGCTTTGGATTTTCTCGAAAATGTCTCTAACAATTTTTATAAAACGAAAATCAGGGTTACCGCCTTTTTCAATTGGCCATGAGTGGGAAACGGCTAGATCGAATTCACTCAAACTTATTGTTTTGCATTGTTTTCAAAATGTTCAACCGTTATGATGACTTAAAATGGATGGGCAAATTAAAAAGGTCATCAGTGTCCGAAATAATAACATTCATTTCAAAGAAGTAATTCAATACTTGGATTGCAGTTTCCAATATCAAGGAATATGCTCCTAGGAATCTTTTATCATATGCAAAGACAGGAATAATGGCATCCAATTGAAAATTGTAGATATATTCACAAAAGTACGTAGTAGATCAAACTTGTTCAGGAATCTGATATTCGTTTACTGAACTATAAGAAGGCTCCTTCCGTTGTGTTATAGAAGGTATCACAGATAATAAAACATGACATTTCGTCAATGACAACACATCTATTCTTTTTGTACGATTAAAACATTCCTTCATTCCAGATCATGTGTTCAAAACAAAAGTTGTCAGTTATTAAAGGACCCCATCGTGAAATAGTTTCATGCAGCCTCCATGAAATATTCCAAGAGAAAGTCCGTCAGTATCTTTACCAACCTGCACTAATTTATAAAGATGAGGACATATACACAAATCTGACCTACGAAGAAGTCGATCAAAGATCCAATAAATACGGCAGAGTCATTGTAGAAGAGTACTTTAAAAGGTCCCTTAAGCCGAATCAGGATGGGGATTTCGTAATAGCCGTTTGTATGCAGCCTTCGGAGAGCTTGGTAATGGTATTCCTTGCAGCCTGGAAAGCTGGTGCAGCATATCTTCCAATCGACCCAAGTTTCCCGGCCAATCGAATAAGCCATATTCTCAACGAAGCTCGCCCAATAATGGTTATATGTGATGATGACATTGACAATAAGCTATTTGGTTCAGTCTGCACCTTGAAAATTAATGAGCTCGATAAGAAAGCTGTTCTTATGGAAGCAGTAAATATTCCAGAGAGTGAAATGTTAAATGAGGCAAATAATTTGGCACTTATTTTGTACACTTCGGGAAGTACTGGTGTTCCAAAAGGTAAACTTTTGAGACTTGGGGACATAGCTCCCAACGACTTATCGCCCAAAGCGCAAAATGACATAACTCCTGATGTGTTGGCGTTGTGTCACTATGACAGAACATTCCAATAGTTGGGTTATATGTCACTTTGCGATTTGCGCGATAAGCTGTTAGGGGTTATGCCCCTACTCCATTTTTTTAATTTTATTTTATTTGCGAAATTTGACTTTTGTTTTCTTTGTTAGGAGTTCGGTTGCCCCATGCCGTTGTGTTAAACCGCCTCCTTTGGCAGTGCGAAACATTTCCCTACACTGCTGACGAATTAGTTGGAGTTTTTAAAACGACTATCACCTTCGTGGATTCAGTTTCTGAAATATGGAGTACATTATTAAATGGTAAGGTTGAGGAATCTATACATATAATAAAATTGTAAAGGGTCGATGTCTGTACATTGAAGATATAGATGCAAAACTAATATGGGTTGTCTATATTAGACCCACAGAAGCCAAAACAACCGTTTTTAGAATTTTTGTCTGTCTGTCTGTATGCCTGTCTGTCTGTCTGTATGTTTGTACTCGGATCACGCAAAAACTACTGCATGGAATTGAATGCGGTTTTCGCAGTTTTATTGGTAGTATGCCAACTTAAAATATAGGCTTCAGTTTATCGCAGGAAAATATATAATTCTGGTTGTTTTTTTTAATATTGCTGAAATCGAACGTTATTCAATGAACTTAACGCAAAATTAAAAGATTTTAAGGAAGTTAGCGTCTCACATACATAATGGCGCTGGAAAGTCGTTCTGAATAGAAGTTACATCAAAAACATCATAGATGGCGCTATTTACCACCATATAGACAATGTCTCATTCAGCGAAAGCAGAAATCGAAAAATAATGTAACCATAAAGAACGGTGAACGAGCAATACTTACGCCCAAAACTGATGAAGCGGAGCTGCCGTAAGTAGCAGTATCGGAGCGTAACATCGTTTTGAAAGTGGGCATTCCAATTAGGTATATTGCTTCAGAACTTAACCCTCCAACTTTGCAATTTAAACCGTTAATATTATACAGAAGCCAAAAATCTTACGGCTGGTAAAGTTTGTAGCTTTCATACCACGTATACTCCCCATTTCGAACCGGTTGTGTAAAAACAAAAATACACTGAGATACCTACTTTATTCTTAAATCCACGCGTACGAATTAGTGGGCAAAAGCTAGTAAAACAAATACAAGCATACTTTCTATTCAATCGTGGTAGCATTACCGTTCGACTGGGGTGACAACAAATTCTAACGTATTTGTTTAATTTTTCCCTCAAACAGATCATAAAAAAATATAAAATCTTTATTTTAAATATTAAAAATTAAAAAAAGTATTCGACTTCGTTGTCAGGTTTGGCTGTTTTAATTGTCCCAAAGACAATAACAAAAGATCCACAAGAACTAGTTAAACTACTTGATGAGTACCAAATCCGCAGATTGGTGCTTGTTCCAACGCTTTTACCTAATATTCTCATGTATCTTAAGATGAGTCGTAACTCAAATAACAGACTTTTGCGTAATCTTCGGGACTGGATATGCTCAGGTGAGCCGTTGCCAAAACAACTTGCAGAACAATTCTTTGACTGTTTTGAAGAGGGAACTCATTTCTTGCACAATTTTTACGGGTCAACCGAAATAATGGGTGATGTAACTTACTTCACTTGCGAGGATAAAGAACAGCTGAAACAATTTGAGAAAGTTCCCATTGGTTCGTTTGTACACCTTATCAAGAGAGGTCTTTAGCTCTAAGAGTTATAACGATTCTCATCTTTCAGGGCTTCCTATTTTCAACACTGTGATATACATACTGGACCAGGACTACAAGCCTGTCAAAAACGGAGCAATTGGAGAAATCTTCGTTGCTGGATCTAATCTCGCACATGGATACGTTAACGGACGTGATCCTGAAAGATTTTTTAAGAATCCGCTCTCCAATGAGGATAGTAAGTGCAAAACAACTTTTTTATTCAAGTATTTGACCAAACACCATTTTATTCAGAGTTCTCCCGTCTGTATCGAACTGGAGACTTTGGATCACTTCAAAACGGCTACATTATGTTCGATGGTCGGACAGATTCGCAAATAAAAATTCGTGGACATCGAATTGATTTATCCGAGGTGGAGGAAAACATCCTTTCAATTGACGCTATAGAAAAAGCCTTCGTCCTTTGCTACCGTGTTGATCAGATTGATCGTTCACTTTTGGCATTTGTAAAGCTCAAGGATGCTTCGTCTCAGTTTACTGGACTTCATTTAGAAGCAGTTTTGAAGAGTAAATTGGCAGATTATATGATTCCTCAAGTTGTAATCATTGATCATGTCCCACTTTTGGTCAATGGAAAAGTTGATCGACAAGCATTGTTTAAACTATATGAAACCACAAATGATAAGAAAATGCTTGCATTTGATTTTGCTCATGTTCCAAACGATATGAAACTCATTGCAAGTGACCTTTTTAATATCGTCAGCAGTGTTATAGGGCGTTCTTCACGTGCAACTTTAACGGTCGAAAGTAATTTTTATGAGATTGGTGGCAATTCTCTGAACTCTATTACCACCGTAATGATGTTACGTGAAAAAGGTTATCATATTGAAATATCAGATTTTATCACGGCAAAAAACTTTGGAGAGGTTCTCAACAGAATGTCTTCCAACCTTATCGCGAAACCAGAAGTCAAGAAGCTTATTGGTGGACCTCTGCTTTTGAATATGAAAGCATTCCCACTTACTGCAGATGACAAGGAGGTTTCCATTAAGTAGACATTTGATCTTGTTCCGATGGAATAATTATTAATACAGTTTCTTTTCCTAGAATACTTGCAGACTGTTTTTTTGAAAAGGGTGATTTGGAGTATTATATTAGAGATAAATTAAAACACCAAGACCTTGTTGACATTTTTGAGGTTTGTTCTAAATACCCTTCAAACCATTGCCTTATATATTTATATATTCTTTCTAGCAATGCTGGGATGATGCTCTTGAACAAAATTATAGTTTTACGGTTAAGGATGTGAATTCAAACAAGACAATTGGCGTTTCCTTTAATTTCGACGCTCGAGATGAACCCCCATTCGTGGTAAACTCATTTGCTGATAGGACATTTGACATCGTAGAAGTATTGGAAGAACCCTTCAGGTAATAATTTTGGTGAATAAATGAAAGTAATATCAGGATTCCACTTATCACTTTTTTATATATCATACAATAACCTTCTGAAAGGGTGCTTTTTTAACGGTTGCAAACACTTCGGTTAAATACATTAATATTGATTAGCTTCTTACGGACTTCGACCAAGCAAATAGTATTAAATGGAAGCTTTTTGATTTTGTGAGTTGCCTTTAATACACAAAAAGCATCGTTAGTGTGTTTTTTGAAAACTGAAAAAATCATCAAGGACCTGAAGTGATAAGTGGAAACCCGTTCGAAACATAAGCAAACACTAATGAACCCAATGCATTTGAATTGTTTTTTATTTAAATTATAGAGAAAATATAATGCCCAAGGGCTTGAATAAAGTAATGCACTCTTGTTTAATGGGAACCGCCATGTGCTTGAATTCACAAGAAAATATTGCCTGCATTCAATTTATGGAGGAAAAAATTCTAAGACTAGCCCGCAAAAAGAAATTCATGGCTGTTCTTACATCCAATCTCAGTCCTCTTACACAGGTTTGTTACATTTTATTATCTATATATATTTTTTTCAAAAAATTTATTTCTTTTTTTTAAGCAACTTGCAAAAGAAGTTTTTAACTACACCTGCGTGCTTGATTACAAGGTCAATGAATATATTCATAAGGATGGAACAAGGCCATTCGCACTTGCTCCTGACTCTCACCGATACATGATTCATTATAAGGAATTATAAGCTAAGGCTACCTAATGTTATTTTAAATACAAACAAACAAGACTATTTTACTTTAAGATAAAGGTAAGGATATTAAGGGCATGCAAGTCCAAGTGATTAACTTAAATGTAATGAATAAATAAATATATTTTTGCACATTAAGCCATAAGCCAGACGTTTCCTGATATTTTATCTCTAACTCAAATTGTTGAATTTTCGATCACATTCCGAATAACATATTCGTAGACAAGATTCGCAATATTAAAATGAATGATTCCGTTTCAACTTTGTAAACTTATTGCTTCCACTTCCGTGAAGGCATAGAAAAATTATTAAATTCGATAAAGCGGTTTTCCAAATCTTTTGGTAGGATCTTCTTAGTATAGGCACTAAAGTTTCTGTGATCAAGCAATTTAAGTGATTTCTATAAGCCATGGTGCATTCGTAGCAAACAATGAACCTGCAAATTTTAAGAACATAAGCCATGTCAAATCCTTTTGAAATATTGCATATTTCAGCTTCCGAGAAACGAATGTCCAACAGCAATTTTAGCGCGCCAAATGCGCTGTTCTTCCACCATCTAGTCATAAAGCCGCAATACCTGATTAAGCCAGGACCAAAGCAATTCCATTTTGAGATCGAATGTAGGCCAATAAGAAAATGATGAGGAATTTTTTCCAAGTGCCACCAGGCTCATCAATGGCAAAAAGACCAACTTCAACAACTGTTCAATGTAATTTAGTTTTTCGAACCCAAGTGTTTCCCTAATTACAACACATTTTTTTTCAAATAGGACTAACCGCAGCAATCCCGTGACATTTTACTCCCATGCAAAAAATCTCGTCTATCGTATCGTGTCGTATCGTATCGTGTATGGTATGAAATTATTCAAATCGTATTCAAACGTCCGCGTCCCTGTTCCCTTACCACTCATGTGCTGCTTTCCACCTTTAATACATACAAGTGATGCTCAAATAAAAAGCCATACTGCGAACTGCAATAGAAAACGGCGAGAAAGAAAAAAATAAAACTCTGCCGGCCATGTTGCGCCATTGGCGAAGCAAAAGCAGGGATGAAAATGTTAAACAATAAAATGAAACCGATTGTCAAAAATTAGATTTGCAAAAAGTATTAAGTAGGGTCTATCTACGAGTATGCACATAAACTAAAATTAAGTGTCTGTTTGTAATTTCAAAATATCAGGGGTGGAATCGGCTAATGTGATTTGTGATTGTCACATTTCTGACAATCACATGTGATTAAATAATTTTGTGCGTCTGCATAATGTGATCACCGGAATTTTGTTTATTTTCATTATGTCATTTTCCGTTGGGCAATTGGAGAGAACTCCGAAGACAAATCGTTTCTCTTCGGAGTTGTGTTTTGCGAGTCTTACTTCTTCTGCTTTTTATGAAATATGCGGTCTGAAGGCGCATATATACGAACGTCACAGTTTCTATATATTTTGTATTTCAAATTAAACAATTCCGACAATTTTAATATATAATTTACATTAAGGGACGTGACAATTATGTATTTATTTAGAAAAGATTAATTTAGTTGTCACTTCACGTGATTGCTCACAACATATCTATACGCGTTTCAGAAAAATATCTCAATTAAAAAAATGTTCATTTCTGTTTTTTTTTTTATTGTTTTTTTTTACTTTAATCATGAGGAGAAACTAATTTCTCCCAATCGAAAACAACATTAGTATAGATCTTTGACAAATCTTTGACAGCAAAAGCAAATAATTTTGTTTTATAAGTCAGCGTCAGAGGTTTATTTTTTATTTATTATTATTTTTGTATGCAAGTGACACCTAAATAGCTGTCACAAGAAAAAGTCACAAAAATGTGATTGTCACATGTGACAATCACCTTAGCCAGACGAAATTTGTATATTGTGACTATCACATATCACAAATCACCTTAGCCGATTCCACCCCAGCTTTTTACTAAATGTACATATATGAAAGAATTATTATTTTCAACAGATTAATGAATTTTCGCGGAACGAAGTTCGCCGAATCAACTAGTAAAAACATAGAATGCACGACTTGGTCGCACAAACTTGCGCTGTAGCACGATGATAAAAACTTTTCCAGCAATAACAACTACTCTTTGTTGTATGAAATAAGCAAAGAAGTTCAAATTCTTTGTTTAAGAAGTGTTTATGTCCAGCATTTTGAGCATAATGAGAATGACAGTTTTATTATGATTCGTTAATTATTCCCGTTACTTCGTTATACTAAGCCCTCCATCAATGGGATGGAGTTAGTGTTAGTTGTTATTTTAGCCACAAACTTAGGACGCAGTTATCTTTGAAATATTCCCAAAAAAAAAACCCATGCACAAAATTAGCAGTTCGGTAAAAATTAAGTGTTGGCTAAAACCATTGCATATATAAACTATAGTATTACCACTTGAGGTGCGCCATCTATCGACGAAAAACTAAGTTCTAGAATACCATGGGAAGCAAAAACAACAATAGAAGAAATTTGATGTAAAGTAGGTAAGATAACTAGAGCCACCATTGACGAAGTTCAGAACTAAAACGACATGTTAGATGAAATTACTATAAAAATATATACACAATGCCGTTGTACTTTTGGCTTTAAAACTCAGCACCGTCTCATAAAGCTCGTTTAACGCAACCATTTCTTGCAGATCACGTTCCCCAGTTCATTTCTTTGCAACCTTGGCCTCCCTACTCACTAGATTTGAATCCAATGGATTTTTCTGTATAGCCCATTTTGGAGGCTAAGGTGTCAACAAAAAAATATGAGAGTGTTGCAACATTGAACTTAGCACTTCGTCGGGAATTGCCACGGATCCCACAGAACCACCTTTGTGCAGCGTGCAATTACGAGTACTTCATCAAAAGGATTGATGCTGTCATGCGTGCGAGAGGAAGTTATTTTGAGCAGTGACATGGTTTTTAAAAAAATAAATGTATTTATAGTGTGCTCATCAAATTTGGAATGAAAAACTCTCAATATGAAGTATTTATTTAACTTTGAATTGGTAATACTTAATTTTACGGACCCTGTAGAAATGATCCAATGAAGGAATGATTTCCACTGTGGAACGTTTTCGAGTTATGCGTGGAGTTATTTTGGAAGGAAAATAATCTTTGTATTCCTAATGCCAATCGAAACCATAATTCCACGGAGGGGGGAGGGGCACTGCATCGAAATAAAGAAACACCCTGTAAAAATAAACGTGATTTGATATTAAAGCTTAATTGCATATCTTTCTGTGTTAAATTTTTTTAACTATATATTAATTACTCCACACCGAATTTTATTTTTTACAAATTACTGTGATCAATCACTAATCGATATGTTTACTTCTAATTATTTTGTTATAAATATTGTCGGATTTTTAGGTTCTCTGTTTAGTTATAGTTTAGTTATAACGAAATCTCATTTTGCATACAGTTTTGACCTTTAAATAAAGCAACAAGAAAATACTTTTTTTAAATTAATTGAAATAAATTTGGATAAATTAAGTTGTTGTGTAAGTTGTTTATTCAAATTAGAATCCCTATGTAATCTCACCTTCTGAAATCTCGTGTTTAAAAAACTCAAAATCTGTCGATAAAATCTCGTGCAAGTGTGCGACTAAATCCAAACTATGTTTAGCATAACTTTATTTATTTCGATTTAGTTTTTGTACATAATTAATAAATATGGCAAAATATAAAAAACAAAAAAAATATATAAAGGAAACAAAATAATTTGCATTCAAGATACAATTAAGACGTTAGTAATAAATATAATATGTATTCGACTTTTAATTTAATTTTTATTTTTTTGATGAAAAAAGGACTAAAATGAGAAATAAAAGAGAACAAAAGAGAGATTTTGGACGGCATCTCCAGAACAGAGTATAAGTAAAGAGCTACGATATACTGTTTGCCCTGCTTTCAATTATTAATTTTGTTAGTTATAGCAATCACTGAAATGCATCCATGAACATTTTGAATGTGGATTTTAAGACAAATTTAGCAAACAAAATTAGGTTTTATTGGTTTTAGAATTTAAATTTGCTTAGCATGGTTTTTAGAAGCTTCTTCTTCACAAAAAACTGTGTTTCGGCGCTGTTACTGGGTTGGTTATTTTTGGTCAAAAGGCATGACCATACAAAGAAAATCCCTAAAGACAAAGTCCCCAGGAGGAACCATAGTAAAGACAAAATCCCCAAAAGAAATCCCAAAAAGCGATGATGTGCAAGAAGTGAATCAAGCAATTAAATCGCATGCGCGATTTGCTTGATTCACTACTTGTACATCAACGTTTTGGCCCTCTCTCCTCTTTGCACATTTTTTTTTTTATAATGCTCTCGCACTCAAGGGGATATTACTATCCTTATAAAGATTTAACATGTGCGAGTGAGGAGAGAAGGAATAGAAAGACGGGAAAGTTTTATGGGAAGTTCCGTCATATAAGACTTGTAATTTTCATTACTTCAAAACACCACTTAAGTTTTATCAAAATCAAAAGAGAAGTTTTAGAGAAAATAAAATAAGTCTTATCGGTTGTATGGCAGTGGCAGGTACCGTTCAGCGAAATCTCCTTTACTTAAAATTTATTCAAATTTACGTGATCCTGAATAGTAATTGAACAAAACTTGAGGTTGAGTAATTCAAAGAAGTACATACAGTTCAATATTTGGACTGTAGTTCCCAACAATAAGGTAAATCAACCTTGTATTCTCATATCATATTCTAACCTTTATTCAAGATCATGGGCTCAAAACAAAAGTTGTCGATCATTGAAGGACCCCATCGGAACATATTTTCATGCAGCGTTCATGAAATATTCCAAGAAAAAGTCAGTCAGTATCTTCACCAACCTGCATTAATTTATAAAGATGAGGACATATACAGAAATCTGACCTACGAAGAAGTCAATCAAAGATCCAACAAATACGGCAGAGTCCTTGTAGAAGAGTACTTTAAAAGGTCCCTTAAGCCAAATCAGGATGGGGATTTCTTAATAGCCGTTTGTATGCAGCCTTCGGAGAGCTTGGTAATGGTATTCCTTGCTGCCTGGAAAGCTGGTGTAGCATATCTTCCAATCGATCCGAGTTTCCCGGCCAATCGTATAAGCCATATTCTCAACGAAGCTCGCCCAATAATGGTTATATGTGATGATGACAGTGACAGGAAGCTATTTGGTTCAGTCTGCACCTTGAAAATTAATGAGCTCGATCAGAAATCCGTTCAAATGGAAGCAACAAACATTCCTAAGAGTGAAATGTTAGATGTGGCAAGCAATTTGGCACTTATTTTGTACACTTCGGGAAGTACTGGTGTTCCAAAAGGTAAACTTTTAAATTTAATTTAATTTTCGAAATAGGACTTTGTTTTTGTTTAGGTGTGCGGTTGCCCCATGATGTTGTATTAAACCGCTTTAACTGGCAGTGGGAAACATTTCCCTACACTGCTGACGAATTGGTTGGAATTTTCAAAACGACTATCAACTTTGTGGATTCAGTTTCTGAAATATGGAGTACACTTTTAAATGGTAAGTTTGAGGTATTATAACTTAAATTTTTTTTAATACGAACGTATTTGTTTAATTTTTCCCAAAAACGGATCGTAAAATAATGTAAAAATCTTTATTTCAAATATTTTTAAAGCTTAATACAATATTATTAAAAATGTATTCGACTACGTTGTCAGGTATGGCTGTTTTAATTGCCCCAAAGGCAATAACAAAAGACCCACAAGAACTAGTTAAACTAATGGACGAGTATCAAATCCGCAGATTGATGCTTGTTCCAACGCTTTTACGTAATATTCTCATGTATCTTAAGATGAATCGTAACTCAAATAACAGACCTTTGCGTAATCTTCGGGACTGGATATGCTCAGGTGAGCCATTGCCAAAACAACTTGCAGAACAATTCTTTGACTGTTTTGAAGAGGGAACTCATTTCTTGCACAATTTTTACGGGTCAACCGAAATAATGGGTGATGTAACTTGTAACGTAAATTATATCTATTATATAGAGATATTAAGAAGAAATACTACCATTACCATATATTGAAGCAACATCTGAAATAAAAGAATAAAAAAAAATATAAAACCAATATTCTTCTTTTCAAATATTCCCTCAACCCAGTCCAACTGCCAACAAGCACTGCCTTACCCTCTTCGATATCCTATGGATGACAAACGAAAGAAAACATTGCCTATCAACAGCCACACCTACCCGAGAAGAAGTAGAAAGAGACAAGCAACCCGAAAATCCTTGACTCCTATATCAAGGAACAGCCACTCCAAGGTTCCACATCCGAGTATCAGTGTATTTAATAATCCGAGAAATGGAATACTTACATGCCATTAACGTTGCCTCCCGCCCCTTCTACTTCCCTCACATTTCTTAACTCTCTAATCCATCCCGTTCACAGAAGCGTGAACCATCCATCAGCCTACCCTAGGTACTGACCACAAAGCCCCGCAGAACAGCCTAGTGAGTACCTGATGCCATGTTCACGCCTATCCGCTACAAGTGCTAGGTGGTCCGCTTGTAGCTGTATCACAATGTAGCCTACACCTGGAAACCATAAACCTTATCTAAATCCCACATAACTATACCTAGACCACGAATGCTACCTTAAACCAAGCTATCTTCATATCCAGAGATCTCACTCCGGTTCGCATCTATACGTCTAACTATGGCTATCCGATTTGCGTGAATAGGGATGAAAGTAACCTTTTGTCGGCAACGCCCCCTTTCTAGTCGACTGTTCACGAAGAATGGTCAATTAGAACGGCATGCGACAACGCAAGGTTATGGCCGAGATCGACCGTCGCGGTGGCCGGCAGTACCCTAGCCACAGCTAGCACAGTCTGGCCATGGGTACTTGCTCCGGGATCTATACGACCGGTGTTACCTCTTTTTTTCTTACACTGCCGACCGATGAACTCTGGTGGTCGAGTTCGAATAATGATGTTCAAAAGCTTATTGGCCCTCATAACCGTTGAAGAGTAGTACGTATTGAATTGATTGTTTATAATAGATGATTCGATTGTGCACCTCATAATACTATGAGTGAACGTAGACGTTATCGAAAGTAAAGAATCGGGATGGATTATCACATCACCCACAGAACATAAACCGTAAATTGTGCGACGAAAAGCTAACCATAGGTTGTGGTGGTAGCCATGGCTGATTATTATAGTCTACGTGTTCGGCTGCCACGATGAAGTGCCGAGCACGGACTCAGAGGTGTCTAACTGATAGGGGAGGGAGGATCTAGGATGGTTGTCGATCCCCCTGGCCTCATAACCCTCCCAATACAATGTCAAAAATCATCTCTTCTGACACCGTCCTTTGGTTGACCGCAGGCCTTTGAGTCCCCAAGACTCAATGAAATTTCTATGGGCAACCCCTGAACTGAAAAAGCAAGCAGAAGCTTGCTCGCTTAACTATTCAAAACAAAAAAAAACATAGAATCTGAATGGATACTGTCTTTTCAAACTCCAACTCTACATTCTAAACTCTATCCGAGAATGTACCGCGTTATTCCACCAAAGAAAAGTGAGGGACACCACCCTCCCTAAGAAAGTTCTTAAATCTTCATGATCGATTGGCTATAACTCTTCATAAAAAAAAAAAAATCAAATTATTCCAAAAGAAAAGGAAACGAAATATTTCTTTAAACGTTATAAACAGAAACTGAATTATTTATTTAATAAATTCTTAATAGCTAACAGGGTTTTGGTTATCTTAACTAAATTGTCTCGTTTGAACCAAACAATATGGAAAATTTACTGAGCAATACTCATATCTATTCTTATTCAGTAAGTCTATGAGACGACATTTAATAAGTCGTGATTTGAATCACGTTCAGTAAGTTAAGCTTCATCTAAAGCTAGCGCTAAACAGGGACAATTGTTGTTCTTTACTCTATACTGGCAAATTGTATGTATATATTTCAAAATATGTATATACCTACATACGATTCTCAAAAGAAAGGAATTTTACAATGACTGCTAAAGAGTGATAATAAGAAATTAAAAATAATTAAATCTAAGAATAATACTTAGTGAAGGACGCGGACTGTGAATGTCTAATAACAATAAAAAGGAATAATCCATAAACGAATTAACGCGGCGGTAATACTTTAACGCCAACTACGATTATCAATATTGTATCGAACAAGCGCGAAAAGGATTTCAAAATCTCTCTGGTATAGGTTCGATTATGACTTACTAGTACCGAATTAAGGATGCTATATCATTCTACCGAAGTTATATACTCAAAAAAAAAACGGAAACGAAGGTTGTTTAATAAGCAGGATGTTTACCACAATCAAAAGCAGGATCTGCTTAGGACAATTCGCCCCAGAGCATCAAAGCAAAAGTCAAATACGATTAAGATACCACATATGTATGAATACTGTTTGTACTCATGCATATGATCGAGTGTTATATCAAAATATAGTTGTTAAAAATCAATATAGGTAAATCAATATATATAAAAAGATAAAAATATCCACTTTCTGATGTTTCGGAAGTGCACTCCAGAACCTGTAGAAAGAAAGTTAGCTGTAAATCTTTTAATTAAAAGTGACTCTATGATTGACTTAGTATCTGGAACCTTCTACCCTATATAGGTAGTTGCTCTGCGCTTTGTTTCCTGAGGTATTCAAGCTTATGTTGATACCTTGTTTGTTATAGCGATGCTTCTATACGTGCTATCATATTCATGCACGAAGGTAAGTATTTTAGATATCAAATGGAATGAAAATTCGCGTAAGGAAAAAGTACAGAAAAATATAATGTCGTGATAGGTTATATTTAACGCGACGATATAAGACAGGACGAAAGTAAAAACAAAAAAAAAAAAAATAAAACAAATTAAAATAATCGTGTGAGTGAGTGTAATTTTAGTGAAACTAATGATCAATGACGGAAAGAGTATCTAAACGTGACGTTCATAAAACGCGTTAGGGTATGGTCGCTACCGACGCTAAACTGTAACTTGATCTCTGACTGAGAATTTAAATTTAAAGGAACTTTTCTCAGTAATCAAATATGAATCTCTTTCAGGAAAAATATCCGAGGATTGCTTTAAGTTACGCGATAATAAAGTGACGTACTACGAGCTCGGGCTCTAATAGAGTAATGTACTTATTAAAGGAAATAGATCTGAACACTTTAATAGACTACTGGACTCGCGATGATCGAAACTTTAATTTATTAACCACGTATGGAGCGGTGTAGCTTCACTATTCAATAAGCTTGATTATATTTCAATTCACTTTCATGTAGATAGACTTAAAACTAGGGATATGAATAAATTCTTCAATATGTTTGTAAATGTAAGGAGGAGTGGCGGTTTGCCGTTAAGTAATTCTCCTTATGATGTGCACACAAAAAAAAATTATTATTACCACCGTCCGTGGTACTCGACGCTCTACGCCGGCGTCAACGTAATGTATGATAGATATTATACATGCACTATCGTATTTTTGGATGTAATTCGGTCGAGCTTCTCGCTCTCAGAGGATTATACACAGAATAAAGTTAAAGGATTACCTGGTGATATGATGCTCATATAATAATCTTAGGATAATGTTACAAATATAATTTCAGGAACAACTGTTTCAGGAACAACTGCTTCAGTGCTGTGGTGATGAAATTCTTTCTGCTTCTTCCCTCGTTGCTCGGTATACCATGTGTTAACAGAGTGTCTTTGCGATGGGGGACCGGCATCTGTGAAATTGCACACGCCAGACGTCCAGTAGTGATAAATTATCCCACGACGATAAATTCAAGGGTCCGTCCCTCGACGTGGCCTTCAGCCTGTCGTGGCTGGGTACCTGATGTGTGGTGATAGTGTATTCTCAAAAATACACCGATGATATCGTAGATAAAATCTACGGATATGCGCCGAGAGGGCGTGGAAACATCCAATTAGCACCTATGTGTCTCGGTACTAGGGGAAAACTTCTCTATGAGTGGCACCAGAAACGTGGATGTGAATTGGACGTAATCGTAGTAACAGACGAGCCGTCGATCGGATCAACGTCTGAACTACGTGGATATCCAGAAAAATCCACCGGGAGGAAATTGTACAACTATATATGCGTCGCAGCGTGTCGCCACCGACGTTGCGCAAGAAAGTGGCTTGCGTCTGTGCTTGTCTCCAAAAATAAAATGAATGAGCCGAAACGAGGATTTGTTGCGCTGAGCGATATTGCATAGCCACATAGATTTTTAATGATTATTCACATATATCTTGGGCGCCGTGTGCACTCAAAAAAAATAGGTAAAAAAAAATCACATGTCTGCTGAACACCAGAATCTCAAGGGTAGATAGATTCGGTGCATGCTTTTTTTTTTTTCAGGAACCTCCAAAAATGGTGTGCAGCCTCGCCTGCGCCTTCTTGTGATAAGTTTGAGGGTTTCACCTTCCTCCAAGGATTGGATTTTTGATCCTATAACAAAGGATGATGAAAAATTATGTAGTGTGTCGGCCAAGCGACGCCATCAAATCTCCTTCTATTGTAGTAAGATAAATCTCCATTATCTTGCTTCAATGAACATTAAAATGATACACTTACCTTATTTATAAAATACTTCAATGGTGAAAGATAAATTTTTCCAATTGCTTAGCACAATTGGATGGATTCTCATAGAGAAACCAAGAAAATCAATTCCCAAATCAAAATGGGGGCGCGGATCGGCTGCTTAAAAAAAGAACTCGTTCTGTGGAGGAGATGTTATACGGTAGACGTCTGGCTTCTAAATGAAATCCACAGACAACCTTCTCGCTTATACTTCCCCGCTTTCCAAATAGCCGTACGCCATGTTGATTTTGCTACTTCCTTTTTACTATTACTCGTTCCAATACAAGTAGCGAGTTAGAAGGAGGAAAGTAGCGAATCTTTTGTGGGTAGTGCGCACTGTGCTACGTTGTAAGGTGTAACTTTGCTCAGGGCATTATGCTCATCTGGCTGCTCTAGTATGTAAGAGTTCTCACATAAATTACATGTCAGGTGTACCGAGGGATAAAATACTCATTCCGCCCTCGTGTAAATCTACGATGGTTGATATAAAACAGTCTTCTCACACTAATTCTAGTGTGACTAAAAATGTTTCCGTCAACTGTGTCGTAAAGAAAATTGTCGCTTAGACTTCGGAATGCTTTGTGCTTCTCGGTTGATGGTTTCTTTGCAAGTTTAGACATGATAAATCCAGTATTTGTCACCCAAACTGCATATTGCGATTTCTCAATGTTCTGCAAATTGGCATCTTGTAAAAATGGAGAAATTAGCGAAATTAGCTTTTGACAGGCTCTGTACAGTTCATACACAGATAATTGCCTGTTTACTGAATACATAACAGAATCCAATTTATTAAGTAGTTAGAACTTCTCCTACGCCAAATCTGACCCTCACTATGTTTACAGAGTGGATTCAGAGTAAATGAGTTAAGGTCTTCGTCAGTCATCAGTACAGATTTGCTTTGACTTTTACTGAGTAATAGCTTATCTAGACGTTGCTTATGAGAGCGCTTGACTTTCGTAATGAATTTCGGCGTCTTACCAAATTTGGACCATCTGTCACGTAGTGTGAACTTCAGATAGTAATGAGTACTTTAAGGTTCTCTATTCTATCCTCCTTCAATTTTTACTCAGATTATCTGACATTCGCTTGCCTGTATTCCCCTACTAGGTCACGTCACATATATTGTCAATCTACCTTTTTCTAACTTTCTCAACAATGCGGTTGTCCTGCATTTTCGTTCCGTGTGAACGTAGCTTCAATACTGAAATAGCGAGTAGCCGCTTACTCGTCATTTCATTGTATTTCTAGCAAATAATGGAACATCTGCTAAATGGAAGGCAGACAGAATTTGGAAATGCATTGGAAGGCCATTCTGGAAATGACATTTTTGTCTGGGTGGATTCTATTTGTGGAATCCTTTTAGGAGTGGGGTAAAATGACTGCGTTCAAGGTAGAGTGAGTCTACGAATAATTTCGCTGGTAGATGGCATTGGTAGGAAATTGATTTGCATGCCATTCTGCAAAAAGTTTTCCCTACAAAGCTTGGAATTTCGACTAAGCCTGCTTCGTCGAACTTCCAAGAAAAAGGAGAACTTCTTACAAAAACTTACGTCTGGAGCTTTTCACTTTTCGTATCATACCGACACTGCAACTCTTTACCGTCTAGTTGGTTGAAGACAAAAAAAAAAAAATATTTCTCGCACGGAATATGCACTCAAGTAATACATCTGAAATTCATGTGTTTTGTAATACCATCGTTGTTGCATAACAAAAAAAAAAATTTACAGGAAACAAGTTCCTATTGTACGTCAGGGTTTTATATTCTATGGGTCATTATTCAACATAGAGAGATTATCGCATAAACAGACCAAGAGTCTCATGCACAGCTGAGAGCCGGGCATCTGATTGCTAAGAACAATTACGGAGGTCTTCTATCTCTTTTAGTGTCTTAATACGATAACCGTCTACTGTAAATAAAAAAAAATTTTTAGCTCTGTTGTTGATTATGCTAATAGAAAATTTTAAAGGAAAGTCAGGTTATTTGGGTCTAAATCAGGAGTATAATTAAAGTTCAATTAATTTATCTTTTTAAATCCTTGGTGTGACACGTCCACTTGTGTCCTCGCCTATCTTCGACTTCGTATAAGTTTTCGCCAATTACATTCGTAACGCGAACTTTAATAAATTTCGGACACAACTTCGCACTCAGATGCTTAGTTGCGTCACTTAGAACATGATTTCTTCGATATATCTCATCACCTATTTTAAATGTTATATTTCTAGAACGGAGATTATAGGTTTTCTCGTATGCTTCATGGGTCTTAATCAATGCCTGCTTCAAGTACGAATGAATGATGTTCATTCTGCCAACTTTGGGAAGCCAATCTATCTCCGAACAGTTCAGTCCACCCAACTCTCTCAGAAGACGATAGTCTGCCCCATGTTCTATCATACGTTGTCCGTACAGGGCTTCGTATGGAGACATCGTGAGAGTTGAATGCACCGTCGTGCGTAAGGCACTGCTGATCGAAGACAGATGGGCATCCCAATCCGTTTGTCGCGGATTGACATACGATCGAATAGCTGCCAAAATTGAACGGTTCACTCGTTCACTTGCGTTCGACTGGGGAGCATACACTGCCGTTCGGTAGTGTTTGACCCCGAAAATATTCAAAAACTTTTGGAACTCCTTCCCAACAAATTGCGTACCGTTGTCAGAGAGAATACTCTCAGGTACTCCGTAAATCAGAAACACATCATCTTTCAGAAATTTGACCACGCTCGCGGCTGTTGCCTTGCGTAGTGGTTTGATAAAGACAAATTTAGTCAGTTGGTCCAACACGATTACTATATAGACATTACCAGCTTTTGATCTTGGGTATGGCCCTAGAAAATCAACATACAAATGTTGAAACGGCCTGTCTACTTCGAAACTGTTTCCCATTTCTGCTCGTAACGTCATATTAGCTGCCTTACTGGTCTTGCATGTCTCACACCGGTCAACATAAAGTTTGACCTGAGTGTACATACCGGGCCAATAGAATCTGTCTTTCAACCTATAAACCGTCTTCACCACCCCACCATGCGAAGCACGTGGCGGATTGTGAGCCAGAGAGATAAGAGATTCAGTCATCTCTGAGGGAACCCACAACTTCCAAGTTAGATCGTCGGCTAAGGGATTACCACCCGCATGTTTGGTGCGTTTGTATATATACCCTTCCGACACTTTAAGGTCCGGTAACCGCTCCTGTTCCTTCCTGATATGACTGATGATGTCCAGATAACCTTCGGATTTAAAGGATGGATCCTCAAGATCGATGTGAAGTACCTCCGAGGCATCGATCTGCGGTAGACATGAAAGGAAAGCTGACACTGTCAACTCATCGTCTTCATAAGCTCTGGATAGAGCGTCTGGCACGACATTTAGTGTTCCCTTTCTATGCTCTACCACGAAATCGAATCCTTGGAGTCGCATACTCCACCTCGCTAATCTTCCAGTTGGATCTTTCATGGTCATCAGCCATTTCAGGCTGGAATGGTCCGTAATGACGCGAAAATGGTATCCCTCAACGTACGATCTGAACTTTTGGATACCTTCAAAAGCTGCTAAGCACTCGCGTTCAGTCACCGAATAGTTTCTCTGAGCAGCGTTCAGTTTCCGGGAGAAGTAGTATATAGGCTGCTCCGCTCCGGATTCGTCTCGCTGACAGAGTACACATCCGATGCCAGTCGCGGATGCGTCGCAGAGAATAATGAATTCCTTGGAGAAGTCTGGATTGACCAATACGGGTGCTGAAGTCAAAGCTTGTTTGATTTGCAGGAATGCTTCAATAGCTTCTGGTCCTAGCTTGAAGGCTTTTCCCTTTTTCAAAGTCTCGGTCAACGGTGCGGCTAGGGTGCTGAAGTCCTTAACAAATCGCCGATACCAACCTGCCATACCGAGAAATCGGCGAACTTGGCGAGTTGTGGTTGGTAAAGGAAAACTAGTAATTGCTGCGATCTTGTCCGGATCAGCTTTCAAGCATCCCTGACCGACCTTATAACCGAGATAATGAAGCTCATCAAAACAGAACTTCGACTTCTCGACGTTTATCGTCAGTCCTGCATTCGTCAAACACTTTCCGACTATCTCCAGAGTCTCCAGATGTTCGTCGAAATCCTTCGACACAACCAACAAATCATCTAAGTACACGAATACTTGATCTCGTAACCCCGACGGAATTACGCGACTCATGAGGTAACTCAAACTTTGTGCCGCATTACATAGACCGAAAGGCATGACCTTAAATTGGTACAGTGGTCTACCTGGTACCGTGAAAGCGGTCTTCTCCCTCGAACTTTGCTCCAGCGGTATCTGCCAAAACGCATCCTTCAGATCCACGCTAGAAATATAACGTGTTTCTGTCAGACGTGCTAGCAGCCCCTCTATGTGCGCGATTGGACGAGCATCCTTCTTCGTTACGGAGTTCACTTTTCGAAAGTCCAGGCACAATCGGTTCTTGCCAGGCTTGCGTACAAGCACCACTGGAGAACTCCATGCGCTGGAACTTTCTTCAATGACTCCTAAAGATAGCATACGGTCCAATTCAGCGTACATTAGGGTTTGTATCGCTGGAGAAACGGGATAGTACCTCTGCTTTATAGGTACGGCATCACCCGTGTCTATGTAATGCTGTACTAGATTCGTTTTCCCGAGTCCATTGACTGCGAAGGAAGGAAATCCACGAACAACTGCATTTAGTCGTTTAGACTCTTCACTATTTAACTTAATCTGGTTGGTGGGTCTCTCATCTGGCCCACCGGTCGTCATTCCTGAAAGACCCGCAATTATATGAGGTGCGATCTGGAATTTCTGCCAAAAGTCAACGCCTAAGTACAGACGTTGGCTTAACGTTGGCACGATATACAAATCAATATCTTTTGTTACTCCCTTATATTGGATCGCTGTTGTAATCACTCCGACTATGGATTGCTTGTGTCCATCGGCCGTGGACACGGTAGTCTCTACCTTCCTTATCGCAACGTTTTTGTCTTTCAAATAGGGGATGATATCAGTGCCTAAGCAACTGATACTTGCTCCTGAATCGAGGAGACCTAAAAAACTGTCACCGAATAGACCAACCGTCACATAAGGACGTGGGTCATTCGATTCTCGACCTATTGTTGCTGACGCCACGTTACGATAAGTAGTCCGCTTCCGATGGAAGCGCTCTCTTATTCGTCGTATCCGTTTGGATAACTTTGGAAAGGTAACAACTCTCTTACGTACCTCATTATAATTGCGTAGCCTTTCATGGAAAGGTTTACGGTATAATGGTTCTGTATTATTCTTATCTAATCTCAAATCTGCATTGGGTTTTGGTTCTTTATCTATTATAGGGATTGTTCTACAATCATTTTTATTGTGTTCTAATAATTCATTATTGTTCTTGTCTGGTTTTAAAATTACAATTTTTGGAAGTTCAAGAGGCTTTGTCGGCTTGGACACTTGAACTCCGGGTGAATCTAGTCGGAGCGAACCCCCCCGGTTGATGGGTTGTTCCTCCTCTCGTTTCCCGCTATACACTTAGGGCACGTTGGACTATATGCGTCTGCTAGTCCGCAGCGGAAGCAAAATATCTTATCAATGGGCTTGGGACAATCGCGGAAGCTGTGACCAAGTACTAAGCAATTCCAGCATTTCAACAAACTCCGATCCCTCTGGATCGCTTCAAGTTGTGATGTGGGCAACGCCACAGTTAAATCTTGGCAAGGTTCCTCCTCGATTTCGTTCACAAATCGTCGGGCAGGAGGGCGTTGTGCTGATGGCACAAAACTTGGACGAGTTGTGTCATAATGGGATTGAGACTTCTCAATCGCACGACATAAATATGCTAAATCTCTGAGGCTTGAGGTGCTGTATGTTATAAGTAATTCACTCATCCTCCTTCTGACATTGGTTTTAATTATTTCAATTAATTCTTTCTCTGTACGCGGAACTCGCATTTTTGAATTAATATTCATAATGGCATCGTAGAAGTCAGTAAACGATTCGCCATTTTGCATCTTTCTATCAGATAGTTTTCGGAATAGTTCAGTATCCGTTTCTAAACTTCGGTACTGCTCAACTAGGGCAGTCCTCAAATCAGTCCAGTTAGAATGTCGGTTCCGTTTCAAATATACCCAGTACCATGCTTCAACGGAACCAGAGACGAAGTGATAAAAGTTCATCACTATTTCGTCCCATGGTACGTTGTTGCTGTACCTGATACACTCGAGACGGAACAAAAAATCGTCGACAGACATATTTTTGCCGTCAAATTTTAAACCCCACTTATGATATTGAGGTGTTCGGCTGGTTGTAGTGGTGTTCGAACCGGTGCGCCTACGCGGAGACGGCGGTGAATCGTCGAAATTGAACGTATTCATCTGTCGTAGAAAGTCATCTACGTTTGCACCTCGGTTCATTTGTGCTGGGTTGACGCCTTGCAGACACAAATTTGCCCCGGTTGGATAGGTTGGAGTTTGCATTGCTGCTAACTCATCTTCAGTTGGCATATGATCTGTAAGATTTCTTCGGGCACTCTTACTGCCAGCGGGAGCGTTAATGGTAACTACGCGTGCAGCGTCCGTACCATTAGTTTGCTTACTAGGTAATTTATGCGAAGTTGAAGTTTGAAGTTGTGATACAGGTTGAGTAGGTGGTCGAATTGGTGGCTGTACTGGAGGTTGGGTTGATGCTTGAGTGAGAGGTTGTGTGGTAGTAGCTGGAGGTTGGCTTTGAAAGCTGCCTCGAATTATATTAGTGACTTGCTCTAGTAGATAATTCTGACTTTGAGCTAATTGCTCCTGAATAAATCTTCTTTCGTCACAACGATGCGCTTCAATAGAAGCTGACACAATGTCCTGGATGTATGCTGAATGGTCGGCAGCATCCTTGCGACGTCGTGCTTCCTCTGCACTCACATCTTCTGTATCCGCAGGGTTGATCCCTGTGTCATTCCCCGTTTGGTCGAAACCACCCTCCGATTGATCATCTTCCGGATCAACGGGTAAAGGTATCGGACCTACGCCTTGACCTGGTCTCAAAGGCATAATAATTACGTCACGTAATTTAGGATTATAAGAACTTTGTTTTTCAATTTTCCGATTTTCACCACTCATTGATATAGGGTGAAAATTGGTTGAACTATTTTGGAAAGTCCGGTAATTAAAGATAAAAATGTGAGTAGTCCGTGAGCTATTTCCTCTAACGGCTGCTACTCAAGTGTCAACAAAAAAAAGTGTCAGTAAAAAAAATTAATAATGGTTTAAAGTTATATATACCGTGAGTATTTCCTCCAACGGATATATTTCAAAAATTGGTAATTCAAAATAAAAAGTTATATCGGTATAAATTCGAAAGTACTTAAACTAAGTGAGAAAACGTATATATTTTATTCAAAAAAAAAACTTATATGATACTATTATCGAGAATATCTGTAAGGTATTCCAGATGGGTATTTGGATAGATGCTTAACTATATACTTAATTGGTTCAATAAATTCCAAATCTTATTATTAGCCTATATATAATAAATGATTATACTTTATACTTAATAGTCTGAAAACAAAATTATGCTTGAGGGTGGGCACTATCCCAAAAATTCTCAAAACTGCAATGTCTCAGAAACTCAAAAATCAAAAAAAAAAAAACTCAAAATCTAAATATCTCAAAAAAACTCGAAACTCGAAACTATATCAAAAATCTCAAGAATGCTCAAAATCTATACTTAAATATATCTTAAAAATCAAAATTTAATAAATTGTTTTTTCATAAAGGGTTCGGGAGGTGGTGACCCTCCCTTCTTTGGAAATTGGCGTGTACATCTCGGTTCGGTTTCTGAACCGATCAAAAAAAAACTAAAAAAAAAACTTAGTGTGTGTGGACTTATTAAACTTTACGGCGTTCTGGATATCAAAGAAAAGACAATTCTTCATAAGCAAAAAGTTGATCGGGTAACCAATGGTAACATTACGCTACTGCTGACGTATATCGGGTATGAGAACACCAATTACCGGTTAGCGCTTCATGTCCCATTGATTACCGTCACTTCCTAACGAAAATCAAAACTGACTAAAATCTTCAAATACAAATTGGGTATTATAATAATTTAAAGTGAAAAGTTGATTTTCGGGTGAAACAAAGTTGGGTCGTAATTGAATGAATGACCAGCTTCTGCAGCTGACGTGCGTCGGGCGAAAGCTCCAACCACCGGTCAGAAGACCTGCTCATACAATTCTCCCACGACCGGGATCTCAGACATCACTCACAGGATATATCGTCACCTCAGCAACTGACAATCGGGCAAAATCACTGCCTAACCCGGACAGAGATTGAAGACAAACCTATGTGACAAGAGGTAAGGGAAAGTGGATAGACCTAATGCAACAGACTGATTCGGGACATATCACCAAACCACTGGACAAAATAGTGCCTATACCACGAATCTCGATGACGTTCCTCCATCTAAGATACCTGAACATCATAAAAAAAAACTTCAACCAAAAACTGAAAAATTCTCAAAAATTTTCAAAAATTCTTAACTTCTCTCTACGTCACTCTGAATCGACCTAACTTTAATCAATTCAAATCTAATCTTCTCAAGCTAATTCGGGCCCCACGTTGGGCGCCATCTGTAACGTAAATTATATCTATTATATAGAGATATTAAGAAGAAATACTACCATTACCATATATTGAAGCAACATCTGAAATAAAAGAATAAAAAAAAATATAAAACCAATATTCTTCTTTTCAAACATTCCCTCAACCCAGTCCAACTGCCAACAAGCACTGCCTTACCCTCTTCGATATCCTATGGATGACAAACGAAAGAAAACATTGCCTATCAACAGCCACACCTACCCGAGAAGAAGTAGAAAGAGACAAGCAACCCGAAAATCCTTGACTCCTATATCAAGGAACAGCCACTCCAAGGTTCCACATCCGAGTATCAGTGTATTTAATAATCCGAGAAATGGAATACTTACATGCCATTAACGTTGCCTCCCGCCCCTTCTACTTCCCTCACATTTCTTAACTCTCTAATCCATCCCGTTCACAGAAGCGTGAACCATCCATCAGCCTACCCTAGGTACTGACCACAAAGCCCCGCAGAACAGCCTAGTGAGTACCTGATGCCATGTTCACGCCTATCCGCTACAAGTGCTAGGTGGTCCGCTTGTAGCTGTATCACAATGTAGCCTACACCTGGAAACCATAAACCTTATCTAAATCCCACATAACTATACCTAGACCACGAATGCTACCTTAAACCAAGCTATCTTCATATCCAGAGATCTCACTCCGGTTCGCATCTATACGTCTAACTATGGCTATCCGATTTGCGTGAATAGGGATGAAAGTAACCTTTTGTCGGCAACGCCCCCTTTCTAGTCGACTGTTCACGAAGAATGGTCAATTAGAACGGCATGCGACAACGCAAGGTTATGGCCGAGATCGACCGTCGCGGTGGCCGGCAGTACCCTAGCCACAGCTAGCACAGTCTGGCCATGGGTACTTGCTCCGGGATCTATACGACCGGTGTTACCTCTTTTTTTCTTACACTGCCGACCGATGAACTCTGGTGGTCGAGTTCGAATAATGATGTTCAAAAGCTTATTGGCCCTCATAACCGTTGAAGAGTAGTACGTATTGAATTGATTGTTTATAATAGATGATTCGATTGTGCACCTCATAATACTATGAGTGAACGTAGACGTTATCGAAAGTAAAGAATCGGGATGGATTATCACATCACCCACAGAACATAAACCGTAAATTGTGCGACGAAAAGCTAACCATAGGTTGTGGTGGTAGCCATGGCTGATTATTATAGTCTACGTGTTCGGCTGCCACGATGAAGTGCCGAGCACGGACTCAGAGGTGTCTAACTGATAGGGGAGGGAGGATCTAGGATGGTTGTCGATCCCCCTGGCCTCATAACCCTCCCAATACAATGTCAAAAATCATCTCTTCTGACACCGTCCTTTGGTTGACCGCAGGCCTTTGAGTCCCCAAGACTCAATGAAATTTCTATGGGCAACCCCTGAACTGAAAAAGCAAGCAGAAGCTTGCTCGCTTAACTATTCAAAACAAAAAAAAACATAGAATCTGAATGGATACTGTCTTTTCAAACTCCAACTCTACATTCTAAACTCTATCCGAGAATGTACCGCGTTATTCCACCAAAGAAAAGTGAGGGACACCACCCTCCCTAAGAAAGTTCTTAAATCTTCATGATCGATTGGCTATAACTCTTCATAAAAAAAAAAAAATCAAATTATTCCAAAAGAAAAGGAAACGAAATATTTCTTTAAACGTTATAAACAGAAACTGAATTATTTATTTAATAAATTCTTAATAGCTAACAGGGTTTTGGTTATCTTAACTAAATTGTCTCGTTTGAACCAAACAATATGGAAAATTTACTGAGCAATACTCATATCTATTCTTATTCAGTAAGTCTATGAGACGACATTTAATAAGTCGTGATTTGAATCACGTTCAGTAAGTTAAGCTTCATCTAAAGCTAGCGCTAAACAGGGACAATTGTTGTTCTTTACTCTATACTGGCAAATTGTATGTATATATTTCAAAATATGTATATACCTACATTTGGGGGGTGTACCTACATACGATTCTCAAAAGAAAGGAATTTTACAATGACTGCTAAAGAGTGATAATAAGAAATTAAAAATAATTAAATCTAAGAATAATACTTAGTGAAGGACGCGGACTGTGAATGTCTAATAACAATAAAAAGGAATAATCCATAAACGAATTAACGCGGCGGTAATACTTTAACGCCAACTACGATTATCAATATTGTATCGAACAAGCGCGAAAAGGATTTCAAAATCTCTCTGGTATAGGTTCGATTATGACTTACTAGTACCGAATTAAGGATGCTATATCATTCTACCGAAGTTATATACTCAAAAAAAAAACGGAAACGAAGGTTGTTTAATAAGCAGGATGTTTACCACAATCAAAAGCAGGATCTGCTTAGGACAATTCGCCCCAGAGCATCAAAGCAAAAGTCAAATACGATTAAGATACCACATATGTATGAATACTGTTTGTACTCATGCATATGATCGAGTGTTATATCAAAATATAGTTGTTAAAAATCAATATAGGTAAATCAATATATATAAAAAGATAAAAATATCCACTTTCTGATGTTTCGGAAGTGCACTCCAGAACCTGTAGAAAGAAAGTTAGCTGTAAATCTTTTAATTAAAAGTGACTCTATGATTGACTTAGTATCTGGAACCTTCTACCCTATATAGGTAGTTGCTCTGCGCTTTGTTTCCTGAGGTATTCAAGCTTATGTTGATACCTTGTTTGTTATAGCGATGCTTCTATACGTGCTATCATATTCATGCACGAAGGTAAGTATTTTAGATATCAAATGGAATGAAAATTCGCGTAAGGAAAAAGTACAGAAAAATATAATGTCGTGATAGGTTATATTTAACGCGACGATATAAGACAGGACGAAAGTAAAAACAAAAAAAAAAAAAATAAAACAAATTAAAATAATCGTGTGAGTGAGTGTAATTTTAGTGAAACTAATGATCAATGACGGAAAGAGTATCTAAACGTGACGTTCATAAAACGCGTTAGGGTATGGTCGCTACCGACGCTAAACTGTAACTTGATCTCTGACTGAGAATTTAAATTTAAAGGAACTTTTCTCAGTAATCAAATATGAATCTCTTTCAGGAAAAATATCCGAGGATTGCTTTAAGTTACGCGATAATAAAGTGACGTACTACGAGCTCGGGCTCTAATAGAGTAATGTACTTATTAAAGGAAATAGATCTGAACACTTTAATAGACTACTGGACTCGCGATGATCGAAACTTTAATTTATTAACCACGTATGGAGCGGTGTAGCTTCACTATTCAATAAGCTTGATTATATTTCAATTCACTTTCATGTAGATAGACTTAAAACTAGGGATATGAATAAATTCTTCAATATGTTTGTAAATGTAAGGAGGAGTGGCGGTTTGCCGTTAAGTAATTCTCCTTATGATGTGCACACAAAAAAAAATTATTATTACCACCGTCCGTGGTACTCGACGCTCTACGCCGGCGTCAACGTAATGTATGATAGATATTATACATGCACTATCGTATTTTTGGATGTAATTCGGTCGAGCTTCTCGCTCTCAGAGGATTATACACAGAATAAAGTTAAAGGATTACCTGGTGATATGATGCTCATATAATAATCTTAGGATAATGTTACAAATATAATTTCAGGAACAACTGTTTCAGGAACAACTGCTTCAGTGCTGTGGTGATGAAATTCTTTCTGCTTCTTCCCTCGTTGCTCGGTATACCATGTGTTAACAGAGTGTCTTTGCGATGGGGGACCGGCATCTGTGAAATTGCACACGCCAGACGTCCAGTAGTGATAAATTATCCCACGACGATAAATTCAAGGGTCCGTCCCTCGACGTGGCCTTCAGCCTGTCGTGGCTGGGTACCTGATGTGTGGTGATAGTGTATTCTCAAAAATACACCGATGATATCGTAGATAAAATCTACGGATATGCGCCGAGAGGGCGTGGAAACATCCAATTAGCACCTATGTGTCTCGGTACTAGGGGAAAACTTCTCTATGAGTGGCACCAGAAACGTGGATGTGAATTGGACGTAATCGTAGTAACAGACGAGCCGTCGATCGGATCAACGTCTGAACTACGTGGATATCCAGAAAAATCCACCGGGAGGAAATTGTACAACTATATATGCGTCGCAGCGTGTCGCCACCGACGTTGCGCAAGAAAGTGGCTTGCGTCTGTGCTTGTCTCCAAAAATAAAATGAATGAGCCGAAACGAGGATTTGTTGCGCTGAGCGATATTGCATAGCCACATAGATTTTTAATGATTATTCACATATATCTTGGGCGCCGTGTGCACTCAAAAAAAATAGGTAAAAAAAAATCACATGTCTGCTGAACACCAGAATCTCAAGGGTAGATAGATTCGGTGCATGCTTTTTTTTTTTTCAGGAACCTCCAAAAATGGTGTGCAGCCTCGCCTGCGCCTTCTTGTGATAAGTTTGAGGGTTTCACCTTCCTCCAAGGATTGGATTTTTGATCCTATAACAAAGGATGATGAAAAATTATGTAGTGTGTCGGCCAAGCGACGCCATCAAATCTCCTTCCATTGTAGTAAGATAAATCTCCATTATCTTGCTTCAATGAACATTAAAATGATACACTTACCTTATTTATAAAATACTTCAATGGTGAAAGATAAATTTTTCCAATTGCTTAGCACAATTGGATGGATTCTCATAGAGAAACCAAGAAAATCAATTCCCAAATCAAAATGGGGGCGCGGATCGGCTGCTTAAAAAAAGAACTCGTTCTGTGGAGGAGATGTTATACGGTAGACGTCTGGCTTCTAAATGAAATCCACAGACAACCTTCTCGCTTATACTTCCCCGCTTTCCAAATAGCCGTACGCCATGTTGATTTTGCTACTTCCTTTTTACTATTACTCGTTCCAATACAAGTAGCGAGTTAGAAGGAGGAAAGTAGCGAATCTTTTGTGGGTAGTGCGCACTGTGCTACGTTGTAAGGTGTAACTTTGCTCAGGGCATTATGCTCATCTGGCTGCTCTAGTATGTAAGAGTTCTCACATAAATTACATGTCAGGTGTACCGAGGGATAAAATACTCATTCCGCCCTCGTGTAAATCTACGATGGTTGATATAAAACAGTCTTCTCACACTAATTCTAGTGTGACTAAAAATGTTTCCGTCAACTGTGTCGTAAAGAAAATTGTCGCTTAGACTTCGGAATGCTTTGTGCTTCTCGGTTGATGGTTTCTTTGCAAGTTTAGACATGATAAATCCAGTATTTGTCACCCAAACTGCATATTGCGATTTCTCAATGTTCTGCAAATTGGCATCTTGTAAAAATGGAGAAATTAGCGAAATTAGCTTTTGACAGGCTCTGTACAGTTCATACACAGATAATTGCCTGTTTACTGAATACATAACAGAATCCAATTTATTAATTAGTTAGAACTTCTCCTACGCCAAATCTGACCCTCACTATGTTTACAGAGTGGATTCAGAGTAAATGAGTTAAGGTCTTCGTCAGTCATCAGTACAGATTTGCTTTGACTTTTACTGAGTAATAGCTTATCTAGACGTTGCTTATGAGAGCGCTTGACTTTCGTAATGAATTTCGGCGTCTTACCAAATTTGGACCATCTGTCACGTAGTGTGAACTTCAGATAGTAATGAGTACTTTAAGGTTCTCTATTCTATCCTCCTTCAATTTTTACTCAGATTATCTGACATTCGCTTGCCTGTATTCCCCTACTAGGTCACGTCACATATATTGTCAATCTACCTTTTTCTAACTTTCTCAACAATGCGGTTGTCCTGCATTTTCGTTCCGTGTGAACGTAGCTTCAATACTGAAATAGCGAGTAGCCGCTTACTCGTCATTTCATTGTATTTCTAGCAAATAATGGAACATCTGCTAAATGGAAGGCAGACAGAATTTGGAAATGCATTGGAAGGCCATTCTGGAAATGACATTTTTGTCTGGGTGGATTCTATTTGTGGAATCCTTTTAGGAGTGGGGTAAAATGACTGCGTTCAAGGTAGAGTGAGTCTACGAATAATTTCGCTGGTAGATGGCATTGGTAGGAAATTGATTTGCATGCCATTCTGCAAAAAGTTTTCCCTACAAACTTACTTCACTTGCGAGAATAAAGAACAGCTGAAACAATTTGAGAAAGTTCCCATTGGTTCGTTTGTACTACACCTTATCAAGAGAGATCTTTAGCTCTAAGAGTTATAACGATTCTCATCTTTCAGGGCTTCCTATTTTCAACACTGTGATATACATACTGGACCAGGACTACAAGCCTGTCAAAAACGGAGCAATTGGCGAAATCTTCATTGCTGGATTGAGTCTTGCACATGGATACGTTAACGGACGTGATCCTGAAAGATTTTTTAAGAATCCGCTCTCCAATGAGGATAGTAAGTGCAAAATAACTTTTTTATTCGAGTATTTGACCAAACAGCATTTTATTCAGAGTTCTCCCGTCTGTATCGAACTGGAGACTTTGGATCAATTCGAAACGGCTACATTATGTTCGATGGTCGGACAGACTCGCAAATAAAAATTCGTGGACATCGAATTGATCTTTCTGAGGTGGAAGAACAAATCCATTCCATCGACGCCATAGAAAAAGCCATCGTTCTTTGTTACCGTGTTGATCAGATTGATCGTTCACTTTTGGCATTTGTAAAGCTCAAGGATGCTTCATCTCAGTTTACTGGACTTCAGTTAGAAGCAGTTTTGAAGAGTAAATTGGCAGATTATATGTTTCCTCAAATTGTGATCATTGATCATGTCCCACTTTTGGTCAATGGAAAAGTTGATCGACAAGCATTGTTTAAACTATACGAAACCACAAATGATAAGAAAATGCTTGCATTTGATTTTGCTCATGTCAAAGACGATATGAAACTCATTGCAATTGACCTTTTTAATATCGTCAGCAGTGTTATAGGGCGTTCTTCACGTGCAACTTTAACGGTCGAAAGTAATTTTTATGAGATTGGTGGCAATTCTCTGAACTCTATTACCACCGTAATGATGTTACGTGAAAAAGGTTATCATATTGAAATATCAGATTTTATCACGGCAAAAAACTTTGGAGAGGTTATACACAAAATGTCTTCCAACCTTATCGCGAAACCAGAAGTCGAGAAGCTTATGGGTGGACCTCTGCTTTTGAATATGAAAGCATTCCCACTTACTGCGGATGACAAGGAGGTTTCCATTAAGTAGACATTTGATCTTGTTCCGATGGAATAATTATTAATACAGTTTCTTTTCCTAGAATACTTGCAGAAGGTTTTTTTCAGAAAGGTGATTTGGAGTATTATATTAGAGATAAACTGAAACTCGAAGACATTGTTGAACCTGTTGAGGTTTGTTCTAAATACCCTTCAAATAATGGCCTAATTTGTAATCTTTCTAGCAATGCTGGGATGATGCTCTTGAAAAAAATTATAGTTTTACGGTTAAGGATATGAATTCAAACGAGACCATTGGGGTATCCTTCAATTTTGACGCTCAAGATGAACCCATATTCGTGGTGAACTCAATTGCTGATACGACATTTGACATCGTTGATGTATTGGAAGAACCCTTTAGGTAATAAACGAAAGCAATGCCAGGATTCCACTTATCACTTATTATTTGTCACTTTGTTTAAATACATCACCATCAGTGATTGGTTTCTTGCGCTTTGATCTTGTGACTTGTGAGTTGCCTTAAGTACACAATAGGCAGCCGTTATGCGTTTTTTGAGAACTAAAAAAAACTCAGGTTTTTGACAACTCTTGGACTTGTTAAGGAATCCTGATGGGTCCATCAAAGCGAAAGCTCAAATTTCAACCCTGAACTGATAAGTGGAAACCCGTTTGAAACATAAGCAAACACTAATGAACCCAATGCATTTGAATTGTTTTTTATTTAAATTATAGAGAAAATGTAATGCCCAAGGGCTTGAATAAAGTAATGCACTCTTGTTTAATGGCAACCGCAATTTGCTTGAATTCACAAGAAAATATTGCCTGCATTCAATTTATGGAAGAAGAAATTCTAAGGTTAGCCCGAAAAAAGAAATTCATGGCTGTTCTTACATCCAATGTCAGTCCTCTTACACAGGTTTGTTACATTTAATTATCTATATATATAATTTTTTTCAAAAAATTTATTTCTTTTTCTTAAGCAACTTGCAAAAGATGTTTTTAACTACACATGCGTGCTTGATTACAAGCTCAATGAATATATTCATAAGGATGGAACAAGGCCATTCGCACTTGCTCCTGACTCTCACCGATACATGATTCATTATAAAGAATTATAAGCTAAGGCTACCTAATGTTATTTTAAATACAAACAAGCAAGACTATTTCACTTTAAGATATAGCCCAGTAGAAATCGATATTACGGGCATGTAAACCCAAGTCATTAACTGAATTGTAACGAGTAAATAAATATATATACAGTGTTACCAACTCAAAGTTCAATAAATCTTTCATTTTTAGAGGTCTTCATTCCAAATTTGATGAGCACACTATAAATACATTTAGTTTTTTAAAAACCATGTCACTGCTCAAAATAACTTTCTCTTGCACGAATGACAGCATCAATCCTTTTGATGAAGTAATTGCACGCCGCACAAAAGTGGTCCTGTATGTGATCCGTGCCCATTCCCGATGAAGCGCTAAGTTCAATGTTGCAATGCAACAATCTTATATTTTCACTTGCTCTATAGGTATTGCAAGTATTGGTTTCGTGCAGAAAAAAAATCGAGGTTTTAATGAAACATGACATTACGATGATAGAGAAATCCAAAAAAATGGTTTTCGTCATACCGTCCGTCGGTCTGTCTGCGCGGATGTGAGCTTTTTCACGTCATGCTACAGCCTACACGCGCTTGACGGATTTTCTTCAAACTTGATATATAGCAGTTTGAAGAAAAACGGTTGTTGAGGTTTTTTTATTTCGTTTTAGTCCGCAACAAACTGGTACCTTTCAAGTAACGGTTTTTTTCATTTTGAATTTATTCGAAAACGGCTCTACTGATTTTGACTAATCTCAGAATTTAACTTACCTAAGATATATCTAACAAAACGACGTTTTTTGTTTTTGGGTTAAATTGTCGTAACGAAAATCAGGTTTAAACGGCTTTTTTCCAATGGCTGTGAATTTGTATGTATAAGAATGTAAATGAACTAGTATGAATGTAATTGAACTAGTATGAATGTAAATGAATTAGTATGTTCATTATGTAAATGTATTTTTAAGTATGTAAATTAAGTCAGTCGCATTTTGTCACTCACTTGATACACATCTCAAATAAAAATATGAATTAAATAAAACTAGAAATAAAACAAAGTGTTTCAATAAAAGCAAAAACATAATAAGTATAAATTATTTCAACATGGTAGCAGAGCGTAGTTCGTTAAAAAAAAAATACATAATGAAATTAAGTGAAAAGAACAAATAAAAAGTATTTAAGTTTAAAAGTGATGACTGAAAACGTGATCAGTAAAAAAGAAGTAGAAATAAAAAGTGATAACTTAAAAAAAGACGAAACTGAAGAATTTGAAGTAAAATACGGAAAAAATAAAATAAGAAAAGTATTTAAAAAAGAAACGAAGAAGGTGATAATATTCTGAAAAACAAAATAGATAAATTGCTACAGCAAAAGGAGTGTGAAAACGACAAAAAAATGGCGGATGAAATAAAAATTAATATTCCAATTTTTGACGGCGAGGATTATAGCATATGGAAAAAAAGGTTATTAGTGCTATTAGAACTAAAAAAATGTGAAACTCCAGCCACTAGACAAAAAGAAGCTTCAGCTCATGCATACTTACGCACTCAGGCCACGGATCTTTTTATTTTATTTTTAATAATCTAAACAACCAACTTGGTACATGCTCCTATTCAATTTAAAAGCAACAACTTTTGTTGTTGCCAAATGGATCAGGGTAAATATATAGTTTAGTCCAGGGATGGTTCCTGTGAAGGTTTGGTTCTGATCGGGTGGAAGACAAAAATAAAATGCAGGCTTTTAACATTTTTTGGTAATTTTTTTTGTTTAATACATTTTTTAACAGTTTGAAACATCAGCGAAAATTCCGGAATGGCCGATCGGGTCGAAGACAAAAAAATGCAGGATTTAACCAAAAATATTGTTTATCCGCTAGCATTGATATGAAATAAATAAATAAATTTAATTTCACATTAAATAAGTGTTTTTTTTAGCGTAGCAACGCGCGCCGGGTACCGCTAGTAAATAAATAAATATTGATTTCAGAATAAAGCTAGTGAATTTTTTTAAAGCAAAAAACTATTTTATTTTAAAGGAGCATTTCCGAAAAATTATGGCACTTGAAAAAGCATGTTTTTTTTGGCTTTTTTCAACAGAAAACGGTGGTTTTTAGGAAAATAACTTTACTCTATAAAAAAACATAAATACAGGGATAACAATTTTAAGCCAAAAAGGAAAAAAGGTTACTGAGCTGTAATGATTAAAAAAAATGCATTCCTTTTTACTTGCGATTATAGGTACTATGTATATAAGGCAAGTTATGCATCCGTAAAAAAAAAAATTTTTTTTGGACAATCAAACATAACATTACGATGATAGAGAAGTCGAAAAAAGTGGGTCCGACAATTGTGTCTGTCTGTCCGTCTATCTGTATCGGCACCTACAGCCTAAACGGCTGGACCGATTTGCTTCAAACTATTGGTAGATAGTATTATTATGACGTCCTACAGAGGTGTTTTTGGAATTAGCATTCTAGCTTTAAAACTAACGGTACCTGCCATACGATTTTTAGTGAAAAATTATTTTTCCTCGAAAACGGCAAGACTTTCTGAATAATGGGCCCTATCATTGTAACCGATCGGAGAAAAATTGTCTCTAATTCGGACGAAATGTACGAATTTTGTATCATGGTACCTCTCCGATTGATAAATCGGACACACATCCGAAAAATAATAAAGCATGTGTTGAAAATTTCAAAATGACAGTGACGCACAGCGAATTCATGCGATGCATGGCTTTTTTATATTTGTATTTCTCTCGATTGTCTCCGGCATCAAATTACTTGCGGACTTTTGTCGGATGGTAATAAAAAAAATACAAACTATTTAATTTCGTGTGTATTTGTTTTTTTTTTTTAATTCTTTTTCTTTTGTTTGAGGCTTTTTGCTTGTGTTATGTATTTCATCCCCTAAAAATACAGCTGCGCTGTGCAGTTTTATTCGACTACAAAGGAGGTTCATACTTTATTTTTTGTTTTCCTCATGCCATGGTATGCGCGTCGGTACGCATTTGTATTTCTATTCCGATTCGGTTACCATGAACACAATAAATGCTCCGATCGGAACATTTCCCCGGTCGGAGGATTCTACGATCGGTTACCATGATAGGGCCCAATGTTTTCTGTGCAAATTGTATGTTCTGGTTGGAATAGATTTTTCAGGAAAAGTCTTATAACGGTACCTCCCATAGGACCGATTTTCTCGTAAGCCACTCGACGAATTTCGATCAATTTTTTAATGTAGAAGCCCTTTTATAAACGAATTATAAACGAAATAATAAAAAAATTTAAATTTTTCAAAAGGTTTTTTGAACTTTTTAAAAAAGTTAAAAAAAAAATTTTTTAGTTTTTGTTTTTTTCAAAAACAGGTTAATCAATTTTTTTTCAAATTTTATTTTTCTGGTAAAAACTACAAAGTTCTAGAAGTTGGCATACTCAAAAAAAATTTGGAATGTTTTCGAAGTTTTTCAAAAAAAAACGTTTTTTGAAAAAACTGGTCGAACGATTTTGAAAAAAAATTTCCTTTCCTTTCCTTTCGCATTCATCTTTTATTCTTATTTTATTTTTTTAATGAATACTTTTTTAGAATTGAGAATCCAATTGGTTAACAAATATGAGGTATGCATGTATGTATGTATGTACATAATTATGTATGTATGCATATGAAAATTAAAAATTTAAGAACTGAAAAATTAATAGATTTATTTATTTCACCCCTCCGAATAAAATAAGATTATTGTGACGTCACGTCACCTTTCTTGGCTGTGTGTCCATGGCCGTTTGACTTTTTGTCATTTGGTTTTTGTCTTTTGACATTGGGAGAACTAAACATTGGATAATTAAACATTAAAGTATTAGATTCTTCTTTCATTATTTTTTGCTTATTTTGTCACAGACTGGCACAATTTCACAACAAACGAAAAAAACGAATAATGAATTATTTCTCATTTGACATTTGGCAGAGAAGTTTTCAGATCAAATCTCCAAGCTCATCTGAGATCAAATCTTCCGTGTTGAGATTTGATTTAGATCTGCTCAATTTTTTTTTTTTTTTTTTTTTTCTTCGATGGATTAGAACTTTCCATTCAGACCGTTCTCAATTCGCGCTGTCTTGGGCGGTTTTCAGACTGCTATTCACAATATAAATGATGGTGTGCCCTAAATCCCCGACTCATTTCAATTTTGAAAATTTGTTTCCTGAAAATTCAAAACAGTAAAAGAAATCAGACGGTTTTTTAAATTTTCTTTTTTTTTCAAAAAACCTTTTAACTGTTGATTTTTAAGTTATTCATAAAATGTATGATTTTCGCCCTGCTTTGTTTTCCAAAATCTCAAGCAACAAGACCACTAGCACACATTAGAGCAAGTTCGTGCGACCCAGCCGTGCACTTTATTTTGGAATGAATTCTTGTTTCTATCACTTCAAATGTTTTAGAAAACCAAATATAAACGAATATTTTTTTCTTTTTAAATTTAAAATATTTTTATTAAGATTAGAATAATTAGTCTGATGGGTTTTGAAGATTGCCAATAAATTGACCTAGAGCAGCAGCAACAATTGCTCCAAGTGGGTTATTTTGGGCTGGATTTGATGAATTTAAGCCCAAGCTTTTGAGATTTGGAATATCGATATTTCCTTGATTTTTATCATTCCATCCGCCATTACGCTGCTGTTGTGAATTATTGTAGCCTTGGTTTCCTCTACCATTTGACATACCGTTTCCCATATTGCGATCGTTATATGAGTTACCACCACGTCCATTGCCACCACCATAGCCGTTCATGTTATTGCCAAAGCCATTTTGGTTTCTGTTAAAATTGTTGCCACCATCGTTGCCATTGTTATTGTTTTTGGGTTGTTTTGGTGCTGCAGTCGAAATATTAACAGAAGCGCCTATAAAACACAAAATAAAATTTAATTCGTAACTCAATGTTTTGTTGTCAAAATTTACCTTTAATGATATGATCATCGCCGCATAACGATTGTGCCACTTCTGGATCCACAAAAGTGACAAAACTAAATGATCGGAAAGGTTTTGGAATATAAACATCAGTTACTTCACCAAATTTAGAGAAGTATTCGCGGAGATCTTCAGTGGTCATGTTTTCAGTACAACGGCCAACGAATATTTTGCTTGAAGCTTGATTTATCAATCCTTGCTGTTTTTTGTGAAAAATAAAGAAATCATAGTTTTGTTTAATAACTAAATTGACAATTATTCAAGTCATATTTTATGTAGATGCTTGAGTAAGGGGGCGGGCATTATGGACTCTGGGGATTATATGGATCGAAATGCACGTATTCTTTTAAAATCGATTATCATACGCATTGTTTTAGTGGGTTATTCTATCCAGAAAGCCGTAAAACTCGGTTTGTCAAAGGAAAACTTAAGCTTAAATGATTTCGCTAATATTACACAAAATTATATGCAGCCTCCCTTACTTTTATCGTACAAACTCTTTTAATATCGGACTGATGATTGAAAACTTACCTTAGAGTTGGGTATTTTAACTTCACAAAATCTGCCATCGAATGTATGACGAGTAGCTAGGGCACTTCTTTGGGCGGCGATATCAGAAAATCGAATGAATCCGAATCCTTTCGATTGTCCTGAATTTGGGTTCGTTTTAAGTTGAACCATTGCAACATCACCGTACTGCTCAAAGTGTTCGCGTAAATCAGCTTCTGTGGTTTTCCATGGTAGGCCAAGAACAATCAAATCTGTGCATTTTGATTCGGCACGCCTTTTTGCTGAAGAGCCATCCATCATATCACCTTTTCGCTTATTTTCTAAAAAAAAAAAAAAAGCAATGTTTAGTTATCAATTTATCAGTTATAAACTGTAAGAAGTGCTATGGCTACAAATAGAACCTAATGAAATCAACGGGTCCTATCATTACGTCGAAAAATTTAATCCTTCGGATGGTAATCAAAACGAGAGCAATTGCAATGCAAGTAACGAAACGAGTTCGAAAAGAAGTTCTGTCACTCTCTCCTAATGTCTCATAAGGAGCCAATTTAAGGTTCATCACATTGTTTGGAGTGGTGGTTGAAGAGAACGCGCCTTGGACGTTCGAACTTTCTTAAGAAATCTGGTTGTATTGTAGCAGGGCAGCGTACGCACGATTATATGTATGTTGCAATTATAAACGCGGCTGATTTCCATTCGTCATTACAGTGAAACTTATTCAAGGAAGCAATGCTTAGATATTATTATATATTAAGCGTGGCAGAAGTCTAAAGAGCTATCATAGCTTTCAAGTTATTGCGGAAAATTCAGAATTTGTCCCTGTCCGCATTGAACAAAATTGAACTTTGGGTTGTAAGATAAATCTACGTCCCACTCAGCTAGGGTATGCATGGACTTTCTTTCTGCCTCTTAGCTTACTCGAAGTCCCATTCACTATTCCGATTTACCTTCGAGTTAATTTTTTCAATCTCCAATCGAAATGCTCCGAAAATACACACAAATATACAAAATTAAAGAATCGTTTTGCCATATGAGGTACGAATTTTTAAAAACATTTTGATCAAAAGATAAAAGATTGTTTGTTTGTTAAATTACCTTTTGGAAAAACGCAGAAATATATTTGATCACCCCATCCATCGTCAGTTGGTGGGAAAAATCGTCCTTCACTCAATCGAACTCCACGTGCAGCCGAACTTTCCTCGCTGCGATATTTAAGTCCGCAAGAGCCTGGATATTGTGCCTGCAATGTTGTCTGTAATAAGGTTCCATCGTTTTCAGTTGGAAGCTCCATGGGTTCATCCCCTTCTTCTTCGACAATTTGTACGTATTCCATTGTTTAGTCTTTTCTTTTTTGCTTCAAAACTGATTAAAATGAAAATATTCATTAATTTATTTGAATACTATTTTTTAAACGTTAAAATACAATTCAACCACTCTTGAAAACGCAAACTACACAAAAGTTGATACAAAGGCTAACATAACTACACATATATGTATGTAACTATCAAAAAAAGTCCTTCAGTTTCAGTTTCAATTAAATATTAAATTGAATATATTGAAGGTTCCTTAAAAGGCTGAGATTCTATTGAAACACATGAACTTTACTCTTACATTCGATTTATCACAGTGCTCTAACAGTCTAACACTCTTAAATCTCTCATTCGACTCTCGTTCGTGTGCTCTTTTCCACTCGCACATTATTTTAAATTGAATATACATATTTCGTTACTCTTGTCCTAGGCCTATTTTTAATCAGAACTATGAATTTATTGCCCATGTACACGCAATAAAGTTCTTTTAAGCCCCCAAGGTTAATCGTTCGACAAATTTTTGTTTTCTTTAGAAAATGCGTAAATAAACTTGCACCATCTATCGACGAAGAACTAAGCTCTAGAATACCATGGGAAGCAACAATTTTTTTTATTTTAATTGTTGTTGCTTCCCCATGGCATTGTTTATTATAAACCATAGTACTACCACCTGAGGTGCGCCATCTATGGACGAAAAACTAAGATCTAGAATACCATGGAAAGCAACAACAACAATTAAAATGGTGGAAATTGTTGTTGTTGCTTCTCATGGTATTCTAGAGCTTAGTTTTTCGTCGATAGATGGCGCACCTCAAGTGGGAATACTATAGTTTATATATGCAATGCCCATGGTATTCTAGAGCTTAGTTTTTCGTCGATAGATGGCGCACCTCAAGTGGTAGTACTATAGTTTATATTATATACAATGAATTAGGGCACTATTTATAAATGTTTACTAAAGCTGTGACCTGTGACTCACATAAACAACTTTCTACCAGTGTTGCCTGTGTTTAGGTAGTCATAGCCACGGACAAATAAGATACATACCGGCAACTCACTGTATGGTTTCTCTTTTTGCCTACAAGCTGAAAATCAGCTGATATGCCATTTATTTTGAGAGTGTGGACACTCTCCCTTGCTTTTTAAACCCATTTAGCAAAAACACGCCAAAAAATTAAATGGCATACGCAGGGATGGTTGCCATCACAAAATGCACAGAGAGAGATGTACACTTATTCTAGGCAGGAACAAATATTTTGAGGGTGTTTCAGGCAAGAGGAGTACGAGTTGACGGCATGATACAACTACTAGAGATAACGCCTTCCAATTTTCATTTTTGATTTTTTCTGCGCATCTCGTCATAAGAACACCTGCCTTCTCGTTTTCGCCTTCCCGTTTAACTTTTTGTTTCGCTCTACCCTATGCGCTCTACGTCATAAGAATAGCCGGGAGTTTGACGTTTTGTTTGGGACCATGCGCAATGCCATATCTTTATTAGTTGTATCATGAGTTCACGGTATGTATTGGTCTGTGGTCATAGCTTAATGCAAAAATCTACTACAATCATACTTCAAATTATTAAAGCACATAAATGTCAGGCAGACAATATAAATAAATTGCACGACTGGGTCGTACGGACTTGCTCTAATGTGTTAAAATGGTCTTGGGTGCTTGAGATTTTAGGAAAAAAGCGTTGAAAAAATCATATGAAATTTTATAAATCACTTAAAAATCAATACTTTAAACGTTTTTTAGAGAAAATGAAGTAAGCCATCAGGTTTCTTTTACGTTTTTGAATTTTTACGAAAATTTTTTTCAAAATCGTTCGACCAGTTTTTTTTTTGAAAAACTTTTCGAAAATATATTCCAAATTTTTTTTGAGTATGCCAACTTCTAGCACTTTGTAGCTTTTTTCAGAAAAATAAAAGTTAAAAAAAGGAAGTTTAAACCGTTTTTGGAAAAAACAAAAATTAAATTTAAAAAAAAATATTTCTTTTATAAAAAGGCTTCTACATTAAAAATTTCATCGAAATCCGTCAAGTGGCTTACGAGAAAATCGGATTTCAAAAAACCGGTCCTATGGAAGGTACCGTTATAAGACTTTTCCTAAAAAATCTATTTCAACCAAAACATAGTTTGCACAGAAAACAATAATTCAGAAAGTTTGATGAAAATCGTAGGAGCCGTTTTTGAGAAAAATTAATTTTTAACAAAAAATCGTGTGGCAGGTAGGTAGGTACTGTTAGTTTTGGAGCTAGAATGCTAATTCAAAAAAACCCTCTGTAGGACGTCATAATAATACTATCTACCAAGTTTGAAGCAAATCGGTCCAGCCGTTTAGGCTGTAGGTACCGATACAAACCGACGGACAGACAGACAGAATTGTCGGACCCACTTTTTTCGACTTCTCTATCATCGTAATGTTATGTTTGATTGTCAAAAAAAAAAATTTTTTTTACGAATGCATAACTTGCCTTATAGTATGTACCTATAATCGCAAGTAAAAATAAACTGTTAGGTATTTTCTGTTGTTGTACGAATGGAAAGTGTGTATACCAAAAAGTAAGATTTGCATTTCCAATATTAACTTTGATTTAAATAAAAATAATCGTTCATTTAATTTTAGATGACTCAGGGGTAAACAGATCAAAATTATGCTGTTTCATTGTCTCTTGAACCGATCCCCCTAGGTATTTTATATTCGTCTGGCTGTTGGCACAATTTCATTCAGCAAATAGCGTTTTAATAATTTTTTTTTTTTTTTTTTATGAACGTAATATTTTGGAAAATAAAACAGGAAGACAAGTAGGTATGCAGAAAAACGCAGACTTTATCGTACTTGAAAAAAAAACCCGTTCCTGGTTAAAATTGTAAAAAGGGTTGAAATGAAAGCTACGTCTCTAAAAACAAAACAAAAAAAAACTACGAATGCGTTCGGTCGGTGTAAGCTAGCTGTTATTCCGAATCTTAGCCCTTTACTACAGGGCACTTGGTACATTTGATGGATTTAGCTGTTTTTAGGGGTAGGTACATGGAATTTTTTTGTTTATCATAATTTTGTGTTTTATTTAATCGTAATGCTTCCAAAGCTCCATATTGATATTAATATGTAGCTGCAAAAAAAAAATTGCTTTAAATCTGCCTGCAGTGTTAGCTGAAGACATGAAAAGCTCTCGATTCTTATTCCTTAAGTAAAAATGGTAGGTACCCCTACCCAGCTACTCTGAAAAAAAAAAATATTTCATAGCCGTGTGGAAACAGCAACAAACTTTTTGTGTACACTGACGCTTTCAAATGAGTCCATTTTCATTTTTGTTTCTAATGGAAATGGAAACACGTATACGCATGTCATTTGAAAAAAAGCCAAGCCGTGCGTTAGGGGTGAACCCCTTTTCCGTATTTCACATCAGTGTAAAAAAAAAATTGGGGCTTCAATACCAAAAGCTCAATAATTTAATTGGGTCATAAAATTCAAAACGGTGCTTGGAGCATAAAGCGGACCCCGTTATTTTTTAATTTCATCAGCAGAACTATTGAGTCGTTAAGTGTATGGGCCGCTTTAAATTGAATCTTTTCTGACATTGCTGCAGTGTGAAATACGTTTCTATTTACCTTCTTGGACTCTTTCATATACAAAATTCCAACGTAAAAATGCTAAAAAGTAATTTCATTTCGAAAGGAATACATTAAAAAAACTATTTTTTGTATGCTTCACTCGTACAAATTTTACCCTACGGTATAGGAATAAAATAGCTTGAACCAAATCACTTGGCCAAATAAAAATCATACCTTCTCTTTTTGAGTGACACCAGAAATTCTCACTCAAAAACCTAGTGGTTAAAAGAGAGAGCATGATTTTTCATTTCATTGGCCAAGTGAGATGAGAAGCGATTTGATTGAAGCTATATTATATAACACACTTCATTTTCCAATGTTACACCACACGGTTACACCACAGACCACACCCTCTTCATTCTTCATCGAGATGAAACAATGGATTTTGTATTTTCTCTTTCTCGCACAATTTTCTCTATTCATTTTTCAAATCTACAAAGGCAACCATCTTGTTAAACGCAAACATACCAAACAAAATTGAAATAAAACTTTCAAAAAGAAGCTATTTTTTATATGTATATAGTATACATTATTATATATTACTGAATACTGAACAAATATTTTAAAACCACACGTAGGTACTCAAAACTCTCTTCACCTTTCTTTATATTTATATTTATATATTGCAACAATATATAAATGCCAACACCAAATGTCTCAATATAGGAGGTATATATATAATTTATATATAATCACTATTTTTAGCTCACAGAACACACGAAGGCAAATATAATATCAATCCTTTTTCACTGCATACACACTTTCATAAAATCACACTCAGACTTGGTCTTTAAATGAATATTTCAAAAAATTTACAATTTAGTTAAAATGATGATTATCATTATTTTTACAAAATATTCGACTGTACTGTACTAAATAGTAAGTAGGTACTATTTGCAGAAGTGAACTTTCCGCTGCTGCTTTCTGGGACGAAGTGAATTTGAAATTGGTAATTCGATTTAATAATGCTTCGTGATGCAACATTTACATACAAATACAACTATACAAGATTCCAATTTTCATTTTTGATTCGTTCTGCGCATCTACGTCACTAACACACCTGAAGTTTTCGCCTTCCCGTTTTAATTTTCGTTTCGTTATACGTTCTATGCATTGACAAAGTATACAAAGCATACTAAAGCTAATGTGGTTGTGTTGTGCGCTCTTCCCTCACGGACACGCACTGGATTTGACGTTTTTTTATTGTATGTTGTATCATGTTCATGCGCAATAGTGGTGAGGCTGCTATTGCGATAGCTGCTATTAATCACACTGCTATTTGACTGAGCAGAGAGCAATTGCGATTGCTCTTCAATGTGACTGCTCAGTTGCTCACTGCTCAGTTGGTGCTGACTGCTGATGTTGAACAACAACAAAATTATAATTTCCTGTAAGAGTAACCACTAACCACAACCAACCACCATGCATCCCTCCTTTCCCTCTTTTTTCGACCATTCCATCCGTGAACCCTGGATCTATTTTGCATTTGAGACACGCACACGAAAGACAAAATGAATAACGAATAAGAACAAGAACAACGTTGCGTAAACTGTATCTATACATGTACATGATGTTCTTCATGTTCTTATAAATTAAAGAGAACATGAAGCAATAAGATGAGCATGAGCACTGAGCAACTGAGCATGAGTTGAGTAAAGCAGTGACAGAGTGACACACACAGTGACAGTGATTGAAGTTGGAGTGAGCAGTGAGAACAAAATGGTAGAATGCTTATGCTCTTTAAACTGTTCAATGCTTTTTTAAGCATGCTGCTCATCTGCTCAGTGCTCTGCTCATACGCAACGAAAACGAAAACAAATATTATTATGTAGATGTAGGATCAGGATGTAGCAGTAGCTGAATATAAAAGAGCGAGCAGGTTGAAAGTCGCACTAGATTTGAATTTCGGGTCATGGCATGATGATGTGAAAAATTACATTTTAGGTAGGTACATTTTTTTCTGCATATAAAAGAAAGGCAATGCCTAAAAATTCAGGGGGAGGGTATGCTTGTGTTTTTCACACAATATTGCACGTAATACCAATTTGGTCTGACTGTCGCGTGATGAGAAAACTTCTTCTCTTCTTCTTCATCAAATAAAGTGGCGGTAGCTGTTTTCAAACCAGAATAAAGTGCACGACTGGGTCGCACGAACTTGCTCTAATGTGTGATACTGGTCTTGGGACTTGAGATTTTGGGAAAAAAATATAAGGTAAACAATCATAATATGCACATTTATTAATCGAACATTATTATTCGAAAAAATTAAGTAAGCCATCTGACTTCTTTTGCAGTTTTGAACTTTAAGGAACAACATTTTCAAAATCGTTCGACCAGTTTTTTTCAAAAAAAAAAAAACGGATTCTTTTTTTAAACTTTTTAACTTCTTTTTGTGTTTGAGTATACCTACCTATGCCAAAATCAGCAGCTGGTAGTTGTTATCAGAAAACAAAAATTTAAAAAAATTTTAACAAATCGTTTTTGAATAAACCGAAAATTTAAAAAAAAGTTCACTTAAAAAAAAATCTCAAACAATTTTTTTTTCAAAAATTTAAGAATTAATATTATTTTGTTTATAAAAGATCTTTCACGTTAAAAATTGTATCGAAATCCGTCAAGTGGCTTACGAGAAAATCATATTAAAACAACTATTCCTAAAGGAGGTACCGTTATGACTTCCTGAAAAATCTGTTTTAACCGAAACGTAGTTTACACAAAAAACTCGGAAAGTTTTATCAAAACCGTAGGAGCTGTTTTTGAGAAAAGTGATTTTTTTGTTAAGATTCTTGTGGCAGGTACCGTTACCTTTCGAGCAAGAAAGCTAATTCCAAAAACCACTTTGAAGGACGTCATAATAATACAGCCGTTGAGGCTGTAGGCAGGTAACTATACAGACAGACAAGCAGAATTGTCCGACCCACTTTTTTCGACTTCCTTATCATTGTAATGGTATATTTGATCGTTAGAATTTTTTTAAGAATGCATAACTTGCCTTATAGTACCTATAATCGCAAGTAAAAAAATCTAAATAACATTCTTCGACGTTAGGCGCTGGTTAAAGCTATCGCTAAAAACCATCATATTAACAATCAATGTTGAGGTATTTAGAAAGCGAAATCATTAAATTATTTTGTTGCCAGAAAAAGGTTGACTTTATTATCAACTCTCTGAAAAAAAAATTTAAATTTTTAGTACATACCTACTACCTACATTCATTGACGTTAACTGCTATCTAAAGAGTGATTAAATAGCTGCTATTAAGAGCTGCTCTTTTTCTATACTGCTCTCTGAGATCGCTGCTCATTGAAAATAGCTCTTTAGCACACCCCTAATGCGCAATGCCATATCTTGTTTAGTTGTATTTGTATCATGCATGATAATATGTATGTATAATTGTATATAAAAACAGTTTTTTTTTTGCGTGGGGTAATTTTTATTTCATGTGTACTTAACAGAACACAAACAGGAAAAACGCATCCATTTTGATATTTGGGAAAATCTGCGAGGTAAAAAAAAAAAGTATTCTAATTTTGTACCTGTTTCTAACAGTTGAAAATTAGTGGTTTTCATTGGTTTATTTAGAATGGAAGTTATCGGTTTGGATTTGGATTATGTTGAAATGAAAGCTACGCTACAAAGAAGAAAAAAAAAACTACGAATGCGTTCGGCCGGTGTAAGTTAGGTGTTAAACCGAATTTGAGGCCTTTACCCTGGGCCTCCACTAGAAATAAATGATTGCAAGAAATGTGCCATTTAGTCAATATTTCTGGTGGAGTCCCCTTATGTCTGGATTTTTGATGTTTTTAGACATATAATATGTTTCTGTACATATTTCTTGTCTTCGAAGAGAAGAAGAAATAAATTCGGAAATAAATCTGCCATTTCATGATATATTCTAAGTTCATTGATCATAAACATATCAAACAAAACGTGTAATCTTTACATATTTTGACATTTTAATGATTTGTTCTTGCATTAATTTTTTTGTTTGTTGATTATTTGATGTTTTTTAATTGTTTGCATTTCTACAAAAAAAAAATTAGTCTCTTTCATCCTAATGAAGGATGTCTTGTAGCAAATGAGAATGGATTCACCCAAAAATTGTTTCGTATTCAGCTTCTTCTAATTTTTCTAGAGCCTGAAGCGCTAAAATTAAACGACGACATCCACTTGCCCAGATCATGGCAAACAAAGAATGAAATTTCATGGCATAATTTGCCCACATAGTCCTTACAGGGCACTTACTTGGTTTGGTACCTTTGATGGATTTTGCTGTTTTTAGGGTTACATGGAAATTTGTGTTTTATTTAATCGTGATGATGCTTTCAAAGCTTCATATGGATACTAATAGCTGCAAAAAAAAATTGCTTTATATCTGTCTGCAGTGTTAGCCGAAGATATGGAAAGCGATTCTTATTTCAAGTTAAAATGCTACCCCGAAAAAAATATTAGCCATATGGGAACAGCAATACACTTTTTTGTGTACACTTTTTGTATATAAAATCTAGTGTCTATATACAAAGGTACACTGACGCTTTCAAGAGTCCATATTCCTTTTTTTTTTAAGGAAAATGTACGCATGTCACTAAAAAAAAAAGCCAAGCCAAGCAATACACTTTTTTGTGTACACTGACGCCTTCAAGTCCATATTCATTTTTTTTAATGGAAAACACGTACGCATGTCATTAAAAAAAAGCCAAGCCGGACCCATACACAAAACAACACAAGTGTTGAGTTGTCGAGTGAATGCGAGTTACCACGGGGACGGGGATCGGGGACTCATATATATTTTCAGAACAAAAAATAATTTCCATGCAGTGAAATTCTATATAGGTTCTTTCTTGGACTCTTTTATTTACAATTTTTCAACCTAATTCAAAAGGCAAAGGGCTTACATTCACTCATTTTTGTATGCTTCTGAGTTCTGACTCGTAAAAATTTTAACAGGCGGTATAGAACAAGATAGCTCTTTAGCTTGAAACAAATCCATTGGCCAGTTAAAAGTCATCTTTTTAATAACTTGGCATTTTGAGTGACACCAGCAATTCTCACTCAAAAACCTAGTGGTCAGAAAGAGAAAGTATGATATTTCATTGTCCAACGTCCAAGTGATTTGGTTCAAGCTATCATATATACTAATCTCTTCATTCTTCAACGAGACGAAACAATGGATTTTATATTTTCTCTTTCTCGCACAATTTTCTGTATTCATTATTCAAATCTACAAAGGCAACCATCTTGTAAAACGCAAACATACCAAACAAAATTGAAATAAAGCTTTCAAAATGAAGCCATTTTACTATGTACATATATACATATATTACTGAATACTGAAAAAATATTTTTAAAAACACACGTACTCAAAACTCTTCACCTTTCTTTATAATTTATATATCGGAACAATATATAAATGCCAGACAACACCAAATGTCTTGAATTATAGTAGGTCTAGGTATATATATAATTTATATATAATCACTATATTTAGCTCACAGAACACACGAAGGCAAATATAAGAAAATATATTATCAATCCTTTTTCACTGCATACACACTTTCAGAAAATCACACTCAGACTTGTTTTTTAAATGAAAATTTCAATAAATTTACAATTTTGTTAAAATGATGCTCATTATTTTTTTCAACAAAATATTTGACTAATATTATAATACTATTTGTAGAAGTCAACTTTCCACTGCTGCTGTCTCTAACGAATTGAACTGAAATCGGAAATCGGATTCGGATTGGCCTCGTTGGCTTGACTATGGCGATGCGGATGCGGAACTGTGTTCGGTTCTGGAATATGGAAAATGAAACAGTTCAAAGACAACACGCTCAATACCTAAAGTGCTGCCAAATTACCAACTAGCGGCCTAATTTATGCTATTTTTAAAATATTTTTTATTTTTACTACAGGAAGACCGCACTAGTTGAAACTGCACTGCACTATGTAGAAACCCTGGCTTTCTTAATTTTCAGCTGAGAATTAAAAATAAATATTAAAATTAAGCGGATAGGTAGATTAACTAGGAATATTGAAGGTGGCTTTACATGGAGCTGCAAATGCAGACGAAAATGCAACAACAACAATCATAGTGCAGACCACGGACCAATATACAGACCGCCAACTCGTACTCTTGCCTAAAACACCCTCGAAATATTTTTTTCCTGTCTGTGAATACGTGTACATCTCTCTCTGTGCATTTTGTAATGGCAACTATACCTGCGTATGCCATTTATTTTGTAGGTGTGTTTGCTAAATGGGTTTTGAAAGCAAGGGAGAGCGTCACACTCTCAAAATAAATGGCATATCAGCTGATTTTTAGCTTGTGGGCAAAAAGAGAAACCATACAGTGAGTTGGCGGTCTGTATCTTATTGGTCCGTGGTGCAGACCACAGACCATATACAGACCGCCAACTCGTACTCCCCTTGCCTGAAACACCATCGAAATATTTTTTCGTGTGTGAATACGTGTACATCTCTGCCTGTGCATTTTGTGATGGCAACCATCTCTGCGTATATGCCATTTATTTTTTTGGTGTGTTTGCTGCTCCCATTTAAAAAGCAAGGGAGAGCGTCACACTCTTAAAATAAATGGCATATCAGCTGATTTTTAGCTTGGTGGCAAAAAAAGAGACCATATGGTGAGTTGGCAGTCTGTATCTTCTTGGTCCGTGGTGCAGACGATGAAGATGAACATGTTCGTCTTCACTATAATTTTCAAGCTGCATCTATAATTTTCCTATAATCTGCATCCATGAAGACGTCTGCATTTTTGCCTTCCCTCTCTATCAAACAAGTATCAATATGAATAAATCAGATTTTGCATCCTCTTTTTTTGCAGATCAGGGCTTGCAGCTCCATGTAAAGGCACCTTTACTGTTCCGAATACGTTTGGAAAAATTATAGTGTTGTGGAGTACAGCCCCACCTAGTGTACGTTTTCCGTTCGTTTGTAATTTAAACTGAATGTTATATAATTCTAATCAAAATCTTCACAGCTTTATATCAATTGTAGTTTTTCAAATTCATTAATATTTTGTAAAAATCATTCATATTTTAGTTCTTGCAAAGATTTTAAAAATAAAAACAACAAAGCAAAATACTACCTCACAAATTTGTAAACCAAAATTTATAATTTTTAATTATTTAAGAATAGCAAAACAAAGTTGTGGTTGCTTTGCTGAACATAACAAATAATGTTTTCACTTTCCATATTCCAAGGAGAAAACCAAAACAGTTCAGTGGGCGTTGGCATTTTGTGGAAAATGCGCTTGGCTTGGTACGACGGGGAACGACGACTCGATTCATTTCAAATTAATTTATTCATTCAATTTATAGATTTACTTACAGAAAGTTCGAGTCGTCGGCAGGATTCTCTTTCTTTGAAGTTATTTCTTACTTATTACAAAAGTCAATTTGTAGAAAAAGAAAAGTGACCAATTAATTTTCAAACCATGGACAGTAAATTGTAAATCTTTTGAAATATTCATTAAACAGAAGAAAAATTAGTTCTAAATTATTCTTTTGGATGAGATGATTATGAAGTGTTGTTTTTATCGATTTTAAAATTTGAAAGTGAATGAAGTGACGACAAAGGATTTTTACATTTTGATAATTTTGTTCTTGCGTTGAGTCGAAACATTTGAATATTGTTTAGATTGTCTAAAATATTTGATATTCACACATTACTTATATATATCACAAAGATATATAGTATATATAACATAAAGGTGATGAGAGATTGGATTAATATGTTTGAATGTCGTGATTTAATATAAAATGATTATTTTCTAAGATGATTTTGTTTGAAGAAACTCATTTTTATGTTTGGTTAATATTATAATAATTTATTGTATATTTTCTTATGTGTAGATATATGTATGTATATATTATGTGGGATTGTGAAAAAAAATTGTTTGCTTTTATGATGAAAAGGGGTGAGGTGGCATCATAATTATACGTTATACATTATGTATATAACTGAAAAACCGGCCGCACGCCGCAATAAACGCATCGGCCATTTCGAATACTGTTTCTGTATCTGTTTATATGTATGAGAACTGGTTTTTTTTTTATCGACTTTTTTCTTCGTAGATGAAAATTCTGTGTTGTGTGATGATGGTTATTTTTTGTAGTAAGTTAGTTCCGATTTCCGAATTATTAAGCGGCATATACACAGGTCAAAATTTCATCAAGCATGTGAGAGTGTGTGCGTCATGATTGATGAAAAATCAAACAAATTTGATTTTTCTTTAAGCATTCAACGTATACGTATTGCACACACTCACATTCTTGATGAGATTTTGACCTGTATATATGCCGCTTTACTCTTCGGCCGTGGGTTAATTGATCCAGCAGGGGAGGAGAAATATATAAGAAATGTAACTATCGTCTACATTCTATAAAGTGGTTGACTTGACATCCCCCTGAAGTTATATGGGTGTATATGTATATAATAAAACAACATAATGGCTGACAAAATGAACATTTTTATTATACATTATGTACATGTATGTATAGATAATAGTATACATACAAAAATCTTGTTTTGAGCTTGGAAACAAAAATTCGTAGAAATCAATAAGTTTGGTGGTGTGGGTAGGTTAAACAAAAACCAATCGAATCGTTATCACAACAAACTATTCTCAAAAGCTAATCAAAAATCTATCAAAAAATCAAAAGCTCTTACAGAATACAGCATAAGCATAGGTTGGTGGTTGGTGGAACCAGAAGTCGGTCATTTAACTTTTGATTTTTGAACTGTCTGTTAATATAAAATTAATGACCTAAACTTTGAAATTTGTCATGAAAAACCGGCTATTGGCGATGAAATAAAAGTGAAGTCGGTTGTCTACACTAGCCTTCTAACTATGATTAAAAAAACGCTTCTAATTTTTTTAACTTATCAACAATTAGGTTTAGAAAAAAAAATTTATTAAAAATTGTTTCTTAATAAAATTTCCGGCTGCAAAACTAGACTTCAACTCCTGGAGCATAGGCCAGCAACAAGATCCTTTCATCTTGGACATACATTTTTACAATCAGTGTAATTTTTCTGATATTTTGGTATAGGCCTATGATACTTTTGGTTATGGTTAATAGGAACACAGTTATTAAGGATTTAAGTTGAAAAATGCTTTAAAAAAGTGTTAAAATGCGTCTGGCAAGGGGAAGGCTGAAAGAAAAACGTCTTGGACACACATTTTTGCAATCAGGAGAATTTCTCTGATTTTTTTATGTTCACTCATGTGGTTATCATTTCGACCCAAAAAGTTGATTTTTGCGCATTTTGGTGGCAGTCTGGTGAGGGGAAGGCTGAAGGTAAAACGTCTTGGACACACTTTTTGACATCAGTGGACCATCTCCTATTGTTTATATACAAATTTAGGTGGTTATCACTACGACCCCAAAATCGAAAAAATGACAATTTTCGAACGCCCACCCCCGCCCCCGGCTGAAAAAAAAATCTGCCAGACGGTTAAATTTGGCATTATGTTGCGTATATCTACACATATGCATGTGTACACACTTTGGTTATCACTCCACTCCCAAAATTTGCTGCCGGCTCTTGGTCTATCTGTCCCGGTTCACGTGGATCGTGATTCACATGACAATTCCTGACGGCTATGGCCATAGGCCCCGTTCATAGAGCTACATGTCTTTCTTTGATGCTCACCCCCATTATCCGCAGAAATAATATGGGTCATTGGAATTATTATTGAATTTTCTCCATAATCTATTACACATTTAAATCTAGAAAGAAAATCGTTTCCTAATATACCGTCATAAGGGAGATTTATTTGATCGGTAACATAAAGCATTAAGTGACACTTATTGCTTTGCACTAAACGTAAACTCAAACATAAAAATCCAAATGTGGAACATAACTTAGGGGGAAGAAAAAGTACTATTTAAAATATTTATGTTAGACATTTATTTTTCTTTACTATTGTTTTTGACTTATTTGTCAAGCGTTGTAGAGGTACTGCTGCGATAAAATTAAAAAAAAAAAAATGGATTTGGAACTGTTGGACATCGATGGCTTGTAATGACTCCAGTCATTGTTGGAGTTCTCATTCTCGTCGTGCTACAAAAATATTTGTCGTTTTAATAAAGAATTTATGGCTTAAAAAAGTTAATTTAAAGGTTACCTTTTCACTTTCTGGATGTTCCAACAACCCGTCACCGTCAAACTCGGTCTCCAGACCATAAATTGTTTTTGGATACATAATTATTGTTACGGCCAGTTCAAAATTGGGGTCACACGGTGTAAATGGCTTTCCTCCTCCAGTTTGCACACTTGAACTTTTTCCTTTTGCAGCTTCTTTTCTTATTTCGGCTTGATTTTTTAAGAGGTTTAGAACTTTAAAAAAAAAAAAAAACACAAAATTCGAAAAAATGAATGAAATATTTATTTGAATCGATAGTTTGAACCTTGCAATTTAATGTTTAAAGATAATTTCATGCAAATGTTGACCGCGGCTGCGTCTCAGGTAGCCCATCCGCTGAGTCCAATTTTGGCATACTCTTTCACACATATCGGCCGGTATCTCACGAATGAATGCATGGATGTTGGCTTCCAGTGCGTCAATCGAAGCGGGCTTGTCCCTATAGACATTAGCCTTGACATACCCCCACAAAAAATGGTCTAATGGTGTCAAATCGCACGATCTAGGCGGCCAATTGACCGGCCCGAAACGTGAAATTAACTGTTCACCAAACTCGCCTCGCAATTGCGCCATTGTTTCGCGCGCTGTGTGGCATGTGGCACCGTCTTGTTGAAACCACATATCATGCAAGTCAAGAACTTCCATTTCGGGCAAAAAAAAAGTTTGTTATCATCGCTCGGTAGCGTTCACCATTGACAGTAACGCTGCGATTCGCATCATCTTTAAAGAAATATGGCCCAATAATGCCGCCGGCCCATAAACCGCACCAAACAGTGGCTTTTTCGGGATGCATTGGTAGCTGTTGCAATGCTTCTGGCTGATCTTCACTCCAAATGCGGCAATTTTGCTTATTTACGTACCCATTCAACCAAAAATGAGCTTCATCGCTGAACACAATTTTTCGATAAAAAAGCGGATCCTCGGCCAGCACGAATTTTGATAGTAAAATTCAATAATTTGCAAGCGTTGTTCATTTGTAAGACGATCCATGGTTAAATTGCAAACCAAACTGAAGCTGTTTGACAGTGACACAAGGTACTAAACACACGTCAGCTGTCAAAGTCTGTCAACCAGTGTTGCCAAAACCAAACCAGCTAAAAAATCACCCTCTAATTGCTATAAAACCTTTTGAGCGATTCGCTATTCCTGATGAAGCATGATCCTGACTGGCTGTTAAATTTCTGTTCGATCCTATTCCATGCGTTTTCTTTATCCTTCCATGTTGCACTATCAGTTTTTTTTATTTTCAATTATTTCTTTTTCATGAAGAAGAAGCGTTTTTTTTTCATTTTGCGAAAAATTTGGGTTTCTTTTTTTAATTTGAGACATTTTGAAATTTTAACATTTTTGAATTTTAAATCCAAAAACGAACTGAAACTCACATTTTTTTGACATTTGCACAAACCGACTTGAAGTTAGTTTTTATTCAAAATGGGTCGCTTACTATGTTGAACATATATTTTTTCGTGCAACTTACATAAATTTAAGTATCACATAGAATTTATGTGAAACATAGCTTTGAATAAGATTTATGTTCCAAATCAGCAAACGGGCCAATAGCATAGGTATAATGGTTTTCGGTTTTAAACTCTTAACAACAATATTTTGACCATAGGGTTTTTATCGAATTCCCGCTACCCGGCTATATTTGATATGGTATAGTGTTTATTGCCGTTTTATATTAGATTTTTTTAGAAGGCTAATGTCAGCTCCAGTATCGTATACCGTTTATCCGATGGGCTGAGTCTGATGCGTATCGTTGGTTCCTTAAATTCAGAACAAAACGATACTTGAAACTTCAGACTTAGTTCCTCATTTGGTGTATCTCGGCAGTGGTGTTTATTCGAGAGGGGTTGCCGCCTGTCCCCTCCCGAATTAAATCGTTTTCCGACTGTTCTGATTGGCCGACATTAGAGTATCTTACACCGATATTATCGTTTTTTATCATATGTGGGCCTCGGATTTCTTCTGAAACTTGCGGTTGTAGCGTTGTTCCTAAATGGATTTCGTTCTAGTGAAGGATAATTCATTTGGGGTCCATCCCTGGAAAGACGCAACCTGCAGTTATCTTCACAATTACAACTGAGGTATTGTACTTCCTTTTTAATGGGTGGCCGGTGTTGGAAATTTTGGTACTGGGCGAACTGTACATTTCGGTAACACGTTTCCCGCGTGTAGCCAGGCTTACCGCAAGTTTGGCAGGATATTCTGGTTAGATTTGGGTGCCTATTTTGAAACTTATTCCCCTGTGTTTGGGAATTAGTGTGGCTATCTATCCGTGCAGCTTGACTTTCTGCATGGGCTATTGCTAGCTTCAAGCTTGTGCCACCATGAGCCTTGGCAATAATCTTGAGTTGATCATTTTTCAGACCATGTATGGCCAACTTATTATTTTCGTCGACCAAAAATGTTCTTACCGCCTCGTCTTCGGTAATTGCGTAAGTTGCAGACTTAATGTTACTCTATGCAGTACATACCCGCTCACCGAATTCCTTGACTGTTTCCTTGAAGCGTTGCCTCATGGTTAACAGTTTGTTTTGAGTAGAGGAACGCGATCTTTCCTCTTATACTCAGATTCCAGTTTCTTTTTTAGGTCCTCCCATGTCGTAAGGGTATTGAATTGCGTTAACTCAAAAGCAGGACCCTGTAACCTAGTTTTAACAATAGACAGGAAAGTTGGCTTTTCAGTCTCTTTCACAGCCTTGAACAAAATGTCTCCACAAGAGATGAATTTTCCTAAATTTGATGGTTTCCCATTGAAAACATCAGTTATCCCAACTTTAATGTCCATTTTTAATTTTGGTGGTTCTCTTGATTTCTGTGGTAACTTAGGCCTACTTTCTTTTGCAGTTTGAAACGGCAAAACCTCAAACAGATCGGCAATAGCTTTGGCGTGCTTATTTGCCTTTCTAGTGATCTGTAGACGCCTAATTGTTAAGCGAGTAGTTCAAATAGTTGACAAAATTATATAGCCAAAGGGAAAAAAAAGTTGCAATACAAAGTTAGGATTGGGGGTAACAAAAAGGACAAAGGACGCGCGAGAATGATATGTGTGTACAAAAAAAAACTATAGCACTAAATATAGTAACCTAAAAACTTTTTTGTTGTTACCGCTGCTGTTGATTGTAGTTGTTGTTGCTGCTGGTTTTGTTAATGCTGTTTCCGGGGTTTTTGTTAATACTGCTTCTGTTGTTGTTAATGTTGCTCCTGTTGTAGTTGCCAGGCAAGCTTCGCGCTTTAAAGTTGTTGATTACAACCTGGTCTTTGTATCAATGGCATGATTTGTGTGTTTTTAGATGTTATGGTTTCGTTTAATCTTGGTATTTCGCTTGAAGTGACGTGCGGTAGGTATGTGGACTTGGAATGCGAATGAATAAGCAGGTAATGGGTAGATGGAACGTTGTGATCACAACAGTAACTGGCCTAAGCTGTGGCTACGATTGAGTACCTTGAGACCGAGCTTCCTTTAAAACAGATAACCTCCAAGTTGTTTTTGGTGTTATAACGCGTCTGTCACGTTTAGAATTCCATTCGAGGGGATAGCTATATTGTAGTTGGGTTTACTCAGAGCATGGCCTATCCAACGCCACTTCCATTGCCTGATGTTGGCATTCAACTCTTTCTGTCCGGTTCTTTTCCACAGTTCAACCTTCACGGGCACCGGACCCTCAGAATGTACCGCATTCAACGGTTAACACAGGCTTGCAGCGTTGTTGAGATGTTTCTGAAGCATATAACACGTTGGATTCGAAGAGTTTCAACTTGGTGCGTAGCGATATTTTGCCGGAATTCCACACATGAGAGGATTCCAAATGCACTACGGGCTTTGTTTATTCTACTGTTAACATCCAGGTCCGTTCCGCCATCGAATGCTATGAAACTGTCCAGATACTTAAACTGAGTGCCCTCTCCTCTATGCATCCCTTCTTTAGAATAATTTGTTGCTTTGGCTGTGGTCATTGTTTTGGTCTTATTTGGGTTGATCTTTAAGCCATCCAGTTGCAGCAAATGGCATTTGATTTAAACCAGCCGTGTCGTTTGCCATGAGACAGGTGTATCGTCAGCATAGTATAGGTATGTGGTATGCAAATTTATCAAACAGACTCCATTGGATACCATGTCTTTCAATTTCACCCACCGTGGCAGTCAGTTGCCAGCGAAAAAAGAATTGGTGACGAGACAACCCTTTGTCTCACTTCTTGATGAACATCAAAAGAGTCGGAAAGCTGTACATTGTGCAAAATGATTCACAAGATGTTGATGTGGTCGTGGTCGACACACGATCATCTATTATGAAACCCCGTTTGGTGTGTCTTGATCGTAGATTCGATCCTGGATTTTATCCTCTTGAGAACAATAATTGCGAAAAAAATGGACAGGCTGGTAATACCGAGCCGGTTTTTATAGATTTTAAGGTTGCATTTCTTTGATAACTTCACAATAACTCCATCCTTCCAGTCAGGTGGGTAAGTCGTTTTTGTCCCTGAAAATAGTCGGGATTTCTTGCATTCGAGATTTCGAACCGTTCCTTGTGGCTGACCATTTCGATTATAATATTACAAACCAGCTGTAATGGTACACACAAAATTAGTAAAATTAAATTTAGACTTTTACACAGTCTTTGAAAAAAAATTATTTAGAATAAAATAATATAGTCCTTGTCCCTGTCTGTTAGCCCTAGTGAGAAAAAGAAAATTTATATAAAAAAGTTTATCCCATCCACCTTTTTAATCAACATTTAATTAAAATAGATCGTCGGTCTTCGGAAGCAGTGCACTACCCTCTGGATCATCGGTGAGTTAAACCATTTATTTTGTCTTATTATCAGATAGGATAGGTAGTCAGATATTTCATTACCTTTAAATTTTCATACAAATATCCTTTTTATATAAACTGAATACGCAATTTGGGCACTTCCGAACTTGTAAGTTGTTGCAAACTTTGATGTTGGTTCATCTTTAGGAAGCATGCATTATAAGGTTTAGGTTTAAGGGGGATTGGACACCTCCTTAGGGTAGTTGAGGTCGAAGTCAAGCTTTGACAGTGTAGTGTTGTTTAGTTGTGATATGTGGAGTCACCAAGGTATATCGAAGTAAAATTCTGTAAAAGGGTTTTTTTGACATTGGAATGAAAGGAAGTTTTCTCGTGGGAGGTTTGGTAGGAATGGCCACCAGTTTTGAAAATCTTTTTTGTATATACATTACATATACATTTTGGATAAGTTTCAATATTGCGAGTTTATCTACGTTACAGATGGCACCCAACGTGGGGCTGCATTGTTGACAGTTTCCCATTGTAGGGTAGTCTTATGTATCGCTCATAATTCTTCGTATTTATATACGTTACAAATAAAGGAAATCCTTGAATATTTTTGCTTAGTTTGTTTCAATTTGTTGATGGGTTTTTTATGAATTATAAGTTAAGCTTGTGCTCTAAGAGTCTGTTTTTATGTACATATTTAAAATTCTAATTTAAATTTACCTAGGAAACTTGGCAATCAAATTAATGAATGTATTCATTTTAAATAGATCTGAAGGAAAGAAGAAAAACCAACAATGGAATATATACAAATTGCCGAAGAAGAAGGAGACGAACCTATTGAGTTGCCAACTGAAGAAGATGGAACTCTTCTCCAGACCACATTGCAGGCACAATACCCTGGATCATGCGGCCTTAAATACCGCAATGAAGAAACAAAGGCTGTCCGTGGAGTTCGTTTGAGTGAAGGACGATTTTTTCCACCAACCTCTGACGATGGATGGGGAAATCAAATTTACTTTTGTGTCTTTCCAAAAGGTAATTTTAATTTGTATCAAAGTATGCAGTTTAATGTTAAAAATAGGCTTATGCCAGGCTATTTATTTGTTGTCATGCCACAAAAAGCTAGGTTGCCAAATGATATCAATGTACTTCCATAACTGAACAATCATTTGTTATTGTATTTTAGAAAATAAACGCAAAAGGGATGATAATCTGGAAAATTCAACAGCGAAAACCAAGCGCGTCGAATCTGGAGGAGCAGCTGGTTGTCCAGATTTAATCGTGCTCGGACTATCATGGGAGACAACAGAGAAAGACTTGCGCGATCATTTTGAGGAGTTTGGTCAAGTTTTGATGGTCCAAGTCAAAAAACACACAGACACAGGAAAGTCTAAAGGATTTGGATTCGTTCGATTTGCTGAGTATGAGGCACAAAAACGTGTTCTATCCTCTCGTCACTTAATCAATGGCAAATTGTGTGAAGTTAAACTACCCAACTCAAAGGTATGTTGTTCATAGTTTCATGCATTCGAATTCTAACTGTTGATTAAGAAGAGCTAAGGCGGCATTAATTTAATGGACGACAAAATACTGTTTTGTAGCTACAAACTATTAAATGTCAATATGACCCAATCTTCCTTCTGTAACTTACTAA